>OY728159.1:506346402-508842402 GCA_963277665.1 Viscum album
AATATTAAGGATTTATTACACTCCACTTTATTTTTCTTGTATTGTGGACCAGTGGTAGTAAGTCATAATCTTAGAGCCATGCTTTTCTTATTGATGTCATTTGATATTTTACAGGTCAGACGTCTACAGCTTTGGAGTGGTGTTATGGGAGATTTGCACAGAGAAGATTCCATGGGATAACCTAAACTCAATGCAGGTTTTGTTCTAACTGAATTTTTCTTGACCTAATAGCTATTTCCTTTACCACAGCATCTATGAACTTTCCTTTTTCTCTTCTCTGAATTCAATTAGTGTTGGATTGCACTGTACTTTCTGCAAATGTAATTTGTTTAGCATGGTTGCAGGTGATAGCAGCCGTGGGATTCATGAATCAACGACTAGAGATCCCAGAAGTGATGGATCCAGAGTGGGCATCCATAATCGAAAGCTGCTGGCACAGGTGATCTTAATATCCGACGGCTCACAACCGGGCACTCGGTCCCCACAAGAAAAAGCCAAGATCAACGGTTGAACATGTTTATTCAATTAAGTCTTTGAATTCGCAAGGAACCTTTGAGATTACAATAATTTTAATTGCAAATAGTGTCGCAATGAGAAATAATGCGGAAAAAGAACAGAAACCAGAATTTTGAATAATATTCAAAAGAATTCAAACAAAATCGATGCACCTCGAACAAAGAAAGAAGGAAAAAAAAAATCAACACAGGATTTAACGTCCTTCGGTCCCATTGGGGTCTACCTGCACGATAAGAATGCCACCTACACACACGCCCATTTTATTAAGCTCAAACAGATACAAGAACAAACTAGATCGAATGAAAGAAATTCGAAAGAACTTGCAACATTAGATAGACTTGCTATCCACCAGTCTGGATCACTTCTCGTATAGGTCTTTGAAGGCGGGGTCTTTGAAGGCGAATCTCCCTGGTGTTCTTTTGGTGGCTTCAAGCTTGGGGGCAAGAGTCCACACTTATTCTATGCGAAGGGACGATGACGATCTCCATTATAAGCGGGGAAACAATAGCTCTGGCAGACAATGGCAGGTCGGAAAACCCAATCTTTGAAGCACTTTCCACCCTAAGAACCAGAACAAACAAAGAAGAGAGATTCGGTTTGAATGACGAAAGGCTATAGAAAGCATTAAATCTTCTGATAATCACACAGGCTAGCTAACGACCTCATGAATCAGAGCGTGCCATGAATCCTTGCAAAACAGAAAACAAACCTGCCCAACAATATTGAAAGGCTACATATGAGTTAGGCCACAACTGCGTGAGGGTAAACTAGCTTAAGGGTAAAGCCACTGCGGTGTAAGGGTAATTAACCCGCTGCGTAAAGGTACAAAGTTGGTTCCCCTGATACGTAAAGGTTGCGGTGTAAAGGCAATATCTGTGTAAAGGTAAACCCATAAAGGTAACATCCGTGTAAAGGTAGTGCGTAAGGGCCAAGAGACCCGCATATAAAGGTGAAACCCAATGCGTAAGGGTACACGCGTAAGAGTACCGCTCGCGTAAGGGTATCTATGTAAAAGGGTACACGTGTAAGAGTAGCGCTCGTGTAAGGGTATCTACGTAAAGGTAGGGCCCCACGTAAGGGACGTAAGGGTGAGACACGCGTAAGGGTGCTTACGTGTAAAGGTATCATCCGTGTGTAAGGGTAACCATATAAGGGTAGACCCCGCGTATGGGTACTTACGTAAGGGTAACCCCACGCTTAAGGGTACCATGAGTCTCACGTAAAGATAAACTCAGTTACGTAAAGGTAAAGGAAAACCTACGCAAGGGTAAGGGTGTAAAAGCGGCCCGATCTGAGCTTCACCCTAGAAACTTCGGGTCGGGCCGACGCAGACATTGTCGTAGCTTGGCCCAGGCCCGACTTCGTGTCGGGCCACGGGCCTTCGCGATTGAGCCTTTAATATCAAAGTAAAAAAAATAATCTATATTTTTAAAATTATGATTATAATATTTTTTATAAAATAGATATATAATATATCATATAAATATATTTGGTGCAACGCCTGGACAAGTTGGTCCAGGTGCAACCTTGGAAGACAAGGGTAGGGCGATCGAATCCCCCCTACTGCAAGTTTCTGACAATTTTTTGGGGTTTCTCGAGCTAGATTCCGACCTAAAGGGCGGTCTGCCAAACCAGGCTTCCGGGCCAGCCCCATGGGCCAAGTTGGGCCGGGCCACTCGGGTCTGGCTCTTTCGGGCCGGGTCGGGTGGACTTTCGGGTCGCTAGGTCAGATTTACACCCCCTACGTAAGGGTAAGGTCACCGAAACAAAGCCCACGTAAGGCATCCTAATTCAGACATATCCTTTTTGGTCTAGAACACATGGGAATTAGGTTTCTATAAAGGTTAGGGACCCACCTAACATGGGTGATGACACAATGGTCATCTAATTCTATAAGAACGTAACCTCTTCCTTGAACCTTACCCTTCCTGTTATTCTCTAAAATAACATCTCTTACTCTCAAGTAACTCAAGAAAAGACTCTCTTGATGGACCCATATGAAAAGGGCCCCCCGAATCCAAAACCCACTCATGAGTGAGTGCATATCTGGATACATTTAAAACTCCAGTAATATCATAACCAGAATCCACTAAAAGGGATTGGTCAATAGGTTCTTCAACCTTAGAGTTTTGTTTGGGTTTTCTACACTCGGGTCTAATATGCCTGGGCTTGCCACAGTTGTAACACACATCTCCAGAGTTTGGGTTTGTTATTGTTCTTATTTTTTTCTTTACCTTTTTCTTTCTTTTTACCTTTATACTGTGGCCTCCCTATAGTGGATAAACATTTACCCTCACCTTGAATTTTGGGTTTAGAATGCAGCTCCTTAGAAAGCAAAGCAGATTTTACCTCTTTGAGGGTAAGGGAGTCACGACCATACATCATAGTTTCTACTAGTGTTCTTTAGGAATTATCAAGAGAAATTAGAAGAAAACATGACCCGCAACAATAGGCAAAATGCCTAGAGAAAACATGTCCCGAAGGACAAATGAAGGTTTCATATAAAGTTTCTCTTATTTAAGCCATATACTAGCAACAATAGATTCATAAGCAACTTCCTGAAGGACCTTGTCACCAAGGGACAACAGTATAGAACTATGAGCCTTAACAAGAATGTCACAAGGAACATCTTGATAAACAGTGGAGGTCTGACCATCAGCAATAAGGGATACAATTGGTTTGTTTGGGTCATGCAAGGCATAAGACCTTGTTGAACTAACAGATCTCTCATCTTAATTCGTCGCAAATTAAAATCATTATCACCATTTTTGATTTCATACTTCGTTGATCCCATTTTTAATCGAAGGCTCCGATATCACTTTGTTGGGGACAACGTGAAGCGTACGCCCTCAAGAAAAAGCCAAACGTTTATTCAATTAAGTCTTTGAATTCGAAAGAAACCTTTGAGGTTACAATAATTTTAATTACAAATAGATGCAAACAACGACGAATTGAGAATAATGCGGAAAAGGAACATAAAGCAGAATTTTGAATAATATTCAAAAGATTTTGAGCAAAACATATACAACTTGAACAAAGAAAGGAAAAAAAAAGAATCAACACAGATTTAACGTGTTTCAGTCCCTTTGGGGCCTACATGCACGACAAGAACATCACCCCACAATACATGCATTTTATTAACCTCAAACAAAATACAAGAACAGACCGGATCGAATGAAAGAAATTCGAAAGAACTTACTATGTTGGATAAGCTTGTTATCCAGTTGTCTGAATCACTTATCGTATGGGTCTTTGAAGGCGAATCTCCATGATATTGACAATAGTTATTTACGGCACATGGCTCACAACGTCAATGAGGGACCTCAGCGCATTGCGTGGCGCACGACGCGTGACAATATTAACTTGCGGCCACAAAGGGTATATAAACAAATAATAATAATTGCAAATAATAAGATAGATAACAAAATCAACAGTAATAAGCAAAAATATAAAAAGTAAAATAAAAAATATATGTAAATTTTAGTGAAATTTTATTTTGAAAAATCTATTAATAACTTTCATTCAAATAACAAATCATCATAATTCGATCGCGGGAAGGGTGTTGAGGAGCAAGAGCGGCCCGGTATATTTGGTTGCCCAAGACTACATATGAATTTTTGCCCTAAAATGTATTAAGGGTTATAGTGAAATGGTGAAATTTTTGTCCTTGCTTATGTATTTTTTTCCTTTGCTTGCATGTTGCCCTAGCCCGGGGGCTCTTTGGGCTTGCCCTACGGCCGGCCCTGTTGAGGAGGGGTAGAGTTGTTGGTTATGCTCGGTTGTAGCACCCGATCGGTGTGTCACACAAAATAGGGGGAAGGAGGGGTGTCGCTTGCCTTGCAACAAGGTGTTTTAATAAAGTATTTTAATAAGGTTTGTGATGAGTGGTTAAAATAGATGTAAAAAAAAAGATGGCGCAATGACGCGTGAATGCCCCACTGCGCCATAGTGAAACAAAGTGCACGCCACAACGTGCCATCCCAATTGTTCTATTGCCCAGACGCTGCGTGGCGCAATGGTCTCTGGCGCTAGCCATGCCGCACGCCATTAATAACTGTGGTACTGGCTTGGTGGCTTCATGATCGGGAACATGAGGCCACCCTTCTTCTTTGCGAAGGGACGCTGGCGATCTCCACCATAAACAGAGTAGCAACAGCTTCGTTGGACGACGTCTGGAAAACCCAATCTTTTTCGAAGCACTTTCCACCCTGAGAACCAGAACAAACCAAGAAGAGAGATTCAGTTCGAATGATGAAGAACAAGACCACACATAGCATTAAATCTTTTGACAATCGCACACGCTAGCTAACTGCTACACGGATCAGAGCGTTGCGTGAATCTCTGCAAAACAGAAAACAAGCCCGCACAATAATATTGAAAAGTTACGTAAGGGTTAGGCGATACTTGCGTGAATTAAGATGGCGCAATGACGCGTGAATGCCACACTGCGCCATAGCGCAACATAGCGCACACCACAACAAGCCATCCCAATTGTTCTATTGTCCAGACGCTGCGTGGCGCAATGGTCTCTGGCGCTAGCCATGCCGCGCGCCATTAATAACTCTGGTACTGGCTCGGTGGCTTCAAGATCGGGAACATGAGGCCACAATTCTTCTTTGCGAAGGGACACCGACTATCTCCACCACAAACAGAGTAGCAATAGCTTTGACAGATGACATCCGACTGGAAAACCCAATCTTCTTCGAAGCACTTTCCACCTTGAGAACCAGAACAAACCAAGAAGATAGATTTAGTTCGAATGACGAAGAACGAGATCGCACAGAGCATTAAATCTTTTAACAATCGCGCACGCTGGCTAATTGCCCCATGGATCAGAGCGTTCCCTGAATCTCTGCAAAACAGAAAACAAGTCCGCACAACAATATTGAAAAGCTACGTAAGGGTTAGGCGATACCTGCGTGAGGGTAAACCGGCGTAAGGGTAAAACCGCTGTGGCGTAAGGGTAATTGACCCATTGCGTAAAGGTACCAAGCTGGTTCCCTTGATACATAAAGGTAGCGGCATATAGGTAATACCCGCATAAAGGTATACCCGTAAGGGTAACAACCGCATAAAGGTAGCGCGTAAGGGTCAAGAGGCCCTCACGGAAAGGTTAACCCTTTGTGTAAGGGTACACACGTAAGCATACTGTTCGTGTAAGGGTGTCTACGTAAATGTAGTGCCCCGCGTAAGGGTACTTGTGTAAGGGTCAGACCTGCGTAAGAGTGCTCACGCAAAGGTACCATCCGCGCGTTAGGGCAACCACGTAAGGGTAGACCCTGCTTAAGGGTACTTACGTAAGGGTAACCCCACGTGGAAGAGTACCAAGAGTCTCATGTAAAGGTAAACCCAATTATGTAAAGGTAAAGAAAAACCTAACTAAGGGTAAAGTCACTAGAACAAAGCACATGTAAGGGTAAGGAAAAACTTAAGGGTAAAACTAAAGATCCAGAATCAAAGAATGAGCATAATAGTAAAAAGAAGATTAAAATTCACAATTGTGTGCATATGGAAACAAAGTATAAATGGCAGAGGCAATCCACAAAGCAAATTCAAATTGAAAACACATTAAATTCACATCTATGAACCATCCAATCTGAACACTGCATTGATTTTGTACTAGTGTTTATGTTGGAAGTGCTTTGGGTATGTTTGTCGAGGCAATTTATTAGGTGATATGAACTGATGGAACTTTTTGCAAAACCCAGTGATCCATGGAGGCGGCCGGCATTTGAAAAGCTTCTGGAAAGGCTTAAAGATTTGCTGAGACGGTATGGGACTCAGTTGCAGGCAGCTCGCCCGACCTGTGTGGCCACTGCCCTGAATTAATCGTAGTTCTGAGCTTTCTCAGTCACGGTATGTGACTCAATTACATGTCAATTTATATCTATTTTGATGCTTTCTATACGAGGCTCGTAGAAGGTTCTACGCAGGCATACTGATTTTTTTTTGAATAACCTATAAAATGGCGAAAGAAGGAACTGCTGCCTTGTATTTTGACGTTCATATATCAGTTCCGTTTTGGTTGGGCTGGGCTCAACTACAATTGGACCAACCTTTCCTGCCCAACTTGACCTGAGGCTGATTCGTTTTTTAAATAAATTTATTGATTGATTTTTTTATTATATAATATATATATATATTAAATTCCCGAGGCTGGCCCATAAACTCGGCTCGGTTGGGTGGGCTGGGAGACTGCTGGAAAGGCTTAAAGTCGTTGACAATTTCTATGATATAAAGATATTCAATTCAATGTCTATCAACTTGTAAGCGAATCAATCAAAACAAGAGCAATAAACATTTTTCAAAATAAAAGAATAAAAAATCGCGCCCTGTTGAAACAACGGAAGTCCTCCATTGGTGCGCATGATATGTTGTCGTAATACCAATTATTTTTGTATCTTTCGCAGGGAAGTTAGTTTCTTCAATACTCTTCATATAAAGATGTTCCAACACTTAAAAAATAATAATTTTATATTGTTTCTATTTATGGATATTCTCAATGGAAAAATTAGCTAAAAATTAAAACAATTTTCATGAAGTAAAAAACTATACATATTCACCGTGATGAAGGTTTCTTCATGCGGACTGTTTTTTCTTGATTGAAAACAGGTTTTGTGAGAGACCTCCTGTGAGGGGGAGGTGAAGGATGACCAACTTAATAGTTCTTTTTTTATCATTTTTATCTCACAACTTGATGTTGACCGTACGTTGTAGTGCCTCTCTTTAAACCTTTTATGTTGCTCCTTATCTTTGCCCGTGCTACCTTTGAATTATATAAACTAAGCACACACTCGGTTTATAAATGCAAGACACCCGGTGTTGGCTCTTGATGGTTAAAATATGCATGCATTTTCAGCTTTGTTTTTAATTGTTTTAATTCTTGATTTCTATCTAATTGAGCTATTTTGTGTCTACTATAGGTTTAATGATGGAAACAAGTGACTTTGGATGCATTTGTTGATATTTTAAGGTATTGAAGAAACCACGACAGTTTTTGTTTCGTGAGAAGCTGTTTTAGTGAAGCTGCAGCATACAAGAAGTGTTTTGGTGATGAAGAATGTTACCGGGAGGTATCCTGGCACAAAGCTCCCAAGGTAAGAGGATGAGACTAGGAAGAACAACAAATAAAAAACAAAACATAAGCAAATGTGGTGGGCACAACAGCATACAAAAGCCACAATGCGAATGAAAAATTGCAAAAAGATAAAGAACACAATAAATTTAGGTAGTTCGGGCCACTTTGGTCCTACTCAATGATGAGAACACACCCCACACATTTTTATTTAGCGAAGTAACAATGATAACGTACAACATAAATTTGAGAGGAGGAAATGACAAGTCAAACAAAAGTAGACACCAAGCATAACTGTGAGCATGTCACATTTTCATTTAGTGAAGTAACCGCGAGCATGTCACCAATAGAGCCATGAAAAAACCCTCACTTCTAGATTGTCCCTTTCCCTCCTCTTGATCTCTCTTTAGGCTTCATCCTCTCTGAGCTTCGATCTGTCTATGTCCACCCAAGTAGGAACCTCGAGCACTTAAAACTAAAGCAGACTGTGTAGCACCTTCAGATTTTGGTATGTAACCATTTCTTTACGCTTTTTATGTATATAAAGTATGTGAGTGAAGTTGAGAGAGTTTCGAGAAATTTTAAAGTGTTTTGGGGTTTTCCTACAGATGGCGCTCGTGTGACACACGGTTTGTCTAAACTGTGCGACTGCCTAGTAGAAACCGTGCTCTTTGAAAGTTGGCTTTCGTTTTTTTGAGGCAGTGGTTTCAGCACGGTTTGCGCATGGTTTGTAGATCGTGCCAGGCGACCGTGCAAGGTCTCCATTAATGCAGAAGCACGAGCACGGTTAGCGCACAATATATCTAATTGTGCGACTAAACCGTGTGCGGGTCAAAGTTAGATCCTTAAATTGTGGATCTATCTCGTTTTTATCTTTAAGTGGCTCGTTTTTGCCCCAAAACAACCTGAACTTGGGATGTTGGTCTCTTGAACCTCTGTCAAGCGAATTGAAATCAATCAAGTGTCTTTCCTTGGTACGTTGAAGACCGATTCTTATGGTAAGACTTCGTTCTTCGTTGTTCTTTATGCGTTTTCTAAGATCTACTTTGCCATTCCTCTCATTTTCTTAGATCTACACCCGTTGTGGGTATATCTAAGGTTATGAATACCAAGTATGTTTTAGATTTGGCCTTGTTAATGATATGGGATGAGATCTAAGACGGGTTCGTGGAGATTCAATCCGGTTTTGTGACGTTTTTCGCACCGTTTATTGTTTTCGTCAAAACTCTTGAGGTAGGTGGCTTCATTCTCAACTCCTCTTGCTAGAATTGATCGACTTAGTTTTAAATTGATTTAATTGATTGAAATAGATTGTGAAATCTTGGTGTAAGCGTGATATAAATCATCTTTAGTGATGATTTGTGGTTTTTGGTAAAATTGTGGAATTGTGGTGTTTGGTTGTGCAATGTGCTTGATAAATGATTTTAAAATAATTGTTTGATTCAGTTTTTTGGGAAAAATGTTTTCTATAAAAGGATTGTTTATTTAAATGGTTTGACATTTGATGGGAAAATGTTTTCAATAAAAGGGTTTATTGAAATGGTTTTGGCATGGTTTTTGGGTATACTTGGTGTGTGTGTTTATATTGTATTTACAGGGCTTGGTTGAAATATGATATTGTGTTCGGTGCTAAAGGTGTAATGACACATCAGATATAATTACCTTGTGACGACTTGATAGATCAATGAGAAATCACTCATGAGTATGAAACTGTCATAACAAAGCATGCATGGTTGGTAGTGTTAATATATGGAATGGATTGGTTGTGTCAAATGAAACCTATGAAATGGTTTTAAAGCATGGTTTGGTTGTTTTCTTGGAAATAGATTTTGCTTGAAAATTTGTTAATATCACACTTGTTTATATTTGGTTATAAACTGTTTTATAACTTGTTTATATTTGCTAATAAACTATTTTAGAAGTTATTTATATTTGGTTATAATCTGTTTTATATAAACTGTTTTATATAAATGTTGTCAAGTCTTCTATCATAGTGGCGTGAGTAAATAAGTCATTGGGGAAAACCTATTGAGTTTTAGTACTCATTTTTATTTTGACACTTTGGTGCTTTTGTAGATGTCATTTATCGGGACATGGGCAAATGTAAAGTATCACGCGTCTTTAGCACTACTTCATGATACTTGAGCTGTTTGATGAAGTTGGAGCATGAAGATTGTGGAGCATGAAGTCTTGTGTTTGTCTTGGAGTCTTGTTAACTTGTCTTCTGCTGTTTATTTTGGTATTGTAGTCCTTTGTTGTAGTATTTGATTTTAGTATGATTTTGATAAATGAAATGTTGAGTTGTCTTTCATTACTATTATGCATCATATAATGGTTTGTTTAGTTTGGATTTATTGGGTTAGTTTCTTTATTCTTAAAGGGCAAATCATCTCCCACATGTATTGAATTCTTTCGGTATTTATTGCTAGCTTTTGGCGTTTTGAGAATGACGCTTAAGGCTTAGTAACGTCTCACCACACTCTCAAACCAATGAGAGTAGGAGATATGTTACAAATGACATCTGTTTTGTTCGGTCCAAAAGCTAGTTTGAGATAAATGGTATCAACTTGTTCTTTTCATGGTGGAACAAGTAGTCATCATTTCTGTTGGTCTTGGAGTTGAATTTCATTATTTTCTGTTCTTTGGGTTGAGATCATAGAAAGGAGTAGGATTGTCAGGACTTGAAATGTAGAACATAAAAAGATGTAGCTAACATTTTTATGCTGAACTTCAAATTAACATGGTGTTGGGTACATAAGTGTTTTGAAGAAATTTATAAGATTTTGAAATCTTATTGTCATGAGTTTATCCAATGAGACAAACATGTCATGCATTAGAGGAATGACTTCTCATTAGGAATGCATACATCATTTTGAGTAATGATTTATGTTTTTTGCAAAAGTGTCGATTTTTGATTTTTTTTTTGTGAAAGTATTTTCAAATGAAATTTTTTGAAAGAGCATGATGAAGGTATTTTAAGAATGGTTTGATTTTCAAAAAGAAAGTTTAAAGGTTTTCAAAAATAGTTGAATATGGAAAGGGTTGATTTTGGAAAGTAATGTTGTGATAGTTGATGTGGTAGAATTTGAAATTGTTAAGCATTCAGTTAATAGAGTGAGACTTATGGAGTTTATTGTTGTAAAATGGCATCTGGTAGGTATCGTAGAAACCAACTGGAAGAAGTTGTGGAGAATGTGGTTTCACCTGAGCCACAGGGGAATCAAGAACCGGTTCAGAGTATTGTCCAAGCATTTCAAGCTGCTGACATAGGAAATCAGAGGGATGAATCAAGGAAAATGGATCATTCAGTCCAATTTCAGAAGTAGAATCCACCCATTTTTCTGGATAATCCTGAACAAGAAAAGACAGAGGTGTGACTGAACATGATGAATCGTATCTTCGATTTCATCGGCACACCAGCGGAGCTGAAAGTCAAACTGGCAACGTATATGCTCGAGGATCTTGCACGCCAGTGGTGGGATCTAGCAGTGCAGGCTAAAGTGGATCAATGCCTTAGTTGGGAGGATTTTGAAGAATTGTTTAACAAACAATTCTATCATCACACGTTCAAGATTCAAAGAACGATGAGCTTCTTCAGCCTGAAGCAGAAAAATCTCTCTATCACAGAGTATGCAGCTAAATTCATGAATTTAGTGCGTTTTGCACCTGAAGTTGCTGCTAGTGCGGCCTTGGAGGCACACATCTTTGAATCGGGGCTAAGATAGGAGATTTGTTCTAAGATTTTCGTTTATGAATATACAAAGATAATCAATTGAGCGACGATGGATGAAATGGACTTCTCAGGAGCTATGAGAGGAGGAAGTATGTTGATACCCATGGGAAATGGTGAGAACTCTAATGCTGGGAGCAAGCGGAAGAAGGACATCTACTTACAAGGTGGGAGTGTGAATCAGAATCAGACAGCTAGATCAGTGAATTTTCCTTTGAGACCCACAACAAAAGCATGATGTTTCCAATATGGTTCATTCGACCACATAAAGCAAGAGTCTATAACATCACCAAGAGCATGCCATAATTACAACAAGATGAGACATCTTAAATGCTATTGTCGCAATGCTTCAAGGTCAGGTGCTCGAGACACTTGTCAGGTGTTGCAGACATTGTATGCTTTGATGGGGTGATGACAACATAATCAAACTCGGCAGTAGAGTAGAGCTAGCCATGGTGATTCTTGGAATACCATGACTCTTCATCAAGGTAAATATCAGTAAGGTAACAAGGAACAAAGTGAAACGACGAAATAATTATATAGAGCTAAGAAGATGATTGTCAATGATCAGGCCGGACCATCTACGGTGAGAGGTACAATTCTTTTGAATTCTACCCTTATGCAAGTGCTGTTTGATACTGGTGTATCACATTCCTTCATTGATTCTCATGTTGTTGATTTTTTAAGTTTAAAACTTAAGATGATGCATTCTGTGATAAAACTTCAAACTCCTCTTGGGAAAATAGAATGTCGATCCTTCCTGTATGGAGCTTGTTCTATAACTATTGTTGAAGTTGGGTTGAAATGAGATTTCTCTGTGCTGGACATGGATGTTTACGATGTAATCCTGGGTATGGATTGGTTGACAATTTTCAAGGCTCACATTGATTGTTATAGTAGAACAATTAGTTTCGCGACTGAGGATGATATCAAGCATCTCTTTAAAAAAGACAGGGTCGTAAAGATAGGTGCAACGAGCTTGTTCACACCAGCAGTGAGAACGATCTCTTACCAGTTAGCTGCGTTGACTTTGACATTGATGGAAGAGATCAATGATAATAGTTTTACAGCAGTTGTGGATCAATTTCCAGATGTCTTTCTCAAAAATTTCTCAAGGTTACTACCGATAAGGGAAATAAAGTTTACAATTGATCTTCTTCTGGAGATCAATTTTATCTCACTTCTGTCTTATCTAATGACACCAATAGAATTAAGGGAACTAAAGGTGCAGTTGGAATAGCTAGAAATCAAGAGTTTCATTCGACGAAGCATGTCTCCGTGGGCAACACTAGTCCTGTTCGTGAAGAAAGTTGTTGGAACTCTAAGGATGTGTGTGAATTATTATAAGCTTAACTAAGTTATGATAAAGAACATGTATCCACTTCCACACATTGATGGTCCATTCGATCAATTGATATGAGCCCAATCGTTCTCCAAAATTGACCTGTGATCAGGATATCACTAATTGTGAATTCAGAAGGATAATATCTCGAAGACAACTTTCATAAGCAGATACGACCATTATAAATATGTGGTAATGTCTTTCGGTCTTACGAATGCACCATAGGTCTTTATGGCATTGATGAATTAGATATTTCAGCGATATCTGGATTCTTTTGTAGCGGTGTTTGTGGATGACATATTAGTGTATTCAAGGACAAGAGCTGAGCATGAGCAACACTTGGAGACAATGTTGGAAATCTTGAGAAACCATCATCTATATGCCAAATTATTGAAGTGTGATTTCTGGATATGAGAGGTACGTTTTCTAGGCCATGTAATATCTGAAAAAGGTATTTATGTTGATCCTAAAAAGGTAAAAGTTGTTATCTTTTGGCAACGGCCAAAAAACATCTTTAAGATACAGATTTTTCTTGGTCTAGCTGGTTATTACCAAAAATTTGTTCGTGACTTCTCACGGCTAGATTCACATTTGACAGCTTTGATAAAGAATAATATTCCATTCCAATGGACTGAGGATTGGCATAAATCTTTTCAAGAGTTAAAAGTTCGCTTTACATCCGCACCGATCTTGATTTTGCTGAAATTGGGACTGGGGTACGTGGTATATTGCGATGCTTTGGGATCTGGGTTGGGGTGTGTTCTTATAAAAGGAGACCATGTTGTTGCTTATGACTCAAGATAGTTAAGAGTGCATGAGAAGAACTACCCAACACACGATTTGAAGTTAGATGTACTCATCCATGCCTTAAAAATGTGGCATCATTATCTCTTCGGTGAGAAATTTACTATGTTTATATAAGAGCTTGAAGCATATTTTCTCACAAAGAGATTTGAATATGAGACAAAGGAGATGGATGAAGTATCTCCAAATGTTCTATTTTGACTTGATGTGTACACCAGAAAAAGACAATTTGGTGGAAGATGCATTAAACATAAAGTCATACTCATTTGGTAAAAGAGGCTTCAGATGAGTGGCAATTGATGTCAGTTCTAGTCGACATGCATGTGAAATGTGAAGACCGAGGTGATGTTGTAGTTTTCTTTTTAGTTTCCGTGGTTATTGATTTAGTAAATATGGTTAATTAAGTATAGACATCCGATGCAGAATGTGTGTCTATGAGTTCAAAACTCAATGGTGGGGAGACCATTGAGGGATGTAAACTGGATTAGAGTTCAGTTTTGAGGTTTCGAAATCGAATGGTTGTACCGATGGCTTGTCAGGAACAACTTCTTTATGCTCACCATCATTCAAGATGGGTTGTTCATTCGGGAATACAAAAAATATATAAGGCGTTGAAGATGTAGTTCTGATGGAGTGACATGAAAAGGAAAGTGGGAGAGTTCATTTCGAGGTGCTTAACTTGTGAGCAAGTTAAGACAGAACATCAATGACTGGCAAGTATGTTCAAGTCCTTACCTATTCCAATGTGGAAATTAGAGAAGATAACCATTGATTTTATTACAGGTCTCCCAAGAACGGTTTAGAAACACGATGCCATATGAGTGATAGTGGATCAAATCACAAAGTCGGCCCACTTCATACCTATTCGTGAAACTCATACGGTAGAGGATCTATTAAAAATCTTTATATAAGAAGTGGTAAAGAGATATGACATATCATTTTCGATCGTATCAGACAGAGTCCCGAGGTTTACGTCTCGTTTCTTGAAATCCTTATAGAAAGCCTTTGGGTCTCAACAACTATCAGGCCTCGATACATATGGATCCTTTTGAAGCATTGTATGGGTGCCCTTTCATTCTCCACTCTGTTGGGTAGAAATATGTGAGACTTCACTAGTTGGTCTGAGTCTTGTTCAATAGACAATGGAGAAGATTCAGTTGATCATAAAAAAGATGGAGACGACTCAAAATTGTCAGAAATCATATGTGGATTATCGTCGACGGCTGCTGTCGTTCGTGGTAAGTGATCATGTGTTCTTGAGAATCTCTCAAAGGCTTAGACATCATTATTTTGGGAACTAGTAAAAGTTATATCCTCGATACATAGGCCCTTTTAAGTTATTGGAACAGGTCAGAGACGTGACATATCGGTTGACATTGCCACCACGGTTCAGTGCAATGCATAATGTGTTTCATTTATCACAGTTGAAAAAGTATCAGCCTGATTCTGACCATGTGATTAGATGAGATCATGTTGACCTAAAGCCGAATGATTTGTTGGTATATATCTCATTGCAGATTGTGGATAGGCAAGAGAAAGTCTTGCGTGGAAAAAACATCGGTCTAGTGCAGGTTTTGTAACAACATGATCAGATTCAGGAAGAAACTTGAGAACGTGAGAAGGAAATGAAAGAGAAATGACCAGAACTCTTTCAGGGCAACAATAGTTTTCTACTTTCTGAGGGCGGAAAGACCAATGGTGGGGAGAATATAGCACCCTCAATTTCTGGTATGTAACATTTTCTTTATGATTTTTATGTATATAAAGTATATGGGTGAATATTGGGAGAGTTTAGAGAATTTTTAAAGCATTTTGAGGATTTTCTACAGGTGCATGGGTGGTGCATGGTTTGTGGAAACCGTGCAACACTTGCAGGAAACTGCACAATAAGACAGGGGCAAAGTAGAAGGCGCACGAACGATACACAATTTGTCTAAACCGTGCAACTGCCTAGTAGAAACTGTGCTCCTTGAAAGATGACTTTGGTTTTTTGAGACAGTGGCTTCGGCACAGTTTGTGCACAGTTGTAGACCACGCGAGGAGACCATGTGAGGTCACCCTTAAGGAAAAAAGCATGATCATGGTTAGCACACATTTTATCTAACCGTGCGATTAAAAAGTGCACGGTTCAAAGTTAGATCCTTAAATTGTGGATCTAACTCGTTTTTACCTCTAAGTGTCTCGTTCTTACCCCAAAATGGACCTAACTCGGGATTTTGGTCTCTCAAAGGTTGGAGAACCTTTCTCAAGTGAATTGGAATCGATCCAGAGCCTTCCCTTGGCGCGTTGATGCCCAATTCTTACGATAAAGCTTCATTCTTCGCTGTTCTTGATGCGTTTTCTTAGATCTACTTTTCCATTTCTCTTGTTTTCTTAGATCTGCACTCGCTGTGGGTAGATTTAAGGTTATGGATTCCAAGTATGTTTATATTTGGCCTTATTAATGATAGGGGGAGTATATCTAAGGTGGGTTTGTGAAGATTCAACTCGGTTTTGTGATGTTTTTCGTGTCGTTTATCGTTTTCACCCAAACTCTCTAGGTAGGTGGATTCACTCTCGACTCCTCTTGCTAGAATTGATTGACTTAGTTTCAAATTGATTTAACTGATTGAAATTGATTGTGAAATCTTGGTGTAAGAATGATATAAATCCTCTTTAGTGATGATTTATGGTTTTTGGTGAAATTGTGGAATTGTGGTGATTGATTGTGCAATGTGCTTGAAAAATGATTTTAAAATGATGATTTTAAAATAATTTCTTGATTCGGTTTATTGGAAAAAGTTTTCAATAAAAGGATTGTTTATTAAAATGGGTTGACATTGAAATGATTTTATGGAAAAAGGTTTTCAATAAAAGGTTTGATTTATTGAAATGGTTTTGGCATCGTTTTTGGGCATACTTGGTGTGTGTGTTCATATTTCTTTTATGAGGCTTGGTTGAAATATGACCTTGTGCTCGGTGCCAAAGGCATAATGACACATTAGATATAATTACTTTGTGATGACTTAGTAGATCTATGAGAAACCACTCATGATTATGAAACTGTCATAACGAAGCATTCATGATTTGTAGTGTAAATATGTGGAATGGATTGGTTATGCCAAATGGAAGTTGTGAAATGATTTTAAAACATGGTTTGGTTGTTTTCTTGAAAGTAGATTTTATTGGAAAATTGGTTGATATAACACTTCTTTATATTTGGTTATAAAATATTTTAAAACTTGTTTATATTTGGTTATAAACTATTTTAGAAGTTGTTTACATTTGGTTATAAACTGTTTTATAAATTATTTTATATAAAATGTTTTATATAAATGTTTCTAACTCTTTTATCATAGTGACGTGAGTAGGGAATTCATTGGGGAAAAAATACTGAGTTTTGGTACCCACCCTTTCTTTGACACTGGTGCTTTTGCAGATTTCATTTACCGGGACATTAGCAAAGGTAAAGTATCACATGTATTTAGCACTACTTCGTGATACTTGAGCTGTTTGATGAAGTTGGAGCATAGAGCTTGTAGAGCATTGAGTCTTGTGTTTGTCTTGGAGTTTTGTTATCTTGTTTTCTCCTGTTTACTTTAGTATTGTAGTCTTCCTCTATGGTACTTGATTTAAGTATGGTTTTGATAAATGAAATTTTAAGTTGTCTTTCATTGCTATCATGTATCATATAGTGGTTTTTTTGGTTTGAATTTATTGGGTAAGTTGCTTTATTCTTAAAGGGAAAATCGTTCCACACATGTATTGAAGCCCTTCAACATTTATTATCAACATTTGGTGCATTGAGGATGTCACTTAAGGCCTAGTAATGTATCACCGTCCTATCAATACAATGAGAGTAGAAGGGATGCTACAAACTATCTCTCGAACAACCCAATGACACATGTTCGATCGAGCTGCTTTCGGAAGAAGTTGTTGCAATGAAACTCGAATGGGAAACGTTATGTAAAGGTCAACCTTACAGTGCGTAT
The DNA here is from genome assembly GCA_963277665.1 of Viscum album. Lineage (NCBI taxonomy): Eukaryota > Viridiplantae > Streptophyta > Magnoliopsida > Santalales > Viscaceae > Viscum > Viscum album. The sequence goes on from OY728159.1 coordinate 506,363,841, forward strand.
GGGTCAATTTTTCATAAGGGTCTTACACTCATTTGTATGGGTCACTTGCCCGATGTGTAAAGGTCTTACGTTGCGTTAGGGTAGTGAAAACCACGACCTACTACACAAAGGTAGTGCCACCGGCTGCATAAGGGTCTTCTCATCCAATGCCTTAGTCGCATAAAGGTCTTCCAGTTCTCACGTAAAGGGTAAGACCTCCAACTTTCTTCTCATGTAAAGTTAATCCATGGCTCGTGTAAGGGTATGTATCTCCATCAATATGTCACATAAAGGAAACACAACCCCCACGTAAAGGTAACATGACCGTCACAAACTTCATGTAAGGGACAACCTGAGTGTAAGTAAGGGCAGTCCACACATCATTGTTGCTATGAAGGGTACGCCCTGAAAACTCAGAACCACACAAGGGTAAAATATACCCCACGTAAGGGTCAAGGAAACCTCAAGTAAGGGAAAAATAAAATCAAGCCATAAAAACTGCCAAACACTTCCTAAGAAAAATAAAACCAATGCATGCTCAACACACAACATGCAACATGAGATTAAAATACATGACAACAACAAATCAAAACAAAACATTTTAATTTGTAACAACATAAATTTCAAAATTAACAAAATCTCCACCTTATAAAATAAAATGTAAAGCACACAGGGACAATGTTCTTTAAAGCTTACATTAGCATAACCTATCAGTTGGTTTAAATTGTCTTTACTAACAAAATAACCTAGGATCAAACCTGATCAGCCCAATCAGAACAACTGCCTAGCATGTACCACAATGATACATGTCTGCCCGTATCAACACATATACTACTATCAATTGTTAAAAAATTCTCATTAATAACAAACAATCTAAGCAACAATATTAATAGAACAAACACATTCACTTACATGAGCTTCTCATCATCACATACTTGTAACCAGCTGGACACATGCCGAAAAAGGTCTCAGTCAGCTCTCTCATGTTTGTAGGACACCCAAAGAAAACATAATACACAATACCTCAAATAGAAAGAAATACAGAAAAACAGTAATACAGAGTACAAACAAGATAAAAGTAAAATAGTTCTTAATACAAGTAGTAAAAGCAGTAGAAAACACACAAAAATAAAACACAACAAGATCATAGGAGACAAGTATCCACTCGAACCCAAAAAACTTAGAAAACTATCCCTACCCTCATCCTCTCTTCAAATCGAGAGCCTCTACAAATCACATGCAGATCTAGTCTTAGGATCCCAGAATAAAGATACCCTAGATCCGCACCTACTTTAAACTTAGTCCTTCTAAACAAAATCAGAGAACCTAAACATAATCATAACTAGGGTATACCACATTGTTCTTAGCCATACTATCCCTGAACATATCCTCAGGGAAACATCTCTTAATGTGGTCGGTCTTTCCACACTGATAACACCTAAACTTCCTAAACTGACTGCCATCCTCATTTTCTTTACTTTTATTTTTTATTTTGACTCTTCACATTGAGAAACTCAGGCCCAGACCTCACCCCACTACCCTTCATCTTAAAACCATGAATTTGAAGATCCCTAGACAAGACTACTAACTTCACTTCCTCCAAAGTGATGAAATCCCTTCCAAATGTCATCAAATCTCTAACAAGATTAAATGAACCATCCAAGAAATTCAACAGCAAAAAAGCTTGTTCCTCTTCTATTATTTCAACATCTACATTGGATAAGTCAATCACCATCTTATTAAATTTATCTAAATGAGTTCACACAGAGGTGTCAGAGACCATTTTGAAATTATTAAGATGCATTTTCTTTTTTAATCCTCATAAAAGGGACATAGTCATGTAAAAATGCTCAAACTTCAACCATATTGCACAGATAGAAGTCTCATGGACCAATTCTCATGAGACTTTATCACCTAGGATAAACAACAACAAAGAATGCGTCTTTTTCAAGACAGTAGGGTCAACACCCTCAAAATTGGTCGAGATCTCCCCTATAGTAGAGATAATGGAAATTTTCCTCTTAGATCTTGCCAAAGATTATTCAAGTCCATTATGGATAAGAAGAACACACATTTTAACTCCACAAATTGAAATTTTTCTCTCCATCAAACTTCTAAATCTATAACCTAGTTGAAGGCATATTTAGACTTGATACAACCTACCTATGATACCAATTGTTACGGGGATGTATCCCTAGAGACACAAAAACTCCCAAGATAGGAGGAAATATCCCACAAACCCGGCTAAAATAGAAACTATTCTAGGAAGAACAACCGACAATAAAGAGAAAATAATAACAAAACAAAAGCAAAAGTGATGAGTATAAAATATAAAAAATCCATAGTGAGAATGATAAATTGAAAAAGATAAAGAAAACATGATATTTATGTGCTTTATACCACTTTGGTCCTACTCCATGACAAAAACACCACCCCACACCTTTTAATTAAGTAAAGAAACAATGACAACATACAAAATAAATTTGAGAGAGAGAGTCAATAAGATCAAACAAAATTAGAGGAATAATCCAATAATACTTGCACAAACAAGAGGAAGTAAGTACCGACAAATTAACCAAGTAAAAAATCAATAGGAACAAGAGAAAACCAAGCTACAATCCCCTTATCAGGGTTCAAACTCAACTATCAAAAATCCCTTCAAGATTTTTTGTAACCACAATCATCATTCTCAAGGCTATCAATCCTCGATATCTCCACCAGCATAGCAATTCCAGAACTAATCATGACCACCATTGTTGACAGAGTCACAAACAATCCCTCACCTCTAGATCGTCTCCTTCCCTCCTCTAAATCTCTCTATCAGCTTCACCCTCTTTGAGCTTCAATCTTTCTATGTCCACCTAAGCAGGGACCTCATGCACTTAAAACCAAACAACCTTTTGAGAAACCTAAGGACACGTGTTTAGTCAAGCTACTTCTAGAAGAATCTGTTGTAATAGAATTCAAACGGCTAACTCCATGTAAAGGTCGACCTGACATTGTGTATGGGTTGATCCATCATTGTGTAAGGGTCTCACACCTACTGCATATGGGTTGCTCACCCACTATGTAAAGGTTCTTTTACACCGCTTAAGGGTAGCATGAATCACGACCTATTACGTAAAGGTAGCACCACATACTACGTAAGGGTGTTCCGGCCTAATGCCTCAACCGAGTAAGAGTATTTTAGTCCCCACGTAAGGTAAGACCTCCAAAATTCTTCTTGCATAAGGGTAAACCCTAGATCTTGTAAGGGTAACCCACTCCATTAAGTCATGTAAATGTAACACAACCCCAACATAAATATAAAAAGGCCACTACACACTACATATAAGGTTCAACTTGAGTATATATAAAGGTATCCCACACATAATTGTGGGTGCATAAGGGTACACCATGAAAACTCAGAATCATATAAGGGTAAAATATCCCTCACGTAAGGGTCAAGGACACCTCACGTAATGGTAAAATAAAAACAAGCTAGAAAAACTGCCAAACACTTCCTAAAAAAAATAAAACTAATGCATGATAAAAAAACATGAAAAAAGAGATTAAATCCCATGGAAATAAAAAATAAAAAACAAAACATTTTAATTTGTAATAACAAGAATGCAAAAAATAACAAAGAATCATAATACCCACTTTCGTATCCATTTTGAAAGTTTTAATCATTGCACCCAACGTCATAATCATTTTTCAAGACATTTTTCTTCTGAAATGACAATATTAATGAAATCATGTTGTGATGTGCTTATTTTTAGATATAAAACACATAATCACAGGATAAAAATGAGAAATGATTTGAGATATACTGAGATGCATAAAATTGGTCATTTCAAAAATTTAAAATGGTTGAAATAATAGAAAACATGGAAGAAGATACACCATGATTTTTGATAGATAATAAAGATTCGATGAAGATATAAACTCTCAAAGGCACATTTTGGAGGGATAGTTCCTGATAAATTAGATCCTTCTAACTCTTGTAAATACAAGTGTTTGATTTTTTCATGTATTTTGATGAGATCTAATTCTGATTTGTGTTTAACGATATTTGTTTAGGTTTTCATGATATTTAAGAATTACACTAACATGTAAACAAAATGATCCAAATTTCATTAATGTGATCATCTAATTATTGGATTAATTGATCACCAGAATAGAGGATGAATTTATTTGATGATTGGTGAATGAATATAGTCTAATGATTTATTTAGATATAAAACCTACAACAATAAAATATTTATTCAATTATTTTAGATTTTTTGATTCATTATCCTAGATATTACACCCTAAGCACTTACATTCTATAGAAGTTTTCATAATTTTAGTTTTAATTAAAATTTTTAAAAAAAATCATTCCAATATGAACATTCTAACCATTGAATCAAAGTATTACTTGATGTTTAAAAATAGTTTTCAATTGTAATAGGAAAGAGTAACAAAAGAAAGTAGTTCACATGGAGGATTCCAATAGACCAATGACTACCTTATTGGGAGTTTTCTAAAATAATCAAAACAACTCAATGGAGGAAACTGTACCGACCTGAACCATCGAGGTCTGCATGACGGATGGATGGCTGGGACGCCACAACCCCAACCCCACCTCCATAGGCCAGGGAATGACTACAAGCACCGATAAGACATAACATAAAATGAGAGGCATTTTCCTAGTGTACCTGTACACACACACCCAACCACCTCCATGAAATAATGAAGATGAATAATAATAAAAGACAATAAAATCTAGAGTAAACCATGCATGAAATACCTTTAGGAAATACATCAGAGTATGAAAAAATAAAACCAAATTGAAAAGAGAAAAAATACCCACCCAACCAGAAATGAAGTTGCAACCTAACAATAACTGGAATAGAAAATAGCTGAGAGAGTCTGACTCTTGGTCTCCAAGACCCAAACACCATACATAGTCAATCCACCAAAGTATCCCTAAGCTCCTGAAAATTCATCGTTGATTTTTTCGTCATCTGTATAAGACATAACACGTGCGGGAAAATCCTATGAAGGGGTGAGTATATACATACCCAGTAGGACACCCTAACCAATGAAAGTTTATTAATAGAGAGATATAATACAAGTAGTCATCTCAACCCAAAACAAGAGGAAAATAAAACCCAACCTTCTATATATTCTCATAAAGAAACCCGTATAATAGAGAAATGATATCTCTATCTCAAAGCCCAGCCCAGGATGATGAGTCTGCCTGGAGCTCCAAAGGTCCATCATCGATGCCCAACATCTCGCATGTTTGTCCGAAGAAGTCATAAGGAGAACCTGCATGTCTCCACTACTCTACAACATGATGGGGGAATAATCTCCAATAGAAAGAGGACTCATGACCTAGTACATTTTGGGGGATGCCAGTTAGAGGAAGATATAGGACCCGCGCCCTGGTGTGATAGGGGGATTCCACTCAAAGTATGGATGACCCTCACTCTAACATGGTAGGGGGTGCCACTTGGTAAGTATCGCTAGAGGAACCATGCCCTGGTGTGATAGTGGGATGCTACTCAGTGGGTAGAGAACCCATTCCCTTGTATGATGGAAGGGTGCCACTCGATAAGTATAAATATAGGACCTGTACCCTAGTACGACAGGGGATGCCACTCTATACATGGAGGACCCTACCCCAGTATGATAGGGGGCACCACTCTATACATGGAGGACCCATACCCTAGTACGATAGGAGTGCCACAGTAGTACAAAAATTATTTATCAAATTAGATTTATCACATCGATTATCAAATAAATGACGTGAAAAAACCAACATCCTGATTCATCACGCCAGTTATATAATAACCAACGTTATAAAGTGGGTTTTCACATTGATTATATTATAACTGACATGAAAAAGAAATATTCATTTCTTTTTCATGTCAGTTATTTTATAACTGATGTGATAAAGTAAATTTTCACATCAGTTACTGTATAACCAACATGATAAAATAATATTTTTTTTATCATGTCGGTTATTATATAACCGACGCAATTTACCATTTACAAATTTATGAATGGCCATTTTGAATCATTTATTTGTTATTCAATATCGTGAAAGCAAACTCGTTTCTCTCACATAGAAGCACTAACACCATTCATTCGATCCAGTGGCCTCTAATCTCAATTTTCCATCTTTATACATCATCAGGTTTCATCAGCCTCATTGTTGTGCATTCGATCTGCTCATCTCTCAACTCTTAAGTAAGAATCATACATCAATCCTCGCTTTCAGTCATTTAATGTCGCAGATGCCCTAACTCTTTTTTTTTCCGATTATGTTTACTCAAATCTTGCATTACCATCTTTATAAACCCTCAGGTTTTATTAGAATCATCATTGGATGTTCGTATATTTATTTTCTCATTGCGAATCTCGGATTACCATCTTCATATACCTTATTCGCTGATTTAACTGAAAAGGTGCGGATTTAAATATATCTTAATGTTATATGTTAGATTATAAATTTCGACATTATATATTAATGTTTTGGTGTTTATAATATATGTAAGGGTGTTTTCACTGAATTTTTTCACACATATTTATACTGCATCTCATCTTAAATTTCTACATTGAATCTCTAAATGTTGCTTATTTGGATGATGTTTATGAATCATTCATTATTCATGCATACACTGCCATGTATATGGATAAATTTAAATTAATTCTATTTATTTATTAAAGACTTAGTAATCTAAAAATGTAATGTATACTTGCATTGCAAGTTGCATATAGTTTAATATGCAATATCCTATAAGTAGTGTATATGCATATCAACACTTTTTCGTGTGATGTGAGCATATTATTATCTTGAAAAATCATATATTAAATATGAAGTCTGCATATTATGATTTACTATCAATATAATTTTGACATTATTAGTGAATACACAATATGAACTATCAATTGGTTTCTTTACATATATTTGTAATATTCTGATATATATATGTTAGGTTTTTTACTCTATTTGTATTAATTAACCAATTTGGTACAAATGATAATAGTGATTGATGCACTGCCTATCCCCAGTCATACTTTATCCCCAGTCATACTTTGTCCCCAGTCACAATTTATCCCCAACCATACTTTATGTTACATTAATTTTTAAATTTGGAGGATTATCCCACTATATAGGTAGAGTTTTTCTATGTTATATTTTCATGGAATTACATATGCATAACAGGGTATTCACACTGAAAGAATTTTTCTCCCCATAAATTTGGATTTTATTGTATCAAATGAAGTAGACGGAAATATTTAAAATGTTTGTTATTAGTGTGGTATATTCAAATAAAACATGTTGTCATAGAATGAATAGTACATAATTACCTTTGCATAAATTGAATAATACACTAGGTATAAATAATATATAATATTAATTATATATATATATATATGTACTACATTATAAATTCATCATTGTGTTTTTTGAACTCTAATATACAATTATATTATAGTATGAATTAACGTTTCTTCTAATAATTGTTGGGTTTTTCATGAAAAAAAATCTGTTAAAAAATTCAATGATAAATATTAAAATCAAAATAGAAAACGTGCACTTGATTTGGATTCTGGTCAATAATATTCAATTTCAAGTTTTATCTAATTTCATTCAGAATAAAATGAAAAATGAGAGATTAATCTAACTATATTTTCTTTTGTAAATTACTTCCATGCATTTATTTTTATGATTTATCAATTATATTTAAAATTATATTCCTTTGTTGTCTAGAATTTATAATTATACTTTTCAAACATGCATATTTTTTTTTTAAATTTCAAGGTTTTGTTACTTTCAAATTATGACATATTTGATATAAATTTAAACCTGGTTTGACTTGAATAATTTATTCTCACTTTTATCACCACTATATTCTTTTGACAAGATATTTATTTTTGATATTTTATATATATAATAATGAGTCGAAGTTGCATTATGGAACTTTGAATAAAGTGATGAATATGAAGAAGGTGTTGATGATTTTTTGGAATTTTCTAAACTAAATGTTTCAAACAATGACATGTTTGTCTATCCATGCCTTAAATGCTTAAATATGAAGAAGTTGAAAAGCATAGAGATCAAATATCATTTAATTTTTCATGGTTTTAATCCAAGTTACAACCCTTGGATTTGACATGGTGAAACTGGGTAGATTTTCAGATCTATTGGTGATGATGCTTTGCAAGATGATAACTTTGATGAAATTGAAGAAATGATTTGTGATATTGAAGTTGTGACAATTGATAAAGAATCAAAAAATGAGAATCCATATAGTGATGCTGAAAAACCATTGTATCTGGGTTGTATGAAATTTACAGTTTTATCGTCGGTGTTAATATTGATTAACTTGAAGGTGAAACATGGTTGAAGTGATAAGAGTTTTACATATTTTCTAAAATAACGATCTTCCTGATTCATATTATAAAGAGAATAAAATACTATGCCTGATGGGATTAGGTTACAAAAAAATACATGCCTTCCCAAATGACTGCGTGCAACATAGGAATGAATACAGATTTTTATTAAGGTTTATTAAACATGGGATGCCACAATATATGTTAAAATAAAAATTACATGTTGATTTAGAAGTTACAAAGACCCCTTCTAAGTCATTTTGGTATCTTCTTATAATTCTTCATTTGAAATGTTTATTTGAAAATTCACATGATGTAAAAAGGTTAATATGGAATGCAGATGAGCATATATGTGATGGAAAATTATGGCATGTAGATGATTTTCCATAGTAGAAAAAATTGATCAAAAGTTTCCTATATTCAGAAATGAAGTTAGAAATATCAAACTTGAACTGTGCATAGATGGAATGAATCCATATCGAAGACTTAGTAGCACACATAGTTCATAGCCTGTTTTATTGGTAATTTACAACATATCTCTTGAATTTTTTATGAAGATAAAGTATGTAATGTTGATTTTAATGATCTATGGACCAAAAAATCTTGGAAATGATATTGATATTTTCTTGTCACCATTAATTGATGATTTGAAACACTTATGGGTGGATGGTATTAGGGTGTATGATTATTATAAAATGAGATATTTTCAACTGCATGCAATGATTATGTTCACTATAAATAACTTCCCAGTGTATGAAAATATGTCTGGATATAGTGTTAATGGGCATAAAGTGTGTCCAATTTTCAAACAACTCATATTATCAACCGCATCATGGGAGAAAAATAGTATACACAGATCATCAAAAGTTTTTGTCTATGGATCACTCTTATAGAAGATTAAAAAATTCATTCAATGACTCACAATATTTTGATATTGCTCCAAAAACTTTATCCACAAATCAGTATTTTGAGAGGGTGAAAAACATTGATGTGACATTCAGAAGGTCACATAAATTTGGTAATGATAAAAATATTTGAAAGAAACATTCAATATTTTTTTAGCTACCATAATAGATATTTCATAACGTCAAACATAACATTGATGTCATGCACGCAGAGAAGAATATCTATGACATCTTGATTGTAATATTTTTAGATATTAAAGGAAAGATTAAAGATGTGTTGAATGCAAGATCATACTTAATCTCAATGGGAATACATTTTGAGTTATCTCCCACTTCTGATGGAAGGAAAACATTCCTACCCCTATCTTTTCATACATTATCCAAGAGGAAGAAAATTAGATTTTTTTAGTGTCTTCATGATATCAAAGTGTCACAGGGTTATTCTTCAAATGTAAATTTTTTTACGTCTTTAAAGTATTTGAAGTTGATAGGTATGAAATCTCTTGATTGTCACACCATGATGCAACAACTGCTACCAACTTTATTGTGTGGAATATTTCCAATAATTTTCAGAATGACCATCATGAATGTGTGTTATTTTTTCAATTCAATTTGTAATAAGGTGATTGATTTTAATTATTTGAACAATTTGGAGAATGAATCAGTTTCTTTACTTTGTCAATTGGAAATGTATTTCCTTAATCTTTTTTGATATCATGGTACATTTAATGGTTCATTTGGTGTGAGAAATAAAGATTTATGGACTTATATATCTATGTTGGATGTATCCTTTTGAAAGGTATATGAAGATATTGAAGGGGTATTTTAAGAATCCATATCGACCTAAAGCCTCCATTGTTGAGAAGTATATTTTTGAGGAGGTTGTGGAGTTTTTTACAAACTACGTTTCTACAATGGAGCATATTAGTTTGCCTGCACCTCTCCATAAATGAGTTAATTATGAGGGAAAGGGGATTTGTGGCTTGAAAGTCAAATCGTTAATAGGTGAAAAGATAAAATAGGTATATTTATACATATTGAATAAAATAGATGATGCTCAACCATATATAACATTTCATATTAATGTGTTGAAACAATGTTATTCAAATAAGAAAGATATGTGGATTTTGAATGAGCATAACAAAACTTTTTTTCCATGGTTTAAAGAGACAATTCTTGGTAGGTCAAATGCATTAGAGACATTGAGATGGTTAGTGGGCATTATAAGTTTAAATTTGATAACATGGTATGAGTATGAAATTAACATAAGTGTAGTTCAGAATAGTAGTGTATTGGTGTTTGTAGAAGTAATTAATTTTTCTAATGCCAAAGACAAGAAACAAATTTCCATATCAAGTGCATATTATGGAGTCATTGAAGAAATATGGGATGTTGATTACATTAAATTTCATGTTCCAATGTTTAATTGTAAATGGTTTATTGGTAACAATAGTGTCAGTCATGATGAATTTGTAATGACACTAGTTAATCTGAATAGATTAGAATACACAACTGATCCTTTTATAATGAAAACACATGCAAAAAAAAATTTATATGTACTTGATCAATTCAATATGAAGTGGTCTATTGTTTTACAAGAAAAAAACAGTATGTTGGTGATGATAAACTTGACTAAGATGCTTATTTATATAAGATCCCTACTTCCATGGAAAGATTAACAGATAATATTGATGAGTACATCGTAGAATTGGTTTGTGCCATACAGAACGATCATGATGAAGGAATTTGGGAAACAACCCTTTAGTACATTCCTAGTATTACAAGTTACATATATTTATTTCTCATTTAATTTTCAAAATTTTATAAAATGTTAGATATTTTAATTTTATTTTCTTTATTAAAACACATATTATAATTAATAAGTTAAATTGTTTATTTATATTAGTTTATTTTTATTTAGTTTACCATGTTTACCCTTATGTAACTTATCTATTAATTGATTTCATTGAAAAAAAATATTTTAAATCAAATATGTTAAATAAAAACAAAAATATTGTATAAGAGTATATTGAAAAAATATTCTTTTTAGTGTAAAAAATGATTTATTAAGTTCGAGTATTATTACTATTCACGCACCATTTTTAGATTTGTTTTCATCTGTTTATAGGTTATTTCATATCTCATTACCGTCGTTATCATTTTACTTAACTATAAAAAAATTAATAAACATGTGTTAAGTTTAATTTACTTTACTTTTTTATTTGAATTTTTTTCATTTTTTATTTAAATTAGTTTGTAATAGTTGAATTGGCATATTTTTGTACTAATTGTTTTTTTTGCTTTGATTTGTAGGATAATGAAAGATCAATCAAATGATCCACCACACACTTTTGGAGATGCGCGTACTCATACCTCTGGGGAGGAATATACACATGATCCTCTTGATGAGTCTCATCTTTCTTTATAAGAGACATCTGCTCCCTCAGGGTTAAAGAAGAGTTCGAGGGTTGGTAAATGTGGCATCACACATTTACCAAAATTATCTATTTCCCGTAGCCAGGACCAAAGGATACTGGTATAATTTGATGATAATTATATTCCATGAGGTCCAAATTCAAAACAATTCAATACTTTTATATTATTTTATGCTAAAAGAAAAGTCAGTATTTTGATTGATGATCGGAGAAGTTTTGACAAATTGAAAATATCTCAGTTGTGGGAGACCATTTTGTTAAGCTCATTTGTTATTATTTTACTTATCTTGAAATGTTTATAGTAATATATTTTTTCCCACTTCTTATCAAATAAAATATGATATACCTAATACTGGAGGAGTTAGGAGGAAATATTTATCATTGGCTGTTAGGAGATGGAGAGATTTCAAATCAACCCTCACATCAGATTTTGTTGGCCTATAGATATTGTTGGCCACTATCTTTGACTAGAATGGTTTTAATTATCACAAATCATATCATATATTAATATATATCTTACCTCATGATAGATCCAAAATTATGTCAAAGCATTATCTTGAATATCAGACCATTTCAACCATATAACTATTTATGTGTGTTTAAGTCTAAACAAGCTTATAACTGATTATCCATGTGTGTTTATGGGTATTAACACTCTCTGACTTTGCTGAACTATGAGATAGATAGAACATCTAAAATTATCTAAGTATGAGTCATTGACACCGACAGATAGATGACTCACTGTTGGAAGGACTCACCATTGGAAGGACTTACCGTTGGAAGGAATCACTATTGTAAGGACTCACCATTGATATGAGTCACTGATAGATCAACTATCTCACTAAATGAAGGAAGGACTCACCATTGAAATGAGTCACCGATGCACCACCTACCGACAGACTGTTTAAATCTGCATTTATTAATATTATTTCTAACAGTCATATTTGTGTCATTTAATGATACTGACATATTTTATAATCTTTTTTAATAATTTTAGCAGATAATACAAGGTACGATGAACCTATGAACATGTAAAGAACATGCTTTTTTTTTCGTCACTCAAAAATAAGAAGTTATTTTAAAGAGAAAACATATACAGAAGAGATGCATGGTGCATACCTGCGAGAGAGAGATATACTGAAGAACATCTGCAGCTCTCATACAACCACTGTAAACTGAAGAACAAAAAGTAGAACACACAAGTAAATCTCAACCAAGCTAAACATATAATTGAAAAAATACTTCAACATATCAAAGAAGGAGAAGAATATACTTGCAGAACCATAGTTGTACCTGGAAGACAGAATACGACACTCTGTTTTTGTGTTAACTTCCAGAAGAAAACTCAGACTTCATCTCAACTACATCTAAAGAGGAAAGAGCTATATATCAAGACACACATAGCCTTCTAAATCCTTTCTCATATTTGTTTTCTCTGTTGTGTGCATTTTTACATACTTTTTAGCAGTGTGTGTTTCTGTCTGTTAAGAACACACTGTCTCCTGTATCAAACTGAAGGATACAATATATCCTTCCAATCATACTTTAATACACCTGTTACTCCCACAGATAAGTGTAGAATAGGTCCTTGTATGACCTGGTAGTTTATACCCATGAAGAACTGTGGTAGAGGTCTTGTGACCTGGACAACCTGTGTGCTATTGTGAACCCCGATCCAGGGTGTGGATCAAAATGTTTATTAATTTAAACTGATTAGTGGAATGTGATCACCAAGTGGAGAGGATTAAGTCTCTACTTGAGACTGAACCTCTTGTTTTATCTCCACTGTGTTTTTAACCTTTATTTTTACTCTGTTTTATCACATATTTTATAAAACTAAATTTAATTATGATAGTTAGTCTTAGCAAGTGTTTATAACAGTATTTACTTATTAGGTTATTTTCAAAAGTTGTATTAATTATCAAATTGATATAACTGAGAACTAATCACTATTTTGAGAAATTAATCAAACAATCAAGCTCTTATAAATTCACTACTGGCTAACTGGGCAATTGAATTTTAAATATTGGGGGAATATGAAATAATATTTTTTAACAGAAATTTTTATAGATGCTCAATTCAACCCCTATTGAGTACTCTACTCTGACCAATAGATTTCATTTTTGGTCATAGGAAACATCATAATCCATGTGATATATATCCCTTTATAGATGAAGATACATGGAATAAATTTATTAAAAGTATAAGACAAGAAGTGTTTTTGGTAAGTGCAATGCTACCTTTTAGAAGTTATTTTTTTATATTAATGTTATTATTAATGATTTATTAATGATTTATTTATTCTTAATTTATAGAAATTGATGGGATCTCATTAATAGATCCAATGTAGAAATGTATACCCTCATACTTTATCTCGGATAGGGTATATGTTATTGGAAGAAAAAATGATGGCTGAAAAATTTCTAAAAATGAGTGTTGAGTCTTCAAGCTCTGTAAAGGTTTCCCTTCCATCCCCTCATCTAGACATGAAAAATGGAAGAGGGATCAGATGAGAAAAAAATGGTAATATCTTATGGAATATTTGAGGGTTGTAGTTATGAGGATTGCAAGATATTTTATTTATTTATTTATTTAAGTTAATTCAATTATTTATATATTGCGATTCATTATAGATTTTTCAAATATTTCATAAAATATTCTATTGAGGAGCAAAGCACATAGGTTTTTTTAGATAAGGGTAGGTAGGATATTTTAGCTACAATATTAGGAAATCCCAAACACTCGGGTTGTGTACGAGGATACCTAATAGGTGTATCGGTGAAAAAAGAATTTCCACATTCTATAGCTTCTTCAATGAAGGATGTTTTAAAAAAAAAATAGAATCTTTGGAAGATGAAGCTCAGGATATTTATGTGATTATGGAGGATATTATTAGAGATTCTATACAATCAATATTTATAGACATGCAAAGATATTTTCATACTACAACTCCCACTCCCCCACCTCTGCCACCAGCTCCCACTCCTCCACCTACGCCTACAGACCACACTTCTTATCCTACTCCTACACCCCTCCTCCATAGCTTCCCACTTGTTGTGAGTTATATATTGATGATCACAAACATCATATTGTTACATATGGGATGATATTTTATATTGGAGATACCATTCATTATCAAAATATTGAGATAAAGAATCATAGGGTCACTGTACAAGATATTATAGATAGATCAGTTGAAGTACCGTTACCTACAGATGAGGTGAGTATAGTTGGAAAAAGTATTGACCACATTTTAGTTTGTCTATATAGACTTCTTTGATATATTACCATATAAGTATGTGTATATTTTATCTTTTATTTTATTTTTGTATTAATTTTTTTAACATTTTAAAGTTTATATATTTATCTATTTTTTATAGGAATACTTTAAAAGTAATGATATACTATATAGACAAAAAAATATAAAGTGAAATGAATTTTGATACAAATTATAACAGTCTTGATAGATTTTCAACATATTCATTTTTTTGTTGGATGTTTATAAGATTAAAATTGAAGCTGATGTTTGTGGGTATGAAATTACTATAGAACTTTTGAAAAAATGATATCATGGAACTTGTAACTGAAGATCAGTTGGGTATCAACACAATGAATTTTTTTTCTATATAATTATTAACATAAATCATTCAGTATGTTTGATTTATTTAAAATTTATACTTATGTTTGTTTTGTATTAGGTATCTTTATACAATGTGTAAGTAGCAAGACAAGACAGATGCATATGGATTTATATAACCTCAGTTTATTTCACTGATAGTGATGATAATGACTGAAGCAGAAAGAATAGTTTGTATTTCTAAAATATTTCAAAAGAATGAAATTATTCAGTGCTAGATGTTTTCTTATCTTCAAGAGTATAAACCATATATCTCAAAAAGTGTTATATATATTTTAACATAATTACCACTCGCATTAATTTTTCTTTTATATTAGTGGACATTGGATGTTAGGTGTTTTTTACAAGGGTGAAATCACTTTACTAGTTATGTTCTATCCATGAAAAATTGTGACAAAAATTTCCTGAATATTTCATTCATTTAATTCATAATACATTCTAAATGATTTATTTTTAATTTATAGTTTTTTTATTTCCTTCGGGCCATCAGTTTGGTCCTTTAGTCCTTCAGGCCACCTAGGCCTTCGGGTCAGTAAGGATTTTGGGCCACCTTAAGGCCTTAAGGACACCTCAAGGATTTTGGGCCACCTCAAGGCCTTCGGTCCACCTTAAGGCCTTAGGGCCACATGATGTGCTGACACCAACCAGAAAGGTTCTACAAGGAACAATCTCTAGAGGAGGATTCATAACAATGTGCATTCACCAGAGCAGAGATATCACATTTGGAAGAATGAGAGGGTATGAAAATTTCCATCGTTTCCCGGCCTGTGTATCTCTGCACAGGACAACTAGCTAAACAACCATGAGAAGTTGGAGAGCTGATCACGATGCAAACACTTGTGAGATGTAGTTTCAAGTAGTCATAGTCTGGGTTGATTTCCTCTAATACCTTCGGGTCCTATAATGTCACAAATCCTACGAGACATGTAAGGGTTCCCCTTTAACCCTTAAAATGGGGATTATCAAAAATGAATAAAAATCGAAGGACTTCAGGACATTTAGCAAAAAGTTTTAATTGAAAATGGGGTTTTTATTTGTTTTTCTCCTACTTATTTTTCATTATTTCTACTATTTTTTTGTTTCTATTCTTTTCTACATTGGAGAGGAGATTTCAAAGTAAAATTATTAAAAAAAATTATTTTTTCACTTCGGTTGTGTGATAAATAATGTGAAAAACCTAGTAGGAATGGTTTTTCATGTCGGTTCTCTGATAATTGACCATGGGGAAATGCACACTATATGCCATTATCAACTCTCGTGGTCCCCTATACCCTGTGTGGAACTATCCTGAAAGCCTGGGTGCCGTTACACCTAGAACTGTGGCTGGGGGAGTACATAAAGGCACTCGATGGTGGGTGATGGCCCACCTATACCGTGTAACCCCTTGAGCCTGAAAACCCAGTGTACTTTTGCCCACGGGGAATGGATGAGTTGGTGAGTGGCGGTGGCATCCTGACCCTGAGGTTCTGGGTTCAATCCCTCAGAAGGCAATGCACACTATATGCCATTATCACCTCTCGTGGGCCCCTATACCCCGTGTGGAACTGTACTGAAAGCCTAGTTTCCGTTACACCTGGGACTGCAGCTGGGGGAGTATATAAAGGTACTCAATGGTGGGTGACGACCCACCTATACTGTGTAACCCCTTGGGCATGAAAACCCAGTGTACTTTTTCTGCTTCGACAGCGGCGTAGTGGTGAAGAAGAGGGGCATAACCACGTTGTTCTTTGGGAGGTTTAGGGTTCAAATCTTGGGAGTCTTCTTTCAGAGAGAACCTCTCCCCTATCCAATCACCTTTCCGGGTCACCCAGTTCCTAACTGGGTGGAAAAAATGAGGTGCGACCCACCTGTGCTGACAGATTGTTGTGTCGAACCATTGCCGCTCAGGTCGTCACCCTCCAAGATGCTCTACCATCTCGGCTGGAAATAGATCCTTCCCGACTGGGGATCTCTTCAGAGTGATCACTTCATGGGGAGGGGGGTTTCCTGATGTAGAGGGTTCGAAAATCCCATACCTGGGAAATTCCCTTTTTGTTAGAGAGACTTGAAAAACCATTCCTAATGTGTTTTTCACATTGGTTATTATACAATTGATGTGAAAACCCTTAATCATGATAGTTTCTATGTCGGTTATATAATAAATGATGTGAAAAACCTTTCATCATGGGTTTTAAACATCAGTTATATCATAAATAACATGAAAAACCACTACAATCGTTCATTTACAATGTCAGTTTTTTAACCGATGTTAAAAATTTATTTACAACATCGCCTGTAATAACATCTCCTTATAACCGACATTAAAAAATAAAAACTGACATGAAAAACCACTTTTTGCACTAGTTCCACTTAGTGGGTAGATGACCTACACCCTAGTGACATAGGGGGGTTCCACTCAACTAGTGTAAGAAGTATAGGGAGACATTCACCCTAGTATGACAGGGGGTTACCAACCCCAGCCTCTCTCTGTTGATCCTTCCTAATCACTGCCATCATCAGGAATTTCCTAAAGAAGCGTCACACTCAGAGAATTACACATAGTATCTTGAAATACACTATGAAGGCCACCATCATGTTCTATGTGGAAAACTTCTTAGGATAGAATACTCACTGGTCAAAATCCAAGTCCATGTTGAGGAGATACTCAAGGTGGAAGTTTCTCATAGGGGTACACGATGTGTATGGGGTCCACACGACGTGTGTTCCCACTATGCTACCTAGAAGTGCTCTCTTATAAACATGGATCAGAGGTCATATCAACATACAAAATGTGTAAGGGGGTCCACAAAACATGTCTTAGACACCTGGGGCCTACCCATTTTCTCCTGGCCGTGCCCGTGTTCGTCAGGCCATGCCCATGTACCTGGTCGTGCTTGGGTACCGAACCATGACCGTGTACTCCCAAAGTAAATGACATGTCATCTTGCACGAGGTTCTAGGCATGTGCTAGATGGAACATTACTTGGCCACTTGGGTAGGGTCACATGGCGTTTAGTCCCACCACACGACTTGTGATCCCCAACTTCCCTAAAACCCTACTCGTGATAGTTGGATGGGGCTACACGGTGTGTGTTATTCAACTACATGCTATGTAATCATATTTTCCATAGAAAGTCCATATCTTCATGAAGATACTAGATCTCGACACTTCTGTTTCAATTTTTAGTTTTTGATCACTAGAAATCAATGGGGGTCACCTCCGGAAATCATTTCCTAGCCTCAAGTGGTAGAAAAATAGATTCCATTCATTTACACGAAGACTGAAAAAACACATGTCACACCTCTGGTTTCCTTCCTCTCAATCTCATTGCCCCTACAGATCCCAGATCCACAAAGTATCACCCGTATCTCGTGTTGTTCCTTGATATGTCCACAAATCAGCGATCTATATGTCCTTCGTACTGCCGCAATGAATCCGTGGGTTCGATCATGCTCCAACCCACCCCAAAAATTTCAAACCGCATACCTGTAGGGAAAAGGTGAAGAATATGATTAACAAAGAGAGGAAAACATAAGAACAAAGTAAATCTATCATTGACCAAATTTTATTGGACAATGATCATAGATCGGGGATTTCTAGGGGTGATAAAATGTAAAACAAGGATAGAAATATTGAATTAACAATATAATAAGCAAGAAGGATCTTGCAAAAGAACACATAAATCACATAAAAAGAATAATAGATAATACTCCATGATAAATTTTTTATTAAATGATGAAAACTGAAATTGATGATCCCTACCTTGAATAAGGATCGATTGTTGGTGAATAATATATTTTCCAGTGATGAGGAAGACCTGATGCATTCACCATATCTCAATACACTAATATCCAATCATTGTTCATCATACGATTATGATTCTCCAATGATGAACACTATGAATCTCCTCTCAAAGCTCCTAGGGTCATAGGGATAACCTGGGAGAATTTATATACCATCAATTAAATATTGTAAATTAGGTTATGGGTATTAAATGAATTAATTTAAATGAATTAATTAATTAATTCACTTAACATATCCGCCAACGGATACCTCATCTAAACATCTGGTGCCAACCAATTTTAGGCTATGAATAATATTATCCCCACATTCTTGATTCAATTGTGGTATCAGATTCTTGATCTAAGGATCCATTTGAGTGTTATTCCACTTTTTTAGGAAAAATGTGTGCACATGATATTAATATATTTAATATTTTATAATATCAATTCCAGGCTCATTGAGCCTTATAATCGTGCGCCATCTCAATTCCTAGATCAAAAAATATTCCATAATATATTTAAAAGAATTTCAAGGAAAAAATGGGGTTATACATTATTCCCCTTTTCAAGGATTTTTTTTCCTAAAAAACACAAGTTAAACAAAAAGGTGGGGATACTGAGCCCGCATCTGGATCTCCCACTCCCAAGAGCTCTCCTGTATACTCCCATGCTCCCACAACACATGAACCAAAGGATTGGTCCATCCTCATAGGATCCTCTCTTACCGATCCTCGATCGCCATCGGGTACTCTGAGAAGGTGGATCCATCCTCGATGGAGAGCTTGATCCATTCAATGAAGTGCATAGGATCATGCACACATCTCCTCAGTTGTAACACATGGAAGATTCCATGAAAATGATCCAACTGTGGCGGTAATTCGAGGTAGTAATAAACCTTTATAGGGCCCAATTAACCTTTGGGATAGCTTGCCTCCCTGAATTAACTTCCGTAATCCTCGTCGTGGAGTGACTCTCAGGATAATGTGGTCACCCTCTTAAAACTCAAAGGGTCTATAATATCGATTTGCCTATGATTTATTTTAGATTTGGTCTATCCTCATATGATCGTGGATCACCTGAACCTTCATACTATGCCAGTGGAAAGTGATCCTCCCATCTCTGGAAAAAGTCCAAAAAAAAAATCTATTTTCATATCCTCTAACACCTAGATAGAACGCTTGTTCTACCCATCTGTTTGGGGTGGAACACCATGATCATCCTCAACTAAGTCCCAAATGCCTCCTACAAGACTCTACACAACTGTAAAATGAATCATGCATCATGGTCAGAGACAATCATCGATGGCACCCCATGGAGTCGGAAAATATACCACATGTATAACTTCCCTAGAATATCTACCAAAATCTGCTCCCTGATGGAAAGGAAGTGTGCAAACTTCATGATTCAGTCAACTATCACCTAGATGACATTGTGGCCTCACACTGTCTGTAGAATCCCTGTTACAAATTCAATGGATATTCCATCCCATTTCCACTATGGTATCTCAAGAGGATACGTCAAACATATTGGAATGGTGCTCATCCTTCACATATTTACATGTGAGATGCCGAGAGATGAACTCAACTATGCTACACCTCATGTAAACCCACTAAAATTTCCTCTGAAATTCCTTGTACATTTTTACCACTTAGGGATGTACAAACAAAGGAGAAGTATGAAACTCCCTCATCAATTCCCATCTCACCGTGATTGAAATCACCATCC
The DNA here is from genome assembly GCA_963277665.1 of Viscum album. Classification (NCBI taxonomy): domain Eukaryota; kingdom Viridiplantae; phylum Streptophyta; class Magnoliopsida; order Santalales; family Viscaceae; genus Viscum; species Viscum album. The sequence continues at coordinate 506,384,654 of OY728159.1, forward strand.
TTAATTAGAAAAAGATGATGTTCTCCCTTCCTTCAGAGAATCCATCCGGCGAATCTCCTAAGGATATCTGGTCAGAAGAACCTTATAGTCGATATATCCCAACTGGTCCTCCCTCACACGCTGAAGAAGCAGAGGAGTCACCACGATTTACCAAAGAAAAACTACACACCTCTCCTCAATTAGGGTCAGCTGCAAAGAATCTAACTGATTAGATGCCTCCTTACTAGGTGTGAATGTGGCCCCCTACTAAGGGTATCTACCACCATGTTTCCCTTACTAGGAGTATAAACTATCTCAAAGTCATAGTATGACATGAACTCTAAAAAAACCTATGTATTAGGTTCATATATCTCTGTTTGAAGATATAACTAAGAATCTGATGGTTTGAGTAAATAAAAAACCACTCTCCCAAAAGATAGTGCCACCACATATTCAGAGTGAAGACTACCGCTACCAAATCTAGGCCATGAGTCATATAGTTATTCTCATGGGGCCTCAACTGCCTCGAACAATATGCAATCATTTCTTACTTATACATCAGCATAGAACCAAGCCCAACTTTATAGGCATCATAATGCATTATATACTTCATGCCCTCCCCCTGTAGTCTCAAAATAGGAGCACTAGTCAGCCTCAACCTCAACTCCTCGAAGGCTCTCTGACACTGATCATCCCAGGTAAAAAACTACCCTTTCCATGTCAAGGTGGTCAAAGGGGATGAAATCTTGGAGAACTCTACCACAAACCTCATGTAGTACCCCGTCAAGATAAGAAAACTCTTCACCTTTGATAAAATCTTAGGTGGATCCCAAGAAATCACTGCATCGATCTTCATCAAGTCCACAACTAATCCATGCCCAGAAATGAAATTCCCCAGAAAGTGAACCTCATGGATCTAGAACTAGCACTTTGAAAGCTTACCATAAAGTTGGTGTTCCCAAAGTAAGTCTAAGACCACCCTCAGATGGTTTTAATGCTACTTATTTGATGTATAGTAAATGAGTATGTCATCAATGAAAACAACCACAAATATGACCAAGTATGGTTGGAATATATGGTTCATCAAATCCATAAAAACATCATGGTAATTAATCATACCAAAAGGAATCACCAGAAACTCATAGTGTCTACAGTGACGTCAAAATTCCATCTTTAGAATATCAACCTCCCGAAACCTCAACTGGTGGTAGACAGACCTGAGATCGATCTTCAAGAACCAACTCATGCCTCACAAATGATCAAAGAGGTTATCAATCCTTGGAATGTGGTAATTTTTCTTGACCATTTCCTAGTTCAGGCAACAATAATCAACACAAAGCTATAATCTCCCATCTTCCTTTTTCTTAAACAAAACTGGATATGCCTAGAGGAAATACTGGGTTTGATAAAAAAATTATCTCAAAGGTCCTCCAACTACACCCTTAGCTCCCAAATATTTGTAGGATCCATATGATATGTTGAATAAGATATCAATGTGGTCCCAGGGTGCAAGTTGATTAAAAACTCCATATCCCACCTCATAGGTAGTTTTAACATAACATCCTTAGGGAAGAAATTTCCAGATGCCTAAAGATCCTGCTGTGCCAAGGGATAAAATCACTAACTAATGGGTGATGGGATGTAGCCTCCTGGTTGAAAGGCCCACTCACTCATTCATGAGATCTCTCTTGCCCAAAAAGGATAATATCATCCTATATATATGAAGGTATCTAACCCGTCTATGATGATATTCAATTTGGGATTGAACCATGGATAACCAGTCTATACCCAAGATAAAGTCATAAAGTTTCATTGTGATGACCAAGAGGTCCCATGAGAAACTCTATCCACTGAGAACCATCTTGTACTACCAGCAGATAAGAAATATTAAATAATGAAACCCAGTTAAAACCTATAGTAAAAGTTGATGTGCTATGGTATCAATGGGGAGATCTAGCTCTCAAATAAGGGATACACAATTTAAGGAGTGACTCAAAATTATGTGTACAAGTACCATAGAAAGTGTATAATAAAAACATATCATACCTCGTATCATCTCATGAGATATTGGGTCATAAGACTCCATGCCTCGAAGCTACCAGCAGCCCTGAACGCCAGCTCCATGAGCTTGGTGTGGGTCACCTGGTGGTGGTAGTAGAAGTAGATCATATCACATCCCTCCACTAGTAGCTTCTCCTCATGGAGCCCCACCTTCTCCTCTACCAGCTCTGCCTCCTTGGGGGTCTACCTGACCATGCCTGGGAGAACCCTGATCATGACGCTTCCTCTACTATCACGATCCATCCACTTCCTTCCTACTATCCCTGATTTATCAGGTTGGGTAATCACGTTCCATGTGACCATTCCCATCAAATGCATAACATCTTCTATATCCAAGATGACCTGGTTATCTATGAGAACCCTAGACTATATGTACATATAATTGAGACTGACCATGAGGAAGTATCCTACACCGATATCCTTCCAACTAGCACCCGCTAGCTATTATCACTACTAAAAAATAGTCCTTTAATAATGCTAAAAATGGTCTTTATCAGCACTAGAGAAGTGATAACTACCAGAGAAAGATTAGAAGCCCTAGGTTTTTATCAGTGCTTTTAAAAGTGATGATAAAAGGGTACTTTATTAGTTATTTTAGAATCACCAATAAAGGAAAACATTTATCAACACTTTTATTTAGCTCTGATAAAGGGGTATACTATAGTGTGCTGTTACAACACACTATAACACCAGTACAATGTGTATAACAACACACTCAAACACCAAAAACACCATAATAAATTAAAAAAATCATGTACCAATAGAGAATTTAAATGTAATAAAATTTAAAACACATACAAGAAAAAACTCTATATTATAGAAATTTCAAACATTGGTTTATACAATTATGTAAGTAAAAATTATTACATACATTCAAAAACATCAATGTTTCTTTGTATTTTAATCCCGAACCTAGATCATGCTATTTTCGAACAAACCACCCCTTCTTGAGAAAAAGAACGCACTCGTATAAGAAAAAAATTCTTATGTTAGTAATAATATAAATAAATAAATTAACAGAAAGTGTTAATTTTAAACTGAACATTGAGTCATACCTGGAACACTGTGTATCAGATTGAGTTGTGGTTGATTCTTGCACGCCATGCCATTTATTATTCATATTCAAGAATTATCTTTGTGAAAATTAACTAAATAAGTATAAGATAACAATGATAAGGAAATTAATTAAGTAATATTAGATAGAATGATGAGAAAATAATCTAGGTTTGTTTTCTCAATTTTGGCGATGTGATTCACGTTTTAAACTAAAACGACACCTATATATTATAAAGATACACTTGGAGTCATATCGGTCACACCATGATTTGGATTGAGTTATGTATGATTCCTACATGTTCCAAATTACTTATGGATCATTTTCTTAAAGTATCAAAACAATCCGACTGTGTTTTCTCGATTTTGAGTACATCACTTGTCTTTTTTTACTAAAATGTCCTTTTAAATAGAAAAAACATACTTTGAGTCATACTAGTCACATCATGTATTGATTTTACATGATAATGATTTTTAAACATCAAAAATTAATTATAAATCATTTTCCTAAATTATGAAAATAATCTGAGCATGTTTTCTCAATTTTCAATGAGCGGCACTTTTTGAACTAAAATGTTAATTTTAAACTGATAATGGACACTTTGAGTCATACCAGGAATATTGTGCATTGAATTGAGGTGAGAATGATTCTTAAATGTCAAAAATGACTTATGGATCATTTTATTAAAATATCAAAACAATATGAATGTGTTTTTTGGTTTTGAGTATGTTAGTTGTCTTTTTTACTAAAATTAATGTCAATTTTAAATAAAAACTCACACTTGGTGTCATACCAGTCACAACGTATATCATATTGAGGTTAATATAATTCATAAACGTCAAAAATTAAATATTTATTGTTTTCCTAAAGTATAAAAACTATACGAATGTGTTTGATCTATTTTAAGTACGTCACTTGTCATTTTTACTAAAATGTCATTTTAAAATAAAAACATACACTTTGAGTCATACTAGTCACATCATGTGTCAGTTTGATGTGATGCTGATTCCTACACATAAAAATTACTTATGAATCATTTTAATAAATTATCATGACAATCTGAGTGCATTTTCTTGGTTTTCAGTGAGTGACACTTTTTGAACTAAAATGTCAATTTTAAACTGATAACAGACACTTTGAGTCATACCAGAAACATCATGCATCATATTAAGGTGCGTATGATTATTAAATGTCACAAATGACTTATGTATCATTTAAATAAAGTATAAAAATAATCCAAATTCTTTTTCATAGTTTTTGAGTATGTCAGTTGTCTTTTTTACTAAAATTAGTGTCAGTTTTAAATAAAAAGACGCACTTGGAATCACACCACTCAGGCCATGAATTGTATTGAGATGTGGATGATTCCTACAAATATCAAATTACTTATGAATTATTTTAATAAAGTATCAAAACAATCCAAATGCATTTTCTCAATTTTGAGTATGTAAGCTTTCTTTTTTTACTAAAATTAATGTTAATTTTAAATAAAAAGATGCACTTAGAGTCATACCGGTCACACTATGAATCAGATTGAGGTTAATACGATTTATAAATGTCAAAAATAACTTATGGATCATTTTCATAAATTATTAAAACAATACGAATGCGTTCTTAGTTTTGGGTATGTCAATTTTCTTTTTTACTAAAATTAATGTCAATTTTAAACAAAAAGATACACTTGGAGTCATATTGGTCACACTGTGCATCAGATTGAGGTGATGATGATTCATACATGTCCCAAATAACATATAGATCATTTTACTAAAGTATCAAAACAATACATATGTGTTTTCTCAATTTTGAGTATGTCAGCCTTCCTTTTTACTAAAATTAAAGTCAATTTTAAATAAAAAGATGCACTTGGAGTTATACCAGTCACACCATGAGTTTCATTGAGGTGATTATAATTCCTACACATCCAAAATGACTTATGTATTTTTTCCTAAATTATCAAAATAATATGAATGTATTTTCTTGGTTTTGAGTATGTCACTTATCTTTTTTACTAAAATGTCATTTTAAACTGGAAACACACTCTTTGAGTCATACCAGTCACATCATGTATAAGTTTGATGTGATAATGATTCCTACATATAAAAAATTAATTTTGAATCATTTTATTAAATTATAAAGAAAATATGAGTTTATTTTCTCAGTTCTCAGTGAGTGACACTTTTTGAACTAAAATGTCAATTTTAAATTGATAATGAACACTTTGAGTCTTACTGGGCACATCGCATATCAGATTGATGTGTGGATGATTCCTACACATCAAAAATGAATTATGGATCATTGTAATAATTTATCAAACAATATGAATGTTTTTTTCTTAGTTTCGAGTATGTCGGTTCTCTTTTTTACTAAAATTAATGTCAATTTTAAATAAAAGGAAGCATTTGGAGTCATACCGGTTACACTGTGTGTCGGATTGAGGCACAAATAATTTATAAACATCCTAAAGTCTTATTAAAGTCCCAAATTACAATGTTACAATACTTAACGGTGGATTTATTTATTGAACTTCCAACACTGCATATTGATCATTGAACTGTGGTGTTGGTAGTTCGACAAAAGAATCCAATGGAAAGTGTGGTAACATTAGAAGAAAGGAACATGTTATATATTTTGTGGCTTATTACACATAGTTGAAAGAAAAAAATGATTTCCCAAAAGATATATGAAAAATATAAATAATTTTTAGATAAAAATAATAAGAAAATTAACTTACAAATATTAGATAAAATGATGAAAAAATAAATTAAATAAGTAGTGTGAATTCACCTTTTTATGATGGTTGTATACATTCTTGACCCATTTACTTGTTGTAATTATCTCAATTACAGGCCTAAATTCCAATCTCTCATGAGCATGAGTAGCTTTGAACAAACCACCCCAAATCGAAGAAAAGAATCCACCTATATATGAAAAAAATTATTATGTGAGTAAAACTAAAAATAAATAAATTAAAAATAAATATTAAATAATACATTAATTTTATGAGAAATTATTTTTCTAGGAAAACATCAATATTACCTCTATGATTGAGCAGATGAAGCATCATTTATTTTCCTACAAAGGCAGTGGAGGGAACTTGAAGGAAAGTGATAAATTCCAAAACTATAGGGGTGAAAAGGTTTTGAGGGAGAAGAATTATGTGGAAGTTTTGGTGCATAAAGTAATGAAAGATGGACAAAAATCTTCTAAAATAAATGAAATATAAAAATATAACTTCCCAAAATATCTGTGAAAAAAACTAAATAAGTATTAGATAAAAATGATAAGGAAATTAATTTATAAATAATAGATAAAATGATGACAAAATTAATTAAATAAGTAGTAGGAATTCAACTTTTAATTATGGTTGTATTCATTCTTGACCCATTTCCTTATTATCATTATCTCAGTTGCATCTCCAAATTCAAATATCTCATAAGCATAAGAAGCTTCGAACAATCCACCCCAACTTGAACATAATAATCCACCTGTATAAGAAATTAATTATCATGTGAGTAGTACTAAAAAGAAATAAATTAAATATAAATATGAAATAATTAAATATTTCTATAGACAATGATTTTATTGAGAAAACATCAATATTATCCCTGTGATTGAGTAGAGGCAACATTGTTGCTCTTATTGCAAAGGCAGTGAAGGGAACTTGAAGGAAAGTGATAAATGATAACATCTCAGGTGTGAAAAGTTTTTGAGGGATAATAATTCTATGTAAGTTTTGGTGTATAAAGGCATGAAATATGGATAGAAATATTCTAAAATAAACTAACTCTACAAGGAATAATGAAATTTAAATCAACGTTTCATTATATAATTTTTTGGTAAAATAGAGTAAGTATATCATAATATTACCTTTAAATCTTTTCAAAGGGTTTACTTCATTATAGTCTGTTCTCCCTTGGTATTGGTAACATCATCATGTAAAAAATGCATTGTCTGCATGAGTAGTTAAAAATTTAATTTATATTATGTTAATACAATAGAGAAAAAAATAATATTATGAGGAAAAACATTGTATATTAAAAAACACTTTTACCTTCTCATCGAAATCTCTTTATTTTTTATGAGTATCTATTTTTGTGTTTTTGAAAATTCATCCTCAATGATGGTTCTACCCAAGGAAAATATGGAGGAATTTACCAAGGTAGGGAATTCTCCTGTTGTACCTAAAAATATCTTGGAGAGTTAGGCTAAGCATGATCCTAAGGACGAATCATCAGTTAAAGAAGTGAATTTTCTTTAGCTGAGGGATTTCTATCTAGTAATGATGGGATGTAGAGGTTCTAATCAAGGTAGAACTACTATGTTAGACTCATCATGTGATTTCCAATTGTGGAACCCTTCGGTGTTTTGGGGTATGGGTGGTCCTCATGATATCAAGGTTTGGACCGAGATCATTGTGGGGATCTTTGATCTAGTAGATACACCCAATGAATGATGGGTAAAGCGGTATCCTACATGCTATAGGGACCTACTATGAGATGCTGGGGTGTTATGATATAGTCTAGGAGGAATGATGGTCTATCTTGGGAGGATTTTAAGACCACTTATTCAAAGATTTTCCCCAATATTACAAGTCAAGATTGTGTTTAGGATTATATATATATAATATAGGGGAAGATGTCCATGGTGGATTATGAGACTTGATTTAGGGAGTTGATATGATTTACTATTTTGTTGGATGGGAATGAGGCCCAGAAGGTTAGGAGATTTGAGATTGGTCTCTGAATAGAGGTGAAACAAGATTTTAATGTGTTTAACATGACCTCTTACTCTGAAATGGTCTGTAAGGTCCTCACTATTTATAATGTCCTAATAGAGGATAACAAAATGGGTTTTATTCCTATCTATAGTGGGATGGGTGGTATAATTCATGGTGGAGTTGTTGGTGCATCTTCTAGTGGTATAAAGATAAGATATTATGAGATGTTCTAGGGAAGTTAGAGATAAGAAGGGTAGGGAAGGGGTTCATCACTCTTTCTTATGGGAGGAATCCCAATTATATGTTATTAGTACCGGAACATCAAGAATTATTATAGATCATGTATAAGTTTTCTTAAGTTGTTCCATACATGTGGTAGCACGAGACATCTCCGAAATTTTTAGATGAGGATATATTAGTTGTGCACATGAATATTCTTAGGGAATATGTAAGCCTAGGGGAATTTCTCAGGGAGGGACCTTAGACTGATACCAGGGTTATGTATGAGAGGTCAATCTATGTATCTAGATAAGGGTCCTAGGGGATACACCAGCCATAGAATCCTTAGGGGTCAGTACCCCATGTGATCCAAGGATCATTAGGCCAGGTCCACATATTTGAAGTAGTCAGGGTATATTCCTCGGACTAGGTTCTGGTGGATGGAGTAGAGGGTCCTTATACCATAAAAGGTATATTTTTTATTGATTCAACAATCACATTTGCTTTATTTTATACTAGGGAATCCTATTATTTTATATCTTCCTGATTTGTTTTTGGTTTAGGGTTAACTGTATAGTTTTCCATTAGGATCTTGTCACTTGATAAACCTATCAGTAATAAGTTTAATTATTTTCATAGGTTCACATATTTTTCTATAATGGATAGAGGCTACAAAAATTTATGGGATTTACTTTTTTTAGATATTATAAGATTCAATGTCATATTTAGTATGGATTGGTTGACATGATTCTATGCCCACATTGATTTCTACTAGAGGTGGGTGTCTTTTACCTCCCTTTGGGGAGAGGAATATGTTCACATGGGAGAATGGGATCTGGAGGAAAGTAGAGTGATAATTATATTCAATTAGATATGATCCATTACAGTATAGGTGGAAGGTATGGTTCTTAAAGTGGATCAAGTAATTGTTCCAGATACTTTTCCTCTGGTGGTGTACAATGAGTCTACACCAAACCTTGTATTGGCAGCGAGATTTAGTGGATTTGGTATATAGGCACATTTCCTTAATATTATCCTTGGACGTATCCTAGTGAGGGTAAACCAAGTAAAATTTCTATATCCTGTTCATGTTTTAATTCTCATATTATTCTCTACTATAGGAAGATGAGAGAAGTGCATTTTTTTAATGATGAAATAAGATCCAAAGATACAGTTGTTTTAATCTATCATACCCTAATTCACCCCCCTCTCATGGTATTTAACCTAGTTGGACTAACATATGAAATGTGATCGAAGTTTCACTTTTATATTCAGGAGGCGTGTTTCCTTGATCATGGGATCTCAGAGTCAGGGATCTCCATTTATCCATAGAAAGTGGAGGCATTGATGTATTGGAACAACTTAGGACTATGTTCAATATTTAGGATTTTATTGGGTTTCCTAGGTATTACAGATGGTTCATTCATGACTTCTCTTGCTTGGAAACACCCATGATAGGGCTGACCATGAAGATATAAAAGTTTGAGTGGACTAGAAAGTATAAGGAGGCCTTCCAATAGTTGAAGGTGATATTAAATTTTGATTCAATTCTAATTATTCTAGACCTTGGGATCAATTATACTATCTATTATGATGCCTTAGGGGTTATAATGAGAGATGTTTTGATACATGGGGGTCATGTTTTTGCTTATGGGTCACGTTAGCTACAACCCCATGAGAGAAAATACCCTACCGATGATTTGGAGATAGAGACTGGCTCATGACTTGAAGTATTGACATCATTATATATTTGGTGAGGGATATTTCATCTACACAGATCATAATATCTTGTGATTCTACCAGTATTACTTGAACCTATGAAAGAGACATTTTTTCGAGTACCTACATAACATCTATTTTGAGATAGAATATACCTCATGGAAATGGAATCTCATTATAAATAATCTTAGTATAAAGACTCATAATATGGTATTTTAAACTTTTGATTAGGGGTGAAAGCTAATGATATTTATTTCTTATTAGAAGATTGATGTTTTAGAGAACTGATAGGCAGTGAACTGTGCCCCACTGATTATTTCCTCTTCATTAATAGACCAATTTAAGGATATTTAGGATCCTAATTCTGATTTTATTATGATTCATAAATGGATCATGGGAGATGATCCAGTCCTAGTATGGTCTCAAGATGAGTTCGAGGTGATTTACTTCCATAATATAGTGGTGGTCCCTACCGAACTATTTTTTTTGTATTTTAAAATAAGACCACTTTAAGGTTAAGTGAAAAACTATACAATAAAAAACAACCAAGAAATCCTATTGGGCTGTGGATCCAGCCAAGCACCCGAACCCGCCCAACATGAACCCCACCTTGAATCGCCATAAGGGACTCCCATGCCTCATAATGGGTTGTATACCTAGGTTTGAACAAGATGTATATTGATATTATGCAACATTTATATTTTTAAGGTATGAGTAAGGGTATTAAAAAGTTTTTCACTCACTGCTAGAACTTTTAGAGGATAAAGGTGAAGCACTGATAACCAGGTGAGTTACTTCAACCCCTTCCAGTGCCAGCATGGAAGTGAGATGAGGTGACCATGGAATTCATCACTAGACTACCTAATAATCTAGTTTGAGTGGTGGTTTACTGTTTCAATAAGGTTTCACACTTATTTTATATTTAGGATACCCAATCATTGGAAAAGTTTGGCAATATATATGTTTAAGAGATAGTGTGGATGCATATAGTAACTAAAAATATAGTATCATATTGGGAAGTAAGTTTCATGTTAAGATTATAATAGGACCTACAAAAGGCCATGGGGTCTCAACTGAAGCTAAGTATGGATTATCACCTACATAAAGTGGATAGTTTGAGAGTATGATCATAGCATAATACATTATTTTATTCTACCCTCATACCCTGTTTTTTATATTTTTATATTATAAATTAAAAAAATATAATAATCAATTGAAATTAAAATTTTACTATAATTTTTTATTTTTAAAACTATTAAAAAGGTAAATTTTAGTTTTTCAATGTTTTCATGGTAGGTGGAGATGATTTGGAGAGTCCATAATGAAATTCAAAGAAAATGAGCCAAATTATGTGAGATCCCAAACACAAATGTAGACTAAAATTGATATAATGAATAATATTTCAAACTAATTGGGATCAAATTCAGTGAAAAAATACTTAACCATGTGAGATAAAAAGTTTAAGAAGAAATTTAATCATAATTTATCCATTTGATATCTCAAAATGTTGAATCATTGGAGGGAATCTTGATAGTTCATAGTCACAAGGTCACTTCCATAAATGGGCCATATCTCAAGTAGGATTAAAATTACTAAAAAAAATTGTGTGGAGATGGTAAATGGGTAAGGAAATAACTTTTTAGTTTTGTGAAAAGTGATATAAGTCTATCTCCTTTTCCAAATCTGGATTTCAAGTGGTATTTCAAAAACAGGGTTCCCAAACCACCTTCCAATTTGCCAATAAATTGGAACCTTGGGAATTCCATTTGTAAGTTAAACCAAGGGGGTAAAATTATACCATTTAATAGATTTATATGGACCCTATCATCATTATATAATTTATGGATATCCCTATCATCATAGAGATATTAAATATGAAGATGAAGTTCTACTTGAGCTTCCTCCTCCTCTCGATGACGATCTAAATGATGGGTGATTATTATGAGGGAGCTACCTACTTTTCAAGGGAATCCTGGAACACCTATTAAATATTAGTTTGATTTATTTTAGGTTTTAAAAAATTTCATTTAGTTTTATATTAAATTATTTCAGAGATGAATGATTTGATTCAAGTGAATGAAATACTCTTTATTTCTAATTGATCGGTGTGATGTTTTGAATCTGTGGCTTGTGTTGTTCCAATTGGATAACACAAGAATCCTTTTATTTACAAAAAATTTGAGATTTAAAATTTATTTATAATATGTTATACCATGTATTAGGTTTGGACCTTGGATTCATGATTTTTATGTCAAGGTTTGATTCTACTTGCATTGATATCAATGGTTGGCGGGTAACCTAGATTCTGACTAACCTCAACCAAAGATTTACTCCAAACCCAAATGAATTTATAAGAATTAGGAACTTGAAATGTTAATTAGTGAACCTAAAATGAGAAAATTATTCTAAATATATCAAAACCAACTTCATTTTATAAAATTCAAGTGTTATTTTCATTATTTATTTTGGTTTCAAACTATTCTCAAAACCCACAATCTTTTAGTTTTTTTGTAAAATATATTGAATATATACACTTTATACATACAAAAATCCTTGATACATGACCTTAGGTCTAACCTGGACTAAATTAAATCATCTAAAAACCAATTAATTTGGTATTTCATGAAAACATGTTTAAGTTTTGGTGTCGTTTCTGGGGAGTGCTTTAGTTTTTAGGGTGTTTTTTATAAGAATTTTATATATTATGTAAATATTTGTTTATTTAATTTTAACTATTCATATTTTTCATACAATTTTTTTTATAAACTCTTTTTATTTATAGGTTTTTTTCGTAAAACATTCTTATTCAGATAAACTAAATCATTTCGAAACCGAATCGGAGATGGTCCTATGTTATCAACACTGAGAAAAAAAAATATTTTAAAGGTGGACACACACACCCTGAGACTTTCTAGACCCTTATTATTCTAGAACTAAAGTGGAAACTAAAATAAACTTGTATAACACGGTAGAAAATAACCAAACATTAAAATACCTAGCTTTGATTTATATTTATATTCAACCTGTATATATTTAAATATAAGAAGATGCACTAAACTTTAAACAAAAATCTGATCTAATTCATTTAATGACAAAATTATATGGACTTAATAAAGAAGAACAAAAAAAAAACCTAAATTAATTCCATACTATGTTCTCAATAGCAAAACTTAAAAAATTTGGATGAGGAACTTATAAAAATTGTGGATTTTTCAATCTCTATATAAGTCACTGAAAAGGATTGGTTGTACTATGTTAGCTCACCAACAAGTGTTTGGGAAGGAATATAATGTATTTTTCTTGAAAAATATTTCCCAACTTCCCAAACTACAAAAATAAGAAAATAAATTTGTGTAATAAGAAAATATAATGAGGAAAAAACTTTATAAATACTGAAAATAGTTTAAGAGACTTTGTGAAAGTTTTCCACACATCCAAATAAATGATCAAAATTTAATACAATATTTCTATGAAGGTTTAATTTATATTGATCATAATATGATTGATGCTACTATAGGTGGTTTTCTATTGGAAAATATTCCAATTATTATAAGGACCCTTATCGAAAACATAATGTAGAATACTCAATAGTTTGGTTTGAGGTCCAGAATACCCATAAGAGGAGTCCATGAGGTGAAAAGTTTTGGTTTTTTGAAGTAGATGGAAAAACTCCTTTGGGCCAGTAAGGCTTTTGGGACACCTCAAGGCCTTTGAGCCACCTCAAGGCCTTCAGGACAACTCAAGGCCTTCGGGCCACCTCAAGGTCTTCGGGCCACTTAAAATTGGGCTTAACGACCAAGCATACTCTACAATGAGTAGACTCTAGATGAGGATTAAGAGAAGGTACATTCACCAGAGAAGAATCTTAAGCATATTTTTTAGAAAGAGAGGGTATGGAATTTTCCATCGGGACCAGCCTGTGTTTGCATGGTAAGCCTAGACGAACTAGCCATGCGAAGGTGGGGAGCTGACATCACGATGAAGGAGTTGGGGAGGAGCAGTTCCATGTAGTTATAACCTGTATATTTCCTAATACATATGGGTCATGTAATCTCTATCCCTAAGGGCCTTGTAAGGGTTCCCCCTCATCCCTTGAAAGGGGGTTTATAAAAAATCAATAAAAAATAATGCCTTCGGGCTATTCAGGAAGTAGATGGACATGAATTTTGAAAAGGTAAGTAACCAAATCTGAAAGATTTCTCTTTGCAAGGGAAATCCCAACCTCATCCTATAGTTCATTGTGGTATCTATGACACAAAAAACAACTATACTGATCAATGTCATCAATTGAGAGACCCTTCTTAGAGTTGTGAGGCTATATTCCTAGGTCACTCATATAAACAACCCATTAGGAAAGAACCATATTATACTTCCAACTTTTAATAGAAATATAACCAAGACTATAGGTACGAGTGGTTTTCAAACCAACCTCAATAGTTATTAAACCACATAGGGAAAGGTAGTTATCCTCCACCATCAATTAAAATACTCAACAATTATAAAGGAATTTTCAACAAACCACACTAAAACTTGATCCTATCTTAGAAGAAATAATGAAACAAATGGTCATAAATAACATTCAATTCTAAAAAATATTTTAGGCTTTTATAAAATACCTAAAACTAAATTAGGAAAAATATCTAACTTAGTGAGGGAAATATAAAGTCAAGGGTTAGGTAAGCTTCCTTCCCAACCAATAGTCAACCCTAAAGATAAGTGAAATGTTATATACATCACCCTTTAGAGTGGAACAAAACTTAAAATACAAATTAACCCTCCATTAGAGTCATCCCATCTTGAGGAAACCATAATTCCAACCATCCCTAAATATCTAAATGAGGAAATTCCTTATCCTAAAAGAAGTCCCACTAAAATAAAGATAGTTGATTTTGATGATCCAGCTAGACCTTCTATTCATCTTCCATTCCCTCGAAGGGCCACCCAACCAGGGAAACCAAAATAAAATTAACTTGAGAAGTAAATATTAGAAATATTTAAAAATATTTAGGTTAACATTCCATTTATTGATACTGTGAATAAAATTCCTTGATACACCAAGTTCTTAAAGGATATGTGTACAAACCAAAGGTAATTACAAGGAAATAAAAAAGAGAGATTAGGGAGGAATGTATTGGTATTCATCCAGCCATAAATTCCCTCTAAATGCAAGGATACTATAATATTCTCCGTTACATATACTATAGGGGAGTATTTATTTCCTGATTTTATGCTTGGGTGCCTCTTTAAATGTGATGCCTCAATCTATTTTCTATTTATTATAGGTTGGGGAGTTCAATTCTACTGGGATATTTTTTCAACTGAAAAATTGGAGTACCACTCACCCCGTTAGTGTGCTAGAGGATATTCTTGTGAGGGTTAAAAACATCATTTTCATGCTGGTTTTTATGTGCTTAAAATGGACGATAATAGGATGAATGAACACGCCCCAATTATATTGGGGAGGTCTTTTTTGAAAAGTACCAAAACCATAATTGATTTACATAATGGTACATTATCTAAAGAATTTGGTGGTGAAATTCTCTACATCAATATCCTTGATTCCATAAAACACCCCTCAGAAGAGCACTCCTCCCCTTCAATTAATTTAATTTATGAAATCCCTTTCCTAAAAAATCTTCTATATATTCACCCAATACACTTTTTATGTTTTCACCACTGATAGGAATGCATGATAATGATTCATTTATTTATTTCTATAATGGTTTAGAAAAATTCCATGCATTTAAGTATATTAATGATTTAATACATCTTGGGAGTTTAAAAACCATCTATGATTCTAAAATGTGCATTGATATTGAATTTACCACTGAGGAGAGAAATAATGAGAAGATATATGGTATAAATGATATTCTTCCCACAAAATAATTTCCTTATATTCTCAACCATCCATCTCTTGAATTAAAACAACTTCCAAGTAACTTAAAAAGACGAATTCCTTGAGGGTGTTGACCAATTACCTATAATTATTTCCAATAACCTCTCTCTATATCATGAAATAAAATTTTTTAACCTTTGGAGAGAGTGCAAAAAGGAAATTGGATGGACATTGGATGACATCTCTAGTATTATCCCATCCATATGCATGCATAGAACTCTCCTTGAATATGAGGTTAAACTAATAAGGCAACCAAAATGATGACTAAACCCTACCCTCCTTGACATTTTCAAAAATTAGGTAAGAAAAATATTTGAAGCTGGGATCATATATCCTATCCATGATAGTAAATAGGATAGTATAATAAAAATTATTCCTAAAAAAGATGGTGTTATGGTTGTTCATAATTCTCATAATGAATTAGTTCTAAATAGATCATAAAATAGCTGGCGAGTCTATATATACTACCACATGATTAATCATTTCATTATAAAATACTATTTTCCATTAAGATTTATTGAAAAAATATTGGAAATATTTGTGGGTAAGTCTCATTATGATTTCCTTAACTGATTCTCTAGGTACCTCTAGATATATATCCCTTGTGGATCTAGAAAGGACATCATTTACATCCCCATTTGATATATTTTCATATAGTATGATTCCATTTGAAGAATTAAATTCTACAATTAATTTCCATCATTGCATGATTAGTATTTTCTCAAATTACCTAGAGCATTGAATAGAGGACTTTATGGATGATTTCAATATTTATAGTTCCTATTTTGATGAGTTTTTGTATAATACATGTTCTGTGATACATCAATGTATTTAAAATAATATTATTTTAAATTAGGAAAAGTGACATTTTATAGTGGAATATGGAATTTTTTTGGGTTGCATAATATCTAGGGAGGGTATCTCGGTTAATAAGTCAAAAATTGATGTTATTTCTTCATTTAACTACCCAAATCATGTTTTGGGTGAATTTATTTCTGATACATTATAGTTTTTATTATCAATTTATTAAATATTTTAGTAAAAATATACTCCCATTTTCCTAACTTTTGAAAAAATGTGAACCTTATTTTTGATGAAAATTATAAAATAGAATTTTATGGATTTGAAAATTGTCTCACTTCATCACTAATCATCCAACTACTAAGGTGGGATATACCATTTTAAATCATGTTTGAAGCCAAAAAATATGTTATTGGGGCTATCCGTTCACAATGGGTAGACCGCACCTCTCATTACCTTTCACATTCATCTCACACTCTCAAACCATCACAAGTGAAATACACCAAAACTAAAAAATAATTCCTTTCTTTAGTGTTCCATTTGTAAATGTTTTGTTCATATCTCCTTGGGTCTAATGTGGTGGTGTTTCTTGAACATGATTCTATTAGTTTTTTAGGATTCCCAATGCTAAACCATGCCTTATTCAATGGATACTTCTACTCTAGGAGTTTAATATCAAAATTTAAGACAAACTAAGAGATTTTTTGTTGTTGTAGACCATATTAGTTGTATATCCATTGAACTTTACACATTCTTATCTAATAAATACCTTATTCTAGAAACCTTCCCTAATGACCCCTTGTATATTTTTCATGATACCATACCATGGTTTTTCAATTTGGTGAACTTTTTGGTTGCCTCACCGGCATCTCCTGGATATAATAAACACCAAATAGATAGAATTAGGAGTTATTTGAGGTATTATATTTGGAATAACCCCTATTTAAGGAAAATATGCAATGACCAAGTCATATGAAGATGTGTACCCAACCATTAGTTCACATCTATCCTCAAATCCTACCACACTCTTTCTTAGGGGGTCATTTTGGTCCCCAAATAACTATATGAAAATTACTTTATTCTAGGTTATTTGGGCCAAATTATTTCAAGATGACCGTGATTTTTTATAGATTTTCCTCACTATCAAAGGTCATGGAATGTGTCTAAAAGAAATTAAATTCCACAAAAAACCTTACTTTTCAATGAATTTTTTTATATTTCAGACATTGAATCCATGGGGAAAATTTACTAATTCATTTAGAAACTTATATATTATTCTAGTAGTGTATTATGTGTCTAAATGGGTAAAATAATGATCTACAAGGAATGTAGACTCAAAGGTGGTTGTGGAATTTTTGAGAACCCAAATATTCTATAGGTTTGGATTTCGTAGGTTCATTATCAGTGACTAGGGTTATTCTCATTTATGAAATATTATAATGAAATCACTTTCATCGGTGTGGGGTTAAGTAATGAGTTTCTAAATCTTATCATCAAAAAAATAATGGGAATTATGAGGTGTATAATAAGGAGGTAAAAAAAATTCCTGAAAAAAATGATCCAACCCAACAGAAAAGATTGGAGTCTTAGACTCGATAGTGCATTGTGGGTTTACTATACTTCTTTCAAAACTCCCATTGAAATGTCACCATATCATATTATATTTGGATAGAGTTTTCACTTACATATTTAGATAGTGGACTGTGTAACATCCCGAGTCCAGAGCCCCTCCACTGGTGCCCCGTACCCGGTTCACCACATGACCTCAAGCGCGTCTCCCCGAATGCCAGAGGCTGCCGAATAGCAGCGAGGGCCTTAGTGAGTCGGTGGGGAAACTATGCCCTCATTCAGTAAGGTATACAAGGTAAGAAAACAACAATAAACAGCGAAAGCAGTAAACGACATGCATAACGACAGAAACCAAACAACAGAAGCAATGTAGATACATAACTATGATGAAAATGACGCAGAAGGTACGAGTATCTAAGGAAAACAACAAACACAACAACGTGATGAAATACAACTGAAACCAAGTGCAAAAGAAAAACAAAATAAACTCCTCAGCATCGCGATCTACGACTCGGTCCCATGACCCCCAGCTCCTGATGCAGTCAAGATCCTGAAGTAGAAGGGTGCTTGCCCTTATCTATACCTGCAGCAACATAGTCTGCTTGGGCCCAAAATCATGGACCAAACAGGGTGTGAGATAAAATCCCAGTAGGAAATCACCCAAATATTTGTGCCTAACAGTCAATGAATACATGGTAGTAATAAAACAAGAAGCAGTAAACAGAAAGCACAAGCAGCTAATAATCCATAGTTCTAACAAGTAAAGCACACAAGTAAGCAGTCAACAACAAGAAGAAAACAGGTAACCCTCTGGGTAGATCTCACACTCTAACCCCTATGGTTCAACCTCTAAGTACTAGCGACCCTCTGGGAGGCACACACATTCTCACCCCTCTGGTTCAGCTATGTAAGTAAGTACTCTCTGGGGAAGCACTCACCATCAATTCCCCCTATAGTATCGTATCGTGCTAAAGGCTATCTGGGGAAGCACTCAATGTCAATTCCCCCTATGGACCGCGTTGTAATTAAAAGACACTCTGGAGAAGCCCTTCCGTCAATTCTTCCCTTGGTCTCACATCGTAATTAAAAGACACTCTGGAGAAGCCCTTCCGTCAATTCTCCCTTTGGTCTACTACTCTAGGTTCTCACAGTCCTGAGTATAACTAAACATGCTCAGCGCATGCATATCGTCCAAGTAAACCTCAAGAACTACTTGACTATCATCTAAGGCTCAACAGGAATAAATAAAACAATAGTTCCACTATCCTACGACTAGGCATGGCAACTGGAAAGATGCCAAACAGGAAGAACAAGCATGGGAAAGAAATCTGAGCACAAACAAATTACTCTAATCACAAGAAATAACCTCTACTAAAGCGATCAAGCAAAGCAGGAAAGAAACAAGGGAAAAACAGGAAACACGCAATACCCCGTTCATGGGTATTGGTGGAAATTGCACACAATATTCATCAAATTCCTACAGAAAGGCACAAAACACCTACCTCGATCCGAAGAGATCGATATACGTGAAACTCGCTGACATATTCCTCTTAGAACAACGTAGATCTGAGAAAACGCACAAAACGTTCATCCCACGATAACTTGGAAATGAGGAGGAATCAAGAAATAAGGATAAAGTAGAAGGAAGAACTCACCACTGCGATTCCAACGCAACTGACCGTGCTCGAATTGGAGAACTGACGGTGAGGTAGGACTCCGTCGAAGATCCAGTCATACGGTCTCTCTCAGATGGCCGAAAACTAGAGAAGAAGATGGAAAAAGGGGTTAGGCGCGACCCCGGTCCGTTTAATGAAAAAAAGAAAGTACACGGCCTGTACTTCAATTTTTCCGTACTCCGAATTAACCGGCCTCCACCTCAGCCTTACACACCGTGTGTGTGGCCCGGACATGGACAACACACGGCTTCGAGTTGGAACAGAGTACATGGTGTGTGCTCAAAAAGTACACGGCGTGTACTTCTGAAATTTCTAGAAAATTTATTTTCCTTAAAAACTCCAGAAAAAGGGAAAACATACCTGAACGAAGATCCGGGTTCTTACAAATTTCCCCCATTAAAGAAATTCATCCCCGAATTTCCCTAACGAGGTGGAGAAGAAGAATCCACGAACAGCTCCGGCCACTGTGATCGTACATCGGCCTCCCTCTCCCAGGTCTCATCCTGTACTCACCCGTGCTGCCATAGCACTCGTACCAGAGGAACAGACCACCCGTGGAGAACCTTCGTACAATGATCGACAATCTGGATAGGATGCTCCTTGAATGACACATCCACTTCAATCTCGACTTCCTCAGGCTGAAAGACGTGATACGGGTCTGAAAAGTAACGTCGAAGCTGAGAGACGTGGAAGACATCGTGCATGGCCCGATACCTCTGAGGTAGCTGCAACTGATAGGCAACCGACCCCACTCTCTCCAAAACCTCAAACGGCCCGACGTACCGTGGCGAAAGCTTATCCTATCTCCGAATCCTTTTGTGTCCCAACCTAGGTGTGACACGTTGGAAAACCCGATCACCGACCTCAAACTCCAGAGGTCGTCTCCGCTGATCAGCATAAGACTTCTGCTGAGACTGTGCTGTAGCCATCCTCTTCCGAACCAGCTCTATCTGCTCTGAAGTCTCTTGTACAAGACGAGGTCCCAGCAAATCTGCCTCTCCTACCTCCAGCCAGCATAAGGGTGATCGGCATGGCCTACCGTACAAAGACTCGTATGGTTCCATCTGAATGGTCGCCTGGAAACTGTTGTTGTAGGCGAACTCCACTAGAGGAATATGCTTCTCCCAAGAACCTCCAAAGTTAAGGATGCAAGCTCGGAGCATATCCTCAAGCACCTGGATCGTGCGCTCGGACTGGCCATCAGTCTGGGGATGGTAAGCTGTACTCAAAAGTACCTGTGTACCCAAGGCCTTCTGAAGTCCCTGCCAGAACCTAGAGGTAAAGTGCGCATCTCTGTATGAAACAATAGAGTGCGGAACTCCATTCAGACGAACGATCTCTCTAATGTAAAGTCGTCCCAGATCATCGACACTAAAGGTCTCCTTGATCGGCAAGAAGTGAGCAATCTTCGTAAGCTTGTTGACGACAACCCAAACAGCATCGTTCCCTCGCGGTGACCTCGGAAACCCAGTCACGAAGTCCATTGCAACATCGTTCCACTTCTACTCCGGAATGGGTAACTGCTGTAAGAGCCCCGCTGGTCGCTAATACTCTGCTTTCACCTGCTGACAAGTAGAACATCTCATGAAAAAACAAGCAACATCTTTCTTCATACCTGGCCACCAGTACTGGTGCTGAAGATCTCGATACATCTTGGTGACACCAGGATGAACTACCCAAACTGAGGAATGGAAAACCCGCATCAGCTCCTCGCATATGCCTGCTGGCACCCATACGCGTCCTTGGAAATGCAATATCTCATCCTCACCCACTGTCCATCCAGGAAGAAGGTCCCCTCCTGACACACTCTCCCACAGGACTAAGCCTCCCGAGTCTGAAAGCTGCCTCATCCGTACCCGATCAAGTAGCGTGGAGGTAACAGCTACAGAAGATAGAAAGGTCTGTCCCTATTTGTCGTGCACCTCCAGATGCATCTCAGAGAACAGCGCCATCAGCTGCCACTCACTACTGGCCTCCTAAACTGCCTGAATCTGAGTTCTTATACTTAAAGAGTCTGCCACGACATTGCCCTTTCCCGGCCTATAGGCAAGCTCGAAGTCAAAAGACTGTAGATACTCAACCCACCTGTGCTGCCTCAGATTCAGATCACGCTGAGTGAAGATATACTTGAGACTCTTGTGGTTAGTGAAGAACACAAAGTGATCTCCCAGAAGATAGTGTCTCCAACAGCGTAAGGCATGAAAAACAGCTGCCAACTCTAGATCGTGCGTAGGGTAGTTCCTCTCATGTGGCCTCAGCTGCCGAGACCCATATGCAACGAATCCATCTCCCTGCATAAGCACAACTCCCAGCCCGATACCCGAAGCATCACAGTAAACAGTGTAGCTCTTGTCTGGCTCTGGAAAGACTAGTATCAGTGCTGATGTCAACCTCCCTTTCAGCTTTTGAAAGTCTGACTCACAAGAATCTGACCATAAGAACTTTTCCCCCTTCTTGGTTAGACCTGTCAAAGGTACTGCTAGATGAGAAAAGTCCCTAATGAAGCGTCTATAGTATCCAACCAGACCTAGGAAGCTCCGCACCTCAAAAACGTTCTTCGGCTGCTCCCAGGAAACTACAAATCTCACTTTCTCTGGGTCCACAGATACTCCTACCTCCGAGATGACGTGACCTAAGAAGTGAATCTGATCCATCCAGAAGTGGAACTTCAAGAGTTTAGCATAAATCTGATGCTCTCTCAGTGTACTCAGAACGATCTCAAGATGTGTGGCATGGTCGTGTCGAGTGTGAGAGCACACCAAGATATCATCCACGAAGACCACAACGAATAAATCCAAGTAAGGATGGAACACTTGGTTCATCAGTTCCATGAAAACTATAGGGGCGTTCGTGAGACCGAACGACATGACTGTATACTCGTAAAGACCGTACCTGCTCTTGAAGGCTGTCAGAGGTATATCTGATGGTCTAATGCGCAACTGATGATAACCGGATCTCAATTCAATCTTCGAGAACACCCGGGCTCCTCGAAGGTGATCGAAAAGGTCATAAATCCTCAGAAAAGGATATCAGTTCTTGACCGTCAACTAGTTCAACTTCCGATAATCCACACAAATCCGAAGGGTACCGTCTGCCTTCTTCGCAAACAGAACAGGCGAACCCCAAGGAGAAGTACTGGTTCAGATGAAACCCTTATCCTGTAACTCCTCCAAATACTTCTTGAGCTCCTGCAACTCAGGTGTGGCCATCCTATATGGAGGAATGGACACCGATGCTGATCCTGGCATGAGATCAATAGAGAATTCTACCTCACGCTCCGGAGGCAAACCCGAAAAGTCCTCTGGAAAGACATCCTTGAAGCGATCCACCACTGGAGGAAAGTCCAACTGTAGAGTCCCCTGATCATCCAGATAAAGACTATCAATTTGGACCGTCACTCCTCCTAGCCCAAGATGCTCGAGTCCTGCCCGACTCACCCGAACGTCCCATTCACCTCTATAAAGGAAAGATTCACCTTCTGGTGAAATGAAACTGACTCTGCGGCGATAGCAGTCGACGACTTCCTGGAAGGGAATCAACCAGTCCATGCCAAGGATGAAATCATAGCCTGTCATCTCTAGGACATAGAGATCCCATAATAAGCGATACCCTGCAATCTCGAGAGGGAACTCTCTATACTGACATACATTAGATGTCCTCATTCCCAAAGGTGTGTCTAGTGTCAATGAGTCGACAGAAGAAAAGATGCAGAGTACAAGGCTCTCCACAACAACAACAGAGATAAAGCCATGTGTAGCACCAATATCGAAAAGGGATGAAGATAAAACTGAGGCTACTAAAATCGTACCTCGAACAATAGAAGGGTCGGGATCCTGCTTATGATAAGTCTGCTCCACGGTGAAAGACTGGCCTGCACCGCGGCCCTGCGCCCCTGACTGACCACTCTGAGCTGAACCTCCCTACTGGTGCTAAGGAACTGGTGGCTGACTGCCACGGCCTTGACCTCCACCTCGGCCCAAACAGCCGGAAGAACTCTAGTTCCCTGACTGGTGAGAGACTAGTGGGGCTGCTCCTGAACGAGGAGTCATGGAAGAACCCCGGTCACCTGCTGCTGGTGAGAAAACCTGGCAGAAATGCTGAAGGTGGCCCATCTTGCCGCATGATCGGCACTCCATGGGGTCTCTCTGGCACTGCGGCCTCATGTTCCCTGTTCGTCCACACTGGTAGCATGTCACCTAGATGCCTGATGATGCGTCTCGCTTCCTCGCATCACCGCACGTAGGCTCCCTATGGCGCTTCTTGCTGTCATCTGAAAGGAAGCTAGCTCTGGAAGCAGAACCGCCCTGACTCGCAGCTCCAGAGTCTCTCAGATTGCGCTCCGCAATCAGTGCCTGGTTGAAGATAGAAGTAATGGAAGTCAGCTGGAAGATGTTCACCTGCGATCGGATCTCCCGCCTGAGTCCATCCTCAAACTTCCTCTCCAAGAACACCCCACTCCCATCCTGAAGGAGTGTAAAACACTGCAATTCAGTGAAACGAGAGGAATACTCCATGACAGATAGAGTACCCTGCTCTAAGCTCATGAACTCCTGGGCTCGATCGGCCCTCAGGGTCTCCGGGTAGAAGTAGTCGTAGAACACGCACTGGAACTCCTCCCAAGCCATAGCCTGCTGCTGAACAGCCTGTGAGATCACGTCCCACCACCTCTTGGCGGAGTCTCAGAGCATGTAGGTGGAGAGCTTGACCCGCCTCTCTGGAGGCGTCTCCAGATGCTCGAAGATAGTCAGCATGACTTCCAGCCATGAATCTGCAGCCTGAGGTCCTCCCTCCCCTGAGAACGTGGGAGGATGCTGCTGCTGAAAGACTCACGTCAAGTCTGCCATAGATGAGGCAGGAGGCGGTGCTCCCTGGAAGTCCTGAATCATCCCCATGAAACCTTCCCTGAACTGAACATCAGTGCCCGCGACTGGTACAACAACCAGCGCCAAGGCTGGCTCGGCTGGGGGATCGATAGGAAGTCCCTGATCAGCCCTGTCTGGCGTCTGATCACTGCCTAACGATAGACGTACGATCGGAGGATGTCTCAGAGGCATATCTCTGAAAGATCAAAATCACACCTTAGATCAGGAAAACAAGGACAAGGAACACAAGAGTACAAAATGGGAATAGGGGAAGAAAAACACACAAGATTGCAAAACACGACTACACGGCGTGTATAAAACTACACGACGCGTCTTCTTAAACCACTGGCATGGGCGTGTACTCTCACCCTACAAGTCGTGTACACTTCAAACTGCACAGCGTGTTGACCCCCACACATGGCGTGTACTAGAAAACTATTCCCCTGCCCGAGTCTCCTTACACGGATAACCCACACGGTCCGACTCAACCCGATACTACACGGCGTGTTCGAAACAAACACGGCGTGCACTAGAAAAGGCTTCGGCGGTCTGTGTTGTTGAGTACACGGACGTCTACACGGCTGGACCTTACACGGTGTGCTCCGAACAAGCACGGTGTGCATAGGCGAAGGCGACACCGTCCTGTGTTGTTCGTGACACGGCCGGGTACCTGGCAAGACTACACGGTGTGTTCCGAGCAAACACGACGTGTGGAAAAGAAGGTAACGCCGGCCCGTGTTGTTCGTGACATGGCCGGGTACCTGGACAGGACTACACGCCGTGTTCCCTATGGACACGGTGTGTTCTACCCGAGCTTCCCTGACCCGTGTTGTTAGTGACACGACCGGGTACACGGCTCTGAACTTACACAGCGTGTACCTATCGTACACGGCGTGTTCCCGAAGTTACTCCCATGACACCGTGTTCTGCTCACACGTTCAGTGACACGGCCTGAGAACTACACGGCGTGTATCTAAAAAGTACACGCCGTGTATTCTGGGTTTTTCTGGATAGTATCTCAGAAATTGCACAGAATTTCAGAACACAAAAACAAGGTGAAAAGTTCCAAATTCTGATCCGTGAGGGCCCATAACACCTCAAGAACCAAAATTTGGCGTTCACTTTAAGCAAAGAACAAAACAAATAGTTTTCTAACATAACAGCAGAGAATCTATCAAGAAACTATCACAACAGCATGATAATCTACACATAGTCTATCACAACAGCATGCAATCTCTAATGCACCCTAGATGGCATGGCAAGAATGCATGGCATGTGATTCCTGCAAGTGTCTATATGATGAATGAGATGGCATACCTTCATCTCATCGGGTTGCGACAGAAATAGAACCGAAATATCAAAATAATAACCGCACAAGTCATACGAATCACTCTAGGTGAAAACATACCAACCATAAAATCTCAAAACCAGAAAACTGTAATTAACGAGGTAGTATGGATTTTCCCTGTACACGGGTTTGCTACTCCCGAGCACAGCTTAATGCCAAGTACCGAATCCTTCCTATCATTGGCTAAGGTCTCCAAATAGTAAGACAAGAGAAAATAACTCCTTTGATACCACTTTGTAACATCCTGAGTCTGGAGCCCCTCCACTGGTGCCCCATACCCGATTCGCCACATGACCTCAAGCGCGTCTCCCCGAACACCAGAGGCTGCCGACTAGAAACGAGGTCCTTGGTGAGTCGGTGGGGAAACTATGCCCTCATTCGGTAAGTTATACAAGGTAAGAAAACAAAAATAAACAGTGGAAGCAGTAAACGACATGCATAACAACAGAAACCAAACAACGGAAGCAATGTAGATACATAACTATGATGAAAATGATGCAGAAGGTACGGGTATCTAAGGAAAACAGCAAACACAACAACGTGATGAAATACAATTGAAACCAAGTGCAAAAGAAAAACAAAATAAACTCCTCAACATTGCGAGCCACGGTTCGCTCCCATGCCCCCATCTCCTGATGCAGTCAAGATCCTGAAGTAGAAGGGCGCTTACCCTTATCTATACCTACAACAACATAGTCTGCTTGGGCCCAAAAGCATGGCCCAAACAGGGTGTGAGATACAATCCCAGTAGGCAATCACCCAAAGATTTGTGCCTAACAGTCAATGAATACATGGCAGTAATAAAACAAGAAGCAGTAAACAGAAAGCACAATCAGCTAAAAATCCACAGTTTTAACAAGTAAAGCACACAAGTGATCAGTCAGCAACAAGAAAGAAAACAGGTAACCCTCCGGGTAGCTCTCATAGTCTAACCCCTATGGTTCAACCTCTAAGTACTAGCGACCCTCTGGAAGGCACACACAGTCTCACCCCTCTGGTTCAGCTACGTAAGTAAGCAGACTCTCTAGGGAAGCACTCACCGTAAATTCCCCCTATAGTCTCGTATCATGATAAAGGATCTCTGGGGAAGCACTCAACGTCAATTCCCCATGTGTCCCGCATCGTAATTAAAAGACACTCCAGAGAATCCCTTCCGTCAATTCTCCCCTTGGTCTCGCATCATAATTAAAAGACACTCTGGAGAAGACCTTCCATCAATTCTCCCTTTGGTATACTAATCTAGGTTCTCACAGTCCTGAGTATAACTAAAAATGCTCAGCGCTTGTATATCGTCCAAGTAAACCACAATAACTACTTGGCTATCAGCTAAGGCTCAACAGCAATAAATAAAACAACAGTTCCACTATCCTACAACTAGGCATTAAAACTGGCAAGACGCCAAACAGGCATAACAAGCATGGAAAAGCAATCTGAGCACAAAAAAATTACTCTAATCACAAGAAATAACCTCTAATAAAGAGATCAAGAAAAGCAGGCAAGCAACAAGGGAAAAATAGGAAACACGCAATACCCCGTTCAGGGGTATTGGTGGAAATTGCACACAATATTCATCAACTTCCTACGGAAAGGCACAAACCACCTACCTCGATCCGAAGAGATCGATATACGTGAACCTCGATGATAGATTCCTCTTAGAACAATGTAGATCTGAGAAAACGCACAAAACGTTCATCCCACGATAACTTGGAAATGAGGAGGAATCAAGAAACAAGGCTAAAGTAGAAGGAAGAACTCACTACTGCGATTCCAACGCAACTGACCGTGCTCGAACCAAAGAACGGATGGAGAGGTAGGAATCTATCGAAGATCTGGCCATACGGTCGCTCTCAGACGGTCGAAAATTGGAGAAGAAGATGGTAAAAGGGGTTAGGCGCGACCCTGGTCCATTTAATGAAAAAAAAATAAAGTACACAACATGTACTTATTGAGTACACGACGTGTACTTCAATTTTTCCGTACTCTGAATTAACCGGCCTCCACCTCAGCCTTACACACCGTGTGTGTGGCCCAGGTATGGCCATCACACAGCTTCGAGCCGGAACAGAGTACACGGCGTGTATGCAAAAAGTACATGGCGTGTACTTCTGAAATTTCCAGAAAATTTATTTTCCTTAAAAACTCCAGAAAAAGGGAAAACATACCTGAACGGAGATCCGGGTTCTTACAGACTAGGAATTTTGGTTCATTAAATAATGAAATTATAATCTTTTTGGTGTAGGTGATCAAAGAAAATTTTAGATTCAGGAGTTGGAGGAATTTTAAAATGATTCATATGAGAACTCCTAAATCTTGAAGGAAAGAACCAAGGCTAACCATGACCACCCCATCTCGCATCTCTAGTTTCACACTAGAAAAAATGTCATTATTTACAATGTAATTCTTAAGTTATACCCATGTAATTTTTATTCTTGCTGGTTTGGACCATACACCACCACTAATGTCTGTACTTTTAGGTTTGTGTATGTAAAACATAAAGAAATCCAAAAACTATTCACCATAAATGGGAAACACCTAAAGCACTTCCATGAAACCCTTCCAGTGTCCCCAGTGAAGGAACTCCACCTTCAAGAATCCATATATCAGTGACACCCATCAAGTTATATGTTTCCTTACTATATTACCTTTAATTACAGTGACAACATTGAAAATTATAGGTGTGTGTGTGTGTGTGTGGGGGGGAGAGTGGATACTTTACTAAGTTTATTAGTACTTTTTCCATCTTTCTTTTTCTTCTTCTCTTTATGTCTTACTATATGGTATTTTTTATATTTTATCTCTCTATTTTTTCTATCATTTTTTCTTCTGTTTCAGAATAATAATATAATATTTCCATCTCATCATGCAATTTATTAAAAATTCATGATTAATTTTCCTTTTTCATGTTTTTTTTAATATTTAAAGAAAATTTATTTCACTGATGGAATGTGAGTTTTGGAAAGAATTTAACATTAATGGGCGATTTTAGTATAATTGGTTATTTTTCAATGATATGATCAGTTTTATCCCTATAAAATCTTTGAGATATTGATACTTTATGTGTAAGTATTTTATCAAAAAATCATCACATTTAATATCTTCACACCTCATTACACATAATCAGGGAATGTGAACCTTTTCTTCCTAATTTTAGGTATATATAAAGTTAGGTTAATTTTATTTTCCCTTCTAAAATGATTTTCCATACATTCATTCCTTATCCAATCAGTTTCACGATTTTACCAAATTTAACTATGTACGAGTACCTATTATTCAACTATTTTATTTCCTTAAAAAATAAAAAATAAATAAATAATAAATAATGAGGGGAGTGATGAAATGTAAAAAACATGGGAATACCTAGATCAAGAGATTATGGTTTGAATTTCAGGAATACTTAAATAAGTGTGTAAAAACCTAAATAATGATAAAATAAATCATTTTCATGTCTTATTAATATTTATAAATTAGATTTTACTTAGTTACATTCATTATAATGATATTAAGTAAATTATCGGTGAAAAGGAAAAATATGTATTTCTAACCAAATTGGGTTTTCATGCATTATATGATTTTATGTAAAAATATGATTTTTTAATTTTATAATTTTAATTTGAAAAAATTTATTATTTTTGAATTAATTATGTAAAAATTAGCATAGGGTTATTTTTTTAGAATTTTCTAATTTTTTTGATTTTTTCAAATGAATAGTGAAAAATACTAATTTTTATTGAAAATAGTCTTTTAATTTCAAGCACTTAAAAAGTTACATTTTGTTTTAAAATAGTTTAAAAGTAAAATTAGTTCATATAATTTTTTAATAATCCAATTAATGTTATTAAAATCAATTTTATGCTTGATTTTGGTATAATAATTTTTTATACTTAAGAAGACATTGTTTTTTGGAAAACCACATTTCATCTCGGTTTGTGGGTTTAATTTTAAATTAAAATTATTCCAGTTATTTGAATTTAATTTGATAAAATATATTCCATATTTTTAATCATCATAATTAAAATTAGTTAATAATATGAACGTAATTTTTGGTCATAATGAATAGTAAAAATAATAAAAATATGTTACTATGGTTAAGGTTAAAATATGTCTACTAGGTTGTCAAACTAAAGTGATAAGGTTTAAAATGGCCTAAAAAGTTGTGTAAATCCTATTGGATGGATAATTTATAAACTTATAACCTTATTATTTAAATTTAATTGTTTATGGGACATCTTTCCATGAAAATGACTTAATAATATTTAAATATTTTCAAAAATACCAAGTGTGTCCTTTCTCTCACCTATAAAAGGAAACCCCCTCTCCTCTCCTCTCTATACATCAAGATAATTTTTTTTTTCAGACAATAACTATCAAAATAAATTCCTAAAATTACTCCTCTATATCCTAGAGGTTTTATTTTTGGCATAATACCAATCTTAGAGGGATTAAGGTGTAAAGAAACTGAGGTTGTCTGAAGAAGATGTATAGATTTTAACTAAATTTTTTAGTTTTATTTATTCTTATTGGTCATTCAAAAATATTATAACCATTGTGATGTAATAACATAAATATCTCCCATATACTGATGTGTTATTATATTTATGTACTAAACTTAATCTATGCCCATATTCTTTTAATGGGAAACAAAATCATCGTTCATGTGTATGTCAGACTACCGCCTCATATACCAATGTAACTCATTTTCCATCAATGAATCTTAAATATGGTCCAAATGATGAAAATAAATGTTATAATTTGATATATATGATATAAATTAAATCCTTTTATGGTAAAATAAATATCTCGCTTCTTTTTTTACAATTAAATGAAAAATAAAAACATCGTCAGTGCATACGCACAAACTACCACCTCATGAGATGATGTATTTTATTTTCCATCACCAACTCAATTGGATGTTTATATAATTAGATTTAAAGAAAGAATATTATATTTATGATATAATTATCATTTTGTAAATATAAGATAATACTTACCTTCCCTCATATTCATTGAAAAATGGAAACATTACTCACGCATACATATGACCCACCGTCACCATGATTGTAACATAATTATTTTTTCATAAAAACCTTATATGGTTGGTTTTAAAATTATAAATAATATATAAAAATGATAATTATAACATGATTAATATTTTTTTAAATGATATAATCATGATACTTCTGACAATATTCAACCCATCAAAGTCATTTTGGACATATGAGCCGAATATCATCAAAACATCCAACATGAACTTAATTGATTAAATAATTGAATATAACATGGT
Source organism: Viscum album (assembly GCA_963277665.1). NCBI lineage: Eukaryota > Viridiplantae > Streptophyta > Magnoliopsida > Santalales > Viscaceae > Viscum > Viscum album. The sequence continues at coordinate 506,415,836 of OY728159.1, forward strand.
AATAAATAAAATAAAAGAAATAATAAACTTAAATTTTTTTATTAAGAAATTAAATAATTAACATAATTATTCATTAAGATAAATAATGTACACGATGATTCATACTCAAGGTATGAGATTTCTAGTCTCAATTCCATTTCTTTGAGACTTCAACTATTTTCACCACATGTTTTATTTTATGCGGTGTATTAAATTAATTATAGATGAATTTTATCATTCTTATATAAAAATTAAAGTGGTTAAAAATACATTAAAATTTATTTCCTTAAATTCTTCATTGGTTGAAAAGTTATCAAGTTGCAAGGGACACTATATTATAACCTCATTTTAAATATTTTAAAGATCTATTTTCTAAATATTTTTCTTGTAAATATTCATAAGATTATTTATGAATGTATTTATATTGAAATAAATGAATTAAAAAATATCCTTTATGTCACTTTTTATTTTCTTTCAAAGGTTTTCAAAAGGAATCTTTTTATGTATTTTATATGGAATGTTTTGAATTTATTTGCACAAGGAAAAAAGAATGTTTTATTTTAAGGTATAAGACATTGAAGAATTTTCCTAATGCCATAATCATTATTTGGTGTTTAGATTCATTTAAAAGATTACATGTTTTCTTCAAATAAAAACCCTTCCCTTTTTTTTGGGTATTTTAGTTTTGAAAATGGGTTTTTAAAGGAAAGTTTATTTTGATATCTGTAAGTGTTTTGAATATGGATTCAAAAGAGTTTTCAAGGGTTTTATGATGAAAATGTGAAAACTTAAAATGTTTTATTTATGATATGGTAATTTATAATTATATATTATGAATGGTGATCCCAATATAACTTATAAAATGGGTGATCCTAAAACAACTTATACTATTGGTGATCCCGATGTAGCTTATATGGAGGGTGAGCCCAATATAGCTCTCCATTGTATTGGGTAATGTTACTTGTCTGTAGAGGAAAGAATAAATGAGTTAATTGGAGAGGTTTATCCTATGTATTTAAGTGGAATATTTTCATTTCTATCATGAGTGAACATAGGTTATGAATATGATTATCTATGATTCTTGAAAGGGTTTTAATTTTCTTACTATGGGTTTTTAAGATTTTTCTTTGAGAAAAAGAAATTTTACCATGTGGATAAGATTTATTTTATATTATCAACGAGTAATGTGAAAGTTTAAACATTTTATGGGTTTTCATTTTTTTCACTGGACTAATGGATTTATTACTTTTATGTCCCTTACTAATCTTTTTATGCCCATCCCATGTTTTTAAATGTTTTTTCATATGGTTTAAGGATAAGTAATAATAGATAAGAAATCATGTTGAAAGTCATGGAGTATTTTCATGAAAATAAAACATGTTTCATTTTAAAAGGTTTATATTGTGAAAAAATGGGTACTGAGTGGAAGTGTCCACTTTTTAATGTATGGTTTTTTATGTAAGAGTTATAACCTAATTATATAAAACTCTAAACCTAAAATGTATTTGGGAATAAAATAAAGTGAATTATAGTCTAAAGACACTAGATTATGTAATGTTTTAAGGATGGGTCCTTATAATTGGTATTATAGTAAAGATTTAGATAATTTTATAGGTTAGGATAATGTTAATATAATACCCTTGAGAGATTATACTTTATTGTTAAGTGAAATGATATGGAATTTTAATATTACCATGTTTCTTTATCTAATATATGTCAGATCAGAATAATTTTCCATATAGGAAATAGGGAATTTAAAGTAGGAAGGTATCAATAATAAAATTTCCTTCCAAATTAGCATCCTGGAATGGTTGGAATTAGAACTGAGAAGTTTGTTATAGTGATATATCATTTAAAAAAATCTATAAATGGTGGTTGCATCTATGTTAGTGACCAAATAGATTTACCATAGAGGAATGTGTTCATTATAGATCATTTTATGAAATAACACCCTCTAAATTTTAGTGGAATGTCAGATCCAGTGGCAACCAAAGGGTGGATTAATGCTCTAGAAAAGATATCCAAATATATGGGATATTCAAAATGTCAAAAGGTAACTATTTTTATTTAATATTTTGAAGGTGAAGCTGATCAATGGCAGTCATTGGTTAAGAATAACAGAGATAGAGAGAGAGATATATATTATCTTGATGCAATGGAATGGGATACATTTCAAAATCTATTCCTAGAGAATTATTTCCCTAAGTCTATTCAACTTAGAATGGAGAAAAAATTCTTGGATTTGAGATAAAAGGAGTAGGATTTAGTAGATGTGTATGAATCAAATTTTACAATATTGGATAGGTATTCCCCAAATTGTATTCAGGTACTTGATAGTAAAATTAATAGATTTTATATAGAATTGAAACTAATTTTATGAAGAGATTTAGCCTCATGGGAACTTAAAATCTCTGAGAAAATTATTTGTCATACTGAAAAAGTTGTGATGGATTTTTATGACACTTATGTGACTCATGATGACAAGAGTGAGAAGTGGTAAATGTGGTAATAAATGGATAATCTATCAACTAATAATTCTAGAGGTAAGACCCCAATATGTTCCAAGTGTAATAAATTTTTTAGGGAATGTTTTAAAGGATATAGAAGTGTGATTGGTGTGTTAAGTTTAGTCATAGTGGTCATAACTGAAAAGAAAATAGTCCTGAACAATCCAAGAATGGTGTAATGGATAATCATCTAATAGTGAGATGTTTTAATTACAATGAGTTGGGTAATTATGCTACCATTCATCTAAAGTTAGTTACATAGGGTGAAAATCATCAAGATCGAAGTCATAAAGGCATGAAAAAATAATTTTATACTACTATGGTTGTCGTTGATATTTCTAATGAAGTTGAGAAAAGTAATTTATTTATTTATTTGAATTATTTCAATGACTTGTTTGACTCTAGATCTTAACATTACTTTATTTACGAGAAATTTTCAAGTAAAATGGGGAAATCACCCCATGAAAAGAAGATACAACTTTTAGTGAAAACTCATGGAGAAAGTATTAAAGAAACCAAGATTTATAAGAATCTTCCTATTATTATTAGTTGAATGGTTTTTCTTATAAATATTGTTTAACTTACCATAATAGAGTTTGATATTATTCTAGGTATGGATTTAATTTATGTTTATCATGTTAATATAGATTTTAGAGTTAAAAAAGTTATATCCAATTATTTTATACCTTTTATAACATATCAAAAATATGAAAAATTGATTAAAGATGAAAATTAAAGTTACCTATCATATTTTTTTGAAAATAAACTATTTTAATTAGTAATGTGCTAGAAATTAATTAATATACGGATGCATTTCTTGATGATTTTCCTGTTTTTTTTTTTATAATCAGTAGGTTGAGTTTAATTTTTTTAGTGCTTGATGCTAATCCAATTTCAAAAACCCCTTATTGAATGTATCAAGTAGAAATTTTAGAATTGAAAAAAAGTTATAGGAGTTTATTGATAAAGGTTTCATTCATATGAGAACTTGACTATTGGGTGATCCGATTTTATTTGTTAAAAAAAATAGTTTAGTGAGGATTTTCATTGATTAGTGATACTTGAATAATATAACTATTAAGAACAAGTATAATTTACCTCATATTGATGGTTAGTTTGATTAGCTCTAGGGAGTGTAGTAATTTTCAAAGATTGATCTCAGGTCAAGATACCATCATTAGAAGGTAAAAAAGGAAGATATTTTGAAGATAGTGTCTTAAACTAGATATAGGCATAATGATTTTTTGGTTATGACTTTTGGTTTGTCTAATTCGCTAGCTGTATTCATGGATCTTATGAATCGAGTTTCCCATAACTATTTAGTTAAGTTTTTAGTTATGTTTATTAATTATATTTTAGAATATTTTAAAATTCATTATGATCATGGAAGACACCTAATAATTGTGTTTCAAACCTTGAAAGAAATAAAAGTTATATGAAAAATTTAGTAAATGTGAATTTTAGTTGTAACATATTTCTTTTCTCAGGATCATTGTTTCTAAAGAAGAAATAACTATTGACCCTATTAAAACTGAAGTGGTTGAAGAATAGTCAAGACTAACAAATTTCATAGTGATTCATAGTTTTCTTAGATTGGTGGGTTATTACTAGAAGTTTTTTTAAAACTTTTCTCGGTTATCTAGACCACTGACTAAGTTAACTTGAAAAGGAGTTAAATTCATCTGGATGAAAGAGTGTGATGTTTTTTTATAGGAACTGAAAAGAAGATCGGTGAATGCTCTAGTTTTATCCTTTTTATCTAGAAATGGTTATTTTTTATCTTTAATTATGATTCTTTAAAGAGAATTGGTTGCATTCTGATGTGTAATGATTTGGTAATTTCTTATGCTTAAAATTAATTGAAACCTCATGATCTAAATTATCCTAAACATGATTTGAAACTAGATACTATGGATTCTTATTTAAAAATCAAGAGAAATCATTTATATGGAGTAAAATGTGAAATATATACTGATCAAAGAAGTTTTAAGTGTCTACTCACTTAGAAAGATTTTAAAATAATACATAGAAGATGGCTGTAATTGATAAAGGATTATGATTTCACAACTCATTACTATCCAAGAAAATAAAATAAAAGTATTGAATGATTTTATTAAAAAAGATAATGCATCATTATCTATGCTACATTTGAAACATGATCCTTTGGTAAATGATTTAATGAATGAAGGGATAAAATTTGTGCATGTAGAAAATTAAACTATTTTTTTAGGTTTCAGTGCAGTCATTATTGTTAGATAGAATTAAGAAAACTATGAAAGTAGACCATAATCTTCAATAAAAGGTGGAAATGGTAAATAATGGTAAGTTACTTGAATTTAGCTTTGATAAAGAAAGTGTTATTATATTTGGAAGAAGGTTGTGTGTTCTAGCTATCTCCTATTTGAAAAAGGAATTATTGAGTGAAGCTCATAATTATCCCTATTCTATTCATCCCGGTAATATTAATATGTATAGAGACCTTTAAGAGTATTACTGGTGGGTTGAAATGAAGAAATATATTGTATATTTTACTATTAAATGTTTGACTTATCAAATGTTTAGAGTCGAATGATAATTACCAAAATGGATTCTTCAATTGTTTTCTAGTGCTAGATTGGAAATGGGAAAATATATCTATGGATTTCATGGTGGTATTTCCAAATAAATATCAAGGTAATAATACTATTCAGTTTATTGTTGATTGATTAACTAAATATTAATATTTACTTCCTATTCAAGATATAATGTATTTAGATCATATTTATTGAATACATCTCAAGGTGATCATTAGGTTACATAAAGTTCCTCTCTCCATTGTATCCAACCATTATCCTAGGTTTACTTCTAAATTTTGGAAATTCCTTCAGAAGTCGTTGGGTACTAAATTAAATTTTATTACATCTTTTCATACTCAATATGATGGATAGTTCGATCGAATGATTCAAAACTTGGAATACATTTTTTATGATTGGTAAATGAATTACCAGGTAAGTTGGGATCAACATATTTCATTAGTTGAGTTTTCTTATAATAATAGTTTTCATTCCATTATTCAGATGGAACCTTTTGAGGCATTATATGGAAAGCGATATCCGACTCTATTTTTTTGAGAAGAAGTAGGTAAAAATAAGTTGTTGGGACTAGAGTTATTAAAAGATATGTATAGAAAGTTAATGACGATTCAATAGAATATGAGGGAATGTTATAGTAGGCAAAAGATTTATGAAGATAACTAGATGAAATATCTTTCATTCAAGGAAGGAGATCATGTTTTCCTGAAATTATATCCATATAAAAGTTCTATGTATTTTGGTAGAAAAGGGAAGTTAAATATGTGGTTCATTAGACCATATAAAATACTAGAGAAATTTAGATCATTTTTTTATCGAGTGGCCTTTCCTTAGATATTATCTTAGGTACATGGCATATTTCATGTTTTTTTATTAATAAAATATATGCCAAATGCATATTATGTTTTGATCCCTGAATTAGTATAGTTGGAAGAGAATCCTTAATATGAGGGAAAACCAGTTAAAATTATTTATCATAGAGAGAAGGTGCTGTAAAATAAGGCGATTCATCAATTTTGGTTTTTTTTTTGTAAATCCCACATTATTGAATAAGCAACATGGGAATTAGAAAATGCTATGAGGAAAAGATATCCCCTTTTGTATAAATAGTAAATAAAAATGTGGTGATATAAATTCCAAAAGGGGGTAAGAATTTAAAAACCCATGTAATGTTAAAATAAATCATTTTCATTTCTTATTAATATTTATCAATTATATTTTATAGATTTATATTCATTATAATAATATTAGGTATTTTTTCAGTCAAAAGGAAAGAGACTTATTTCTAACCAAATTGGGTTTTCATGCATTATATGGTTTTATTTGAAAGTATAATTTATAAATTTTATAATTATAATTTTAAAAATGATATAATTTTTTAATCCATAATATAATTTTTTTTGGGTGAATTTATATAATTTTATGAAAATTTTGATTTTTTGAATGAATAGTAAAAAATACTAATTTTTATTGAAAATTATCTTTTTTGTTTAAAAAATTTACAAAGTTAAATTTTATTTTAAAGTTTTTTAAAAGTAAAATTTGTTAATTTATATGATTAAAAATCCAATTAAGTTCACTGTAATAAATTTTATTCTTTATTTTGGAATAAAAAAAATTTATACTTAAGAATACATTTTTTATAGAAAACCGCTTTTCATATCATTTTTCAAGTTTAATTATAAATTAAATTCTGTAAATTATATGAATTGAATTTGATAAAATGGATTAAATAGTTTTAATTGGAATAATTAATATTTTTTAATAATGTAAACTTAATTTTTGGTCATAATGAATAGTAAAAATAGTAAAAATATGTTACTACAATTAAGGTTAAAACATGTTTACCAGTGGTTTAAACTAAAGTTATAAGGGTTTAAATGACTTAAAATATTGTATAAATCCTATATTAAAGATTTATTTTTAACCATATAACCTCAATATTTAAATTTAATTGTTTATAGGATAATTTTCCATGAAAATGACTTAATAATGTTTAAATATTTTCAAAAATATGAAGTGTTTCCTTTCCCTATCCTATAATAGGACAACCCATATCCTCTCCTCTACAAATGTTAATAGACATTTAGTTCATAAAATAACTATAAAAATACATTCCAAACACCCCTAACCACATTATTGAGGTTTTATTTTGGTCATAATACCGACCTTAGTGGGATTAAAGTGTAAAGTAAAGGGGGTTGTCCGAAGAAGAGGTATAACTTTTAATCGAATGTTTTAGTTTTATTACTTATTCTACCTAATTAAAAACTCATATAACCATTGGGATATAATAAAATCATTATATAACATTTACTTATATGTTATTATTTTGATATATTAACCTTAATCCATCTTCTTCTACATTTAATGGGAGACGAAACCATCGTTCGTGTGTACGACGGACTACCGCCTCACAAACCGATGTAATTCATTTTCCATCACCACCTCTTATGGATGGTAAAAATAATGGATAAAAATGATATATCATGATATACATGATTTAAATTCAATCATGGTATGGTTAAATAAATATATTACTAATTTATTTTATAATCAAATTGAAAAATAAAAACATCTCTCATGCGTACGTGCAGACTACCACATCATGAGATGATGTATTTTATTTTCCGTCACTTCCTCATATGAATGGTTATGTAAGTGTATTTAAAAAAATAAAATTATATTTATGATATAATTATCATTATTCAAATATAAAATAATACTTACCTTCCTTCCCTCTTATTTTTTTAAAAATGGAAATGTTACTCATGAGTACAAACGACCTACAGTCTCTATGATTGTGACACAATTAATTTTTCATAACCACATTACATGATTGGTTTTAAAAGTATAAATAATTCATAAAAATTATAATTATAACATGATTAATATTTTTTAAATGATATAATCATGATTCACTTGACCATAGTCAACCTACCAAAGTCATTTTGGACATATGAGCTGAATATCATCAAAACATATGACGTGAACTTAACTGATCAAGTAAATGAATATAACATAATAATAAATAAAATAAAATTAATAATAAACATGAAAATGATTATTAATAATTTAAATAATTTACATAAGTTTATTATTCAAGAAGATAAAGAAAGTACATGGAGAGCCGAACTTGAGATAAGAGATTTCTAGCATTACCACAAAACATGGTAAGGGAAGCACTGCCCTATATCAGCGCTAAACAGAAAGCATTGATAAAGTGGTGGGCCTTTATCAGCACTAGCTAAAAGCGCTGATAAAGGGTACATTTATCAGTGCAATTATTAGCGCTAATAATTTTATTATTATTAATTTATATAAAATTATTATATTTATATTCAAAAATAATGTTTATTTGTATACATTAAATAAAAAACAATTGTTTATATTTAATATATATTTTTTAATAAATTAAAAATATATATATAATGTTTTAATTGAAAAAGTATTTATAAGATTATAATTAAATATATATATATATATATACAATTAAATAATTATAAGATTATAATAAATTACATTAAATAATAAATATATTTATTAGATTTATTAGATTTATTAGAGATTTATTAGATTAATTCATTGTATTTATTATATTTGTTATATTTAATATATTTAATATATTTATTTTATTTATAAATATATAATACTTTTTAATATATATATTTATAATTAAAATTATTGAATATATATGTGTTTTCAAATGAATTTGGTCAACGAATATATGAGTATATGTTATGTATGCATGAACGTTCATTTGTATATTACATGATGTGGTATATATTGATTAATTCATAATGTTACCCATACGAACTATATATGTTCTAAAAAATATTCTTATAAAATTACATTAAATATATTTAAATAATAAATATAATTTATTATATTTTTAATGATATATATAAATAATTTTCAAATACATTTGTAATTATAATTTTATTAATATATATTAATAATTATATACCAATATTTATAAATATATACTATTTATAGTTATAATTATTAATAAATATATTTATATATTTAGCCTATATATCATTTTAAATAAATATATAAGAATATAAATTATTAAAATTATACTTTTATAAAATAAGTATTTATCAGCGATATGATTTTAGCACTGATAAAGGTATGTTTTATCAGCGCTTTTATTTTAGCACTGATAAAACATACCTTTATCAGTGCTTTTAACTAGCACTGATCAAGTTTCCAATAGTTTTTATAAAAGAACCCTAACAGGCCCCTCCTCTCTCGCACTTGTTCAAGCCTTCGCGGAAGCTGAACCCGAACCCTCCTCTGCCGCGACCCCTCCTCCTCCTCCTCCTCCTCCGCCACCGCTACCTCCGCTGCCGCTACCTCTACCGCCGCAGCCTCTGCCGCCACTGCCTCCGCTGTGATCCCTCCTACTTGGTAACCCTTAATGGTTTATAAGGACATATTGTTGCTTGGTTTACTAGTTTTCATTGAAGGATGAATCATCCATCTTGTTTATATGTATGTGTTATATGATAGAATAATGTTGATTTCTAGGAGGGTTTTAATCCTTATTATGGAATAGGTTAAGTACCAATTGTATAGAAAAATTCCCAAGTGGACTTCAAAGCATGAAAATATTTTAAAAATTCAAATTCAGTATTATATAAAGGTTTTTAAATGGGAGTTTTACACCTATTGGTTTCTAAATAATGTGTTTGGGGTGTTTAATGTTCTTGAAGTGTTCTAAAGGGGTTGTTAGATTTTACAAGGGTGTGTTAACCCATATGAGTTATATTGTAAATTTTTTGATAAACTTTCACTATTAAAAATGTTATTATTTTGGATTTTTGGATCCCATGTGGTTTTATAAAATTATATTCATAATATTGGTCTTAAGAGTTGATTTGGAAGATATTTTAAATCATTTTATTTAGATTCACACCCTGAATTTTTTTTATTTGGGACATTATGAGAAATGGTTTTTTATAAAATCCTTAAGATCAAATTATTCCCATTTTTGTTTTATTCTAACTAATGGGTGGTTCTCTATAAATGTGGTGTTCTTGTGATAGAGAAAGGTGGAATTTCTTTCTAGGGAATGTTAGATTGGGTGATCATTTATTTATAAATGTATTCAATTTGAATGATTCTTGATGCATTGAATTTATTGATTTCTAACCACCTTGTTTGATGTTTTAGGACTTTTAGGAGACTAGGTATTGATATGAATATGTGTAAACCATTTTATAGGATGTGTATAATATTTAGAGGGTGGCCCACTGGACCGAGTGAGATAATAGATTAGAGAGTGATCATTAGATCATGGAAGGTAAGGAGATATAATCTTATGTCCCATGGTATTTGTGTACTCCTAATATATTTATCCCTTGACCATTCGATTGGGGGGATTCCTTAGTGGGTACTAGTGATGGAATAACTAGTAGGTAGGTTGTTGTGTGAGATATATCAAGGATTATTTTAAATCTTATATCATGTTGAGTACATGGATTGTATTGATTATCCCACAGAAAATATTTATCATGGCTATATGAAATTGCGACATCTCCCTTAGAACCCTTATAGGTAAAGTACATGGAGTGGGGTTGATTATGATGTTAGTGGAAATGATAATGTGGATTCCTTATGACCTTAAGGGTAGGGAAATTGACACATGGGGTGGGTTAGGTTGGTAACTAAATATGAATAAAGAGATTTCTTGTAGATATATTGTTACCTATAGGTCTTGGGATCATCATGATATATTTTTTAACTATAGGATATGCTAATGATGGATACGTTTAGTGAGGCTGCTTAGGTTGTGTCATGTATGAGATTCTTATGTAATAGCATCTTGCTCGATGCTAGGTATCAATTATTGGCTAGCTAATATATAGGATAAGGATTATCTTCCATGCTTGTTCATTATATATTAATTGTTATTATATATCTATGATGAGGATGAGGCCTAGATACCTTGGGATTGAAATGTAGAGATACTCCACCAAGGTGAACATTCTTTCAAATTTTTTAAAGTTTATGTTTGGCTATACATCATGGAGTATATATAGTTTTCTAAAAGACATAAATCATTTTAATGGTTCGGATTGTGTTGAAGGTTAAATTGGTTATTCCTCTTTAGGTCCTCCTTTATGTATGTGAGTTTATCCATGGGACCCACCTTATGTTAATGGTTTGTATCATGTGGGAGGTTAGTTATGTTATTTCCTCCATACTGTTTTTTTGGGGGGTGGATGTTATTCCACGAGGCATATAGTCACATCACAATTCATGATCAAGATTTAATGATTCTACCTAGGGGATGAGTGTTGCAGTGTATACCTTGTGGCAATTCAACAATGTGACATCATAGGGTGTACTATGCAATAGACCCTTAGGCTACACCATAATGTACCCTATTCTTGAAATGAAAAGATATTGTTTTAGTATTTTTAATGAGGTTCCGCTATTTATTATTTTTCACTTGACCCCATCACCCAAATCCCTCTTCCCCATAATTTTCACCTCTCATAATTCACTATTTAGAATCCCTAATGGTCGTTTCATAATGGATATCCCACCCCCCTGGACATCCCACACCCCCTCCCCCCACACCCCTGTACCCCCCACCCCACATGAGTAGCCCCCCTCCCAGGACAACCCAAAACCCCTCCCCCACACCCCTGCATCCCCCAACCCCCAAAACAGGCCACCCCCTTCCCCTTTTAACCTTTTATGTTTTACTGGATTTTCCCCTTTTCTCATCGAGAACCCCTTCGCGCTACGCCATCCTCCCCTTCCTCTTCTCTTGGGTGGTTCTCCCTCACCCGATGTATGTTTCATCTTTCATCACTTGTATTGGAGAGCCTAGGATAATTTTTACCTCTATTAATCCTTTTATATATTAGTGTATTCCCCCCCAAATCCTATATTTAAATGTACATGGGTCAATTGGAATTGGAAATGTAATGATACGACCCAGGCTGGTATCATATCCAACAACTAACCTGACTTTCCACTAACCTAAGAGGTGTTCATGATTTCTACAAGATAACAAAGATCCCATAGAAAAAAGATACAATTAATGTGGAATATCTTACCCTTAAATTAGAGTAAATTTAAAATGATCTTTCTCCTGAAAAGTAGACATGTCCCATTCATAATTTGAAAATCTAGGAAAATAGTAGATACACAAAAAATAAATAAACAGGAAGAAGATATCATAGATGGAAAATAAAATCCCACTATTGACCAATAATTTTTTTAACCAGAAATGTCCCATTCCTAAATCTAATTGGACCTATTTTGGATAGGTATAACATATGAGTTCTCATTTTATGTTTTCTTTTCAGTTGGAAATCTCCTCTGCCGTGCACCTCTCCTCTGCCGCGAATGCGCCTCTATCGTGCACTGAACGAAACCTTTGCGGTGAGTTTTATTCTTTTACTCATTGGTTTCCTCTTGTTCTCATGTCATTAATACTTTATATTGATGGTTATAATGTTAAATTTATGGGCTAAATGCTGTGCTGAAAATCATGGTCATTGGTGGTCCTTGTTTGCGCACTAAATGAATTGCATGTTGGTTGGTTCCTGTTGAACATTTGAATATAAAAATTGGTAATTTAAATATAATTGACTAATGAATGAATTCCCTAGGATGATAAAAATTATATGATAACACTTGAATTAACAAATGGAATTGAATAAGGGATGTTTTGTAAAATCTTAAATTGTGATTGTTTGGTTTGTATGGTGTTGCGATTGTGAGCACGATTTTGTGTTTGTATGGTGTTGCAGTTGTTGGCATGTTTGGTATGCCATTTTTTTTCCATTTTGTAGTTCTTACACTATTGAATATCAATCCAAACTTTACCCATTTCAATGGAACCACCACTTTGTTACTAGTTCAATTCCATTGAATCCTAAAAAACCACTTCACTAGAGGACTCTATGAGACACTTTATGGACACCCTAGTCAAATAACCATAACAACACATGTAATGAATTTTTCCACCCACAAGCACTATATTGAAAATAATACCATCTATTAGTTTAGTACCATAGTTCTTGACTAGAGACATTATGTTTCTAGAGAAACACTAAAAAACTGGTTTACAACAATGCATATAGATCACATGTGGGATACTAAAACATTCTAGTTCAAGGGATTCTCATAGATTGTTGAACATATTTTGTGTAATTATTTTGTTAAATATTAATATTACTATATAAAATATGATGAATATGAATAAATAATTGATGAATGCTAATCGATTGACAAAAGAGTATGAAGATGGCGTGAAAGAGTTTATCAAGTTTTCAAAAGATCGTGCATGTGACCCTTCACAAATCCTTTGTCCGTGTTTATGCTATTGTTATTCAAGACAAATTAGTCCAGAGGAGTTGGAAGAACACCTGATCTGTCATGGAATAGATCGAAGTTATACATGTTGGAATAAAAATCGGGAAATAACGAATGTAGGTAGTGGCTCGGATAACACGGTGTTTTATGGATCATCTGATATGATTACAAGCGTGAACAATGAAGACGATCATATGGAGGATGTGATTACAAATGTGAATGATGATGAAGATAGTATTAAGGAAATGACAAGGACAATTGAATACGAACTTCGTGATTTCCCAAAATTGTTTGTGAAGTTAAAGATTTGTGTAAAAACACCATTGTATGCTGGTTTCACTAAATATACAACATTGTCAGCCGTACTGAATCTATATAATTTGAAAGAAGGAAATGGGTGGAGTGACGCTAGTTTTATGAAACTACTTGCTCTCCTGAATGACATGCTCTTAGAAGATAATGAGCTTCTGAGCTGAACATAAGATGCCAAAAGAATGCTACGCTTGATGGGTATGATATATAAAAGAATACACGCCTACCTGAATGAATGTATATTGTTTCACAAGGACCATAAATCACTTAAAAAATTCTCAAAGTGTTGTTCTTATCGATGCAAGAAAGATGATTTTATTCCTACGAAAGTTGTATGATACTTTCCAATCATTCCAAGGTTTAGGCGCCTATATGGAAGTGAGGATACTGCATGACAATTGACATGGCATACAGATACAATAATTAAAGATGGGAAAATACGTCAGCTGATAGATTCTCCTCAGGGGAATAGAATTGATCATGAGTATGCTGAATTTGGAAATGAGCTAAGAAACCTTCATCTTGCGTTACCTACAAATGGGGTGAATCCTTTTGGTTTTCAAAGTAGCAGTCACATTACATGGCTGGTTATGTTGGTAAATTATAACTTACCTCCGTGGTTATGCATGAAATGAAAATACATCATGTTATCTATGCTTATATCAGGACCAAAACAATTGGGTAATGATATTGATGTTTATTTGTCTCCATTGATCGATGATTTGAAATTATTGTGGGATTCAAGTGTTACGTTGTATGATGCTTACAAAAATAAATATTTCACTTTGAAAGCCATGTTGTATGGGATGATAAATGACTTTCCTACTTATAGAGAATTTTCAGGTTATAGAATTAAATAAACTCAAGGGTGTCCCATTTGCGAACAAGGTACACAATCAATTAGGTTGAAACATTCATCGAAAACTATGTTTTAGGACATCTCAGATTTCTACCCCGATGACATAAGTACCGATCTTGGATGACATCATTCGATGGAAGTTAAAAAGAACATACAACACCATCTCCACTAATAGGTGATCAATTTTTTGAGAAAGTAATAGATGTGGACACTACGTTTTGTAAACTATTTTTGAAAAACCTTATGAAAATCGGTTGGAAAAAGAGATCCATTTTTTTGAATTACCATACTAGAATTGTCTGTATGTAAGACATTTTCTTGATGTTATGCATATTGAAAAAAATGCATGTGATATTTTCATAGACATGTTGCTAAATGCACCCAGAAAAACAAAGTATGGATTTAAGGCTATATTGGACATGATAGAGATGGGAATATGGGAAGAGTTGACACTAGTGAAGGGTGAAAAATGACCATTTCTTCCTCCTACTGCTTACACTCTTTCCACGCATGAGAAATATCAGTTTTGCAACTTCTTAAATGACGTAAGGGTTCCAAAGGGGTATTCATCAAATATCAAGAACATCGTGTCAATGAGAGATTTAAAATTAAAGGGTCTGAAATCACATAAATTCCATGTTTTGATGCAAGATCTAATTCCTATAGATTTATGTTGCATTATTCCCAAGAATGTCTTCCATACATTAATGAAGCTCTGTTTCTTATTAAAATCTATATGCATCAATTTTATAGACCCGAAAAAATTTCCAACTATGGAAAGAGAAATTTCCGTCATATTATGTGAATTGGAAATGTTCTTCCCACCGACATTCTTCGATATGATGGTTCATTTGGTGAGAGAGGTTCGACTATGTGGTCCTATAAATTATAGATGGATGTACCCCATTGAACGATATATGAATATTTTGAAAGGGTATATCAAAAATGGAAGTCATCCAGAGGGTTGTATTGCGGAGCAATATATTGTTGAGGAAGCCATTGAATTCTATACTGAATACCTATCTGGTGTGGAAAACATTGGCCTACCAAAATCTCGTCACATGGGTGGCTTGAGGGTGAAGTAATTTCTGGAAGAGAGGTTGTCACAATCAATATTACAGATTGGGAGTAGACCCACCTTTACGTTTTGCATAACAGTTTCGACGTTGACCCATATGTTCAAACCCACAAAGAAATTCCTAGGCATTTGAATCCATCTAGGGCTGAAAAATAGATATCAGATACACATAATAGAAAATTTATAGGATGGTTTTGGGACCATATTTTTAAGAAGTTAGATGAAATTATAGACTCAATTTTAGAATGAATTTGATGGCTACCTGGAGGAGAAAGTGTGTATGTATTATCTTACAATGCTTATGCAGTTAATGGTTATAAATTCTATACTAATGAACATGATGGATACAATACCATGCATAATAGTGGGGTTACACTTATGGCTAAAGCGATGCATGTTTCTGGTGCTAAGGACATAAATCCAATTTATATGAATATTTCATACTTTAGCATCATCAAACAAATATGGGAGTTCGATTATATGAAATTCCAAGTGCCAATTTTTCAATGCAAGTGGGTTGATAACAGGAGTGCTATTAAAATAGATGAATTGGGATTTGTAAAAGTTTATTTCAGTAAGAAAGGGGAGAAAGATGATCCATTTATAATGGCATCATAGACAGTACAAGTATTTTATATTCCAAACCCCACAAACCGAAATTGGTCAATTGTTTTGTTATCGACCAAAACAACTAAAGGTCCAGATGAAATTTCAATGGAGGATGACCCTTTTATAGGTACTTCATAATCATTTTGCATCAGTCCCAATGTAGAAGGCATTTTGTATGTCAGCGGAGACCACAATTAAGGGATTTACATAGTTGATAGAGGGGTCAAATCTCTTCATCCTTAAAGAAGGAGTTCAATAATTAGGTTATTTTTTTATTGAAATATACATTGTGTTATGTTATGTTACTGTCTGTTTATTGTTGCTTTTATGTAATCTAAATTAAATTTTAAACCACTTCTACAGATAATAACTTATGCACCTACTGATGCACCCAATCCTGAGGCACAATAGGTCTCTCAACCTACTACTGCTAGTCCCAGTACAGAGAAACAACAAGTTTTTTAACCTATTGCTTTTGGTCTCAGTGTTGAGGTACAACAGGTTTCTCAACCTGTCGCTGTTGGTCCCAGTGTCAATGCTAGCACTCCGTAGGAACATAATGGTGATTCTTATGAGTAAATGGTAGGAAATGAAACCCTGATGGTGCAAAAAAAACAAGAGCACCGTAGTTTGATAGTGTTAGCCAAAATCCTTAAGGAAAAAGCAAAAGGCATCAAATTTGAGGTGGGATGGAATAAGCGAGGCTAATATGTTAACCCCAACAAAGCCATCTTTAGTAGCTATATTGAAATTGTCACTCAGCAATGCATGCCGACTGATGTATAGTCGTGGCACTGTGTTTTCACTGGGATTAAGACACTAATGTGGGAAGAAATTACGGTAACATTATGATATCATTTTTTTAATTTATTAAAATAAAATAAAACACTAAAGCATTGACTTACTTTTCATCATCCATTGCAAGGTGCATTTATAGTAGATGCCTCACACAAGGAATATGTATTGAGAGTTTTAGGAAGGATTCATAGAAGCTTTCGCACAATTTTAATGAAATACCATCTTAAAGATACTGAAGGGAAAATCAAGCCGCACCCACATCCTCTTTATGCACACTTGATATTCCAAGGAGTGTGGGATGAATTTAGCAACCGTCGTGTGGAGCAGACTTTTCAGGTAAATTGTGTGGGGTAATACGTTGTTTTACTTTGCTTGTATTCATCACTTTGATTGATAGTTTTTTTATTTATGAAACAAAAACTGAGTGCTGAAAATAAAGAACGTGCAATAAAACCAGCGTACCCCTACCATAAAGCAAGGATGGGGTATGCTTCACTTGAGAAAAAATTGGTATGTCTTTTAAATCTACCGCAATACTTTTATGTGACATAAAACAACACCATAACCATGTTTCTCTGTTTATATTAAGATTGATGAATCGAAATCGAAAGACATATCCATCCCATTTCATATTCTATGGAAGGAGGATCGTGTAAGTAAAGAGAGGATACTGATAGATGAAAACACACAAAAATTATAGGGAACATGTGTAAGTATAACATAATATAAATTTTATTTGATTTAAATTTCTATTACATAAAAATGACTTCTTATTTTCCTATATTTTCTATCTTACATAGTCATAGGAATCAATAACACCCACGCTAGATTAAAACATACTTTCAGTAGCCTTGAAGCAGCCAGAATAGTATGTCCACGTCAGTGGTGCGGGTTTTGGGGTGACACCCCGAACATATTTTCAGAAATAAAAACAAGCAGAGGATCAAACTAAGGAAATGAAAAAGATGAAAGAAAAATTATCTATTTTTCAAGAATAATTACAATACCAGAGAGATATGATATCAAGTTTGATGGGGGAGAGGAAAAGAGAAGAAACAACTCAACAAAAACCCATACATGAAGATCCCACCCCACCCCACCATCTTTGAGTGAGCCCTTCACCTAAAAAACCTAACTTTAATGAGGTAATAAATCTTCTAATAATTGTTTCTATGAAATGTGAATCACATAGACAATGATAAATTTTCTGTACTAATATTCTATAGGGTGAAAATGACTGTGATTTATATCTATAAACTCCCACTTATTGCCTTGTTGTGAGGGATACAATGTTCAATTTGCAGAACGACATGCTACACAACAAAAAACTTCCAAAAAATCATTTCAGAGTGTCAATTAATATAGATAATGAGCCGAGTGCTGAGCTACCTATTACAAATGACGATGATGACATTCATATAGTTGAACAAGCTGTTGGAACATTCATCACATGACCATCAATTCTTATGAAAAAACATGTTGACAAGGAGGTATTAATTTCCAATTTATTTTTTAAGCTAGACCTTTAACATTTAATGAAAAAAGGTCTGAATTGATGAATGTTATTACAGAACGAAAAAGATAAGGGGTGAAATGGAATATTAGCTCAAAAAATATCTCAAGGATCAACCAATCATTTGAAATGGTATACTAAGATCACCTTTACCCCACCCATTCTATATCCACAGTTAATATCATTACAGGCTCATGTGGATACAAAGTTGATAGACAAAAATACTCACATAGTTGATTTTGAAAAAAATATGTACGGTGAGGAAGAATCAGATTTCATTAGTGATGAAAATGTAAATGAAATCCTCAAGTATGAATGGCTAGGCACCTTAGTTGTAAATTTATACATGAGGTATATTTTTATGATTTGATTTTACAAAAGCTGATATACTCTGATAATTATGACTAAATACATTTTATATTTTCCATAGGCATATATATGAAAAATATTGAAGGGATTTCCCCATGATTTTTTTGGACTCGTTAGTCCTCACATCACCTCTTCAAAAGAAGAAATAGATTCAGATAAAGCAGCTACGATAATGTCATCCCTGCTCAAATTGTTTGAAAAAAAATTATGGATGACAGACTCTTTTTAATACCAACGACGCAGGGGTAAAACTCTAAAATTTAATCATATCAACTATATTTTCATTTCTTTCATTACTTATTCCTTTTTGTGTTTTTAGGTAGCATTGGATGCTGATTGCAGTCAATTTGGATACTCCAAAGATTTATTTTATAGATTCAATGCATGGATATGCAACAAACTGACCACACATGATGTAGTTTATTAATTTGTAACATACTAGATCCAACATTTTAGAACTGAACATATAGTTATATAATTTATATTATCTTTTAATGAGGATTCTGTTATGATAGGGTGGTGTATCAATATCGTCAACTTCATGTAATGAATCCAAGGCCTAAGGAAAAGAACGCCTACAAGATCTACAACTGGAAAAGTATCCTGGTATATATAATAACATTGCACTATCCAAACACATATCAAAACAAATTACTTATTTTTCTCGATGTTTCTACACTGTCCAAAACAAACAAATGGAAAGGACTGTGGTTATTATGTTTGTAAATTTATGAAAGAGATCATATTTCATCAACAAACTAGAATCCCTAAAGAGGTATTTTCAAAAATAATTACGAGTTCATTTAAAATATTTATTAATCATTTGTGTATTTATATTTTTTCAGTACTACCATGACTATCGCAAAAACTCATATTCACAAGATGATATAGATGTGTTTAGAAACGAATGAGTAGCATACATGATGTAAGATTGTACACAAATAAGATGAAGGTGAATTCCTACTACTTATGTTATCCTTATATGATCATTGATATCTCCCTTGTTTACAATTATTGAGCATATATGATCACCCTTTGTTATGTTTTATATCCTTAGGTTATGAAGAATGGTTTTAGAAATGATTTTTCTTTCTAGTAAAGCATAACTTAATGAGAGACTCTTATGAACTAGTTCTTTATATTTCTATGTTTCCAAAATCACTAGACCTAAACTATTATGGAATGGATCATTTATATTCTGTATTTTGGTCATTTATGCAGCTTTTTCTACTGATGTAGTGTATTGGAAGAATATTGGTTGTGCAACACTCACAAATTTAATAACAAAACTAAGTATTCTTCACTATTGTTGGTTAACTACTGCTTAGCATAACATCTGATCTGAACTTCCGATCAGGCATCCACGTGATGCTCTCATCCGACACCATATCTATGATATCATCATTGAGGCTTCACTTTTACTTCTCTTCCTACACCCATATACCTAGTAAATGGGTGCAGGAAGAGAAGGAAAAGTGAACGCTGAATGATGATATCATAGAGATAGTGTCAGATGATAACATCATGGGGACACCAGACCAGAAGTTCATATCAGATGCTATGGTAAGCGGTAGTTAACCAACAGTAGTAAAGTGCACAAAGAATCATTAGTTTTATTATTAAATTATATCTAGACCAAAGAAACCATTAGGAAATATGTAAAGGTAATGTTATGATATAATATGTCTATTTTAATGAAAAATTATATAATGAAATGTTGAATTGATTTTCATTATTCCTTGCAGGGTTCATTTATTTTAAAATATTTTTGTCTATGTGACATGCCTTTGTAGGAAGAGAAACGATGTTGTGTCTTATCAATCACAGAGGTAATGAGAAATCTATTTCACTAATGAATCAATATTTCATAGATATATAAGAAATATTAGGTTTTTTCTCTACTTTACATAAGCCTCTTCATGTGATCATGTCACATAATCTTTTTTGTATGGATTCTTAGTGTGAACTGATTGTGTGATCTCATCACATGATCAAATCACATAAACAAATCACATAATCAATTAAGTTAATTCACTTGAACTATGATTAATGTATTTTTGTCTTATTTACATGATCACATAAAGCTTCAAGGGCCGTGTAATTATATAAATCTCTGAGGTTCATTTGATCACGTGATCCTATTATGGTCATGTTATCACATGACTTTGAACAAGTCATGAACTTAATATGATATTTCTAATTAGTCATGTGCCCCTTTATTACTCAAGTCCATTTTTAACCCAAAATCCTCCATTTTCATAATTAATCAAAATTTTATCTTTCTTATGAAACAAATGAATTCAAGAATTGAAGCTGAGGAGGCTAAATTTCATTAGACTACAACGGTCGATAGTGTGGAAGTCGACCAATGCATAGTCATTCAGTCCACTCACGAGAATCTTAAAAGCTTGATGGGAACCAATATCTTGGATTTTCAATTTTCTAATTAGTTTCCCTTATATGTGGGTGGGGGGTGTCCAAGAGGGAGGGGGTTTCCAGGAGTGTGTGTGTGTGGGGGGGGGGGGGGGGTCCAGGAGGGGAGGGAGGTGTCCAAGAGGGAGGGGTTTCCAGGAGGGAGGGGGGTCTCCAGGTGGGAGGGTGGGTGGGGGGGTGTCCAGGAGGGAGGGGAGTCTCCAGGTGGGAGGATGGGTGGGTGGGGGGGGTGTCCAGGAAGGAGGGGGGTGTCCAGGAGTGGGGGGTGTCCAAAAGGGAGGGGGTGTCCAGGGAGTTGTCCATGAGTGGGGTTTCCAGGAGGGGAAGGAGGGGGTGTGTCCAGAAGGGAGGGGGTGTCCAGGAGGGAGGGGGTGTCTAGGTGTGAGGGTGGGTAGGGGGTGTCCAGGGGTGAGGGGGGGGGGTGTCTAGGAGGTGAGGGAGGTGTCCAAGAGGGAGGGGGTGTACAGGAGTAAGGGGGGTCTCCAGGTGGGAGGGGGATCTCCAGGTGGCTGGGGGGTGTCCAGGAAGGAGGGGGTATCCAGGAGGGAGGGGGGGATGTTCAAGGGGTGTCAAGGAGTGGGGTGTCCAGGAGGGGAGAGAGGAGGTGTGTCCATAAGGGAGGGGGTGTTTAAGAGGTAGGGGTGTCCAAGTAGAGATCCATTTAATTCCATTCAATACTGATAATATAAAATGGATAGATCACTTCTAGAGTAGCCTAAAGTGGGTCCATAGTGAGGCATTAAAAGATCCAACCAACCAAAATGATTCCAAGCCCATGTAAAGGCCCAAGAATTATATTCCAGTTCAATTTGAGGCCCAATATGTCTTATTTAATGTCATAAAGACCCAACATATGCATAATTTACCTTTCTCACATTATATTTATAAGAAACATAATTTTTCTCTACACCAACATTGTAGTAGAATACATCTGCTGGAAAAATTACTGATGATATATGAGTTTGATGGAAGGAATAATTTCTGATCTAGAAGAGTTTTGAGGACACTCTCAACTAAATCAATTTTGACCCTCAATCCTGGCATGTGGATGAAATCTATAGAATGATATGTTTTTTAAAAGAAACTGAATTCCAGAAGATGTATCCCCGCTACTTATATATATATATATATATATATATATATATATATATATATATCCCTTCTCCCACTTTCCATAGGATTGGCATCCGCCGGTTGTGTCATAAGATATCTATGTATTTTTAAATTATATTTTCATTAATTTTATGTGAAATTTCATTCCTATTCCTCCAATATATTATTTTTTTGGTGTTTTTACTTGATTTTTTGAACTGTATCTCTTTAAAAATTATGAAATTGGAGTACTAATCCAAGGTCATGAATTCCCAGGGGAGGAAACTAAGTAATCTAATAACTTTTTATAATTTTTAATATCTTATTCAATTGAGAGGAGGTAACAAAGTTTATTATTGTTTGGTTTTGAGACCAATAAATTTCTCTAATGATCTTTATGTCTCTTTATAACCTCATAAAATCCATTATCTACCCCTTGTTCTAGCTCTCATTATACCCAAATGGGATGGAGGAAGTTAGGTACATGAAAAAAAGGCGATGGACTTGGGTGGAGTTTGATTATTTGTCTATGATTATGGACTGATCAATATTCAAAACCATATAGGATTTAAAATTTAGTACACTTAGGATATTTCTAAAATTATATATGATTTTATAATTCATATTAGTGAATGATTGTGTATGGATAATATTTATTCCATTATCAAATAGATGATGAAAATAAAGTTGGATAAAGAAGGTTATTAATGGGTATACACTGGATTCATCCCTTTCGTACTAACATAATTTTAGGATTATCTAATACTTTATTTTAATTGTCTGATACTTTATTTCTAGGGGGTGGGAGGGGAGGGGGGTTGTCCAGGGAAAGGGAGGGGGGCTAGAGGGAGAGTGGTGGTGGGGGGGGGGGGTTGTCCAGGGAAAGAGAAGGGGGATATAGGGGGAGGGAGGGGGGGGGGGGTTGTCCAGGGGGAGGGAGGGGAGATACAGGTGGGGGGGGGGTGTCCAGGGGGTGGGAAGGGGGCTATCCAGGGTGTGGGAAGGGGGCTGTCCAAGGAAAAAGAGGGGGGATGCATGGGGAGGGAGGGGGGGTTGTCTAGGAGGAGTGAGGATGGCTGCAGGTGGAGTGGTGGGTGGGGGGTGTTCATGAAGGAGGGGGTATCCAGGAGGAAGGGGGTGTCCAGAAGTGGGGGGGGGGTGGGTCCAGGGGGTGGGAAGGGGGTTGTCCAAGGAAAGGGAGGGGGGCTGTAGGGAGGGGGGCTGTAGGGAGAGGGAGGGGGGTTTTCCAGGAGGAGGGAGGGGAGATGCAGGTGGAGTGATGGTGGGGGGGTGTCCAGGGGTAGGGATGGTGGGTGGGGGTGTCCAGGAAGGAGGGGGTGTCCAGGAGGGAGGGGGGTTTCCAGGAGTGGGGGGTGTCCAGGAGGGGAGGGGGGGCTATCCAGGGGGTGGGAAGGGGGTTGTTCAGGGAAAGGGAGGAGGGCTGCAGGGGGAGGGAGGGGGGTTGTCCAAGAGGAGGGAGGGGGCTACAGGTGGAGTGGTGGTGGTGGTGGTGGTGGTGGTGGTGGGGGGTCCAGGGGTAGCGAGGGGGCTGTCCAGGGGGGCTGTCTCGGGGAGGGGAGGGAGGGGGGTCTGGATAATCACACTAAATAACTAGAAGATCAATATAAAAGTGAACCAGTATGATTATGACCTATATAATTTGTAGGTTCTCATCAGGCCTTCTCTAAAACTGAGAAATACATTCCTTCCATACCTTCAACGGGAACTTAGATATTGTATGGGGTTCTTGGAGAGGCATAAGTGGTTAGGGTCCAAGTAGGGTTAGA
This sequence comes from Viscum album, assembly GCA_963277665.1. NCBI lineage: Eukaryota > Viridiplantae > Streptophyta > Magnoliopsida > Santalales > Viscaceae > Viscum > Viscum album. Next base: position 506,440,082 of record OY728159.1, read on the forward strand.
CTCGATGTCTGATGCGGACGCGCTATCACTCATTCCCTTTGACCTGGAACATGAGAGTACACTCTTATAGGCTCCTAATATATGTAACTATTAGGTTTATAACCTATCTAGGATGGTGGTATCACTAGGAAATTGTTATAATTTATTCTAAAATTGAATACTTCTATGAAATTGAATACATTGTCATGTATGTTTCATATTGTATAACCTGTAGAGATTCATCCCTTTTTTTATTGTAAATAAATGAAACCTTTTGGGTTCTATGTTGTTTTTGACATTTCTTACTCTTCTTTTCTCATCCATGTAATCTTAACAAAAAAATATTTATAAGTCAATGAATCATGTTGAGCCTATTCTAAAATATTAATTCAATCTAAGAAAATATGGACATGTAAAGGTTGTAATAGGTAACAATTGATATTTTATTAATGTATTCTTTCATATTAATTTTTAATTTATTTCATTATTTTATTACTAACATAATATTTGTTTTCTTATACAGGTGTTTTTTCCCTGAGTTCGAATGCTTTGTTCGGAAACTAATACCACATATGACAATTTTTGAGAGGGGATCACAGATGCAAAAAGGATGAATCATTAATGTTTTTAACTATTTGTTGGATAATTGTAATTGTAACCATATTAAACATTGTTTGAAATGTATATAGCATTGTGTTTTTTGTATTCATGATTCCAAGTAAATTTATATAGCATTGTTTGGGAAAATCTTGTGCATGCTATTTTGTTCTTCTATGCTTTGTTTGTGTGTAGGTGTTGTTTGTGCTGTGTGTGCAGGTTCTGTCTTAGTTGTGCAGGTGCTGTGCAGGAGCTGGGTTTTCTTAGGAAACTTAGACTTTATCAGTGATAATTAAGCACTGATAAATGTGTAATATATCAGCACTCAAAATAGCGTTGATAAAGGGGGTCTTTATCAATTCTATTTTGAGCGCTGATATATTTGAAATTTATCAGCACTCAAAATAGTGCTGATAAAGTGGGACTTTATCAATGCTGAAAATAGTGCTAATAAAGATAGCCCTTTATCAGCGCTAAACAAGCGCTGATAAAGGGGGACCTTTATCAGTTCTTTTTTTAGCGCGGATAAAGGTGACCCTTTATCAGCTCTATTTTGAGTGCTAATAAAGGGGACCCCCCTTTATCTTATCTATGATTAACAATGCTTTTCTAGAACTGTTAAAGGCCGTTTTAGTGCTCTTAAAAGCCCTATTTGTAGTAGTGCAGTCACAATTCTCCTTCTTTAAGGATTAAACTATTTTCACCACATGTCTTATTTTATGTGGTCTATTTACTCCCTTATAGATGTATTTTATCATTGTTCTATAAAAATTAAAATGTTTAAAAATACATTCAAATTTGTTTCCTTCAATTATTTATTAGTTCAAAAGTTATCAAGTCTTAAGGAACCCTTTGCCTTAAAACCTCATTTTAAATATTTATTTTCTAAATATTTTTATTTGATGTCCTTATTATTAAAACTATTTTATGAATTTATATATATAGACATAAATAAATTGTACAAGCTATTTTATGTCTCTTTTTATTTTATTTCAATGTGTTTTAAAACAAATCTCTTTACTTATTTTATATAGAACATTTTGAATTTATTTAAAAAAGGGAAAAAGAATATTATATTTTAATGTATATGAAATCAATGAATCCACCCCCCATTTTAAACATTATTTGATGTTTATATTACTTTACATGATTCCATTTTTTCTTCAAAGAAAAATCCTTTTCCCCTTTTTTTGGGTTTTTAGTTTTAAAAATGGGGTTCAAAATGAAAGGGAACTTCTATATCTGAAATTATTTTTTATATGGTTTCAAAATATTTTTTCAAGGGGTTTATGTTAAAACAATTAAACATTAATATTATTTATTCATGCTATGGTACTTGATCATTATAGATAATGATAGGTGATCCCGATATAGCTTATACAATATGTGATATTGATATTACCTTTAAGATGCATGATCTTGATACAACTTATATGACGGGTGAGTCTGATATAGCTCTTCAATGCATTAAGTAATGTTCCTTGTATTCAAATTAAATAAGGAGATAGTTAACTAGGGTGTTTTCTTCTATGGATTTATCTAGGATCCATTTATTTCTGACATGAGTGAACACATGTTATGAATATGATGCTCTAAGATTCCTACAAGGGATTCACATTGCTTGTTATGGATTTTTAAGGATTCTCTTTAAGAAAAAAGTATTTTACCCCTGTGGATATGTATTATTTTATATGTTCAAATATTAATGCAAAAATGTTAAACATTTTATGATTTTTTTTCATTGGATTAATATATTTATTACTTTTATGTATATTAATGTTCTTTTTATGCTCATACCATGTTTTAAATGTTTTTACAGGGTTTAAGGATGAGTAAGAACAAATAATAAGTCAATTTTAAATTCATGAAGATTTTTCATGAAAAGAAAACATGTTTCATTTTAAAAGTTTTATATTTCGGGAAAAATAGATACTGAGTGGAAGTTTCCACTTTACAATGTATGGGTTTGTTATGTAATATTTATGAAATAATTATCCAAAACTATAAAACTAAAAGGTCTTTGGGAATAAAATAAAGTTAATTATAGTTTAAAGACACTAGATTATGTAATGTTTTAAGGTTTGATCCTTATAGAGTGGGTTTTGAAACTTGATTGCAAAGGGTGTAAGGAAGGTTTGGTGGAAAGATTTAGGTAAGTTTATTTTCTTGAAATAACCAATATTTACTGGATAAAAAGTGAAAAAATTAGTATGAACTAGTTGCAACACATGCACATGAGGATTTAGTTACATTATTGAATTGTGAATTACTTTCTAAAATTAGTATCATGAATCTACTTGATTTTTTTCCTAAAATAATTTATGAGACATGAATTTCCATGCTTACTGAGATTAAATATTTGGTGTGGTTCTTGATTTTCTCACATTTCTACCATGAATTGAATTTACTATGAATATTAAATCCTTATGAACTTGGAAATATCATCATGCATAATTTTCTAAAATAAAAATCTTCTTAGGGGTGAAAATGTTCAAGTGTGGGGGTGTGATTGTAGCATAATACACTATTTTATTCTACCCTCATAATATGTTTTTAAACTATATTTATATTTGAAATCACTTAATAATCAAATACACTTCTAATTTTATTAAATTTTTTAATGTTAAAAAACTATTAAAATAGAAAATTTTGCTGGTTTTAATGTTTTCATGGTGGGTGGAGGTGATTTATATACCCCATGATAAAATTTAAGAAAATGGGTTAAAATAAATGAGAGACCAAACACACATGTGGAATAAAATACACATTATTCCTAATGTATCATACCAATTGGGATCAAATTTGGTAAAAAAAATACCTGACCATGTGGGAAAAATGTTTATGAAGAAACTTAAGTCCAATTTATCTATTTGATAGCATGAAATGTTGAATCTTTAGAGGGAATATTTACTATTCATAGTCACATGGTCACTTCTGTAATTTGGTTATATATTGAGTTATATACCTCTAATTGTTACCAAATTTTGTGTGGATATATTCAAGATTTATATAAATAATTTTTTAGTTTTTTTAATAGTGAGATAAGATGAAATCCTTTTCCAAATCTAGGTTTCAAGTGGATTTTTGAAAATAGGGTTCCCAAACCACCTTCCAATTTTCCTATAAATCAGAACCTTGGGAACCCCAATTGTAAGTTCAGACAAGGGGGTAAAGTTCTTAAATTTTAAATATATAGAGGGTTCCTCTCACAATCATAGGTTTTTTGGATCTCCCTATCCTTATAGTGAGATAAAGGATAAGGATAGATCTCAACTTGAGACTTCTCATCATTTTGATAGAGAGATAAATAATGGGTGATTATTGTGAGGGAGCTACACACTTTTCAATGGATTTAAAACACATACATTAGCTATTGGTTTGGTTTATTTTGGATTTTAAAACATTTCATTAAGATATTTCTTAAAATATTTTATATTTTAATTCTTTGATTCAAGTGAATGGAATTCTCTTTATTTCTAATTGATCAGTGTGACTTGTGTTGTTTCGATTTGAAAAAAAATATTCTATTTATTTCACACAAATTTTATATTTAAATTTTATTTTGAATCTATTATACCATTCATTAGGACTAAACCATGTCTACATGTTTTTTATGTCAAGGCTTGGTTCTAGTTATATTGATATCCAGGCTTTGAGGGTAATTGAGATTTTGGTTAACCTCAACCAAATATTTACTCCAAAAATAATTGAAATTTTAAGAACAATGAACTTGAAATGTCATGTAGTAAAATTTAATGATAAAATTCTTATAAGTCACTCAAAAAAATTTCCTTTGATAAAATCTCAGTATTTTTTCATTCTTCATTCTTCATTTTGATTTTATTTTTTTTTTCAAAATCCCTCTCTTAGTTTTTTTTTGTAAAAATTATTGAATATACACACTTCAACCTTGAAATCTACTTAATAGATGACCTAGGGTATTCATTAGACTAAATTTAATAATATTAAATCTAATTGATTTAATGTTTCATGACAACACATTCATAGGATGATCTAAATATTGGAGGATATGCTCAAGGTGTGTGTGCTTGATTTTTGTAGAGCATGGTATGAATATCTAAACTTGGATGAGTTTGTGTATAATAATAATTTCTAGGATTTGATATATATTTCTACCATGTAGGATATTTATGTTAGTGCATACCACTTTATGTTGTGTTGGTTAGAGGTGGGAGAGTCAGTGGTGATCGGGCCAAGCTTGGTTTAGGGTACCACTGAGTGGGTGCAGTTGATTCGGAAGTGGTTTTTTTTTCAAAGGCAGAAGAAAATAATTATTAAGAAAAAAAGAGAGATCAAAAGAGTCTAAAGTATGATATCATGTTACAGTCTTTTTCATGAATGGAGTTACTCATCTTGCTTAGCCGATTACTACTCTTTGGATGAACTGCAACTGTTTGCTTATAGGTAACAACTAATGATATTATTATCATATGATCATTTAATGATATTATTAGTAACCAACCAATTCCGAATCACCTTGATTGTGGAATCAACATCTGAGGAGGTATGGAAAGATCACACTGTGATTTTTTATTTCATTTAAGGTTGTGTAGGAAATTAGAGTAGTGGCTTACTGATCGGCACTTACTCTATGTAATTGAGGTTTGAATGATGTGTTTCATTCTTTTAAACTCTAGAATTATGGGATATACCCCACACATGTGATCAATGGAAATGACATCAAGCTGGAGGTGGATGCATCGTTTGAGGAGAGCCTAATGCATATAGTGTACTGAAGTGAGAATTTTCTACCTGGGAAGTTGATGCTTCTCGTCTGAGTGGTGTGTAAATATGAACATATATAATAGGATAATCGGAAGAGGTATTCCAATATATAGGCACTTTATTCGGAGATATTTGTTAAGGACTCTTAGAGATGATTTTTAGGTATGAGAAGTCCTTAGAGTGGGATTTTGTAAATCTGCTAAAATTTAAGGTGTTTTATGTTTTAAATTTTATTTAGATTTTATGAATCTTGATAAATTTGGGTTCTTTAGGGGTGTTAGTGGTGGACCTAGACCAGGATTTAGATAGTCATAGGTGGTTTAGTGCTATAAGTTTGTATTAGGTGGGATGTAATTTCATGACACAAGGGAGTCAGGACATGACATGTGAATGATCCAGGGATCATGCCCTATCCATAAGGGTTCCATGATGTGAAAAATAAAAGAATGAAGAGGTTACACCCTGCCCCGAAGGCTCCATGAAATGATGGGTCATGTGAGGGAGGAAACCACTGCATAGTGGAGGGGCATCATTAAATGATGCATAGAGGTGGTAAATTGGTTAAGTCTTGGAATATAAGGGTTTACCCTTACATAAATTCATAGATTGGCGAGGGTTACATAGTGTTATGGTTGAAATGAAGGTTGAGGTGAAGGTATGGTGTCATGACTTCGTTGTTGGGTCTCACATTGTGAAGCCCACGAAGGATGGGCCACCATGGAATGAACACTTTGTTCACATCATGATATTTTATATTCATATAATTGGGTCCTCTACCTAGGATGGTAATTCCATGAACCAGAGGGACCATACCTTGATTTAGGCCTCATATGAAGGTGTCATGACATGACTCTCATGGTCACGCCTTGACCAAGTTGCTGAGATGTTTTTTAAAAGGGTTAGATTGAAACTTTACCTTAAACCTCTTTAACCCGTCATCTTATTCTACCTTGAGATCTATATTAGTTTGGTTGATTTTTGAGCTTCTCCTTGGTGTTTTGAGATCTTCTAATCTATTTCCTTACCTGTCTAAAGTTTTGTTCACTATGAAGAGTTTCTTTTTGTAATTATAACACTATATATTTCCTAGATATCTTATTCTTCTAATGTTTCTTTATTTCCCATTATAAAACCATAATTATGAGGGTTTTGGGATTTTTTATGGATTTAGTGGGTCGATCTTGAATATGAGAGAATGTCTTGGACAATACACTCTATCAAGATTGATGTAGGAATTAATTACCATGTTATGACTTTTTTATAAAGTTTTATGGATTAAATTTCATGAGGGTTCAAGTTTTATCCCTGATAAGTTCGATTTTTTTTTAAATCAAAGTGAGCAAGTAGGTCTGTATTAGTGTATTTAACCCTTTATAGGGAGATTTATTGGATAATGGTTTGGAAAGGCTGTAATCCTAGCTCATCCCATGGGTAGAGGTAGAGCTATCCTCCAGGTCAACTTAGGCCCAAAGTGAATCATTTGGGATTAGTTGATTTCATAGTGACCGTGTGGAGTGGTATTTGGGTTTGGGCGATGTGTCCCTTGATTTTTGATGGTGTTGGGTTCATGAATGTATATATATGATAAATCTTAAGAGGTGGGAAAGAGATAATCCATGGGTTTATGTTGATTAATTATTTATTATTTTTTTACGTGCTATGTGAATTATTGAGAATGATTATTGTGACTCTGTATTGAGTGATAATACAATTGGTTATTATGTGATAACATGTTATTGGTGATATAAGACCAAACTTGAGTGAGGATGTGTGGTCTGAGACATGGTGTGTGACTATCCTTGAGTGAAAAAGAATAGCTAGAGATGTGATGTGTGGGAAACCTTGAATGAGAAGACATGGTCAAAGATGTGATATGTGACTAGCCTTGAGTGAGAAAGAGTGGTTAAGGACATGATGTGATACCAACCTTGAGTGAAAAGGTGTGGTTTAAAATGTGATGGGTGACCTCCCTTGAGTGAGAAGGTTATGGTCGAGTACTTGATGTTGGGATATAACTTGTGTGAAAAGGTGCTGACCATGTTCTAGTTTGTAATCATGGTTTGACATAACATTTACTTTTAGTATAAATCCAAATAAGGCATACATGGGGTTTTTGGTGGCTTGGTTAGAACAAAATAAATCAATAGGTTTTGTATGCCTGTTATGTTTTTATTTCTTTCAGTGCATACACTTTCATATTTATTCTACACTTATTCTAAGGAAGCATTGCTGGTGTCCTACTAGGTTTTACACTCACACCCTTCATGGAAACCCCAGTACACATGAAATATTTATTGTTAGGGATCCATATAAGAGAGAGGGACCTATGAATATCTGATGAGTAGATGTAGATAATTGGGAGTGAGATGATGCTAGGACATACTTTGGGATCATTTCTGTTATTACTTAGTATTTCTTTTGTTCATTGTAAATATAGATCTTCCACATATGGGGATATTTTTGATTTGGATGTACGGGTGATTGTAAACCATTTTTTATTTAATGAGATGTTATCTATTAGATTATTCCATGTTTATTTATATTGGTTATTTATTATTTATTCTACAATGCTTGTTATTATTTCTTATAAGATATGAAGGGAATTGTATCTCTATTGTATGACTCAAGACCTCACTGCTAGTCAGCAGACTCTTACATACAGAGAGGCATGCATGATGTCACATAGATCTCCAACCTAGACCCCGTGATTCAGGCTAGGATATTACATTATGTATGATCTGGGTTTATGGTGACTTTATTAGCACACAATGACTTTACTTGGGTGTATACTTGTATGTAGTGTGTGTTCTTATTTTATTTATTTTTCTCATGCATACATTGATATATCATGGCATATATTAGGGACCCCATAATTGATTCACCACTAAGATATACTTCTAATCACTCTACATGTGAATCCTTGTATAAGTGCATACCCTAGTCCTATTATAAAAATTAGAGCATAGGTTTCAAAGGATACCAATCCATAATTTCTCAATCAGGTTTAGTGATGAGATTAGGGTGAGGCTCAGGGGTTGTTATTAGATCCTCTATGTATTTTTTATTATGTTTTTTTATTTATATGATCTGACCAATGGTTGATCTATTACTATGTATGTGATGTATGGACTGAATTATTCATTTTTTAAAGAATGGGTATGTTATGTTGTAATAGATTGATTTTAGTTGTAATTACATATGCATACTCTGATATGTGGTTAAGGATGATGTTGATTTTTTTTTGATTTATGCCTATAATATTGAGATTATAGTCTTCCTAACACTTATCATAGACTCTCACCACTATTATGCAATTTCAGGCATATGGGGTGGCATAATTGAGGTTACATGGTACTATGGATTAGGTCAACAATCGGGTTCTTGAGTAGGGACATTAAAAAATTACATCAAAGCCATGTTATAGATTTTTTATTATTTAAAAATTTCTATTCAGATGTAGGAAAATGTTAAATCTTGATTTCATCCTCGAGATGGTGCATCATGAACACATATTTTGTGAAAAGTCCACATTACCAGGTTTATGGGATTATGGTTTTTGGTTTTCATTATTATATTTTAGATATTTATTCAAGTATGTTACATTGGTTTGAGGTTATTATTAAATGTTTTACTATTAGTTTAGGGTGGCAAGAAGCATGCATACATGCTTTTAGGACCAAGATGATAAGAAAAATTATCATATTTAGGTATTGTCTTTTGTTGGAAAGAAAATATAAAATAAAGAGAAATCACCTCACTTTGTTTTTGGTGAAAATAACATTGACCATAATATTCAGAAAATCAAACTCACAATGCTTAAGAAAGTCCATCAGATTAGGAATATGTTTTCTATAATAAAAAGTTCATTAGAACCAACCTGAGTCTGGAATGAAAGAAAAATCATATTGTAGAAATGAATCATATTAAATATAGATCCAATAGAAATTTGATGATTCTTTACTATTTCATATTTCTCAAAAATTATAAGTAAGTTGTAAAACCTATGATACAAGCTTGATAAAAAAAGGGAGAGACAAGGTGATTCCAATCGTATTTAGGAAAATTTTATTCTGACTGAGTAGTAAAGAAAGGTGTTTCTATAAGAATGGGAAGTTAAAATACTTTACATTATAAGTTATACAATGTTAAATATAATCTTCAATGTAATAAAAGTCATGAAGGAATTCATGCTTACAAGATAAATTTTGTGGAAGAAGGATGTTTCTGAAGTAACAATTTTCCGGTCTTATATCATTGGATTTAGTTTTTTTTGGAGGCTAGGAAGAATTTCTTTATAATAATTAGAAAATAGATGAATAGAAAGACCTACCATAAAGGGCCTCATATAGATCCATCTGAATCATTTCCTGAAATTTGTTTTTGTAGGAAAAATCAACAAGAGGTATATGTTTCTCCCATGAACCTCTAAAATTAAGGATTCATTCCCATAGCATATTCTCTAGAAACTGTATTGTCTACTCAGACTTCCCGTAATTATGAGGGTGGTATACTATACTCAACAAAAACTTTGAATCCAGTGACTTTTGAAACCCCTTACAGAATCATTAAGTGAACCAGGCATCTTGGTACGAAACAATAGAATGTGGAACACCATGAAGTATCAATCTCTCCTAGATGTAAATCCTTCCTAGATCATCAATAGAGAAGGTCTCCTGGATCAGTATAAAGTGTGAAACCTTGGTTAACCCATCAATGATCACCCACACTACATCACTACCATTAGGGGATATTATCAAGACTATCATGAAATCCACAGTGAAGTTGTTCCATTTCCACTTAAGAATTTATAGAGGTTGTAGAAGTCGAGTAGGTCACTAGTTCTTTGTCTTCACCTAAAGACAGGTGGAACAACTCATAATAAAACCTACAATATGTCTCTTCATACTTGGAAACCAATACTGATGATGTACATCCCGATATATCTTGGTAAGACCAGGGTGAACTTACCAAATAAGGGTGTGAGATTCCCACACCAACTCTTCATATATCTCAGCAGGCACCTAAACATGCCCCTATAAGATTAGAGTCTCATTCCCATCAACAACACAACCAAGAGGTGGGTTCTCACTAGAGATAATCTACCTTAGGTCAAGGCCTTCAGGATCTAATAACCATCTCATTTACACCCACTCTAGAAGAGAGGATTCCACCACTAGAACTGCTAAGACAGGTTGGTCCTGTTATCCCTGAACCTATAAGTTTATATTATAAAAGTGATCCATTAACTTCCAATGACTGTTGGCCTCTTGGAAAACCTATGTCTGAGTCTTCTATCTCAACATATTAGAAACTGCATTACCCTTACTAGATGTATAAACAAGCTCAAAGTCAAACGACTGAAGGTATTCTACCCACTTGATCTACCTCATATTCAAGTATCTCTACGTGGAGATGTATTTTATACTCTTGTGGTCCATGTAAATAATGAACCACTCACTCAATAGATAATTACTTCAACATTGTAGATCATGAACCACAACTGATAGATCGAGGTCATGCGTAGGGTAGTTTCGCTGGTGAGGTCTCAGTTGGTGGGACCCGTACACTACAACCCAATCACCTATCATTAGAACTTATCTAGACCAATTACTAAAGCATAAAAATTAAAAATTTATCCTCTTATTGGATCTGGAAGAATTAGGATAGGTGCTAAAGTTAGTCTCCCCTTTATCTTCTAAAATGTTATATCACAAGCTTCAAACCAGAAAAAATTTACACCCTTTTTTAATCCCTTAAGAGGCACTATTAGTCACGAGAAATAATGGATGAATCTTCTATAATATATAGTTATCCCCAAGAAGCTACATATGTTAAATGCATTCTTGGTCCATTCCTAGGAAGCCATGGCAATCACCTTCTCTGGGTCAATATATACACCCACCTCTAAAATGATATAACCCAAGAAGTGAACCTTAATGATCCAGAAGTGGAATTTTATAAGATTGAAATATAACTAGTTCTCTCTCAGTGTATTAATCATGATATAAAGATGGTTTTCATGGTTGTGTCTGGTCACACTCAAAGAAAGGACTAAGGTCAAGGAGATCAAACCTCAGAGGTTATTTTCCACTAGATAAGATCTTAGTAATCATGAAAAACCATTTAGAATAATTTATTTAACACTTTGGTGGCATCGCTGTAAAGGTCCAATGTGTGGAATAATGGATCATTTTATAAAGTGCATTGAAACTTGGGAAAAGAAAATGGGACAACTACCTTAGGTTTGTAGTAGTCTCTTCATCTAGAATCGAACTTTGAAACGAGATAAAACAAGAGATATCAAAAGATTTGTGAAATTACTTGAAAATGGGGAAAATGAGGTTATACCTAAATAGTGAAACAGATGAGAAGAGAAACTAGAAAAGGAAGGAATAGGATCATAGATCTTACCTCAATATTTCTAACACATTTGAGGATGAATGATTTGGAGCTCAGATAGAGGAGGGATAAAAATCCCTAAGGAGGAAGAAGGGAGGAGACTCAGTTGTGAGTTGCTGGAGAAAAATGAGAGGGGGATAAGAATTATTGGTATAAAGGTTTTTGGGGAAAAAGAGTAATTTCACCCTTAATTACCGGGCAACACAATTTGGATTCACAATTTGGCTACAGGGTTAGAAAAACCTTTCTCCAACCACGTGTGCAGTTCTACTCAAAGGGGAACCTTGCAATGGGATAGGATCACAGTTTGGATAACTATGTTCTATCTATGTGGAAGGCCTCTGTTAAGGGGGTTATACAACCTAAATGGGCATGTGGAATGTTCTTCATGGTTGCAGACAACTGTTCACCCCCTTCTTTGTTCGATCACACCCCTACACAATTAGGAAAATTGTGTAGACTGGGCTGCATGGTTTCTCCTAACCGTGCGGCCCAGTCTATTCCTCCAAACTTTGGGGCTCCAGGATCGGAATAACCCCCAGAAACCCCAATGACCTCTATGAATCCATTAAGAAACATTACAGTGTCCATAACAAGGAATTAAATCTGGAAAAAAATAGTCCATACCTTTTATAAAAATCGGGATGTTACAGAAACTGTTGGGATTATACATTATGAAAAAGAATTATAAAAATACACAATTGATTCAAAAACACATCAAGGATTCCTGAATTTGTAAAATTTTTTTTCCACACAACTAAAGTAAGGGAATATAATTTCATTTTATGGATAATATATTTATCAAGATATCACCATGGAAAGTAGATATGAGATTTAGAAAGAAGAGGAAACCAATTCTAAGGTATATTGGTCCATTTTAGATTCTAGAGTACATTGGAGTGGTTTCTTATTGATTATCATTACTGCCAAATCTTTCCAATGTCCATGATGTCTTCCATGTGTCTCTATTGAGAAATTATATATCAAAACAAAAAAATATACTTGATTTTAATGGTGTTGGAATTGGAACCTGACTTTTCATATAAAGAGGAACTGATCCAGATTATTAATAGAAGGGAATAAGTTTCGAGGAACTAGACAACACAATTTGTGAAATTCATATGGATAAATAAAAAGTGTTTAAAATCTACTTTGGAACCTGAATAAGAAATAAAGGAAATATACCCCCATTTTTTTAAGTAGGACACAAATTTTGATGATGTTTTTTTAGGTTGGGGGGATGTAATGACCTGGAAATTTATTCTTTGAACAATAAAAGAATTTTTTTTATAATGGATATTTTATTATATTTTAAAATATAATTACATAGAAATACTTTTAAAAAAATAATACTACATGTCAAGTAATAATATTTATTGCTAAAACTAAGACTACTACAACAATATATAAACCAAAGAATAGTGACAACACAATGGTATACTCCATAAGATCAAACTCTTCTAGGAATATTACACCTACCATGAAAAGTATTAAAAGAAGAAGAAATTATTGGAATATGATAGACATTATCAAATTAATTAATTTTTTTAGGAATGAAGTAGTAAATGTTGATTTTTAGTGGTATATATATAGGATGTAATCAGATACGTGACCATTAGGACATAACTGTTATAATACTATTATGTGACTTTTGGTCAATATGATCTTCGATCTATATAACTATTGGGAATTATGACCATTGGTAATTTAACCATTATAAAGTTACCATTAGGGTTAGTGTATATTAAGGTTAATGATAAGAGTTAATTTAATACATAAGGAAGAAATGATGTCTACAACCAGTAGGATCATGCCTTTTGAAGCCTATTTATCAGAACTTGGGAGGGAGGTAGCATCATTGGGGTTCTTCCTTGACTAATCCCAAGTAGTTTTTCAACAAGTAATGCTTGAGAAAAATTGAATACATGAGAATTTCAAGTTAGTAGAGATGACCACTAGGTCAATGTTTTCTAAGTCACCCCATAACACTTCCACTATTTCACACCTTACCCTTATGGCATATGATGGTGTAATAAGGGGTCATGCATCTAGAACTTAGTATTATAAAAGTGTAATTTCATTTTTTAAATGAAATATTTATTTCTTCAATCACATTTTTATTATTATTTTATCTAATAAAATACACATGAGTATAAGATGAAATTTATAAATATATTTTTGTATAAAAATAAAACATAATTATATTTTCATAAAATATATACACTTTTAAAATCAATTTAGGTATTATAAATAAAATTTATTTCAATAAAATAGTCTTATGAGATATTATTTATTTAAATATAAAGGTCAATAAAATTTTATAATGTCATGGTAAATTTTTATAAGTGTCAAAAAGTTGACTATGTCATAAATACTGTTATTTTTCAATAAATAAGGATTTTTTGTTTAAAAATTAAAATTCCCATACTTAGAAAATTATTTTGATAAAATAAACATTATATTTGAAATCAGTACGTCAAAATTAGTCCATGGTGAAATTTTAAGAATTTTCTAAAATACTTTATTTTTTAGGGAATATTGAAAATTCATTTTTGTGTTTTTGGTATGTTTTATGAAATCATAAATATGTCATTATGACGTAATAATCTATAAAACTGAACCCATTAAATAAATATAATATTTTATTAATATTTTGTATTTTAATGGATTTAAATCAATTTCTAAACCTATAAATGACTTTCCAAAGTCTAAAATGGAAATTAAGATTTTTAAAAACTATATTTTGTGAAAATTTACTTTTACATGCCCAAATTAATGTTAAAAAATTGATTTCAGTTATAATGATTTAAAATGTTATAAAAATGTCTTAAATTTATAAAAACTTGTTCTAAAACCATAGGTAAGCAAATGAATTTTCTTTTTCCACAACCTAGATTTCTGAGATGGATATTTAGAAATTATTAAATAATTATTTCTATTTTTCTATAAATACCCACCCATCCTACCATTACTCTTCACTAAAAATCACTTTAACATGAAATTATACTCATCTCGCCTCTCAAAATTCTCCCCAAAGTGTCTCTAAAGTATTAATGTTTCCATCTACAAGGATTAAAAAGTTACTTCTCAAAGTAAAGGAATTTTATTCCTATTTCCTCCTTTACTTTCATCTAATTCCTTTATAATAATTTATTTTCATATTATTAAGATTTTATGCCTTTAAATGATTCTATTACTATCCAAATTATATTATATTAATGATATAATTTTATAACACTCATTAATCCTATTCAATATTCCCTTTTTTGTACCTAATATGTTGCCGAAATAATTCCTTTTAATTTTATTTCATTTCCATGAAATATCCTTATGTTGTGAATACCCAACCTATATCTCTATTTATGGGTATTCACCTTGATATAAACATGATTCATTAATTAGAGACTTACAAATATGAAACCCACATTCTTTTCTCGTGGGTTAAAATGATTTAATGGTCATGTATTTAAGCCTTTATGAATTTAATGACTTTTACATGAAAATAATTCATTATTTTCTATAGGTTATTAATGATTTTTTTTCTTATGATCTATGTGTAAAACATGTTTTATACATATGAAGGGTGAACCCTAATATTTCTATGATGAATTAGGTAAATAATTAATCTATAGATATGACATGTTTTATGAACCCTTGGTGAATAACCTTGGTAATTATGTTTTATGATACCTTGGTGAATAAACTTGATAATTACATTTTATGAGATGTAGTAAAAGTAACCTAGGATAATTCTATTAAAAATCCTTTCAAGTGGATTAAAAGAAAGTTTATTTTTTTCATGTATTATGTTCCTAGTTTCCAAGAAACTAAACCTCAAAAGATCTTATATATTATTAAATGTTGTACCACGAAATAAAACTTTTACATATTAAAAAGATGGGATAACATAGAAAATTCATCTAATCATCAAAATAGATTGATTTTAATGCTATTTAAAATATAGCAATACATAAATTTGGAAGCAATGATGAAGATTTCTGTAGGGTCCTAAAAACTCTACAAAGGGAAGGTAAATACTCCCACAAATTTTATAAAGGAATAAGATGCAAGTTTGATTGAAAATTTGAGAAGAAGATTGAAGAAATTGAATTTGGAAAAGAAACAAAGTGGTTCGCGTACTGATTTCCAAGAATAGTACACAAATGGTATTTCCCATGAACAAATAGTACACATACATCCCACGAAACACTAGCCCATGAGGTGTTGGCTAGAGAACTAGGTATTTCATAGAATAAATGAGAAATGACGCCGATCCCCCATGATCCATGTTGTTGGAGGAATGGAGGCAAAGAAATTACACATGAAAACCATGTCCCTATGAACCACGTTGTTGGAGAAAACGTGACGGAGAGGTACACCCCAAACACTATCCCTATAAACTCAGTTCTCGGACAAGGTGAGGTCGGAGACATCCCGCGAACTGCATTGTTTGTGGGATTGAGGTGGTGATTTTTTCCTCCACGAACCACAACCCTGCAAATCTCTGTTAACTGAGTCATCCACGGGCCAGATGATTTCCCAATGGGATTCCACAAAAGGTGTCATGTGACCCATAGATAAAACCTTCTCGACACTCTATAAAAGAAACCCAAGGGGAGTAGAAAAAGGGAGATCAGATTTTTAGAGATCTTGGAGTTTAAGAATGGAAGACTTTGAAGGAAAATGATCGATGAAGTACAGAACCACGAACGGTTTACAATAGTTATAAACCCATTATGAAACATAAAAATAAAAAAGAATAATAATATGGGAAAACTACGAACCTAATTGGAAAACCAAGAACCATGCTCCCTTCACAATTGAACTTCCCACAAACTGTAGGACCAATGCCCCTTCTTCAATCTGGTGTACTGAATAGCACATCACTATGCAGAAAAAACCCTACCCTACATAGCGTTCCGCTACCTGGATGGACTCCAGTACCACATACCCCCATGGTATGTGGATAGAACCTCAGGGCATGTACCACTATAGTACACAGACCACACCCAAGTCCATGTACCACTTTGGTACATGGAAAACCCCTCTACCGGCATAGAAGTGAAATATGCAGAGGGATCCCCATCCCGCATAAAGAAAGAGTACGCAGAATGGGGTTCCTTCAGGCGTTCCACCTTTTGGTTCTGATCATGTCCTTCCATACTCATCACTCCCTTCATGGATCCTCTGCAAAACAGTCCAAAGGTATTAGGCCAAAGCCTCTCCCAAAGCCACCAGACTCGTATGAATAGACCATTGGGCACATTAGCGCTCCCTTCTGAGTCTACATACCTATAGTAAGCAGAGACATGTGGGTAATACCCGTAATAGTATGGGCCCCCGAAGTGTTTCTAATTCTACATTCCCATGGTAACCTAGGGTCCAACCTTAGGATTCTCACATGTACCTCCCCGTTATAGGGATCAAGGGTAATCACTGGATTTTCCATTCAATTAAGGACAATAATAAGTCAAAGGAATCATGACTTCCTTTCCTTTTAAAGAGGAGCGATGCTTCTGCCCTTTCCCGGAACTAGATTCAGGGAACTCCCACTAAGGTAAGTCCCAAACCTTCTTGCTCCTCTTTGCCTCAACTTGAGATGTGCCTGGATATATCAACAAATGTGACTCTCTTGGATATCAATATGGGTGAGAGTTAGCACATTCAGTGCCCCTCACTCTCTCCCTTTGGGATAGAAGTCACGAAATCTTCCACTATCATCCTCATTTTCTATCAGAGGAGAAGGGAAATTATGTGGTTTTTCAGATCTACGACTTCATCTTGTTTCTCATAATGAGCATGACTCACATGAGCTTAGAGGTTAACGATGATCATGAAATCCACACCATCTCTAAATGAACTATGAGAACTCTGATTCCAACTCTAACCAAGATACATAAGAAGCATGTATGAAGGCCCAAGCACAAGTGGGAAGCTTTCATATATAATCTCCACCCCAATGAACTATGAGAACTCTGATTCTTGCTCTAACCAAGACATGTAGGACACCTGTATAAAGGCCTGAGCTCAAGTGGGAAGCATTCACATGTAAGCCCCACCCTAATGAACTATGATAACTCTGATTCCTTCTCTAACCAGGATACGTAGGACACCTATCTGAAGGCTTGATCTCAAGTGGGAAGCTTCCACACGTAAGCCCCGCCCCAATGAACTAAGAGAACTCTGATTCCTTCTCTAACCAGGATACATAGGATGTCTATCTAAAGGCCTGAGCTCAAGTGGGTAGCTTCCATGCATAATCCCCACCCTAATGAATTACGAGAATTCTGATTCCTACTCTAACTAAGATACATAGGATTCCTATTGAAGGACCGAGATCAAGGTACATTCTCCTTTAAATTCAGTCCCAATAAAATTTCCCCCGACTCATTAAGGAATCCTCTTTAGGTATAATCCCTGACGTGACTCTTCCAGAAAGGTATCCTCTACGGTTTAAGTACCAACCATATCCCCTCAAGTGGGTATCTTCCACACATAAGCTCCACTCTAATGAACTATGAGATCTCTGATTCCTACCCCAAACAAGATACGCAGGATGCATGTTTAGAGGCATGAGATCAAATGGAATCCTTTTAAAATGTTAAGCCCCAATCATGCCCCCATAAATAGGACCTCCTTTATGGTATAAGACCCAACCTAAACCAAACTCTGAGGGCTTTGATGACAAACTAATTGGGATATGTAGGAAACCTCCCTAAGGTCCAAACCCAGCACCCAAATCAATCTAGTGTTAATTAGGCCATATCCCTGGTAGGTCCATATCCACCCAGGAGACCATGCATCTCTTGAGAATCCTAGGCCGCTTCGGTGAAAGTCCCACACAAAATATTTACTAGGAATCCTTCGGCTAAACGTCCTCATCGCACGATGCTAAACTGCTTGGATGGGTCCCCTTCACACGACCTTAAAAGGTGATATGTCCAGTTAAGTGGCACAGAACTACATGGGTTCTGATTAATCTCACAAGGATATGTAGAAAGCCAATCATATGGGTTTGATCCTTATATCGAAGCAACTTCCATCCTCCCTAGATGATGATAAACTTCAAAGTGCCGCATTATATGGATTAAACTAGCATTGTCTCAGTAATTCTTAATCCATGCATATCCATGATTGATTTTTCAATTCAGGGGTAATATATGGACATATTCTTGGGAAAGAACCAAGGATTAAAAAACATAAGAACATTGCTTAAATCTAAAAGATAGTCCTATAGTAGGAAATAATTCCCCCAAAAGGGTGTGATGATCCCGACCACCCATATTCTCCACCAATGGATTCCTTAAGTGTCATTGTACAAATAATCATCTAACAAGCACTTGACTTTGGAAAGAAGGTCCATGAATCATGGATACAAGGGTCGTTGGGTGTTTATGGCTACATGAATAAACCCACTGGAGACCATCCAATGACATAGTACCTGACACAGACTGATTGAACACATACTCAACCCCCCTGTAATCACTCATGGGTACCACTCAATTGTGTCACCTCCTTCACAATATGAGAAGGATACACTACCCAGTCCCCATAGGGATGGACCTAAAAATCCCCCATCACCCAGGGTGTGACACATATTAGGTCGAAATAAAAATGGTAAACCTGATTCATAACCCTTCATAATAATGGAAAATTGGTTATTATCCATCAGACCATTTTTTCTGCCCTGGTATAACGTGAATCGGGTCAAAAAAAAATGGTGAACCTGATGTTAATCCTTAACCAAGGTGGCGGTATTATTCTAATATAATCCCCTTTAATCCAAAAAGGAATAGGTACAAGAAAGATAATAAATTATGAATGTGATCATGAGATGTTACTTTGATGACATTTTTTTGTCTGTATATATCATATATATATTGTAGGCATTTCACAGAGCTCTCTTCGATCCAAATGGAATCCTGTCAATTTTCTCAGACATGCACATCAGTGACCACATAGATGGTTTGGTTCCCAAAAAATAACATGAATCCCTCACCTACCCAGCATCTTCATCGTTGGGTTTCAAATGCACTGATCAAAGAGTACCACCAAAACGGTACTCACCCTATGGTGGAGGCTTCAAGGAAATCCCTCCAATCAGTGAAAGCTCGCTAACTGCCTCTTCATCCATGGATGGAAATCCAGAACAGGATGACTCCACTATCCATCTCAAATCATTTAGGGAGCCTGTCCCTGGAACGTGACAATGAATACCTCCCCTATCTTAGCGAGGCAGATGAGGTCGACACCAATGACTTCATCCCAGCTACACAGAAACCCCACTCAAGAGATCCTGCTGGAGGACATCGCCACCAATGGTGTACAACCCGATATCCTCATTCTAAAGAGGATACCATGCCGAGGGAACCTACTGAAGCCTAATGGAAACTTTCCCATCAGGCTTACCACTGATGGAAAAAAAATTCACAATCAGGAGTAGGTTATCACCCTAGTTCCTAAGGAGGAGGTCTGTCACACAAACGTGGAAACATATAATGGATAGACATACAATTATTCCCCTCTTACTAAATCCCTATGTAGAAATATGGTAGAAATATATGAGCAGATGTATATCCCTACTCACTCCTATGAATCCCACCACAAAAATAGGGTGGCATAATAAGATAAAATAAAAATTCTTGCTAGTTCTTTCCAATCCCTCAATGCAGACATAATGAAAAATTATAGGCAGATGAAAATCTCTACCAATGCACAAGAAGACCGTCATCCAAATAGGACGAAACCTAGCTATAAGAAGAATAAAAACCTTGCTGATGCACCTCAAGCCCACCATCCAAATAGGGTGGAAAACCATGGGTAGTCATATAATACTTCTGATGCATATGAATCCCACCAATCAAATATAGTGGCAATCCACAAGTAGATGAAAATTCATATCTACCAGAACAAAGCCAACCAATAAAATATGATGGAAATAAAATATGAGTAGAGTCAAATCCCTGCGGATGCAAAAAAATACAACCAGAAAAATATGGTAGAAACTAGAGAAAAAACCCATCGGCAGACTCATTCCTCTATCCTAGCATAGAAGAACTGCTAGTACCCACTAACAACCCATGAAGGATCTGAGCAGGCACAAACTCCTGCTTCAACATCAGAATAAGAATTCATACCCATTCCTTCTAAATACATATCTCAACACATCTTGGACATGATGGAGGATCATACGTCGATCCAAAACAATATCCTATATATGTGTCAAGACTTCATTGTGTTAGTGACAAAAGTAAGGAGTTGGGCCCACGATACCATCTCCTTGGGTGGGGTGATTCATCCAAAAAATCAGATAGTCACCCCGGAGCAGAACCACATCCCCACTCTAGTCTAGGAGGGTAGATGATTATATTCCATGATATAAGGACAACCGGATTGGGAATAAACACCCGTTCCAATTGGGGGACATCATTCCAATGTTGTGGCTGATCTAGGGTAGACATATACCCCTTCTAGAACTCAAGATGCTCATTGGTGTATCCCAGTGACATGGTGGGAACCAACCAAATAGGGTCCCATATATGAAGGCCTCTACCAAAAGTAGTCAGGCCCAGTTTCTCGCAAGAGAGAACCCAAACATGAAAGGTGCCAAAGGCAACTGAAAAATGAAGAGAACATTCATGATTCTACTCTGCTGGAAGCTGGAGTTCTTGACGCCATAAAAAATTTATCAATATAGGCTCAAGATCCTATTATTCTATTACCAAATTATGGAACTGGTAGTAGTAGTTTCAAAGGTCCTCCCCA
Source organism: Viscum album (assembly GCA_963277665.1). Lineage (NCBI taxonomy): Eukaryota > Viridiplantae > Streptophyta > Magnoliopsida > Santalales > Viscaceae > Viscum > Viscum album. Next base: position 506,461,568 of record OY728159.1, read on the forward strand.
TAATGTCGCTACTAGCAGCTTTAAAGGTCCTCCCCAGAGTACCCATGTGAGCTTACTCTGTGGGCCAGAAACGATCGATCACAAGAGACTATCTCCTAATGCATGTCAGGGTAGCCCTCCCCTTGACCAGAAGATCGAACAAAAATAAGTTACTCCCCTTGTTGTTGACCTCCCTAATGGTCCTCCCTAGGGTATACACTCTAGATATGTTTCTCCCTGCAGTCGGATGCCAAGCAGTGATGGTAGTCCTTGCCATGATGACAGTCACTATGAAGGCCCTACCTTCAATGACATCAAGCAATGAGAAGGTCCTCCACTAATTGAAATACATACTAAAGGCCCTCCCCGGAATGTACACTACAGATACTCTCACTGTATCCAGATCTATGATGGTAGTCCTTGCCATGATAACAGTCATTGTGAAGGCCCTCCCCTTAATGACACTAAGCAACAAGAATTACCTCCCCTTGATATAGTCCACCCTAAAGTTCCTTCCCATGTTATACACTACAAAATTCCTCTCTATGACCATACACTAAGATGCGATGGTAGTCCTCACCATCACGACACTAAATATGAAGGTCCTCCCCATAGTCAAAATTTACGCTGGCGAGAAGGTCCTCCCCTCATCGGGTCAAATGTGAAAAATCCCACATATGCTGAGGTGCTTGAAAAAATGGAGTACAATATGTTGGATACTCTCTCCATGAAAAGCGATATCCTTTATCAACTAGATGATGGTTTAGGGCCATGCTCATCTTCCAAGACACCCTCATACCGTTCACATGTCAATGAGACTCCTACTAACCCTACTACTTGGAACAAAATCATTAAGGAGCAGTCAAACCGGGAAGATCAACCAGAAGAGTCCCTAGAGGAACAACAACAAGATATGTTGTTTGTGTGAATACAACTAGCTAAGGATGACACACCAGTGATGTATTATCCCACAAACACTTATCAGTTAAACATACTAAGAGAGTTTTCAGAAGAATGTATGCCTAAAATTTTCCTCAATATCTTGGAAACTCTCCGCCAATTAAAAGAAATGTTTTTTCCCTACGATGGGTATGTAGGCAATGTTAATGTCTTGGGAGAGTTTCACTGTCAAATCAACCTAGAAGCCCTTTTGTCTATAAGGTGACCACAATTAGAAAGGTGAAATAAAGTCCTTGAGCTGGCCTACCTCCATGCACTGCACAAGTTGTGCTGCCTTATCGGCAATTCCCCATTTGGTGTTCATATTCAATGATCGAGGGAATACATAGCTCTACACTTCACCCCACTTCCCATCTATCAGAACCCACTAGAAGTGATATCCTACAATTTCATCATCCCTAGACAGTATTCAAATGAAGTTCCTACTCAGGAAAGGTGGAACACTTGACATGAACCGACCTTGAGTAAGTATCAGAAGCGTCATGCCCGATGAGAGCAAGGCATTGAGAAACTCTTGAACCAGTCCACCAAGAACATCCAATAGACATCATGTCTAAGGGAATCCAATATACGAGCACTTCTCATGTCCTTAGAAGAAAACACTTCACATGAAGACCTGGCACCATATCCGGCTCACACCCGTATGGAAATGCATGAGATCAAGAAGGAGATAATAGTAGCAATAGCCACCGCAACGTGGGATCAACCCCATCCCATAAGGATGGGGGATTTTTTAACACAAAATTTTCCCATAAGACAAAAAAATACGGGATGAGGCACGTCAAAAAAATAACATGAGCAACCCCAGACCACAAGGTTGGGGGAATATTTACCTCAAATTCTCACCCAACGGATGTCTATATTCTCCCATATGGGGAGAACGATGGATAGAGGGGTCACCCATTCCATCCTATCTCGGGACTCACATCCCTCAGAACAGAGGTGTACTACAATGTCATATTAGGGATATCTTAGAGTCACTCTCCACCAACAAAACCTAAATAGCATTACAGAATAGCCGGAGAAGATCCAAAAAAGGATGCAAGAAGCTCTCCTACCATTCTGTACCTGGTATTCCATCCCCAATGTGGTATGAGTCGGTGAACTTCATGGACATCAGTCCCATAGACCTCACTGAAAATGATATAAATAACATGGAAATAGGAGAAGAGGGTTCCCTCATAGAGACGGTCCACACCGAGCCTGGAGGTGTGCACACCAGAAACCAAAGAGTTGTCTTAAATTTGGATGCCCCCTTAGACAATATGCCACCACATCTCGCAAAAATATTTAACAAGGATAAAAATAAAATAAAAATTTATGACCCACCTCCTCCTCTTCATGAAAATGATTCCCCCACACTTGAGAAGATATTCTCTCAACAAGAGGAAGAAATAAAAGAGCTAAGGTGAATCAACGCTGAGCTGATAAGAGAAATCCATCCTACTGGGCATGTTCCTTAAGTGGAGCGTCAACACACACTTCCATAAGATGTACCTATGCATCATAGGCTCATCTTGATGGATTAAGTAAGGCTAGAAAGCTTATTCAAGGAAGTTTTGGGACTATCAGTCTACCTGAACCTAATCGTGGAAGGATATCAAGATTTTCCTCCATTGGGGAAGCAACCAGAATAGATTCCGGAGAATTCACAAAGGAATCCCCCGTATGGGTATCCGCGTCAAGTTCCAGAAGCACCAACACATTCAATCTTTCCCCCTACTTCACCCTCTCATGATCAAGTCCAACAAGACATGCATCAAGGGCTCCTAAATACCATCGAGTTATTGAAAAATTTAATGGAAGAAATGAAGGACGATGTGATCCAATACAACCGGAACAAAATCCCTACCCTGGTTGGGTAAGTAGCATCCCTCTACTACCAAATTTTGGGAACCCCATATTCCCAGTGTTCAATGGCTCAGGGGACCCGGAGCAGCATCTAATGCACTACTCTTCTTACTGTGATCCCATGATGGGAACCCCAAAGAAACAAGAAGCTGTGAAGCTCAGATGTTTTTTTGCAAACCCTACATGGTTCATCCTTTGTGTGGTACACCAGTTTGCAAGATAACTCAATAACATGATGAGAGGATATTTAGTGCTAGTTCATGTTCTAGTTCAACTCAACTTTTCCAAAAAAAATAGTCAGTGACCTCATGAACTATAAATAGTGAGAGAATGAGAGAGTTTTAGAATTAATTTCTAGATGGAAGGGTCTGACTTACTCCTTAAATTGGCTACTCCTACAAGATGAGATGTTTTCCATGTGCATCAACAACCTCTATGATGAGATGTGCACACCGCTCATCCCAGTGAAGTATATAAGTGGGTTCTGGGACTTCTCCCCCATCACTCAAAGGATAGAATATTCCTTGTAATAGATTAATCTAAAGTCCTGGGTAGCACCATCAGCCCCAGTAAAAAGAGCAGGAAGAGTTGAAGATGTTTCTATCATGCTTAAGCCACCCCCTACACCAGCTCTAGCTTCAAGGTACCCACCAAACCATATAGGGCCCTCTGGCTGTTAGCATCCACCCCGTCTCGAAAGGACAAGTGGAGGGGGGGAATAAACTTGAGAAATGAAAAAATAAAGTGTATTCATTCCAAGATGATCAAGTCCGTGGCTACTTTGTAGCTGTCATGAATTGAAAATTTATTTTTCTTCTAGATCCAAAGAGGGATGATGAAGTAATTCTAGATGAATGGCTATATTAATGCTCCTTCCATTATATATTGGGGAAAACATCTAGGAATTATTTTTCTTCAAGGACCTCTTGAAAAAGATAAAAGATTCCAGAAAATTCAAACTAGAACTACCACCAGCGCAAGTGGAGTATGTTTCCACCACTGATCTAGATGAATATGGGGAGTGTAAAAAAGTTGTTAACAAAAAAAAGATAAATTTCATTAGTTAGATGACTTAAAAAAAATCAACCGATCCCACAGTATCCTCCAGACATAGTTGAAACAATTGAATGTGCCTCCAATAGCTCCTGATGCAACAAAACCAACATCCTTGGCCCCACAACCCTCTAAAGGATGAACACCCAATAAACATCCCAATTAGAAGGGAAGAAATAAAGACCAGGATGATTAACTTACACTAAATACAAAGTTGGATTTTTTCACTGTCAGATTTCATTCCATCAAATCTGAAGACATGGGCACCATCCCACCAAACGGCACCACCAGGGGTAGATGATAAGGCAAAGTCATCATCAGAAGAGGAGTTGATTTTTGGATCCATCAATGTCATCCACTTGATGGATTCGTTATTCGGTGATGAATATGATTATCAACCAAATTCCCCACACCTAATTGGGTTCCCATAGGAAGAAGCCACAAAATTCATAGATATCAAGGGAGATGCAGGCATGGCAGAAATCAGGATTATAGCTACACCCCTGCTCAAACTATTAGTGTTTCAGAAACCCGTGGACAGACCCTCCAACAAATATTATAGGGACAAGAAAATTATCTTTCCCCACAAAAATTCACCCTGGTATAATCCTTTTAAAATATCTATCAGAGGAAGAACATATGACTAATTTCCCTCAGAATGTGAGCATACCTACCCATCCAAATCCACAAAGGACGAAAGCACCTTCGGCTCTAACCCCAAGGGTCGACTCGTATTCATCAAATGATAAATCCCCTAAAGCACCTGTGAAAGAGAATCCTCAAGCTAGGAAGTACCAACCTTTAGATCAGAAATATGATATTTTGAAATAGTTAGCTTCAGTACCAGCTAAGATATCAATCATGGATACATTTAATCTATCAACATATCTTATAAAATCACTCATCAAAGATTTTATAAGTCCCCATGAGTTCTAAGATGAGGTGGCCACTTCTAAAGTCTACTGAACATAGATCAATCCTACAAAATACCACACAATTATCTCCTTCATGGATCAAGATGAAGAATCCACCATGAAAGGACACATCAAACACTTATGTGTGTATGGAACAATAAATTGCATCAATATTCAAAGTATTCATCATCAATGGATATAGGGTTAATCTCATCCCACTACGGAATTTTTTTTGGCTGGGTTGCAATGAGGATGATTTGATACCCTACACCATGGCCCTTTTAGGCTACACCAAAAGAGAGCAAAATCCATTAGGTAAAATCAAGCTCAAAAACTGGTTCGGTGACCTCATAAAGCACCCATAATTTATGGTGGTATGAAATAATATGTCCTAAAAAACCCTATTAGGGAGTCCTTGGATTCATAAACATGCAACAATACCCTCCTTGTACCATCACTGCCCGAAATATAGAATTAATAGACAGAGTGAGACACTGCATGCTGATAAGGCCCCATTCGAGTCTTGTGAGTCACACTATACTGATGCAGGGTTCTATGAGCTGAAGGGGAAACAACCCTCAGTTAATATAATTGATTGGGTCGCCCCCCCAAATGGTTTGGAAATGGTTCCCACCGATCCCTTCAAGTAGCTCAGGGAAGAATACGTACTTACCTTCAATCATATTGAGTGTACAAGTCCAAATTCAGATGAATATTCAGTGGTCCTTATGATTTCAATCGAGGATGCTAATCCTGATAATGTTTAAAATCTCATTGAATCCCGAGATAATAGGGAAGGTTTGGATAAAAATGCCCCTAAACCATTATCAAAACCCTAGGAAATCCCTACCTTACCCACTGAGTCCAGAGGAAGTATCTCATCACTCAAAGAAGATGAGGAAACTCTTTTACCCCTCACTATGTCATCTTCAGATAAGCCTCCACTGATGGCCAAGATAGAAGAGGCAGCTTCGCTTCCCAGACACCAAAAGTATGAATCTTACCCCAATTATGGAACAATCATCTCAATAATTATTTACCTATAGGAATATGAGGAGGAATATAAATAGGATGTATTGGAGGAGGAAGAACAAGACCTAAAGGATGCCCCTCCATAATTTGAGGAAGGAGTCTCTACCATAATTGATGAACTCAAGGAAATCAACTTGGCTATGGAAGAAGATCGGCAACCCACTCTAGTTAGTACGACCATGACTTCTGAATATCAAGAGGTATACGCTTATTTCTTGAAGCAGAATCAAGATATTGTTTCTTGGAATTATACAGAAATTCTAGGTGTCGATCCAGAGTTGGCCTCTCACCACTTGGGCCTGCCAAAGGGAAACTATGGTTACAAGGAAGACGACATAAGGATGCAATCGACACATGATACCAAAATAGAGGCTGAAGCAGACAATCTCATTATAGATAAATTCATTCAGGATGTCCAATACCCCATCTGTATAGAAAAAATTATCCCCATCAAGAAGAAAAACGAGCAGATTAGGGTCTGCATCGATTTTAGGGACCTCAACCGACAATTCCTGAAAGATGATTTCCCAGTCCCGATCACAGAACTGCTGATCAATGAAATGGCTGGATATGAGGCTCTCTCTTTCATGGATGGATATTCAGGATATAACCAGATCTGAATGGCTCAAGAATATGAAGAAGACACCACCTTTAGGGATCTTCAGGGAGTGTTTTTCTATAAGGTCTTGGTTTTCAATTTTAAAAATGTTGGTGCCACATATCAGCGTGCCATGCACTACATTTTCAAACCCTTCATGGGAAATTTTGTTGAATTCTATGTTGATGATCTGGTGGTTAAATCACAATAAAACTTGGACCATTTGGAAGATCTTGAAACTGTCTTCAATAAAATATGACAAAAAAGTTTGAAAATGAACCCCTATAAATGTGATTTTGGTGTTACCTCAGGGAAATTACTCAACTTCATCATACACCACTGGGGCATCGAAGTTGACCCTGAGATGAAAAAGTCCATCCTTGGCATGTCACCTCCTTGCAACATCACTAAGTTGATAGGACTACAAGGAAACCTAACCTACATTTGGAAATTCATATCTAACCTCACAGTAAAATGCTTTCCCTTCACCAAGTTGATGAAGAAAGGGGTAGAATATCAATGGACTGAAGACTGTCATGAAGCATTCAACAATCTCAAGAAATATATCTTAATTCCACCAGTTCTAATTCCTCCAATTGAAGGAAGACCACTCATTCTGTACGTAACCACCTTGGAGAAATACCTAGGCACCTCTTCATATAGAATAATGATGCCAACAATGATAGTAGTCTACATTACCTCACCAAACCATGATTGATGCTAAGATTCATTATTCGAATATCGAGAAGAGATGCCTTGCATTAATATTTGAAGTCCAGAAGCTGAGGCATTACTTGTACACCATGAAGTCCACTTGGTCTCATGTAGAAACCCGTTCAAGTATATTATTATCCATCCATTGTTAGCTGGATACCTATCACAGTGGACAGTCATCTTGTAGAAGTTCGATATACAGTTCATATCGTAGAAAGCCATAAATATTCAGGCATTAGCAGATTTCCTAGTAGAGAATCCATCAATAGAGGTGGCCCCATTATATGTTTATCTACCTGATGAGGAAGTGTTCTCTATTTAAGAGAACTTCCAAATGTGTAAAATTCACTTTGACGGTGCCTCTAGAATCCTGACATGAAAAATAATGAAAGACCCCAAGTTCAAAAAAGTGGGGCTGGGAGTCATACTCATATCCCCAGATTTTTTTTCTTCCCTATTCCTTTCTACTTTCAGAAGGGTGCATGAACAATGAAGAAGAGTACCAGACCCTCATTGCAGGCATAGAGTTGGAACTTAAAGAACAATCCAAACACCTAATGATTAAAGGTGATTCAGAACTGGTCATCAAGCAAGTCAATGGTGACTATGTTATCAAGAAAGAGGAGTTGATCCAATTGATGAACCATGTGTGAGAACTAATAGTAGAATTCCCATCAGATCCGACATTGACTTATGTCCCCCGATCACAAAATGCACAAGTCGATGCATTGGAAAATGTATCCATGGCTCTGGACTACCCAAATCATAATGAAACAGTCATCAATATTGATCACTGATGGATGGTCTTACCATTTATTCAGGACAAAATGGAAGAAATTAATGAAATCTGTCCCATATCTGAGCCGTATGGTCCTACCACTGACTAGATGAATCCCATTACAGATTAACTTGAAAAGGGAGATCTCCCACTAGATAGGTCTGGAAGGGAGAAAATCTGGAGATGGGAAATCAACTTCATGATGTACGATGGCACAAACCGGAAAAAGGTCCTTTATAACATAGGCCTTGATGGATCCATTCTCAGGTGAATTGATGGAGAAGTGACTACCACCTCCATAAAAGAAGTGGATGCCATAACTTGTGGAGAAAATCAATCAGTGTCCAAGCTCTCATAGCAGATTCAAAGGCTTGGGTACTATTGACCCACCATGATGTAGGATCACACCACATTCACTAGGAAGTGTCATTCTTACCAAGTTCATGAAAATTTCATCCACCAAAACCCAGAGTCACTTCACACAACCAAGTACTCCTGACCATTTTCCATATGGGAATAGATATCGTGGGACCATACCCTCACTCCACATCAAGAAAATTAAAATATATTCTCACAACAACTGACTTCTTTTCCCAATGGGGAAAAGATGTACCTCTCAAAGAGTTTGGGGAAAGAAACATTATTAGCTTTGTGAAATCTAACATCATCACTAAGTTTGTTTACCCCAATACAATACTAATGAACAATGACACCAATTTATAATCTATTGAATTGGACAAGCTATATCAGGAGCATGGAATCAAGGTCAACCATTCATCTCACTATCATGAAGCGGCCAACGGGTAGATAAAATCATTAAAAAACCCTATCTAATATACTCTATAAGATGGTAGAATATGACAATAAATCATGGAGAGATAAGATCCTTCGTTCTCTATGGGCTTACTGAAACATGACCAGCAATGCCACTCAAGTAACCCCATACTCATTAGTATACAAGACATAAGCAGTACTACCCATTGAAGTTCAATTACCATCATTTCGTATGGCCATCTGTGATCAAATTTTTGCAGATGATAATCCCTATAAATGTTTCGTTGAGCTAGAGTGGTTGGATGAGAAAAGATTTCACACTCTACACCATTTGGAAGTCTACTAGAACCATATTTCACGAGCCTTCAAAAAGAAGGTTTGCCTCTGATCTTTCCTCGAAGGAGAAATGGTGATGGTCCTCATAACCCCAATAATACTTGAAATGAAACCTACAAAGTTGAAACCAAAGTGGGAAGGAACATATGTTATACACAAGGTCTACTCCAATAGAGAATATTCCTTAATTTCAATGGATGGAAATCTCACCACATCTCCCACCAATGCGAGGTTCCTAAAGAAGTACTTTTTGTAATCATATCAAACTCGTCATATCTACATAATGTTAAATTTCATAGAACCACATAAGTCTATGTTACATGATGTTAAACTATATAGAAATGGTCTTGATCACATGACATTAAACTGTATGATCAACCCATCTTAGCTGCAATATGTTAAACTGCATAGTGACACATGCGTCCACACTGTACGATGTTAAACTGCTTAGCATATTCATCCTTACTACAAGACATTAAACTGCATGGTGATCATTTTTTCTAGTACAATGGCTTTTTGCAGATAAATTAGATCTTTGTGAGGGAAAGGTATAAATGCCCCCCCTTTTCTGTGTATGGGTCAGATCAACACAGAGAGTGTATCTTAGAACTACTTATGTCTTGATTCCCATTCATCAATGGGATACATAGTGACACCTAGATTCTATATCCTACTCCAACCACCAGTCAAAGTCAACAATTCCCCTCTCCCTGCGTATTGGTCAGACTTTCACAGGGGAATCCATGAAAAGTCCTAACTGTACAACCTTAAACTGTAGGGTACCTTAAGAACTACATACGGATTGATTATTACCCTCACAGGATACATTCAGATACCTTAACCCTAAGTCTTGGTCTAATCACCACATGATACAAATTCCCCCCTCTCTATGCACAGGTCATACTAACATAAAGAGTTTTCATGAACTACGTATGGCTTGATTCCTACCCTCATAGGATATGTAGTGACACCCGAATCCTTTATCCTGGTCCATCCACCATTCAAAAAAAAACTGCTCCTTTCTTGTGTATGGTTCAGACCGACACAGAAAACATATTTTCAGAACTATGTGGACTTTGATTCATAGCTAACATATGTAGGAAACCTATATGAGGTTCAAGTTAGACACTTCACTCACCTCATCCTTTTTATGTCGGTTTACTATCGTCCTTACCATATGACGTTAAACTACATAGGATGCTGGAACTATGTGTGTCTTGATTCCCATCCATCAATGGGACACATAGTGACACCTGGGCCTTCCCAGGCCTATCCTCTATGAAACAAATGCCTCCCCTATATATAAGCCAAACTTATGTAGGAAAATTCATGAGTCCTAACTACATGACATTAAACAGCATGGCCAAATAAATCCTAACCACATGACATTAAACTGTAAGGTATCTCAAGAACTACATATGGCTTGATTCTCGGTATAACAAGATACGTAGCGACACTCAGGACAAAAATCTAGGATCCAAACACATAGAATAAAACAAAGAAAAAATACCCCCAATATTCTACATGTGAAATAAAAATATATGTAGGGGATTTCAAATATAGACTCTTACATCTAGAAAGTGTCAAAAGACCATGCTTCCCTTTACATACAAATCACATCTATGAGGATCTCATACCCTATAAATAATCATTGTTTGAATATTTCTCACGTACCCATACTTCCCCTTTTCATCCATCAAACTCTATGACTCAGAAAATCTTGGATCACCATAATCACCCACGACTATTAGATAAGGATGGTAGTGTCTTGCGGACACATTTGTTTTACTATGCACATAATGCCCCGACAGATATGAATATGTTGGCCACAAAAATGGTCTGTCAACCAATGACAAATTCATCCTCAAGAGAGGTTGTTCCTACTTTTATACGTCCATTGGCTCCTAAGCCTCACATCATCCCTCCTGATTCGAGGGCTCCTGAAATAATGGTTTACACCTTCTCCCACTCATGTCTAGGGTGTACTAGGAATATCTCAGAATTATTATCTCATATTTATGCATGATCCCTTTGATATTTTTCCCTACAACATGAAGTTAAACTATGCTGTCAATGTCTTTTACACAAGGCTTAAAACTGCATAAACCCACAATATCTAGCTCGTTCACATTGAGTTACCCACGTCCTCACCGCATGATGTTAAACTACATGGCCCAACAATTATTTTTTCTTTGATCCTACTATCCCTAGATGGTTGAGTGAAACCATTTCCACACCTTGTTTCTCACGTCGAACATAGCTCTTGTGGGCTTAGGAATTTTGGAAGGGGATTCCCAACAGATCTATAGAGAATCAATCTAAAATGACTGAACTTACTAGAATGACTTTAAAAGGCATATTAGTGTTTTCCCCTCCATATTGGGAAACCTAAAGTCATAACTATATAAAATTAAACTACAAGGTACCCCAAATATAGATAAAATTCCCCCACTCATTGCACACAGACCAAACTTGTGCAGAGAATATGATATTGGGACACCTGGATCTTTAAAACCGGGCCTCGATCCGACAAGGTAGTCAAAATGTCTTGCCTCACATACAAGTCAAATCTGTGTAAAGAGACTCCCAATTCTGTGAATAATAACGACCTGAGCGTTTCTGATATGTCCAAACCAACTCTCTCCTTTCATCAAACTCCGTTCTTTGAGTGATCTTGGATCATCATAATCCTTCATGAAAATTGGGAATGAAAGGTTAGTGTCATGCGGACACCTTTGTTTGACAATGCACATAATTACCTAGTAGATCTTCATATGTTTCCCACAAAAATGGCCTGTCAATCAAAGTTAAATTCATCCCCAAGAGATGCTTTTCCTATTTTTGTATGCCTAACGGCTTCCGAGACCATTCCATTTCACTTGATCCAAGATCCTTTAAAACCATGGTTTAAACTCTCCTCCCTACCCACGTCCTAGACATGTAAGAACAACCAGGCTCGATTACCCTCCAGTTACTCGGGACTTCTATATCAACGTTCTAATCACATGATGTTTAAAATGCATGATAATTGATACCCAGTATTCACCCTTAGGCCGGGTCACTTCAAAAGGATATTTCCCCTCATGACCCTATGCAATAAATGAATCTTCATAGGAAAGTTCGACATACACCCAACCTCATTGGTGAATCCGTATAAAAAAAATGCCCCATCCATATGTGTGAATCAGATCCACATAGAAATGATCCTTAAAATAACTACATACATCTTGATTCCTATCATCACAAGATACATAGTGACATCAAAATCTCATATGTCATATCCAACCATGAAAAAATATTGTTCCATCCCTACCCATTCAAGGGTCAAACATGCATAAGGAAACAACTCACATGAATAAAATAAAAATGCCTCCACCAATTAACAGTATTCTTGGTAAAGTTCAACCCGAAATGCCCCCTTTTCATGATCAGGAACCCCTATTCAAACACCATGCCCTGCATCCATAAAGGTACAAATCCCCAAAACCATACCGCTCCATCAAAAATAGATGGCTAGTGTCTTGAGGACACCTTTGTTTGACTATGAACAAAATTCCCCAACGGCTCTTCATATGTTTCCCACAAAAATGGCCTATAAAAAAAAAGAAAAATTCGTCCTCAAGAGAGTATTTTCCTATCTACGTACACCCCTATGATGTATACATCTCACCTCATTCCACAGTTTCAGAAACCCCCTTGAATAATAGTTTACATCTTTCCCTGATCATGCCTGAAGGTGATAGAACATTGTTGGACAAACTGTCATGGAAAATGAAAATTGTTTCCCCCATTTGGTGAGAGTAAAAAAAAAGACTTTAAACCATAATTATCAAAAGTTTTGGTTATACGATTTTAAACTACACCATGCACTAGCCCTCCTTTGCACAAGTCAAATTAATTCAGAAGCAGTTTCTAAACCAGAACCAATATAAATGTCCCCATACTTTCAAACATTATCCCCTTAATAGGCCATCCACTATGGACCTCAATAGAAAAACAAATCCAAAATTCTATAAAAATTTACTTTACATCAGAAATGGACGACCAATGTCATACATACACATTTGTTTGACTATGCGCACAATGCCCCTGCGGCTCGGTATATGTTTCCCAAAAAAATGGCATGTCAACTAAGGGAAAATTCATCATTATGAGAGGTATTTAACACCTCCTTATGCCCCATGGATTCCATGCCCCATATCATGTACCATATATAGAAATCACAAGTTAGGTTCAAGAAAAATCTCTCACCCATGTTTGAAAGTTACCGATACATTCTAGGTTAATGAGTCATAAATTGGGGACCTTTCCCTGCAAGTCATGGTCAAAGCTGTTCGACCTAAAACATCAGTAATGATAGTCCAGTTTTCAAGACTCTAAATTAAAAATAAAAAATTCACAAAAACTTTCCAGGGTGAAAAGCCACAAAGGGAACCTTGGAAAAAAGTCAAGAACCAGATCGCTAAACCTATAATACATACGGTTTAGAAAAAAAATCGAGCTATCAAAAAATCATCAATAAACAAAAAGTTTGTTAGGTCAAAAAACCCCACAAAGGGTGGACTAAAAAAAAGTCAAGTTATACTCTTTAATCCCACACCATAACAGTATTAGGAAAAAAGTAGTATGATAATGAAAAAGGAACAAATTTTGAAGGATTTTCTATGTGACCCTAGCAAGATTCAAACTACACACGTTGAGTATCTCCGCTTAGGAAAAAATTAGGGCATGATTTGATTATTTCCTTTGTCTCAGATTATAACTCAAATTGATATCCAGTTGAGATTATCGTTTAAAATGAATTTGATCATAAATGAAAGATATTGCAGGAAAAGGTAAAAGAGGAACACTAGAAAGAAAAATGTTTTTATTTTATCAAAAGAATTGAGAGTGGGGTGACATCCATAATCTGGAGTCTCTCCCTGATGTCAAAATAAAGGTAGTGTAAGGAAGCCCAACATATTACAATGAGGTCTGAATTTTTCTTTCCAATAGGTTGATAACTACTTGACGAGGGCCATCAAGGGCTTTTTCCAAAGCATCCCTTCATTCGGATTCAACTTCAACCATTGGGCGTACTCGCTTCATAATAGTCTAGATGTATTAACCTTTCTATTTGATGAACTCATAATTATCACTTGATGATTCTAGTTGTGCTTTTATTCTGTCTATACGAGCCTCACACTCGTGTAGTTCTTCCATATGGGTGATCACCTGGTCATGAGAAATAGCTTCCTCATCCTCCATATGATGTAAATTGTTAGTAATGTCCCAAAAAGTTTTAGTTTGGTGGTGAGAAGCGTTGAACCGAGTGAGGTTTCCTTCACAATTAGTGATATACTATCGATCTATAACAATTCATTACACAAAGAGATACATGCATCAATAATCAAAGCTTCCTGAACCTAGATTGACAAATAGTCACCGAAAGTTATCCTCATTGGAAAATTCTGTCATGGGAGTTTCTGCAACAAGAGTATGAATTTGAATCCATGCCCATTTTTTCACAGCTCGATGCCTTCTAATGGAACCAGAATCTTGGTCCTCCTCCACTGTGAAAAGTATGTAATTAGGAAGCATCATGATAACAGATAGAAGTGTCCTAAGATAAGTCACCCAAGAAGGGGGAATTTACCTCCCAATAGATGCTTCATCCTCTGGGACTAAATGAGGGGTGCTGGAAGCAAATTCAGGAACACCTGGTGATGTCCCACTTGGACCAGATTTAGTAAGACCACATACCATATCGGTCAAAGATACATGATCTGAGTTGCTTTCCATAGAGATGGGTTGTGTGGGTGAATCCCCTTCTAAATGCATGTGACAATGGGTAGAATTCCTTCTCACCATAGGGAGAGAAACAAATAGCACAACTGGTACGGTTGAGACAAGATTAGAAAAAACTAATGGTCTCTGAACCCGTCAAACTGGCCTTCCCAATGCCCTATCAGGGTATCAAGCTACCCAAAATTGGACATACTCTAATGATAGGTAAGTTGATTCTACTATGATAGGAATGATGAATTCCACATTATCATCCTCCCACATCATGGTCAACCACAATTGGAGAAGAATCATGGGATGAGACTCCCTCTTAACCAGAATAGCAGGGAGAGGTGCGACCTGTTGAAGGCATCCAAATTTCCCAACAAACCTATAAGAAGAGTAGGGTTTGCAAATGGTTACCTTTTCTATATGAGTATATAAAACTCCATCCCAAAGTGAAATGATATAAGAACTATCTTCTAAATACCCCCTTTCATTATCCATTGCAGATCCATGGGGTGAAACATAAGGTATGAAATAAAACTAATAAAAACCACTCAATAGTTTGATTGCATCATCAATACTCAATGATTGGGGATGAATGATAAAAATGTTGAGAAGAGATCGACGAAAGTCAGAATGAGGAACCCTTGTAGTATATAGATACTCGTAGTAGGGTAAATTCTCTACCATCCATCCATTCAAAAATTGAAATGGCCTGCTAAGATGATGTGGGGGTTTCCCTTAATGCATCTTTTTTAACAGTTCATAGATTCAAGTGAGGGTAGAAATGACCAAGTTAATGGGATGTCCCTCTACCAATATATCTTCCATCATCAGAGTGAAATACCTAACACCAGTATAAACATCATGAGAGGGGAAGATCCATACACTAAAAAACATAGAAAATAAACTTGCAAATATGAGCTCGGGAGGTACATCTGACCAAATTCCATACCCCCTAGTGGTGTATCGACCTACCTGGAGGGTGGCGTAGTATGAGCCCGAGATTTTATGTGATTTTTGAGTTGGGTGAGTCTGGTTATGAAGAACCCTCGACCTAGTACCTTTCACCTACAAGAACATCCCATCCAATCTTCGAATGAAATAAGAGAATGATCATGGAGGGGTTTATTGAGTAATACCTCTACCAGGACTAATAAATTCATTTCCGGTGGAGATACTTGTTCGACATTCACCCAAGAATTGGTCACTGTAATAAACACATCATACATGTTTTTTAGAATGTGAAGCCCTTCAGGTTGATGGATGTCCCATAAAATAATCCCCACCACCCCGTGCAGTAGGTGGAAGGTATTGGTGCTTGAACACCAATGACTAAGTAGTTAGGGAAACATATCACCTAGTGAATAGATTGAAAATTGGAAAACCATGTTGCTTGATACAAGTTTACTGCTTCTAACTATCTAGGGGATTCCAAATAAATATGATGCACCCAGAATGCCCATGCCCACTCATCAGAGAAGCATCCTATAGATCACAAGTCCCATTTGGCACTCCAACCTCCATTTGGATTCTCTTGAGAAAGATTGACAATGGAAGAGTACTCCCAAATAACTGGCCTCAAAATTTTTTTATGATGACAAAGATTAATCTGATTCCACATAGAGCCTTTTATTGTGAACATTTTCTCTTGAGTAAAATTAGTTACGAGTTCTCCCGTTGAAGAAATATTGGCCCGATCATGCCCTTGGGATGCCTCAAGGTGAATAATAGGAGTACTGTGATTATCCAATGGCAAGGGAACGTCATCTAGGAGGATGAAGTTATAAAGTGACAACTGGAAAGATAGAGGATAGTCTATGAGATTTGGAGAAACAAGGTCTCTCATAATACCCTCTTGAGGAATGATGTAGGAACAAAGGTTGTCTCCAGAATTCTCAACCATAGCTTCCCTCCTCATGGTCGCTTCTATTGAGATAAGAGGAAGATCTACTATCCTACATTAAAAAGACCATAAAAAGGATTAATCCAATAAAATTCTTGGGAAAATGACCAAAAATTTGAAAAGGACTACAAGAAGTCCACATAGAAAGGCTCCTTGTATAGAACACTAGAAATAATTCGTGGAATTCATTCCCCACGAACCGATAGTTCACAAAATGCTCCACAAGATGCTTGCTCGTGAAGTGATGGCCAACAAACTGAACAGTTCGCGGACTAGGTGAGCCACATACCGAGCCTTGATATGCAGTCATATGAAGTGAAGACTTAAGAGTTTAGTACAGTTTGCAGATTAAAAGGTCGGTTTGCAGGCGAGAATGACCATGAAGAGTTTGCAGTTCGTGGAATGCGAAGCACGGTTTGAGGATGACAGATTTTGTGAAGGAATTGTTATGTGGAAGTAGGAAAATCTGAGAGTACTTTGCAGATCAATTTTCCCTAAGAAGTCCGGTAAATGAAAAATGAACTAGGCCTCTTATATATAGGTGTGGTCCCCCATCAGGTCCACCTTTCTACCACAAACCCGTTCAGTTCAGGACCACTTTCTACATTGAAATAGCCTCCTCTTTATCCCAATCGGACCCCATTCCAATGGGGGGGGGGGGAATTTTAGGGTCTTGAAAACTCCTCAAAGGGAAGGTAAATACTCCCACAAATTTTATAAATGAATAATACATAGGTTCGATTGAAAATTTGTGAATAATATTGAAGAAATAGAATTTGGAAAAGGACCAAAGTGGTTTACGTACTGATTTTAGAGAATGGTACGTGGATGGTATTACCCACGAACGAATGGTATGTAGACAATCCAAAAAATGTTGGACCGCGAGGTTTTGGATAGAAAACTAGGAATTTTGCATAATAAATGAGGAATGAAACTGATCCCCCCAAAACCACATCATTGGCGGAATAGAGGCAGATAAATTCCACATGTGAACCATGGCCCCGTGAACCACATCGTTAGTGAAAACGTGATAGAGAGGTACACCACGCACAACATCCCCACAAACTTAGTTCACGAATAAGGAGAGGATGCAATAATCCTATGAATTGCATCATTTTAAAGATTGAGGTATCGATTTCCACTGTTATGAACTGAAACCCCACAAATCTTTGTTGACCGAGTCATCCGCGGGTCAAATGATTTCACCAGGGATTCTAAAAAAGGTGCCATGTGACCCATAAATACAACCTCCTAAACACTCTATAAAAAGACCCTGAGGGGATCCAGAAGGGAGATAGAATTTTCAGAGAGCTTGGAGTTTATGAACGAAAGACTTTGAAGGCAAATGATCGATGATGTAGGGAACCACGAATGATTTCTAGCAAGTATAAACCCACCGTGAACCATATAAAGAAGGAAGAATAATAATATGGAATAAATGATAACCTAATTGGTGAACCATGAACTATACTCTATTCATGGATTAACTTCCCGAGAACTGTAGGACCAATTCCCCCAATCAGGAATAACACATAGCACATTTTTATGTGGATGAAACCCTACACTGTGTAGCATTCTGCTACCCGAATGGACTCTAGTGCCATATAACACCATGGTATACGGACGGAACCTTATGCCACGTATGACTATAGTACATGGACCGCACCCAGGTCCGCATACCACTTCAGTGTGCAGAAGACCCCTCTACCTGTATAACAGTGTGCTATGCGGAGGGATCTCCATCCCACATGAAGAAAGAGTATGAGAATGGGGTTCCTTTGGGCATTCCACCTTCCAGTTCCAATCATGTCCTTCCATAATCATCACACCCTCCATAGATCCTCCTCATACCAGTCCAAAGGTATCAGGCTAAAGCCTCCTATAAAGCCACCAGACTCGTATGGACATGCCATCGAGCACATTAGTGCACCCTTATGAGTCTATATACCCATGGTAAGCAGTGACATGTGGGTAATTATCACAATGGTATAGGACCCCAGAGTGTTTCTAAATCTAAATTTCTATGGTAACCCAGGGTCCAACCTTGGGATTCTCACATGAACCTCCCTATTCTAGGGATCAAGGGTAATCAACATCTTTTCCATTCAATGAGGGACAATGATAAGTAAAAGGAATCATGCCTTCCTCTACTTTTGAAGAGGATCGACGCTTATCCACTTTCTCAAAACTAGTTTTAGGGAACTCCCACTGAGTTAAGTCCCAAACCTTATTGTGTGTGTGTGTGTGGGGGGGGGGGGCTCTTGCTTCTCATTACCTCAGACCGGGATGTTTTCGGATATATCACTAGATGTGACTATCCTAGATATCAAAACGGGTGAGAGTTGGTACATTAAAATCCCACCTATATCTCTTTGGGATATCAGTCACAAAATCTTCCATCATCATCCTCCTTTTTCATTAGAGGAGAAGGGAAAGTACGTGGTTTTTCAGATCTACAAATTTCTCTCATTTCTCACACCGAGAATGACTCACGTGGGTGTATAGGTTAATGATGATCACAATATCCACACCATATCTAAATGAACTATAAGAACTCTGATTCCTTCTCTAACCAAGATATGTAGGATTCCTGTATGAAGGACTAAGCACAAGTGGGTAGCTTCCACATGTAAGCCCCACCCCAATGAACTATGAGAACTATGATTCCTTCTCTAACCAGGATACATAAGACGCCTATCTGAAGGCCTGATCTCATGTGAGAAGCTTCCACGTGTAATCCCTACCCCAATGGACTATGATAACTATGATTATTTCTTTAACCAAGATACGTAGGACATGTGTCTAAAGGACCTAGCTCAAGTGGTCAACTTCCACATGTAAGCCTCATCCCAATGAACTATGAGAAATCTGATTCCTGCTTTTACCAGGATATGTAGGAAACATTTCTAAAGGCCTGAGCTCAAGTGGGAATCTTCCATGCATAAGACTCACCCCAATTAACTATGATAACTCTGATTCTTTCTCTAAATAGGATATGTAGGATGCCTATCTAAGGCCCAAGTTCAAGGGACATTCTCCTTAAAAGTCAATTTTAATAAAATTATCCCTATCACATTAAGGCATCCTCTTTAGATATAATCCCCGATGTGACTATTCTAGAAAGGCCTCCCCTACAGTGTAAGTCCCAACCATATCCCCTCAAGTGGGAAGCTTCCAAATGTAAGCCCCACCCCAATTAACTATGAGAACTATGATTCCTACCCCAAACAGGATATTTAGGACACTTGTCTAAAGTATCGAGCTCAAAGGGGATCCCTTTCAATGGTTAATCCCTAATCATGCCCCCCAAAAATAGGGCCCCTTTACAATATAATACCCACCTTAAACCAAACTACAAGGGATTTTATTCCCAACTAATTGGGATATGTAGGAATCCTTCTTAAGGTCTAAACCCATCACCCAAATCACCCTAGTGTTCACTAGGCCATATCCCTAGTAGGGCTATATTCACCCAGGAGACCATGCCTCTCCTGAGCATCCTGGGCCACTTTGGAGTAAGTCCCACATGCAATATTGACTAGGAATCCTATACCTGGATATCCTTTCCACATGATGCTAAACTGCATGGATGAGTCCCCATCACACAACCTTGAAAGGTGATGTGTCTATTTAAGTGGCACTGAACTACACAAGTTCTGATTCCTCTTAAGAGAATATGTAGGAATCCCATATCATGGGTTCAATCCCAATATCAAAGCAACTTCTGTCCTCCTTGGATGATAATAAACTCCAGAGAACCTCATCATAGGGATTAAAATAGCATTGTATCAGCAATTCCTAATCCATACATATCCATGATTGATTTTTCAAGTTAGGGGTAATTTGTGGACACATGCTTAGGAAAGAACCAAATATTCACATATATATGAACATTGCTTAAATTTATAAGAGAGTCTTGGAGTAGGAAATAATTTTTTCCCGAAAGGGTGTGATGATCCTGAACTCCTATCCTCTCGACCAATGGAGTACTTAGGTGTCATTGGACAAATCATCATCCAACGAGCATCTTCATTTAGAAATCAGGTCCATGAATCATGGATACAAGGTACTTTGGGTGTTTTTGTCTCCAAGAATAAACCTACTAGAGACCATCTGATGACATCATACCCGACGTGGAATGATTGAACACATACTCAACCCACCTGCAATCACCCATAGGGATCACTCAACTATGGAACCTCCTTCTCAATATGAGAAGGATAAACTACCCAGCCCCCATAGAGATAAACCCAAAAATACCCCATCACACGGGGTGTGATGTGAATCAGGTTGAAACAAAAATGGTAAACCTGAAGTGTAACCCTTAATAATAACGGAAAATTGGTTACTATCCCTCAGGCCATTTTGTCTTCCCTTGTTTGACTCTAATCGGGTTGAAAAATGTCAATGATGGATTTATCTCATTTATAGAAATAAAATTCAAGTAAGGTATGAATGTAAGATACCATTTGTTTGCTTTAATTATAGGAAGGTAGGGAATATCATAAAAATATTTCCAAGGAAATATGGAAATAGAGCTAAGGATGATGTTATATCAAAAGAAAAAAGAAAATTTCCCCTGATGTGAGACAATAAAATTAAAAATCCAATTGTAAAGAGACTCTAGGGGAAAAATTATTACATAAAGAAGAAGAAGTTGATGAAATATGTTTTGAAGATGATGAGGTTGAATTTATTTCAAATACAAAAGATGTAATGATAGAAATAATTGAAAAAAATATAAACTTTTATAATATTATCAACCAGAAGGAATCATTTATTTAAAAGTTGAAATCAAAGGAGAACATGAAGAGTTGGAAATTCAATGTAAGAAAAACTGAAAAATTTATGGACTACTAAAAGAATAATCTAAAAATATTGATCAAATAAAATCCAAAATTACTTGTTTATAAAAATTGGTGAAAGAGATTGAGACTACTTAAGAAACATCTGAAGAAGTGGTTGATTTCAAGGTAGATATTAAAGAGAAAGTGAAAATGATTAAAGATCTTAATTAAAGAATTGAATAGTAGATAAAAGGGATGAGTTTTTTGAGGAAGAATTTATGTCATTTAGAAGGAATATCAAGGATAAATATAAAGTTGATGGTGATAAAAAGATATAATTCATAATTTTTCCCAATAAATAGTTGATATAAAGAGTTATAATAGGTATAAAGACTATTTAGATAATCATAAATGAGCATAGGCTTTGGCCTATAGGAAATATCTGTCTCATTTGTGAAGTTAAGAAAATATTGGTAGGTGGAGTTATTGTAAAGGAAAAAGGAAAGAAAAAATTGGTGATAAATAAAAACTTCTTAGGATTCATCAACAATCAATAAGATACTTAGAGGCTATAAATTTTTGGAGAGAAAATAATGTGAAAATCTTTCCTTTGATGAAATTCCAATTTTGTGTCTATCTTTTTCATACAATGACTTGTTGTATGGATGAAAAGATATACTTGAGAGGTTAATCTCTTAGGATTAAAAAACAGAGGATGAAAACATGTCCCAATATATATAGAAAAAACTAATTTTATGGATATTTTTATAATTACTCTAACTTTAGTCACAAATCTATTAGTTTCAGAAAATAGAGAAATCAAAATTACTCCAATAGAAGCCAAGTGAGAATGGTAGATAACCAACCGAATGAGATCCCCTTGAAAAAGAGTTTATATACTTTAGAGGAATATGAGTATAATATCATATATTATAATGAATAATAGGAGGATATACCTTATTGTATCTCAACTCAACCAAGCATTTATTGGAAGGAAAAGAGGCAGAATATAGAGGCAATCATGTAAGAAATTTATTTCAAAGAAAATAAGAGATATAACACTTGGATTCATAATAGTGGGTTTTTATCCCTCATGAATGGAAATATGATCCTATGGAAGAATGTAAAGTTCTATGTTTATGTTACCATAAGATTCAGTAATGATAGATCTATAAAAATCAAGGGAAGTGGAAAGAGAAGGTTTGATGAAGACCGGTTGAGGAATATAGAAATTCTTTATATGGATGTTCTCTAACATAACCTATTGATGATTAGTCAGATTTGAGTGTCTATTTTTTTCACATTTAATTAGATTGGATTTTTTATCAAAGAAAAAACTAGAAACTCATTGATCAAGGTATTGAGAAAAAAATGATAATCTATACATAGTGTATTATAATGAAAACATTGATCTCATTTCAATAGAATAATAAAATAGCATTTAGCATCGAATGCTTAGACATATTAATAAATAAAGGATATAAAATCTATCAAAGTTGAATGATATGATTGGAATTCCAAACCTAATATGAAATCAGGAAAAGACCCTTGATGTTTATGTAATAGGGAAACTAGTGAGAAATCCCTATCAGCCAAAGAAGAAGAGGGCCTCAAATATTCTAGAATTTATTCACATTGATGTGTGTGGATACATGAATGTTACTAGAATATAAAATTAAAAATAATTTATCTTTTTTGTTGATTATTATAGTAGAATGGATTTCATCATATTTATGTAGTTAAAGAAAAATGTGATTGAGTGTATCAATCATTTTTGGAGAATATATGAGAATGAAACTTAGAAAATGATCAAGAATCACAGATATGAAAATGGAATGAAATACACCAATAATGAGGTATAGAATCACTTAGGGAAGTATGAAATTAAGCATGAAGTATCATTAGGGAGAACACCATAATAAAATGGTGTGGTAGAAAGATGAAATCGAATTGTAAAAAACATGGTAAATACATTTATCATCAAAAGTAATATATTTTTACACTATTTAAAGGAAGTAATGGAAGTATATATTTACATGTAAAAGTAAGATTTTATGATACTTAGAGAGAATAATATTCTATATAAGATGTGGTATGGAAGAAATATAAATTTTAACAACTTTAAAGTGTTTGTAAGTAGGTGTTACAATTGTAATAAGGAAGGTAATCAAGGTAAATATGGATATGTTATAGGTAAAGGTATATTTTTAGGATAATATTTAAAGATAAATTCCTATAAGTGTCTCTAAAATAGGATTATTAAGATCACGAAAAGTAGGGATGTTATAATTATTGAAAAAAAAGTCGACAACAGATCTAGAATTCTATATTTGAGTGAGGAATATGAAAAAGATAATAAATAGATAAAAATCATGGTGGCCTACAGAGCCTAATATGAGAATAAGTTTTTGAAAATAAATCAATGGATAAAGAAGATTCTAAAGGGGTTCAACCATTATCTCAATATAGAAAGAGACAATTTGAGGTCGATGAGTTAAATATTATTAGTGATAAATATACTCCAACAAAAACTTAGAGGATAATAACTATAGAACACACTACTCTATTGTCTCAAGTTTACCCATCCTCACTTGAAGAAGCAATGAAATATTATTCATGGGTAAAAACCATGAATTAATAGTATGATAAAATATAAAAAAATTAGATATAGAATCTTTTAAAGAGTCCAATAGATCACAAAGTCATAGGAAAGAAGTGGGGTTTCAAAAATAAATACAATGAGTATGGAAAGGTGATTTGAAACAAAGAAAGACTTGTGTAAAAAGGATATGAAAAATTATAATGAATTGATGTAGAGGAAACCATTACATTATTAGTGAGACTTGAGTTGATAATACACTTTATATGGGTATCTATTCAAAAGAAATAAACTTCCAAATAGATTTAAAAATGGAATTCTTGAATGTAATTCTTGAAGAATAATTCCATATAAAAAATTGGTTTTATTTATAATTGAAGATGATGAATCTATGGTGTTCAGGTTGAATAATTCCTTACATGTCTTGAAATAAGAACCTTGGGTCTAGTATGATCGGTTAGACACTTTCTTGAAGAATATGTAATTCAGAAGAGGTGGAGTTCATCACAATATTTATATAAAATAAACTAAGGAAGGGTAGTTAATGGTTCTCATCTATGTTCATGACATCATATTTAAAGGATGAAAGATGAATTTAGTGAAATAATTTTCATGATTTATGAGGTCAAAGTTTAATATATTGATGATAAAAAACTCACATATTTTCTTGGGTTTCAAGTTATCCAAAAAGTGGGATACACATTTTTTACTAGGTAAAATAAGAAAAGGAACTTCTAAAAAAGTTTTATTTGTAAGATAGAAAACCAATTAAAAACTAATTATGGTTGAAACCAAACATGGAAAACATGATTAAGAAAGAGTAGTTTATCCAAAACTTTACCAAAAAATGATTGGAAGCTTATTTTATCTCATAACAAAATGAATGGATATTTTATTTTTCTACATGCATGACTTCCCACATTCAAAGATATCCCAAGGAGAAAAACCTTATATTTGTAAAGTAGATAATGAGTTATATTCAAGGAAAACTTGAATATGATTTTTTATATTTTTTAGGCAATGAAAAATGATTATAATCCTACTTAGATGCATATTGGGATGAAGATATTATGTATATAAAATTTATAAGTGGATAATCTTTTTTCATTGGAATTAGATTTATTGGATGACTCAGCAAGAATAAATATATAATTTCTCTTAGTATAGATAAACCAAAGCACATTTAGAAAACAAAATCATCTACACAATTTACATGGATGAAACATAAAATAGAGGATCTTATAGAATACACGAATCTTCCCTTGGTAGTCCATTATAATAACCAAAGTGAGATTCAACTGACAAAGAATATGGTATAACAATCACGAATGAAGAATATTGAGATAATATTCCATTTTATTAAGGATAAGGATTAGAAAGTCATTATCAAGAGGGAAAATGTGGGTACTAATGAATAAGTGGGATACATATTCACAAAACCTTTTACCACATCGATATATGAGAAGCATCGACTGAACTTCAGTGTTCAACCACCTCCCTTAACACGAGGAGGTTTAGAAACTCCCTTCACCCCATTTTATATAATTTTTTACCTATATGTTACGTTTTTTTGGTGTTAATATTTTTTAAGTGGAAGAAGATAGAGGGAGACACAATTCCTGTGGAATTAGAAGTATAATAAAGGGTTTTATGAGAAAATATAGATAACATTGTAGAAGTTATCTTTTTCTATTATTATTATAATGAGATTTTAATTATATAGGATTATAGAATCTATTAATAGATATTTGTATAGTTTTTGGAACTGTGGATGTTTCATGGATTTTTAGATGTGATCATACTAGGAACAAGTGAAAACCTTTTAATTTTAGTGTCAGTGTGGGAGAATGAATACAGGGGGAGAGTCATGCTTCTTGGGGGAACCTAGAGAGGCTGTTATGGAATATTGATTTATTCATAAGAGTATTTATAATAAAATTAAATAGTGGTAAATTTTGGAATAAAAATTTACCATATTTGATTTTTTATCAATTAGATGTCAAAAAGTTATTATTCTGGAAGAGAATCCATAAGTTTACTAAAGTCATAGTTTGTTAGTAATTTCTTATTCAGGAAGATAATTCAAAATTCATATTGAAGGTGGAGTTATTCTTGAAGTTATTATTCCATAAGATAATTCAAAATTTATACTAAATGAGGATTTGGTTTAGAAGTTATTATCTTGGAAGAGAATCCAAAAGTTGTACTAAAGATGAAGTAGGTCTAGAAGTTATTCTAGAAGATAATATTTTTCAGAAGTAAAAGGCTAGAGTTTTTGAATATAGATAAATTACCTATAATTCATAATAAAAATTACAAATACATTGAAGTACCTATGTTCAGTAGGATCACTGAGTAGGGAAGGGCATGAATCAATAATCTATTTAATTTTTACAAAGTTTTTACCATTTAATAACATTAACCAATATGTTTGGTTAAAGCCTCAATATTCTGTTATTTAAAATCTCAAAATTGCCTCATACATATGAAAATGAAAGAACAATACAAGAACATTTGGATTTACAAGGTTTGACATAAAATCATACTTTTTGATATATTGGTTATACACCCCAACATGGATTTGATGCACTCATTTTATAATGAAAAAATTTAATCAATCTTTAATGGTTTAAAGTCAATATTCACATATAATTAATTATTTTACTAAAAAGTGGGAAATTACAATTAAATAATGATTTTTAATGAAAATAAATAAAAATAATTCATACTATAAAGTTTTATTTAACTATTGAAATTATGGAGAAATATTACTATGTGTTCGGAACATTTTTAGGAAAAAATTAGCCAACTGGATAGCCCTTAACAAAAGGGTCCTACAAGCCTTATTGATTTCTCAATATGGAATGAACTTCCAAGAAAACCCTGATGGAGATATTTTTGAGTGGCAGAAGGAGATAACGCCGCGTAGGGAGGATCTCACACAACATGTGGGATGAGGCTCACATGGGCCACATGTGTTAGTGTGATCCATGTTCATGTGTGAGAGGTGTATGTGGGAGCCTATACCCATAGTAGGAGTCTGAGATGAGGATGTCATAGGTTAATATTTATGAGAGAACTCATCCATAAGAAATTCTGATGTGGGATGAGATTGATGCAGGTACTATTCTTGACTTACAAAAACGTTGTCATTCTATGATGTATGTGAAAACCTCCATGCTTAGATAGATCCCTCCACCACTCACCACCCACCCACCATTTCTTTATATCACCTGATTCTATCTATAAATCACCAAAAACACCATGGGTGATGCTGGGAAGACTGAGATTGATCCAAACATCCACTATTGAAGCTTGGGATATCCATGTACAATCTAAAGTGCCTAATAAAACCAATAAGAAACTAAAAAAAGAGGAATAAGGACTTGCATGATATCAAGGAGTCACATCCATCCAATGAGAAGGTCGAATGGAAAAAGGATAAGGCTAGATGATTTGAGAGGCATCCCTATTTGATTCTAACTTCCACTACACATTGGACTAGAATAAATAGAAATGGGTATGTGAGAATGCCTACGTGAGTCATGGATGGAAACAACTACATCGAATGACAATGTAAAACAGGTATATACTGCTGCTAACATCTTTTTTTGGTATTTTATAAAAATCCACTTTTCGTAAAGTGGGCACCGTGACAATTCAAAATCAAAAATTCAAACTTAAACATTCAAAATTCAACTCCACCACCATCATCACCTTGAGCCATGAGCCTCGACACGTGAATCCATCGATACATCACGCGCTGACCTCGAAAAATGGATCATCTCGATTGCTGCAACACCTCGAGTCTCGACACTAGGCACGACTTCATACCAATCTGCATCAAACAGGGATGCCGACGAGCTACACCGGCAACTGTCATACTTGCACCGTCGGAGAAAAATCCCGACACACTGTCTCGAAAAAATGAAATCTTTAACTGACTGAACCAAAATCAATCACAAAACCTCCTCAATAAAAACAACAATCATAAACTTCACATACAACTCCAACAACCATCACTAATATCAAAAACAGGTTAAACCGCATCAACCAGAACGAGGGTGGGCTTCACCAACGTCCATCGTCACGACGGTCCAGATCCAAAACAACCAACCCTCCAGGATGAAACACCACCGCTTGTATCTCTCATAGACAACACCAAAAATTCACACAAACAAACAGCAATCCAAAACCTCCATATTTCAAGCAAACATCAACCATAATAAAGAAAACCATAAGAAAAAATCCCTCCGCTGCCTTGTCCACTACCAGGAAATGCATCTGCTGAAGCCCGACCCCATTCCATGAGAAAAATGTAACAAAATTTATACGCACCCAAAAACAAATTATGAGAATCGGAAAAAAAAGGAAAGAGAAAGAATCACCACGAAGAAGGGTCCCGAATGTCAAACCACACCAGAAAAAGCTTCCGCAAACCAGAATCAAATCCCTTCGCCATCGTCACGATCTCTCCCGGAGACCACAATGATCCCCCACGCACACAGATCTAAAAAAGAAGCCGTGACGACGACTCTCAAATAGAAAACGCTGGGTCATCAGCCGCAGGTATAACCGTGCCGCCATATGAGGAAAGGCCAGCAAATGGGTGATTTTTTAATATGGGTTTTAAAAAAACCAAAATTACGTAAAAGGGGTTAGGGTTCCAATATTTTTAAAACTGGTTCCACGATGCGTGAACCCCGTTCACGCATCACTGGCCCCGAGAAGATGCGTGAACGGGGTTCACGCATCTTAACCGCGCTGAAGGATGCGTGAACCGCGTTCACGCATACTTCACGAAGTTAATGAAGGATGCGTGAACGGGGTTCACGCATCCTACAGTAACTTTTTTTTTATAATTTTTTATTTTTATTTTGTTTTGTTTTGTTTTATATATATATATATATATATACAAACAAAACATAAAATTCAGCAGAATTTATCTGCTATTTAATATCCAGCAGAACTGCCATTACAGCAGTCTGGATTCTGACAGAAACCATCACCCAGGGCTCTCTTTTATAAGAGGGCTTGCCCAGGAAATCATACTGCATTTCCGATGTGGGATTCAGGTTCTCTTTTCCTGCACAGAACATTCTGCATTTCCGATGTGGGATTCTGTTTCAAGTACGTGACTTTGAAAGACTGTAAAATACAAACTATACGACCAATATAAATGAAACTTAAAACATGGATTAAACATATAATAAATAGTTGAAAATGAAAAGAATTTCGTAAAAAGGGTTGATGAATAATAATTTATAAGCTTTCAAAACCACCAACTTGAAACTTAAAAAAGTTTCAAGTACGTGACTTTGAAAGACTATAAAATAAAAACTATAAGACCAATATGAATGAAACTTAAAACATGGATTAAACATACAATAAATAGTTGAAAATAAAAACAATTTCATAAAAAGTGTTGATGAATAATAATTTATAAGCTTTCAAAACCACCAACTTGAAACTTAAAAATGTTTCAAGTACGTGTCTTTGAAAGATTATAAAATACAAACTATATGACCAATATGAATGAAACTTAATATACGGATTAAACATATAATTATTAATTACATAATAATTAATTAGTTAATTAGTAAATTAGTAATATAATAAATAATTATAAATATTCATTACAATTATTAGTTATTACTTATTAATAATTAATTATATAATAATTAATTAGTTAATTAGTAATATAATTTTTAATTATTATTATAATTATTAATTATATAATTAATGATTATATTACTAATTAACTAATTAATTAATATATAATTAATTTTTAATAATTAATAATTATATTGGTAATTAACTAATTAATTATTATATAATTAAAAATTACTAATTATAATAAATAATTATATTACTAATTAATATATAATAATTATAGTTAATAATTATAGTACTAAATAACCAATTAATTTTTAATAGTTAATCATTATATTGGTAATTAGCTACTTAATTATTATATAATTAATAATTAATAATTAATAATCAATAATTAATAATTATAATAAATAATTATAATCACTAATTATATTACTAATTAATCAATTACTTATTTTATAATTAATAATTATATTACAAATTAACTAATTAATAATTATAGATAAATAAAAAATAATTATAATTAATAAATATATTACTAATTAGCTAATTAATTATTATATAATAAATAATAAATAATTATATTTAATAATTATATTATTAATTAACTAATTAATTATTATATAATTAATAATTAATAATTAATAATTATAATTATAATTAATAATTACTATTAAGATTTATATTACTAATTAACTAAGTAATTATCAATTAATAATTATACTACTAATTAACTAATTAACTATTATATAATTATATTACTAATTAACTAATTAATTATTGTATATTAGTAATTAATAATTAATAATTATATTAATTATTAACTAATTAATAATTATATTACTAATTAACTAATTAATTATTAACTATTTGTTATATGTTTAATCCATGTTTTAATTTTCATTCATATTGGTTTTATAGTTTGTATTTCATAGGCTTTCAAAGGCACGTAAACGTATTTAAGTTTCAAGTTGGTGGTTTTGAAAGCTTATAAATTATTTTTCATTAAATTTTTTTTATGAAATTCTTTTTATTTTCAACTATTTATTATATGTTTAATCCGTATATTAAGTTTCATTCATATTGGTCATATAGTTTGTATTTTATAATCTTTCAAAGACACGTACTTGAAACATTTTTAAGTTTCAAGTTGGTGGTTTTGAAAGCTTATAAATTATTATTCATCAACACTTTTTATGAAATTGTTTTTATTTTCAACTATTTCTTGTATGTTTAATCCATGTTTTAAGTTTCATTCATATTGGTCTTATATTTTTTATTTTATAGTCTTTCAAAGTCACGTACTTGAAACTTTTTTAAGTTTCAAGTTGGTGGTTTTGAAAGCTTATAAATTATTATTCATCAACCCTTTTTACGAAATTCTTTTCATTTTCAACTATTTATTATATGTTTAATCCATGTTTTAAGTTTCATTTATATTGGTCGTATAGTTTGTATTTTACAGTCTTTCAAAGTCACGTACTTGAAACAGAATCCCACATCGGAAATGCAGAATGTTCTGTGCAGGAAAAGAGAACCTGAATCCCACATCGGAAATGCAGTATGATTTCCTGGGCAAGCACTCTTATAAAAGAGAGCCCTGGGTGATGGTTTCTGTCAGAATCCAGACTGCTGTAATGGCAGTTCTGCTGGATATTAAATAACAGATAAATTCTGCTGAATTTTATGTTTTGTTTGTATATATATATATATATATATATAAAACAAAACAAAACAAAAAATAAAAATAAAAATTTAAAAAAAAAAGTTACTGTAGGATGCGTGAACCCCGTTCACGCATCCTTCATTAACTTCGTGAAGGATGCGTGAACGCGGTTCACGCATCCTTCAGCGCGGTTAAGATGCGTGAACCCCGTTCACGCATCTTCCCGGGGTCAGTGATGCGTGAACGAGGTTCACGCATCTTGGACCCAGTTTTAAAAATATTGGAACCCTAACCCCTTTTACCTAATTTTGGTTTTTCTAAAACCCATATTAAAAAATTATCCGCCAGCAAACAGTGGGAAAGGAAGCCGAGCTCACGAAGTCACCACGACGCCTCCACTAAGAGAAGAGCCGCCGCCACGAGACCGTCAAGGAGCACCGTAGGGGGGTTGAGGCCGACCTGAGGAGGAGGATACGGGCGGCGGCGGTAGGGGGAACCCTAGCGATTCGACGCCCCTTACGGGCTCATCCCCAGTTCACTCTCCTCAAATAGGTATATACAAGAATCAGTTATGTGGGTAAAAAATGTATACATGGAGAGAAAAAGGTATTCATGAGAATCTACTGCATGACCAATGGATGAAAATGGATACATGATCCCATGAAAGAAAATGTCTGCATCACATGTTGGCTATGTGAAATGGCATGAAAAAGGCTACTTGAAGGGGATTTTGAAAGGATTAGATATGAGAATTCACTGAAATAAAAATGATAATTCATTGGAATAAAAATAGAAAATACAAATGGACACAGAATTTATTTTAAAAGGGAGGTTGAAGGTAGTTGTAGATACAAAGTGGGAGATATGGGAAACAAGAGAAACAAATTCCCTATTTTCTATCTTCAATAGGAATATATGAAAGTTTTTCACAAATTTTAAGAAATGGTTCTGCACTGTAGTAACCCATTAACTAGAGGCCATTCAAAAGAAGGAAAATGTTTTACCATAAGAGGCCTACCCATTAATTGTAGGGTTTTACAGTCAGGTATTAAATACCCAATATTTGTGGAGATTTAGTGTAGTGATTTAAAATAAAGATAACCTGAGGATAAAATAATAGTAAAATTTGACTATGAAGATACATAAGATTTAAAGAAAGATTTATTAATATTACTACCTCTATAAATAGAAGGTCTTGGCTACTGTACCCTGGAATTTGAGGAGCAGATATCAAAACTGCTAGTTTTGTATAATTTTTTATGCTATTTTATTTTTTCTTTGCTGTTGTAGAGTAGATTTCTATTTTATTTTATAATTCATGAAAACTATTTATAATAATTATTTTCCACCATGTATCCTTCATAGTTTTCTCATTATCTCTCTCTCTATCACTCCCTTATCTTCTTCTCATTCTTCCACCATGAAATCCTATACTCAACAATGACTGACTAACCCGAGGCTTGGCCTTGGGGGAGGATGTTAGTGTTTCCTGAATTCTTCTTATAATTCTTAAATGTTTTGAATCTATTTATGGTGAATGAAGTTAAAGTGTATGGGTGTGGAAATCTTCCACCCTGACATGGATCCCTAAATCACTTCTATTATTTTATTTATATCTTTCCCCTCCATTTCTTTGAGTGAGAGCTCTTCACATATTGGAGTTGATCTGTTCAATGGATGTAATTCTACATTATGGAGTTGGGTCCTAGAAGATTCCATACTCTCAATTGAGGTGTCTCATCAACCATTATTATAGGATGAGGTGGATTTTATTTTGAAAAAACATATTCCTAGGAATTAAATATTTTACAACCAATAAAAAAATGATAGTTGTTAAAAAGTTAGATTTCACCATTGGACTATCAAGATGAATTTAAACAAACAACATGAATAATTAAGGAATCTGAAACCAAACCTAGGTCTAAGTACTTTATTTTATAACCTCGTTTTTATTTCATATTAGTTTAGAATTTTCATTTTTTCATAAAATAATAAAAATGAAAAAACAATTAGTTTAGGTGAATATAATTAGTGAGTTAAAAACTATGAAGCTCCTCAAGTGAGATGAACCTAGTCATCCATTGTGCTTCACTAGGGAAAATATAAATAGTATATTTTACCACACCCTGTGATAAGTGTTTATAGAAACTTAGCGCCCTTTCTGGGGATCTAAGAATTTATTTATTTACTTTTTATTTTTACACTTTATAGATAGTTTTTTTCATTTATTTTATAAGAAAACCTAAAAAATCTTTCACCATGATGTTTTTAAAGAGTTAATATTATACATGGAATAATTAATCATAGATACAGAACCGAAAATAAGTGATTCAAAAAGATAAGGAGGCCCTCTAAAAAAGAGATGATAATCTCATAGTAATGGTCAAATAGATTTCAAGTAGAAATGAGATATGACTATCACTTAAATAATTGAAATTCATGGTCAATAATGTCTAAAATGACTATCAAAGACGGAAGACCACAAGGGAAGCACCACTCGATCTTCCCAATTTTACTGAATAGGTCTAAAAGGTTGAGGCCATACTTTAAGAATATCCATATCCCAACCATATAAATAATAAGATTAAAAATGACCATGAATATCTAAAGTGGATTCATGATAAGGAATACTTTCTTACTGAATGAAATGTGGGATATCAATAAGATCTGGATTTATGGAATGATTATGAAGTGAAACATGATCTCCCAATCCCTTATAATGTAGAAGAGCCAAAACCATTGCATCTGTCTAGAATTGGAAGAGGAAGAAGACACCCAATTGGTGGAGTTTGAAGAAAAGATAGAGGAATTTGACTACCTGCCTCTATCCAAAGAAACTCAACTTTATGAGGCACTTAACACTAAATAAGAGATTGAATCTAGACCAATAAAAGGTGTTGATCATTTCTAAAACTAATTCCCATATAATTTTTTTCAATATGAATTGAGTATTAACTACAAATATTTTGAATGTTCATATTTGGACAACTTTTTTTGTCTTAGATGATAAAGAAGAATAAGAATATTCACCTGTTGAGAAACACATGGAACTCCCCGATCTAGTTAAAAATTAATTTGAAGGAGTCCATGGGGAGATCTAAGTGAACTTTTGAAAGGAAAAATAACAAAATTTTCTTACCCTAAAAGGGATAATTTTCAAATTGATTCTTCATATTTTAATTATTTTCAAGTGATATTACAGTCTAACTCTCCCTTTTATCGTACAATTCATGAAACCCACAATTAAAAAGCACTAAAAAAGTAAGAGGAAGACAAGAAGAAGGAATATCAACACTTCATCCTACCCCTACCATGAAATCTATAATTTATTGTGAATAAGATGTATATAGTGTAATCTATCCATGTATTTATCATCAATAACAAAGAATAAGTACAAGATAGGAAAATCAACATGTGGTGGTTCAAATCGAAGAAATTCCACCCACTAAAGGATTATGGATGATAGATGGTAAAACCCTTTTTAAGGTAGTAAAAAAATCCAGGGCCCACTTGGGGGATTAAACCAAGACTTATCCCTTTACTTGATTTATAAGATATTTTAATTATATCCTTAGTAATTAGTATAGGATGAAACCCAATCTCTTATTCTTTTTTTTAACTTTAAGGACAAGGTACTTAAGTTTTAATGATTAATTTAATTTTATAGAATGATGATGGCACAAATAATCCTCCCAAAAATAAGGATAAGATAGGACTACAGATTAATTAGAAAAGGGAGTTCATTTTTATAATATTTATCTAATTAACTCCTGGATTTTGTTTCTTCTAAAAATTTTATTTTGAGCTGAAAACTAAAAATTCTATCATTTATTTCAAACTCAAAATTTCATTCCCATGTTTTGAATTTTTTATTCACTCAAACAAACTAGGAAATATGAATTTATTAGGAATACTATTATTTCATGTTTTAGATTTAAATGATAATAATATTGAATGTGTAAGATAGGGAATTTAATTATTAGAGTAAATCATGGATGTTAACTTGAAGAATAACGATTTAAAGGAATTAATTGATTCATGAAGATGGAATTTCCCTACCATTATTCACACTTTGAATTTCTGAAGCTCTTGTAAATTGTTTTTTTATTATCAACCATTCATTGAGTTATTTTCCCCAATTATATGTTCCATTATCAAGAGAATTTATAGACCGAATACTTTATATTATATATTGATCATATTTCTTAAGTGATCTTAGGGCATGTCACCTTCTATAACTTTCATCAGAACATTTAAATTTTATGACTATGGAAAAGAATATTTAAAATGATTAAGGAATGAGCCACATTTTAAGCCATTTGTATCTATTAACACCCCCTATTAGTATTTTTCATGATATTTTAATGTTGAATTGTGGGGGTGGTTCAATTCATGGTGAAAGAGATGCACTACATTGGGAGGAAAGGAGGTATGTTCGGCTAGAGGGGTTTGATGATGGGAGTTTGAATTCTATTCCTGGGAGATTGTTTTGTTGTCGTTAGTCTGATGTTGGGAGTTGGATATTTGTGCATGGGAGATTGTATGGATGAAAGTGGTATTGTTTTGTGGAATTTTGTTGTTGGTGCCTTGGAATTGGATTTTGGAAGGTTCATCCAGACTCTCTACACAAACTTGCTCCAGAAGAGGATTAGAGCAGGTGCCTTCATCATGCATGACTATCCAGACTTGGAAGTTTGAGAGGGTATGGCTCCGCCATCGGTACTAGGCCCGTGCATTTACTATATGGGACAGTTTGCTAAATGGTCATGCATTGGTAGAGGATCACTATATTGATGATTATGCTGGGGAGGGGTATGTTTATGTAGTCTTGCTCTGGGATTTGTCCTCTTCTTTTGTTGATGTTTAACGTCCATGAAGTCTTGTGAGGTTTCCCCCCTTTCTTCTTTAAAAGGGGGTTTATCAATAATTTAATAAAAAAATAGGCCTTCGGGCCATTCATCCAATGATCTTTGACTTGGGAAAATAAAAAATCACCATTAATAGACATATGATTTTTATCATATGTGGTTAGGTGGTGTGGGTGAGATTTATTCCAATCAGTACTTTAAAAAAAGTAAAAAAAATTAAAAATTATTTTAAATAAAATAAAAAAAAGTTGATAAAATTCAAGAAGGTACAAGTAATTTATTATTCTTATATTAATCATAACCTTACTTTGATCTTTGGAAGTGGGTGTTTTCATTTTGAAGGAAAAAATTTAACCAATCTCTTAATTTTTAATATCATGCTTTATGATTTAGAGATAAAACCTCCTCTTTTTATCCTAAATGTTTTTCTCATAAATACCTACCAACCTTAAGCCTCAAATTCATTATAATCATAATTGAAAATCCCTTATGATTTTATATTATTTTTTTCTTTACAAAGTGGTGAAAGTAGTTCCTTTTAAAGAATTTGGAAAAGGTCCATGTTCTCATGATATGAATATAACTATACTTGAATTTTTATCATGAGTGATGAGATAAGAGTATTTAAAGAAATATAGACCACAAATTGGAATTCTTAATAATAATGAATTGAGAAAATTGAAAGGATGAAATGATAAGTTACACCTTTTAAAAAGGGAGAAAGTAAAATACTTAAATTGATTTTTTCTTTTGAAATGTGAATTTGAGTTGATATTTTGGAAACATGAAATTTTCTCTTTTCATTATTGGTATTCAATGCTTGAGGATAAGCATAGTTCAAGTATGCGGGTATTTTTTGCACTCATTTTTTCATGAAAAAATTTAAACAAATTTTAATGGTTTAAATTAAATATTCCAATATAGTTCATTATTTTTTTAAAAAGTGGGAAATTAAAATTGAATAATTAATGTAAATGAAAATAAAAAAATTGACATTCTTGTATGTTTGATTTTACTATTAAAATTATTGTAAAATATTACTAAGTGTTTCAAACATTTTTAGGTAAAAATATTGGGCAACTGGTTATCCCTCAACCAAAGGGGCCTGCAAGACACATAGCTATCCCAAGAGGGTCTATCCGACCAATAAATCCATGAGGGAGAGCCTGTGGAGTGGTATGAAGAGAGTAGGATGCATAGAGGGGATCCCATGTAGTGTGTGGGCTGACGACCACATAGGTCACACATGTCAGTGCGACCCATTTTCGTGTGTGAGAGGTGCATGCGAGATCCCATCCCCGTAGTAGGTGTCTGGGCCTAGGATTTCATAGGTTGATAATTATTCAGGTTCTAATCAATTCATAACTCCAATGTGTGATAAAATTAATGTCGGTAATCTTCTTGACTTACCAAAATGTTGTCGTTCCATGATGGATGCATAACACTCCCCACTCAGATATATCCCTACACACTAGATGCCACCTGTTACCACTTGAAATTTATTTCTTTCATCTATAACTCACCAGAACCACCATGGTAAACACTGGAAATTTTGATATCGAGCCAAACATCCACTACCAAAGATTGGGATTGCCATAGATGATCTTAGGTGCCTCAGATGAGCACCAAAAAGCCAGAAAGAAGAGGAACAATGCCTTATATGATATCAATGAGTCCCATTAGGCCATTTAGAGTTCAATATAGAATAAGTATAAGTCTATATGGTTTGAGAGTCATCCCTATTTAGTTGAAACTTCTACTGCACCATAGTCTTGAAAAAACAAAAATAGTTATGTGAGAATGCCTACGTGAGCTGTGGATATAAACAACAACGTTGAACAACTACGTCGAATGGGTATGTATGTGAATCATCTACATGGGGGAGTTTATATTGCTACTTGTATTCAGAACATATTTTTCATGTCATTCCCAATAAATAATCTTCTTGACATTCTAAAAAGATGAAGAAAATTTTGTATTTCAAATTTCAAATTTTTTTGATACTAATACTGAAATTTTGAATTCCTATTATTTATAAAATGGAGGAAATATTTTATGTTATTTAATATTCTCAAGAAATCACCTTTTTTATTCCTTAAAAAAAGGGGAGAGAAATTTGGGAGAGATCTAGGGTTTTCTAATTATCAAAAAGGGGGAGAATGTTGAGTAGATCCTTGTAATTATCATCTTAGTTTGGTTTTGATGGTAGATTCAACCAATTATTTGTTTTCTAAATAATGTTTTTAAGAATTTTATATTTAGTATGTCACTATATTTATTTTAAAACTAAATAAATAATAATCATATTCTATTATGAAGATAAAAATATTATCTTCATTTCATCTACTTATTTCAAAATCCAATTCAGTTGTTTTGATGGTGAAAAAATTCAACTAAGCTGTTCAAGTGACATTGCAGTTTTTAGTTTAAATTCACCTCTAAATTATGATGATATATCAAGCTACAATGCATAGATTTACATTCTTAATTTTTTTTCATCATCACCATTTTGACACAACACATCTCAAAATCATCAGAATGTATGGATTTACAACAATGTAAATGTAGAGACCCAACCCCAGAAGCCTCAAGCCGGTGTCCACTACCATTACATTAGAATTATTATAAAGAATCAAATACAAAGGGACCTAATAGTTTGGTAGTCTTGGTAAACCAGATACATACATGAGTTATGTATTACAAATGAATACAATAATTACAACATGATTTTTTCCTTTAGAGGGTAAATTTATTTCATTTATGATATACTTGAATATATTTCTTAGTAAACTTCACATAATCCTAGAGAATGAAACAAAATAAGGGTGAGATCAAATGCTCAGGAGGGGCCAAGTATAATAGAAGCAATAATGAATCAATGATAATAGTAAATATGGTAAGGTAATAATTGAAGGCACATTCCATGTAATCAATAAACTGAGAAAGAAGTGCGTAAACAATATGAAAAGGTAAATTTCTAAAAAAACATGCCATTTAAATAATTAGATAAGAAATAATCAATATGAAAAGGTAATAAACTAAAAACACATGCCATTTAATCAATAAACTGAGAAGTAAATGTATCCATATACTTTTTTATAGTGAAAATCTCGTGGATAATAAATACTAAATCAAAATGAAGGCATTTCTTAATTATTAGACGTCATGTATTAGGCTCATGAAAAACTCTACTATCAATATCTATCCTCTAGATAGTTTAAAAATATAGTTATAAAACTATTTAATTTTCACAACTGATTTTTCTCATGAGAACCCGTCGATGCATCGAGGGTATATATAAAGTCTAGGCCCCACCTGTCACTGAATTTTCAAAGCATTCCTCATATCGAGAAATCAATTTAATTAATAAAAAGATTCCTTATCAAATGTCCGTATTGAATAAATAATACTTTTTTTATCTATATTTCCCAAGATAACAAATTAACTATCAAAGTAAACACCATATGTAAAAATGATATATGGTTTAGGAAATAAACATATCCTTGCTAAATGATATGGATAATTAGGGGAAATACAATGTCAAATGATTATAGGAAATTGAATATTTAAATGGGATTAAAAAGGATTCAAGGTATTTAATTTCAATACTATCCTTGGAAAAATCAATCATAAACCATAAAGAGGAAGAATAAGGATGGTATCAATAAAACATATCCCAAGTGGAGTAAAAAATAAAGTTTTATTTTCATTTATGAGTGTAAATATTATAACACTATCTTTTAAAAAATTATTGAGAAAAATATCCTTTTTTAAAACATTTTAAAAATAATTTTATTTGAAAATAAATTTTCAAAACCATTTTTTA
Organism: Viscum album; assembly: GCA_963277665.1. NCBI lineage: Eukaryota > Viridiplantae > Streptophyta > Magnoliopsida > Santalales > Viscaceae > Viscum > Viscum album. Next base: position 506,501,591 of record OY728159.1, read on the forward strand.
TAAAAAGTAACCTTTTAAACTTGCAAAGGAATATTTGAATAAATGACAGAGGGTAAATCCATACATGGTGCTCAAGGTAAAAAGAACATTTCTTTTTCATGGTAAAAAGTTTAGAAGAATGAATTGTTCAGAAAGAGATAAAAATATTCCTTTGAAAACATTTTTAAAAGAAAAAAAGGGTTAAAATTTATTTAATAAATAATTTAGAAAGGGCAAAAAAAATTTTGTAAACATTTTAATAAAACATGGGTTTTAGAAGAAAAAAGGTTCTCTGACTAAAGAGAGAATTGAATTCGGGTTTTCTTAAAAACATTTTCAAAAATATTTTGATTATGAAGGAATGAAAAAATAGCGCTATTACTTAGAAAAGGTCATGAATAACCAGAGAAGAATAAAATTAAAAGATTTATTAAACAATGATCCAATAAATTCCTCTGATGGAAATTCTAGTGTAAACAATCCCGAACAAAATGATATTGTGAATCAAACCCTTGAAAAGACAATAAAATTGATGTGAGCATCAATCAATTAATACATTATGTGTGTAAAATGTAAATCAAAATAAAAAAATTTAAATAAAACAATGGATAGTAAAAATTTATTAAACACATAATCTTATAATATTAATGACAACGAGGAAGTAATATAAACCAAAGAAAAGAAATTGGGTTATGAAATTGTTTTCCACTTAGTAACGCTTAATTAAAATCCTATTTGATGAAATAATTCAATTTAAAACTCAAAATATCATGAATAATTAATGAATAATGAATATTATTTGTTAAAGTGGTAATATGTACACCATATATAATAAATTAGGCACACAAAAATAATTTTTTTTTGAAAGAATGGAAATTGAGATGAAGTCCCTTACTACTTGGTAACTTTTGAATTATAGTCCCCACGAAATAAATACTTTCAAATGAAACTCTAAATATAATGAAGATAATTTTATTTATGATATAAAATACAATAGGTGCACTATATACACCACACAAAATAAATAAGTGCTGAAAATGGTGTATGCCTCACGGAAAGAAAAGTGAGATAATAATCCCTTACCTTGTGTTTCATTTTGGGTGAATGTCCTTTAAATTAATGTATAATGGTTTTAAACATGTAAATAAAATATAATAGAACCATAATAATATTTATAATTTCATATATTATCTTCTTATAATATATCATTACCCATTTGTTAACAATCTTTCATTATTTTCACTATTTCAGGTGTTAATTGCCTAGTTTGTCGAGTATGTTTTAACTTGTTACTTATTATTCTTATTAATTAGATCACGATTTCATAATCTCCATAATGTAAACCATGATTTAAATATCATATATATCCATTATATATATATTTATTGTAATCCATAAAATTTAAAGATAGGAAATGAAATGCACAGTTCATGGAGATGTTAGGCCATACACACACACACACACACACACACACACACACTTTTTTTATTTATTTTCCATATTTAAAAGAATGAAAATTAAATGATATATATATTTATATTATAATTATAGTATCATATATATGTCATATATGTTTTTTTGGGTCCAAAAAACTTTGTAAATGAAATAAAAGTAATCCCTTCAAAATTAGAAAAGGAAGGAAATAAAATTGAAGGAAGATTGAAGAAAAAAACGTTTAAAAGAGAAAAAATGGCGAAGGAAGAAAGGATGATGCAAAGAATAAATCCTTCATAGACTACCACTCTGCATGGTGATATGATTCACGTGGTGCCTATGATCTAAATATTTTTCGGGATGAAGATAGTGATGCCAGCTTCCATAAACAAAACTAAAATCATCTATGGGAAGAAGGTGAAGACTTCCGCCTCGCAAATGATTCTCTCCCATGAACTAAAAAATGGTTCTTGGTAAAGGTAATAACTTAAAATCACTATGAATAAAATTAAGTCATTCATGGGATGGAGGTGGTGATTTTCGTCTCACAAATGATGACCCATTTCCCTCGCTGACTAAGTCATCCGCGGGTCGGGTATCTCCCATGGGCTTCCACAAAAGAGGGCTCATGACATCATCACAGATGACCAAACATTCCAGTATTCAGTTCCTCTTCTTATCTATAAATATAACCGTAGGGGAACTAAATAATAAATCGAGAGATCAATGGATCAACAGAAGGAGAGAACGACAGCTCCACAAAAGACAGATTCCTTCGATGATTTCTCACTGGTGAAACCCACCACATAACATTAAGGAGGATAAAAACATAATCGATTGGAAGTATGAGAACTCAAAATCCTTTGCAGGAATACTTCTTGCATGGCACATAACAAATTAACCCTTTGTAACTAGGTGGCCTGCATAAAAAAAGCTATGCGGGTGGAACCCTACCCCGTGTAGAAAATCACTATGCGGGAAGAACTTGATCCCGCATAGCACCATGCTATGCGACAGGAACCCTTACCCACGTAGAAAATCACTATATAGTAGGAACTCGATACCTCATAGTGCTATGATATGTGGATGGAACCTAGCCCCACATATCAAAGTGCTATGCAGACCAAAATTAGGTTCTCATACCACAATGGTATGCAGAAAACCCCCTTACCCACAAAGCACTATGCTACACAGAGGGAATCTCATCCAGATTAAGAACATGATACACGGAATGGGGTATCCTAGGGTGTTCCACTATTGGGATCAAATAACTCCCTTAGATCATATCATCAACTCCTATGATGGACCCTCCTTGAACTAGTCTAATGGAATTAGGCCAAGGCCTCCTCTAAAGCCACCAAGAATTTATGATAAAATTAGTGGGCACATCAGTGTACCCTTTTGAGTTCACATACCCATGGTAAGTAAATTCACATGGGTAATCTTTGCAGAGGAGTGAAATATTGAAATTCCCCCAAGTTTAAATTCCCATGGTAATGTGAGTTCTAAACTCAGGATACCCATATGAACCTCACCGTTCTAGGGATTGATAGGAACTACTAGCCTTTCCCTTCAATGAGGGCCAATGTTGAATAATCCATCCTCTCCCAGAACCAATTTCATGTCAATCCACCTAAGGTAATCCCCAATCCTTTATTGCAAGAGGTGACACTCTTTCCCCTCTTCACCTCATCCCATGACGTATTCAGATAGAGAAACAAATATGACTATCCTGGATATTAAAACAAGAGAGGAAATGGGCACACTCAAATACCCCCTCTCTACATTTGGGCTCTAGTTCCATCTATTAGTGGATGGAGCAGGACGTGTGATATTCAGATCCACTGCCTCCTCTTTTTTCTCACACTGATCACGACTCACATGGGCTTAGAGGTTGGCAGAAATCACGACATCTTCATGATCCCAAAGTAACACAATCAGGACTTCTCCATAGTTGTAATCCACAAATTCAATCCAAAAGGACATCCTACAAGGTATAATACCTAATCAAGTCCACTCAAATGGGAATATCTTATGCGTAAGCCCCAATCATTTCCCCTTAACGAGCCTCCTTCAAGGTGTAAGTCCCAGCTCAAACTAAACTATGTGGGATTTGATTCCCAACAAACTAGGGTACGTAGGAAGCCTCCTTGAGTCCAAACCCAACTCCCAAATCCACCCTAATTTTCTCTGGGCATATCCACGGTAGGCTCATTTACACCTAGAATATCACATCTCTTCTGGGTTCCTTGGGCCACCTAGGTGTAAGTCCCCCATTGAAACTTGACTAGGAACATTCCACCTAGACATCCTTGCTGTATGACATTAAACTACATGGATGGGTCCTCATCACATGACCTTAAAATGTGACGTGTCCAGTTAAGTGATGTCGAACTATGTGGGTTCTGATTCCTCTCATGAGGATAAGTAGGAATCCCTTATCATGGGTTTGATCCTAACATCAAAATAAATTCCATCCACCTAGATGATGGTAAACTCCCAAGCACCCCATCATACATTTTAAGACCAACATCATCCCAAAAAAAGACCAAAGAATCTCTGATTTTCCACTAAAGGATAACATTGATGGAGAACCTCAGATACATACAGATCTCTCTATCGATAGAGAACCTCAAATACATATATATGATTATGAACCCATGCATATTCATGATTAGACACAACCTAGGCATAACCTATAGACATATTCTTGGGAATGAACCAAGGATTTGTGAACATATGAACATGACTAAAATCTATAAGAGAGTCCCAGAAAAGGCAATAGTTTTCCCACAAAAGGGTGCGATGAGTCTGAATTCCCATCCTCTTGACCAATGTGAGTTCTTAAGTGTAGTTGGGAAAGTTACCCAATGAGCGCCTGCCTTTGGAAATTAGGTCCATGAATCATGGATATAAGAGACTTTGGACATTTACAACTGCATGAACAAAAACCGTTGGATACCGTTTGAAGACCTTGTATCTGAAGTCAGTGATTTCACACCATTAAACACCCTACAATCAACTGTTCAGACAAAAAAAACTTCTTTGGTATAAATAAAATTGTAATATGATATAAGAAACCTGACTACAAAACCTCTTTCACAATATAAAAAACTATACTGTTCAACCCCCATTGGACCATTTCACTCCTGACCTCGGACCAATGCTTTCGGGTGAAAAAAATGGTAAACCTAATGTGAATCCTTAACCAAGGTGGCATTATTATCCAACATCAGGCCCCTTCTACATCCAAAAAGTAAGAATACCAAGCAATATCATCAATTGTGCATGTGATCATGAGATGCTACTTTGTTGAGGATTTTTTTTCTGTCACACATATTATAGGAAATCTCTAGATCTTTGTTCAAAATAATGGAATCCTATAACTTCTTGTAGATGCACATGTCAACCAATGCACCTGATGAGTCCTCCATGAATTATAGGACTCTATCACTCACCCAACATCTCCAAAATTGGGTCTCAAATGTACTAATCTAGAAGTACCATCACAATGGTACTCTTCTAACATTGGAGGCAATAAGAAAAACCCTAAAGTCGATGAAATACCACCATCCACACACTTTTCAGTGGCCGATGGTCTGAAACTAGGTAGCTATACTATCCATATCCAATCATTTCAAAAGCCTATTCCCAAAATAGGATAATGAGTACCTCCCTTATCTTAGGGAGGTGGATAATGTTGTTGCCAATGACTTTGTCCCTACTGAACAAGTGTCCTGATCAAGGGCCCCTGATGGAAGACGTCACCATCAATTCCATACATCCCACCATCCTCAATCTGAAGAGGATATCATTCCAAGGGTTCTTGTTGAAGGAAAATGGGTACAACCCCCCCGGACTTCCCTCCAAGGGGGACAAACATATAATCAAGAACATGTCATCACCCTCGTTCCGGAGGAAGAAATTCACTATACAAATATGGAAGATAATTATAAGAATACATGTATTACTACCCCCTTTTATGAATCCCACCATGTAAATACAATGGCACATTAAGAGAAAGAAAAAATTCCCGCCAATGATTTCTAGACCCATTGTGAAAATAGGGCGGTAAATTATAGGCAGATGCAAACCCCTTCCAATGAAAATGAATCCCATCAAAAAAATAATATGGAAACCAACTATGAATAGGTGAAAATTACTACTACCACATATAAATCCCATAATTCAAATAGGGCAGAAAATGAGTAGATGCAAATCCTTTCTCATGAATATGAATCCCATCAGTCAAATATGATGGCACCCAATTAAAAGTAGAGTTAAATTCATATGGATTCATATAAAGACTATCATACAAATACAATGACAAATGAGTAGATGAAAATACCTTCCTGTGAATATGAATTCCATCAGTTAAATACGATAGCAATTGGAGAAAATGGTTGGCATATCCTAGCTGTAAACCAAGGGAAGACTCATTGATTTTCCCCTACATGGGAGAGCTGTTAGTACCCATTGGAAGAATATGGAGGACCATAGTAGGCACAAAATCCTGGTTTAACATCAGAATGGGAATTTATTCCCATTATAGCTAAAGAAATCTCTCAACACATCCTAGAAATGATGAAATACCATACATCAATTCCTGACCACATACTACAGACTTGTTAAGATATAACTGCATATGTGACAATATTAAGAAGTTGGGCCCACAATCCCACCTCCCCAAGTGGGGTGACTCATAAAAACAATAGGATGGTCACTCCAGAACATACATGAATCCATAATCTTGTCTAGGAGGGTCATCAACCATATTCCGTAATAAATAGACAACTAGATCAGGAAAAAACACCTATTCCAACTAGGGGACACTGATCTACAATACTGGCCTCTCTAGAGAAGGTATATATCTACACCATAACTCAAGATGTTCATTGGATATCCCAATGACACCATGGGATTAAATCAAATAGGATCCCATATATGAAGGCTATCACCCACAGTAAGCAGCCCCTGTTTCACATAAGAGAGCGCCCAAAAATAAATTACGGCAAAGGAAGTTGGAAATTTAAGAGCATATCCATGACCATGATCTAATGGAAGATTTAATTCTTGATTCCATCAAACACTTATCTTTGGTGTCTCAAGATCCTTCCAATCTATTAAGGAATTAAGGAAGTAGCTGGAGAAGTTGTGAAGGTCCTCCCAATAATATTGTTAGAAGTAGTTCTGAAGGTCCTCTTCAAACTACACACTATGAGGGCTTACTTCATGTTAAAAAATGATCGATCATGAGATCCTATCTACTGATGAGCATCACAGTATCCCTCCTTATAAATTAGAGATTAAAAAACAAGGAGGTCCTACCCCTTCCATCATCTTCCCAAATGGTCCTCCCTAGGGTATATGCTACAAATATTCTCCCTGCAGTTGGATATCAATTTGTGATGGTAGTCCTCGCCATGATAGCATCAACTATGAAGGTCCTCCACACAATGACGCCACAATTCACCAAGAAGGACCTCCCCTTACTGTCATCCACCCTGATGTTCCTCCCTAGGGTATATGATGAACAAATTATCCTGACATCCAGACAAAAAACTATGATGTAAAACCTCGCCATTGTATCACCAAATAAACAGGTCCTCCCCACAATATAATTCTATATCAGTAGGAGGGTCCTCCCATTGACGAATCAAATGTAATAAAGACCTCATATGCTGAGGAACTTGGAAGGATGGGGTCAAGTATGTCAAATAACCTATCAATAACAAGCGACATCCTTTCACAACTAGAAGATTTCTCGGGGCTATGCTCATCTTTTGAGTCACCTCTGGACCATTCACATATCAACGAGACACCTACCAGCCTTTCTACTTGTGATAAAATCATCAATAAGTATTCAATTTGGGTAGATCAAGTGGAGGAGTCCCTAGCAGAAGAACAAAATGATATGTTTCTCATGAGAATACAATTAGACAGGGATGACATACTAGTTTTGTTTTGGCCCACAACCACTTCTCAGTTAGACATACCAAGAGAGTTGTTGGATTAATGAATACAAAAATTAATCAAAATCTCTAGAAAAATCTCCATCAGTTGAAAGCAAAATTCTTTCCCTGTGATGGGTATGCAGACCATGTAAAAATATTAGAAGAGTTTCATCATTAAATCAACTTGGAAGCACTTATGTCTGTGTGACGACCACAATCGAAGACACAGAAGAATGATCTTCACATAAATTGCCTCCATATGCTTCATAAATTACGTCTTATTATTGGCGACACCCTGTCTAGTGTTTATATCCCCAGATGAGGAGAGAATGGAGCTTTTCATTTTACCCCACTCCCCATTAAGAAGAACCCACTGAAAATAGAATCATGTAATTCCATCATCCTAATAAGGTTATCAATTAAAATCCCTTTTCAGGAAAGGCGATATGCTCGACAAGAACCAGCCTTGAGTAAGTCTCAAAAGTGATAGGACCGAAGAGATAGGGCCATTGAAAAACTTCTGAATCAGGAAAACAAGAACATTCAGTTGGATTCTCACCTAGGGGAAGCTAATCAGTAAGCATTTATAATTTCCTCAATAATAAATAATTCATGTGAAGTCCCAACACCATATCTGGATCACACATAAATGGGTGAGATCAAGAAAGCGGAAATAGCAGCAGCAACTACCACAATATAGGATCATCCCAATCCTATAGGGTTGGGGGCATTTTTAACAAAAAATGCCTCTATAAGTCTAGAAAATCCAGACCAAGGCACAACAACAAGAGAACGAGAGCAACCCTAGACTGCAGGGCTGGGGGAATTTTTACCTCAACCTCCCATCCAACAAAAACCATTCTTTTTCCGATTAGAGAGGATGAAAAATATAGAGGTCTCCTATTCCATCCCATCTCATGACTCATTCTCTCTAAAAGGTAATAGTATGAAAAGGTCGTACAAAGGTTCCCTTTGAGTTACCCTTCACCTAGAAGCCTGAATAAGATCCAAAAATAGAAGGATAAGATCAAATAAAGGGTGAGAACAACCCTACCATTAAACAGCTGGTATGACACCCTCAATGTGTTATGCATTAGTAAATGTTATGAATGTTAATCCTATGATCCACACCGAAAATGATATAAATGAAGAAGAGAAAGGATAGGATGGTTCCATCTAGAATTTGATCCATGTTGAGAATGAAAGTGTGCATACTCAAAACTAGTGGGACACCCTGATTTGAGTGTTCCATTGTTCAATCCTCTACCATTTCCTCAACAAATCCCTAATAGAGGGTATAACAAAAGAAAGGTCACACATGACCTGCTGCCCCTCCTGCGGAAAACGAGCCCCTTACATTTGAGGAATGATTTTCTCTATAGGAGGAAGAAATGAAAGAGTTGAGGTGAATCAGTGATGAGATACTATGAGGAAGCCTTCTTATCAAATATTCTCCTTAGGAAAGGCCTCATCGTACACTCCTATCAGGTGTAACTCAACTAGAAGGGTTTATCCTAGCAAATGAAGTAATTCCAAGACATCCACCCAACACAACTCCTAGTCCATCAACCTATCTGGACCTAGTCATTGATGAATATGAAGATTTTACCCATTAAGGAAACAACTATCATGAGTACAAGAAAATCCTCCAAAGATGCCCTCGAACAAACATCCACCTCATGTACCAGCAAATCCGGCATATCCAATCTTCCCCCTGCTATGCCCTCCCATGATCAGGTCCAACAAGACACATATCAAGGGATGATTAATACCATCGAGTAATTGACCACTTGATTGTAATCCATTGAAGGAAGACGTGCTATGATGCATCCGAAACAGAGACCTTAACCCAACTAGGCGAGTAATACTTTTCCACCACAAAATTTTAGGAATCCCGTGTTCTTAATTTTCAATGGATCAAGTGACCCAGAACAACATCTGATGCATTACACATCTTATTGTGATCTCATGATGGGAACCACAGAGAAATAAGTAGTAGTGAAACTTAGATTCTTTGTGAGAAATCTGTAAGGTTTAGACTTTGTATGGTACACTAGTTTTACATCTAAATTAATAATAGAATGGGAGGATCTCTGGAAATAGTTCCTTTTCCAGTTCAGCTCAGCACTACCAAATACGATAGTCAGTGACCTCAGGAACTGCAAGTAGTGGGAGATTGATAGAGTCTCATACTTCATTTATAGGTGGAAAGGGATGACCTACTCTTTGAACCATCCAATACCTAGGAAAATATGATTTCTATGAGCATCTATAACCTCCATGATGAGTTGTGAATTCCACTCATCATGGTAAAATATACAAGTGGGTTTTGGGATTTCTCCACTGTTTCCTAAATGGTATAGGAATCCTTAAAATAGACTAAGCTAAAGTCTTGTGTAGCCCCACCAGTCTTAGAAAAAATACTGAAAAAAGATGAAGCGACCTCCGTCATACTTAATCCATCCCCTGTGCTTGCCCCATCTTCAAGGCCCACACCATATCATATAGGGACCCCTAGATTTTAACAGAAGCCTCCACCTTGACAAAATTAGTGGAGGGGACCCATAAGAAATCAGTTCATGGAATGAAGGAATAAAACATACTTGTTCTGAGATGATCAAGTCTATGTCTATTTTATAGCCACTATGAATTGTAATTTAATATGTCTAACAAAGCAGAAAAGATAAAAGAAAGTCATTTTTTATGACAAACCAAATTATTGTACCTTTCAATGGATACTGGGACACACAATCGAGGAATGTTTTTTCTTCAAGGATATCCTGCAAAGAATGATAGATTATAGGGAAGTCAAATTAAGACCACTACCAATACAAGTGGAATATGTTTTGACCACCGACCCTGATAAAGGAGGACACTAGAAAGAAGTTTTTAATAGAAGGGATCATAAGTTCAATAGTTGGATGACTCAAAAACATTAAACTGAGATCATGGTATTCTCTAAGCATAGTTTAAGAAACCAACTTTGGCCCCAACTGCTCCTACTACAACATAGCCGACATCCTTGGCCCTACAACCCTTCAAAAGTCTACTATACATAGAAAATATGATAATAAAGGTAAGTAGAAAGTGTAATAATATGGAATAACATCAAGGAAGAGATTATATTTGACCCTCTCATATTTTATGCCATCAGATATGAAAGAACAAGAACCACCCCACCAAACATGCACCACCAGAAGTAGTCAGCCATGAAGATTCATCATTAGAAGAATATTTGATTTTTAGATCCATTAATTTTATTCAATTAATGGATCCCTTCTTTGATGATGAATATGACTATGAACCATAGGTCCCCACACCTAATCAGGGAATCAGAGGAAGAGGCCAAAAAATCCAAGGATACCAAGAAAGAAGCAACCATGGAAAAAACCAAGCTTATGGTCGCACTCCTTCTCAAACCATCAATGTTGCAGAAACTCATGAAAGATCCCTTCAACAGAACCAACAAGAACTGTAAAATTCTCCTACATCAGCAAGAAGACACTCTGAACTAATCATTCTAGAGTATCCATAAGAAGAAGAACAAGTATCTAATCACCCTTAGTGAGCAAGCAGACCTACCTGACCCAACCCACAAAGAACATAATCTCCTCTAGCTCCTATCTCGATGTATGATCCATCTTAATCTAATGTTCAAGCCCCTAAAATGCCTATGAAAGAGCATCCTAATGCTGGGATGAACCGACCTTTAGACCAAAAGTATGATATTATAAATCAATTGTCCTCAGTATCTGCTAAGATATCAATCTTGGATGCCCATAATCTTTCAACATATCTTAGGTAAGCACTCATAGAAGCTTTTCTAATCCCCCAGGAGTTTGAATATGATGTTGGCGCCACAGAAGTCTATCGGAAATAGACCAACCTTCCAGAATTAAATGTGGTTATCTCCTTCATGAATCATGACGAAAACTCCATTATACAGGGACACATAAAACAATTACATGTGTCTGACATGATAAATGGTATTGATGTTTGGAAAGTCTTCATTAAAAATGGCTCCGGAGTCAAACTTATCCTAGTGCAAACACTTTGTCGACTAGGTTTCAACAAGGATAACCTGACACCCTCTACCACTACCCTATTGGGCTATAGAAAAAGTGAGAAGAAACCATTAGGACAAATCAATATCAAAAATCATTTTTGGAACCTCATTTCTGACTTAGAATTTATGGTGGTTTGAAAAAACATGGCCTTCAACATCCTGCTAGGAAGGTCTTGGTTGCATCAACATGCAACAATTCCTTCATCCTACCACCAGTGCATCAAATATTTCACTAATGGATAGAATGGGACATTACACACCAATAAATCCCCATTTGAATCATGTGATTCACATTATATTGATTCAATATTCTATGACAAGAGAGGTAACCAACCCTCAGTCGATGATATTAATTGGTTCACCACACCAAAAGGGTTGGAGATGGTCCCAACCAACCCTTCAAACAGCTCGGTGAAGAATACGTACTTCCCATCAACTAGGTTGGGTGTGTGATTCCAAGCTCAGATGTGTATTCAATATTCCTCATGATTTCGATCAAGGCCACTGAGTCCAATAGTGTTTAAAAATCCTAGGAACCTCAAGACAATGATGAATCCCCAAATAGAAATGACCTCAATCCGTTGTTAGAGCTCTAGGAAACCCACACCCTACTCATTCAGGAAAAAGAGGAATAATAAACCCCTATGTCTCTCACTCCATCCTCTTTAGAAAATTATTCACTTTTATTCAAGTTAGAATAAGCTGCTTCATCTTCCAAATACCATGATCTCAACTTATCTCCCAATTCTGAAGATATCATATAAATAATTTTTTCTCTATCAAAATTATTGGAAGAAGATGAAGCGGGTGAAGAAGAGGAGGAATAGGACCTTAGGAACACCCCTCTAGGATTTGATGAGGGTATCTCTACTACCATTGATGAACTCAGGGAGATAAACCTGGGTATGAAATAAGATCCATGACCCACTTTGATTAGTGAAACCATGTATTCTGAAGATAAAGAGGTATATACATCATTCTTAAGAAAAAATTGAGATTTATTTTCCTATAACTACACATAAATTCTAGACCTTGATACTGAGGTGGCCACTCACTACCTAGGCTTTCTTGAAGATCATCAGGGCTATTAACAAGAAGCTAGAAGGACGCACTCGACACATACTTCCAAAATCGATGTTGAGGGTAAAAAAACCATTAGAGAAAACTCCATTAGGTGGGTCCAATATCCTATCTAGTTGGAAAATATCATCCCTTCAAAAAGAAAAATAGAAAAATCAATGTTTGCATCAATTTTAGAGATCTCAAATTGCACTGCTTAAAAATTGATTTTCCAGTCCTAATCATAAAACTGTTAATCGATGCAATGGTCAGATATCAGGGTATCTCCTTCATGGAAGGATACTCAGGATACAAGAAAACCCGAATAGACCAAGAAGTTGAAGAAGACACCACCTCTAGGTCCCCCAGGCATTATTATTCAATTAGGTAATTCCCTTTGGTTTGAATAATGTCGACGCCATGTATCAATGTTCCATGCATCGTATCTTCAAAACCTTTATGGGAATGTTTTTAGAATGTTATATTGATGACATGGTGGTTAAATAGTTACAACACTCAGACCACATATCAGAACTTGAAACAATATTCAACAAATTAAGACAACATAGTTTTAAATTAAACCCCTTAAAATTTTCTTTCAGCATTACCTTAGAGAAATTCCTTGGATTTTCCGTATTCCATCATGGAATCGAATTCAAAACTTAGAAGAAAAAATATATGCTTATAATTTTACCTCCTCAAAACCTCACTAAGTTGATAGGACTTTAGGGAAACTTGGCCCACATTCAACACTTCTTATCTAACATTACAGAAAAATGTTTTCCCTTTACTAGGGTGATGAAAAAAGGGGTTGAATATCAATGGACTGATGATTGTAAAGAAGAATTCAACATTCTCAATAAATATCTCTTAAGTAAACCAGTTCGAATGCTTCCTATTGAAGGAAGACTGCTCATTTTGTATGTGACTACCCTAAAACGATCCTTGGGAACCTTCCTTACATAGAAGAATGATGTTAGTAGTGAAAACAACCTTTATTATCTCATCCAAACTATAATTGATGTTAATATTCATTACTAAAGTATCAAAAAGAGATATATGGAATAGATATTTTTGGTCCAAAAATTTAGGTTTGACCTACAACATCACAAGGTTCATTTGATCACTCATAGTAACCCACTCAATTACATTCTCAGCCATCTAATGTTGATTGGATGTTTTTCACAGTGGGTGGTTATCCTATTATAGTTTGACATCTAGTTTGTGCCTTAGAAAACCATGAAAGGCCAATAATTAGTAGATTTATTAGTAGAGAACCCCTTAGTAGAAATGACTCCATTGGATTTTGAACTACCCGATGAAGAGGTTTTCTCTGTTAAAGAGGACCCCCGGATCTGGGAGATTCATTTTGACGATGCATCTAGAAGCTCAATAGGGAAAAGGATGGAAGAACCCATGATAAAAAAAGTGGGGTTGGGATTCATACTAATATCTCTGGAAAAGGTAGTCCAGCCATACACTTTCCTACTATCAGAGGGGTGCATGAATAATGAAGCAGAATACCAAGCTCTCATTGTAGGGCTAGAGCTGACACTTCAAGTACAAGTAAAACACTTCAAAATAAAGGGTGATTCAAAACTATTCATCATGTAGGTCAACAATGATTATGCCATTAAAAAAGAAGAACTAATCCCCTTTCTATAACATGTCCGAGGATTAATATAAGAATTACCTTCAGAATAGAAATTGACTCATGTGCCATGATCGTAAAATGCACAAGATGATGCATTAGAAAATGTAGACACATCTCTGGCTAATCCAGACTAGGATGAAACCGTTATCAACACCGCACATCGTCAGGTTGTCTCACCATTTGTTTATTCCAACATATAGAAGATCTATGAGATCATCCCTATCCCTGAGCCATATGGTCCTACCATTGGGTAGATGATATCCATTACAGACTACCTCCAAAAATAGTTCTCCCACTGGATAGATCTAGTAGAGAAAAAATATGAAGATGAGTAATTAAATTTGTTCTCTATGATGATACTAACCATAAAAAATAGGTCTATAAGCAAGGTCTTGATGGGGTCATTCTTAGAAACATTGATAGAGAAGATAGCATCACCTTCATAAAGGAAGTTCTTACTAGATCTTGTGGGGATCACCAATCAAGATCCATGCTTTCCCATCAAATTTGAAGGCTTGGATACTACTAGACCATTATAACACAAGACTACACTGAATTCACCAAGAAGTTTCATTCCTTCCAAGTTCATAATAATTTTATCCACCATCCTTTGGAGTTACTTCACATAGCCAAGTACTCCTGAACCTTCTCCATATGAGGAATGGATATTATGGGACCATATCCTCCCATTACGACCAAACAGTTTAAGTATATTCTCACAACGATCGATTTTTTATCCAAATGGAAAGAAGTTGTACCCCTCAAAGAAGATATGGAAAGAAACATTTCCAAATTTATGAGAGCCAACATAATCACCAGATTTGGTGTCCCCCACACCATACTAATGAAAAATGACACACAATTTTGTTCTTCTGATTTGGAGAAATTATACCAGGAGTATGATATTAAGACCAACTATTCATACCGCTATCTTGAAGAAGATAACAGGAAGATAGAGGCCTTTAAAAATACCCTATCCAATATACTCCAAAAGATAGTGGATAATGATAAGAAATCATGGCTGAAAAAACTACTCCATTCTATCTGGTGCTACCGAACCATGACCCACACTGCCACTCAGGAAACCCTATACTCATTAGTATATTGGACATAGGCAGTCCTACCCATCAAAGTTCAATTTCCCTCACTCCGCATTTCCATCTATGATAAACTATCCATGTATAAGAAATATCAAAAATGGTTGGATGAATTGGAGTGACTCGATGAAAAGAGACTGTATACCTTGCATCATTTGGAGATTTATCAGAACCAGATCGCATAAGACTTTAACAAAGAGGTACACCTATGGTATTTCCTTAAGGATAAATAGTGATGGTTCTTTGGACACCAATGATACTCAGAAAGAAACATCAAAAATTTGAACCAAAATGGGGAAGACCGTATGTCATACACAAATCCTACTCTAATGAAGAATATTCCTTAATTTCAATGGATGGATAGTTCATTACAACTCCTACCAATGAAAGGTTCTTGAATAAATATTTCATGTATCCAAAGGATAAAAATTTCATGATCTCAAGATGTTAAACTACATGATTTAATGTCCTTACCACATTATGTTAAACTACACATCAAATAATGTCCTAACCACAAGAAAACAAACTGCATGGAAATTGCCTTGATCACATGATGGTAAACTGCATCATAAATCGTCCTAGTTTCACGGCATTAAACTACACAATTATCATTTATTCAATAAAAAATATCCCACACATGAGATTGATATGTGTGGGGGAAGAGTAGAATGGACCCACTCCTACCTGAGAGCTATATCAAATTAGGAAGCCTCCTTTTCAAGAACTACGTACGACTTGATTCATGTCATTAAAGGATATATAGTGATGCATAGATTCTAAATCATGGTCCATCCACCCCAAAAGAATTTTTAAAATGCCTCCTTCCCCCTATACATGGGTCGGACTGGTGTAGGGAAATTCAAAAACTACATACGGCTTGATTCCAGTTCATACATGATACGTAGTGATGCCTAGATATTACATCCTGGTCCATCCACCACAGAAGTGAAAAATGACCCCTCCCTATTTATGGGCTAGATTGACATAGGGAGCATTCCTGTAAAGAACTACGCATGATTTGATTCTCATTATATGGGATACATAGTAACATTTAGACCCTATGTTTCATTCTTAGTTGTGAAACACATAAAATACCACCTACCCTGTATACAAGCCAAGTTAATGCTAGGTATTCCTAAACATGACCTGTTTATATGACCACCTAAATAATAAAATGCACCCATCCCCATGTATAAAATTGACATATATGGGGATACTTTCCATTTAGAACTACATTTGGATTAATTCCTACCCTCGTAGGATACATAGTGATGCCCAGATCCTACATATGGGTCTAGCTGCAACAAATAATCAAGAAAATGCCCCTCCTTTGTATGAATAAGATCTGCATAGGGAAGTCTCTAATAACTACGTGTGAATTGATCCTCATTTCAATGAGGTACGTAGCAACGCCCAAATCCTATATCCTAGGACCAATCACCGAAATAAAAAAAATGTGTCCACTATCTTCTTTATGTAAATAAAAATATATACAGAAGGTTTCAAATATGGATTCCACATCATGGATCTATCAAGGAATCAAAATACCCCCTATGTATGAGTTCTATCTATATATGGAAATTCATGTTTCATGGAAAATCATGGTTTGGATGCTTCTTAAATATCTGCATACATCCTTTACATTCATCAAACTTTATTACCTAGGAAATTTTAGATATTTGTAATACTCCCTATCCATCAAAAATGGAAGTTCAGTGTCCTAGGAACACCTTTGTCTGACTATGCATAATATGCCCCAGTGAATCTGCATAAGTTTTCCACGAAAAGGATTATCAAACAAAAGTAAACTAATATTCAGGAGATGATTTTTTCTACCTACGTATTCCCCAATGGCTTTCATGCCCCATACCATTTATCATAATCTGAGAATCCCTAGGGTCATGGTTTACACTATCTCCCCCCTTCACATCCAGACCATGTTAGAACATCCTAGCTTGTTTAGCCTACATTTCATTCATGATTTCTCCGAGGAAACATCCTAACCCCAAGATGATAAACTGAATGGAAACTATCCCAATCGCATGACATTAAACTATATGATAAAACATCCTTACCACATGAAATTAAACTATATGATTCCTTAAGAACTATTTATATCTTGATTCCTATCAACCCAAGATATGTAGTGACACCCAGATTATACATCCCGGTCCAACCACCACCCACTTAAAAATGTCTCTCTATGTTTATAAACCAAACATATACAGGGAGTTTTCTCAAGAACTATGTAGGGATTGATTCCCACCCATATGAGATACATAACAATGTCTAGACATTTCATATTTAGGCACAGCTGCAAATCCATTCATCCTTCTGCCCCCTTGGCCTGAGTTTCCCTTATGAGTGTGTGGTATGACATAGGGTATCTTAGGTCCTCATTCAAGTCAGGTTGTAGAAAACACACCATGTACCTCCCATTGGAACACTTTCACTTCATCCTCGTAGCATGACATTAAATTGTTCTACCACTATCTTAGTTGTACGATGATAAATTATATGAAACCATCATGATGCCCTCATCTAAGAGGACATTTCCCATGACATCGGTCATCCACCATGCCATGTATAAAAATAATCCTTCTCAGTGTATGGGCCAGAACGACACATGAAATTTTCAAACACAACACATAATGTTTTCTCCCATGTTCCTATGAATGAAATAAATCTAAACGATAAAATGTCCTCACCACAAGATGTTAAGCTGTGTAACTAATGTTTCTTACCTATGCATGGGCCGAACCTGCGTACGAAACCCCCTCAAATTTTTGTAATGGAAACATCTTTATCCCTTTCCCAGTAAATTGTAACTTGAAATGCCCTATTCATGCTCAGGCACACACCTTTCATAGACCAAACTATGTGTCTAGAAAGATCTGAATCACCATAACCTTCCTCTTCCATTAGATATAGAGGGATAGTTTCTCAGGGACACCTCTGTTTGACTACGCACAATATTCCCCAGTGAATCTGCATAAGTTTCCCACAAAAAGGCCTATGAACTAGAGGAAAACTCTTCCTTAAGAGAGGATCTTACTACCTTCATACACCCTATGAAGTTTATGTCCCATATCACTCCTTGTATCTAGAAACCCCCTAGATTACAGTTTACACCCTTTATTACCCTTCATGCCTAAATATGATATAAAATTACTAATCATATTACCATGAAAAGGATGAATCATTTACCCCTTTTGTCAGAGTAGAGTGGTAAATTTCAAAAGTCTTGGCAGTGATACATTAAATTGCACCACCAATATCCTAATTGCATGAAAATAAACTGATCTATACTCTAACACTCATTCACACAAGTAAAATCTATGTGGGAGTGGTCCCCCATCAAAATTCAATAAAGATACCCTTATAGTTTTCATAAATCACTCCCAAACCACCTTCTTTGGTCTTAAAAAAACAAAAAAAATTGAATTTCCCATAAAATCACCTAGCCATCAGAAATGGAGGGCTAGTTTCCTAGGAAAACCTTTGTTTGACTATGCACAATATGCTCTGGTGGCTCTGTATAAGTTTCCAACAAAAAATAAGAAAGAGGGATATGCCAACCAAAGACAAATTCATCCTTAGGAGAGGCTCTTCCTACCACTGTATGCCTCAATGGATTCCATTCCCTCATATTATATCTCATATCCTTAATTTATGAACCAGGGTCAATAAAAAATTAGTCATTCATGTCTATAAAATATTGGGACATTCTCAGAAAATAAACCCTCTTGGAGCCCTTGCCTCATAATTTATGGTTAAATTTGTTCAACCTAAAACATCAATAATGTTTGTCCGGGTTTTTAAGACTTTAAAATACACATAAAAAGAGACACAAAACTATTTAGGATGAAAACTGACAAAGGTAACCTTGGGTAAAAGTTTATTATCAACTCACTATACCTACACTTTGTATGGTTTAGCCAAAATATCAAGCAATCAAAAATCAAAGAGATACAAAACTCACTAGGATGAAAACATGCAAAGGGAACCCTGGGTAAATGTTGAATATCATCTCGCTAGACCTACACTTAGTATGGTTTATCCAAAATATAGGGCAATCAAAAATCAAATAGACAAAAAACTCACTAGGATTAAAACCCTCAAAGGGAACCTTGGGTAAAATTCAAGTATCGGCTTTCTAGACCTACAATTTGTATGGTTTAGACAAAATATTGAGCAATTAAAAATAAAATAGAAACAAAAATCTCTAGACCTAAACTTTGTATGGTGTAGCCAAAATATCGAGCAATCAAAAATCAAAGAGAAAAAAAACTCACAGGGATGAAAACCTGCAAAGGGAACCCTGGGTAAAAGTCGAGTATTAGCTCGCTAGATCTACACTTTGTATGGTGTAGCCAAAATATCAAGAAATAAAAAATCAAAGAGACAAAAAGATTTTTAGGTCGAAAACCCGCAAAGTTAGGACTAAGAAAAAAGTAAATTTATGCTCACCAAGCCCGTATCATAACGGGCTTAAGAAAAAATTTGGGGTGATAACAAAAAAGACACAAAGTTCATAGGGTTTGTTTTATATAACCCTAGAAATAGTCAAACTACACATGGTGAGTCCCCTAACTCTAGAAAAAATTAGAGCGTGATTTGATCATTTTTATTTAATTATCCCAAATCATGATTTAAATCAATACTTTGTGGAGATTATCATTCATAATTCAATCGGTTATAATTTATTGATAGTACATGAAAAGATAAAGAAACACCAGAGAGAAAAAAAGTCATCATTTCATTAAATAATATGAAGAAGAATCAATAACCTGAAGCCTCTATATATGAGAAGGACATATAAATTATAAGAGTTTATCAGTAGATTCACAAATCTAAATCAATGCCTGGTTTAAGTCCTCTATGGTGCAGTGAAGTTCTGATAGGGCTGCAGTCTCGATAGCCACACCAACCCACAACTCCTCTGGTTTCTCAACCGCATCAAATTCATCATTTTCCTCCTCCTACACCAACCACTACCCTTAATTGACTAACATATCAGTGTACAATACTTCATGATTAAGTTGGGATATTCCCCAATTCAGACATTCCATTTTTTGATAAATCCTCTCAAATGAGGTCCTCTTCTATGTTAATTCACCTTGTTGCTTCATGGCCATTCAAGCATGTTCAGTGGTTTCGTCAAGAAGGATCTTCCTAGGTAGGACAAGATAAGATTTAAACTCTGCAATATAAAGGATATAATAGATCATTCTAGTTATTTTCCTAGTAGCAACCACCTACTTCACTATATCATAGATACCATGATAATTAAACCCTCTATACCCTAGAACTAAAAACATGCGGTGCAATATAGGAATCTTTGTTGGAATGTCTGTAAGAGGGGTTCGAGAAATCAACTTTCAGATATTCCTCTATACTTTTTGGTAACTAGGACGAAGGCTGTCCAGGACCACCTGATCTATTTCAGAATCAATATCATAGGGAATAACATATTTGGGGATGAACTCCACCAGGGAGGGTCTTGATTAAATAACTTTGGTGTGGCTTGACCCCTCAAAAACCGCTTCTTTTGTAATGTAAGTAGAAGCTAGGATCAAGGCATCAATCGTAACTGCATATTCTCATGGTTGTGATCCTGAAATCAAAATATCAAAACATGTGGGTATCTAAATCCTAAAAGTAAAAAAAGGTAGTTGGGGGAGGTTAAAAATTAACCTCCACTTGTTGGGAGGTCAATGTATCTGGCCTCCATTATGTCCTCACAACCTGAAAAAAGTGGGGGATGCATCCTCAACCTGCATATGAACCTCAGGTTCATCCAAAGATACCCATGGAGCAGGACCATGCTTATCCAAATTGATAGAATCTATAATATCGCTTATAGAAACTGCACCTATGGGAATAATCATCATGGTGCTAGGGGTGATATACAATTATAATCCTCTTTAAGAAGGAATCACTCCCTCCTCTATGGTTGTATCCCCTAGATGAGTGGAGTAAATATTATTATGGGGAACATCAACACCTAAATACACCCCCTCTATAGGGATATAAGTCACTTGACCAGGAGCGGTCAACCTCATGGGACTTGGTATCTTCCAGATGTCCTTAGTTGTTCGCCCCCCTCATCCAGTCTAGTTTCCACTGGCGAGGTTCTCACATTTGTCTTAACAGGGACATCATTAACATTATCTATTAAGGTTTCAACCTATAACAACCCTTTCATTTCATAAATTTATATTACATACCTTTTTTAGAATACTTAAAACATTATACAAATAGATGCTCAAAGACCGTACTAGTCTATTGCCATTGGAAACATGGAAACATAAACACTAGTATATAAATTAGCTATATTATCTCCCACTAGGTTCTTCTTGACTAGAAAAATTCTTAGAGACATCAAACACAATAAATATATTTATAACCTAGGGAAGGAAACGTAAAAAGGGGTGAGATTAAAATTTCAGTAAGGGTATAAAAGGGAGATATGTAAGCATAATCTTGAGCATAAGGGTATTAGAACATGATCATGAAAATAGAATATCATACCCTACATATCAAAGATCATATAAATGAATCATGGATGAAGTCTTGGAAGTTCATAAGACATGAATCATAAGGAAATAAATAACATAATCCATTAAAGAACAACATAAGAATAAAACATGGAACTGTGGAACACACATAAGCATATAATATGATTTCCATTGTAGCCAAGGCATCACTACTAAGACCATCTTTGTAGTATGGGTTCACTCCCTATACCATCTTTGTAGTCATGGTTGAGTCCCATGAACATATTGGTAGAATGAGTTCACTCCTCATACCATCTTGGTAGTCATGGTTCACTCCCATAGAAATCTTAGTAGTCAATGTTCATTCCCAAGACCATCATAGTCTATCTCATGAGATATAAATCTTTACCCAATGAACTAGAGGGAGATATAGGTTCCACCCATCTCATAATGAAATCATACATACATGTTCCACAAGATCATAAATAATCATATCATAACCCATGAAAATAAATTGGTATTCTAAAATGTAATCATATCATAACCTATGGAAAGAGATAGATTTCATAATCATTTCATCATAAACATAACCCTTTAAAAGAAGCGGGTTTCAAAAGCATATAACATGTGAAAGAGAAACAAGTTTCATAAACATCTTTTCATAAATACATAATCCATTTAGAGAAAAAATATGAAATTTAAACATTGAATAATTTCACTCTAAAGGAATGAGTAACACCAATGGATGTTATCTTAGATGAGAAATAATTTCTAAAACTATTTGAGAAACGTTTCTTGAGGAAAATATCCTATCTTCATTGAAAAATGATTTTTAAAACATAAAACCTTTTGAAAACACTTTTCTTTGAAAATAGATTTTAAAACTTATACAGGAAGCTTTGAAAACCATAAAACTTTTTTAAAATCCTTTTTCCTTAAAAATGGGCTTCAAAGATCTTTTAAAAACATTATTTGTAACATTTTTGAAAACATGGTTTTGGAATACAATAGATTTTTGACTAGAGAGAGAGACACTCCAATTTTACTTAAAAATGCTATATTAAGTATCAAAGAGTGAAAAAATGGTACTAATACATGTGTATATATTGAATAACTAGAGGATAAGAAAACTTATTAGTGTTCTTGTGAGATGTATCATAATATTTCATCAAAGGAAGTATAAACATAAACAATATAAAAAAGCAATGAGATTGTGTCAATAAAATCTTATAACTTGTTAACTAGGGATCATACTCTCCATATAAGAAAAAGAAGTTAAATAAAGCTTAAAATATAATGAAAATAAGTATATTCATGATATAAAATGTAAAATGGAAGTATATATACCTCAAAAATAATTTAGGTGAATAACAAAACATGAGTCCCAAAGAAAGAAAATTGAGACAAAACTATTTTACCAATTTGGTAACTTTTGAAAATAAAACCCCATGAAAGAAAGATCATATGTGAATACCCATAAATTTAAGAATAATAGACACAAAAGAAATTCATGGTCAGTATATACACCACAAAAAATTAATGTGTGGTGAATAAAGCATGTATCTCATGGAAATAAAAAGTGAGATGAAATCCCCTTACCTTGTGTCTTGACTATCGTTGTACTCATTAAAAACACATGTATAATAAATATAAATTTATTATAAATCTTTTACAGAACCATGTTATTATATCTAATACCATATATGGTTTTATTATGACCTCATATTACCCTCTTGTTAACCATCATATGTTAAGGTTTCACTTTAGATAATATTCTCTTTGTTCTTCGCATGTGTCTTAATTTGTTATATATTTGGTCCTTATACTTTAATAATTCCAGAATGTAAACCATGATATAAATATAATTTATATTCATTATATTTTTATTATAATAATATATAGAATATATATGTATAAAATGAAATACACCGTTTATGGAGGCGATAGGTTGTATGCACGCATGAACGTTATTTCCATTTAACTGTCATGTTAAAAGAACGAAAGTAAAAGACATATATGTATATATATATATATATCATTATTATAGTAGATTTATGATATCATATATGTATTATATATTTACTAAAACTATCCTTAATAAAATCCATTTAGTGTATGAATGAATCATATCTCTTTGAGGGGGAAGTAGTCCACACATTCTTAAATGAAATTATCACATTAACACCAAAGGTAAAGTAAAAATATATGTGTTGTAAAAGGAATAAAAAATATTAAAGAAATAATAAATTTAATAAATTTAATATATAAAATTAGTTTCCATCATAATTTCCTCTATGATAGGTGACAATGAAAATTAAACAATCATCGTTTAGTGAGGCGGTAGTTTGTCGTACACATAAACAATATGTTCGTTATCCATTAGACGGAGGTGTGTATAAGTGTAGGTTAGAAACTTAGCATTAAAAAATACTAGTATATTGAGTATACTGGGGTTTTTATACAAGCATGAAAAAAAATAACATGGATGGGGTGGAAAAAGAAAATAAAACAAAGGACTAGAGAGAAGGCATTACCTCCAAATCAGGTAACTCCTTTTGATTTGTACCAAAAGGCTTCCTTGGATTGAATTATTCCCAAAGAAAGTATTCTAGGAGTAATGGGGGATTTTTGGGTAGTTTATTTGGTAGGTATTGGCCAAACATAAGTGGTTTGAGAGGTGTGATGAAGTGGGAGAGGTGGTGGCCTTTTATAGGTAAGGAAAAGGACTCACTTAGAATTTATGAAAACAAGTTAGGTGAACACATGTAATTACCTAAAATAAGTCATAAAAAGCCAAAAATAAATCAATAATGGAATGTTTATGTCATAATAATGTCCATAAAATGTTTTTTATAAAAGTTTCCATGTCATTTTCCCCCCTAAGATTAAGGTTTAATCCTTAATTAAGCTTAATTTGACCTTAATCACCATGATTAATTTTAATCACTTTTACTATTAATTTTGGTAAAAAATAAACATGATTTAATTATAATATAAATATTATACTAATTAAAATGGTTTATTTCAGTTTTTCAAGATTCAATTCATATAATTTTAAAATTTAAGATTAATGTTAATCCCGCAGACGAGACAAAATTATGGGTCTTTAAAGTTTAAATAAGTTCAAAAGTTTATGATGTTTTTATATTCACTTTCAAAGTGAAATTGATTATATAGACCTATATTGTATTAATAGATTTATAATTTATCTAATTAAACCTTAAAACAAATTTAAAATATAATTTAGCATTAATAATTATTTAAACAAAAAGGCAATTTTTAACATAAAAGCAGTATTTTTTACTATGCATCAAAAAATGAAGTCTCTCAGAAAAATATCAAAGATTCACCCTAAGATAATTTAGATATTATAAATTAAAAAATAAAGTTTATTTTATCAAATTAAATTTCTAAATGTGTCTAAAATTAATTTTATTATTAAAATTGGTTCATTTGAGAAAACACTATTTTTAAACATAAAAGGACTTTACCAAAAATCATTTCTTTCATTATCTATATGTTTTATTTATATAAAAAAATTATTAAAAGTATTTGAAAAGTATTTATTACTATTAATATTAATAATTTTAATGACTATGTTATAATTATCTAATTTTAATAATTATAATAGTAAAATGATGTTTCATAGAAACATCGATGTTGCGTGTAATGTACGCCAATTCTGTGTTCCGTGTAACATATTCTAAGTTAGTTCCATATAACGTACACTAATTTGGTTCCATGTGAAAGGAATGTTTGAATTAGTGTATTTTAATACATAAATTAAAATTTAATTTATTCAAAAAAAGGTCTATAAAAACTCAGGGTGTTACATTCTACCCCCCTTAAAATTAATTTCACCCTTGAAATACATCACTCGGGTAAAAAATGAGGATACTTCTACTTCATCATATCCTCAAGTTCTAATGTAGCTTCCTCTAACTGGTGATTTCTCCACAAAACTTTGACTAGGTGAGTGGTCTTGTTTCATAGAACATTCTATGATTGGTCCAGAATTTCAACTAGTTGTTCCTCATAAGAAAGATCTTACTCTAGTGGTATGACCTATGATTTTAGTACATGTGAAGGGTTAGGTATGTACTTTCTCAGGAGAGATACATGGAAAAAATCATGGACTTGATATATTTTTATAGGAGGTTCCAAGTGACAAGATACCATCCCGATACGATCAAGAATCTCAAAGGGACTAATATACCTAGGGATTAGTTTCCCTTTCTTCTTGAATCTCATAACTTTATTCCAGGGTGATATTCTTAGAAACAATTTTTCACCAACTTCAAATTCTAGATCACACCGACAATTATTAGCATAACTCTTATGCCAACTTTGAGCTTCTTAGATATGTTGCTGAATGTTTCTAACCTTCTCGACCATTCCTTCAACAATCTCAGGTCCCAATAGTTTTATTTTTCCATACTCATCCCAACATATTGGAGCTCGAAATTTCTTCCCATAGAGGGCTTCATACGGTGCCATCTGAATGCTTGAGTGAAATCTATTATTTTAAGAAAACTCAACTAGAGGAAGGTATTGATCCCAACAACCTTTGAAATCCAAATAACAAGATCTCAACACATTCTCTAGGGTTTGAATTATTATTTCAGACTGACCATCTATATGAGTATGATAATCAGTGATGAAACTCAATTTTGTATCAAGTTCTTTCTGAAGACATCATCAGAAATTTGATGTAAATCATGAATCCCAATCTAATATAATAGAATGTGGTAATCAATGAAACCTTACCACTTCCTTAATGTTTATCCTGGATAGCTGATCTAGATATAAGTATTATCTAACATCAATGATGTATGTTGACTTAGTAAGGTGATTTAATACCACCCATATAGCATTAAACCCTTTAGAGGTTTTGGGTAATCCAATGGAAAAATCCATAGTGATGTTCTCCCATTTCCATTCTGGTATGGGTAATGGATAAAAAATCCCCTTTGACTTTTTTTATCTCATCCTTAACTTGTTGGAATACCAAGAACTGAGATACAAACTCTGTGATATCTCTCCTCTTACCATCCCACCAGAAGTATTGTTTCAAGTACCTATACATCTTTGTACTTCCAGGATTAACAGATAATGAAGAACTATGAGCTTCCTCTAAAGGATCCTTCTTCAAATCTGGTATAGAAGAAATACATACACAGTTTCTAAACCTTATCAATCCATCCTGATCAAGGTTCAACTCATGAACATTTTTGACTTTCTTTTGCAGCTCCACATATTCCTTTTTCACCTCCTTAATCTTCACTTGGATTGAGAGTTGAACATTAATTTTAGAAAGATATGATTTCACCCTTCCTTTAGGGTTTCTAGATCCATCCTTTTCAAATACAGAAACATTGTATATTTTGTGATACTAATCATAGATAAGCTATAATGATCCTTTTGACTCAAAGCATTGACCACCTTGTTTTCTTTCCTAGGGTGGTAATGTATTGAGAAGTCATAGTACTTTATCAACTCTAACCATATTACTCTGGCGCATGTTCAACTCCTTATGTGTGAATATATATTTCATAATTTTATGATATATATATATATATATCACACTTTTCTCTATAAATATAATGCCTCTATATCTTTAATGTAAAAATTACCGCTGCTAACTCAAAATCCTGAGTTGGGTAATTTTTATCATGAATATTCAACTACCACGAGACATAAGCAATAAACATGTTATTCTATATAAGAACACATCCCAATCCCTTCTTGGATGAATCACTATAGATTACAAACTCCTCTCCACTACAGGGTAATGTAAGAACAGGTGCACTGACTAACCGTCTCTTCAGTTCCTTGAAATTCCCCTCACATTCATCTCTCTAGAGGAACTTGACACCCTTCTGAGTTAACTTGGTTATAGGATTATATTTTCATGAAAAATGATACAAAAACCATTGATAATATCAATATAAACCAAGAAAGTTATAGATCTCAGTCACCGTGGTTGGTATAGGATAACATTCAATATCCACCGTCTTTGATGGATCTACTACTATACCATATCTTGAGATTATGTGGCCCAAAAATGAAACCTTTTGAAGTAAAAATTCACACTTTGTAAATTTTCCATATATCTCATCCTTCCTTAGGGTGTTTAGTAAAATTCTCAAATGATTTTCATGCTCTTCCTTGATCTTTGAATAAAGAAGAATATCATCTATAAATTCTACAAAAAACTGATCAAGGTAATATCTAAAGACTCTACTCATTAAATCTATGAAGATAACATGGGAATTAGTAAGACCAAAAGGAATCAATATATATTCATAGTGTCCATACCTTGTATGGAATTCCATCTTGAGTATGTCCTCTTTATTAACCCTTAATTGATGATATCCATAATGAAGTTGAATCTTGGAAAAGTATTGATCTTTACATAGCTGATCAAAAAAGTCATCAATATGGGGAATATGATACTTGTTCTTTATTTTGATATTGTTCAAATCTCTATAATCAATGTAGATCCACATTGATATACATTTATTTTTCACAAAAATAATAGGTTCACCCCAAGGCAACACACTTGGCCAAATGAATCCCTTATCAAGGTTTTCTTGGAGTTCTTTCTTTAATTACTGAAACTTAATCGAGGCCATTCTATAAAGAGTCTTGTAAATTGGTGTGAACTGGATATAATTTCTATTGAGGACTCAACTTCACATTTTTGTGGAAGACTAGGAAACTATTTCAGAAATATATCCACAAAATCCCAAACAATAGGAATATCATCGATGTTGATTTTCTCCTCAACTATTTGTGATAAAAAACCTTTTTAATGGTAATTAAGACCCATACACTAGATTTAATCTCCATAATAATTTCATACTTGTCATAACATGTATTGATGATCATAGGAGGGTTTGAAATATGAAAATTAACTTCCCTTCCTTGACAATTTATGTGGGGTTTATGTAGAGAAATCCAATCAATGCCTAAGAGGATATAAAATTCAACCAAAGTAAAAATGAAAAGATTTGTAAGAAGCACATTCTCACAAACATCAACCATATAGTAATAATATAGTTGAGATGAAATAATCATACCATTAGGTATTTTCACTGCTAATTCCACATCTAATTGTTTTGGTGGAATCTTAACACACTCAAAAAATTATTTATATATGAAAGAGTGGGTAGATCTAGAATAAAATATGACATTAGCAGTTCTAGAGTGTATGGAAAGTGTACCTTTCATCATGTCGTTATCACACCTCTCATCAGACATAATGATATCATAATATTTCCCCTTATCCCTCGGATTAAGAGGTTGTTGACGTCAATAATCATCACTAGCCCTTGGGTTTGGGTAGTGGTTAGAATAATGTTCATTCTTCTTACACTTGTAGCATTAAATTGTTGGAGGTGTGTTCTATGCTACTTTTTCCCCATTCATAATTTTAACTAACTTCTTCCCATAATTTTTTAAATCAAATGCCCGATGTTCTTCCCTTACACACTTAAAAAATTTATTATACCCCTTAAGGAAATTTCCTCTATGATTATTACCGCACTTAGATCATAAAGAGAATCTCATCTTTTTCTCTTTATAGTTTTTAGATTTCCCTTTAAAATAGACATTCCTTTTGTTTTCAAAACCATGATATTGATACGTGACTCCAATCTCCATTTCAACCTTGATTGCACAACGTACAGTCTATTCATAACTACTAAAGTCTCTTATGACCAATGCCCTTATGATAATTGGATTTAATCCACTAAAGAACCTATCAACTTTACTTTTGGGATGGATAAAAATCCCTAAAGTGTACCTTTAAACTCTTGAAAAATTAGCCTCATAGGTACCAACAGACTCATCATCCCTTTGCTTCAACTCAGGGAACTCTTTATTTATCTTGGTATGAATAATCTGAGGAAATTACTTATTGAAAAATAAGTTTTTGAACTCATACCAATCCATGGATTCAATATCATCTTTATGTCGTGTATTCTTGATTATATTCCACCACCGGTCTACTTCTCCTTCTAATTTATAGACAAACAGAATGAATTTATCATTCTTCGAACACTGGAGAATATATAATATCTTTTTAGTAGTATTGATCCATTATTTAGCAACAAGTGGATCAAAATACCCTTTGAAATAAGGTGAATGTTTCCTCATTAAAGACTCAATAGAATGTTATTCTCTCATTTTATCATTCATAAGTCCACCATGATTCATAGCTTGAGAAATCTATGTGAGTATAGGAAAAAGGTTTTGCATTCCAACTCCCATAGCATTCAGTTTCTCAAGAGGAAAATCATTCCATTGTCTATTTTGATCCCCATTAATATGGTTCCTTCGGGTTCCAACCATTGACTAAAACCAAAAGAATAGAGTAAGAAATAATTATCATATCAAGGAACCACATAATCCTGAAAAGTCACTTATATGATTTATAAATTATGATACATTACTTAATCTATAACACATTACATTTATCCAAGGTTATTCATAGGAAACTTATATTTAAATCCTTTATGATTTTTTGTGAAGAGTTTGTGAATTTCCAAACCATATCCCTCAAAAGTGTCAAACCAGGTGTGCAACAAGGCCCATTTTCATGTACCAGATTATCCCGAGTCAGGCCCAAAACATATTGTCAGAGTTATTAACCCTAGGTACATTTGTTCCAGAGCCACATCCACTTGTAGTGTCCAGACAAGGATGTATTTCTAGGAAAATACTCACTCTATCCTTCACCAACATTCTAGGACATATTCCTATACTTTTCCTTACTCGTAAACTTATCCATAGACATGTCACTAGGGTTATCACTAAGGTTTTATCTTCCTAGCTTTCAAAGGTTTACTAAACCTTTTCTCCAATACCAACTATAGAGACCCTCACTTTTCATAAATTAACATTACCTAAATTTTGTAGAATACTTAAAACATTATACAAACAGATGTCTAAAGATCGTACTAGTCTAGTGCCTTTTAAAACATAGAAACATAAACACTACTACATAAATGAGCTATATTATCTACCCCTAGGATCTTATTGACTAAAACACTTCTTATAAACATAAAACATAATACATATCTTTATAACCTAGGGAAGGAAACATAAAAATGGGTGAGCTAAAATGCTCAGTAAGGGTAAACAATGGAGATATATAAGCATAATCATGAGTATAGGTGTATGATAACATGATCATGAAAATAGAATATCATACCCTATATATCAAAGATCATATACATGAATAATGGCATAAATCTTGGTAGTTGATAAGATATGAATCATAAGGAAATAAAGAATATAATCCATAAAATCACAATATAGTAATAAAACATGGAATTGTAGTAGAAACATAAGCATATAATATTATTTCCATAGTATCCAGGGCATCGCTACCAAGACCATATTGGTAGTATGGTTTCACTCCTCATACCCTCTTGTTAGTTATGGTTTACTCCCATGACCATATTGGTAGCATGAGTTCACTCCTCATACCATCTTAGTAGTCATCGTTCACTCTCATGGATATCTTAGTAGTCAAGGTTCATTCCCAAGACCATATTAGTCTATCTCATGGGATATAAATCTTTACCCAATGTATTGGATGGAGATATCAGTCCCACCCATATCATAGTGAAATCATACATACATGTACCAAAAGATCTTAAATAATCATATCATAACCCATGAAAAGAAATGTGTATTCTAAACAAGTAATCATATCATAACCTGTGGAAAGTGACAGGTTTCATAATAATTTCATCATAAACATAACCCGTGAAAAGAAGAAGGTTTCAAAAGAATACAACCCCTGAAAGAGAAATAAGTTTCATAAACATCATTCCATAAAAAAATAATCCATTTAAATAAAGAATATGAATGGAAACCTCTAATGATTTCCACATAAATTCATGAGTAACACCAATGAATGTTATCTTATATGGGAAATAAATTTTAAAAATATTCTAAAAACATTTCTTGAGGAAAATAATATTTATGTATTGAAAAAATATTTTTAAAACATAAAACCTTTTTAAAACCATTTTCTTTGAAAATAGCTTTGAAAAATTATAAATGAAGCTTTGAAAACCATAAAACGTTTTTAAAATCATTTTCCCTTGAAAATGGGCTTTAAATATCTTTCGAAAACATTTTATAAAACATGGTTTTTTAATACAATAGATATCCTACCAGAGAGAGACATTCATATTTTACTTTAAAATATTATATTAATTACAAAATAGTGGAAAAATGGTACTAATAAATGAGTATATCTTTAATAACTGGAGGAGAATAAAAATCATTAGTTTTATTTAGATATGGATCATAATATTTCATCAAATGAAGCATAAACATAAACAATCTCAAAAAGTGATGAGATTGTTTCAAAAAAATCTTATAACTTAGTAACTCAGGATCATAATCTACATGTAAGAAACAAAAGTTACATGAAGATTAAAATATCATAAAAATAAGTAGATTCATGATATAACATTTAAAATGGAATAATATACAGCTAAAAAAGAATTTAGGTGTATAACAAAACATGAGTCTCAAAGAAGGTAAATTGAGTCAAAACTATTTTACCGATTTGGTAACTTTTGAAAATTAAAACCCATGAAAGAAATTTCATATATTAATAACCATAAATTTAAGTATAATATAAATAAAATAAATTCATGGTAATTATATACACCACACAAAATTAATGGTTAGTTAATAAATCATGTATCTCATGGAAATACAAAGTGAGATGAAATCTCCTTACCTTATGTCTTGACTCTCGTCGTACTCATTCAAACCACCTGTATAATAAATATAAATTTATTATAAATATTTTAAATAACAATATTCTTATATCTAATAACATATATGGTTTTATTATGACCATATATTATCCTCTTGTTAACCATCCCATGTTAAGGTTTCACTTCAGATAATATTCACTTTGTTCTTTGCATGTGTCTTAATTTGTTATATCTTTGGTAATTATAATTATATCATGATTAAAAATTGTAAACCATGATATAAATATAATTTATATTCATTATATGATAATTATAATAATCTCTATAATATATAATCATGAAAAAATACACCGTTAATGGAGATGGTAGGCCGTACGTACGCATGAATGCTACTTCCGTTTAATTGTTATGTTGAATGAAATAAAGTAAAATAAATAAATAAATAAATATATTTATATATATAATTATTAAATTATATTTATGATATCATATATGTATTATATATTCACTAAAACTATCCTTAATACAATCTATGTAGTGTATGAATGAATCATATCGCTTTGAAGGGGCAGTAGTTATAGCGACCCGACCTTTTCTTACATTACTATTACATCATTTCAGAGATAAAAAAAACATAATAGTATTACATATGGAGGATACATAGGTTTAGTGTCTTGGGCAAACTAGGACTACACATAACAAGTACAACATCAAGCATAAAAAAATTCATTTAATTTCTTCTTGTATAGCTTCTTAGTAGCACTTTTCCTCTCCTTAGTACATGTAGCCACCTGAGGATATAAATCAAAAGGGGTGATCTAAAAGCCCAGTAAGAGGATAGATAAGAACAATATAGCATGGGGTGAGCATAATCATGACATAGGAAGAAGATCTTGAACATGAGAGGAGCATAAACAATAAACTTGAAATGTGGCAAAGCATAAAAATGAAACATCATGTCTTAGTGGTTAACTACCACACATAATTGTGAACAAAGCTAGCATCATGTTCACGCATAATATCACATTTACTCATGAGATTCATCACTTTACCCAATGCATTGGAGCGCTATATAATTCCGGGCGCACCCGTCACATTTAAACATTCATATTGCGCTATATAATTCCGGGCGCACCCGTCACATCATAACATTATCATTATCATGATTGCCACATAGAACACATATCAAACATGTACATAAATAACCCATGGAAAGGAATGGGTTTCATCTCATAATAACACATTCATAAGCTTTGGGTTCCCAAAAGAAAGAGGGAACAACATACTTGATATAAGAATCATCAACCTTGAATGAGAGGAAAAATGTGAGATCTTGAAAGAAGAGTTCTTTTGGAAAACATTTTGATGGACATAAAAACCAGTGAAAAACATTTATATCCCAGAAAAGTAAAGGAAATGATGAACAAAAGACCTTTGAGGAGTAACCATATCAAAAATGGAGTGAAAGAGGGAGAACCCGAAGGAAGAAAATTGGGTTTGAGATTTCCCCTTACCTTGTACTCGAATGCCTCCTTCTCTTTAATGTCCTGTATAATGACATTATATTCATTAATTAGAAATTACAGAACCTTTTATACATTAATAGGGTTCATTCTGGTTTTATTATTTCATATTATGTTCCTTTGGATGACTTATAGAGTTTAAAAACATTGATCGGGGATGTTCTTTTTCATGGTTTTCTTGAGCGGTCCACTTGTATTCTTAATTTTATGTCTGGGTAGATCATGGTTAAACATCCAGAACTGATATTACATGTAATTAATGATATTACAGAATCTTGGATGATTTTATAATGAGTTATATTAGATCCATGTGGCCGAATTATTAGATAAGAATTAAATGAAGATTATTTGGGCTAATTTGAGCGGTTTTTGGATCACAACCAACTCATTTTAACTTTTCACTTAGTATTACGGCCATAGGTTATTTCCAGAACTTAAAATAGAACATAATACATATAAAACATTCTGGTTCAACCATAAAAATGGTTTCATGACCAGATTGAAGGTATAAATGGAAGAAGAGAGCATGTTGTTTTTGAAGGTGATAAATTATCACCACATGAACAACGTTCTCTTTAATAAAATAAAAGGAAGGGGGAAAGGGTGAGGGGTGATATAATATAACATTAGAATCATAATATTATAGTATATATATAATACTGGATTTACAGAACATTTTGGATGAAGATAGATAGAGGGAGATCAAGAAAGGAACTTGATCTTGAAAGGAAATTAAAGGAGAAGAGGGAGAGAAATTACCTTTAGAATCCTCCTCTTGAGTTCCTCTTTAAGGAAGCTAGGATTGGTCTTTTGATGAGACCAGCAGATTTTGGACGTGGGGGATGAGTTAGGGAAGGTTTTTGGGTAGAATTTAGAGAAGGCTTGGAGCTTGGGAGGTGTGAGGAAAAGGGGGAGTGAAGGGTGGCTTTTATAGTGGAGGGGAGAGGGGTTTTCTTAATATTAAATTGATTAGTTTATTAATTCCACCAAGGACAAGGAATAGTGAGTCTTGGATGACCAATAATAGTAATTTTATAATGTAATCCCGAACCAAGTGGGCTTACATCAGCAGAACATCAACAATGACTCAATTAATGCATTATTTAGCTTTTATTGTGAATTATCGGATTCCACTATTCATCAAAAATTCAAGTATCTTAGAAAAATCCCAAAATTTTACCCCAACCATTTTTCGACGTGTAGAATCCAAAAATGAAGTCCATTTTTCAAAAATAATTTTTTAAATATTATTAATTTAATATTTAAATAAAATCATAATTTACTTAAAATAAACAGTTTTTAAGATTAAAAATGATTTTATAGTTCTTTCAAAAATTACGTAGGGTCTTATAAAATTATCTAAAAACTATTAGAAATTGACTAAATAATATATGAATATATTTCAGGAAAATAAATATTCTTTTAAATTAATTAATTAATTATAATTAATTATTTATGATTTATAAAATACAAAAAATGTTTACTAAGGTCAAATTATCACTTTCTATGATGACTAAATTTTATTTTATTATTCATAGGTAATGTTACTCTTATTTACTATTCATAAGGTTCATATTACTATTCATAAGGGTAGGTTACTATTCATAAGGGTAGGTTACTATTCACCAAAAATTATTTTTGTTTCATTGGACTCCAAAAACTATCTTGAACACAACCGTGAATGCCAGATTTTTAAAATTCCAAACATAGGGGTGACAAAATTATGTTTAATGGTCACTTATCACTTAGTAGTTCATTATTTTGTGTTTTTATGACATAGATATAAGAAGGAAATTTTCCATTGAAAAACTTTGGGTCGTTACATTCTTCCCCCCTTAAGAAATTTCGCCCCCGAAATTTCACTTTACACAAACAGGTGAGGGTACTTCTCCTTCATTACCTCTTCTGGTTCCCAAGTTGCTTCCTCAAACTTTTGGTTCCTCCACAACACTTTGTCAAGGCGGGTTGTCTTGTTGCGTATAACCTTATCACTTTGGTCCAGAATTTTTACCGGCTGCTCCTCATATGAGAGATCATCTTCCAACTATACCACCTCTGAGTTCAGTACATGTGAGGGGTCTGGAATGTACTTCCTCAGTAGTGATACGTGAAACACGTCATGAACTTGAGCCATATTCGGTGGAAGTGCCAGACGATAGGCCACGACTCCTATACGATCAAGGATCTCAAAGGGGCCAATGTACCTGGGGCTTAACTTCCCTTTCTTCCCGAATCGCATGACTCTCTTCCATGGAGATATTCGAAGGAAGACTTTATCTCCAACGTCGAACTCCAAGTCCCTTCGACGATTGTCAGCATATCTATTTTTCCGACTTTGAGAAGCTTTGATATGTTTCTGGATGACTTGAACCTTCTCTGTCATCTCTTGAACAAGATCGGGACCAAGTAGTTTTCGTTCTCCAACTTCATTCCAACAGGTTGGAGTTCTAAATCGCTTCCCATAAAGAGCTTCATACGGAGCCATCTGAATACTCGAGTGGAAGCTATTGTTGTATGAGAACTCAACCAATGGAAGGTGCTGATCCCATCCACCTTTGAATTCAAGAGAGCATGATCTTAGAATATCTTCAAGTGTCTGAATAGTCCTTTCAGACTGACCATCAGTTTGGGGGTGATAGGCCGTGCTGAAGTTTAATTCAGTATTCAAAGCATGTTGAAGGCTCCTCCATAATTTAGAAGTGAACCTTGGATCACGGTCAGAGACAATCGAGAGTGGAACACCGTGCAACCTCACTACTTCCTTCACATATATCCTTGCAAGTTGTTCAAGTGAGAGGTCTTCCCGAATAGCGACAAAATGGGCAGTCTTGGTGAGTCGGTCAACCACAACCCATATCGCATTATTTCCTCTTGATGTTTTCGGGAGGCCCATGACAAAGTCCATAGTGACATTTTCCCATTTCCACATGGGTATAGGCAATGGCTGCATCATACCTTTGGACTTTTGCCGCTCAGCTTTAACTTGCTGACACACCAAGCACCTTGATATATATTCTGCAATCTCCTTCTTCATGTTATCCCACCAGAAGTGTTCTCGGAGATCACGATACATCTTGGTACTTCTAGGATGAATAGAGAAAGTTAAGCTATGTGCATTATCCAATATCTCCTTCTTTATTCCAGGTGATGAAGGCACACAAAGCCGCGTTCCAAACCGAATCACACCATCATCGTCGATATGGAACTCTTGCAGCTTTCCTTCCTTTACTGCATTCACCCTCTTTTGTATCTCCACATCATCCCTTTGTGCTTCCTTGATCTTCTGTTGGATGGATGGTTGCGCAATCATTTGGGCAAGGTAGGATGTATCCCCTACCCTTACGATTCCCAAATCCATCCTCTGCATATCCAAGAAGATAGGGTCTTTCTCAATCCTCAACATGGATAGAGTAGCAGGTTCTTTCCTGCTTAGAGCATCAGCTACCTTGTTTGCCTTTCCAGGATAATAGTGAATAGAGCAATTGTAATCCTTGATTAGCTCTAACCATCTCCTTTGACGCATGTTGAGCTCCTTTTGTGTGAATATATACTTTAGGCTCTTGTGGTCGGTGTATATGTCACACTTCTCACCATAAAGGTAGTGCCGCCAGATTTTCAAGGCAAAAATCACGGCTGCCAGCTCTAGATCATGCGTCGGGTAGTTCTGCTCATGGATCTTCAACTGTCGTGAGGCGTAGGCTATCACATTATCATTTTGCATGAGTACACAACCCAAGCCTTTCTTTGAAGCATCACTGTATATCACAAAACTTTCTCCACTTTTTGGTAGTGTGAGTACAGGTGCAGTGATCAGCCTTCTCTTTAGCTCCTTGAAGCTTCCCTCACATTCTTCCGTCCATACATACTTTACCCCTTTCCTTGTTAACTTAGTTAGCAGGCTTGACAATCGTGAGAAGTTTCTCACAAAACGTCGGTAGTACCCAGCTAATCCAAGAAAACTACGGATTTCTGTGACACTAGAGGGCCTGGGCCATTCTTCAATCGCCTTTTTCTTTGAAGGGTCCACAGAAATTCCCTCGCTTGTGATCACATGTCCCAAGAACGTGACTTGATTCATCCAAAAGTCACACTTGCTGAACTTGCCGTACAACTTCTCCTTTCTCAATGTCGCCAACACAAGTCCTAGATGTTCTTCATGTTCCTCCTTACTCTTGGAGTAAATGAGAATATCATCAATAAAAACTACCACAAATTTGTCGAGGTAATGTCTAAAGACTCTATTCATCAAATCCATGAAGATCGCAGGGGCATTAGTAAGTCCAAAGGGCATCACCAAAAACTCATAGTGCCCATACCTTGTACGGAAGGCAGTCTTCTGAATATCTTCCTTCTTCACCTTTACTTGATGATATCCAGAACGAAGATCCACCTTTGAGAAGTATTGAGCTCCTCTTAACTGATCGAACAAGCCATCAATCCTTGGGAGAGGATACTTGTTCTTTATGGTGATCTTGTTGAGTTCCCGATAATCGATACACAGCCGCATGGTACCATCCTTCTTCTTCACAAAGAGCACTGGCGCACTCCAAGGTGATGCACTAGGGCGTATGAACCCTTTGTCCAGATGCTCTTGCAGCTGCTTCTTTAACTCCTCCAGTTCGATAGGAGCCATCCTATAGGGGCACTTCGAGATAGGAGTAGCTTCGGGTATGAGTTCAATTGAGAACTCTACCTCACGATCCGGGGGAATTCCGGGTAACTCTTCGGGAAATACATCGCCGTATTTCCTTACGATGGGCATTTCCTCAAGGTTGGAACTTTCCTTTGACTCAATCATTTGGGCGAGGTATGATTCTTCATAGGGAATCATCACCCACACCATTGAAGGATTTCTCAAAGGAGATTCATGATCTTCCTTGCATTTTTAGAGGAGCATGGGATGGTTTGGAATATGAAAATATATTTCCTTTTCTCGACAGTTGATATGTTCTCTATATAACGAGAGCCAATCCATTCCCATTATAGCGTCGAATTCCACCAAGGGAAGTATTACGAGATTTGCCGGAATAATCTTCCCACATACGTCAATAGGAGAAGAATCAAACACTTGGGTTGCAATGATTGCACCACTTGGTGTTTTTACAGATATCTCTACTTCAAGGTTTCGGGGCTTCGATTCTATAGTTCTAGAAAACTTGCAAGATATAAAGGAATGCGTAGAACCAGAATCAAATAAGACTTTTGCCATTCTTGAGTGAATAGGAAGTGTACCTTGTACGACTTCATTATCATGTTCCACCTCCGCAGTAGTGATGGCATAAGTCTTCCCTTGTTCCTTTGGCTTTGGTGGTTGTTGGCGCAGATTACCCTCGAAAGCTCGAGGTTTAGTGCACTGGTTTGAATAGTGCCCTAGCTCCTTACAGTTGTAGCATTGAACCACGGGTGGTTCTCTCCTTTCATCGGCTACATTATACTTCCTTTTCATGTCTCTTCGACACTCGTGAGCTAGGTGTCCTTCTTTCCCACACTTGAAGCATTTCCCCGTCCCTTTGAGGCAGTTCCCATTGTGCAACTTCCCACATTTTTGGCAAGTGGGTCGTTGTGTTTTCTTCCCATCTTTATCACTAGATCCACCAGCTTGAAACTCCATATTTCTTTTCTTATCACCATAGCCATGGGACCATTCTCCAAACTCCATCTCCACTTTGAGAGAACACCGTACAACTTCTTCATAAATCCAAAGTCTCGAATTGCAAGAGCTTTTCGAAGGTGTGGTTTTAATCCACTAAAGAATCTATCAATTTTGCTATCATTGTTGATAACAAAACCCGAATCATACCTTGCGAGCCTTGTGAAATTTGCTTCATAGGTTGTGATAGATTCTCCTTCTTTTTTCTTGATCTCTATGAATTCTCTCTCCATCTTCGTGCGAAGAGTTCGTGGGAAGTACTTATTAAGAAACATTATCTTAAAGTCTTCCCATTCCATCTCTTCTATTTCATCCCTTGGCTTGGTGTTCTTAATCAAAGCCCACCATTGATCAGCTTCTCCATCTAGACGATAAACGGCTAGAGTCACCTTCTCTGTCTCGGAACAGTGAAGAACAGAAAAGATCTTCTCCATGGAGTTGACCCACTGTTCCGCAACTAGTGGATCGGAAGATCCACAAAACGTCGGTGGTCGTTGTCGCATAAAACTTTCGATAGCTAGCTGCTCCCTCTTTGGTGAAGGAGGACGTTCCCCATTATTATGGTTATTATTCATAACCCGAGATAATTGGGTAAGCATCGTCATGAAGTTTTGAACTCCACCTCCAAAATCATTGGGGATGTCGTTCGGGCAATCGTTGCATTGGCCTTCGCAAGAGTTGTTGGCCTGATTTCTCCTGGTTCCCACCATTTTCTAAAATAGAAAAGGTTAGAACAAAACATAAGTAAACAAGTCATGAATAACTTATCCTTTTAAACAATTATACCAAAAACATAACATATGGGATCCCTAGGTAAATATCCTTGTGTGCATATTTGTACTTAGTCTCATGCTAGAGGTTTTCTTTAGGGTTCACTAATCCTAATTCCCAAATTAACTAAACCTTTCCTCTGATACCAACTATAGCGACCCGGCCTTTTCTTAAATTAATATTACATCATTTCAGAGATAAAAAAAACATAATAGTATTACATATGGAGGATACATAGGTTTAGTGTCTTGGGAAAACTAGGACTACACATAACAAGTACAACATCAAGCATAAAAAAATTCATTTAATTTCTTCTTGTATAGCTTCTTAGTAGCACTTGTCCTCTCCTTAGTACATGTAGCCACCCGAGGATATACATCAAAAGGGGTGATCTAAAAGCCTAGTAAGAGGATAGATAAGAACAATATAGCATGGGGTGAGCATAATCATGACATAGGAAGAAGATCTTGAACATGAGAGGAGCATAAACAATAAACTTGAAATGTGGCAAAGCATAAAAATGAAACATCATGTCTTAGTGGTTAACTACCACACATAATTGTGAACAAATCTAGCATCATGTTCACGCATAATATCACATTTACTCATGAGATTCATCACTTTACCCAATGCATTGGAGCGCTATATAATTCCGGGCGCACCCGTCACATTTAAACATTCATATTGCGCTATATAATTCCGGGCGCACCCGTCACATCATAACATTATCATTATCATGCTTGCCACATAGAACACATATCAAACATGTACATAAATAACCCATGTAAAGGAATGGGTTTCATCTCATAATAACACATTCATAAGCTTTGGTTTCCCAAAAGAAAGAGGGAACAACATACTTGATATAAGAATCATCAACCTTGAATGAGAGGCAAAATGTGAGATCTTGAAAGAAGAGTTCTTTTTGAAAACATTTTGATGGACATAAAAACCAGTGACAAACATGTATATCCCAGAAAAGTAAAGGAAATGATGAACAAAAGACCTTTGAGGAGTAACCATATCAAAAATGGAGTGAAAGAGGGAGAACCCAAAGGAAGAAAATTGGGTTTGAGATTTCCCCTTACCTTGTACTCGAATGCCTCCTTCTCTTTAATGTCCTATATAATGACATTATATTCATTAATTAGAAATTAAAGAAACTTTTATACATTAATAGGGTTCATTCTGGTTTTATTATTTCATATTATGTTCCTTTGGATGACTTATAGAGTTTAAAAACATTGATCAGGGATGTTCTTTTTCATGGTTTTCTTGAGCGGTCCACTTGTATTCTTAATTTTATGTTTGGGTAGATCATGGTTAAACATACAGAAATGATATTACATGTAATTAATGATATTACAGAAGCTTGGATGATTTTATAATGAGTTATATTAGATCCATGTGGCCGAATTATTAGATAAGAATTAAATGAAGATTATTTGGGCTAATTTGAGCGGTTTTTGGATCACAACCAACTCATTTTAACTTTTCACTTAGTAGTATGGACATAGGTTATTTAAATAACTTAAAATAGAACATAATACATATAAAACATTCTGGTTCAACCATAAAAATGGTTTCATGACCAGATTGAAGGTATAAATGGAAGAAGAGAGCATGTTGTTTTTGAAGGTGATAAATTATCACCACATGAACAACGTTCTCTTTAATAAAATAAAAGGAAGGGGGAAAGGGTGAGGGGTGATATAATATAACATTAGAATCATAATATTACAGTATATATATAATAATGGATTTAAAGAACATTTTGGATGAAGATAGATAGAGGGAGATCAAGAAAGGAACTTGATCTTGAAAGGAAATTAAAGGAGAAGAGGGAGAGAAATTACCTTTAGAATCCTCCTCTTGAGTTCCTCTTTAAGGAAGCTAGGATTGGTCTTTTGATGAGACCAGCCGATTTTGTACGTGGGGGATGAGTTAGGGAAGGTGTTTGGGCAGAATTTAGAGAAGGCTTGGAGCTTGGGAGGTGTGAAGAAAAGGGGGAGTGAAGGGTGGCTTTTATAGTGGAGGGGAGAGGGGTTTTCTTAATATTAAATTGATTAGTTTATTAATTCCACCAAGGACAAGGAATAGTGAGTCTTGGATGACCAATAATAGTAATTTTATAATGTAATCCCGAACCAAGTGGGCTTACATCAGCAGAACATCAGCAATGACTCAATTAATGCATTATTTAGCTTTTATTGTGAATTATCGGATTCCACTATTCATCAAAAATTCAAGTATCTTAGAAAAATCCCAAAATTTTACCCCAACCATTTTTCGATGTGTAGAATCCAAAAATGAAGTCCATTTTTCAAAAATAATTTTTTAAATATTATTAATTTAATATTTAAATAAAATCATAATTTACTTAAAATAAACAGTTTTTAAGATTAAAACTGATTTTATAGTTCTTTCAAAAATTACGTAGGGTCTTATAAAATTATCTAAAAACTATTAGACATTGACTCAATAATATATGAATATATTTCAGGAAAATAAATATTCTTTTAAATTAATTAATTAATTATAATTAATTATTTATGATTTATAAAATACCAAAAATGTTTACTAAGGTCAAATTATCACTTTCTATGATGACTAAATTTTATGTTATTATTCATAGGTAATGTTACTCTTATTTACTATTCATAAGGTTCATATTACTATTCATAAGGGTAGGTTACTATTCATAAGGGTAGGTTACTATTCACCAAAAATTATTTTTGTTTCATTGGACTCCAAAAACTATCTTGAACACAACCGTGAATGCCGGATTTTTAAAATTCCAAACATAGGGGTGACAAAATTATGTTTAATGGTCACTTATCACTTAGTAGTTCATTATTTTGTGTTTTTATGACATAGATATAAGAAGGAAATTTTCCATTGAAAAACTTTGGGTCGTTACAGTAGTCCACACTTCCTCAAATGAAATTATCGCATTAACACCAAAGGGAAAGTAAAAAGATATATGTTTTAAAAGGAATAAAAAATCTTAAATAAATAATAAATATAATATATAACATATATAAACTTATTTTTCATCATAATTGACACCATGAGAGGCGGTAAGGAAAATTGAACAATCATTATTTAGTGAGGCGGTAGTTCACCGTACACATAAATAGTATGTTCGTTATCCATTAGAAGGAGGTGTGTGTAAGTGTAGGTTTAAAACTTAGAATAAAAAATAATATTATATTTATTATACTGGTGTTTTTATACAATAATGTAAAAAAATAAAGTGGAGGGGGTGTTGAAAGAAAATAAATGAAAGGACTTGATAGAAGATGTTACCTGTTAATCGGGTAACTCCTTTTGGTTTGGGCCAAAAGGCTTCCTTGGATTTTCTTCTTCCCAAGTAAAGTAATATATGAGGAAGGTAGGATTTATAATATTTTTATTAGTGAGTTATTATTCAAACATAATAGGTTTTATAGGTGTGAAGAAGTGGGAGAGGTGGTGGCCTTTTATAGGGAAGGAAAATGACTCACTTGGAATTTTTTTAAAACAAGTTAGGTGTACACATGTTATTACTTAAAAAAGTCATACCAAACCAACATAGATCAATAGTTTAAGGTTTATGGACGAATAATAGCCATAAAAGTGATTTTTTACAAGTGGATAGGTCATTTGGACCCCTAAGATTAAGGTTTAGTCCCTAATTGAGCTTAATTTGACCTTAATCATTGTGAATAATTTTAATCACTTTTACTAATCATTTTGTAAAAAATAAGAATTATATAATTAGACTATAAATATTATATTTATTAAAATGGTGTATTTATGTTTTTATAAATTCAATTTA
Source organism: Viscum album (assembly GCA_963277665.1). Classification (NCBI taxonomy): domain Eukaryota; kingdom Viridiplantae; phylum Streptophyta; class Magnoliopsida; order Santalales; family Viscaceae; genus Viscum; species Viscum album. The sequence continues at coordinate 506,545,846 of OY728159.1, forward strand.
TAGAAGCGTCAAATTTAAGATTAATGCTAATCTCGCAGATGAGATGAAATTACAGGTCCTTAAAGTAGAAAGAAGTTCAAAATTTTATTATGTTTTTATATTCAATTTCAAAGTGAAATTTATTCTAATAAACTAAATTATATTATTATATTTATAATTTATATAATATGAACTTAAAACAAATTTAAAATATAATATAACATTAATAATTATTTAAACAAAATGCATTTTTTTACTTAAAAGCAGTATTTTTCACTATTCATCAAAAAATGAAGTTTATCAAAAAAATCTCAAAAATTAACCTTAAGATAATTTAAATATTATAAATTAAAAAATGAATCTTATTTTATCAAATTAAATTTATAAATTTGTCTAAAATTTATTTTATTATTAAAAGTAGTTTATTTGAGAAATGAGTATTTTTAAACATAAAAGGACTACCAAATATCAGGTCTTTCATTATCAATATGTTTTATTTATATAAATAAATTATAAACAATATTTGAAATATAGTTATTAATATTTATATTACTAAGTTTAATGGATAGGTTATAATTAACCCATTTAAATAATTATAATAGAAAAATGATGTTTCCTAGAAACATCAATGTTGCGTGTAACATACGCCAAGTCAGTGTTCCATGTAACATACACTAAGTTGGTTCCATGTAACATATGAAAATTAGGTTCCATGTGAAATTAATTTTTATAGATACCCTATCATTTTACATATATCATTACATAATTTTAAGCATAATTAAACATCAAATTACAAGACAAGGATTGTAAAGTCTAGTGTCTTGGAAGACTAGGTACACAATCAAACATTATAAAATAAATTTTTATTTAATATACATAATGAGATCATATATTACATTGTGCTTATACATATTTATCGGATAACCTAGGGATAACATGAACAAAGGGATGAGCTAAAATCCCAGTAAGGGAAAAATCATAGTAATAAAGCTTTAGAACATGGGCTAGAAGGCATGACATAATGATATTAAAAGGCATGGAACATGTGAAATCATAACATATAAACATGGGATCATATAAACATGGAGTCATAATAATTTTTCATCCACATAAAACATTAATTTATCTTGATTCAAGGCACTATTCACATAGATGAATACAAGTCAAGGTTAACCACCAAGACCATTGCACATGGTAGCACGAGTAAAGGCTAACTGCCAAGACTGTTTCACATAACCTCTCATGAGACTCAAATTTACCCAATGCATTGTAGTGATATCTGATCACACCCATATTTACATGTTCATGAATATTATTTCCACATAAATAATCATACATAATCAATCATACAGAAACATAAGAGTACCCATGGAAAGAAATGGGTATCGTAATCAAGCTATAAAGAATAATTTAATTGACGTATCACACAAGTGTCCTTGAAAAAAACGAATTAGAACAAGAATGGAAATTAATATATTATAATAGTAATATATCATAATAATTGATGCCAAATTTAAGTGATAACATGTAACAAAGTTTTTAAGAAACATTAAAATTAAAACAAATTAGTGTGGTCTAATGAAAATATCGAAGATCATTTAAAATAGAAAAAGGTAAAATCTTTTATATAAAACCATAATATAAACAATAAGGTTTTCATGATAAAAATAATGGTTTTATAAATATAATGGTTTATTAAAAATATATAGTATAGTGTACTTGAAATTGGGTAAGAATTCGGGAATTTCCCTTAAAACGGGTTTGCTTATCAGGAAGTATTGAGGAGGGAATCATTTAAAAACATGTATAAACCAAAAATAGAATGAGGGATGTATCTTGAAACATTAGTATATATCATATAAACAGTATGTATAAGTTTTACATAAAAATAAAAGACAACTTAATTTGGATAAAAAGAATGATAGAGCAACCCAAGGGAATGTAGGAGGTTCGAGTAGAATCCCTTATGAAATATCGGCATGGTACCAGGTGTAATTAGGAGGGATTAATGAGAGATAAGGGGTTTATATTCTTTTATACATCATGACAGAAGTATGGGGGAGGTGATAAATCATACTCCATAATTAGGAACTACACATAAAAGGACATAACATAGAGGAGATTCTTGAATAAAAGTGGTAAAGAGAGGATCCCTTACCTTAAGTCTGATAGTGTTATTCGCTTGATCTTAAAGACCTAAAAAATAAAATTAGGTTCATTAATTAATAATTACAGAACCTAAAATAAATTTTATTGATTTATTATAACCTTATTAAGTTCAATCATGTTCTTTTTTATGAGTTAAGAGGTTTATTTTTATTATTTGGTAGCATTTGCTTCCTTGGTTTTAATGATTGGTTCACTTATATTCATGTTTGGATAAACATGTATGATGAGAATGGTTTTCCAGAATTGAAGTTATATTAAATTAGTGAAAATACAGAATATTACATGTTTATAAAATTCATTTGGTTATTTGGAGTGAAGGTGAATCATTATATAAAACATTAATGATAAATGCTTGGATTAATTTGGCAATTTTTCTCATAATTAACTTGTTTCGTATTATTGTTTTAAATCATGTGTGAAAAATTATTATAGAACATAAAATAAGATAAAATACATATTTAATAGTCTATTTCAACCATAAAAATGGTTTCATGAACATAATTGAATATGGTAATATAAACTGATAACCCGTCGTCCTTGAATGTGATAAATTAACACATCTCGGACGGTGTTTTCATTTCTTTCATATAAAAGAAGGGGAAAGGAGAGATGATAATGAACTATACCATTATAATAAAAAAATTATAGTAAATTTATGGTAATATATGTTTTATAACATTTTTATTAGTAGAGGTTTAGAAATAAAAGAGAACAAATCAAAATGAAAAGGAAATGAAAGAAAAGAAAAGAGAAATTTACCTCTCGATTTAATCTTCCTTGAGAACCTCTTAAGGTTAGAGGATTTGGTATTTTGAAAATAACAAGGGATTATGTACATGGGATAGAATCTTAGGGAGATATTTTGGTGGAATTTAGGGAAGGTACAAGGCTTTAGAGGAGTGAAGAGAAGAGGGGAGTGTGGGTGGTTTTTATAGTGGAGGGGTGGAGGGTTTTCTTAATATTTTAATCATTAGTTTATTATTTTTCCATAATACAAGTAATAGTAATAATTTTTGTAAAAAAAATTAAAGAGTAAATGTGAGTTCTAACAAATGTCCATTTACATCATCCATGACTCAATCATGACCTAGAAATTCAGGTTTTAGCATTTATTGTGAATTATCGTATTTTACTATTCATAAAAAATTCAAGTATTTTAGAACAATTCCAAAAATTCACCCCAACCATTTTTTGACATGTAGAATCCAAAAATTAAATCCATTTTTCAAAAATAATTTTGAAAATATGATTAATTTTATTTTTAATTAAAATCATAATTTACTTGAAAAATAAAGATTTTAAAACTATAACTGATTTTATAATGCTTTCAAAAATACATAAAGTCTTATAAAATTATCTTAAAACCAGAAGACATAAAATTGTTAATTTATCAACACCTTTTAGGAAAATAAATTTTATTTTAAATTAAATAATAAATTGTAATTAATTATTTATGACTTACAAAAATACTAATAATTTTACTCTGGTCATATTATCACTTATAGGTTGTATAAATTTTATTTATACATTTAAGGGTGAGGCTACTATTCTTTTTGACGATTTAATATTCATAAGGGTCATATTACTATTCATAAGGGCATGTTACTATTTATAAAGGTAGATTACTGTTCAATTTTTTTTGTCTTATCAGACTCCAAAACATATTACTGATCGCAACAGTGTATGTCAGATTTTTGAAATTCAAATCACAGAAGTGACCATATTATGTTTAAAGGTCACATAGTACTTAGTAGTTTATTGTGTTATGATTTTATGTGATTATATGGCATAATTATAAGAATGTAATTTCCATTGATAAAACATTGGGTCATTACATTATTCCCCCCTTATAAAATTTCTCCCTCGAAATTTCATTTTACATTCTAAGGCATAATCCGGTGTGGGTAATTTTCCATTATTGTTTCCTCTAGTTCCCATGTTGAATATTTGTACTTATGTTTATGCCACAATACTTTTACCATTTGGGTAGTCTTTTTACGTAGAACTTTATCTCTATGATCCAAGATCTTTACTGGATTCTCCTCGTAAGAAAGATCATTATCCAACTGTACCACCTCTGAAGAGAGTACATGTGAAGGGTCTGGTTTGTACTTCCTTAAGATGGATACATTTAATACATTGTGAACTTTGACCATGGTAGGTTGAAGTGCTAGTCGACAGGCCACAAATCCAACACGATCAAGGATCTCTAAGGGGCCGATATACCTGGGACTTATCTTTCCTTTTTCCCCAAATCTCAGGACCTTCTTCTATAGAGATATGCGTAGAAATACCATATCTCCAACTTTGAATTTAAGATCTCATCGACGATTTTCTGCATAACTATTTTTTCGAATATGGGCTACCTTGAGGTGATACTGAATGGTTTTCACCATCTCCACCATTTCTTCAACCATTTCAGATCCAAGCAGCTTACGCTCACCAACTTCATCCCAACACACCTGTGATATGCATATTTTCCCATAGAGGGATTTGTATAGTGTAATTTGGATACTCGAGTGGAAACTATTCTTGTAGGAGAATTATAACCATGGAAGATGTTGGTCCTATACTCCTTTGAAGTCCATTGAACATTCTCTCAGAATATATTCTAGCATGTAAGTAGTTCACTCAGATTGGACATTAGTTTGAGGATGATAGGACATACTGAAGTTCAGTTTAGTGCTTAGAGCATGTTAAGGACTTTTCCAGAACTTCGAGGTGAATCTCATATCTCTATTGGATATAATAGATAGTGGTACTCCATGCATCCTTACCACTTATTTGATATATATTCATGCAATTTGATCCAATGAGAAGTCCTCTCAAATCATGATAAAGTAATCTATATTTGTAAGATGATCCACAATGACCCATATAGCATTATTTCCTCTGGATGTCCTTAGATGTCTAGTGACAAAGTCCATGGTGATGTTCTCCCACTTCCATTTTTGCATGGGTAGTGGATGAATTATCCCCTTAGATATCTATCTTTCAGCCTTCACTTGTTGACATACTAGGCACTTTGATGTATACTCAATAATCTCCTTCTTCATATTGTCCCACCAAAAGTTCTCTCGGAGATCTTGATACATCTTTGTGCTCCCTAGGTGAATAGATAAGGTTGAGCTATGCGCATCATTCAAAATATACTTCTTTATCTATAGATCAGATGGTACACATAATCATGATTCAAATATTACAACTCCTTCCTCATCAATCATAAACTCAGATGATTTCCCATTTTTAATGGCTTCCACCCTTTTCTGAATTTCTATATCTTTTCCTTGAGCATCCTTTTTTTCTACATGAGAGATGGTTGAGAAATCATTTGAGAAATGATTTATGGTGTTCCTCCCTTAATGATTCCCATGTCCATCCTCTGAAAATATAAGAAGATTAGATCCTTTTAAATTCCAATCATTGATAAAGATGTAGGATCATTTCTACTTAGAGCATCTGCCACCTTGTTTTCCTTACCATGATGGTAGTGGATTGACTAGTCATAATCCTTGAAGATATCAATCCATATTCACTATCTCATATCAAGATCTTTTTGTTTGAATATATATTTGAGACTCTTGTGATCAATATATATCTCACACTTCTCCGCATAGAGAAAATACTTCCAGATTTTGAATAAAAAGATCACAACCTTCAACTCTAGATCATGGATAGGATAGTTTTTATCACGGAGTTTCAACTATCTTGAGGAATAGGCTATCACTTTATCATTTTGCATCAACACATAGCCTAATATCTTCTTTTAAGTATCACTATAAACCACAAAGAGTTCTCCACTTGTTGGGAGTGTGAGTATTGGTGTAGTGATAAGCCTCTTTTTTACCTCCTTAAAGCAGTCTTTACATTATTAAGTCTAGAAAAACTTCACCCCCTTCCATATCATCTTGGTCATTGGGTTTGAAAATTGTGAGAAGTTCTTAAAAAATTGTCTATAATACCTGGATAGATCCAAAAATCTATGGATCTCCATTACAGATGTTGGCCTGGGCCACTCTTCAATTTCCTTTATCTTGGAAGGGTCCACAGGTTTCTATTTGCTGATGATAACATGCCCAAAAAATGATACTTCCTCTGTACAGAACTCACATTTGCTGTACTTTTCATATATATTCTCCCTTCACAAAGTCTTTATCATAGTATTTAAATGCGCCTCGTGTTCCTCCTTGATCTTGGAGTATATTTGAATATCATCAATAAATACTACCACAATTTTGTCGAGGTAATATCTAAAGACTGTATTAATTAAGTCCATGAAAATTACTAGATAATTAGTGATTCTTAAGGGAATAACTATGAAATCATAGTGTCCATACCTCTTTCGAATGTCAGTCTTTGAAATACCTTCCTTTCTCACCTTTAATTGGTGATATCCCGACCGAAGGTCCACCTTATAGAAATAAATAGCCCCACGAAGCTGATCGAACAAGTCATCTATCCAAGGGAGGGGATACTTTTTCTTTATCATGATTTTATTGAGCTCATGATAATCAATTCAGAGGCACATTGAACCATCCTTCTTCTAAATGAAGAGGACTGGTGCTCCCCATGGTGAAGCACTTGGGCATATAAAACCCTTCACTATATTCTCCTATAACTACTTCTTTATCTATTTCAGCTCAACAATGGCCATTATATAAGGTGTATTTAATATAGTTAGGGATCCAGGAATAAGTTCAATTGAGAACTCAACCTCCCAATCAGGAGGAAGACCAGAAAATTCTTCATAGAATACATTATTATAGTCCCTCACAATGAAAATATCTTCTAGTGAGATTTTTTCCTTCATCTCAATCATTTTGGCTATATATTATTATTCATAAGGAATAAATATCCAAACATGAGACGATGATTCTAATGGATATTCAACTTCCTCATTAGAATTTTAAAGAATTGTAGGATGCTTCGGGATGTGAAGGGTGATCTCCCTTTCCCGATAAATGATGTTGGATTTGTATAAAGATAGCCAATCCATGCCCAAGATAATATTGAACTCCACTAAAGGATGTATGGAGAGATTTTATGGGAGATTCACTCAACAAAAATTTATTAGAGAGGATTTATAAACCTTGGATGCCATAATTTCCCCATTTTATGTTCTCATAGATAACATATCCTCAAAATTTTGAGGTGGTGTTTGAGTAGCTCCACTAAACTTGAAAGATATGAAAGAATGCATAGAACTAGAATCAAATAGTACTTTCGATATTCTTGAATGAATAACTGGAATACCTATCACCACATCGTTTTCCAGCTCCACCTCAGTAGTAGTGATAGCATAAGCCCTTCCTTATTTCCTTGGAGGTTGTTGTTGTTTTCCTCCGACAACCCTTGGCTTAGTGAAATTGTTTTCATAATGACCATGTTCCTTGTAGTTATAACTCCACAACACTTGCTGATCATTTATCTGAACCTTACTTTTTATTTCAAATTAGCGGGATTATTAATATCCTATTGGTAGTTTTTAGCTAGATGTCTAATCTTTACACATTTAAAGCAATTCCTAGTTCCCTTTAGAAAGTTCCCAAGATGATTCTTCCCACAATTTTTACACATGGGATTATTGAGCTTCTTTCCTTCATGGAATTTATTTCCAGAACTTCCCACATTAGATCCCTTTTTCCTATTTTTTTTCATTGGGCCCATGATACCACTAAGTCTCCGATCTCCATTTCAACCTTATGGTCACAACAAAAAATCTCCTCATAAATATTGAAGTCTCGAGTTGCCAACTATTTTTGTAGAATCAGCTTTAGTCCACTAAAGAAGTGATCCAACTTTCTTTCAGTGCTTATGAAAAAGCTAGAGGCATACCTTTCAAGCCTTGTAAAGTTTTCTTCATACACCCCAATTGAGTCATCTTCCTTACACTTGAGTCCTATGAACTCTCTTTCCATCATGATATAGAGGGTTTTGGGAAAATATTTATTGAAAAACATTCTCTTGAATTCTTACCAATCCATGGAATCAATTTCCTCACAAGACTTTGTATTCTTGATTAGTGTCCACCATTGATTATATTCACCATAAAAATGATAGACCATCAGCACAACTTTCTCTTATTCTGGGAACTAGAGGATAGAGAATATCTTTTCAATAGAGTTAATATACTATTATTTGAGGAGGGGATCAGAAGATCCACTAAACATGTGGGTCCTTTTTTGTATGAAGGATTATATGAAAACTTGATATTTCCTTAGGAGAGTAGGGAATTCCACATGATTCAAGTTATTATTCATAACATGAGCTAGATGATCAAGTACTGTCATGAAGTTTTGAGCACCCATTCCCATAATATCAAGCATATCATTAGGGAAATCATCACATTTTCTATCACATTGATTGTTGGCACATGTTCTTCTATTTCCCACCATTAACTATGAAAAATAATGTACACACTAGTGGAAATACGGGCTTTAACGTCATCGTAATAACGTCGGTTTTTTAAAAACCGACGCGAATAGTATGTGCGGTGAATTTTTGGCGTCGGTTTTACAAAAAACCGACGCCAAAAATAATTATGCGTTGATATTTCGCGTCGGTTTTGAAGAAAACTGACGCGGAAAATATTAGTATACATATTATCCGCGTCGGTTTTCCTAAGAACCGACGCGAATAATATTATGCGTTGATTTTCCGCGTCGGTTTTGAAGAAAACCGACGTGGAAAATATGAGTATACCTATTATCCGCGTCGGTTTTCCTAAGAACCGATGCGAATAATATTAGTATACATATTTTCCGCGTCGGTTTTCCTGAGAACCGACGCGGAAAATAAATTTTTAAAATGTTTTGGCGTCGGTTTTCATGAAAACCGACGCCGAAACTCATAATTCCACGTCGGTTATTTTAAAAACCGACACAGAAAATAATTAAAAAAAGTTTTCGGCGTCGGTTTTTTTAAAACCGACGCCGAAACTAATAAAAAAAAATATATTCCGCGTAGGTTTTTCTTAAAACCGACGCGAAAAGTCTTTTAAAAATATTCACGGTCAGAAACCCTCATTTTGTTCGTTCGTCGAAATCGAGTTCCGCTGTGGCGCTTCGGACTCCCGACGACCTTCGAACTTGATTTGCGATCTTGGACGGCCATTGTTGAAGGTTTTTTGTCGTCTGCACGATTTTGGGTATGTGTTCTTCCTATTTATCTCTTGTTTCATATCCCATTGTTTATTTCTTTATCAATAACCCTATTTTGCGTGATTTTGATTATTGGTTAGATTTTAGTTGTAATTTATCATTATTTTTTGTTTGTATTATCATTGTTGGTGTAGATTTGATATTGTTTGTTTTTGGAAGTAATTATACCGGTCGCAGTTTGGATTTAACATCTCCATTCGGGTTGAACTTCAAATTTTTTGTTTGTATTATCATTATTCTTGTTTAAAATGATCTTTCATTACATTATGAAGTACTATATTTTTAATTCCATTTCCATTTTAATAAATTCTTCTTCAAAAAAATAATTTTATTGTGTTAAATGAATTCACTCACATTTTTGCATGTAGTTTGTTGTTATTTCATTCCTTCTTGAGATTTACCATGCCAAATTCCTCAATTCTTTTTGGTTCTCATCATTTAACTAAGACATGAATAATTACCACTATCTATTATGTTAAAAAAATTTGAATAATTATTTTCATGCCATTATATAATAAATAATTTTTCTTGCAATGTCCATAATACGACTAGAATCATAATGTATTGTAATTATTTCTTTGTAGATAATAATATAATCATTATCCCTCTATTAATGTTCAAAAATACCTTTCCACTTTCATATGTGGGGTTAGATTCATGCATTTTTAATAAATGTCCTCTTAAACTAATCTCATTCCATTGATTATATTTATTCATCTTTCTCTCCCTCTAAATAATAGTCATGAAATGATTTACTTCCCCCTCTAAGTCATAGGCTGCAAATAAAACATTCTCACGATCTAATATTTCATGGATGGATAATATATTTCTCTTCATGTTGATCCATTCCTTGACATGTTTTGCTGCAATAGACCCATGGATGGGGGTGTAAGTTGTCACCTACAATATGCAATGGAATTTTTATCCCTCCATAATGAATTTATATGTTCATAGTTCCCTATTATAAAACTCATGGATTGAGGGAGTTGAGTTATCATAGTCACCAAAAATTGTATCATGTCTCTTAATACACATTGTCTTAAATAAGGATAGTTATTGCACTATTTTTCACATTAATTTTTCCATGATTCATTCATGTTACATCAAATGAATAAAAAAATAAATATAGTGTGATCAATAGTAGTCATAGTGAGAAATCATATTATCTTGTATGTCATTCATATAATATTAATATCATGAAACTTTATTTTCAAAAAATGAAACCTTTGATTTAACCATTTTGTCCTTGTATTTCAATATAACACACATGTATATAATATTAAAATTAACTGTTTACTGTATTTGTAAACGTGTTTCATATCTGATGTCTTTTATCTGATTATCAATAGTTTTTATGGAATATGTTTTTGTTTACAATTTATCTGATAGATATTTAAATGTTTTTATGTTTTAATATATTCATCAATTATATTGTGATATCAGGTATTAATGGATCATAATTGGATTTATCTACGAAGAACTACTAGTGAATATGAAAGAGGAGTTGACAATTTTTTGGAATTTTCTAAACGGCATAATCAAAATATTTATTTGATTTTCTGTCCATGTGTGAAGTGTGTAAATATGAGAAAGTTAAACTTCAGAGAAATCAAAGATCATCTCATTTGTTATGGTTTTAGCCTTAATTATACACGTTGGATCTTGCATGGTGAAAGAACCGAAAATTCAACATCCAATGTTGATGACGATATTCATAATGAGGCAGAGGATCGTATTGAAGAATTAATTCATGATTTAGGTGTTGAAACCATCGAAAAAACACCAACTGTTGAACGATTGTATGGAGATTCTGAGAAACCATTATTCCCAGGTTGCAGTAAATATACAGTGTTATCAGCAGTTTTGAGATTAGTTAACTTAAAAGCAAAAAATGGGTGGAGTGATAAAAGTTTCTCCAGTTTACTTGAGCTTTTAAAAGAGCTTCTTCCAGAAGGCAATGGGCTTCCAGATTCCAATTATGAGGCGAAGAAAATATTATGCCCAATGGGATTGGGGTATAAAAAGATACATGCTTTCCCCAATGATTGTGTACTGTATAGGAAAGAAAATGAACATTTATCAAGTTGTCCTACATGTGGAACATCGCGCTATAAGATGGATGAGAAAGTCAACTCAGATTCATTTTCAGGTGATGTCATGTAACGTTATGAAAAATCAATTTTTTTACTTTCCAATGATATCATCCAATATTTTTTTCAAACAATTCTGATAATTCAATTCTGATTTATTTTTAGGTACCAAAATCAAAACTCCATCTAAAGCATTTTGGTACCTTCCAATTATTCCTCGTTTGAAGCGTCTATTTTCAAATTCAAATGATGCAAAAAGGTTAAGATGGCATTCAGATGAGCGCATTTCTGATGGTAACTTACGTCACCCTGCCGATTCACCACAGTGGAAGAGTTTTGATAAAAAATTTCATGATTTTGGAAGTGAAGTTAGAAATCTCAGAATGGGATTGTGTACTGATGGAATGAATCCATATCGGAGCCTCAGTAGCCAACATAGTTCATGGCCTATTTTGCTGGTACTTTACAACTTGTCCCCACATCTATGTATGAAGAAAAAATATGTTATGATGAGCTTGATGATTTCTGAACCAAAACAACCGGGAAATGATATTGATGTGTATCTTACACCATTGATTGAGGATTTAAAACTGCTATGGGAGAAAGGTGTTACAGTTTTCGATGCATACAAGAAAGAGTATTTTATTTTGCGTGCTATGATAATGTTCACTATAAACGACTTTCCTGCGTATGGAAACTTATCTGGATATAGTGTTAAGGGACATAAATCATGTCCAATTTGTGAAGAACAAACTTCATATTATCAATTGCAGAATGGAAGAAAGACAGTGTACATGGGACATCGAAGATTTTTGCGAATTGATCATCCTTATCGTAGATTGAGAAAAGCATTTAACGGTTTACAAGAATACAACCTCTCCCCTCAACCATTGTCAGCTGAAGAATATTATGACAGAGTGAAAGATATTGATTCAACATTTGGAAAGAGAAAAAGTTCTGGTTTACAAAAACATATCTGGAAGAAGCAGTCTATTTTTTTCGAACTACCTTATTGGAGATTTTTAGAGATAAAACATAACATTGATGTTATGCATGTTGAGAAAAACATATGTGATAGTTTGATTGGAACTTTGTTAGACATAAAAGGAAATACAAAAGATGGATTACATGCTAGATTGGACTTGATATTAATGCGAATACGTTTGGAGTTAGCTCCCGCTGTGAAAGGAAAAAGAACATATTTACCTCCGGCTTGTCACACATTAAGCAAGATTGAAAAGATGAATTTTTGTCAGTGTCTTCATGGTATTAAAGTAACCAGCGGTTTTTCTTCAAATGTGAATAATTTTGTGTCATTGAAGGATTGTAAATTAATAGGTATGAAATCACATGATTGCCATGTGTTAATGCAACAAATTCTACCAGTACCAGTGCGTGGTATATTACCGAAAGCTGTCAGGAAGACAATCATCAGGTTATGTAATTTCTTTAAATCCATTTGTAGCAAAGTCGTTGATCCAAATTTGTTAGATTTGTTGGAGAATGAAGCAACTCTTATTCTTTGTCAACTAGAAATGTATTTCCCACCCACATTTTTTGATATAATGGTTCATCTATTGGTTCATTTGGTGCGTGAGATAAGAATGTGTGGGCCTGTTTATTTAAGATGGATGTATCCTTTTGAAAGATATATGAAAATTTTGAAAGGATATGTTAAAAATCCTTATCGACCAGAGGCCTCTATTGTTCAAAAATATGTATCAGAAGAGGCGATTGAGTTCTGTACTGATTATTTGAATGAGGTGGAGCATATTGGTCTCCCTCTATCTCGACATATGACAGTTGACATAGATGGTAGAGGGGTTCGAGGCTTAAAGGTAAAGTTCATTCCACGTGATGAAGTGATGCAAGCACATTTATACATTTTGAACAACACAGATGAGGTTCAACCATATATATCCTCACATATTGCTGAATTAAAGTTACGATATCAGAAAATAAATGAAAAGTGGTTGATGATTGAGCATAAGAAGACATTTGTTTCATGGTTTAAAGAGAAAGTCACCTCAGATATATCTGTATCAGAAACATTGAAGTGGTTATCAGGGGGACCATCTTTTAATGTGATCACTTGTTCTGGTTTTGATATCAATGGATACACATTTTACATAAAAAACGTGGATGACAAGAGTACCGTTCAGAATAGTGGTGTGATGGTATTCGCTGAAGTAGTGCATTTTTCGAGTGCCAAAGATAAAAACCCAATTTCTGCATCAACATCATATTTTGGAGTTATTGAAGACATATGGGAAATTGATTATATTAAATTTCGAGTCACTATTTTTAAGTGCAATTGGGTTGATAGTAATAGTGGCGTGAAACATGATGAATATGGGTTTAAACTGGTTGATTTGAAAAGATTTAATCACAATGAGGAACCATTTATCTTGGCGACACATGAAAAACAAGTATTTTATGTCATTGATCCGTCGAATGATCAGTGGTCAGTTGTTTTGCAAGGGAAAAGATATCATTTGGGTGATGATGATGATTCTGATGATGCTAGTGATTTACATGAGCCTTATTCATCTATTATGCAATTTTCAAATGATTACAATGAATATAAGACAGACATAGTGCATGCAGTATGTACCGATCATGATGAAGGGACGTGGGAAAACACTAAATTAGTCTCCTAATTTTTCTGGTAAATATTTATATTTTGTGTCTATTTTTAAAACATACAAATGCATGCCTCTATTTTTACATATTTATTTTTCATTTCCTTGTTTCTAATTATTCAGTTTTCTAATGATATGCAGGTACCCAAAATTTCATTACACTTTCTAGTAGAAATGTCAAATACAGATAGAGAGGAGCAGTTACCGAGGTATATCTATTTTTACATATTATTAAATATTCAGTAATATACATATTTAATGAAATAAAACTGTTAATTTATTAAAAAAAATTGCAGGACAGCTGATGCGTCCTCGGCGGAGGAGACTTCTCCAGTTACTACTGAAAAATCAAGTTCTCTAGTTGGTAAATGTGGTATTACACGTTTACAAAAACTATCACTCACTCGTGATGATAACAAATTAAACATCCGTTTTGATGATAATAATAATGCAGTTGGCCCAAATGCAGTTCAGTTTGTCAGTTATATAGCGATGCAGAGCCGTTGCAGGATTAGTATTTTATATCCTGATTGGAAGTCAGTGGACAGGACGGCGAAGCAACAACTTTGGGAGGCCGTGACGGTAAAATATCTTTATTTATTTATTTTATCTCATTTTTTTTAATATTATATAGTTTAAATGACATATTTAATTTTTTCAATTACAGATGACATTCAATTTTGAGGAAACCAAATAAATTAGGAAAAGACATCTCTCTTTAGCGGCGGTTCGATGGAGAGATTTTAAAAACAAACTGACGAAAGATTATGTTTTTGGAAAGAGAAGGTTTGAAAGACCATGTCTTAAGTATCCATATATAGATGAAGAAACATGGAAGCGATTTGTTGACAGTCGTCAGGAAGAGAAATTTCAGGTATTGTAATTGTTTTATATTTTAAAATTCATGCTATATTTTCCTTATTACTTATGTGTTTATTTTTATGTAACAGGTCTCCAGAAGATCTCATCAGGAGATCCAGTTGAAAAACGTATACCCTCATACTTTATCACGTGGAGGATACTCGTATTTGGACCAGAAAATTATTGAAGAAAAATTTGAAGCATTAAGAGCTCGATCAAGTAGTGGTTCAGAAGAGGTCCAGTATGGTCCTCCATCTCCTCCCACTCGCCATGAGAAATGGAAACGAGCAAGAAGAAGAAAAAATGAACAATATCTTACAGACGAATCTCATCAAGTGGCTGATAGAATTGTATGTAAATATTAATTCTTTATTAACAATTTTCCTTTTTTATAATTTATAAACACTAATATAAATTTTTTATTTTTCATTTCAGGATGAACTTCAGGAGAAAGAGACACAGGGCTCTTTTATCCCCGAGGGTAGGATGGATATCCTAGCCACTGCTTTGGGAAAGACTGAGCACCCCGGCCGTGTTAGAGGATATCAGGCGGGTGTTAGTATTCGGAAGGTTTTTGGTAAGAGTAAGCAACCAAGAGACCCGGAAATCGAATCCTTAAAAGAAGAGCTGCAGGATATGAAATGGTCTATGGGTGATCAAATTCAAGCAGCAGTACAGAAGGCTTTATTAGAACACTTGGCAAGACAGTCACAGTCTGCTCATCCTTCCGAGGTATATTATTTACTGTTAACAATTTTTCTTTTCTATAAATTATAAACACTGATATAACTTTTTCATTTTTCAACATTCTCAGCCTACTCACTCAGACTATCATGCCTCATATGCTTACCC
The DNA here is from genome assembly GCA_963277665.1 of Viscum album. Lineage (NCBI taxonomy): Eukaryota > Viridiplantae > Streptophyta > Magnoliopsida > Santalales > Viscaceae > Viscum > Viscum album. The sequence continues at coordinate 506,561,599 of OY728159.1, forward strand.
AACACCGTCTGGGCAGCCTTCCGAGGTATATTATTTAATGTCATCAATTTGTCTATTTTATAAATTATAAACACTGATATAACTTTTTCATTTTTCAACATTCTCAGCCAACTCACCCGGACTACCCTGCCTCATCTGCTTACCCTGCCCCGTCTGCGCAACCATTTGAGGTATATTATATTATTTAATTTTTAATCAATTTTTCTATGTTATAAATTTTAAACACTAATATACCCTTTTCATTTTTCTGACTTCTCAGCCTGTTCACCCTAACTACCCTGCCCCACCTGCTAACTTTGAGCCTCCACCTCCTCCATCGGATCGAACCTTATATTGTGAGTTGTTTGCGGGAGATCCTCATGTACATATTGTTGCATTAGGACAAGTGTATTTTTTTGGGGACTCGGTACATCATCAGCCTATGCAGATGGGTCAGGTTAGAGTATCAGTACTTGTTATTATAGATCCTACTGCTCTACTACCATTTCCTACTGCGGAGATCACCAGTGTTGGGGAATGTATGGGCCATTTTTTACTTTGGCCAACTGCACTTCTTCGTTATATTTCACATGAGGTATGAGTTTTTTTAACTAGTAATTAGAAATGATTCCAAATTACTTATAATGTTTTCTAACATTTAACTTATATAGGAATATCTGAAAGCAAAAGAAACTGTACAAATGCAGCAACAGTCGGCTGTAGATACTTCTGATATTTCTTCTGGGTTGAAAAGATTATCTCAGTGCTCTTCTTCCTTGAATTTTATCTATGAGTTTCGGATGACGTCCGATATATGTGGAAGAAATTATAAATTGAGAATATTTAAAGAAGATATCATGAATTTAGTTAATTTTGAAGAGATCGGGCTGAATGTGGTGCAGTTGTTTTCCATGTAAGTAAATTGACGTTTGAATTGCTATTTCTTTAATAAAATATTGTTATGTCATTGACTAACTATATTTTCTTTTTAAATTAGGTATCTATACAGGATTCTTTTACAAAATGAAACTACAAGCATTTATAGCTTTATAGATCTAGAGTACATTTCCTTGGAAGTCAAACATGTGAAAAATGATGAAAGAGTTCAATATATATCCGAGAGATTATCACAAACAGAGATTCAGTGCTGGTTTTTGCCATTTCTTGATAAGTAAGAATATCAACATAATTTTGAACTCATGATCATTATAATGTCATTAATTATGAACTTTTTGTATTATAGGGGGCATTGGATGTTAGGTGTATTTTTCCCAAATGAATGCACCTTATATTGGTTTTTCTCTTTATTAGGAAAAGTGCGTAAACCGTTTTCCAACTTATTAAACAGGTAAGTTGTTTTTTTTATTTTTAGAAGTTTGTTATGTTTAATTTTAATTGTTTACACAAGTTTTATTAGTTCTTATATAAAAAAATGCAGTTCATGGAAACATTTTACAAATGAAAAGAAACCAACGAAAATCAAATATGTGGAAGTACAGGTAATTAGTTTTTATATTTTTGTTATATATTGGGTTTCATTATTAGTAAATGTTTTATAACTGCAGTGTCATCGTCAAAATGGAAATGTTGAATGTGGTTATTATATTCTACGATTTATGTACGAGATAATCACAACTGGGGAAACTACTGATTTTCTTAAGGTTAGTTGTATTAACTTTTTTATATATTTTCATCCACTTTCTTCTATTTATTAATTTCATATCATTCAATATTATTGTAGGTATTCAATGATTCACAGTCATATTCTCAATCTGATATGATTCATATTCAATCTACTTTTGCGGACTATTTGTTAAGTCTGATTAAGATTTGAGGTATGTATACTAATATTTATAAATAATAATATATATGGGTTTAAAAAACTAACTCTTATGATATATTAGGTGTTTGAACCTACTAATAATCAAATGAATGCTTCAAAAATAACAAACAATGAGCATGTCATATATTTCAGGTACGTGTATTTTAATTCTGCTTTACTGAGTTTTCTCAAGTGCCTCTGCAAAAACTGTTTTATTGAATCTACTAATAATCAAATGAATCCTTCAACAATAACCAACAATAAGCATGTCGTATATTTCAGGTACGTGTATTTTAATTCAGAATTAGTTATTATATTTCTTTTCATTGTTATTTCTTAAAATCATTTGTCTGTACAGTGACAGATCTGTAGGGTGGTACTTGGATCATGAACATAGAGATTCGTATAGCGAAATAACATTCACAAACACTAAAAATTGTCTCCCTTGAATGCACATCAATATCTTCTAGGCCTTTTTATTTTTTATGCAAATAAATATAGAAAAATGATTGCCGAGAAGCATATCACATAATACCTGAAACAACGCTTAGTGGGTTTGCACAAAGATAAAATAGAAGGCGTCAATTTTTAAGGTATGTTTCTTTATGTCTCTTCAATCTGCATTTGATTTCAATTTTCTAACCTATTTTTTGCACTCAAACTTATTTCTCTATTATTCCATAACTTAAACAAATAACAATAGTTAATGGGTAATGCACGTCTATACAGAGAAAATATAAAAACCTGAGGTTGGGGGTGGTGGGGATCCTATGGTGAAAAGACACCCCCAACATCTTCAGTGGGGGAGGTGAGGAAGAGGTAGCATCGGCTGAGTGTTCCTGGAATTTTGATCAGGAGTCGTAACATTTCATTTTGGTAATTTACTTTGTGAAAAAATGAATGATTCACATTTTCATTTAATGTTTATTCATTGCACTAATATCTTGGATTGATTTTTTCACGCACATCTCCTTAGTTTCATTACTGTTTTGACAGGATTGGTGCTATCTATGGGAGGAAACTTACAATGATTGATACTGAGTATGGTTAGATTAAGAAAATGCACCATGTAGGTACGTGTATTTTAATTCTGCTTTACTTTGAGTTTTCTCAAGTACTTCTGTTAAAGCTGTTTAATTGTTTTTGTATACTTCGTTATTTTTTTTCAGGGTTTCGATTTGTTTGGAGGAGAAAATATATGTATTTTATTTAAAAAAAAAACTTTACGGCGTCGGTTATTTTAAAAACCGACGCCGAAAATCCTGTTTAAATTAGTTTTCCGCGTCGGTTTTTAGAAAAACCGACGCCGAAAACCTAGTCGACTATATTTTCCGCGTCGGTTTTTTAATAAACCGACGCGGAAAGTTTGATATTGCGTCGGTTTTTCGAAAAACCGACGCCGAAAATCCTGTTTAAATTGGTTTTCCGCGTCGGTTTTTAGAAAAACCGACGCGGAAAACCTAGTCGACTATATTTTCTGCGTCGGGTTTTTAATGAACCGACGCGGAAAATAATGTCTAAATGTAGCTTCGGCGTCGGTTTTATAAAAAACCGACACCGAAGCTCATAAGCGAATTATTTTTCGCGTCGGTTTCTATGAACCGACGTGAAAACTGTATTTTTAACGTCGCCTATAAAGACGTCGGTTTATAACCGACGTTAAAAATTAAAAAAAAAACCGACGCGAAAAAGTGTTTTTGCACTAGTGACAATTAGAGGGCTTTAATACTTATATATTGAGAACAAAAAGGAAACTTTGAATGTAAAATGATAAACTTGTAAAAGAGAAGTATATCCTAACTTGTGATTCCCTAGGTTTAAATATAGTTTATCCTTGATCTATTTCTTAAGTTATATTCTTATGGGTTTTTATTCCATTAATAATGGTTTGTACAAAGATCATTAATTTACCAAAGAATATCCCCCGAGAGTGTCAAACCAAGAGTGAATGAAGGACCATTTTCATGCACCAATTCCCATTCGAGTCTAGCTCAAAGTGGTGTTTTTAGGTTTTACCCCTAGATACATCTATTCTAGATCCACCTCTACCTTTTTGTATCTAGATAAGAATTTATTTTCTTGATAAACCACGTACTCTATACTTACAAAAATTTAGGGGTGTTTTATTATACTTAGTCTCATCCTTAAGGTTATTACTAAATTGATCTATTCCTAATCCAAAAAAACAACTAGACCATCCTCTAATACCAACTATATATACCCTATCCTTTTACATGTATCATTACTTGATTTTAATAATACTTAAACATCAAATTACAAGACAAGGATCGTAAATTCTAGTGTCTTGGAAGATTGGGTACATAATCAAACATTATAAAAACAACTTTTTATTTAATCTTCATAATGAGATCATATATTCCATTGTTCTCATGCATCTGCATAGGATAACCTAGGGATAACATGAACAATGGTATGAGATAAAATCCCAGTAAGGGAAAAATTATTGTAATAAAGTTTAGCACATGGGTTAGAAGGCATGACATAATGATATAAAAAGGCATGGAACATGTGAAATAATAACATATAAACATGGGATCATATAAAAATGGAGTCACATTAATGTGGTATCAATATAAAACATGAATTTATCATGATTCAAGGCTCTTTTAATATAGAGGATCAAAAGTCAAGGTTAACCACCAAGACCGTTGCACATGGTAGCACGAGTCAAGGCTAACCGCCAAGACCATTTCACATAACGTCTCACGAGACTCAACTGTACACAATGAATTGGGGTGCTATCTGGGCACACCCATCTTAACATGTTCATGAATATTCTTTCTATATAAATAATCATACATAATCAATCATACATAAACATAAGGGTACCCATGGAAAGAAATGGGTATCGTACTCAATCCATACAATATAATTTGATGGACGTATCACACAAGTTTCCTTGAAAAAAAGAAATTAGATCAAGAATGGAAATTCAGAAGGTATAATAAGAATATATCATAATAAGTGATTCCTAATTTAAGTGATAACATGTAAAAGAGTTTTTAAGAAACTTTAAAATTAAAACATTTTAGTTGGGTCTAATGAAAATATCAAAAATTATTTAAAATAGAAAAGGGAATAATATTTTATATAAAACATGAAGTTAACCAATAAGGTTTTAATGATATAAAGAGTGGTTTTATAAATATAATGGTTTCTTAAAAATATATCATATTGTATACTTGAAATTGGGTAAGAATTCAGGAATTTCCCTTAAAACAGGTTTGCTTATTGGGAAGTATTGAGGAGAGAATCATTTAAAAACATGTATATCCCCAAAAAAGAATGAGGGATGGATATTGAAACACGAGTTTGGATAATATACACAGTATTTATAATTTGTACATAAAAATAAAATACAACTTCATTTATATAAAAATAAATATAGAGCAACCAGAAGGAATGTAGGAGGTTCGGGTAGAATCCCTTACGGAATATCGGCATGGTACCGGGTGTACTTATGAGAGATTAATGAGAGAGAAATAGGTTTATCTTCTTTTATACATCATGGGGAAAGTATGGGGGAGGTGAAAAATCATACCCTATCATTAGAAACTACATATAAAAGGACATAACAAAGAAAAGATTCTTGAATAAAAGTGAGAAAGAGAGGATCCCTTACCTTAAGTCCGATAATGTTCTTTGCTTGATCTTAATGACATGAATAATCAAATGAGGTTCATTAATTAATAATTAAAAAACCTAAATTAAATTTTATTTATTTATTATAACCTTATTAAGTTCATATATGTCATTTTTGATGAATTAAGAGGTTCAATTTCATTGTTTGGGAGCGTTTGCTTCCTTGGTTTTAATAATCGACTCACTTATATTCATGTTTGGATAAACATGTATGATGAGAATGATTGTACATAATTGAAGTTATATAAAATTAGTGAACATACATAATATTAAATGGTTATAAAATTCAGTTGGTTATTTTGAGTGAAGGTGAATCATTATATAAAACATTAATGATAAACACTTGGATTAATTTGGTGATTTTTCTCATAGTTAACTTGTTTTGTATTATTATTTTACATCATGTGTGAAAAAGGATTCAAAAACATAACATAAGATAAAATACATATTTAATAGTCTAGTTCAACTACAAAAATGGTTTCATGACCATAATTTAATATTGTAATAGAAATTGATAACCTGTGGTCCTTGAATGCGATAAATTAACACATCTCGGATGGTGTTTTCATTTCTTTCGTATAAAAGAAGGGGAAAGGAGAGATGATAATGAATTACCCCGTTAGCATAAAAAAATTACAGTACATTTATATTACTGTTTTTTTCATTCCATTTGGATGAGGAGAGGTTAGGAAAGAAAAGAGAACAAAGGAATATGAAAAGAAAATGAAGGAAAAGAAAAGAGGAATTTTCCTATTGATTTAATCTTCCTTGAGAGCCTCTTAAAGGGAGAGTATTTGGTATTTTGAGGATACCAAGGACTTATGGACATGGGGGAGGATATTTGGGAGATATTTGGGCAGAATTTATGGAAGGAACAAGGTTTGAGAGGAGTGAAGAGAAGAGGGGAGTATGAGTGGTTTTTATAGTGGAGGGGTGGAGGGTTTTCTCAATATTTTAATCATTAGTTTATTATTTTTCGATAAGAAAAGAAATAATAATGATTATTGTGACAAAAAAAAGTAAAGAGTGCATGTTATTTCTAACCAATGGCCATTTACATCATCTATGACTCAAGCATGATGCATAAATTCATGTTTTAGCATTTATTGTGAATTATCGTATTTTACTGTTCATAAAAATTCAAGTATTTTAGAAAAATCCCAAAAATTAACACCAACCAATTTTCAATACATAAAATACAAGAATTAAATTCATTTTTCAAAAATAATTTTCTAAATATGATTAATTCAATTTTTAATTGAAATCATAATTTACTTGAAAAATACAGATTTTAAAAGTATAGCTGATTTTATAATGCTTTCAAAAATACGTAAGGTCTTATAAAATTATCTTAAGAAAATAAGAAATAAAAATTTTAATTTATTAACACCTTTTAGGAAAACAAATTTTATTTTAAATTAAATAATTAATTTTAATTATTTATTTATGACTTACAAAAATACCAATAATTTTAGTATGGTCATCTTATCATTTATAGGATGCCTAAATTTTCTTTATACATTCAAGGGTGAGGTTACTATTCTTTTGGATGATTTAATATTCATAAAGGTCATATTACTATTCATAAGGGTAGGTTATTCTTCATAAGGGTAGGTTACTATTCACTAAAAAAAGTTTATCTTATTGGACTCCAAACATCTTATTGATCGCAATAGTGTATGTTAGATTTTTGGAATTCAAATCACAAAAGTAACCATATTATGTTTAAAGGTAACATAGTACTTAGTAGTTCATTGTGTTTTAAATTAATGTGATTATATAACATAACTATAAGAAGGTAATTTCCAATTATAAAACATTGGATCGTTATAATGTTTGACTTAGTTAATTGCAAGACATAAATGAAATTTTAATTTATTAAAAAAAAGGTCCATAAAAATCCAGGGTGTTAGAAAACCTCTGAAAACTCACCAACCATTGGGACAGAGGTTGTTTGGACCTAAACAGATGCCCTCCTGGGACTCATAACTCCTCCAATGGACTCAGTTGTCTGGGTTTTTTGGTTTTACTGAGCTGTATCCATTGACGGCAACGCCGACACCTTAGAAGGATTCAGAGAAACAAATGTCTAGGAATTTGCTGTATGGTTTCTCATCAGACCTACAATAAGTTATGTGTATGATGATTGGTCAACAGATGAAGTCACATAGAATTACAACCTAATAAAGGAATACAATAGTTACCTGTAATCCCCATTTTTATATGCAACGATAGCTATGATGCCTATTGACGTTTCATGGTATGACATGGGGATGAACTTTTGGTAGGAGTAGTAGATGGATTCAGAAATGGAAAAGTTATGACCAGATCTACATGGACTACCTCCATATGCTCTGTGGCTCTAGGAGAACCCTTCGTAGTGACCCCCATGTCTGAAGGAACAAGTTCTCCAACTACAGTACCCCTAGGGGTGTATATCGAAGAAATAATTGTCTCCTGAGCTTCCTTAGACTCCTATAAGAATAAGGAACAAGAGTTTAGGATCATAATGAAAAGGAAAAGTAAGGTTAAGGTCAACAAATATAACTACCTCTTAATCAGTAATGTCTGGCTCTAGGATTATTTCCATACATGCTACTATATCAAATCAATAAGGTCATCCCTTAGAATAATGGAGGTAGGTATCCATATATTCCAGATATATGGCTATATCATGTGGATATTCATGAGCATAAATCCATGTAGGAGCAATGGAAGATCCGAAGCCTAGAATCTCGAAGGGTTCTTATTAAAGAATCTCCCAAACATCTCCATTAGAAGATATTTCCATTAAGGTATCGCAGGACTTCCAAGACTTGAGGAATTCTTATGTAATAGGGATGGATAATGAGGGGGATCTGTCCAGGGAAGTGAAATGGGATCCATTAACTGTAATTTCTTTTTGGGTGCCTCTTCTTCCATATAACCCTCAGAGACTGGACACTTGTGAGGTTCCAAGTGTAAGTGAAGAATCTCCCCCACTCCAGTCATAACTGAAAAGGTCAATGATATCATCACCAATAATTCATGACCATCATCATTATCATCCGAATTGACCCCAGACCTCACCATAGAAAGTAACTGACAAGAATATTTGTAGATGCTGAAAAATGCGTAAGTGCTGGGGAAAGTTCTGTGATGAAAAAACGAAGTCATATTTGGACTCGGAGGCCCGATCTGGAGGTCCCTGAGTGGTTGCGCGCAAAAAAAAGAGACGTGCGTGAAAAAATTATGTCCCGCGCAGAAGGCCCTGGGATTCGCGAAAGGTCCCGGTGCTGGTGCGAAATTATTTCACGCCTGGGCCCTACGCGGTTGATATTCCGCACCGCCGCATCGGTCGCAAAATTATTTCACGCAATCCTTGCATTCTGCACCACCAGAGGCCTATAAATAGAAGGAGACCCCCTTCCTTTTCTGGGATGAAGAATTCAAACCACCTATCATGTGCGTAATTGCCATTCCGTGCCCGCACAATATCGCCTTCAGGTAGGGTTCTTTTTCATGCCAAGTCGCCCCGGGATCCGCCTTCACATGAGATCCCCCTGGCTTAGACTAAATTCCAACCCCTCAGGGTCTTACCACCTGCGCTCAATTCCTTCCATTGTGCACAGGCCCGTCAGTTATGCGCAATCTTTGCGCGTCCCCTGTCCTTACGCTCGGACCTCGTCACTCACGTGTAATCCTGCCACCTTGCACGTAGTCCATTCAAGTCATGCAAAGGCTCAGCAGCCCTTATTTTGTGCAACCCCATAGGCTGCGCACAATCCTTCGATGCTTTTCACCTCGGTGCTCCCCGGGCATTCCCTGTGCGCGAGTCCGATTCCCTCCTTCCGGGTGTCGTTCATGAGTGTCCTGTGCACCCCGGGCGTTCGTATCATGTATGGTTTTCCCGTATGACCTTATCAGATCATACAAAGCAACTTCAAAGTCCCTTGGACAATCCTTCCAATTGCGTTGCTTTGTCTCATGCTTATTCGAATAGGCATGCTAATGGCTATTACTTATTCGCATAGCCACGCTAACGTGGAGCCCTCGATGGTTCACCCCGTGACACCCCCTCAGAACGGCCTTATCGATTCCTTCCCTTCCACAAGTGGTAGAGGGCACCAGTTATGTAAGTCCTAGGGGTGCAGAGCCAACCCACCTTGTCCGAGCTGTAGGGCGTTAAACTGCCAAGCACCTCATCCTCAACACATGGTGTTAAACTGTGATCCGGCCCCGTGCCTCGCACGCAGGGTCCCCCCACCTCTGACATTCTTCATGCCCTCTCATATCCATGGGTATGGGATCACCCCCCACATGGGATGATATCCTCCTTCTCGGAGTGGCTTTTGTCCGCGGGGAAGGGAAACCACCTTGGTGTAAGCCCCTAGCCCCTCTTGCGGAAGGTAGCACCCATGAACCTCCGTACTTCCCCGGTGCCAGGGCCAGTGGGGAGCATGATGGGAAGTGGGACTCCTCCTTTATTCAGTCCCAAAACCCTCTCCCACTGCACTTTTTTTCCCTTGGGCCTCCATCCTGGAGTATGTCCCAGCACCACGGGCCACTCAACGCATAAGCCCCTCCTCGCTTCCCACGGACACACCCTTAGCGACGTGATCGTCAGGTCCCTACAACCTCTTGTTTCTCACACTGAGTATGAATCCCGTGAGCTTAGAGAGAGCACCAAACCTGAAAACCATCTATCCCAAACTACGGGGACTTTGATCTGTGCTAAGGCATGGTACGTAGGAAGCCTCCACGAGGTTCAAGCGTCACCACCATGGGCCGTCTCAGAGCGTAATCCCCATCCATCCCGAACTACGGGGACTTTGATCCGTGCTAAGGCATGGTACATAGGAAGCCTCCATGAGGTTCAAGCCCCACCACTATGGGCCATCTCAGAGCGTAAGCCCCATTCATCCCAAACTACGAGGACTTTGATCCGTGCTAAGGAATGGTACGTAGGAAGCCTCCACGAGGTTCAAGCCCCACCACCATGGGTCGTCTCAGAGTGTAAGACCCATCCATCTAGAACCTAGGTCCCTCTTCACATTGGTTTTCCAAACCCATATCCTTGGGCTGTCTCAGATTGTAAGCCCCAAATGCCCCATCCCTCATGACATTAAACTGTATTTCATCGAACTACGCGGACTTTGATTCCCCGCCACGGGGATACGTAGGAATCCTCCACGAGGTTCAGGACCAACACCCATATCTCACCCTAACCTCTCCCTCGAGCCCATGTTCCTCGAGAATCTCATGCCCTAACCCAAAGGATTTAATCCTTCTGGATCCCATCCATGCGTTCATTCTCACGGGTCGCCTTTTCAGGTGTCCCACTGTATCATCGAACTACACAGACTTTGATTCCCTGCCGTGGGGATATGTAGGAAGCCTCCACGAGGCCCAAGCCCGAAGCCATCATCCATCCCGATTCTTACCCGGGCCGCCACATCCCGGTGGGATCATGCCATTTCAGTCCCCTCCACGATATCCAGGAAGTCACCCACATTACGGCCCCAACATCGGTGTTCCCTCCAGGGGGTTCTTCAATTTGATCCACTCTATCTAGTGTTCCGATCAGTCCGATCCATCTATGTTGGATGTTAAGCTTACATAATAACCTATGTTAAACATGAGAAGCTAAGGAAAAACTCATATAAATGCCTATGGCATAAAATTCCCCGTGTTCGATGTGGGATGCCTCATGCTTCTGCGGCCTCGAGAAGCCCTATAATAAGGGATAGAAGACAGACATGTCAGTTCCCCAGCATCAGGACACACCAGTGATGCCCCAACGTGACTAATCTCATAACCGAAGGTTGCTGCCCTGACTAGACCCCTTGGAAGGTCCTGACAAAAGTGGCGTAATTAACCGATTCCCATGAAGATATGGCACCGGGAAGAGATTCGCAAACCACGACTTAATCTATGAGGGAGACCTGGACTAGGTAACGAGCTCCGAGGAGGAATCCACAAAAGGAAGAACCGACATCCCATCATCCTGAATTCGATCAAGGAGCAGGCATCCCTGAATAAGGAATGGATGCCGCCCGCCTTTGGAAAGCAGGAATGCGGGACCACAGCAGCGCATCCTCTGTGTGACGGATGCACGCACGTCCTCGGCGAAAGCGTCAGAAACAGAAAAATGGTGAACTCAACGTGACTATTCTCTCCTCATCTTGGAAACTAGTAGCACTCAGGACATCAGGGGATAAGCATGTTTCCTGAACTCGTCATCCGGTACCATGTCCTACCAAGCAGGCCAAATGTGGAACTCGTCAGAAGTTGGGATAGTCAGGATGTTGAGCATTCCGTTCTATGACGTTGTCAGCGTGGATCCCTCTTGCCAACCATGGAAGAAAAAACGATGCTAGGGCACTGGTTTTCAATTCCTTTTTCTAGTAGTATTAATGAGTTTTTCTCCCTGCTTCAGGAATCAAGTCATTGCCTCCGGAGCTCGACCACCTGCCCACCGATGTAGGGGCAGGGGCAATATTAGTGCGGCTTCCCCACACAGTTTTGCTTCTTCCACGATGGACACGACCTCCACGACTGCTGGGCGCCTATTCCCCCTCTCCCCATTGAATATTATCCTGCGAAGGGTAATCAATGACCTTGTACACAGGTATGAGGAGGAGTGGGTCATACCCACCAGGGATATGGCCCGCCTAGATCTTGAGGCGGCTGTGCCTCACCGTCCACGCCGCCCCCGAGGGCCGCGTATGAAGCCGCTGCTCCCCACCCCAACATTCAATAACTTTGGTAGCTTGCCCCAGAGCACCTCGATAGCTCCCTCCCCTACGCCAACGAAGTAGGAGGTATCCGGGCCGGCCTTGTCGGATTCCCGCTTCAAGAGCTCCCGATAAGGGCCCCCACCAGGCCGCGTCAGCGCCTTCACCCAGTTCCCCGAGCCAAGGAGCAGGTAGTTCATGCACCTGCACCACTGGCTCCACTCCACCTGACCCGATGCTAGTGTCGGGCATGAGCAGAAGAAGACACTCGTAGTGGGGCATCAACATCAGCGACTACTGTGGCCCGAGCCACTGCTGACTCACTCCTTCAAATCCATGCATACATCGAGCAGGGAAAGCAGTACGCCCGACCTGGATTGAGGCACTGACCACCCCACAGGCAGGTTTGGTCGACTCTCCCGGTCGCTGGCACAGGTGATGGCCGCCGCAGACCAATCCGAAGCAGTGCCGCCCGGCGCGAAGGCTCTCTCAGCACCACCACTGCGGAAGGTGCGGGCCCTCCCTGCTTCCAATATTGGCTTGGAGGTTTGCCCCATGCCACCTTCAACCCAGTAGGGGGTCTTCCCTGTGATGGAAACACTCCACATGGGGGTCTCTCCCGCGCCCACTACGCTGGGTACGGGGTCACTCCCCCTGCCGTGAATAGAGAGCATGGAAACATTGCACGTCCGGTCACTTGCCAACACGAAGTTCCTCCCAATGTCCCTTTTGACATTTGTTACAGTGCACCTTGCACCCCAGCTTCCCCGGGTGGAGACTATCTCCACCCTAGAGCTGGTACAGCCTGGGGACCCCATGTCAGAAATCAGCCCTGCCCTGAAGAACCGTCCAGAGGCAGGAGAGCAGGCCGCCACCACCGTAAGAGGAATCCTGGGGAAGGCTGGGTAAAAATCAGGCCAGTCCGCTTCTCATACTCTGAGGCGGAGTACGATCCAGCGTAGGAGCCCTCCCCTCAGTCCTCTGAGTTAAGGGCTGGGGCAGGAACGAGGCGCATCAGCCTCATGCTTCAGGAATACGAAGCCCGTAGGATCCCTAATTCCCTCCGAAGGTATATCCAGGAGGATGAGACCCTGTCATGCTTCCAGGGGCCAACTACACAGTCTCCACCGTCGCCCCCAGAAGCACCCTCTACCTCGGAGCTATTTTGGGGGTCAATGATGGAAGAGTCAGGATGTAGCCCACCCCCGGCAGACACTGCTGCTGCGTCAGGGGTTCTGGTCGACGATCCATCTTACCACGACATGGCATCTAGGTCACTGTAATCCTCAGGGGACAACCTAAGATTCGGCAGCCAATCAGCCCATTCGCCGTATTCTCCACCGGCCAGCCTGCCATCCCAGCGGTCTGCCTCAGTTCTGCCGCTAGTTACTCAACCACCCTCAGTTTATGAGTGGGGAAATCAAAGTCCAGACACCAGATCTAAGATAAGGAACTTCTGGACCATCCTCGCAGTGGGCCACTTCCCTGAGAAGTTTTGGTCAGTCACAGGATCAAATTTTGCTGCACCAGAATCGCTCACTCCGGAGAAGTTTGAATGCTTCTGCCAGACCATCTGGGAAACTCACCTCCATCTTCACCACCAGCAAGTGACTTATCCTGGGATCCAATAGCACCTCGAAGGCCTTGGCGAACAATGCCGCCTGGTGGACCTGGCCACACTCCCTGCAGTCCGACACCCTGGGTCACCTAACCGCCACAGGGCCCTCCAACAACAGTGAGTTCAGGGGTTTCAAGTACAAGGTAGAGTTGTCGATGAGGCTACCCCCACGTGAAAGTCTATGGTTGGGGGCAGTATGATGCCCTCCTCTTCAGTGAAATTCACCCACAGCCTTATTCCCTTGGCAGTGGTGAGGGCATTCCCCTAGGAAGAGTGGAGGTCAACATGACCGACCTAACAGAAGAGTCGAATGAGCTGGGACTTCTCGATGGGGACACCCCCCTGAGTACGTGCTACCACTGGATCCATTAGGGAGGATTACTCACCAGCAGAGGAACCTTCTGGGTCTCCCTCCACCCACTGAAGCATTGGTACTGATCCAGAATGACAGTAAAGGTAAAGATCATGTTGGTGCTTCCAAGCACTCTGACCCGTTGGTCTCAGTGCCAAAGCTGGAAGAGGACCCTGAGTAGGCCACGCTGCGCAGCATCTTGCTGAGCCGAAGAAGTTAGTTGATGAGCTTCTGGATGAACGCATCGCAGAGCGGCGTCCCGACTACAAAAATCCTAGGCTGGGGTAGTAGGGGCAGGAGCAACTACCCCTCATTGAGATTCTCCTGGGCAACCCGGATCGTGCTGTACTTGCTGACAGGGCAGAAACTAGATCCCATGGCAAGAGAGCACAGTATGTCTCGCCGAACCCTCCTAAACGATGGGACCGTCTAGGGAACCCCATCCGGGCTCCTCCAGCCGCCCCAAGGGTCGCTCCACTAGCCACTCTAAGAGCCTCTGAGCTCGGATACCACATTGAAGAGCCTGACAATGAGATCGTGGTTAGGGATCCCCGTCAAGACAGGGAACCATGCCCAGAAGATCCAATTGCGGCACTCATTGCCCGCCTGGAAGCTTTGGAAATGCGACAGGTGGCTGTCCCACCTAATGGAAAGCCGTAACCAACATGGGTGGATGACATGCCGACACCCCCCGGATTCAGAAATCCCACTTTATCCCCCTTTAATGGGATGGGGGACCTGCCGCAGCACCTGGCCCACTTCAACTCGAGGTGTGGACCTCTGTTGGGGACTCCAGCGTAGCAGGAGGCCGCCAAGCTCCGTTTATTTGTTCAGACACTGGAAGGCCCATCATTCGTTTGGTATAGCCAGCTCCTCTTTGGATCTATGACTAGCTGGGAGGACCTTCTCAGGCAGTTCCTTTACCAGTTCAGCTCTACTACCAAGAAGATGAACATCACAGACCTCTTTAGGTGCAAGAAAAGACCCGACGAGCGAGTCACGAACTTTATCACCCGATGGAAGGGGCTCACATACTCCCTTAACATGTCATTGACTCAGGATCAATTACTGACAATGTGCATGGGGAATGTCAATATGGAACTGGTTCCCTCCCTGATCACCCATAATTATCCCGGAGGGTTCCGAGACTTCTCGAATAAGGCCCAGCACCTTGAGGAATCTCTACAACAGGCTTCCCAGGAGCGCCTGATGCCCCCTGCAATTCCAGTAAGGAGAGCTGCCAGAGCCGAGACCACCGCCATGGCCCAGGTAGAGGCCCCCAGGCAGTTAGATTTTCTACCAGTGGAGCCCACTCCACAGCCTCACAGAGGTCCTCCACCGAGGGAATAACTTCCATCCCAGCAGCGCCCGCCCCAGAATCGGCAGGCACCTCTGCGTAACACACAACCACCGCCTAGGTGAGATAATCAAGTTCTGCCCCCTCGGCAGGCTCCGCCGGCCCCCCGTCAAGGTCAGGCTCCTAGAGCCCCTTTTCCGGACAGAAGGAATCAGACATGCTCGTTCGACGAGGCTTAGGTCCCCGGTTACTTCCATAGTGCCCTGGAGCAGAGAATTGTACGACTGCCTGAGTTCCAGAAGTCAGAAGAGGCACATCTCACTGATCACCCCAACTACTGCCCCTATCACCGAATCCTGGGGCACACCATCAAGTAATGCTACATGTTCAAGGACTGGCTCCAAGACCAGATTAACAACAACATAGTGAGGTTGGGCCCAGCCCCGACACAAGTGGCGGGTGTCTTTGTGAGATCAGATAACAGTAGCGACAACGAAGGCGCGTGGTAGTAGGTCCTTGATCGTGGGTTCCAGAATTATAGCGACTGGATGGATTGCAGGACGGTCGCCTACACCCATGGAATTATCCGTGCACGCCTGAATCAACTGGAACCTTCAGAAGATGCGGCCGCCAATTCTGCGTCATCATCTCAGCCGTCCTCTTCCCAGAAGAGCAAGCATCGGCAACACAAGAAGAAGAAACACACCCCGCCAATGTCGTCTTCGTCTCACGTTCTCGGTGACTTCATGCCCCCGGAGATGGGCATCCCTCCCAGAATCCGCCCCGTGGTGGATGGTTCGTCAAGTGATAGTCAGGGGTATACTTCGATTAACACCGTTGAGATGGTAAATCCCTATATAAATCCCGACGTGGGGGAGTGCCAGACGAACCTCCCCAATGTCCCCAGCCGATGCCAAAGTCGGCGGAACCACGACCATATGGGTCACCAGAGAACATCAGTTGGCACCCCCAGCCAGGCCGTGCATGCCACTGAGACCATACATCAAGTCCAGCATAGAACTCAGAACACGATAGGCCCTCCTCTACCACCGTTTGTGTTACTGGATCAGGAAGAGCCACTTCGGCCATCTCGCAATCAGCTTCGCCCACTCACAGGCCGATCTCAGTCACCCGATCCTTACCCGGCAGCTACCCTTTGAGCTCCGACTAGTGAGCAGCGGGATGTCCCCAGTACTAGTCAGCCGCTGGTCCATCCGGCAAGGTCCACCATGCCTCCAAACGTAGAGCGGCCTCCTGTAAGAAGAAGTTCATGCCTGGCATGGAAATATGATGTTCTGAAGCACCTTAACAGCATCCCAGCAAGGCTTTCCATCCTTGAAGCCCCTCTCCTATCACCGGATATGCGCGAAGCACTCGTGGAGGCTTTAAGAATCCCCCTCTAGTTTGAGACAGAGGTAGTAGCTACAGAAGCCTTCCACGCTAAAGCAGTTGAGAGTGCAGAGTGCCAGGACGTCATCTCGTTCTCTGGTGAAGATGAAGACCCTCCCATACTAGGGAACATTCACCCATTGTATATCACCAGCCAGTTCAATGGCGTGGAATTCCACCACTGTCTTGTCGACACAGGCTCTGGGATTAACCTAATCCCGACTCGGACACTGCAGAAGCTGTGTTTGTCTAAGGATGACTTAACTCCCTCCGACCTCAGAATCCAGGGATACGATAGGACCGAACAGACCCCAGTCGGCCAAATCCGCCTGAATACCCAGTTCAGTGGCCTAGTTGCTAGTACTGAATTTATGGTTGTCTCCCAGGACACCATGTACAAGGCATTAATGGGAAGGCCATGGCTCCACCTGCATACAACAGTCCCTTCGTCGTATCACCAATGCCTCAAATACTCCCTCAATGGTCGAGTAGGTGTGATCCAAGGAGATGTGTCTCCTTTTTCCTCTTGTGAATCCCACTATCTGGACGATGACTATTACAAGAGTAAGGATAATCAGATTCTGGAAAGTGAGGTTGAACCCACCCCGGTCACAAGTGACCCCTGGGTAGGTCTGGATGACACCTACATCTTCCTTATTCATTGGTTGGAGGCCACGACCCCTGACATGGGGCAATGTTTTGTCGTTTAGGGTATAAGAGGAAGGAATAGTCCCATGTCCAAGTGACAGTAGAAAATCACCTCGTACTCCTACACGAACCATGCTCAGGTGATCTTGGAACCTCCTACCCCCATACGGTATCGAGACGTCCAGCTCATGGCAAAGATAGTCCGTCATACGTGTCTATTTCTCCGGGCTGGGATAAGTCGGCTCCAGCCGACGCGCCACTACTGCTTTGATGTTATCAAACTTGGCCCCTTAGGCCGAAGATCAGATGGGATTGGGTCGACAACCTTCATAGCCATGGTCTCAGTGGTGCATGAATCTCCCGATGCAATAACCATGACCGTACAAGCAGGTAGCAGCTGCCCACCAGATTTTGATAGCTCAAAAGTAGCTCCCCCTGTGGATGATCCCTAAACAAGTGGAGAAGAAGATATAGAGGACACTCCCCCTGCCTTTGAGGAAGGCGTCTCAGCCACGGTCGATGAACTGGTACATGTGAACCTCAGAAGTGAGGCAGATCTGAGACCCACATTGATCAGTGCCGCTATGTCTCTCAAGGAGCAGCAGCAGTATGTATAATTCCTCAAATAGCATCGTGATGTGTTTTCTTGGAGTTACGACGATATGCCAGAACTAAATCCTCAGGTATCCATCCACCGGCTCGGTCTCCCGACAAACCATCGTGGTTTCAAGAAACCTCATAGAAAGATTCACCCTTCTCACGGTGCCATGGTTGAGGCCGAAGCTGACAAGCTTAACAAAGCCAACTTCATCAGGGAAGTTTTGTATGCCAAGTGGTTAGCCAACATTGTTCCAGTCAGGAAGAAGAAAGGGTAGATCAGAGTCTGTATCGACTTCCGCGATCTCAATCGCCACTGCCCGAAGGATGATTTTCCCCTTCCAGTGACGGAATTGATGATTGAAACTATGGCAAGATTCCAAGCCCTATCCTTCATAGATGGTTACTATGGATATAATTGGATCCGGATAGCCCTCGAGGATGAGGAATCTATCACTTTTAGGGCACCCCAGGGTAATTTCTGTTACTGGGTCATGCCATTCGGCCTGAAGAATGCAAGCGCCACCTATCAGCGGGCCATGCATCGCATATTTAAGCCAATCCTCGGGACATTGGTGGAATGTTATGTGGAAAACCTAGTGGTCAAATCTCGCCAGCTCCAGGACCATCTCAAGGATCTTGAGAAAGTGTTCGGTTTCCTCCGTTCCTGCCACCTGAAGATGAACCCGTTGAAGTGCGCCTTCGGGGTCACCTCTGGGAAATTCCTAGGCTTTGTTGTCCGGCACTCGGGCATCAAGGTCGACCCAGAGAAGATCAAGGCAATTAGCCAGATTCCTCCCCCGAGCAATATTCGGGAGCTTCGAGGTCTTCAAGGCCACTTAGCTTACATACGCCGATTCATTGCGAATCTGGCCAGAAAGTGTAAGCCCATTTCTCAGATCATGAAGAAGGGAACCGCTTATAAGTGGGAAAAGGAGTGCCAAACCACCTTTTAAGAAATCAAGGAATATTTTCTCCAACCTCCGGTCTTGATGCCACCCATCTCCGGGAAGCCACTAATTCTCTATGTCACCACCCTGGAACGATCCTGGGCACCCTTGTTGCCCATAAGAACAATGAGGGGACAAAGAATAGCCTCTACTACCTCAGATACATGCTCCTTGATGCGGAGACCCGATACTCCTCCATCAAGAAAAGCTACCTTGTGCTCGTATTTTCCATGCAGAAACTGTGACATTACCTACAGCACCACATGGTGCAATTGGTCTCTCGAGTGGACCCGCTTAAGTACATTCTGAACCACCCCATGTTGATTGGCCGACTAGCACGGTGGGCGGTGATCCTCCAACAGTTTGACATCAGGTTCGTGTCTGAGAAGGCTATCAAGGGGCAGGCATTGACAGACTTCTTAGCTGCCCAACCAACCTCCGCAGATCAGCCATTGGACCTAGGTTTTCCTGATGAGGCAATCCTCTCAGTCAATCATGCCGTCCCATATTGGCAAATGCACTTTGACGGTGCCTCCCGGAGCCCCACCGGTAGGAGACTCAATGATCCTAGGCTCAACAGAGTGGGCCTGGGAATCGTCTTCATCACCTCGGAGCAATCCATTCTACCGTACTCATTCCTGTTGTCAGAGGGATGCACCAACAATGAGGCAGAGTATCAGGCTCTCATTACTAGTCTTGAGCTGGCCCTTGAGATCGACGTGCCCCATTTTCATGTGAAAGGGGATTTTGAGCTGGTCATCAAGCAGGTCAATGAAGACTATGTTGTCAGAAAGCCAGAACTTGTGCCATTGTTGGAGTGCACTTTCCATCTAATGGCCCAGTTCCCTTCTCAGCTAGAGTTTATTCACATCCCTCGGTCATAGAACGGTCGAGCAGATGCTTTGGCCAGTCTGGCCACGTCGCTTGCAGAGCCCGAACAGGACAACCTGATTATCCACGTGGCGCACCGGAGAGTCATCACTCCCGTTACCCCGGGGGATTATCGCGACCATCAGATAAACCATCTTACCACTGGTTCCCCTATGTCAGGAGCCCTGGGTACTTCAGATGCGGTGATCGAAATAGTTGCCGATTGGAGGACACCTTTGGTCGAGTACCTCCAATACGGTAATCTCCCGTCAGACTAGGCTGAGCGCGAGTGAATCCGACTCCACACGCTATAGTTTACCCTTTAGAGCGGTCCCAACCTTGAGAATATCCTTTATAAACGCGGACTTGATGGTGTTATCATCCGTTGCCTTCCAGGAGTCAAGATTCCACAGGTCATGCAAGAGGTTCGTTCCGGTTCCTGAGGTGCCCATCAGGTTGGGTCGAAGCTGTCTCACCAGATTCAGAGAATAGGGTACTTATGGCCCTCCATGATCCATGACTGCATTGAGTTATCCAAGAGGTGCCATGCATGCCAAGTCCATGATAACTTTGTGCATCGGCCACCAGAACCTCTCCATACCACCAAGTAATCTTGGCCCTTTGCAGTCTGGGGGTTAGATGTTGTGGGGCCATACTCGCTGGCAACAGCTCGCCAGTGCCAGTTTATCCTGACCACTATGGACTTCTTTTCCAAGTGGGCGGAGGCAATTCTACTCAAGGAAGTCAATTCCCACTCTATCATCGATTTCATGAGTTCCAATATCATCTATCGATTTGGGGTACCCCACGCCATCCTCACCGATAACGACACCAACTTCTGAGAAGCCGAGATGAATAAATTGTACTCCACGTACAACATTCACTCAAACCATACCTCTCACTATCACACGCAGGAAAATGGACAAATTGAGGCGTTCAACAAAACCCTCTCTAAATTTTGCAGAAAATGGTTGGTCATAACAAGAAAATGTGGCCGGATAAACTCCCCAATGCCCTTTGGGATTATCAGATGATGACCCATAATTCCACCTAGGTGACCCCATATTCCCTGGTGTACAGAACGGAGGCCATCCTACCCATTGAGATTCAATTTCCCTCATTGTGCAAAGTGGTTTACGACCAAAAAGCGCTGGATAGGGCGATTGAGATCCATCTAGTAGAATTGGAAGCACTGGACGAGAATAGGCTTCATGCCCTACACAACCTAGATAAACACTAGAGCAGGATGGATTGATCTTTCGACAAGAAGGTTCGCCTCCGCTCTTTCCTACAAGGTGTAACGACCCGAATCTGGAGCCCCTCCACTAGTGCCCCATACTCAGTTCGCCACATGACCTCAAGCGCATTTCCCCAAATGCCAGAGGCTGCCGACTAGCAGCGAGGGCCTTGGTAAGTTATTGGGGAAACTATGCCCTCATTTGGTAAGGTATACAAGGTAAGGAAAACAATAGTGAATAGTGGAAGCAGTAACAACATACATAACTGTAACCAAACAGTAGAAGAATAAATATATTGCAATGATGATAATGATGCAGCAGGTACAAGTATCGAAGGAAAGCAACAAACACAACAACATGATGAAATGAAACTTAACACAAAGTACTAAAGCAACAACAACTCCTACAGTATCGCAAGCCTAAGCTTGGTCCCTTTCTCTCCAGCTCAAAGCAATCAAGTACCGGAAGTCGAAGGGTGCTTTCCCTTATCTATACCTGCAACAACAAAGTCTGCTTGGGCCCAAAATCATGGCCCAAACAGGGTGTGAGATACGATCCCAGTAGGAAATCACCCAAAGATCCATGCCTAACAGTCAATGAATACAAGGCAAGTAAAAGTGAATGAAATAGTAAACAGAAAAGCACACAGCAGCAACAATCCACAATTCTTGCATATAAACTAC
Source organism: Viscum album (assembly GCA_963277665.1). NCBI lineage: Eukaryota > Viridiplantae > Streptophyta > Magnoliopsida > Santalales > Viscaceae > Viscum > Viscum album. The sequence goes on from OY728159.1 coordinate 506,583,421, forward strand.
ACAAGTGAACAACCAACAACGAGTAGAAAACAGGTAACCCTTTGGGTAGCTCTCACAGCCTAACCCCTATGGTTCAACCTAAAAGTACTAGAAAACCTCTAAGAGGCACACACAGTCTCACCCCTCTGGTTCAGCTAAGTGTAGACTCTCTGAGGAAGCACTCACCGTCAATTCCCCCTATAGTCTCGTATCGTACTAAAGGATCTCTGGGGAAGCACTCAACATCTCATTCCCCCTGTGGCCCGCGTCGAGGAACTACAGACTCTCTGAGGAAGCACTCATCGTCAATTCCCCCTGTGGTCTCGCATCGTATTAAAAGACACTCTAGATAATCCCTTACGTCCATTCTCCCTATGGTCTACTACACTAGGTTCTCACAGTCCTGTTTTAAATAAACATGCTCAGTGCGTGTATATCGTCCAAATAAACCTCAACACTACTTGGCTATCATTCTAAGGCTCAACAACATAACAAAGCAATAGTTCCACTATCCTACAACTAGGCATGACAACTGGTAAACGCCAAACAAGAAAAACAAGCATGGAAAACATCCAGAGTACATCAAAAACAAATCTATTCACAAAGGTAAACCTCTACTATAGAAATCAAGCAAGCAAGAATCAATCAAGGGCAAAACAAGAAAACACACAATTCCAATTCAAGGGAATTGGCGTAAATGCACAAAATATTAAAAGTCTTTCTACAGAAAGGCACAAAACACCTACCTCGATCCTAGAAGATCGATATACGTGAACAATGACGACAGATTCTCCTTAGAACGTCGTAGATATGAGAAAACGTCCGAAACACATAAACCACGATAACTTGAGAAAGATGAGGAATTGGAAAACACGGCTCAAGCAGAACAGAGAACTTACTGCTGTGCTTATAACGCAATCGACCGATCTTGAATCAGAGAATGGACGGAGGAACGGTGGCTCGGAGATGATCTGCGGCAGTACAGTAGCTCTTGGACGAAGAAGCTAGAGAAGAAGATGTTTTCCTCGATTAGGCGTGACCCCAGTCCATTTAATGAAAAAAAGGAATTACACGGCGTGTACTTTTAGAGTACATGGCGTGTAATAGGTCTTTCCGTACTCCGACAAAATCAGCCTCCACGTCACCCCTACACACCGTGTGTGTGGCCCAGACATGGACAACACACGACTTCGAGCGGGAAAAGAGTACATGATGTGTACTCAGAAAGTACACGGCGGGTACTTCAAAAATTTCCAGAAACATTATTTTTCTCAAAAACTCCAGAAAAAGGAAAAACGTACCAGAAACGAAAATCCGGGTTCTTAAAAACTTCCCCCCTAAAAGAAATTCATCCCTGAATTTCCCTAGCGAGGCGTAGAAGAAGAAACTCTGAACAGCTCTGGCCACTACGATCGAACCTCAGCCTCCCACTCCCAAGTCTCGTCCTGTACTCGCCCGTGCTGCCATAGAACCTGTACCAGAGGAATAGACCGCCCACAGAGAGCCTTCATACTGTGATCGAAAATCTGGATAGAATGCTCCTCAAATGATGCATCCACTTCAAGCTCGACTTCCTCAGGCTGAAAGACATGAGACGGGTCCGAAAAGTAACGTCGGAGTTGAGAGACGTGGAAGACGTCGTGAATGGACCGGTACCTCTAAGGTAACTGCAACTGATAGGCAACCGGACCAACTCTCTCCAATTCCTCAAACGGCCCGACGTACCTCGATGAAAGCTTACCCTGTCTTCGAATCCTTCTATGTCCCAACCTCAGTGCGACACGCAGGAAAACCTGATCCCCGAACTCGAACTCCAGAGGTCGTCCCCGCTGATCAACATAAGACTTCTGTCGAGACTATGCTCTATACATCCTCTTCCAAATCAACTCTATCTGCTCTGAGGTCTCCTGAACAAGACGAGGTCCCAACAAAGCTGCCTCTCCTACCTCCAGCCAGCATATGGGTGATCGACATGGCCTACCGTACAAAGCCTCGTAAGGTGCCATATGAATAGTCTCCTGAAACTGTTGTTGTAGGAGAACTCCACCAGAGGAATATTCTTCTCCCAAGAACCAACGAAGTCTATAATTCAAGCTCTGAGCATATCCTCTAGCACCTAGATCGTGCACTCTGACTGGCCATCCATCTGGGGATGGTATGCTATACTCAAAAGTACCTGTGTACCCAAGGCCTTCTATAGTCCCTCTCTGATATAAAGTCATCCCATATCATTGACACTGAAGGTCTCCTTGATTGGAAAGGAGTGAGAAACCTTCATGAGCTTGTCGACGACAACCCAAACAACATCATTCCCCCGAGGTGACCTCGGTAACTCGGTCACTAAGTCCATCGCAACATCGTTCCACTTCCACTCCGTAATGGGTAACTGCTACAAAAGCCCCGTAGGTCTCTGATGCTCTACTTTCACCTGCTGACAAGTAGAACATATCATGACAAAACCAGCAACATCCCTCCTCATACCTGGACACCAGTAATGGCAATGAAGATCCCGATACATATTGGTGACGCTAGGATGAACTGCCCAAAAAGAGGAATGAAAATCCCGCATCAGCTCCTCACGTATATCTGCTGAAACCCATACGCGTTCCTGGAAATTCTAGATCTCATCCTTACCCAATGTCCATCCAGGAAGAGGGTCCTCTCCTGACACACTCTCCCGCAGGACTAAGCCTTCTGAGTCTGATAGCTGCCTCATCCGTACCCGATCAAGTTGTGTAGAGGTAATAGCTACAGAAGATAAAAAAGTCTGTCCCTGTCTGTCGTGAACCTACAGATGCATCTCAGAGAACAAAGCTATCAGCTTCCACTCACTGCTGGCCTCCTAAACTACCTAAATCTGAGTTCTCCTGGTCAACGCATCTGCCACTGCGTTGCCCTTTCCTGGCGTATATGTAAGCTTGAAATCAAAAGACTGAAGATACTCAACCCACCTGCACTGCCTCAGATTCAGATCACACTGAGTGAAGATGTACTTGAGACTCTTGTGGTCGGTAAAAACCACAAAGTGCTCTCCCAGAAGGTAATGTCTCCAACAATGTAAGGCATGAACAATAGCTGCCAACTCCAGATCGTGCGTCAGGTAGTTCCTCTCATGTGGCCTCAACTACCGAGACCCGTACGCAACGACTCCATCTCCCTGCATAAGCACATCACCCAACCCGATACCTGAAGCATCACAATAAACAGTGTATCTATTTCCTGGATCTGGAAAGACTAGTATCAGTGCTGACGTCAATCTTCCTTTCATTTCCTGAAAGGCTGACTCACAAGAGTCTAACCATAAGAACTTCTCCCCCTTCTTGGTCAGACCTGTCAAAAGTGATTCTAGGTGTGAGAAGTCCTGAATGAAGTGTCTGTAGTATCCAGCCAACCCTAGGAAACTCCGTACCTCAAAAACGTTCTTTGGATGGTCCCAGGAGACTATAACTCTCACTTTCTCTGGGTCCACAGATACTCCTGCCTCTGAGATGACGTGACCCAAGAAGTGAATCTGTTCCATCCAAAAGTGGCACTTAGAAAGTTTAGCATAAAGCCGATGCTCTCTCAGTGTACTCAGAACGATCTCAAGATGTGTGGCATGGTCGTGTAGAGTGTGAGAGTACACCAAGATATCGTCCATGAAGACCATGACGAAGGATTCCAAGTAAGGATGGAACACTCAGTTATCAGAGCCATGAAAACTGCAGGCGCGTTCGCGAGACTGAACGACATGACTGTATACTCGTATACAACATACCTACTCCTGAAGGCTGTTAGAGGTATATCTGAGGGTCTAATGCGCAACTGATGATAACTGGACCTCAATTCAATCTTTGAGAACATAAGTGTACAAAATGGGAATAGGGGAAGGAAAACACACAAGTTTACAAAACACGACTACACGGCGTGTATAAAAACTACACGGCATGTCTTCTTAAGCCATTGATATGGGAATGTACCTCTACCCTATAGGTCGTGTAATACCTCAAACTACACGGCGTGTTGACCCAACACACGGCGTGTACTTGAAAACTGTTCCCCTGCCCGAGTCTCCTTACACGGATAACCCACATGGTCTGACTTAACCCGAGACTACACGATGTGTTCTGAACAAACACGGCGTGTAATAGACAAGGCTTCGACGGCCCGTGTTGTTAAATACACGGCCGTCTACACGGCTGTACCTTACATGGCGTGTTCCGAACAAACACGACGTGTATAGGTGAAGGTGACACCGTCCCGTGTTGTTCGTGACACGGCCGGGTACCTGAACATGACTACACGACGTGTTCCGAAAACAACACGATGTGTCTAAGAGAAGGTGACGCCGACCCGTGTTGTTCGTGACATGGCCGGGTACTTGGACAGGACTACACGGCGTGTTCCTTTACAACACGACGTGTTCTACTCGAGATTCCCCGACCCGTGTTGTTAGTGACACGGTCGGGTTCACGGCTCTGAACTACATGACATGTACCAACCGTACACGGCGTGTTCCTAAAGTTAATTATAAAAAAACGTGTCCCTGCTCACACGGTCAGTGCCACGGTCTAAAAACTACATGGCGTGTAGTCAAAAAGTACACACCGTGTATTCTGGGTTTTTCTGGGCAATAGCTCAAAAACTGCACAGAAGCCCAGAAAACCCAGAAAACAAGGCAAGGAGGTGCCAAATTACCATTCATGAGGGCCCATACTCCCCGCGAATCCAAACTTGGCGTTCATTTAAGAAAAGTAGAAAACAAAAAATCCTCTAACAAGGCAGCAGAGATTCTATCAAACATCTATCACAACAACATGCATAATCTAGACAAAGTCTATCACAACAGCATGCAATCGCTAATGCACCGTAGATGTCATGGAAAGAATGCATGACATGTGATTTCTACAAGTGACTATATGATGCATGAGATGGCATACCCTCATCTCATCGGGTTGCGACAGAAATAGAACCACAATAGTCAAGACAATAACAACACAAGGCATGTGGATCACTCTAGGTGAAATCATATCAACCGTAAAATCTCAAACCAGTAAACTGTAATTAACGAGGTAGTATGGATTTTCCCTATACACGGGTTAGCTACTCCCGAGCACAACTTAATACCAAGTACCGAATCCATCCTATCCCTGGATAAAGGCTCCAAATAGTAAATCAAGAGAAGAGAAACCCCTCTAATACCACTTTGTAACAACCCGAATCTGGATCCCCTCTACTGGTGCCCCGTACCCGGTTCTCCACATGACCTCAAGCGCATTTCCCTAAATTCTAGAGGCTGCCGACTAGCAGCGAGGGCCTTGATAAGTTATTGGGGAAACTATGCCCTCATTTGGTAAGGTATACAAGGTAAGGAAAACAATAGTCAATGGCTGAAGCAGTAACAACATATATAACTGTAACCAAACAACGGAAGAATAAATATATAGCAATGATGATAATGATGAAGTAGGTACAAGTATCGAAGGAAAGCAGCAAACACAAAAACGTGCTGAAATACAACCGAACACAAAGTACTAAAGCAACAACAACTCCAGCGGCATCGCAAGCCTAAGCTTGGTCCCTTGCTCTCCAGCTCCAAGAAATCAAGTACCTGAAGTTGAAGGGCGCTTTCCCTTATCTATACCTACAACAAAAAGGTCTGCTTGGGCTCAAAAGCATGTCCCAAAAAGGGTGTGAGATATGATCCTAGCAGGCAATCACCCAAAGATCTGTGCCTAACAGTCAATGAATACAAGGCAAGTAAAAGTGTAGGAAAAATTAAATAGAAAAGCACACAGCAGAAACAATCCACAGTTCTAGCATATAAAGTACACAAGTGAACAACCAACAATGAGTAGAAAACAGGTAACCCTCTGGGTAGCTCTCACAGCCTAACCCCTATGGTTCAACCTACATGTACTATCAACCCTCTAGGAGGCACAAACAGTCTCACCCATCTGGTTTAGCTAAGTGTACACTCTCTGAGGAAGCACTCATCGTCAATTCCCCCTATAGTCTTGTATCGTACTAAAGGCTCTTTAGGGAAGAACTCAATGTCTCATTCCCCCTGTGGCCCATGTCGAGGAACTATAGACTCTATGAGGAAGAACTCATCATCAATTCCCCCTGTGGTCTCGCATTGTATTAAAATACACTCTGGAGAAGCCCCTACGTCCATTCTTTCTATGGTCTACTACACTAGGTTCTCACAATCCTGTGTGAAATAAACATGCTCAGCGCACATATATCTTCCAAGTAAACCTCAACACTACTTGGCTATCATTCTAAGGCTCAACAGCATAACAAAGCAACAGTTCCAATATCCTACAACTAGGCATGGCAACTGGAAAACGCCAAACAAGCAAAACAAGCATGGAAAACATCCAGAGTACAGAAAAAACTAATCTATTCAAAAAGGTAAACCTCTACTATAGCAATAAAGCAAGCAGGCAATCAATCAAGGGAAAAATATAAAAACAAACAATTCCCGTTCAAGGGAATTGGCGTAATTGCACAAAATATTCAAAGACTTTCTACATAAAGGCACAAACCACCTACTTCGATCCTAGGAGGTCGATATACGTGAACAATGACGACAAATTCTCCTTAGTACGTCATAGATCTGAGAAAACGTCCAAAACACATAAACCACGATAACTTGAGAAAGAGGAGGAATTGGAAAACAAGGCTCAAGAAGAATGGAGAACTTACCGCTATTCTTCTAACGCAATCGACAGAGCTCGAATCGGAGAAAGAATGGAGGAACAGTGGCTCAGAGAAGATCTACAGCCGTACAGTCACTCTTGGACGAAGAAGCTGGAGAAGAAGACGTTTTCCTCGATTAGGTGCGACCCCGTTCCATTTAATGAAAAAAGAAAGTACACGGTGTGTACTAGGTCTTTCCGTACTCTGCCAAAATAGGCCTCCACATCACCCCTACACACCGTGTATGTGTGGCCCAAACATGGCTAGCACACGGCTTCGAGCGGGAAAAGAGTACACGGTGTATACTCAGAAAGTACATGGCGTATACTTCAAAATTTTCCGGAAACTTTATTTTTCTCAAAAACTCCAGAAAAAGGAAAAACGCACCTAAAACGAAAATCCGAGTTCTTACACAAGGTGACTTGGTATTGAACCTCAGAGTGCCAATGATCCCTGGAAGGAAACCACCCAAGTTGGAGACCAGATGGGAAGGGCCTTTCATTGTTCATAAGGTTTATCCCAATGGAGCGTACTCCCTGGTGACCATGTATGGTGAGCGTATAACTCCTCCCACCAATGCCAATTTGCTCAAGAAATACTTCTCTTGAGCCTCACGGTCTTGCACAACCTTAAACTGTATGGTCCCACATGATGCTAAACAACATCTGGTCCCGCATGACCTTAAACTGCACGCTCATCCCGCATGACGTTAAACTGCAAGCTGGTCAGGCCTTCCTGACCGAGGCCCAGCTGAGGCCCCTTGGCCTTTCCGGGCCCTAGCCCAAGTTCTTACCCGGAGAGTACAGTGTGGTGTGGGGGTTATGTCATCATTCACATCGGGTTATTCGCCACATCGTATACCTCTCTTATCTGAGGTGTCTTTCTCCTCTTCCCGTCCCAACAACAAGACGTTAAACTGCAAGCTGTTCAGGACTTCCTGACTGAGGCCCAGCTGAGGCCCCTTAGCCTTTTCGGGCCTCTGGCCTAGGTTCTCTCTCATGGGATTATGCGGCGTGGTGTGGGATTATATCCTTGTTCACATCAGGTTACCCACCGTACCGTGTGCATCCCCGGATGAGATGCCTCTCATCGTCCTACATGATGTTAAACTGTGCTGCTAGAACTATGTATGGATTGATTCCCATCCTTATGGGATATGTAGGACCACCTGAACACCAAGATTTCAGGTCCAGCCCCATCTCTTAAGAGATCCCCTGATCTCCCGGTCACCGCGGCCTCTTGGCCTGTCCCTCTCCACCAGGGGATATATAGGTGTGGTACAGGGTTTTTGGCACCATTCCCCCTTCTCCCAAGAATCCACCATCTTTTGGCTGCTCTCAAATTGAGCCCCTCGACCCTTTTTAGTGGTCTGATAATGTGTTCAGAGTACTCTGGTCTAGAACCTGGAGTATCAGATTCAACTTAGGCAAGTTATGTCTACTTTTCAAGCTTCATGTTCCTCTTCATTCGGGCCCTCGTTATCCTTTATACCCAGAGGGACCCCCAAAAAAATGGCCTAGATACAATTCCTAAGGGCTCTCCTACCGTTACGGGCCAACGCCCCCGAGGTTTTTTTATAGAAAATTGATACAAATCCCGTGTTGCGAACATGGTCAGCGGTCGATGCTCATTTGTCTGTCCCCATTTTAGGCTAACACGAAAGGATGCTGTGTTGCGAACATGGTCAGCAGTAATCCTTCGTCGTCACACCAGCCCCTTCAGGCCCTGAATGTTGGTTTCATGATTCAGATTATTTTCCACCCCATCATTTCAAGGTGGAATCTCGATACTCTTTGCACTAACCCTCATTGCTCCTCTACACGTCAGGCAGATAAAGCTGCAATATAGTGTCTCTCTGGGTTCCTGCGAAGCGCTAAGACTATAGGCTGAGATCTTCTCTAAGATCCATGTGCAGCTTGAACCTCATCCCCATGGGATATGTGGGGTCTCCCAGACATTGAATTTTGAGCCCATCTCAGCTGGAGGCTAGTGTCTCCTGCCCCTTTATCTTTAGACCTTCACTGGCCCCTCGGCCTGAGGCTCCTTTCCCGGAATCACGCGCGGTGATGGTGTGGGATTATGTCCTCATTCACATTGGGTATGCTTTATCACATCGTGCACATTCCCCCAGGTCCAAGCTATATGACCTTAAACTGTGCTGGTTGGTCCTACCACATGACCGTAAACTATGATGATATCGTCCCGGCCTCACGATGAAAAACGACACAACATTGTGATGACCTCTCCATAGAGGACATCACGTTGGGTATCGGTCATTTACCATACCATTTTTCAACGCCCGTATACGACTTTACTATTGTGGCGATGCCAGAAATTTATACCCTAGGCTGATCGCTCCACAAAAGAAAAACCATTCCCCTTAAAGGACAAACAAGATACATCAAATGCCGCTTCTTTTGGTGCGAGGGGCTAGACCCGCACGCCCCTTTCATCCTTTGCACAGGTACTATACCGTGCCATGACACCCTCCAAGAACTACGTATGGCTTGATTCCCATCCTTATGGGATACGTAGGAACGCCCGAGCACTTCCCCACGGACCCAGCCTAACATTCATGTTCGGTCCCTTGACAGGAACACTTCCCCAGAAAACACATGAAAAATAGGGCTTATGTCCTCATTCATGTCGGGTTTCGTGACCAACTTATTGTGTGTCTCCTGATGTCCTTACCCCTTGGTCCAAGTTCTAAGACCTTAAACTAATACCCTTTCCAGAACTACGTGTGGCTTGATTCCCATCCTTATGGGATACGTAGGAACCCCCAGACATTTCATCTTGGGTCCAGCCCCGAGAATCACAAGTCTATTCCCCCCTCACTGACAGCCCTTTGTCCTGACTTCTCGGGGAGTTATGTAACTGTAGCATTAGCCCCGAATAAGTTTGAGATACCCTATAATGATGTTGGGAAGCAACGGTTACCTCACCAGAGAGGTCCTGTCTAAAAGTAGGGATGATCCGTGATCAGATTAATACGTCTGCCTAATGTGCCTCCACCACGGTGGCATAATTTTGGGAGTGTTGGATTCCATGTGAACAAACCATCACTCCACTTTCCATGCTTCGTGTTCCCCCTTATTCGAATCTTTATCCTCTTTCACATTTGATGGGACCCCTTAATAGTATGAATGCTTGACCTATGGTCCGCCTGCTATCCTGGGCCAACATTCCGGAAGACTGATCACGTCTGGAGGGACCCCCTAACAATATGGATGCTTGACCTATGGTACACCTACTGTCCTGGGCCAACATTCTATAAGACTGATCAATGATATTTGAGTTAGGCCCCGTGTTGCAAACATGGTCAGCGGTCAGCCCTCATTTTTGTCCCCATTTTAGGCTAATGTGATATGGATGCTGCGTTTCTTCCACGGTTAACAGATATCCTCCATCGTCACGCCCCTCCCTTAGTGTTCTGAATTTGGGGAACGTGATTCACCTTTTTCATCTCCCCATGTTCGGATTGATTCCAAGGCCCCTAGAACTTCCCCACTTGTGCGCTAGAGCACGTCGAGAAGATGATACATCGATTGGTCTGAGGTCCTCTTCCTTTGATTGGGCCTCCCTCGTCTCCTTGGGGATCCGGGTTCGAATTTCGAATGCCCAAAGCTTGGTTGACGCTCCCACAATCAAACGAGGCGATAGTACGAACCACATTTGCTTCTCATGACCCACGTGAAATTAGTGATGGATTTCTATTTGTTTCAGGATTATGGTTGAGCATGACAAACCAAAGGAACAAGTATGTTAGGCAAAGGGGCAAGTAATTAAATTTGTCTATACATACAGTTCAAAAGATCAGAAAGCAGTAAGGTGGGATAAGTGTATGGGTGTGGCCAAAACAGGGCCCTTATGGGTCAGCTTCTTGGATGGATCTCTCCAATGTCGCCACCTTTTTGCTAGTGGCCTCTAGGACTGCCTCCTACCCCCTGAGAATGCTTTCTTCATCTGCAGCCGCGAAGCGCAGCTCACTGGCCCTAGCCTATGCCCGTGCCTATTCAGCTTGGAGCTCGGTTATCTGACAACTCGCTTCTATGAGTTGATCTTGAGCATTCGCCAGTTGGTCCCTCAGCTACTCCACAAGCTCGAAGCAAGTTGCAATGAACACCTCTTTCTCCTTCGCCTGTTCCTCGAGGAACCATACCTCCTGTTCCACCCTCAGAAAGGCCCAGGTACTCTCTGAATCCTCCTGGCACCGAATGATATCGGCGCGCCGGATGCTCTCCTGCATCCTCTCATCCATGTGATCATGGACCTTCAGATGAAGACGTTGAGCATCCACCCCTCCAGCACACATGAAGTGTATCCAGGTGTGGAGATACCCCATCCTATTTAGCCACTCCACTTGGGGATGATTGAGGAAACGTCAGATGCACTTCCATCCCTTGTGTCGCGTCATCCGACTCTCCTCGGCCGCTTCCAAATTTGAATCATCAAATTCTTTGAGATCAGTGGGCCGATAGATAGGAAAGATAGCCAATAGGGCGACAGTAAGGTCTTCCTCAGAGATTCCTCCCTGGGGAATTGGTTCTTCAGCATTTGGATGACCTTCCCCTCTCCCCTCGGTTTCGGTGGCACCCGCATCAGCTTCTGGCCCTGCCCCGACGGCAGCACTACCAACGTCCGCCGCTCCCCAGTCACCGATTTCTGGAGCCAACTCAGATTGAGAGACATGTCCTGGATGGAGTGGCGCGCGTGTCATCGGCATGCTAACAGATGGCTCGGGCTCAGCAGGCCGACGGGCCTCCAGTACCATGATCACTGTACAGACAAGGATCACCCCGATCAGTTGATTCCTCTAACAGTGAGTACCAGTATCGAATAAGGGAACTTATAGTAACCCAAGGCATCAGCCTCCATTACTCTGGCCGCTACAGGAGCTGTCACGGAGGGGGATCCCTCAGCACTTGTCATCTCAATAATAAGCATCGGTGCCCCGCCTTGCCCTATCGACGTCTCCTCCTCTATTTTGGCCGAAGAGGCTTGGTTAGTGTCGATGTTCCCCTGATTAAGATGGGGAAGATGGTTTAAGGATTGCAAAGGAAAGATAATACATGAGAAGAAAGGTAAGGGTCAGAGCCTACCTCGAGTAGTTCGGTCACATCCATATCGGAGCTGATGATCTCGCCGCTTTCTCGGAGACTCTCTTGGTGGGATGCCCCTTGTGATCCTTCACCTTTGGAATCCCCTTCTCTCTCTTCTTCACCTTACCCTTCACCTTTGGCCCACTCTCCTATTTCGTCACCCTCCGATTTTTTGCTGCCATCTTCCCCCAACGACATCCTCTCCAGATCATGCTCCTGGCCGAGCAGCGCCTTCACCAAGAGAGGTGGCTCCGTATGCCAACCTCGCTGGCATGAGTATGTGTCCATGGCTGTCATTTATGCATGCCGCCAGTGGAAGTCCACTCTATCGGTGACCTGAACAAGCTCGACTTCCGGTAGTTGGATCCCTTCCCGCATTATCTTCTTCCAGAGAGATTCAGTAATCATTGACTGCAGCAGAGTTATCCAAGCCGACCACAGTGCAGGGAAAACAACATCCTGGGAAGGTTGAAGAAAGTATTTTATTTTCTTCCCAGGAAGTTCTCTGGTTGCTCCATGGCCCCCTCCTCCTGCGGGCAATGAGGGTGCGACCACGCCATTAGACGACCCCGCCGCTGAAGTCCGGGCTTGCGCAGGCCCCATTTCTTGAGGCGCTGATGGAGCTCCTCTCCTAGCAGCACCCCGCCTACTCTCTCACTGCCGAGGTTCTACGATGAAAACCATGAGCTGCCGGACATGCTTCCGCAGAAGCCCCTCAGGGTATGCTATGGTCCAATGTTCAGCGTACTCAGTTGAGAGGCCCACATCGACTTCGGTGGGCAGAAAAGTGACGATGTCACCATAGCCATAGGTTGTAAACATCAACCACAGCTGTCAAGGAATAGAGGGATGCATCTCCTCTCGGACATCTGTGTATACCATCTTCGGCATTCACTGGAGGCATCTGAGCTTCCTAGTAAACCAGGATGGCATATAAGGCTCGCAGAAAATCTTCCAATCAATCCGGGCCATGAGTACCCCGCCTCTGTTGCTTTGGAAGTATTCCTTCTGCTCTAGCAATCCTTGACCGTCATCTATCAGCTGACCGGTTGGGGTAGGGAATGGAATGAAGGTGAAGTTGGCATGGTTACCAATCATGATCCGTATCCCCTACTCATTGAGCTTCATTGGTACGACCCCAACAATGTTCAGAAGAGAGGGTCGCAGGCCGTTGCCCGGGGGACAGATGACATTTGGGAAGGTGTAACCGCCACAATGAGCCGCAACACAGCCATGGAAGATCTGGAAGGGGCCGCATACTCTCTGAGGTGATCCCCCTCTCGAGATGCGTCCCAAGATGTCATATAGCCAAGCCAGCACGGGGACCCCAAGATTGAACCTATTGTTGGAAGCCATGATGCTCGCCATCACCAAGGTCGCGGGGCAGACGCCCATCTTTGCGTCCCGTACCGACAAGATCCACCCACTCAGGAATGTGGTAAGGAATCCGGCATACCAGACATTCGGGTCCTGGGCGTCGTTAATGCTATAGTCCCATGATTGGTATTGCCCCACCTCCAAGATCCTCCAGTAGGAACCGCTCTTGCTCCTCTGAACTGCGGCTGGACACCGCTTTCCTCGCCCTGGCATCTTGACATCTAGGTCCTTCTCCAAGAACAGGCCGAACCAGTCCTTGTAGGAAATGTCCTTCAATAAGTCCTTGACCTTCATCCTCTCCTTGGCCAACTCCAGCAGGTGCCATGTTAGTATGGGGGTTTGAGACCTGTCACACCATATGTTCATCGGTGGGAGGAACTAATCGTATTGATGGCCCTCCAGAGGGATGCCTCCAATGCAGTGTATGTACCAAAGGCTAATGTCGACTTCCCCATGATGGAGATGAAATGTGTTGGTGTCAGGGGACCACCGAGTGAACATCTTTGGTCCGGGCTCAGGTTGCCGGTAGAAGTGGAACTGCGATGTCCACACTGCCTCAAATAGACCAATATGCCACAACTCAGCCCCGAATTGGTTGCATGTGTGGTGAACCCAGTACGCCTTGGCCCACTCAATGGTGAAGTTGCCCCCAGACTGCAGATCCTAGTCCTGCAGCCAACCTTTGGTCTCGTTGGTGATGCTCTGACGGAAAGTGCTCGTGTAGAGGGCTGGTGAGTTCTCCGCAATAGGATCACCCCCAACAATGGTCCTGGTCCTGGGATTCAGGACATATACATCCATGTGCCTAGTTTCTCTAGCAGGATGACTGTTGTTAGTGATGTTTTATCGAGGAAGGTCATCTTCACGAGTCACCCATGACTGTGGGGTATCAACCTTGAAGCCCGGTAGGGGAACCTCCTCCAGGATGCCAAAGTTCCACAACGACAGATTATCTGATAAGGCATACTCTTTTTGGGCGGGAGTTAGCATGTTGAAGAGGGTGTGGTTATTGGAGACCACTCTCTTTTTGACGTAAACCTCCGGGTTCACCGCCATCGCAGCTCTGCATGCAATGACCTCCCCCTCATCAACCTGGTTTGCAGCCATCTTTTTCAAGATAAGTGTTCGGAAGTGGTGCACGAAATTGGGGGCTTGGGCACAGAATCTAGTTGTCGGGCATGTAAAAGTAGAGACTCGTGCACAATCTCAGAGTGTTGCGCGGAAAATACCAGGTTTGCGCGTTAGAGGCCGCTAATTCTCAGCGGAATTACGCGCAGCCACGCTGTTTTCACACAGAAGCGGAAGCAATTTTGTGCATGAGAGATCAGGGCTTATCGTGCGAGAAATTCCATACAGAGCATAGGTCCCATGGCAGATTTTGTAGGAAAAGTCAGGGTTTCATGCCCTCACGTAAAGAGTATTCTGCGCCTGACTGGGGTTTTGTGCGCCACTCAAGCTTTTTGCGCGGTAGCGGCCCATTGGTCCACCATTTCGGCATTTCCCTCAGAATCCGATTGTTGTGACCCCTCGCCGATCCAATTTTGAGGGGGGGGGGGCATTTGTAGACGCCGAAAAATGCGTAAGTGCTGGGAAAAGTTCCGTGAAGAAAAAGTGAATTCATATTTGGACCCGGAGGCCCGGTCCGGAGGGCCCAGAGCAGTTTCGTGCAAAAAAGGAGACACGCATGAAAAAATTATGTCCCGCGCGGAAGGCCTCAAGATTCATGAAAATCCCAGAGCTAACGCGAAATTATTTCATGCCCGGGCCCCGTACGGTTGATATTCCGCACCACCGCATCGGTCACACAGTTATTTCGCACAAGCCTTGCATTCCGCACTGCAAGAGGCCTTTAAATAGAAGGAGACCCCCTTCCTTTTCAGGGCTGAAGAATTCAAACCACCTCTCATGCGTGTAATTTCCATTCCGCACACACGCAATATGGCCTTCAGGTAGGGTTCTTTTTCACGCCAAGTCGCCTCGAGATCCTCCTTCACGCGAGATCCCCCTGGCTTAGACTAAATTCCAACCCCTCAGGGTACTCCCACCTGCGCGCAATTCCTTCCATTGTGTGCACACCCGTCAGTTGTGTACAATATTTGCACGTCCCCTGTCCTTACGCTCGGACCCTTATCACCCATGCGTAATCCTGCCACCTTGCGCACAATCCATTCAAGTCGCGAAAAGGCTCGACAACCCTTATTTTGTGCAACCCCAAAGGCTGCGTGCAATCCTTCGGCGTTTTTCACCTCGGTGCTCCCCAGTCATTCCCTATGCATGAGTCTAATTCCCTCCTTCCGGGTGCTGTTCGCGAGTGTCCTGTGCACCCCAGGAGTTTGTATCATGTATGGTTTTCCCGTACGACCTTCTCAGCTCATACGAAGCAACTTCAAAGTCCCTTGGACAATCCTTCCCATTACGTTGCTTCGCCTCATGCTTCTTCGCATAGGCACGCTAACGACTATTGCTTCTTCGCATAGCCATGCTAACGTGGGGCCCTCGATGGTTCGCCCCACGAAACCCCCTCAGAACGGCCTTGCCGATTCCTTCCCTTCCACAAGGGGTAGAGGGCACTAGTTATGTAAGTCATAGGGGTGCGGAGCCAACCCACCTCATCCGAGCTGCAGGATGTTAAATTTCCAAGCACCTCGTCCTCAACACATGGTGTTAAACTGTGATCCAGCCCCGTGCCTCACACGTAGGGTCCCCCAACCTCAGAAATTCTCCACGCCCTCTGGTCTCCACAGGGATGGGATCACCCCCCACATGGGATGATATCCTCCTTCTCAGAGTGGCGTTTGTCCGCGGGGAAGGGCAGTTGCCTTGGTGTAAGCCCCTAGCCCCTCTTGCGGAAGGTAGCACCCATGAACCTCCGTAGTTTCCCGAAACTAGGGCCAGCGGGGAGCATGATGGGAAGTGGGACTCATCCTTTATTTGGCACCAAATCCCTCTCTCGCTGCGCTTTTTTCCCCTTGGGCCTTCATCCTGGAGTAAGTCCCGGCACCACGGGCTGCTCAACGCGTAAGCCCCTCCTCGCTTCCCATGGATGCACCCTTCGCGACGTGATCGTCAGGTCTCAGCAACCTCTTGTTTCTCACACTGAGTATGACTCCCGGGAGCTTAGAGTGAGCACCGACCCAGACAACCATCCATCATGAACTATGGGGACTTTTATCCGTGCTAAGGCATGGTACGTAGGAAGCCTCCATGAGGTTCAAGCCCCGCCACCATGGGCCGTCTTAGAGCATATGCCCCATCCATCTCGAACTACGGGGACTTTGATCCATGCTAATACATGGTACATAGGAAGCCTCCACAATGTTCAAGCCCCACCACCATGGGCCGCATCAGACTGTAAGCCCCATCCATCTTGAACTATGGGGACTTTGATCCATGCTAAGGCATGGTATGTAGGAAGCATCCATGAGGTTCAAGCCCCACCACCATGGGCCATCTCAGAGGGTAAGCCCCATCCATCTGGACCCCAGGTCCCTCTTCACGTCGGTTCGCCGACCCCATATCCTTAGGCCGTCTCAGAGTGTAAGCCCCAAATTCCCCATCCCGCATAACATTAAACTGTATTTCATCGAACTATGTAGACTTTGATTCCCCGCCATGGGGATACGTAGGAATCCTCCACGAGGATCAATCCCAACACCCATGTCTCACCCTGACCTCTCCCTTGAGCCCACATGCCTCGGGAAGCTCATGCCCTAACCCGGAAGTTTTACTCCCTCTGGATCCCATCCATGCGTTCATTCTCACAGGTCGCCTTTTTAGGTGTCCCACCATATCATCAGACTACACGAACTTTGATTCCCTACCACGGGGATACGTAGGAAGCCTCTACAAGGCCCAAGCCCAAATCCGTCATCCATCCTGATTCTTACCCGGGCCACCACATCCCGGTGGGATCATTACATTTCAGTACCCTCCATAGTTTCCAGGAATCCACCCACATGCCGGCCCCAACATTGGTGTTCCCTCCAGGGGGTTCTTCAATATGATCCACTTTAGCTAGTGTTCCGATAAGTCTGATCTATCTCTGCTGGACGTTAAACTTGCAGAATACCCTATGTTAAACATAGAAAGTTGAGGAAAACCCCAGATATATGCCTATGGCATACAATTCCCTATGTTTGATGTGGGATTCCTCGGGCTTCCGTGCCCTCGAGAAACCCTATAATAAGGGACAAAAGACAGACATGCCAGTTCCCCAGCGTCAAGACATGCCAGTGATGCCCCGACGTGACTACTCTATTGACCGAAGGTTGCTGCCCTGACCGGACCCCTTGGAAGGTCCTGAAAGAAGTGGAGTAATTAACCGATTTCAATGAAGATATGGCACCGAGAAGAGATTCACAAACCATGACTTAATCTATGACGGAGACCTGGACTAGGTAATGAGATCCGAGGAGGAATCCATGAAAGGAAGAACCGACATCCCATCATATCGGTTTCGATCAAGGAGCAGATATCCCTGAAGAAGGAACGGATGCCACCCGCCTTTGGAAAGTGGGAATGCGGGGCCACAACAGTGCGTCCTCTGCGTGACGGATGCGCGCGCGTCCCCGACGAAAGCGTCAGAAACAATATTTACAAATATTCTTCTAAGCATGAATCAAGGATTCAAGCTCATAATGTTAATGGTTCACCTTTTTAGGGTCATCATTATAAGAAATGTCAGTATGAGATGACATATATCTGAACTCAGTTAGAGAGACCTGTTTATCTCGAAGAAAGTGACATAGAATGCGAGGGGACTGGGCATGAGAATATTGGACACCCCTTAAAGAGTCCCACTATCTCTAGGACATAGGAAAGGTAGCATCACGAGGGATAGAAAAATTTCTTTAAATATAAGCACTGGAAACATGAGATATTGAACCCCAAGATTTTAAAGCTTTTCTTGGGGGTATAGAAACAAGATATTTTCATGGATGATTTCTAGATATGGAATTATTGATAGATTTGTTTTATTTCCCTTTGGACATAAAATCTTTAGGGGCCTCAACAATAGGAACCATATTTTATAGTTGACAATTTTGATATGAATGGATCCAAATATTGGAATATCATCTTGTGAGGGTAGGATTGAAGCCCATTGGATCCGGATACTTAATCCCACATTGGGTGTCTTCTCAGGTAAACATTAGCCAAAGCTTCTGAGATAATATTAAATGTTTTTCCTAGAATGTGCTATTAAGGGTTGGAGGGAATGTCATCTGAACAAAGTTTAATTAGAGGATGAATCTAAAGGCACGTATCCCTCAAAAATAAGTTCCTCATCAATTCTAGCAACTAATACACCCTCTCTCAAGGAAAAAAGATAGCCTCACTTAACAAAATCCTCCATTTTTTTGTTCACCAAAACACCTGTAGGGGAAGAGTAAGGATTATAAGTGAAGTGGTCAAGACCATTGAGCTGGATCATCAATTCTCGCTCATCCCACTCATCCTTCTTGTCCCATTTTTTTGTCTAACCCCACTTATACTTTGAATGTTTGGCTGGATATTAGAACTGATAATAGATTGAGGATTGGTAAATGTGTAACCTCTCATATGATCTCCCATACAAACCCATATAATTTGAAAAGGACCAACCAACCAATGTGGAGGTTTCCCCTCACTGATCTGTCCCAATAAACAATAGAATTTCGCTAACATCAGAGTGAACAAGTTGATATATCTGCTAGTGGCCAATTGAGATGCCATGATAAAGGTTGTGACTCTAACTCTAGTGCTGGAATCACGCACTGTTAAAATCCAACCACTTAGAAACATGGATAGGAAGGCCATTAATCGGAACAAATGGTCTTCACTAGGGATAAAATTCAATCCCCATTCATTGAATCGACCTTATTATAGGATAGTCTATTATGAACCTATTAGCCATCGAGTTTCAATGGTCAGGTAGGTCCTTTGTATTCATGGATGGGACTCTTGGATGCTTCTCATGGAAATGACATTAATACAATTATAAAATGGAATGTATTTATTTGGATGAGGGTTATTATCATTTGAAATGGATTTTTCATTTATAATGAGTTTCTTGGAAAGGGGAGGAGTCCTCTCCTCATCATCCTCAGAAGAAGAAGGTGGCGTAAATTCTTCATACATGTCTCCGACAATGGGAGCCCCCAAAATCAGTTGTACATCCCAAAGGCTGATGCTAACCTCCTCATAAACTAAATGGAAGGTGTTGATGTTTGGGATCTACTTTCTAAAGAGCCACGAGAGGAGAGATTGGTTTTGATGAGTATAAGTTTGAGACACCCAAACTACCTCCTATATCCCCATGACTTGCAACTCGGTTTTGAATTCCTCACAAATCTGGTGGAACTAGAAAGGCCACCCCCATTTCAAGATAAATGATCCCCAAGGGAGAAAGTACCATTTGGGAAACTATCCACATTGTTCAATCACTATAGCCTTCCATGTATTGTTTTAGTAGCAATGAAACTTGTCGCATGACCCCCATAGGGTGACCTCAAGTGACCGAGGGGTATAATTCAAAAGAGACCCATCAATGTAGATTTTTTGTATGAATTATACCTTTTCTAAGATGAGGGCCCAAGAAATGTTACTATTTTTAATTATTTGGGCTGTAGGTTTGTTATACCGATGTGGTGTTGGAATCTCTACATTAGATGGTAGGCTAAATCCACAAATAAGAAACCTATGGGAAATTGGATATCCTCTTTGACCAACACTAATAAGTTCTACTATATATTGATGAAATGTGATGACATGGATTTTTTTGATGGAATCTATCATAACCTTCCACCTTTCTTTAGTAGTCGAGAAGGAATCAGCACCAACAATGACAGTGGAAATAGTGTGTGAAGGATCCATAACTTTTTATGCACCAAATTTCCAACACAAAGGAATTTTTATAACAAAATTGACTAAGTATAATTACCATGAACTAATAGTTCGTGAAGGAACCATCCACTAACCTACAGTTTGTAGGAGTCCACGAATCGCTGGCCCATGAAGCATGGGCCAACAAATCAATCATTAATGGAATGATAAATCCACAAAGTAATCCATATCTATGTGGACATCATAACTCATTGTTTACAGATGGATAATTTTGGTTCATATGTGAAAAATATCAGTTTGTAGACTAGGTAGTCCATAAAGGAAATAGTTCTTGGATGCAAGGTGATCGAGAGAGATTCATGGGAGCACTGAGTTCATCAAGAAACATGGTAAAAGAAAAGTGAGCTAGCCCCCCCATATATAGGTATGGTTCCCTCTTATGGGTCCACTCTCATACTGAAAACCAGTTCAAAATAGGATTGCTTTATACATCGGAATAGCCTCCTCTTCATATCCCGATCGGAACCCATTCTGATGGGGGGACTTTATTGTGTCCTCAAAACTTTGCAAATGAAATCAAACTAATCCCTTCAAAATTGGAAATGGAATGGAAAAAAATTTTAAGGAAGATTGAAGAAAAAACTTTTAAAGGAGAAAAAAAGTGAAGGAAGAAAGGATTCTGTGAAGTGTAAATCCAATGTGGATTACTACTCCGCATGACGATCCTCTTCATGAGGCGCTTGTGAACTAAATAGTTCACAGCATGGAGACAATGATTCCAGATTCCTAAAATTAAACTAAAATCATCTATGGAAAGAAAGAGAAGACTCCCTCCCTGCAAAAGACACTCTCCCAAGAACTAAAATATGGTTCACAGGAAAGTAAATACCTTGGAATCCCCACGAATGGAACGAATTCATTCACATGATAGAGGTGGTGATTTTCATCCTACAAATGACAACCACTTTCTCTAGATAACTAATTCACCCATGGGATGTCTATCTCTCATGGGATTCCAAAAAAATAGGGCTTGTGGCCTCATCATAGGTGGTCTACTATGTTGGTATCTAGTTCCTCTGCTTCTCTATAAATAGAATATGAGGGGAATTGAAGAATAAATCAAGAGTTTTATGGATCTACAGAAGGAGAGATCAACACCTATACAAAATACGGACTCCTTCTATGATTTACCATAGGTAAAAATCTCCACATATCATTAAGTAGGATACAAATATAATTGACTGGTAGTATGTGAACTCAACATCATTTGTGGGAATAATTACCACAAGGCATAAAACCAATGACCCCTTTTCAACTAGGCATCCCTCATAGTGAAACTCTATGTGGGTGGAGCCCTGCATAGCATATCAAATCACTACGTGGGAAGAACTCGATCTTGTGTATCACCATGCTATGAAATTGGAACCCTAACCCACATAGTAAATAACTACGTGGGAAGAATTCATTCCCATATAGTGCCATGATATGTGGATGGAACCTAGCGTCATGTAGCAAAGTGCTACGTAGACCAAAATTAAGTCCACATACTATAATGGTATGAAGAAGGCCCCTTTACCCACAAAGTACCATGCTACGTAGAGGGAGGCTCATCCCACTTAAGAACATGATATGCAGAATGGATTATCCTAGGGTGTTCCACTCTCGAGCTCTAATCACTCCCTTCCATCGTATCATCAGCTACTATGATGTCCCCTCTACAAACCAGTCCAATGGCATCAGGCCAAGACCTCTTTCAAAGACACTGGAAATTTATGATAAAATTAACGAGCACATAAATGTTCCCTTTTGTGTTTACATAACCATGGTAAGTAGAGTCACATGGGTAATCTTTGTCTAGAAGAGAACTCTTGAAATTCCCCCAAGTTTACATTCCTGCAGTAATGTGAGTTTTAACCTCTGGATACCCACATGAACCTCATTATTATAGGGATTGAGAGTAACTACTGACCTTTCCCTTTGATAAGGGACAATGTTGAATACCCCATCCTCTACCAAAACCAATTTTAGGGCACCCCTCCTGAGGTAATCCCCTAGCCTTTCTTATGAGAGGCAATTCTCTTCCCCCTCTTCACCTCAGTCTGAGATATATCTAGATAGAGAAAAAAATATGACTATCCTAGATATAAAAAAAAGAGAGGAAATGGGTAAACTCAAATCCATCTATCTATACCTTTGGGATCCAGTGACATCCATCAGTGGATGGAGCGGGACTTGAGATCTTCAGATCCACTACCTCCTCTTGTTTCTCACACTGAGCATGACTTACATGGGATTATAGGTTAGCGATGATCATGACATCTACATGATCCTAAAGTAACTTAATTAGACCTTCTCTATAGATGTAATCCCCAAATTCAATCCAAACAGGCCTCCTAGAAGGTATAATCCACAATAAAATCCCATCAATTGGGAAGATTATATTTGTAAGTCCCAACCATGTCCCCTTAATGGGACTCCTCCAAAGTGTAAGTCCCAGCTCAAATTAAACTATGTGGGCTTTGATTCCCAAAAAACTAGGGTACATAGGAATTATCCTTGGGGTCCAAAACCATCCTCCAAATCCACCGTAATGTTATCCAAGAATATAATCGGTAGGATCATGTACACCTAGAAGAACACATCTCTTATGGGTTCCTTGGGTTGCCTCGATATAATTCCCCGATTGAATCTTGAATTGGAACCTTCTGCCTAGACGTCCTTTCCATATTACGTTAAACTAAATGGTTGGGTCCTCATCACAGTACCTTAAAAGGTGGTGTGTCCAATTAAGAGACACTGAACTTTGTGGGTTCTGATTCCTCTCACAATGATACATAGGAAGCCCATTTCATGGGTTCAATCCCAACATTAAAATAACTTATGTTATCCTTGGATGATGATAAACTCTAGAGCACCCCATCATATGGTTTAAGATGAGCATCATCCCAACAAAAGACCAAAGAATATCTAAAGTTTCTACTAAATGATAACAATAATGGAGAACCTATAATACATAATGATATCTGTATTAATTGAGAACCTTGGATACATACAGATGATTCTGAACCCATGCATATTCATGACCAGCCATGACCTAGGGGTAATCTACAGACACATTCTTTGGAATGAACCAAGGATTCATGAACATATAAACATGAATTAAATATATAAGTGAGTCTTGAAATAGGAAATAGTTTCCCACAAAAGGGTTTCATGATACCAACTTACCATCCTCTTGACCAATGTGAGTTCTTAAGTGTTATTGGCCAATTTACACGTGCCTAACATTGGAAAATAGGTCTATGAATCATGGATATAAGAGCCGTTGGACATTTCTGGATCCACAAACAAAATCCATTAGAGACTATATAAAGAACTTTTATCTGAAGTTAGTGATTTCACACCAGTCAACACTAACCTGATGTAAGCAACCTGACCACAATACCTCCTTCACAATATAAAAAGGATATATTTCCCAGTCCCCATCAGACCATTTCACTCCTAACCTCAGACCAATAATTTTGAGTGAAACAATGTTACATAGGTTTATTAAAACCATTTTTTATACATTCCAAGTATAGTGTGAACTAATAATATCTCTTTGAGGAAGCGGTAGTGTAACACCCGAGACTTTTATGAGAAATATTTTGTTTTTATGTTATATAAATCATCAAAGGAATCTTTCACTACACACAACACTAGCTTGGCCTGCTTTACACGCAACCACGACCTTCCTCAATAGCTTGCGTTGTACGCAATACCGAGTTTCACTAAACAATGATATGCTATTAAAATATTATTAAAACTGGACATTATGAATAGTATTAAATGAATTTTGAATTTTATAACATTTTAATTCAACTTATACATTTTCTATAATGAGGTATAAAAGCAAAATCATTTTTTTTGGATAAAAGAAGTATTTTTCAAAAAATACAGTTTTGCCGCCTTTTGATGGCGCACCCACATTAAATCTAGTTTTTGACATGTTTATAAGTTTAATTTGACAAAATAAAATTCTTCTTTTGAATCAGGGTATAAAAATTTACTATGGATAAATTTTTGATATTTTTCTGATAACTTTCATATTTTGATGAATAGTAAAAATACGCTAGTTTTTAATTAAAAACAACTTTTTTTCATTGAGATAATTTATATGGATAAATTATAATATTTAATGGTTTTAAAGTATAAATAGAATATATTTTTACCATTTAATATAATGTATGTCATTAGCATTAATTTCACATTGAATTCATAGGTAAAAACATTTCAATCTTTGGCAATGTTTTAACTTCTAAAACCCGTTTTCTTAACAACATGATTTATTTTAAATTAATTACTGCAACTTATATGTTTTGAATTTTGAAAAATGGATTCCATATTCAGAATAAGTGGGTACAAATTATGTTAATAGGCTACTTTTTATTTTTGGGTATTATGAATAGTAACTATGGTAAATTTTATTTACCATAGTTAAAGGTAAATCGGGTAATTAAGGGTAAATATAAGATTATAAAATTAGCCTAACACCTAAAAAAATCTTATTGGATGACTAAAAGTCTAACCATATCACCTAAGGGTCGGATTAGATTCATTTAATGGACTTTTTTCCACGAAAATAATTTAATTATTATTAAAACCAAAGAATGTGACAACATGTCACTTTCTTAAATCTTATAAGTATAATAATTTTAATTTAGTGATAAACTTCATGAAACTTCGAACATGAATAGTCTACAGAAAGATACTACAATTATCTATATAATAGGAATTTATTTAGAATTTTTAGGGATTAAATAATTATCATTTATTATGACACAATAGTGATGTTGAAATTATTTTATTAATTAAAATATCAAATAAATGGTTTTAAAAATAAAAAATAAATATTATATGAACTATTTAATGTGCTCCACTAATTTTATAGATACATATGACATTTTATGGATCTTTTAAAGCTTTTAGTTCGAACATATCTTCTGTATATATTTTATTTAAATTCAAATAAATGAATAGTGTCAAAATTGACACTATTGTTATTTTATAAAAATAACATATTATAAAATTGTTTAAAAAATAACAAAAATATTTAAAATTTATAAATTAAAATTTATATGGTCAGAAATGTCATAAAGTGTCAAATTATGGAAAATTCACAACACATATGTAATTATTTATAATAATTTAAAATTTAGAATATTATTACCACAAATAAAAATAAATTGATAAATAAGGATAAATCAAGTTGATAATGTTTAAAATAAATTACTAACATGTCTAAATTTTATTTGCTGATGAGATTACAACCCTATCTCATCTAATATTTGGATATGAGTCATTTTGGAAGTTTTTAAGTGGGGTTGGGATTTAATATAAACTAATATTTCTTATATTTCCAAAGGTGCCCCTCTCCTCCCTTATAAAAGGGCACCTCCTCCCTCTCCTCCTCACACCAATTTGAGCCTTCAAGATTGTCCAATCCCTGCCCATTTTACTTTCCCACTTACCTAGAAACATCCTAGAGGTCCTGTCCTTCTTCAAAGACCAATTGTTGTACCCTAAGAGGAGGTCTCAAAGAGGCGCTTCAAAGAAGAGGTAATGCCCGATACCGATTCTTTCATCTTTATTTCTTCTTCCACTTCTTATTCTTTATTTGTTTAATTATAAAGTAATAACATAAGTCTCACTCATAAACTGATATGTTATTATAAGTATGAAACAACCCTATTTCACCATCTATCCATCCTACGGAAAACGAAATCACCGCGCGTGCGTACGTACGGAATACCGTCTCCACGCCGTGGTGTAATGTATTTTCCCCCACCACCTTACTTGGATGGGTATAATGGTGTAAATAATAACTATATATGATTATTGTAAGGTTATTATGATTCTGAAATAGTATACATACACTCCAATACAATTCCATGATCATGGGAACGATATCATCGCTCGTGCGTATGTACGGAATACCGTCTCCACGATGTGATGCAACTCGTTCTACGTGATCTTCATTTCATAATGATTATATAAATGAATTTAATGAGTTAATATGATATATATTACACTAATACTATTATGTAAATTAGTTATCTATAACCTAAAGAGAAGAATAAGAATTCATTCGACAAAACACGCATAAGAATAAAAAGTAATAAACACCCGAATAACAAGTAGTAATGAAATATTACTAATAAGAAGCTAAGAATATGACCATATAGGATATAATTAAAATAATTATGATTCTGTAATAAGTCAATAACATTATTTAAATCATTATACAGGAGGTTCAGACACTTACGACGCAAATCGGACCTAAGGTAAGGGAAATATCACAATCTCATTTTTATCCGAGATTGTTTATACTTTGGAATTTACTGGGGTGTATTTTATCATCCACATACACGTTTCCTCAATATGTAATATTTATATCCTTCTACGATATTTTATATCCAATTTTACCCTTCGGTGAGTTTTTAGTAAAAGATATGAAATGAATCTTTTGTCATTTTTCGTACGAGGTACTTTTTGACTTTTCCGACAAAAGTACGAGAAGAATGTTTTCTTTTAACTTATACGACATGAATGGATTTTTAAAACATTATTTCCAAGAAGATTCCCTTAAAAATTTTCAAGTTTATTTTTAATCAACTTCTTTTAGTTTAGAATTGTATGACATGTTAAGAAAGGAAAAGTGTTTTTGAAGTAGAAAGGATATTTTCCTCAAGAATGGAGTTCAAGTGTTTTATCAAAATTATTTTCCATCTAAGATAATAAAGGGTTCTGTTTCTATCCCTATTATTACATTGATTTGATTATGTTGTGATGGAATTATTTTTATGAATTCCTTTATTTTATATGAGTTGTTTTATGATGTCACGATGTTTAAGATTCCCATTTTTATTATATGGGTTATGATATGATGTATGGTTTATGATTTTGTGGCACACATAAGAATGGTATCATTATGAGATGGGTGGGACCTATATCTCCCTCCAATTAATTGGGTACAGATTTTATATCTCATGAGATAGACATGGCTGGAACGGCAGGTTATACTGGTTCAGTGAAACAGGACTGAAACGAGGAGTGAACTTGGTTCAGAAATGGACTTTGTCCACTAAGATAGTCTTTGCAATGAGTCTTGACTAATAAGAAATGATTCTTAATGATTATGTGTGTATGCCAAAAAGTTTCATGTTTTAAGTTATGATTATTGGGATTACATTTCACTACTATGATTTATCCCATGTTATGAAATTATGATCTCTTTTGCAGGTTACGATTTCCAAAAGTTATGTTCTTATGTATATGATGTGATTGATATTTATTTTGTTTACCCTTACTGAGCATTTGAGATCACCCTTTTGTATGTTTTATTTCCCTAGGTCAGGAAGAAGGTTATTAATTAGGATATGCCAAAGAGGGACTCTAGATATGATGAAATAAATGGGAGGCAAAGTAGATGCTTTATGAACTAGTTGTTTATGCTTTCCAATTTCTAAAGACACTATACCTATACGGTCCTTTCATGGTTTTGTTATATGTTGTAATAAGTTTGCTTCAATTTTGAAGTAATAACAATGTATGTAAAGTATGGGTCGTTATAGTTGGTATCAGAGGAAAGGTATAGCCAACCTTTAGAAACTAGGATGTGAAAGCCTTAGTAAGAATCCTAAGGATAAGTCTAAGCATAGAACACAATCTTAGTGTTTTAGAAATGGCCATGAATAACCTAGGATAAGACCTTAAGTGTGAAATTTTATTCTTGATTATGTGGTTTTCCTATTATAATTAGTGTTGATCACACTATTCTTCATGGTTTTAGTCAATGGCTGGAACCCGAAGGAACCGTGTTAATGCGGAATGCGACATGCAATGCAATGATTGTCCCCCTGAGCAACCAAATGTTATGGGAGCTGGAATGAAAAATCTTGTAGCTGTTATCACACAACTTTCTCAATATATGAATCATGTAGGACTTCCAAACGAGAAAAGGAAGGAGCAACATTCTGTTGAATCCTTCATGAGGCAGCGTCCACCTTCTTTCAGTGGTTCTACTGATCCATTAGTTGCTGAACAATGGATTAGTACTACTGAAAAGATATTTTCAGTTCTTCAATGTTCTGAACACGATAAAGTCATATTAGTATTGTATCGTTTGGAAGGTTATAATGATCAATGGTGGAATCTTATCAAGAATACGAGTCCAAGAGATGAAATTGAGTCCATGGAATGGGAAGAGTTCAAGAAATTATTTTTCAATAAGTACTTCCCTCGTATTCTCTGAACAAAGATGGAGAAAGAGTTTCTTGAATTGAAGCAAAAGGATGATGAATCTGTTGGTACCTATGAAGCAAATTGTACAAGACTTTCAAGGTACGCTTCTGGTATTATTATCCAACCTGAGAGTAAGATCGATCGATTCTTTAGTGGCTTAAAAATAAGTCTTCGAAGGGCCTTAGCCATAAGGGACTTCAATAGCTACGAGGAAATCGTTCGATGTGCTCTCAAAGTTGAGATGGAGATTGGAGTAACCCATCAGTCATATGGGTTTGATAAGAAGAGGAAAATGGAATTCAAAGGAAAATCTAAATAGCACACTGAAAAGAAGATGAGCTTTTCTTATGCTCAAAGTGTGGAAAGAAACATGGAGGGAGTTGTATTAAAGGAACAAGTAAATGTTTCAAATGTGGAAAGGAAGGTCATCGGGCATTTGAATGACGCAATGATTGGAAGAATATGTCTAATGATGCAAACAAAGTAAGGGACACACAGAATGAACCTACTACACTTCAATGTTTCAAGTGCAAGGAGATGGGGCATTATGCCAATAAATGACCTAATCTAAGGGTTGTTGATGATGATTGACATCAACAATATCTTAAGGATAAAGATAAAGTAAAGTCACATGCAATTTCTATCAGTGATGTGGAGTACGATAATGATGTGGTGAAAGGTACACTTACTATCCACTCTAAAGTAGAAAATGTTTTATTTGATTCTGGATCCACCCACTCTTTTATTTCTGAAGATTTTTCTATGAGTATCACCGTATTACCTCAACAATTAGATGTTGAGTTAGTTGTGACAACCCCTAATGGCACAAAAGTCGCATCAAAAGTTTATAATTCATCCCCAATTGAAGTTTGTGGGAAAGTGATTCCTGCAAATCTTGTGATCCTTCCTATAGTGTAATTTGATATGATTCTTGGAATGGATTGGCTTTCTTTATATGGAGCTCATATCAATTACCAAAGAAGGGAAGTCACATTTCATTTTCCAGATCAATCTATGATCGTCTATCGATGCAAGGATGAACATAACCTTCCAGTGGAAATTTCTTCCATCTTATGGGCCTTGATTCCACTAAATGAGGGTTATTTATCTCAAATGGTTGGTGAGAAACTCACGATTAAGAATATGCCTGTTGTACGGGATTTTGATGATGTCTTTCTGGAGGAATTTCCAGGTCTTCCACCAAATCGTGAAGTTGAGTTTTCAATAGAACTCGTACCGGGTGCTTTGCCTATTTCAAAGACACCATATAGAATGACCCCAATTGAGATGCATGAATTGAAGAAGCAACTCCAAGAGAATCTTGATAAGGGATTCATATGCCCTAGTACGTCACCTTGGGGAGCACCTGTTCTATTTGTTAAGAATAAAGATGGATCAATGATACTTTGCATTGATTATCGAGAACATAACAAGATCACTATCAAGAACAAATATCCTCTCCCACGCATTGATGACTTATTTGACCAACTACGCGGAGTTCAATACTTTTCCAAGATTGATCTTCATTCAGGGTATCATCAATTAAGGGTAAAAAGGGAGGATATACCAAAGACGGCTTTCCGTACAAGGTATGGACACTATGAATTTATAGTGATGCCATTTGGTCTTACTAATGCCCCTGCTATCTTCATGGATCTGATGAATAGAGTCTTTATAGACTATCTTGATCAGTTTGTGGTAGTCTTTATAGACGATATTCTTGTCTATTCAAAGAGCAAGGAAGAACATGAAGATCACTTGAGAATTATATTGAAGACCCTGAGAAAGGAGAAACTTTATGTCAAATTTACCAAGTGTGAATTTTGGCTTCAAAAAGTTTCATTTTTGGGTCACATAATCTCAAAAGAGGGGATATCTATGGATCCAGCAAAAATAGAGGTTATCAAAAGATGGTCGAGACCAACAACAGTAACTGAGATCCAAAGTTTTCTTGGTTTGGCTGGATATTATCGACGTTTCGTAAAAGATTTTTCACAATTATCTAATCCACTCACCAGGTTGACTCGAAAAGGAGTTAAGTTTGTTTGGATGGAGGAATGTGAAGAGAATTTCAAGGAGTTGAAAAGAAGGTTATCCAGTGCACCTGTGCTCACACTGCCTTGTAGTGGAGAAAGGTTTGTGATCTACAGTGATGCATCCAAGAAGGGGCTGGGGTGTGTTCTTATGCAAAATTATATGGTGATAGCTTATGCCTCACGATAGTTGAAAATCCATGAGCAAAATTACCCAACACAAGATTTGGAGTTAGCTACGGTAATCTTTTCATTAAAGATTTGGAGGCATTATATTTATGGAGAAAGGTGTGACATTTATACTGATCATAAAAGTTTAAAGTATATTTTCACACAAAAGGAGATCAATATGCGCCAAAGAAGATGGTTGGAACTGATTAAGGATTACGACTGCTCAATTCATTACCAACCTAGGAAAGCAAACAAGGTGGAAGATGCATTAAGTCGACAAGACCATGCTAGCTTATCCATGATGAGGATCACAAAAGATCCAATATTTATGGATTTACAAAGGATAGATCTTGGAATTTTAATGGAAGGGGGAAAATCGTATCTTTCTCAAATGAATGTTCAACCATATATACATGTGAAGATTATAGAGGCACAGAAAGAAGATGTAGAGTTACAAAAGAAGGTGAGAAATATTCCTGAATTCAACCTTGATTGTGATGGGATAATAAAGTTCAGGAATCGGGTTTGTGTTCCTCCCATCCCAGAATTAAAGAAGGAGCTTTTGGATGATGCTCATAGTTCTTCATTCTCTATTCATCCTAGAATCACGAAGATGTATAGGGACCAAAAAGAGTACTTCTGGTGGGATGACATGAAAAGAGATGTTGCTGAATATGTCTCTCGATGCTTGGTTTGTCTGCAAGTTAAAGCTGAGAGACAGAAGTCTAAGGGGATGTTACAACCATTACCCATACCTGAATGGAAATGGGAAACATCACTATGGACCTTGTCACAGGACTTCCTAAAACATCCAAAGGCAATAATTCTATCTGGGTCATAGTTGATCATCTTACAAAGTCTGCACACTTCATTGCTATTAGAGAGGATTTCTCTCTAGATCAGCTTTCCAGGATATATGTAAAGGAAGTGGTAAGATTGTATGGAGTACCACTTTCTATTATATCTGATCGGGATCCGAGATTTACCTCGAAGTTCTGGTGAAGTCTTCAGCATACTCTGGATACAGAGTTGAGTTTCAGCACTGCTTATCATCCTCAGAAAGATAGTCATTCTGAGAGAACAATTCAAACTCTAGAAGATATGTTGAGATATTTCTCTATGGATTTCAAAGGTGGTTGGGATCAACACCTACCTTTGGTGGAATTTTCTTATAACAATAGCTTTCACTCCAGTATTCAGATGGCTCCTTATGAAGCTGTCTATGGAAAGAAATGCAAGACTCCAACTTGCTGGGATGAAGTTGCTGAAAGAAAGCTATTAGGACCTGATCTTGTTGATGAGATGGAAAAAAAGGTCTGATCTATTCAAAAACACATAAGAGCAGTTCAGAGTCGACAGAAAAGTTATGCCAACAACCGAAGAAAATACCTAGAGTTTGAAGTGGGTGATAAAGTGTTCGTATGAATATCTCCCTGGAAGAGGGTCATGAGATTTGGAAAGAAGGGGATGTTGAGCCCTAGATATATCGGTCCTTTCGAAATAATGGATCGTGTTGGAAAAGTAGCTTACCGATTGGTGATTCCAACGAATCTATCTCAAGTTCACGATGTGTTCCATGTATCTCTCCTGAGAAAGTACATACCTGATCCTTCACATGTACTCAGCTCAGAAGTTGTACCACTAGAGCAAGATCTTTCTTATGAAGAACAGCCGATAGAGATTCTAGATCGTAGTGAAAAAGTCTTACAGAACAATACCACTCGCTTGGTGAAATTTTTATGGAGGAACCACCAACTAGAAGAAGCTACATGGGAGCTTGAGGATATGATGAGGGAGAGGTATCCTCATCTGTTTGTTACAAAGTGATGAATTTCGGGGGCGAAATTCATTTTAAGGGGGGTAGAATGTAACACCCGAGACTTTTATGAGAAATATTTTGTTTTTATGTTATATAAATCATCAAAGGAATCTTTCACTTCACACAACACTAGCTTGGCTTGCTTTACACGCAACCGCGGCCTTCCTCGATAGCTTGCGTCGTACGCAATACCGAGTTTCACTAAACAATGATATGCTATTAAAATATTATTAAAACTAGCCCTTATGAATAGTATTAACTGAATTTTGAATTTTATAACATTTTAATTCAACTTATACATTTTCTAGAATGAGGTATAAAAGCAAAATCAGTTTTTTTGGATAAAAAAAGTATTTTTCAAAAAATACAGTTTTGCCGCCTTTTAATGGCGCACCCACATTAAATATAGTTTTTGAAATTTTTATAAGTTCAATTTGAAAAAATAAAATTCTTCTTTTTAATCAGGGTATAAAATTTTACTTTGGATAAATATTTGATATTTTTCTGATAACTTTCATATTTTAATGAATAGTAAAAATACGCTAATTTTTAATTAAAAACAACTTTTTTTCATTGAGATAATTTATATGGATAAATTATAATATTTAATGGTTTTAAAGTATAAATAGAATATATTTTTACCATTTAATATAATTTATGTCATTATCATTAATTTCACATTGAATTCATAGGTAAAAACACTTCAATCTTTGGCAATGTTTTAACTTCTAAAACCCGTTTTCTTAACAACGAGATTTATTTTAAATTAATTACTGCAACTTATATGTTTTGAATTTTTAAAAATGGATTCCATATTCAGAATCAGTGGGTCCAAATTATGTTAATAGGCTACTTTTTATTTTTGGGCATTATGAATAGTAACTACGGTAAATTTTATTTACCATAGTTAAAGGTAAATCGGGTAATTAAGGGTAAATATAAGATTATAAAATTACCCTAACACATACAAAAATCTTATTGGATGACTAAAAGTCGACTCATATCATCTAAGGGTCGGATTAGATTCATTTAATGGACTTTTGTCCATGAAAATAATTTAATTATTATTAAAACCAAAGAATGTGACAACATGTCACTTTCTTAAATCTTATAAGTATAATAATTTTAATTTAGTGATAAAATTCATGAAACTTCGAACATGAATAGTCTACAGAAATCTAATACAATTATCTACATCATAGGAATTTATTTATAATTTTTAGGGATTAAATAATTATCATTTATTATGACACAATAGTGATGTTGAAATTATTTTATTAATTAAAATATCAAATAAATGGTTTTAAAAATAATAAAATAAATATTATATGAACTATTTAATGTTCTCCACTAATTTTCTAGATACATATGACATTTTATGGATCTATTAAATCTTTTATTTCGAACATATCTTCTGTATATATTTTATTTAAATTCAAATAAATGAATAGTGTCAAAATTGACACTATTGTTATTTTATAAAAATAACATATTATAAAATTGTTTAAAAATAATTTTTTTTTAAAATTTATAAATTAAAATTTATATGATCTGAAATGTCATAAAGTGTCAAATTATGGAAAATTCACAACACATATGTAATTATTTATAATAATTTAAAATTTAGAATATTATTACCACAAATAAAATTAAATTGATAAATAAGGATAAATCAAGTTGATAATGTTTAAAATAAATTACTAACATGTCTAAATTTTATTGGTTGATGATATTACAACCCTATATCATCTAATATTTGGATATGAGTCATTTTGGAAGTTTGTAAGTGGGGTTGGGATTTAATATAAACTAATATTTCTTATATTTCCAAAGGTGCCCTTCTCCTCCCTTATAAAAGGGAACCTCGTCCCTCTCCTCCTCACACAATTTTGAGCCTTCAAGCTCGGCCAATACCTGCCCATTTCACTTCCCCACTTCCCTGGAAACATCCTAGAGGTCCTGGTCTTCTTCAAAGACCAATTTTAGTGCCCTAAGAGGAGGTCTCAAAGAGGCGCTTCAAAGAAGAGGTAATGCCCGTTACCGATTCTTTCATCTTTATTTCTTCTTCCACTTATTCTTCTTTAGTTGTTTCATTATAAAGTAATAACATTAGTCTCACTCATATACTGATATGTTATTATAAGTATGAAACAACCCTATTTCACCATCTATCCATCCTACGGAAAACGAAATCACCGCGCGTGCGTACGTACGGAATACCGTCTCCACGCCGTGGTGTAATCTATTTTCCCACACCACCTTACTTGGATGGGTATAATGGTGTAAATAATAACTATATATGATTATTTTAAAAGTTATTATGATTCTGAAATAGTATACATACACTCTAATACAATTCCACGATCATGGGAACGATATCATCGCTCGTGCGTATGTACGGAATACCGTCTCCACGATGTGATGCGACTCGTTCTATGTGATATTCATTGCATAATGATTATATAAATAAATTTAATGAATGAATATGATATATATTACACTAATACCATTCTGTAAATGAGTTATCTATAACCTAAAGAGAATAATAAGAATTCATTCGACAAAACATGCATAAGAACAAAAAGTAATAAACACCCGAATAACAAGTAGTAATGAAATATTACTAATAAGAAGCTAAGAATATGACCATATATGATATCATAAAAATAAGTATGATTCTGGAATAATTCAATAACATTATTTAAATCATTATATAGGAGGTTCGGACACTTACGAAGCAAATCAGACCTAAGGTAAGGGAAATATCACAATCTCATTTTTATCCGAGATTGTTTATACTTTGGAATTTACTGGGGTGTATTTTATCATCCACATCCATGTTTCCTCAATATGTAATATTTATATCCTTATACAATAGTTTATATCCAATTTTACCCTTCAGTGAGTTTTTAGTAAAAGATATGAAATGAATCTTTTGTCATTTTTCGTACGAGGTACTTTTTGACTTTTTTGACAAAAGTATAAGAAGAATGTTTTCTTTTAACTTATACGACATGAATGAATTTTTAAAACATTATTTCCAAGAAGCTTCCCTTACAAGTTTTCATGTTTATTTTTAATCAACTTCTTTTAGTTTAGAATTGTATGACATGTTAAGAAAGGAAAAGTGTTTTTGAAGTAGAAAGGATATTTTCCTCAAGAATGGAGTTCAAGTGTTTTATCAAAATTATTTTCCATCTAAGATAATAAAGGGTTCTGTTTCTATCCCTATTATTAAATTTATTTTATTATGTTGTGATGGAATTATTTTTATGAATTCCTTTATCTTATATGAGTTGTTTTATGATGTCACGATGTTTAAGATTCCCATTTTTATTACATGGGTTATGCTATGATGTATGGTTTATGATTTTGTGGCACACATAAGAATGGTATCATTATGAGATGGGTGGGACCTATATCTCCCTCCAATGCATTGGGTAAAGATTTTATATCTCATGAGATAGACATGGCTGGAACGACAGGTTATACCGGTTCAGTGAAACAGGATTGAAACGAGGAGTGAACTCAGTTCAGAAATGGAATTTGTCCACTATGATAGTCTTGGAAATGAGTATTGACTAATAAGAAATGATTCTCAATGATTATATGTGTATGACACAAAGTTTCATGTTTTAAGTTATGATTATTGGGATTACATTTCACTAATATGATTTATCCCATGTTATGAAATTATGATCTCTTTTGCAGGTTAAGATTTCCAAAAGTTATGTTCTTATGTATATGATGTGATTGATATTTCTTTTGTTTACCCTTAATGAGCATTTGAGCTCACACTTTTGTATATTTTATTTCCCCAGGTCAGGAAGTAGGTTATTAAGTAGGATATGCCAAAAAGGGACTCTAGATATGATGAAATAAATGGGAGGAAAAGTAGATGCTTTATGAACTAGTTGTTTATGCTTTCCAGTTTCTAAAGACACTATAACTATACGGTCCTTTCATGGATTTGTTATATGTTTTAATAAGTGTGCTTCAATTTTGAAGTAATAATAATGTATGTAAAGTATGGGTCATTATAGGTAGTTTACACTTTCACAAACGATGCTATCGTATTCCCAAAAAATTGAAAGCATAAAGGTCTACATTATATCAAAATTCCAGAAGAATAATGAATTAATAGATATAATATATATCATATATAAATACTATGTCCATTATAATTCCTAACCATGATAGGCGGTAAATGAAAAATGAACGACATTATTTTTCAAGGTGGTAGTTTTACGTACACATAAATAGTAAGTTCATTACCCATTAGATGTAAGTGTGTGTAAGTGTAGGTTTAAACATTAACATAAAAACATATTAGTATATTTTAGATACTTAATTTATTATTTAATCATGATATAAAAATAATTTATGTGGTGGATAAGTAAATGAATGAAAAGTGATTGTTGGAAAACATTACCTCTTAATCGGTAAACTCCTTTTGGTTTATACCAAAATACTTCCTTGATTGGATTTATTCTCAAGGTGAGGATAATGGATGTTGGGAGATTATTTTAGAAGATTTTGTGTGATCCAAATGTCTTTAGAGTCATGAATAAGTGGGATGGGTGAGTGCCTTTTTATAGTGGAGGAGGAGTGACGTTCTTTTAAATTTTTGGAAAGGAAAATTCATCCATGTTTTTCTAATGAAAATTGGATCTAATAATGGTAAATATTTGATAAAATGGATTATAGGGTTGAAATACTAACATCCAATGTATTTTGTACAAGTTTACAGGTCATTTTGTCCCTTAAGTTTATGGCTTAGTCCCTTTTAAAGATATTTTTTCTCTAAATCGTTGTAATTAGTTTTAATCACTTTCACTAATATTTTTTGTTAATAAATAAGTTTACCTCATTAGAAATTATAAATTATTATAATAAAAAATATCAAATCCATTTTTTCAAATTACAGTCACAAAATTGTTAGAAATTAATTTAAATTTAATCCCATAGATGGGAGGAAAAAACATGTTTTTAAAGTAATATATTCATAAGGTTTCTGTGTTTTTATATTAAATTTAAAATTGAAATTGATTATAATTACCTAAATTGTATTAATTGATATAAAATTGATCTAATTAAACTTTAAAACCAATAAAAATTATAATTTAACCCTATAAATTAATTATACTAAAAAGCAGTTTGAATTAAAATTTAGTATTTTTCACGATTCATAAAAAATGAAACTTCAGAGAAAAATAAAAAAAATAAACCTAACCTAATTTTTATGATTATATTTTAAAAATTAAGTTTATTTTTACAAATAAAATTTATAAAGGTTCCAAAAAATTTTATTTAAAATAGGATCACCATTTAAAGGTAGTAAAACTATCTTTAGAAATATAGGTTTTTATGTGTAAAATTGAGTTTGTTCTTATCTTATGTCTATCAAATATATTGGATGAAGGTAATTTTTTTATTTAATATATAAAATATATATTTAATTAATATAATTCTCTAATTTTAATTAACTTAATTTATTAAAATTAGATGCATTTGGGAGAATAAATTTTTTTTATTTATATTCAATTGGTTTATATTTTCATTTCTAATTAATTGGTAACCAATGAATTGATATTATATCTTTATAGACCATATATTTTCATAAGTTAGTTAATAATATTTATAAAGAATAATTTAATGGCTAGTTTATATCTTATTATACTAAATAATAATGTTTTATTAATATATTATTGTTCAGTGAAACTCAGACTTGCGCATAACGCAAGCCATTGAAGAAACTCATTGTTGCGTGCGACACATGATAACTCATTAGCTTGTGAATTTCAAGATATATCATAGGTTAATTTTATTTAAAATAGTAAATATATTATAAAGTCTTGATATATTATATTTCATTATGCGCTTGGTGTTTCATGTCATACATGCTATCAAATACAATGTTCTTATTTCAGAATTTTGGGGCATTACATTCTCCCCACCTTAAATAAACCATGTCCTCGAAATTTAAGATTGATCTTGGTAATATATTGTTTTATATTTCCTATATTGAAATCCCACATCATGTTAAGGGTTTTTAATACATCCTCTAGAAAAGAGAGAATGGTAAGTATAAAGGTCACACACACAAATATATAACTTAGTTTCTACGTAAGAGAACATTAGTGGCTAGTGAAAATATGGACTTAGAGGAAAAGCATAAATTTTTATAGGGAATGATTGAGGTCATAAATAAAAAACAAGTGAATTATAAATTTAAAATTTAGGGTCTTAAACTCATAAATCTATGATGATTTAAAAGACCATCGGTTCAACAAAAAGTAAGGTATTTGGACAACATAATTTTTTGATAATTTTCTTAATGTTGGGTAATTATTTTACTACCTAAGAATATAATGAAATATAATTACTTGAAATATTTCTATTTTATAAACATAATTTTCATCCTTTTTTTGTTCTTTGATCAATTTCCTATTTATCCATTACTTCAAGAAACAGATATCCAAAAACGAACTTTGATGCCTGAAGCACTAAAATTTTATTTTAACAGATTGTAATACTCATAAAACAAGTCATATATTTGTCTATATATATTATCCAAAGATAATATAGTTAATAAATTAATCTATAAACCTAACAAGTAACACTAATGGTTCATAATTAATATTTATTCATTAAATTTTTCAGATAAAAACAATGACATATTAACCAGGACATCGTGTATGCTGGTACTAGGATCAAAATCTTTATCATCCTTCGATCGTGGGTTCAATCCCACAACCATGCCATAAATGATGGGTTGTCATTCTATATATTGATTTTACTATTATAAATCCATATTTATATAATTTAAAAAATATATATTATGGACATACTTGAAATTTAGTCACTAAATAGGATTTTAACTATAGTTTTCAATACAACACCAATACATAAATAATTTATCCATTTATTTAAACATAGGTCTTTTCTTGGTCTATGGTTTAATATTTAGAAGAGGGAATATAATAAAACCAAAATCCGTAGTTTGGTCATAAATTATCATTTTGGAAAAACCATATAATCATTTTTAGGATGTCTAAATCTCAACACATTATTTTCAATCCAAGACACCTCATGTTTAACCTAGGTCATTCATTGTCCTTGTTTATTCAAATCCCTCCTAATGGTTTTGTAAAGAGAGTGTAAATTATCCTAAGAATATCCCATTGGAGTTTTAAACTAGGTGTGTATTAAGGATCATTTTCATGTACCAGGTTACACTCGAGTCAAGATCAATGCACCTTTTTGGAGTTGTTACCCCTAGGTACATCTATTCCAGAAACATGTCTGTTTATAGTATCCAGATAGGGATGAATTGCTAGAAATATCCACATAATCTCTACTTTACCAAAATTATAGGATGTTATTATATATGTATCCAAAAATTATACCTTAGGTTTATGTTCTCTAATATTTGTTTTTCTAAATCTAGTTCCCATGGTTTCTACTAAACTTCCTCAGATACCAACTATAGTAACCAAACCCTAGAATCCTAGATCCGGTGTCTAATACCATTACATTAGAATTATTACATGGAATCAAATCCCAAAAGAAAAAAAGGGTTTATTAGTCTTAGTAAACTAGATACATACATGATTCTTGTTTTATAAATTAATACACTAATTAAAACATAATTTTTTTTCTTTAGAGGATAACTTTATTCAATATATGATATCCTTACATATATTTCTTAGTACACTTCATGAAATCCTGGGGAATGAAAAAAATAAGGGTGAGATCAAATTATTAGTAAGGTTAAAGTATAGAGAAAGCAATAATGAATCAATGAGAATAGTCAATATAGAAAGGTAATATCTAAAGGCACATTCCATGTAATCAATAAACAAAGAAGGAAGTGTGTAAGCAACATGGAAAGGTAAATGATTAAAAACACATACCATTTAAATAGCTAGATAAGGAATAATAAATATGGAAATGTAATAAACTAAAAACACATTCCATTTAATCAATAAAATGAAAATAATATGCATCCATAGAATTTTTCATAGTGAAAATATCACGGATAATAAATACTGAATCAAAATGAAGGCAATGCTTACTTATTATATTTCATGTCTCAAGCATATGAAAACCTCTATTGTCAAGATCTATCCTCTTGAAATTTTATAACTATATGTGAAAACCTATTTAATTTTTGCAACTAATTTGTCTCATGAGAACCCGTCGATGCATCTAGGGGCTATATAAAGTCTGGGCCCCACCTTCTAATTCATGTTTAAAGCATTCTTCATATCGATCAATTGATTTAATTAATAAAAAATATACCTCATAAAATATCCATATTGAATACAGAATATATATTTATCAATATTTACCTAGATAATCAAATAACTACCAATGTAAACACCGTATATAAAAATGATGTACGGTTTTGAAAATAAAAATATCCATGATAAATGATATGGATAATTATGTAAATTATATTTCTAATGATCATATAAAATTAAATATTTAAAGGGTATTAACAAAGGATTCAAGGAAGTGAATTTCAATAATATAATTGTCCAAATAAATAAAAAACCATCTAGAAGAAGAATAAGGATGGTATCAATAAAATATATCCCAAGTGAAGTAAAAAATAAATGGTTATTATCATTGATGAATAGAAATATTATAAAAGGATATTTTAAAAACATATTTCAGGAAAAAATACTTTTTTATTTTGATTTTTTTTAAAAATAATTTTCTTTGAAAATCAATTTTTAAAAAAAT
The DNA here is from genome assembly GCA_963277665.1 of Viscum album. Taxonomy (NCBI): domain Eukaryota; kingdom Viridiplantae; phylum Streptophyta; class Magnoliopsida; order Santalales; family Viscaceae; genus Viscum; species Viscum album. Next base: position 506,624,442 of record OY728159.1, read on the forward strand.
TTTGTTTAAAAATTAACCTTTTAAACTTTAAAAGTAAGCTTAGATGAAATGATGGTGGGTAAATCCATACATTTCATACAAGGTAAAAAGAACATTCCTTTTTCTTCGTAAAAGGTTTGAAAAATGAATTGTTTATAAAGAGATAAGAAGATTCATTTGAAAAAAATTTAAAAGACAAAAGGGTAAAAACTTATTTAATAAATAATTTTATAAAGGTTAAACACATTTTTGAAAACATTTTAATAAAACATGGTTTTTAGAAGAAAATAGGTTCTCTGAATAAAGAGAGAAATGAAGTTGGGTTTTCTTAAAAACATTTTCAAAAACATTTTGAGTACCAAAGAGTATAAAAATAGTACTATTACATATAAAAGTTAATGAATTTCTAGAGAATAATAAAATTAAAGTAGTTATTAAAAAATGATCCAACAATTTCCTCTGATAAAAAATAAGGCCTAAATAATCCTGAACAAAATGATATTGTGAAGTAAACCCTTGAAAAGACCACAACGTTGATGTGAGAATCAATAAATAAATAGATTATGTTTGTAAAATTTAAATCCAAATTAAAAAGTGGAAATAAAACAATTGATATTAAAAAGTGATTACACATAATCTTAGAATATTAATGTCAATGAGGAAGTAATATAACCTAAATAAAATAAATTAGGTTATGAAATTCTTTTCCACTTAAAAATAATTAATTCAAATACCATTTGATGAAATAATTAAATTTGAAACTAAAAATATGATTAAGAATGAATGAATCATGATATTATATGTCAAAATGGTAGTATATATACCATATATAAGAAATTAGGTGCATAAAAATAAAATATGTCTCAAAGAATGAATTTGAGATGAAGTCCCTTACTACTTGGTAACTTTTGAATTATAATCCCAATGAAAGAAATATTTTAAAATGAAACTCTAAATACCATGAAGATAAATTTATTCATTATATAAAATATAAAAGATTTAGTATATACACCAGACAAAATAAATAAGTTGTAAAAATGGTGTATGCCTTACAAAAAGAAAAGCGAGATAAGAATCCCTTATGTTGTGTTTCCTTTCAAGTGAACCTTCTTTAAATTCATATATAATGGTTTTAAATATGTAAATAACTTATAATAGAACCATAATAATATTTATAATTTCATATATTCTCTTCTTATAAAATCTCATTACCCTTTTGTTAATAACATTTCATTATTTTCACTATTTTGGGTGTTAATTTCCTAGTTTGTCGAGTATGTTTTTACTTGTTAATTCTTGTTATTATCAATTAGATCATGATCTAATCATATTAATAAATTAAAAAATTATTTAAATATAATATATATCTCGTATATATTTATTTATTATAATCCATAAAATTTGTAGATAAGAAATTAAATGCATCGTTAATGGAGACAGTAGGCCATACGTATGCATGAACGCTACTTTTATTTCTTTCTTGTATTTAAGATAATGAAAAGTAAATGATATATATATATATATATTAATTATAGTTTAATATATATTTCATATATGTTACATAGGATTATTAAAACCATCCTTTATACACTCCATGTATATCGTGAACAAATCACATTACTTTGAGGAGGCAGTAGTATACACTTCCACAAACAATCTTATCATATTCTTACAAAATGGAAAGATTAAAGGTATGTTTTATATAAATACTCTGAAATAATAATGAAATTATAAATATCATATATATCATATATAAATAATATTTCCATCATAATTCCCAACCATGAAAGGTGGTAAAGAAAAAATGAATGACATCGTTTTGCGAGGCGATAGTTCACCGTACACACAAACGGTAAGTTCATTACCCATTAGATGTAAGTGTGTGTTAGTGTAGGTAGAACCCATAAATTAACATAATATCATTATATTTAGGATAATAATTTTATTATATATTAATTATATAAAAATAATTTAAGGGGTGTAAAAGTAAATGAAATGAAAGTGGTTGTTGGAAAATGTTACCTCTTAATCAGATAACTCCTTTTGGTTTATACCAAAAGACTTACTTGGTTGGATTTATGAACAAGGTGAGAATTATAGGTTTATAGGAGTGATTTTAAGATATTATTTGAGCATATTTTGGGCTATACAAATGGATTTATGGGTGTGAATAAGTGGGAGGGGTGAATGCCTTTTTATAGTGGAGGAGGAGGGACATTCTTGTAAATTTTGGGAAAGGGAATTCCGACCGCATTTTTCCTATGTAAAGTGGATAAAATAATTTCAAAAATTAGATAAAAGGGAGTATATCAAATAAATATGAACAAAAAATGTATTTTTTACAATTTTCTAGATTATTTATACCCTTAAGTTTAAGGTTTAGTCCCTTAATAAGCTATTTTTTTCTCTTAATCATTGTAATTAATTTTATTCACTTTCACTAGTCTTTTTAGTAAAAAAATAAGTTGAAATTATTATATATTATAAATTATTCTTATTAAAAATATGAAATATATTTTTCCAAATTCCAGTCACATATGTGACAAAAATTAATTTAATTTTAATCCCACAGACTTGACGACAAAGCAGGGATTAAAGTAAGATATTCAAGAGTTTGCTATGTTTTTATATTCAATTTAAAAGTTAAAATGATTAAAATTAACTAAATTGGATTAATTTATATAAAATTGATATAATTAAACTTTAAAACCAATCAAAAATACAATTTAACCTGATAAATAAATTTTATGAAAAAGTAATTTTGAATTAAAATTCAGTATTTTTCACTATTCATTAAAAAATGAAACTTCATAGAAAAATACCAAAAATTCACCATAACATAATTTCAATATTTTTATTTTAAAAGTGAAGTTTATTTTGACATATAAAATTTATAAAAGTTCCAAAAATTTGATTTAAAATAGGCTCTCTATTAAAAGGCCGTAAAATTATCTTTTGAAAAATATAGGTTTTATATATAAAATTGGGTTTGATCTTATATTATGCCTATAAAATATATTGTATGAATTTAAAATATATTTTATTGACTATATAACATATATATTTCATTAATATCATTCTATAATTGTAATTAATTTAATTTATTAAGACAACATGCCTTTGGGAGCATAAAAATATTTTATTTATATTCAGTCAATTTATATTTTCATTTATAATAAATTGGTAACAAATGAATTCATCTTATATTTTTATAGACCATATATTTTCATAATTTAGTTAATAATGTTCACAAAAAATAATTTGATGACAATTTTATATCTTATTTTACTAAATAATAGTATTTTATTAATATATTGTTGTTTGGTAAAACTCAGTCTTCCGTGTAACACAAACCATTGAAGAAACTCATTGTTGCGTGCGATGCACACTAAATATGTATCATGTTCATTGAAAGATATATCATGGGTTAATTTATTTAAAATATTAAATATATTATAAATTTCAAGAATATTATATTATCTTACCCACATGGTGTTTCATTTCATACATGCTATCAAATACAATGTTCTTACTTTATAATTTTGAGGTGTTATAGTAAAGTCCTTGAATATTTCAGTAAATGTTCTTCCAATGAATTAAATATTATTGTTCTATTTCTAAATTTTCCTAAACTAAATATTCTATATACTTTATAACATTGTGCATTCATTAATATTATTTATGTTCTTTTGGTGGTATCCATTTTATGCACCTTCACTTAGTTCGAATTATGCTTGTAGAGTCCTCTTTTGATTAATATATCAGCTGACAGAATTATCCTTAGCCTCTGATACATTTTAGATTTCAAAAATATGGGATTCCTTATCTTTTTATTATATTATTTTATGATTGATTTTATCATTTGATCAAATCAATTGGGATCACATATGGTATTCTTTTAATAATATGTTTTTTTCTATGAATGACTAGTAAAGTGTCACCTAATTAGGTTTTTCTAAAAACTTTAGTGGTTTGGGTTTATTATCTTGTGATTCTAGAGACTTTTAAATTTATTCCACTCCTACTATATGTTTTTTATATTTTTCATACTCATAAAAACTCCTTCCAAGATAGAACTTCTTCAACTCATCTATTGTGCTCCTTATATATATTGTTTGATATTTATCTCACAAATTTATTTTGATAAACTCAAATTCATATCATTCTATTGACTCAAAATCCTTCTTCTATTACATTTTATATATGGTTGTTTACTCTTCTAGAAATTTCATTTTCTTCGACTAGAAATATTCAAATGTTTCCTCCATCCATATTTTTCTTTCTGGTGAGCTCATAAATTATCCTTCCAATTTCAATCTATTAAACTCACAATTGTTCTTCCAAAACTCCTTCCAGACTTCTATACATTTATCTTTCTTAAAAAACTTATATTTCAATTTCCCCTTAATTTCAAAACATCTCCCTTAAGTACATATTGAAATATTTCCAAAAAATATAACCAAAATACTTTAGGAACAACATGCATGAATATCCCTATATACATAAGGGTCATCATGTTGTTGAATAGATTTTGGAAAAGTATGGAACATATATAAAAGTAACTCGATTCAATATATAAGGTTCACTTTTTACAAATAATCTGAAATTTTGAAAATTCCTCAATATGTAAAATTAATCCAAATGAAGAAATGTGGAAAAGTATTGAACTCACAAGGATATATAAAGGTTATCAAGATGATATATAAGGGTCATTTACATGATAAATGGGAAATACATAAGGTTAATTTCCATATAAAAGGTATAATATGTAACATTCATAATGTATAATGTGTAATGGTAACTTATGCTGATATATAAAAGTAACTAAGAAGACTAAGTATAAAAATTGAAAAGTGTTAGACCACACTATGTTATGTAAAGGTAATTAAGCCAATACATAATGGTTCTTAGATGGAGAAATTTAGCTAAGTATGTTTAAGGGAGTCTATGTAAGATAAACTGAATGGAAAATTCTATATATAAAGGTTTATAAATCTTAAAATATGATTAATAAAGAGGAAAACCACGAATTATGAAATACATTATCAATCATAAAATATGATTGATAATATAAACAGCTAAAAATTATGATATATGGTAAATGATAAGATAAGAGTGATAATTTTATTTTGATAGAGATGAATATCTAAATATCTGGATACAAAAAGAGAGATAGAGAGATGGGATACTAATATGATTATAATTTCATTAAATATTAAGATTTGAAGAAGCAATAAAAGTTTTATGATAACACCATTGCTGGAATGGTACTTTTATATTGCAAAGAATCATTGTAAAATATCATTATATTATATATTCTTTTATTCCTTGTCTCAAATAAGTCCATAGAGAGACAATAATAGGGAGTGTACCTAGGATCGACTATCCATCCTTCATAAAATTTTATATCACATATTGTGAATTGTGTTTTTTCCCTAGTATGTTGACACACTATCAACATATTCTCCTTGGATTAGCCCTTTATGGTGAAACAAGTAAAATATTCATGTACCTATATTTAAAATTGAGTATCTAGATATTATGTGTTCTTGAAAATTGAAAGGTACGATTTGTTCTTTCTAACATGAGAACAAGATCCATTAGAATATAAGAAGAATTAAAAACTCCAATTCAACCCTCCCTTTTGGGTGTATTCAGCTTATCATTGTAATGATTTATTTTTTATATTCATAAAATGGAATATTATAAAATATATTAAATAACCCATTAGTGGTTCTTTATTGAGATTTATTTCTCATCCTCTTTTATGTGCACCCTGGTGGACGCACACACTTCATGTTTGTTACATGGGTTAGAGAATAGGTTTCATAGAGGATCGAGCTATATTTTCTTGATCGATTTTAGAGATGTGATTGGTGTGAGTTTTAGTGGCCAATAGTTAATCCAATCTTAATTTTTTTCATTTTTTATTTATGTGATCATCCCAGTTTATGATCTGTCAATATGTATGCGATGTATGACCTAAATTTTTCATTTTTATAGGATGTGTACGTTATCTAGTTATATTTTTATCTTAGATATAATTCCATATGTGTACATTGGTATATGGATGAGTATGATGTTTATTATTTTATTATATTTATGGATATGATATTGAGAGTATAGTATCGCCAACATTGATCAAAGATCCCCATTGTTGTTCTGTAGCCTCTATTATATGAGAAGGTGCGCCTAAGGTTATGTGGTGCTTTGGATTGGGATGGAGGATGAGTACCCATGATGGGTAATTATAAAATGATATCAATTTTTTTTGGTTATTTTATTATTTGGGACTTGGTATTCAGAGGTAGGAATGTTTTGGATATTAAGATGGACCTCAGGCTGTAGCATGATGAACACTTATTTGGTAAAAATTCCAAGTTACCAGGGTTATGGGATTGTGTTTTTTGGTTTTCATTGTTATGTTTGAGATACTTATTCAAGTATGGTGTACTAATTTTATATTTTACCTATTATTTTACTCGTTCCCAAGGGTTATAATAGGTGTGTTTATATGCATCTTACTTGGAACAAAGGGTACACATAAAATTTGAGTGAATGTGTATGATTGATCATTGATGACGACTGGGGGTTCTATTGTTTAATGCGTCAAAAAAAGTTATAGATAATTTTATAATATATTTTGTTAGTGACATTCTAATCAACTGGATAATGGGTTATTATTTTATTTTCTTGAGTTATTGGTTTGTCTGATGATTGAAAATATGGATTTTATTATGTGTTATAATCTGATTTTTATTATACTACCCCTATGTGTAGGTGGTGTATGGAAACCTTTAGTGGGTGGGTTTATAAACTTGATTTCATGGTGATTTTTTGGTACATGTGAGGAATTCTAGGCACACAGTTAGAAATTGGAATGGATTTTCTTTAGGGGACATATACCTTTGAGAGGTTAGATGAATTCTTTTGGAAAAAGTGATGTTATCCCAACATATTAATTCAATCATAAGTTTTTATTCTCACAAAATCCATTTTAATTTTAAGGATTAGTTATTTTAAGTGTGTTAAACAAGTTTATATAAGTTTATATATATATATATATTATGTTCTAAGAGTATTCTATTTTGAGTGGAAAATTTCCTAAGTACAAAACCTTATGTGTTGAATCTAAGACCATTGTGAATTCATGCTATAGCCCTTACTTATTTGAAGCTATGACCCTTCCAAATTTAAGCTATTACTTTTATGTTTATAGGTTTGTATTTTAAAAAAGTGAATTATTATTTTGAAAAAAATTAGTTTACTTTTACACATGTATTATTGAAAAATTATAGACTCTTATGTTTTGAAGGAATCTTACATGATAATGTATTATTGAATAATTTATAAAAGTAAATAATCTTACAAATTAAGTATATGACGCTTATGTTTATATAGTAAATTTAGATAAGCCAATTTTAAATTTTATTCTAGTCCATTGCATATTTGAAATTCCAATATTTTTGAGTAGATGGTGTCATTATTGATTTATAAGAGATAATTTATTATGTATTTATTGTTATCAAATTAAAAGATATTTTATAGAAGTATAGATGATATTATTCTATCGTAAGTTTTAAGGAAGACCAAAGTTTCTCAATGGTTAGATGGATACTTATTTTTTATGGAGAAGAATTTGGATTGACTTAACTAAATTTATTTCTTGAATATTATATATCTCCAAATAATAATAAAAAAATATATGAAATTAGTATACCAATGATTTAATATTAAAAATGATTTATGTTGTGATTTTATATTTATATGCATACAATTTCATCTGTACAATGCGATTGAAAAAGAAATAATTGAAGAATATCTCTATTATTATGCCTTAATGAATATACCTACTATAATCAAAGGATTCTCTCTAGAGATACACTTTAGATACTTACTATTTCTCAGGAAAATACAGAACATTTGTTAGTTTTTATAGTTCTTAACTATACATTATCTATTATTACTCATTTTCTACATCTTTTTACCACTACTATAAGTTCACACTTCCTGTACTAAGTGTGGGAGTAAAGACTAATGATAAGTCATATAAGGGAGAGCCTGAGAACAACTCTTGTAACATATAAATTAAGTTTCATATTCTTTCAATCATCTATGTTATTATTATGAAATAGATCTAAATACTAATCACCAAGCTTGTATTGAGTTTTAGTGAAGTGTAATAGAGGATGTTATTATATCCCCAAACCACAATAAAATCCGTATGAATCATGTTATTCAGATTATATTATTTTTTGATACATATTTTATTTATTAAAGGACAAGTTAAATCATTTAAGAAGAGATAAGTTTTACATCTATGTAGGGGAAAGGGGTTACATTAAAAAGAAAATCATGCAACAAACAAATGAAGAAAGGTACTCAAGGAGGCTCAAAATTGAGACCTCACTAAGATCCACAATGGCATATTGCAATGAGATGCACCCTAAGGGTAGAGGGAATTTTTAATTTAGTTTTGAAATTCAGAAACTCAATTCATCCCATAGTTATTAATTATAGAATATTTCTAGTATAACACTTGGTATCAAAGCTCAACTTTTGAGTTCTCTATACTTGATAATTGAAGTTTAAGATCTTTATCTAATTGCTACAATGGTTAATTTGAGAGAAGGTATATTTATGGAAGGAGAAACATATTTCAATTATGAGAATTAGGGTTATCATAATAGTTATATATTTGAATAATCTTAGTTTTAAATATTACATGAAAGTGGTTAAACCTTATAAAATTCATACTGGTGAAGCTATGTTATGGAGTTCTAAAAAAGAGGTTGATTATGATTTAAATTTAAAATCTATGAGTTCTATAATTTTTGTATTAGGACTAAATGAGTTTAATAGAGTTTCTCAATGTTCAATAGCTTATGAAATGTGGTAGAATATTTAAATTCCTTATGAAGTGACAAATAATGTAAGAAAACTAAGGTACATCACTAAATATCTTATGTTTTATACTTTTAGGATGTTTGATGAGAAAAATATCTCTTAAATGAATGGAAGACTCACTAAAATTGAAAATAAATTATCCTAACTTGGGAAATTATATACCATAAGAAAATCAATATTTCAATGTTCTTAGATTTATTCCTATCAGATATAGTGTAATCTCTACTATAATCTAACAATATACACCTATAAAAGAGTTAAAAATGAAAAAAATAAGTGAAAAAATCATGATATATAAATATAAAATGCAAGAATAATATGATGATAAAAAATAGTTAAGAAGGATAATGATTATTTCAATGTATATACTTCGAAGGATGAAACAAGCTAAAAGAATAATTTTTTATTTCATTTTATGAAATAGAATCAAGTTGTTCAAATTTAGGATATGAACATGCTCATTTAGCAAGAACAATCAACAAGTTTTATAAGAGGAGAATTTTTTTTATATATTTTCTGATAAATTCAAGAATAATGGTGGAAATAAAAAGGAATTGATATTATATAAAAGTAAGAATATTGGGAATATCAAAACCAATTTCCCTCAACTCAAAAAAAAGAGAAAATTTGAAAAAATATTTGAAGGAAATAAAACTTCAATAATAAATTTAAATGATAAATGAAGGTTACTTTGAGTGTTTCTAAGGACTCTAGTGATGATTCTCATTCTAACTATGAAGTTGATAATTCAAACCAAAAGGCTAATAGGTGTTTTATAACTTTTATTGAAGTGATAAAATCATTTTTCTATGCTAATTTTGAATTATAAAATTAATATTTTAATGAAATTAATGAGTATTTCTCAATTGTTGAAGATAAATATTATACTATGAAGAAAAATCATAAATATTTAAAGAAAACATACATTTATGATTTTTTTAAAGATTATTTGTCTAATTATATTTTATAATTCTAGTATAAAATTGATAAATATGTATATATTCATGCCTTTCATGATTATATAATTAGTTAATTGTTAGATGAAGTTAATTCCATGAAGTTTCCTACTAGAATGTATACTAAGGGGGAGGATTACCTTAACAAAAACTTTATAAATAATAAAAGGAATAAAGGAAAACTTGGGATTAAAATAAATGGTGAAAAACTAAAGTTGTTTTGAAATTATTTTATAAATTGTCAAACTATCAAGAGAATGTCTACTATTATATGTTTTCGTTTTAGTATTTCTAGAAATTATGAAAATGATTCTTTCTTTAAAGTTCCTCAAATCTATGGTAGTAAGAATGCCTTCATTTTCAAATATTTATCTAAATTTAAGGCTCAAATTTCTATTCACTCTAAACATATTTGGTTACCTAATTATTTTGTTACTAACACTATTGGACCCAAAAGTATATGTGTAATCCCCTTATATTTTAGTATTAATTTTCCATTTAAATGAATATTGTGTTTAATAACTTGTTTTACATGAAACACTGAACTAAAATGAACCAAAATAAATTTTATATAAAAAAATATTATAATGAAAGAAAAAAATTAAAATATTACGAGAATATAAAATCAAACATCATTAAAAAATGTACAAGTGGAATAAATCCACAAGTAAATAAAAACACCATAGACAAAAAATATTTATTCTTGTGGTTTTCCATAAAGATAATCACCCTGATTGAAATTATATAAATATGAAAAAACATTAGAAATATAATAGACTTGTTGAGAGAGAAGTAAATAGGATGAATGGTTTCAGTGATGTTTGTAAGGCTATATATAATAATGAAATTAGACCATTATATATATGGTTGTTGGATATATTCTTGTTGAAAATATAGTCATTGGAAAAGTGGTCAATGGATATATGGTCATCAGGTATGTATGTATTCAATTGGTATATTGAATATTTGTAATGGTTAGTAAAAAATTAAAAATAATATAATTTAAAATTGATAAATAATGAAAAAGTTTAAATTTGATTATATTTTTTTATTATAAAAATATATTTTTATGCAATGCATATTATTATTATTATTATATTATTAAAGAATGATTTTATGTATTTATAAAAATAAAATAAATATTTGAATGGATTGATAAAATTTAATGGTTATATGATAAATAATTAATTTTAAGGGGATGAAATTAAAATAATTTAATGATAAAAGTTGACATTTTTCAAAGGATTTTTTTAAAGTCTTGTGTATTTTTAACTTAATAAATTAAATTGATAAATTTTCAAGGATTATTATAAAAAAATATTTCAATTTATAATGAAATAAATTAAAACTCATTTAATTGGTAATTTATTGAAATAGTATTAACAATACATAAAAATTACAAAGTTATTTTTCTATAAAAATAGTTTTTTATAGATTTTATGTTTTTATTTTAAAGATAAATTTCCCATATTTGGATATTGAATTAGATTAAATAGAGTCTAAATTTATAATCAACATTTTGAAATTATATAAGGAAATAAATTTCATTTTTAGGAATAAAAATAATTTACTGTGGTAAAAATCGAGTTACTATAATAATGGTAAAATGAGGTTAAAAGGGTTAATCTAAGTTGTAAATTATTAAAAATATCATAAAAATATGTCTCTAAATATTTGGTTGATGGTTTTATCAACCAAAACTTATAAAACCTTCATTATTTTTCTAATTTATATCAATTTACCTTTTAAAATGAAACCCTTATACATTAAATAATGGGAATTTATCAAAATTCCAATCCCACCTATAAAATTATCCCTCCCCTATCTTTTACAAATAGCTCTTTTCCTTAGAATATCTCTTGAATTTGTACCCATTTTACTCTCCCAAATACTTCTCATATGTTTGATATCTTTTGGTTCCAAGAAGGATTCCTAAATACTTTATTCTAATGAAACTCGTTTTGAGAAGGAAAAAATTAATCAAATTAAGTACCAAGTTTTTCATCATATTTTTCAATTACATTCTCATATACACTATTTATAAATCTTATTCTACACTATAATGATGTAATATTAACATAATTATTCTTTGTAACACACCAAACCTAGTATTACCAATTATTTTATTATATTTATTTATCAATTTTTTATTTTTGTATGAAGGTTGAGGTCTTATATTTTTAGAAAAGTTTGAAATTTTAAACATTTTTTCATGTCACATGATTTGGATGCATGGTTGGACAAACCATGCAGTATCCATGTGAATAGGGTCTATAATTTAATATAGATAATTTACATGTTTGTCTCATAGTTTATCTAACCATGGGACCAAACCATGTTGGTGTACCATGTATATCTAGTGAAGGTTGTACAATCAGAACACATTTAGACAAAAGTGTATCCTAATTGTGCGACTCTCCCAGACTTTAAAATTTTGGAATTTCTAAAATTCTATAATCTACATTTGACCCCATATTACCTCACCCTCTCCCTCCCTCCCTCCCTCTCTCTCAGTTAAACACCCTCATGCTTAGGGAGGGTTCCCTTACACATTCCTCACTTCCTTCCTCCTATCCCTTGATTCAAGGAGTTACCCTCTAATTTCTTGTGAGATTATATAAGGTTAGGTTTTCCTATATTCCTTCCTTCCTCCTCCTCCTCCACAATTTTCTTGTCTTCTTCTTCCCTCCTTTTCCACACACCACCTTTTCTGAACCATAGGGCAGGGTTTCAATTCTTAAATATTTATGGTTCTCAATATTAGGGTGTATGATGGGTTTCTTGGACCTTAATTCTTTGGAAATAAATGTATTCAACATCTCATCATTTGATCGAGGTATGTTTTCCTGATTATTTAACCTTTAATTTTTGGAAACATTGATTTATTACTTTTTAATTAAATTTAAAATTTATAATGCTTGTATTATATATATTTATTAACCTCATTAAGAGGGAAACCAAGTTTCTCTTGGTTTTATTTGAGTCCAAAGGACTTATTCTTTTAAAGTGTGTGTTTAAAAATTATTTGGATACTTAATTTTATACCAAGTGTTTAATGGATTGTCCAAATTACTTTCAATCTCAAGTTTTAATGTTTTAAAAATATATTTGGTTTATAAAGTGAATTCTCAATTGATTCTTAAGTTTTACTTGGAATTTCATGTAATACATGAAATTATAAGTATTAATAACATTTTTAAAGATAGATTTTAAAAAATATGGGTTGAAAATGTTTTTGATTAATTTGGATGGTTATACACAAATATATAGGTTTATATATATACATGGATTTACATATTCACATGGAGATATGTAAATGTGTGCATAGAGAGACATATAAATATATACACATGTAAATGTATTTGCGTATGAAAATAAAGAAAATCCTTATAATTTATACTCAATGCTTGAGATTTATTTTTTTTAATATTTTTAATGGATTACTAAATTAAACTACAAGGTCTGACCAAAACTTTAAAAATAAATGTTTTAAACCATAAATGAATGTTAAATAGGATGTTACATTGATTTTTTCTTGGAGAATATATTCTTGGAGAACCTAGATGTGTGATTTGAACCCACACATAGTTGGTTATTGATCTTTATATGTTTATGGTATTTATTAATTTTCTAATAGTGTTGTAATTTATCATTTTTTGGTTGTTGGTGTTATCCAAACTTCATGGGAAGCCTAGGTTCTTGGGTAGGTGAACATAGATGGGATGAGTTACCTTCCCACTAGCTAATCTAGTTAAGTATATATATGTGGAACTCCGTCCCTAGCCAGTGAAATGATACTCTTTCCACTAATTGAGGGTCTCCCTAATTATTGATGTATTTCAAGGTTAATACCAACCCTTAGTCACCTGTAGTGTGTTTTTTCCATGATTCTTTATTTAATTTATTAATTGTATGAATTTACCTTAATTTTTTATTTCATATTACCATGATTTTATAAACATTACCACTACATAGTTTAATTATCTTTAATCATTTAGTGTGTAATTTGGATGAGTTGAATTTCTTTGATAATTTCTTAATAATTATCTAAATAATTTTTTACTATCATCTTTCCAAGAATAAGTAATTAAAATTGTTTTATTTATAAAAATGGGTTTTAAAGGAAAATATTATAGATCTATTTTCCAAATCATAAGAAAAACATATTTTTAAATAATGTATTTTCAAAATAGAATGAAAATAAATATTTATTTAAAGTTTAATCATGTGGTAAGATGGGTGGTGACTAACTAGGAGTTTTATGCTCACACATATTTTTTAACTTAGTTCTAGGTTTAGTGCATGATCACTCTTAGAGAGATTGATGTTTGGTTTTGGATGGAGTATGAGAATGGTTCATAGTGGATGGTTGATTAAGTATGTTAGTTTTATTTTTATACCTTAGTAGTAGCTACAAACAAATAATACATCCCGGTTTTATTTATTTATTTAATTGGTGTGAACTATATCAGTGGAGGTTGTAGTTAGAATTAGAGCTATCTGGAGGAGAGGGCGTTTGGGGCATAAGAGGGATTTTTTTTCTTAAAATTGTTTTACAACATTATATCCATTTTCATATTTACTTGATTTGGTGTAGGTGTCTAACATATAGATGGGTCATTCCAAAATTTTAATTAAATTTCCTCTGCTTTTATAGATTATTTTATGGGTGAAATGATTCCCAAATGGTGCTTCCTAGATTCCCAAGAACTTGTGCCATCCCGTGGGGATCGAGAACTCCATTCGTGTACGTTTTAGGATGGCTTGGCTGTCTGATGGATGAATGGATCCATTAGGTTTTTGATAAATGGAATCACATCATTGATTTCTAAGTGGTCCTAGGTATTTAAAATATCCCTTTTTATTTGGGATATCTGGTAGACAGAGATAGGATTTCCTGATATCAGAAGGTAGATCATGGGTTCATTCCTAGTCACAACTACTCATGAAAAAACTTGAGTTTCCAGAGGATTTTAGGATTTTAATTTTTAATTTTATATTTTTGATTCTTTTGATGGATTTAAATTTTTAACTCATGTCATAATGGTTTCATTTGGTGTTTTATTGCTATCTTTGAGATATTTTCAAGATTTTTGTAGAAAAGGGGGGTGGAATAGAAGACACCAATAGCTTATATAGCCATAAAAACCATGTAGATCCTATAAACATGGTTATAATAAAATCTTATTAGTAGTTTAGTGATTTTCCCATGGTCTTTAAAACATTGTGGTCCGAACATGTATCATCACTAACCCCTCCAAAATTTTATTTTTGGTTTTTTATTGATTTTAAATTATTTCAAGTAGTACGTTATTAATATTTGGTTTGACTTGGTGGATTTTTTAAAAGAAATTAGGTTTTAGAGGGTAAAAATGTGTTTTGAAATGATTGAAAAGTATTTTCATTAAAATTTATTAAGATTCATTTTTTGTTTTAATACTCATGAGGTATTCTAAAAAATAACTTTAAATTTTTTAAAATGACATCAGATGGGAGTTCGATGTTTTACGAAAGGAAGTATAGAGTTTTAAAGTCGATCAATGTGAACTAATGGTTTTGTAAATTAGAAATTAGGGGTGAAAATAGTTTTTCAGTAATGTTTCAAGATTTTAAAAAATTATAAGGTGAATTTTTAAAAATATTTTAAAGGAGAAAATAATGTTTTTTATTTGTTTTTCAATTAATTTAAGATGTGATTGTGATTTACGTCTTAGAGTTTTTATTTTGAAATGTGAATTATTTTTTGTTGATATTTTTAAATTGTTTTTTTATTATGTAAAGTGGTGTGAAAAGTTAATTTTTAAGAAACAAAAAATTAATCTTTTGAATGTTTTTGGTTTTAAATCTGGGATTTGTATATTTTTGAGAAGAAAACCTTAATTTTGTTTTGTCATGATGAATTTGGTTTTATTTTGGGATTCGTGTCTCATGTTTTATGAATATTCCCCCATAAAATTCTTGAGTGTTTTTGGTCCTTGGAAATTGCCTATTATGGATTCTTGATCGAATGAGTTCTTGAGGTATTCCATGATTGAGTGTGTTTCTTTGGGTCCCTCCTTAGTTGTTCATGTGTTATGAGATGCTATTGATTTACATGTTTTTCTCATCATTGTGGATATGATTCTTTATTATTTAGGTGATGAGAGTTGTGGTGAGACATATTTTTTATTTACTAGGCATGGATACCCCCAGTGTGTGCATTTTGGGTGACTAGAATAGATTTTACACTTACTATGTTTTTTCTTGGGACATTATTGGTTTGATTATTTTTGCGATCTATATAGTTGGTGATTTATATTTTTGATGATAGTTTACCCTTATTTTATCCTTGATCTCAGGTTGGAGCCTATATTGTTTGAAGAGGTGTGTTTATGATTTATGCTTATTTTTTCCATATGGTCTTGGGTAGAAGTGTGGTGATTGGAGTTTTAGTGGAATTTATTTTAGAGAATCATCAGAGTATCTTATTGTTCATTCTATTCTTTTGAAGTTTATTGTTGAAGTTTTTGTGGTATTTTTTTCCATCTTAATTTCTCTTCATTGGGTTGTGATTTGTAGTGTTTCTCATGGAGTTTCGTTTTCATATTGATCCACCATTCTAGTGTAACCCTTAAATGGTGGGGATACCCACTGTTATTCCTTTTCCCTTGTTCACTTAGACCAAATTCATCATATGTGACTTGAGAATTTGAGGATGTTTCTAGATTCCTAGGTGTACTTTAAAGGTGGAGTGGTTTAGATATAGTTGTTTGGGCGAATTCTATTTCTAGTATAATCTTCTTTAATGCATCTTTCTTCTTTAGTTCAATGGATTTTTTGGGGTATAAAGGGTCATTGTGGGGATAATTTTCACACCATAAACTCATTATTCTCAATTATTTTATTTATTTATTAAATTTTATTTTGTTTCAAAGTCTTGGGTTTGATATTTTAGGAATGTTTTGAAATTTTAATCATTTTTTCATGTTTCATAGTTTGGCCACATGGTTAGAAAAACCATGCGATAACCATGAGGTCAGGGTCTATGATTTAATAGAGGCTATTCACACAATCAGTGCATAATTTAACTAACCATGCCGCCCAACTCTATAGGTATCCCAGGAATATCCAGTGCTAGTTTCACAGTTAGTGTATGGTTTGGATAAACATGTGACCAAACCATGTTACTCTCCCAATATTTAAAAATTTGGAATTCCTAAAATACCCTAATCCCTTTTACCTCACCCCACTCCCTCTCTCAACCGTACAACCCTCACTCTCAGGTAAGGATTCCTCATGTGAAACTCACTTCCTTCTTCCCCATCCTTTCTGATTCAAGGAGTTCCATTTCAATTTATTATAAGTTTATCTCATGTTAGATTCTCCTATCTTTATTTATCCTCCCCTTATTCTATTTTCTTATATTCTTCTTACATCATTTTCTATATACCACCTTGGAGGAACCCTAGGGTAGGGTTTATCATATAAATTAGTTTTGATTCTCAATTTTAGATTGTGCAATGGGTTTCTTGATCCTTTATTATTTTAAAATAAAGGGTTTCAATGTATATGCATTTTCTTCAGGTAGGTTTTCCACATTTGTTATCCTTTAATTTTTAGAACCATTTATTTCTTGAGTTTTTAATTTAATTATAAATGTATAATTATTATGTTATATGTATTTATAAACCTAATTTAGTGGGAAAACAATTTTATATTGGTTTCCTTTGATTGCTAGGGACTTATTATTTTAAAGTGTGTGTTTCAAAATTATTTGGATATAACCTTGAAAATCATGTGTTTGACGGATTATTCGAGCGATTTTTACTCATGGATTTTAATGTTCTTAAAAGGTTTTTTGGGTTTCAAAGTGAATTATCAAATTGTTCTTATGTTTTACGTAGATTTTCAATTAATAATTTTAATTAAAATTATTAATAAGGTTTTTAAATATTAGTGTAAAAAAAATTCATGGTTTAAAAATATTTTTGATGATTATTGATGGTTATACACATTGAGTAGGTTTATGTATATATATACATATATGTACACATTCACATGGAAATATGTGAATGTGTGCATAGAAGGACATATATATATATATGTGTGTGTGTGTGTGTGTAAATGTATATGAGTATGAATATAAAGAAAATTCTTGGAATTTAAACTCAATGATTGAAATGGAATTTACTTTTTTTTCATGTTTTAGAATAGATTCATAAAGTAAACTACAAGTCCCGGTCAAAACATTAAAAAGAAATGTTGTAAACCTTTAACAAACATTAAATAGGATATTCCATCAGTTATTTCTTGGATAATTTATTCTAGAAAAATTAGATTCATGGTTTGAATATTCAAATAGTTGGTTATTGATATTTATATGATTACAATATTTATAATTTTTTAGCTTTTTTGTCATTTTGTGGTTGTTGGTGTTATCTAAACTTCTTGGGAAGCCTCAATTATTGGGTAGTTAAATGTAGATGTGAAGAGTTTCATTTCCACTATCTACGATAGTAAAGTATATGTATTTGGTTCCCCTTCCATTGTCTAATGATTTGTTACTCTTTAAAAAAATTGAGGGTTGCCCTAAATAGTGTTATATGTCTAGGTTACCCCTATAACTCAACGACCCTTTGGATGGTTTTCACTTAATGATTACTTTAAATTATTAATTATAAATCTTTACCATACTTTTGTTTTATTTTATATTTCCATGATTGTATAGCCTTTTCCACTCTTTATTTTAGTAATATTTATACATTTAGTGGGTTATTCTAGTGAATTTATTTTCTTATACTTTATTAAGAATTACCCAATTAATTTTTTAAAAGTGGATTTCCTAGAATAAGTTTTTAAAATTGTTTGAATTATATAAATAAGTTTTAAAGTAAAATTTTATAGATCTATTTTCCAAATTTTAAGAAAAAAATATTTTCAAATAATTTATTTTCAATGTATCATGGAAATTGATATTTATTTAAAGGTTAAGAATTTGGTAAGGTGGGTGGTGGAATACTATGAATTTTTATACCGAATCCTGTTTTATAACACAATTTCAGATTTAGTGCATTCTCAATCTTGAAATTATTAATTTTGAGTGTTGGATGGAGTGCGACCTTGGGTCACAAGAAGTGATTAATCAGGTATGTAAGTTTTATTTTTATTCCTTATGTAGGACCCTAGAACACCCTGAGAGGGGAGGGGTGAATTAGGGTGTCAAAATTTTCTTTTAAAACAACATATCTTGTTCCCACGTTGGTAGGAACTTGTAAAACCTATCTGATGGAATCATGCAATTATTAAACAATCACATGAAGAGAGACAACACATCAGTTTTACTTAGTTCACCACTAAGGGATAGTACAAGGAATATATGTCGAAAGTGTGTTGGTTGTACCTAAATCCCCATATCTTCACTAGTTTTGTGTAATATTGAAGTTCAGACATAGTAACTCTATGCTTGGAACACTGCCTTTTCTTGATTTTAGGGACAATACACTGTATCTCTCCAAACACTTCCATCGACTCCCCTAGCTCACGACTTTGGGTGAAGTCTTACTTAGTTTAATTACTTGATGGTTGAATCAATAGATTAGTATTTAAGTATTTTTACCTGACTAGCATGATACTATACTTGCTCCGTAGTCCTGAGTTGATGCACTTGAAATCACCATTCACTAGAAACAAATGTTCAACACTACTTTTAATGAAGCTCAAAGCCTTCTCGAAACCCCATTCATGTTTTAATAAAAAACCAACCTTTGTGAACCCACACACTTTCACAAATCTCCCATCCTTCATGAATCTCACAGTCTTCACGGATCACACTACCTTCACAAAGCTCACAACCTTCACGAAATACTATGTCTTTGTAAAACTTCCACTCTTCACGAAACTCCCCTAACTCAAAATAATTGGAATCATTTAAGACTTAACCAGTATTTTTGTGATAAAAGTTCTCATATAATTCTAGATTTTAAAATATACCATCCTTATCAAAATTATAGAAATTCATCTTTTTCTCCAATTCTATTCATATCAAACAAAGTGGGTATAACTGCCTGTTTATAGGCATATCCCTTTGCGATGATCCCATGATATTGATGAACTTTTCACAAACCTATTCTGTAATTCTCATAAAGATGATCTATTAGTGAAGCTTCAGTGAGATTTAACCCATAATTAAAGCTTCTCATAGTCGTAAAGATTACCGTCTTTCTATCGTGTGTTCGTGATTCTTGTTCACGATGCTCAACATCTTCTTATAGCTCAACCTTTAAAAAACAAGTCTTTTAAAAAACTCATTCCTTTACCATATTTGAGATGTATCAATCATAGAAAACCACCTTTTGTTAAGATTTATCCTTCCTCCTAATTTTGAGACCAAAAATTTGGGAATCACTAGGAAATGACGCCACATTCAACACTATAACCATCTTATATTATAAGATCACTTTCCTTGAAAACTCCCTGATCAACCCAATTTGGATTAAAAAAAAAAACTAAACTAGACTTAGTTTCTAGTTGTGAAAGGCCCTACATCCAACAATCTCCCCCTTTGGATTTTTTAGAAATATGTAAATAAATTCAACAAAGCAAAAAACTCAAACAAGAACCTAATAGATGTGAAATAACTCATCTATCACTCTAATTTTGTGTGAGTAAATCTCAATGTAGAAAATATGAGCAGAAAAAGAAAATTTTATGTTACCATAGACTACCAACCAATCCAGAATATCAATACTCATTTAATTTCACTTATCTTCATGCCACTGTAGGCCACCAACCAATCCCAAAAACCAATATTCGTTGAATTTCACTTATCCCCTATTTAGTAATAAACCCAAAGAAACTATAATTTTTACATTTAGTACTCAAAAAAAAATCTTTCCATGGATCATATATCCCCCATAAAACTATATCACTTCCACAAAGAGATTAACAAAATTAATAGAAATGGGGATTATGGACAAACTGTAACCTCCTCATTAAATAGGAGGTGGTTGAACACTGAGGTTCTACAGATGTTTCACAAACATTAGTTCTGCAAGGGATTAGTCAAGATTTAATCCACTAGTTAATCAGTTACAAAATGGTCCATTTTAATCACACCTTGTTCTAATTTTTCATTAATGATGTGATATTTGTTCTCAATATGTTTGGTATTAGAGTGTTGAACTTAATTCTTCATCAGATCGATCATACTCTTATTATCACAATGAATGACCATCGACCGTTTCACCTCATCACCAATATCAGTAAGTCTTTTATTTATCCATAATATTTGAGTGCATGACTTTGTAGTAGAGATATACTACGATTTAACTATACTAAGAGAAGTGATTTCTTGTTTCTTTATAAACCATCCCACACTTTTATTTCCTATGAAAAATGCATCACAACTAGTTGACTTTTTATCCATGATATCTCTAGCCTAGTCAACATCAAAAAATGATGATAATTCATTATCTCTTCTTGATGAAAAGTATAATCCAAAATTTAGACTACCTTGAATACAACTCATGATTATTTTTAACTTCTAAAAAATGTTCTTCCAGTGGATGAATTTGAAAGAGATATTCTAATGATGTTGCAAACATGATATCTAGCCATGTCATATTCAAGTATAATAAACTTTCAATTATTATCCAATATAGAGTGGGATCCATAAATGTACCATCCTCAAGCTTTAAATGTTTTTTCCTAACCACAATCACATTCGACATCAGTTTGGATTCATGCATGTTTCATTTCTTAAGTAGATCTATTACATATTTTTCTTGATAAATGAAGGTATAATTCTTATTTTAAACCACCAAGATCCCTAAAAAGTAAGTGAGTTCACTAGTCATTGACATTTCAAATTTTTATTTCATGTGATTAGAAAATTCTCCAACTGATCCCTGCATGCTTCCGCTAACAATAATATAATCCACATACCCAAGAACCATAAGCTGATCTTTCTGAGAATTCCTCACATAGAGATTATGGTCGACACATCCTCTTTTAAATTCAAGATTATTTAGATATGAATCCTGTTGAGAATACCACACTCGTGGTTACTTATTTATACCATAGAGAAAATTATTTAATCATAAAACCCTAGTCTCGTCATTTGAAATCAGAAATCCGTTTGGTTGTTCAATATATATACATTCTTCAATAAATCCATTTAAGAATGCTATTTTTAAATCCATCTGATAAAATTTTTACTCTATTTGAATTTAAATGGAAAGAAAAATCATGATCGACTCTATTATATCTATTAGAGAAAATGTTTTTCAACATTAATACCTCAAATCTATGTATATCCATTACACACAAAGCATTATTTGTTTTTTATCACATTTTGATGTTCATAAAGTTTCTTTTAAAAAATACACTTTGTTACAATAGCATTTTTATTTTTGGGTTTATTAACAAAATACCATGTTCTGTTCTTCTCAATTTGATCATGTTCTTCATTCATAGTCGTAACCCATGATTCATCCTTCACTGCTTCTTTAAATGAGGTTGGTTCCACAATCAATAAGAAGGATGAATGTGATTCATTACTCATTCTATTTGTATGTGTAGGTTTGGTATAATCTCCAATGATGTTGAATTGATGAATTTATTCTCATCCATTTCTTCTATGAGGTTATGGTGAAGTTTCTTTAGAAATAGTTTCCTATTAAAATTCTTCTTCTAAATCATCACTATTTTGGGAGCCCTGAATGTTTTTTAAGCCTTCTAATATTTTTTCATTTGAATATGTCCCTTGTCCCATTTCTTCTACATATTCAATCATATCAAAATATGATCTCTTCAAGGTATTTATGGTTTTATCCTCAATTATCTTGACATCAATTCATTCCACAATATTTCTAAGATGATTATTGTAAATTTTGTAGGATTTACTATTCATTGAATATCTAAGGAATATTCCCTCATCTGCAGCATCACCATACTTCCTTGACTTCCTTCTTTATTTTGGATGAAACATTTACTTCCTAAAACATGAAAACAATTCAGAGAGGGATTATTTCCATACCATATCTCATATGGTATCTTGGTTTCTCCCATAAAACCCCTATAGAAGTTTGAGAATACATTGCTACTTAAACAACCACTTTCTAATAATGATGATAAAAATGACTCTCAATCCATATAGTTCTATCCATATTTTACACCTAATGATTTATATGTTCAACAACCCCATTTTGTTGAGGGTTTCTCATTGAAAACTTTATCCTAGGGTTTTTGAGGTAATTTTCAAATTCAATAGATGTGTATTCTCCTCCATTTTTTGATCATATAATCTTGACTGGGTGGTTAGTTTCATTCCCAGCTCTTTGATAGTAACTCTTCATGAAATAAATCACTTCCTCATTTAATTTCACTTATCTTAATGCCTCCATAGACCACCAACCAATCCAACAAAAAATATTCGTTGAATTTCATTTATCCCCTATTTAGTAATAAACCCAAAAAACCTATATTTTTTAATTTTACTACTCGAAACAAACTTCCCATGAACCATACATCCCCCATAAAACTATATAACTTCCTCAAAGAGATTAAAAAAATTAATAGAAATGGGGATTATGGACAAAATGTAACCTCATCATGAAAAGGGGGGTGGTTGAACACTGAGGTTTAACCGATGTTTCACGAACTTTGGTTCTGCAAGGGCTTAGTCAAGATTTCATCCACCAATTCATCAGTTACAACATGCTCCATTTTAGTCAGACCTTGTTAAACTTTTTCATTAATGATGTAATATCTGATCTCACTATGTTTCGTGATAGAGTGTTGAACTGAATTCTTCATCAGATTGATCATACTCTTATTATCACAATGAATCACCATTGGCTGTTTCACCTCATCACCAATATCAGTAAGTTTTTTCTTTATCCATAATATCTGAGTGCATGACTTTGTAGTAGAGATATACTATGATTTAACCATACTAAGAGAATTGATTTCTTGTTACTTACTCAACCATCCCACACTTTTATTTCCAATGAAAAATGCACCAGAACTAGTTGACTTTTTATCCACAAAATCTCTAGCCTAGTCAACATAAAAAATGCTGATAATTCATTATCTCTTCTTGATGAAAAGTATAATCCAAAATTTAGATTACCTTGAGTAGAAATCATGATTATTTTAACTTCTAAAAAATTTCCTTCCACTGGATTAATTTGAAAGCGAGCTGTTAATCATGTTGCAAACATGATATCTAGCCATGTCATAGTCATGTATAATAAACTTCCAATTATTATCCAATATAGATTGGGATCCATAAATGTACCATAATCAGGCTTTAAATTTTTTCCCCTAACCACAATCACATTTGAAATTAGTTTGGATTCATGCATGTTTCATTTCGTCAGTATATCTATTACATATTTTTCTTGATAAATGAAGGTATAATCCTTATTTTGAACCACTAGGATCCTTAAAAAGTATTTTAGTTCACCAATCATTGACATTTAAAATTATTATTTCATGTGATTAGAAAAGTCTCCCACTGATCCCTACATGCTTCCACTAACAATAATATAATCCACATACACAAGAACCATAAACCGATCTTTCTGAGAATTCCTTACATAGAGATTATGGTCGACACATCCTCTTTTTAAATTCATGATTATTTAGATATGCATGCAGTTGAGAATACCACACTGGTGGTTCCTTCTTCATACCATAGAGAAAATTGTTTAATCTTAAAACCTTTGTCTCATCATTTGAAATAAGAAATCCCATTGGTTGTTCGATATATACTTATTCTTCAATAAATCCATTTAAGAATGCTATTTTCAAATCCATATGATAAAATTTGTACTCTATTTGAATTTCCATGGAAAATAATAGCCTAATCGACTCTAGTCAATATATTAGAGCAAATGTTTCTACAACATTAATACCACAAATCTGTGTATATCCATTACACACAAATCATTCCTTGTTTTTGATCACATTTTGTTGCTCACAAAATTTCTTTTTAAAAATACACTTTGTTACAATAGAATTTTTATTTTTGGGTTTCTTAACAAAATACCATGTTTGGTTCTTGTCAATTTGATCATGTTCTTCATTCATGGCCTTAACCCATGATTCATCCTTCACTGCTTCTTTAAGTGAGGTTGGTTCCATAGTCAATAAGAAGGATGAATGTGATTTATTACTCATTCTCTTTGTATGTGTAGGTGTGTTCTAATCTCCAATGATGTTGTATTGATGAATTTATTCTCTTCTATTTCTCGTATGAGGTTATGATGAAGTTTCTTTAGAAATAGTTTCCTATTCAAATTATTCTTATGAATCATCACTATTTTGGGAGCCTTGAATGTTTTTTAAGCCTTCCAATATTTTTTCATTTGAATATATCCCTTGTCCCATTTCTTCTACATATTCAATCATATCAACATATGATCTCTTCAAGGTATTTATGGTTTTATCCTCAATTATCTTGAAATCAATTCTTTACACAATATTTCTACGATGATTATTGTAAATTTTGTAGGATTTCCTATTCATTGAATATCTAAGGAACATTCCCTCATCTGCAGCATCACCATACTTCCTTGAATGACTTCTTTATTTTGGATGAAAAATTTAATTCCTAAAACATGAAAATACTTCTGAGAGGGATTATTTACATACCATATCTCATATGGTATCTTGGTTTCTCCCATAAAAATCCCTATAGAATTTTGAGCATACATTGCTACTTGAACAACCACTTTCTAATAATGATGATAAACATGACTCTCAATCAGTATAGTTCTAGAAATATTTTCCACCTATTGATTTATATGTTCAACAACCCCATTTTGTTGAGGGTTTCTCACTGAAAACTTTATCCCAGGGTTTTTGAGGTAATTTTCAAATTCAATAGATGTGTATTCTCCTCCATTTTTGATCATAGAATCTTGACTGTGTAGTCAGTTTCATTCCTAGATCTTTGATGATAACTCTTAATGAAATCTATCAGTTACTCATTGAATTTCACTTATCTTCATGCCTATATAGACCACCAACCAATCCAAAAAACCAATATTCGTTGAATTTCACTTATCCCCTATTTAGTAATAAACCCAAAGAAACTATATTTTTTACTTTTACTACTAAAAACAAACTTCCCATGGATTATATATCTCCCATAAAACTATATCACTTCTACAAAGAGATTAACAAAATCAACATAAATATGGATTTTGGATGAACTGTAACCTCCTCAAGAAATGGGAGGTGGTTGAACACTGAGGTCCAACCAATGTTTCGCGAACATTGGTTCTACAAGGGCTTAGTCAATATTTCATCCACTAGTTCATCAATTACAACATGATCCATTTTAATCACACCATGTTCAAATTTTTCATTGAAGATGTTATATATGATCTCAATATGTTTGGTATTAGAGTATTGAACCAAATTCTTCATCAGATCGATCATACTCTTATTATCACAATGAATCACCATGGGATGTTTCACCTCATCACCAATATCAGTAAGTTTTTTCTTTATCCATAATATCTGAGTGCATGAATTTGTAGTAGAGATATACTATGATTTAACCATACTAAGAGAAGTAATTTTTTGTTTCTTACTCAACCATCTAATACTTTTATTTCCAATGAAAAATGCACCACAAGTAGTTGAATTTTTATCCCTGACATCTCTAGCCTAGTCAACATAAAAAAATGCTTAATATTCATTATATCTTCTTGATAAAAATTATAATCCAAAATTTATACTACCTTGAATACAACTCATGATTATTTTAACTTCTAAAAAATTTCCTTCCACTAGATTAATTTGAAAGTGAGATGCTAATCATGTTGCAAACATGATATCTGGCCATGTCATAGTCAGGTATAATAAACTTCCAATTATTATCCAATATAAATTGGGATCCATAAATGTACCATACTCATGCTTTAAACGTTTTTTCCTAACCAGAATCACATTCGACCTCATTTTGGATTCAAACATGTTTCATTTCTTCAGTAGATCTATTACATATTTTTCTTGATAAATGAAGGTATAATCCTTATTTTGAACCACCAGGATCCCTAAAAAGTATGTGAGTTCACCAATCATTGACATTTCAAATTCGTATTTCATGTGATTAGAAAATTCTCCCATTGATCCCTGCATGCTTCCACTAAAAATAATATAATCCACATACACAGGAACCATAAACTGATCTTTTTAATAATTCCTCACATAGAGATTATGGTCGACACATCCTCTTTTAAATTTAAGATTATTTAGATATGCATCTAGTTGAGAATACCAAACTTGTGGTTCCTTCTTCATACCATAGAGAAATTTTTTTAATATTAAAACCTTAGTCTCATTCTTTTAAATCAGAAATCCCATTTGCTGTTCAATATATACTTATTCTTCAATAAATCCATTTAAGAATGCTATTTTCAAATCCATCTGATAAAATTTGTACTCTATTTGAATTTCCATGGCAAGGAAAAGCCTGATCGATTCTAGTTTATTTATTAGAGAAAATGTTTCTTAAACATTAATACCTCAAATCTGTTTATATCCATTACACACAAAGCATTCCTTGTTTTTATCACATTTTGATGCTCATAAAAGTTCTTTTTTAAAAATACACTTTGTTCTAATAGCATTTTTATTTTTGGGTTTTTTAACAAAATACCATGTTCGATTTTTGTCAATTTGATCATGTTATTCATTCATGGCCTTAACCCATGATTCATCCTTTACTACTTATTTAAATTTGGTTGGTTCCACAATCAATAAAAAGGATGAATGTGATTCATTACTCATTCTATTTGTATGTGTAGGTGTGGTCTAATCTCCAATGATGTTGTATTGATGAATTTATTCTCTTCTATTTCTCCTATGAGGTTATGATGAAGTTTCTTTAGCAATAGTTTCCTATTCAAATTCTTCTTCTGAATCATCACTATTTTGTGAGCCCTTAATGTTTTTTAAGCCTTCCAATTTTTTTTTCATTTGAATATTTTCCTTGTCCCATTTCTTCTACATATTCAATCATTTTAACATATAATCTCTTCTAGGTATTTATGGTTTTATCCTCAATTATATTGACATCAATTATTTCCACAATATTTCTAAGATGTTTATTGTAAATTTTGTAGGATTTACTATTCATTGAATATCTAAGGAATATTCCCTCATCTACAACATCACCATACTTCCTTGACTGCCTTCTTTATTTTGGATGAAACATTTACTTCATAGAAAATGAAAATACTTCAGAGAGGGATTATTTACATACCATATCTCATATGGTATCTTGGTTTATTCCATAAAAACCCCTATATAATTTTTAGCATACATTTCTACTTGAACAACCACTTTCTAATAATGATGATAAACATGACTCTCAATCAGTATAGTTTTAGAAATATTGTCCACATATTTATTTATATATTCAAAAACCCCATTTTTTTAGGGTTTCTAACTAAAAACTTTATCCCAGGGTTTTTGAGGTAATTTTTAAATTCAATAGATGTGTATTCTTCTCCATTTTTTGATCATAGAATCTTGACTATGTGGTCAGTTTAATTCCCAGCTCTTTGATGATAAATCTTCATGAAATCAATCAATTACTATTTACTCTAAATAGACATTATAAAATACATTATACTATAATCATCAATAAAATGAATAAAGTAACTCTCTCAATTTTTTAGACACATTCATTGAACAATATACGTTTTTGTAGATAAGATCAATCTGATTTGATGCCCTTTTAATCTTTGGTTGATATAAACTATTGACAATATTTCCTTAAATAAATGCATCATATGTCTTTTTTCAATCATGTTTGAGATTGGGAATTTAAATAACTATCTTAATCTTAGATATATGTTATATGCTCTGTTTATTAATATGATATAACCTATAGTGCCACAAGTTGTTTTCTTCTACAATTATTAAGTAACACATGTTCTCTTTACTGTCAACTTGGTATAAATTTCTATATGTTCTACATCTTATCATGAGATAATTACCTATATTTCCTTTGATAGTGCACCCATTATGATTAACTGTCACAACCTAAGTTATAGATTTCACTCAAAATCAATAAAGTGTGACACAAACTGTCTATATAGATAACATCTGTTTTCCTTAACTTTTCATTTTCCAATTATATATTTCCACTAACTTTGATATTTAAAGAACCACCGTTGCTGAATATCACCATTCCATCAATGATTTTATTAACATTATTCAACAAATCTACATTTCCTGCTATGTGGGATGAGCATCCACTATCAAGAATCTAAGTTCCACTGTTTCTTTTAGCTCTGTGGGATTTTTTGGTGAGATTGGATTTCTCGATTTTCTTCTTTTATTTCCCTGAGATACCTGATTGAGTGGTGAAAAAATATGGCCTTTACAATCAATTTTTAATATGCATGGTTTCATTATACTCATAATATTCTTCCATTGGTGAATACCCATTTTTAAGAGTAACTCTTCTTGGTTGATAAGTATGGACTTATCTCTAAGTTTTGTAGGTATTATTTTTTTCTTTTCCTATTCCTGAATTGAATCACTATTAGACCATAGTTAGAATAGTGAAAAAAGTATCCATAGAAACTATTTATTCTATATGATAAAGGATATGATCTCAATCAATTTTTTGGAATTCTAGGTCATTCCTCATTCAGATAAAACCTTTACTCTTAATAGTAAAACATGGTATGACCCAAGAAAATAAAAAATTTACATTTTATAAGAGGAAATGTCTTATCACTTCTATTCCTCCTCATCTACCCATATTTTTTAAAGGTATTTGACTAGAAATACTATCTTGATACTTGAGGATAATTTTTAGCTCTCTTATCTATTTTATTTGAAACTTTATTTTTTAGAACATCAGGTGAATTTTTGATATGTACAACTTTCTTGTTATATTTATTTTAGATCATCCTATTTCTATCCATTGATGTTTCTACATCAAAAAAAATTACACTTTTTCCCCATAATTGTGGATATTTGATTATTCAAGGACTTCTCTACTCCTTCAAAATGATGTTCAGGTATTTCAAGAAGCTATATATCTAATAATCTTCTAAACAATAATTTCTTTTTTGTTTACCCTGATTTTGATTTAGTTTGAAGTTTACTCCTTATAGTAATGAATTCTTCTTCAAGTCCCTCAACTATCTTAGCCTTTTCCTCCAGTGTTGATGTAAGGTCATTAATGAATTTTTCCTACTCTTAAATCCAGAGTTTTAATTCCACAAACACTTCCAATATTTTAGGAGTTGTTATATGTTCTTATGCTTATTCTTCCAGTAAATCAATTTCTACTTAAATATGATCAACATACTCCGATGACTCTTTCATGAAAACTCTCATATTTCTTTTTCTCTTTATTTGATTTCCAAACTCATCAAGATAACCCTTAAGTTCCACCTTGAGATAAAAAACACTAATAAACTGATTATATTTATCTCTTAAAGGTTATAACTTTTCAACTATATCCATCATGAATTATTTGAGTTAATATTTAAACTATAGTTCTACATCCTCCAAAAATTTATCATAATCTTGTTCTTATTTTCAGATTAAGCTCTTTATTTGAAATTTACTTCCTGATTTTGAGTCTCATTTATTATATAACCTCTTTGAATTCTTCTACATGATTTATGATTCACTTTATACATCACCAAATTTCCTTGGGTATCAAGAGGAAATGTTCCCTACTTTACCACATCGAAATCAAGTCAACGAAAGCATGCCTTAAACTCTTCCTTTTCATCTTTTTAATTTATTAGAAAAATATAAATAAGTTATTTTTCCTCATCATCACTTAATTTTTAAATATCATGTTTTTACATGGATTTGAATTCCATTTCCTTGCTTACTTGAGTGGATTCATCTTCTGGTTTGATCCACATTTCATAATCCACTATTCTGCTTAGCAGATCATCAAGAGAGAGCTTAACCAAATCTATTTTCTCAAGATATGAAAAATTTAGTTTGTACATATATAGGATCCTTATCAGTATTTTCTTCACAATTTTAATATACTTAAGTTTTTTCCCCAAGTCCCTAAATAACTCTAACAAATTTAGTTATGTGATTAAAGAAGCTATCTACATTTTCATCTGAATTCATTTTCAGATCATCAAAATTATTTTACAAGACTTAAAGTTTGGGCTCCTTTACTTTGTTATCAACTTTTTATAAATTTTATAGTTTCTCACACATGTAATTGGATATCTTTCAACTCATCACATTCAAATATATTTGATAAAAAGTTCTTTAGTAAGAGCATTTTGTTATTTAGAATTTGCATCAATCATTTTTATGTCTATTTCAAACATAGAAAAACCTATTGCAATAGTGAACTAAATACTATGAGTAGTGTAAAAAGAACTTTCATCCAAAAGTATATTATATGATATCTCATTCTATTATTAAAAGTCTTAAATTTTCTTCCATAAAAAATGGAACTCCCCTAACATTCACTTAATTATCCACAATAATAGAGGTATGATTTAAAACTAATAACATGTTCACTCCAATACTACTTGTATGACCCTAGAACTCCCAAAGAGGGGAGGTCTGAATCTTGGTGTCATGTTTTTATTTTAAAACAATGGGTATTGTTCCAACATTGTCAAGAAATTGTAAAACTTTTCTGATGGATTAATGCATCTATTAAACAAAAAAATGCAGAGAGACAATATAAAAGTTTTACTTAGTTCACCACTAAGTGATATTCTAAGGATCATACAGTAATAGTGTGTCGATGGTACCTAAATATACTAATATTCACTAGTTTTTGTGGAATTCATAAGTTTAGAAACATTCACTCTATGCAAGGAACACTACCTTTAAAATATTTTAGGGACAAAACACTACCTCCCTCAAAACACTTCTGTCGAATCACCCCTAGCTCACTAATTTGGGTGAATTATTAATTAGTTTAGTGACATGAAGTTTAAATTAGTAGATTGGAATTTAAGTCTTTGTCTATAACTATCACGAGACTCTTCTTGTACCACATTCCTAAGTCGATTCACTTGATCGAACTATTCACTAAAACTAGATGTTCAAAACTATTGTTCACAAGGAACCTAGACTTTTGAAATCACCTTTATGTTTCAAAGAAAAAACATCCTTCATGAACCCACACACTTTCATTAATATCCCAAAATTCACAAATCTCATAGTTTTCACAGAGCACACTACCTTCACAAATCTCACAACCTTCGTTGAACACTAAGTCTTTGCAAAACAACTAGTCTTCACAAAAATACCATAGCTAAAAATAATTGGCATATGTTAATACTTAAAAAATATTTTTGCGATGCTAGTTCTCATAGAATTCTAGATTTTTGAAGTTCTTATCCTTTTGAAAATTATAGTGATTCATACTTTTCTCAAATTCTCTTCGTATTAAATGAAGTGGGTATGGTCACCAATTTATAAGAAAAAACCTTCATGAAGATTATACACTATAGGTGACCTTTTCATGAACCTCTTTAGTAATTCATGTGAAAATCATTTATTCATGAAGCTCTAGTGAGATTTAACCCATTCACTAAGCTTCACATAGTCAAAAAGATTGACATATTTCCACCACATGTTCGTGATTCTTGTTATTGATGCTCCACAGATTTGTAAAGCTCAACCTTCACGAAACCCATTCATTAAAAAAATTATGCCTTTACCATATTCTAGAAGAGTCAATCCTAGAAATCCACCTTTTGTGAATATTTTTCCTTCCTCCTGGTTTTGAGCCCAAATATTTGGCAAGCACTAGGAAATGATTCCACCTTCAAAACTGTAGCCATATTTCACTATAAGATCACTTTCCTTGCAACCTTCCTAATCATCCTAGTGTGGATTGAAAACAAACATAAAGTAGACTTAATTTACATCTATGAAAGGCCTTGGTTCCAATACCTTAGTAGCATCATTTTCCAAATAGTCTATCCTATTTTTTTTATTTCTTTAATTGATAGAACACTATATATATGGAGGTCATAGTGAGGTTCAAAGCTGAATTAAGAAGAAGGATTTTGGGTGAGTGAGGGTTTTCTCTATTTAAAATTATTTTTCTAATATATATATATTTTCCTTTTTACTTGATATGGTGTGGAAATTTGACATACAGATATTCCATGATGAAATTTTAATTAAATTTTCACTTCTTGTTCAACTTTTTCTATGGGTCAAATCTTTATCAAGTGGCACTTCTTAGATTTCTAGACACTTGTTCTAGCCCTTGGATATCCAAAATGCACTTTGGGTACATTATAGTCTAGATTGGGAATATTATGGATGGATAACTAAGGCTTATCTATGAAATTATTATGAGAAAATGATATTACTATTATATAACTCTAAACACTTACTCATTCATTAGTATATCATGTTCTTGTTTGGATTGTTCAAACAACCACATGGATGAAGCTATAATAACATCATCATTTACATTATAAATATGTATAAATATATTAATACTATTTATATATAATATTATGGAGTAATTTATGTCATTAATATTATTATTTAAGGATGGAACAAAAATGAATGTTCAATATAAAGAAACTTTTTGTTATTGGTAAATTACCTAAAACATGCTCGCCATAGATTCAATTCTCTCAAACCATACCCATACCTTCCATAAAATGAATATAAGAGTAAATAAATTATTGAAACATAATTACTACACTACCTTGAATAATCTATTAAATATTAATTTGTATCAAAGAATAAGGATAAACATCGATATTAAAAAACTTTAAAAAAATAATCAAAATTACAAATATCAGATGATGAAGATAAATAATAACTAAGTAATATATGTGCAATTAATGATTATAATTGAATATTATAAAAGTTAATATATTTTAATAAGTTTATGAAGTGATTCATATGTTGATGTTTTTTATATATGGGGTTAATGTTCATTCATGAAAATTGTGAGTAAGGGTAATGGTTTCTTTCTAATCTCACTTTGAAATCAAGATTGTGTATGTTCTAATTATTATTTACAATATATTGAATGTTTTTTCTCTCTAAAACCCATAATATTTTCTTATCATATAGTTATTTCATTGTTTTACACACCTTCTTACCATTTTATCTACATTTGGATCATAATTTGACAGAATGGATGTTTATAAGAGGAGATGACCTTATCTATTCTTTTTTTGTTAGGATTTATTATCCTCCATGTATATATTATCTAAATTATTTTATGGCTGCCCTTATTTCCGATTCTATGATTTAATAAGTTATTTTTAAATTTACTTGAGTTTATTTAAAAATTAAATCTTCTTTTAATGTTTTAATATATATTTTTTCAACCAACTTTGACCTTCTTTACAAAACTATGAAAGAAATATCATTTTTAAAATTCTCTATACAAACACATTTTCCCACTATATTAATTGTATTTCTCTAAGAAAATTACTCTATAGATTTTAACAGTTTTCCAAGGTAATTTATATTCACATTATTTTATAAATTAAATTGTCTTGAAATTAAATTTATCAAAAGTAAATGATATTTCTTCTTATTTTCCAAAGTAATTTTATAATACTATTATAAAAGTTTTTTTCATCTATGTCAACATCCATTAGTGTTTATTTTGATTTAGTGGAGATATTATCTAATGAAACCTTCCACCATCTTTCTATGGATGTATTATGATATTATATTATAATAATTTTCATAAAACCCATTTACAAATCATGGGTTAATTAATCTATGATGGAATTTTGAATGTTTTCAAGTTTATGTGGAACCTAAATGTATTTTATTCCACTAAGTGTTGGTTGGGATCATTTTACACCTTAAATGTATTGGGTAAATCCTTATGTCTCATGATATAACATGTTAGAGATCAGGGAGTAAGTCTAATCGATTAAGTGGATCTATATACTATGTGATTATGGAATTGGTAGTGAGGATTTCCATAAATGATGTTTTTATGTCTATTTATATTCCATAGTATTATTTCTATGTTATGTTTTCATGGATCATTATTATTTAATCATGTTTCCAATTTTTTAAATCTCATTTATGAAGTTATACTAAAATAATTTTTCTTTTACCTATTATTTATGATCTATGTTTTATTATGCACGATTCTCTTATTTTATGAATCTATACCTTGATTATGTTCTCATACCCACATGCTCATCTTATGCTAAATTATGATCTTAGATTATTATATCTTATGTTAACCATCATCGATCATATAAAATTACCCCTTTATTATGTTTCTATTACCTAGGTCATTATGAATTGTATAAGATCCCATGTCTGTATGAGTTGAAAAAATTTAGAAGGAATTTGAATTTTCTATTTCTAGATAGGTTAAATTTTTATCAAAAAATAAAAATAGAATTATAAGAGTTTAAATTCCTAAATGTGTTTCTTTTAGATGATTAATGGGGATTAGAATGTATCTCGAGTGCTCAGGTGAACCTCAAGGGATTCAGGTTTAGTTTCAAGAGTTTTGGGGAATTCTAGCAAAGGAGTATGGTTTAGGGGAAACTGTGTGACACACTATCCCATAATGAAATTTTAGTTCATTTTGTAGAGATAATGGTTTGTTTTCATAAATGTTTAATAGTTATACTTAATACATGTGGGTTTTTAAAGGAAACTATGTGACTCAGTTTGGGGTTGGAGGCTTGTCACATAGTTTCAGAAAAGCTGTGTTGGTTTTCAGGGAAATCCATGAAATGTTTTTTAGAGGGTTATAGATCCAACACATGGTTGGAAATTGTTTTAAAAAACTATGTGACTAAATTTTATGAGGTGAGGGGATCAAGACAGATCCTACCTCATAGTTGGAACATAGTTTGACCAATCATGGAGCCAAATTTTTCATCACATTTAAAGGAAAAAAAATACCATTCCCCCATTATATTTTAAGGGGATTACCCTACTTTCTCTCACCCCCTCACACATGAACCCGAAACCACCTCTCCCTTATACTTAAACACCCCTTGAATCTAGGTGGGTTTTGCATTTTTATATGATTATTTGTGGCATGATTACACCTGTAGTATCCTCTTTTCTTCATTACCTTTATTTTTTTTTAATTTTTGGCATCCTCAGTTAAGGTTTAAATTCCAACTCCAATAAAGCACGGTGGAATAAGATATTGATGATGGGGATTTCACTTTACCTTGGAATAAGACACCTTAAGATTTCATCTAAACCTTACTACATGATGTTTCATCAAGTTATGTCACCATGAACAATCTTTAATGTTTCCTTACTTAAATTAAATTAAATTGGTGATTGTTTCATCATCACATAATAGGTCTTTTTCTAGGAATGGTGTGGGGAGTTCCCAGCGGACCACCCATAAATATTTGTATTTAGTTCTATTATGACACGATGACCCAATGAGTTATTCGATATTATTCTTAGTGGTGTTTTAATTAATTAATTAATTATAAATGTTATAATTAATTAATTATGATTTTTTATGTGATTTAGGGTCCCGAGATATAGACACAAGCCTAGTTGATTGTGGATGAGGTCATAAGGATTTATATGATCCTTGGTAGATACTGTTGTCCCTTGGAATTATATCAAAAATCATCAAATAAAGGTAGTTTGTTTCACATACTTACCCTATGAAATTTATGTCTAATTATTTGGAATGGGAATTCTCAGGCTCACCACTAAGGGAAATTCACTGGGTTAATTTAATTAAATGATTAAAAAAATTTTCTTAGTCAAAATGGATGAACAACAAGCATAAAAAACAACCCATATTCACTAGCTTGACACCTAAACCATTAATGGTAAAGTCTATGAATTTTATGTCACTAGATGGAATCCAAAAGTCTTATGAGGTGATGTTGGACCAATGAGAATTACTAGACTACAAATAGGGTCTTGGACACCTCGAAGTTGGGGGTGAGGGTGGACCTAAATATCATAGGACATCCTAGCCTTAGAGGATCCCTCTTTGGACTATGATCCATTCAGGCTCATTGGGATAAGGATAAGTGATCAAACCACTTCCGTATGATTTGACCCGACCTAGGTGGACATACCATAGGTAGAACGAGACTGATTTGGCCAAGTGGACCTTCCTAGAGAGACCCTGAGGAGTGCTATGGGCTGTGGGATATCTCTTGAATATTTCCTATATGGAGAGACCTCATATAGATAGAAAGATAATGCTGCCCTATTGACAATTCCATGGGACATGATGTCCTAGTGCGTCGAGTGTTGACCCTAGACTGTGTTTGAGGCTGAGGAATCCAAGTGGAGTTCCTCCATTTAGTTTTAACATAGGGACCCCAATGGGTGATTATTGATTGACCGAACCTAAGTGAGTATGTATTCCATGGGAAATTATGGTTTTGGGTGACTCCTAGAACCCAAACTGATGTACAATCTCATTTGGGACGAGAAAATAAAAATGGGAATGGGTGTTTGACCATACCTTGTGTTTTATTAACTTACCTAATGAACCCTCAGGGTGGATGTGATACAGTTGAGATACTATGGATATAGAGATAGATATGTTTAGGATTCCATGAGTTAGAGCCAGGTATATAATTGTGGCTTCCATGATTAGAGATGGTATGGTTGGATTGGATCCAGGTATGAATGGAATCATCCATGGATATAGAGCTTGGTTATTGAAGCTTCCATGATTATAGAGCTCGGTGCTAGAGATACTATAGATTTGGTGATCAGTATATGATAGGGAATTCCATGGAATTAGAGCTCAGATGATAGGAGATTCCATGGATTTGGATCTCTTGATAGGGCTTCTATGGACATCATCCTAAAATTCATGAGGAAATTATAGGGGTACCTTATATTTGGAGAATAGATGATAGGTATTGTATTTGGAGTCATGAGGATATGATATGAGCTTCCATGGATTTAGATCTTAGGATAGGACTATTGTGGGATGGGTCCCTAGATTCATGAGGATTTCCTGGGGTTTCCATGGATTTGGAGCCAAGATGTTACTTGTATGTAATGATCATCAAGTCATTTTTAAAGACACCCTAACACTATTCGATGTAGGTTTGGTCGATTGGGGTCACAGACCTAAGGATGAACAAAAGTTAATTTTAATTATTTTTGGAAATTTTTTAGTTTTATTCTAATCATGTCACATGAAAATTACACTACATATTCTGGTTAGTATGAGACCAAATTGGTGGTTCCTTAATGAGTTTTTTACTCACTCCCTTATTGGGCCACCATTGCACTTGGGTACCTGGGAATATGTTCACTTGGTTACAGTCATAGTTTGGGAAGATTCTGGGGTTGATTGATCAAGATGGCTTGGATGAGGTTTTCTTTAGGATATCATGAATCTATCATATTTTTTTATAGTATTCATATGTTGATCATCCTATTAATCGATTTTTTGTTTGTATGACATGGCTGTTCAATCCTGAATACATTTCATTTTTTATCACCTATTATTAATTATTTTATTACGTTTTGAGTTTATTTGTGATGTATGTTTACTGGTTACTTATTTTTTATTACACACTCTGATATAGGGGGTATAGTCACCCCATAGTACCACCCTAGACTCCCACAACTAGTCAGTAGATACTGACATATGAAGAGGTGTTCCTGAGGCATGTAGTGACTGTCGGCCTGAGCGTTGGTTAGAGACATGGGGTAGTGGGACATTACAAAGTTGTATCATATTTTTATTATTATTTTAGGACATAGTTGACCATAGATTTATAAATGTTTTATATCTTTTTATGGATATCAATATAGTTTTCATGAAAACCTATTATGGTAGGAATTCTAGGTTACTGGGGATATGGGATTGATGTTCTTGGTTTGTGATGTTATATTTGTGTGTTTCTTTCCCTTTGAGTGATGCACATGTGGTTTGAATTTGATGATTTATTATGGATCTCCAGCTCTAGAAACATTTTAATGAGGACAATGATTTATATTTTTTACTCTTGGATTATAGAGGCAAGTTGTGTCCCATGAATTATATCAAGCATGTATGGTATACATGTTTAGCTCCATGAGTGTGTGTTTTTGCTGAATATTGAGGCTTAGTTGTTTAAAGTGAGAAAATAATCATACTACATTTTCTCATATAAGTACTTGGTGGAATTATAATAAACTAGTATGAAATATATAGTTACTTTATTATGATGGTAGGTTATGTGGATCTTCAATGAGACATTCAACGATGAGGAGGAAGACTCAGTACTCATGCACAGTAGGTACAATTACACTAGTGTGTCAGTATAGCACATGGTACCTAAATATTTGATCCCTTTAGGTTATGACCATTAGGTTTGGTTAATTAAAGTGGCAGTAAAAAATAATACAACATTTTCCCATATATCTTGGAATGACATTCTTCTTAACTAAACAATTTATGTGTATGTTCCCTTGGTACAAATCATCTTGGATGATGGAATTGTGGGTAAACTTGTTGAATAGAGAGACATGATCCTCCAGGGAGTAGTCTTATGTTTAGATTCTCAGAGAGGATAGTTACCCTGGGGGGGGGGTGAAGGATTGGCATGATGATATTGTGATACCTTTGTGATGGGAGCATGGTTGGTGGATCACGAGTTATAAATATTTATGAGACTTGAATTGTAGGGATAGGTGGGAGACTTAGAGTCCATTAGTGTTGACCCAAAACTTAGTGGTACTGTGTTGTATGTTGTTATAGGGAAACCATGAGAGGTGTTGGCCTGGGTTTTTAGTACCTTTAGTTATAGGAGTCCTTATAGGTTCTTTGGGGTAAGATATTGGTGTATGGGAGGTGCTCTAGGTCATGGTGATAAGCACCTTGGGTGTTGGTGGTTTATGTATCAAAGTGTGGGTTAATGGGTAGGAATGGGGTAACATATGAACCTATGTATTGTGGATGCTTTTATCAGTGTGGTCA
This sequence comes from Viscum album, assembly GCA_963277665.1. Taxonomy (NCBI): domain Eukaryota; kingdom Viridiplantae; phylum Streptophyta; class Magnoliopsida; order Santalales; family Viscaceae; genus Viscum; species Viscum album. The sequence goes on from OY728159.1 coordinate 506,664,180, forward strand.
GAGCATGAGTTTTCTATCAGGACTAGAATGACACTGGGTGGCAGATAAGAATGTGGATGAGGTTGACATGCCTTGGGATAAATATGAGAAACTCTAGTACTAGAATGACTCTGTGAGGTGGGTGGTCATTTAATAAACCACTTAACGGGTAAGGTGTATAATTTTGAAGAGAAGTTGAAAGGGATATACTTTCATATCAAGGATGATTTTCCCCGAATCATAGTCAGCTTGACCTTGGTGGTGTGTGACTCACTGGAGCATGATTTGGGTGTTGGAATTAGTGATAACCATAAGAGAGATGATGGATAATGGTAATTAATGGTAAGATTGTGGGAATGATGTCTTAAAGATTGAAATGAAATAAAGGAAGTTTCCCAGTGATGAGGACAGTTTTGGAAATCGATCGGGTTCCATGGAACTGTTGAACCGAGGATAAACCTTGAAAAAAATTGTTAGGGTGACATGGTGTCAGGGTATGGGAACAAATGAATGTGGCTCATAAGGAACAATGCATGTTTTGTGATAGATCCTATTTAGGTGGTAATTGGGAGTGATAGAGGTTGACCACACCAATCGTTATGTCTGGTGATGGATGGGGCATGAGTTGTGGTGATTGATATCTTGTTGTGATAGTGTGATGAAAAGGATGCTCCGAAGGTAGGGCACATGATTTTAGTCATGAGAAAGTGGACCTCATATGGGAAGGGTGGAAAAATATGGGACCAGTCATTAGATGGTCATTTTGGAATTTTTATGCTGGTGAACACATGGAATCAAGTACTACTATATTCCTCAATGAATTCTAGGTACAAGTTCAGATATGGTTATGGGTAGAGCCCAAGCATGAGAATCGAGAATAGAATGGATTATGATGGCCCAAATTTATTGGATGAGGGTGGCATTGATGCTCATGGTGAAGTATGATGAATGAAATAAACAATAGATGGTTCAACTGGGGAATGCCACTAGAAATCAAAAACATGTTTTGGTGAGTGTGCTTAGAATGATTTTGGGATGCCTCCAAGAATAAAGGCATCAAGTTTAGGTTTTGGTGGCATATCTGTATCTAGATTTGAGTGTTTTTTGGATGGGTCAACCATAGCTAGTTTGACTACTGTTCCCCACATGTAGTTGAATGTGGCTGCCAAGGAAACATATTTGTAAAGTCGTTTGGGATATGATAGGTGTCATGACCTGAACCAATGAGGCTTGATCCAAAACTACCCCAATCCACTTCCAATAGGCTAGGTGCTGGTGTCTAGTACTGAGTAGGCATATCACCCAAATGGGAGGTCTTAGCCTATGGTACATGTACACACACACCGACAAAAATCTCAAATAAATAATTTAGAGATAATATAAACTGAAAATAAATGCATGCATACATCTATCCCATGGCCAGAGTATAGTAAGCGTAAAAAGGAAAAAATAGCCTCCCACCAGAAACTGTAAAGTCATCCCACCTGATAAGAAGGAGGGGATCATTTTCAAATGAAACTATAGAAATGATCCTTAGTTAAGATCCATCAAAAAACTTGATCAGTTCAGATCACTAAGTTTCACTTGCCTCTAGTCCCCTTGGGACTCCGTCGAAAGGACCATGGTTTGTACAAGACACAACATGTTCAGTAAAAGTCCCAATAGGGGTGAGTATAAAAATACTCAGTAGGCACCCCAAAACCCAAAAAGAAAATTGAGAAACTGAAAGGCAACAATCCCCTCAACCTGTCCAGAGGGAACCCAACCAAGAGAGAAACTCCATCTTGAACCCATATTCATCTATACATGAATATTCAGCTCATTCGACATGGGGTGTCAACCAAGACATGTGGAAACACCACAAGGACTTCCATAAAATACCCAAATATACTCATCTCAGACTCTAATTCTCATGTGGTTCTGACCTCATTTCCAGATACAAGATTCTACTTGAGTATTGAACATAACACACACCTAGGAGAACACACTCAATGAGATATTACACCCCATATGACAATTTTTTGAGAGATACACTTCATCAAGAACAACAATACCATCCTGGATGGTATGTCTGAGAGATACCACTTCCTTGGGTATCTCAAAGATGAAGGAACATACCTTTTTACCCAAGTGTAATTCATCTGAGAGAACACGCTCTTAAAACATTTACATGAAGAAAGTCATGTTGGAACTCAGTATATTTTGATGCTCATATAGGGGATATCACCCATCTCTAATGGGGGAAAATACAAACCCTACCGGTACCATGAAATTGTCTCATCACATAGAAAGGGGACCACTCCCAGAACCACTAGGGGACACTATGAACCCAATATTGTATACTAAATACAACACTTCCTCAGATAGGGGATCACTCTTAGGACCATTGGGGGACACCATGAACCCAATTTGTTAACTAAAATATCTCTCAGAAATGGGATCACACCTAGTACCACCAGAGGAAACCAAAAACTCAATATGACATCCTTGTGATCATATCGCTCAGATAGGGGATAACCACTCATGTAGTGTTGGTCACAATGATTCCACTAAACCCACCTAGTATATCTTGTGAAGTAGGGATTATACTTATGCTGATTCCAAAAATCCTACATAAATCTTCTGCTAAGTTGGGGATCTTATACTCGATGACGACACAAACCCTACCAATACCACCCTCTATATAGGGGATCATATAACAGATGATTTTATTCCAAAAACCCCACTAGGGTATCCTTCTAGATAGGGTATCGCTTCCCATGTAGTGTTGTTCATGATGATACCAAAACCTGTTCTAGGAGAAAATGATATGACATAGGATCCCACCCTCGCCTCCCCAGAGGGATGATACAACTGTACCAAATATTATCCTATCGAGGGTATAAAAATCCTATACCAAGGATGTAATTCCACACAATACCCTCATAGGGATAGAATAAGGGAATCACTCAACCACTTCTAGTCCAAACATCACTAACTTAAGCGACCCACAACATCGCCTCACATCACTTCCCAAAGACCCAAACCATGGATTCCATTGCATTCTATGAGGAAAATTACCCAGGATAGTATTCTAAAAAGCATTAATATGATCCTAAAGGAGAGAGATACATAAGGCAGAGATCTCCAAGGAGTACACGACATGTACGGGGGTCCACATAGCTTGTGACCCCACCTCAACACTTGGTAGTGTCTTTCCCCACGCGTCTTGGACAACCATGTCACACACATGTTGTGAACCACTTTGTACATGGTGTGCCCCATTTATTTGGCCACATGGACATGCTGTCTACTATTTCTTGTGTCTAGAACCATGTGTTTATATACTCTGGCCTTGTACTTTCAGATGACCATGTCTCTTCACATGACTTCTCTAGCCATTTTCCCTGGACACATGTCCTGGGGTCACTACATGGTATATAACCCCAGTACATATCCTATAGTCACCAAAATTCATCTTCCTTAAATGGGAATAACTCACGAAGTGTGACCTTGTACCACACATTGTGTGATCAGTAATATTAATGAGAATTCCTTATATACAGCCCAAATCACCCCGGTTCCCCTAAAACCAACAAATCGACCCTCAAAGGATCACTAGAATTCATAATTGGGATATAAAAATCTAAAAAAGGCATATAAATGGTTTTAATACTAAAAAATAAAATTCACCAACCTCTTGGAGAAATTTAGAAGCTTCTAGTGCAGATCCATGCTCTGAAGACACTTCACCATGACCTGGGAGTGTTCACCGTCAAAATTAGATATCGGTGATGCCTCTTCTCCTTGGATTCAACTCGATTAATATATAACTCTGGGGGTGAGGGGGTGATATGGGTTCTCATATATTATTCCATACACACTCAAGGGGAAGAGTGGGTTTATTTGTTTAAATTTTTATTAAAACAAAAACCCTCCATTTAACACCCCGCCGACTTGCCTCCAACCTGGCACCCAACACTGAAAACTTTTATGTCACGCTTAGGGAAAATGACACATTTTTAACATAATTGTGGCCTTATATTTTTGATCCAATACTCTCTATAGTATTCCTTCCATGTTTTTAAAGAAACCATGCATATGTGATAAAACATATTTAATATTTTTAATATCATCGTACCAAGTCTCTTCGGTCACCGAGTATAAGGAACAACCTTATTACATAAATAATATTGAATTTAGTCAAGAAAAAACTTCCTTTTACATTGAGGATCTCTTCATGTTTATAGATTTATAGAATTGGTACATAATACATTCATAACATTACACATTGTTACACAATGGATACTATAAAAACAATTTCCATTTTTTTCAAAATTTAAAACATTAAAACATAAAACATGATTCCTTGACAATTATTCAACATTTAACATGGATTCCTTAGTTTTTTTACACATCCATTAACCTGTAAATAGTAATTTAAAACTTGGGATGATCACAAAAACTCAGTAAGTGATATAAAAATAATGAAAGAACACATTATTCCATGGATACTTTTAACATATGAAATCATTTTCATAAGACATACTTATCACTTGTATATATATACTTACTTTGTGAAACATTAGATTGAAAAAATACCTAAGAACATAAGTAGAACCATAAAAGTATCTTGGGGAATTACTTACATAATCTTGTAACCCTCTCGGCTACCTTATAATTTGTAACCCTCATGGCTACCTTACTATTTGTGTAACCATACACTTGGAGTAACCATACGACCGATCTCAAACTTACACATACCCAATGCATTGGAAGGATATATAGGTCGCACCCTTCATCATAAAAATTTCCAAAGATCCATAACATAGTCATACAACATGAATATAAGCATAAAAACATTTCTTTTGAATTTTGAAAAAACAGAAATTTAAAAGAGGATTTTAAAAGAAAAGTCCCTTATAAATATCATATAATTGAAGTGAGAATTAATAGAGTGTATAGAGTATGTATATAATCTGTAAATATAAATAATTAAAAATATTATAATCAGAAGTCATCACACAAAAAATTTAATTACCACATAAATAATGAAGAATATGGTTAACCCAAAGGATATAAATCGGGTTAAGAATTCCCTTACCTCAGGCTTGTCTTACTTCAAACTTGTTTAAACTTACTGTATAATGGTTAAAAAAGTGTTATTAGTATTTTATAGAAACACATTCATGTTTATAACATCTTATATGATCATTTCATAACCTCATTTCACCCCTTAATTGTTAATATTTTGTTCCTTGCACTGTTTTGGGTGAGTTCCTCACATGATTTCCATGATTGGTTCATGATGAATGTTATTGTCGATTCTAAGTGAAACTCTATAATTGAAATGGAAAGGTATGTACATATTTCCAGTACCATAATTTATACCATTTATCATTTTGATGTTTTATATGAGGACAATTCATAAGTTAAAACATTAATGTGTTTGTTTAGATCATTTTAGTGGTTCTTTGTTAATAACAACCTCATTTTGTCTTATAAATTAAAACCATGAGTACAAAAGAATTAAAGAACCATGGATGAGAAATAATAAATATATTATAACCTGGTTAAACCATATAAATGGTTTCATTACCATACTTGACAGAATTAATGGAAATTGAAATCACATCGTCCACGGTGTCGGTAATTCGACACATCACAGACAATGTTTTTATTCCTTGAATAAGTGGGAAAGGAGAAGAATAGTGATGATAAATTTTCCATGAACATGAGAAAATCCAGAATATACATGATTTCTGGAGATTTCATGACTCTTGGGTAAGAAGATATAAAGAAATAATAAGAAAATAAAGGAACTCAAAATAAAAGAATAATTGAGAAATCTCTTACAAATATTCGGTAGCCTAACGACTATGCAACATGGTTTCAGAAAATATTAAAAAGAGTGGGGACAAGGGTCACCAATCTATAAATAAATCATATTACATAATAGATCAAGAATAATAAAGAAATAAGAACATGGTATGGAAAATTGAAAGTTATACCACATAAAAGAGAACTTGAATGGAAAAAAGAAAGAAATTGAGAATTTTATTACCTTGTAGAGTAACTCCTAGAAATTGAAGGTTGGGACCTTGGGGGCCTGAGAAAACCTTGGGAGGGATACTAGGGAGGTAAGGACGATAGAGCTTCATTGATGAATAATTTGGAATGAAGTTAATGAAGGAATGGGTTGGTATTTATAGCAAAAGTGAGGGATTATTTTAATAATTCCAAGGGACACCTCATTAGTGGTATTTGCAAAATCATGAGCTTTCCCATGGTATTTTCCCATGGTATAAGCCACTTGGGACACCTCATAACGTATTTTACTTTACACAAGTATACAAGATTTATTACATCATTATTACATCATTAATGATGTCATTAACACACCGAAACTCGAAACTGTATTTTATTACTATTCAAAAATAAATCATCTGTTTTAGAAAAATCCCAAAAATTCACCCTAACCATTTATCGACATGTAGAATTAAAAAATGAAGTCCAATTTTGGAAAATAATTTTTTATATATGTTTAATTTAATTTTTAAATAATATCATACTTAATTCAAAAATTAATAATTTAAAAACTTTAACTGCTTTTATATCACATTTAAAAATTAATCAAGATGTCATTATCTTAAATCCTTAATGAAATAAAATAATAATAAAATTTACTCTTCATTAGGGTCATATTACTATTCATATTACTATTCATGAGGGTATGTTACTATTCACCAAAAAAACAAGTTGGTTCTAATAGACTTCAAATAACATATTAAACACAATTGTAGATGAACATTTTTCAAAATTCAAAACATAGAAGCAGTAAAATTATGCTTAAAGGATTCTTATAAATATCTACATTAAACTAAATTTCAATCATTTCAATTTATTTTTATAAAACCTTGGGGTGTTACATTATCCCCACCTTCTAGAAATTGCGTCCTCGCAATTTTATTTACTTATTAAACAAGTGAGGGTACCTTTCCCTCATAGCATTTTCAGAATCCCATGTTGCTTCTTCAACCATGTGGTTTCTCTACAAAACTGTTACCTAGTGGATTACCTTATTCCACAATACCAGTTCCCTTCGATAAATAATCTGAGATGGTTTCTCTTCATATGAAAGGTTCTCCTTCAGATGAACTGCTTCTGGGATCAAAACATGTGTCAAATCTGGTACATACTTCCTCAACATCTAAACATGAAAAATATTGTGTACCTGAGACAAAATCGAAGGCAAAGCTACTCAGTATGAAACTGATGAAACTTTCTACCAGATTTCAAAAGGAATGATAAACTGAATACTTAGCTTTCCTTTCTTACCAAAACGCATCACACTTTTCCAAGGAGAGATTTTAAGGAAACACGGTCACCTACCTCAAAAGAGAAGTCTTTCCTTCTGTTATCTACAAAACTTTTCTGCCTGCTTTGAGCTGTCCTCATGTGCTGCTGGATCATCTTCACTTTCTCAGCCACTTCCTCTACTAATTCTGGCCCCATAAAATTTCTTTCACTGACTTCATCCCAAAACACTGGAGTCCGACACCGCTTTCCATACAAAGCATCAAAAGGTTCCATCTGCATACCAGAATGAAAACTATTTTTTTAAAGGTTGGGGCCGAAGCCTCATTTATTATTAAAGGAAAGAAATACCTCTTTAACTAGGTATAGGGAGACCCATTGTAGGTTCTAGGCGTAGCGGAAACGCATTGGTGGGTTTGCCCAACTTTAATTTTAATGTTAAACAACATTCAATCCGAGATCTGTCACGATATAAAACGCCGAATCTTCAGAATAGAACGAAGAACGAAAAGAAAAGGAGAGTCGCGGAACCCTTGATGGGGATCATCATATGTTGATTATAATTAATTTAATTAATGCTTAAGAATTACCTCGTTGGTATTCTTTCTTCGTTGATGTGTCCGGTCATGATTCAGTGATCCGTCGTTGCGTCGTAGAATCCAAGTGTAGGATTCCTCTAACGGTGATCCACACGTGTGTCACGTATCTCTGGACGTCGCTGAAGGGATCTATGGGTGCTAGCACGGAAGAACCTTCGCTTGCGATGTCCGCCTTCGACCGCCTTAATCCGGTGGAGGATCTTGATCTTGTAACTTGAGGGCGTTCTTGGGGGAAAGGGAATTCTCTCTTGGCTTGAGAGTATTTCCAAATCTGTTGTGCACAACAATGGCTCTTCAAAATGTTGGGGTTGCGAGGATATTTATAATCGGGTTTGAGGTTAATATAGTTATGAAAATAAATAAACGCATTACGTGTTTTATTTATTTCATTAACTCTTATTGAAAACCCCCATTTCAAATTATTAATTCCTTGACATGCGCCCACGCTGATTATAATAAATATCATTTAATAAAACAATATTAAATCCTCAAAATCCCAACTGAAAAAACTACACAGCGTGTAATAATTAATACATGGAGTGTACTTGTTTTTCCATAAAACTAAATGGCGTGTATATTTAATATACACGACGTGTACTTTTATTTTCCATTTTTCTCCACCACATTTATTAGACATTGAGTAATGACTATTTATTTCTTAAATAAATGTAACTTCATTACTCGCTAATAAATATATTATTTCATCCACAATATATTCTCTCAAATAACTAGTGTCAAAATAAATGAGATCAGATATCCTTAAATAATTATTAAACCACAGTCGGGAATAATATTTATTTAACTTGTTAAATTAATATTTAACTGAGATACATGGACACAATTAGTGTGTGACCCTCTAGGCCTCTTTCTCAGTGGCATTAGGCTGAGCCTACCTAAAGTCCAAGGTTAGTGTCTAGTAACACGCCAAGGTACCCATAGAGAAAGAAGTTAACCCCACAATGATGTATTAACTCCTACAAACTCTTACCGTGTAATATAATCCCTTTGTCTCGATATCTCCAATCAAGCGGGTTGCATGCTAGTGCCATCAACCCATGTGCTTGATTATTCTTTCTTTGACTTCCCGGAATTGAACTTTCCCATACCTAACCATGGCCATGGATTTATTTAGGCTATATCAATTCCATCAAAGGGCCCGAGATATCTACTTCCATTATGGAACGGAAGGGACAAATCCTTTCTCGCATTATCTATTAATGCGGTATTACTCGTGACGCACCCAACGTATCCTACCTCACTGCGAACAATGTTTCGTCACAGTTTTCGTCAATACATCTAAGTGCGCGAGTTGTAATACCCATTAATAATAATCTTAAAATCTAAGGACCAATACACACGTCCGCAGATAGGAACATCCAATGACACTATGAAATGTGGATTTTCTACTGGAGGGTCTCGTTCTTATAATATCCTATTAGATATTACCAAGGGCGCACACCATGAGAAGGTGCCTCAAAGTTTTATGAGTCCTCACCCCTAATGACCTGTATTATTTGTGTCTCTCAAATAATATCATCCGACCATAGAACATACATTCAAGAATAGTGTTATGGAACTTATGGGTTCTCATCATAGCAGCGATCCGCTATGACCCTTTAATGCAACAGCTGTCCTTAGGACATTATCACATGACATGTCACACAGAAGAACAATCAAGATGTGATAAGGATTTTATTTAATGAATAAAGTACAAAGTAGTTGGTTCTAGACCACTAACTCCAACAGACTCCCACTTGGACTAGAGCCAACTGCTAACAACCTTTAACCCGCTAGCTCTCACATGATATTTATGCTTCTGTTGAGATAAGACTTTAGTCATGGGGTCCACCACGTTCTCTTCCATGGACACTCTGCTCACTGCAACTTCACCCCTTTGATAGAAATCCCTCAAGAGGTGATACTTCTAGAGTATGTGCTTTGTCCGTTGATGTGACCTTGGTTCTTTTGCAAGAGCCACCGCTGTAGTATTATCAAATACAATGTAATGAGATCCTTACTGCTAGGCACCACATCAAGCTCCTGGACAAAGTTCCGAATCCAGACGGCTTCCTTGGCTGCATCAGAAGACACTATATACTCAGACTCTGCTGTAGAATCGGCGACAACTGGCTGCTTTAAACTTTTCCAGCTCACAGCTCCTCCATTGAGACAGAAAACATATCCAGATTGCGACTACAGATCATTCTGATCTATTTGAAAACCAGCATTAGCATACCCTCTGATGACAAGCTCCTCGTCTCCTCCATACACCAGGAACATATCCTTAGTTCTTCTCAGATACTTAAGGATAGTCTTAATAGCAGTCCAATGCTGTTCTCCTGGATCTACTTGAAATCTTCCTACCATGCTCAGTGCATAGGCAACATCAAGCCTGGTACATAACATGGCATACATGATGGATCCTATAGCTGAAGCGTATGGGATCTTGCTCATCATATCTTTCTCCTGTTGTGTCTGGGGACACATTTTCTTAGAAATATGTAAGCCATGTGACACTGGAACCAATCCCCTCTTGGATTTTTCCATACTAAATCTCTTTAGTATCTGTTCAATGTATGTACCCTGACTTAGTCCAAGAAGCCTCTTGGATCTGTCACGAATGATCTTGATACCTAGAATGTAGGCTTCTTCTCCTAAGTCCTTCACGGAGAAACACTTGTTCAACCAGTCCTTAACTGACTGTAAGGACGGTACGTCATTTCCAATAAGAAATATGTCATCAACATATACCACTAGGATGACGACCGCATTACCATTAAACCACTTATAAACACATGGCTCACATTCATTCTTAATGAAACCAAACTCCTTTATGGCTTCATCAAATCGAATGTTCCATGACCTGGATGCTTGCTTCAATCCATAAATGGATTTCTACAACTTGAAAACCCATTTGGATTTACTTGGTGTCACAAAACCTTCTGGTTGTGTCATATAGACATTTTCCTGAAGGTTCCCATTAAGTAATGCTGTTTTGACATCCATATGCCAAATCTCATAGTCATGGTAAGCTGCTATGGAAAGTATGATTCTTATGGATTTAAACATGGAAACTGGCGAGAAGGTTTCATCATAGTCAATTCCTTGACGTTGTCTGAATCCTTTATCCACTATCCTTGCTTTATAGGCGCTAACTTGACCTTCCATGTCCAGCTTTCTTTTGAATACCCATTTTCATCCAACAGGATTTACATCAACTGGCTCATCGACCAGAACCCAAACTTTGTTTTGATACATGGAATCCATCTCAGAATTCATAGCTTCTAGCCATCTTGCAGCTTCTAAGCTTTCTACTTCTTCCTTGTAGGAGAGAGGTTCATCATTGTCCAATAATAATGATTCACCATCCTCGGTGACTAGGAAACCAAATCTCTCTGGTTCCCTTACCTCTCTTGAGCTCCTACGCATTACTTGTGTTTTTGGAACCTCTTCTATGGGGACCTATGGAACTTGTTCCTGTACCAACTCCTGTGTATCTTGAGCATCAACTTCGTCGAAGTCAATCTTGCTCCCACTATCCTTCTTGAGGATGTGCTCCCTCTCAAGAAAGATGACTTGTCTGGTGACAGTCACTTTCTTGTCTTGAGGGTTATATGGGTAATATCCTTTCGTTTCTTTGGGATATCCTATAAAGATACACTTCGTGCCCCGGGGTGCTAGTTTGTTGCCTGAGAAGGTCTTAACAAATGCCTCGGATCCCCATACACGTGTGTGCGACAAGGTGGGTTTCCTTCCATTCCATAACTCAGATGGAATTCCATTTTCCACCTTAGTTGGTACTAGGTTTAATGTTTATGCTGCAGTTTGTAATGCATATCCACAAAAGGATAATGGAAGATCCTCATGACTCATCATCGACCTCACCATGTCCAAAAAGGTGCGGTTCCTCCTTTCACTAACACCATTCCACTGTGGTGTATAAGGAGGAGTGAGCTGAGATAGAATCCCAGACTCCCGTAGAAGATCGATGAACTCTTGGTTTAGATATTCTCCACCTTGATCCGATCGAAGCTTCTTTATCTTCTTACCAAGGTGATTCTCTACTTCATTCATGAATTCCTTAAATTTCTCTAAGGACTCTGACTTATACCTCTTTAAGTAGACATAGCCATATCTACTCAAATCATCAGTAAAAGTAATGAAGTAAGAATATCCACCTCTAGCTTCTACTGGAAATGGTCCACACACATCCGTGTGTACCAATCCTAGAAGCTCTATGGCCCTTTCACCTTGTCCACCAAAAGGCGGCTTGTTCATTTTTCCTTGTAAACAAGAGTGACATCTATCAAGTGGTTTTAGCTCAGTAGAGTCTAAATAGCCATCTTGGCAGAGCTTTGTCAAACGCTTCTTGTTCACATGACCAAGGCGGTGATGCCATAACTAGGTGATGTATGAGTCATGTGAGTTTGTTTCATCATCGATTTCCAACACTTGGTTTTCGTAATTCAATACATACAAACCATTATTTAAATGTGCCATACCATAACATACGTTGTTCTTATAAAATAGACAACCCTTATTTCCAAATTTTAAAACAAATCCATCCATATCCAAACAAGATACAGAAATTATGTTCTTGGTAACACTAGGAACATAATAACAGTTATGTAAAACCAAAATCATCCCGGTCGGCGATGAGAGGTGGTAGTCTCCAATAGCCAACGCAGCCAGCCTTGCGCCATTGGCAGCTCAAAGATCCACCTCTCCTCTGGTGATATTTCTAAATCTACTTGGTTCCTGCATTTGAATACAGATGTGAGCCCCACAAGCTATATCTAATACCCAATGTGTAAAAATAGAAAGATTTCACTCGATAACAAACGCACCGTTAGCGTCCCCACACTTCTGGATGCAGTTCCTCTTCTAGCGGTCCTGCTTTCCACATGAAAAACACACTGCCTCCCATTCCTTGCCCTGCCTCTGGATCTTCCCCTTCTTAGAGGGATGGTGCTTGGGGGCTTCAGACCGTTTATAAGTCTTTGTCCCCTTTGCCTTGTTCTTCCTTTTCTTGTTCACCATAAGGACCGCAGGTTTGTCATGCCCCATGTTCTTATCTACCTGGAGAATCAAGTTCAGAAGCTCTGATAGACTCTTCTCATTGCCACTCATGTTATAGTTGACAATGAAGCTAGAGAAGGTCTTGGGCAGTGATAATAGGATGAGATCTGTACGCAAATCATCTGGGAATTTAATCCCTAAGATGTCCAGGCGTTCAATGTAGCCAATAAGATTGACTACATGAGGAACAGCTGGCACAGACTCTCCAAGATTCGTGGTAAACAAAGCATTGGAGATATCCTACCTCTCTTGTCTCGCCTTCTCTTGGTAGAGATCTTTAAGGTGAGACATCATGCTATATGCTTCCATGTTTTCATGTTGCTTCAAGAGCTCATTAGACATGGACGATAGCATGAAACACTGGACATCTGTGGCATCATCCATGTGTTTCATGTAGAGAGATAATTCCTCATCACTAGCCTCTTTCCCAAGCGCAACTGGAATAAGCTCTTCTAGCACATATAATTTCCTTTCGTGGCGAAGGATGCGTGTAAAAGCCTCTATGAATCTTGGAAATTGGTGTCAGTGAGAAGGTTTTCTTTTTCGATTATGGTGCGCAATGATATGTTTGAAGTCATTTTCTTTCTGTTTCTACAAATTAATATGAGCAAAGGTTTAGTACTTTATTACAAAAATTGAGACAAATAAATAAATTAATACTTATTAGTCTCCCACTATTTTATCAAAATCCAATAGCCCTCACCATTGACTTCGGAATATTCTATTGCGTGACTATTCTAGTGGCAAGGATCCATATTTCCCTTCGCATTACCCCAACTAGGGTTGGTCAAGAAACTTTAAGGGTTTTAGGTAGGCATTCCAAATGCCAACTACATTAAGTCGCAGCTCCTTGATCTGCTGAGTGGACTCCCCAATCCTGAAATCCTTTTTGGATTTCCTCAACCTTTGCCTCTTGGTCACACCAAGTCCTGCTGTGGCAGTCAACCCTTGATGCGAACCAAGTCAATTCAACCCAAAACCTTGAATTAGAATTCCCCGATAATTGAAAGCACCCCAACTAGGGTTGGTAAAGCACTTTGAACTATGGTTCGATTCTAACCAAGATTATGGAAGGCTATGCCGACTTAATATTTATTTTGAGGGATTTTATCATTATACGTAAATTTCCATTTTATTATCTTTTATTACATGCTTGTTAATATTAAGTGGGATATACTTAAGTGATTAACCATGTCTAAGATAATATTTACGTATAAGATGGTTTTATTTTAGTTCCATCTTGCATGCTCGTTTAATTCATTAATTGTGTTATCGTGACAACACACCCACAATAAATAAACCATGAAACTGACAGAAATAAAATAAATGGTATGATCATGAGCTGTTCTATTGGTTAGTTTATCTAGCGGTTGATAAACTAACCCAAGACCTAGGGGAGAAACACCTTGAACCTTTCGGGTTCGTGTTTACAGCTTTCCACCTGTCCACCTTTGTATATCCTTGGATTGGTTTCACCTTGGCTCCTGACTTGATCCGCCTCCACTAGCTTGGTAGATCCATCCATTACATATGCATTTATCTCACATGCAGGTGAGGGGTAAAAGGGGTTTTTACATAAAATAATCCTTGGGCACGCAGGCCCTACATATTAATGAGGAGATGGATTGCAGACCAACAAATTTAATTTAAATAAATAAATTAAAAGAAACCATTCACATACAAAGGTCTCGGTCTAGCTCATGATCATCCATATATGCAACGATATTTACGTATAAATAAAACTAGCATTAAATTATTTAATCATTCTTGTTTAAGATAAATCACGCTCGAATCAATTAATTATCTTTAATTAATCAATCATTTTATCTTAAATCCCTTTTCTGAATTTCCTTGATATTCTCATCCATCATAATTTTAAACAAATAAATTCATTTAAAATTATCCTTGTACGTAACTTGTACCTTGGAGGAAACCCGGTGAATTCCCATTTATTACAAAGATGTTAAATTAAAAACATATATATAAAACACCTATCACGTGTGGTGCCTCAGCTTTACACCTGCACCATGGTACATGTCTCAAGGGTTTGTATAATATAATAATAAATTTTAATAAATCTGCGTAATTTGGGTGAGTACACAGTGTGTAGTTCCGACTACACGATGCATACTTTTCTTCACCGTCCATCCGAAGTACACGCCCGGGGATAGGGCGTGTTAATGTACTTTGGAAATTTTCGGAGTACACGGCGTGTACAATGGGACACACGCCGTGTAGTTTCCGCATTACATGGTTTCCAGCCGGGCAGGCCGTATACGGAGTACAAGACCCAACCCTAACCCGAAGGGACTACACACCATGTTCATTGGACCACACAATGTGTATTCTGAAAACCGTGTGCCACCTGTTTCTGGTCAGCACAAGGTGTCTTAAATTATTAGAGAGAATCCAATACACGGCCTGATTTGGCAGATCAGTCAATGCATTGAACCTAGACTACACGACGTGTACTTTCGAATACACGCCGTGTATTCTGGTGTTATACGTCTAGAAACGTTTGGCTCCTCCGGATGAGTTCCTCTATTTTATTTTAATCAAAATTAAAAGATAAATTCGTTTCTGTGAGGTGAATGAGAAACGAGGGAGGAGGAATAGATCTCGATATTCATATTTCCAGAACGATTAAACTTGAATTAAAATAACTAAATTATTAAATTCATAAATTACCAACGAAAAACTAAATAATTATAATCAATGATATGACCCCCTCTGATACCACTTGTAGGTTCTGGGCACAGTGGAAGCGCATTGGTGGGTTTTCCCTACTTTAATTTTAACGTTAAACAACATTCAATCCGAGATCTGTCACGATATAAAACATCGAATCTTCAGAATAGAACGAAGAACGAAAAGAAAAGGAGAGTTGCGGAACCCTTGAGGAGGATCATCTATGCTGATTATAATTAATTTAATTAATGCATAAGAATTACCTTGTTGGTATTCTTTCTTCGTTGATGTGTCCGGTCATGATTCAGTGATCCGTCGTTGTGTCGTAGAATCCAAGTGTAGGATTACTCTAGCGGTGATCCACACATGTGTCATGTATCTACAGACGTCGCCGAAGAGATCTCCGAGTGCTAGCGCAGAAGAACCTTCACTTGTGATATCCGCCTTCGACTACCTTGATCCGGTGGAGGATCTTTCTCTCGTAACTTGAGGGCGTTCTTGGTGGAAAGGGAATTCTCTCTTGGCTTGAGAGTATTTCGAAATCCGTTGTGCACAACAATGGCTCTTCAAAATGTTGGGGTTGTGAGGATATTTATAATTGGGTTTGAGGTTAATAGAGTTATGACAATAAATAAACGCGTTACACATTTTATTTATTTCATTAACTCTTATTGAAAACCCCCATGTCGAATTATTAATTCCTTGACATGCGCCCACACTGATTATAACAAATATCATTTAATAAAACAATATTAAATCGTCAAAATCACAACTGGAAAAACTACACGGCGTGTAATAATTAATACACGGTGTGTACTTGTTTTTCAATAAAACTACACGTCATGTATATTTAATATACACGGCGTGTACTTTTATTTTATATTTTTCTCCACCACATTTATTAGACCTTGATTAATGACTATTTATTTCTTAAATAAATGTAACTGCATTACTCGCTAATAAATATATTATTTCATCCACAATATATTCTCTCGAATAACTAGTGTCAAAATAAATGTGATCAGACATCCTTAAATAATTATTAAACCACAGTCAGGAATAGTATTTATTTAACTTGTTAAATTAATATTTAACTGAGATACATGGACACACTTAGTGTGTAACCCTCTAGGCCACTTTCTCAGTGGCATTAGGCTGAGCCTGCCTAAAGTCCAAGGTTAGCGTCTAGCAGCATGCCAAGGCACCCATAGAGAAAGAAGTTAACGCCGCAATGATGTGTTACCTCTGACGAATGCTTACCATGTAATATAATCCCTTTGTCTCGATATCTCCAATCAAGAGGGTTGCATGCTAGTACCATCAACCCATGTGCTTGATTATTCTTTCTTTGACTTCCCGGAATTGAACTTGCCCATACCTTACCATGGCCATGGATTTATTTAGGCTATATCAATTCCATCAAAGGGATTGAGATATCTACTTCTGTTATGGAACGGAAGGGACAAATCCTTTCTCGCATTATCTATTAATGCGGTATTACTCGTGACGCACCCAACGTATCCTACCTCACTGCGAACAGTGTGTCGTCACAGTTTTCGTCAATACATCTAAGTGAAAGAGTTGTAATACCCATTAATAATAATCTTAAAGTCTGAGGACCAATACACACATCCCCAAATAGGAACATCCAATGACACTATGAAATTTGGATTTCATACTGGCGGGTCTCGTTCTCATAATATCCTCCTGGATATTACCAAGGGCGCACACCATGAGAAGGTGCCTCAATGTTTTATGAGTCCTCACCCCTAATGACCTGTATTATTTGTGTCCCTAAAATAATATCGTCCAACCATAGAACATACATTCAAGAATAGTGTTATGGCACTTACAGGTTCTCATCATAGCACGGATCCGCTACGACCCTTTAATGCAACAGCTTTCCTTAGGACATTATCACATGACATGTCACGCAGAAGAACAATCAAGATTTGATAAGGCTTTTATTTAATGAATAAAGTACAAAGTAGTTGGTTATAGACCACCAAATCCAACACCCATTACATAGCCCAAAGGTCCGGTGGGCATTTAGCCCATTACATGGACTATAGGCCCAATTTTTTGGCCCAAATCCCATTCTATGAATAATACTACTACAGTACCCGCACTGCTACAGTACCGCACAGTACCCGCCGCTGCTACATTTCCCTACTGCCGCTACAGTGCCTTGCCACCACTACAGTGCCCGCCGTTGCTACAATGCTGCCACTGCTACAGTACACTACATCACTGCTACAGTACCTACTCCCAAAGGTAGTCCATTGAAAAAACTTGAAGAATATCCTCCAAATTTTGAATCATTCATTCTAACTGCCCATCTGATTGAGGATGAAAAGCTGTACTAAAATTTAACTCTATGCCCAATGACTTCTGAAGTCCCTTCCAAAAGTTATAAGTGAACTTGGGATCCCGGTCAAATACAATGGAAAGAGGAAATCCATGTAACCTGACAATCTCCTTGAGGTACAATCGAGAAAGATGATCCAAATAAATTGTATCTTGAATAGAAAAAAATGTGCATATTTTGTCAGCCGATCCCCAATAATCCAAATTGCATTGTTACCTCTAGATGTCTTAGGTAGTCCCACCCGAAAGTCAATGGATACATTATCTCACTTCCAATATGGCACTTGAAAAGGCTGAAGCATCCCCTTGGGTAACTGCCACTCTTCTTTAACCTGCTGACTTGTCAAACATTTCATGGTAAAATCAACAATATCCCTTTTCATTCCATCCCACTAGTGATACTCCCAAAGGTCTCTATACATCTTAATACTAACAGGATTAACCGAAAATGGATAACTATGAGCTTCACACAACAAATCTTTCTTCAACTGAGAATCACAGGGCACACACAACCTTTTCCAAATCTTAAAACACAAACTTTATCAAGATTCAATTATAGAAGCTTACCCATTTTAACCAATTATACCTTTTTCTGTAACTCATGGTCTTCCTTCTGTTCTTGCTTAATTCTGTCTAACAACAAAGACTACATTAAAACCTGAAACAAAATATATGTATTCCCTTCACCAACAACTTCTAATCCAAAATTCGTCAAATCATTAATCAAGGGATCATGTTCCAAATGTATCATGGTTAATGATGCATGATGTTTTAGAATCAAGGCATCCACCACTTTGTTTGATTTTCCTGGATGGTAATTGATCGTGAAATCATAATCCTTTATCAATTCAAGACATCTTCTTTGCCTCATGTTTAATTCCTTCTAAGTGAATATATACTTCAGAATTTTATGGTCAATATATATTTGAAATTTGGCTCTGTATAAATGATGCCTCCAAATTTTCAAAGAAAAAACCACAACTGCCAATTCCAAATCATGTGTGGGATAATTTAACTCATGAGGTTTTTGTTGTCTTGAAAAATAAGCAATTACCTGATCATTCTATATAAAAAAACCAAGTCCCTTCAATGAAGCATCACTGTAGATGACGAAATTACCATTTTGTGAAGGCAAGGCCAAAACTGGAGAATTTACCAATCTCTTCTTCAGTTCCAAAAAACAAACATCACATTCTTCTATCTAAACAAATTTAACCCCTTTCTGTGTTAACTTAATTATCGGGATAGATAACTGAGCAAGGTTCTTAACAAAATGTCAATAATAACTTGTGAATACAAGAAAACTACGAATCTCTGTAACATTTGTGGGTCTTGTCCATTCATCAACCACTTTTGTTTTGGTAGGATCAAATGTTATTCCATACTTTTTTACAATGTTCCCAAGAAAATAAATATATTGCAACCAAAAATCACACCTGCAGAATTTTCCATACAGTTTCTTTTCTTTTAAGGTTTGTAAAACAACCCTTAGTTGTTTTTCATACTCCTCTTTATTTTTAGAAAATACCAGAATTTCATCAATAAATACAACCAAAAACTTATCTAAGAACTCAATAAATACTCTATTCATAAGATTTTGTAATACAGTAGGTGAATTAGATAACCTAAAGGGTATAACAACAAATTCGTAATTCCCATATCTAGTACGAAAGGATTTTTTTGGGATGTCATCCTCCTTCACCTTCAGATGATGGTATTCGAATCTCAAGTCAATCATGGAAAATTACTGAGCTCCCTGGAGCTGATCAAACAAGTCATTGATATGAGGCAAATGATACTTGTTTTTAACAATGATGTTATTCAAAGCTCAATAATCAATGAAAAGTCTCATGGAACCATCTTTCTTTTTAAAAAACAGAACAGGAGCTCTCCATGGTGAAGTGCTAGGACGAATGAAGCCTTTATCAAGAAAATCCTCCAAATGAATTTTCAATTCAAGAAGTTCTATTTGAGACATATGATATGGGGGTTTTGAAATTGTATTAGCATCAGGAACTAAGTAAATTTTGAATTTGACTTCCCGATTAGGTAGGACACTGGGTAACTCATCATTTAAAACATCAAGGTATTCATTTACCATAGGCACATCATCAATATGAATAGTTCCCTTGTTTTCAAAAATATGATCAAGATAACCTTCATTTCCATATTTAAATAGTTTCCCAGCTTCCAGATATGTTATCAATTGTATCGGTTCATTCTTGTATAAAAAATGAAACTCTTTCTAAAAAACAACTTCTTTAGCTCTACAATCAATCATAGCATGATAAACAGAAAGCCAATAAAATCCTTGAATAACATCAAAATCAAATAAGGGTAAAAAAACAAGGTTTGAAGGTAAATCCTTTCCACAGACCACAATATAAAGATTCTTCTAATTCTTCTTTGCTATAATATTTCCCCCTAGTGTTTTAACAACAAGTTCAGGTCTCATTTGTTGAGGTGCTATTTCCAATTTACCCAAAAATTTCCCAGAGATGAATGAATGCATAGACCCCATATCAAATAAAACTTTAGAAAAATATAAGTGAACAAACAAAGTACCTGATACAACTTCATTGGATGGACTAACATCTGATGACATAGTCGCAAAGGATCTCACTACACCTTTATGCTTATAGTGTGGCTTATTTGCATCATTCAGATCTCTCTTTGGGAAGACATTTGCATAATGAACCATCTCACCACATTTAAAACACATTATAGTTTTCTTACCAGGATTAGTCTTAGGATCATTTTCATTGCAATCTTGGGCCATATGTCCAGACTTACAACATTTAAAACACTTCCCAGTTTTGCTAAGACATTCCCCATGGTGTTTCTTGCCACAATTTTTACAAACTGAAAACTAGATTTATTTACCACCATATTTCTTTAGATGATTCTTACCCATCGCTTGCCACCTGGACCTCTTATTCTCCTTATTTCCAAAATGAACATGATCTTCAGCAAAATCCATCTCTACCCTCTCAGAAAATTGGACAAGTTTCTCATAACTTTTGAATTCACTGGAGGCCAACGCCCTTCGATACCTTGGCTTCAGTCCTGAGTAAAAGTGGTTGATTTTTCTATAAAGATATAGAATAAGATTTGGATCATACCTCGTGAGTCGGGTGAAGTTCGCTTTATACAAATCCATTGAATCCTCCTCCTTTTTCTTCAATTCAAGTAATTTCTTATCCATCCTAAGTCGTACAACCTTTGGAAAATATTTTTCAAGGAAAATACTATTAAATTCATCCCACTATAAGGCATAAAAATACTCTCTACCCTTGATATTATTTACCATTGACCACCACTGATCAGCTTAACCATCAAAATGATAAATGGAAAGACTTACATTTTGATTGTTTGAACATCCCATTACATAGAATATCTTTTCAAGGGATTTGATCCATCCTTCAGCTGCTACTGGGTCAGAAGATCCATTGAAAGTAGGAGGGTGTTGTCTCATAAAATGTTCTTCTACTATCATGTTCTGTTGTGGTACCTATATTTGTTCTATTGCATGGATTCCACCACCATTTATTTCCTACATTATCTAAGCCATTACTATCACAAACTTCTCAGTTCCAATCCCTACCATTCTGGGCTATAGATCCGGAAGGATGCCGTTCTATCGGTGACTCTCCTCTTCAGCATCCCTGTTCCTTGTACAAAAAACCATTTTGAATAAACATATCTTAGATGAAGAAACATGGAAATATTTAAATGCTATAACATTTTAAATTAATGATAGAGTAAAAATAATTTATGGTATTCTTTTAACATCATCCAAACCCCTAAAGTTATCTAAACCATCCTCTAATGCCAACTATAAGGACCCAACCTTATTACATACATAATCTTGAATTTAGTAAAGAAAACAATTACTTTTACATTGAGGATATTTACAAGTTTAGAGGTTTAGATAATTGGGGCATAATACATTCATAACATTACACATTGTTATAGAGTGGATACCATAAAAACAGTTTCCATTTTTTTTCAAAATTTAAAACATTAAAACTTAAAACTTGATTCCCTGACAATTCTTCAATATTTAAAATGGATTCCTTATTTTTCTTACACATCCATTAACCTGTGAAAAATAATTTAAAACTTGGGATGATCACAAAAACTTAGTAAGGGATATAAAAAGAAGGAAATAACACATTAGTCCATGAATACTTGTAACATATGAAATCATTTTCATAAGACATACTTATCACCTATATATATATACTTACTTTGTGAAACATGAGATTTTCAAAATACCTAAGAACATAAGTAGAACCATAAAGGTATATAGGGTCATTACTTACATAATCTTGTAACCCTCTTGGATACCTTATAATTTGTAACCCTCACAACTACCTTACTATTTATGTAACTATCACAGTTACACTTGGAGTAACCATACAACCGACCTCCAACTTAAACATACCCAATGAATTGGAGATATATATAGGTCCCACCCTTCATCATAAATAATTACCAATATCCAGAACATAATCATACAACATGAATATTAGCATAAAAACATTTCTTTTGAATTTTGAAAAAACAGAATTTTAAAAGGGGATTTTAAAAGAAAAGTCCCTTATAAATATCATATAATTGAAGTGAGAATTAATAGAGTGGATGGAATATGTATATAATTTGTAAATATAAGTAATTGAAAATATTATAATCATAAGTCATCACACAAACAATTTAATTACCACATAAATAATGAAGAATAAGGTTAACCCAAAGGATGGAAACCGGGTTAAGAATTCCCTTACCTCAGTCTTGTCTTAATTAAAAATAATTTAAACTTACTATATAATGTTTAAAATAATATTATTAGTATTTTAAAGAAATATATTCATGTTTATAACATCTTATATGATCATTTCATAACCTCATTTCTCCCCTTAATTGTTAGTATTTTGTTCCTTGCACTGCTTTGGGTGATTTCCTTACATGATTTCCATGATTGGTTCATGATGGATGTTCTTGTCGATTCAAAGTGAAACTCCAAAATTAAAATGGAAAGGTATGTACATATTTATAGTACCATAATTTATACCTTTTATTAATTTGATGTTTTATATGAGTATGATTCATAAGTTAAAACATTAATGATGTTTGTCTAGATCATTTTAGTGGTTCTTTGTTAATAACAACCTCATTTTGTCTTATAAATTAAAACAATTGGTAAAAAAGAATTAAAGAACCGTGGATGAGAAATAATAAATATATTATAACTTTTTTCAACCATATAATTAGTTTCAGGACCATACTTGACAGAATTAATGGAAATTGAAATCACATCGTCCACGATGTCGGTAATTCGACACATCACAGACAATGTTTTTATTCCTTGAATAAGTGGGAGAGGAGATGAATAGTGATGATGAATTTTCCATGAACATGAGAACATATAGAATTTACATGATTCCTATAGATTTCGTGCCCATTGGGTAAGAATATATGAAGAATTAATAAGAAAAGAAATGGACTCCAAATAAAAGAATAATTGGGAAACCCCTTACAAAAATTCGGCAGCCTAACAACTATGCAACATGGTTTCAGAAAATATTAAAAAGAGAGGGGAAAAGGGTCACCCATAAATAAATGAATCATATTAAATAATATATCAATAATTATAAGTAAATAAGAACATGTTATGGAAACTTGAAAGTTATACCACATAAAAGAGAACTTGAATGGAAGAAAGAAAGAAATTGAGAATTTTCTTACCTTGTAGAGTAACTCCTAGAACTTGAAGGTTGGGTCCTTGGGCGCTTGAGTAAACCTTGGTTGGGATACTAGGAATTTAGGAAGGATAGTTCTTCGTTGATGAAGAATTTGGAATGAATTTAATGAAAAAATGGGTTGGTATTTATAGCAAAAGTGAGGGATTATTTTAATAATATCCAAGGGACACCTCATTAGTGGTATTTGCAAAACCATTGGCTTAACCATGGTATTTTCCCATGGTATAAGCCACTTTGGAAACCTCATAACTTATTTTACTGTTAAAAACTCAACCAGATTTATTAAATCATTATTACATCATTAATGATGTCATTAACACACTGAAACTCAAAACTGTATTTTTTATTATTCACCAAAAAATCAACTATTTCAGAAAAATCACAAAAATTCCCCCTAACCATTTATCAATGTGTATAATTAAAAAATGAATTCCATTTTTTAAAAATATCTTTCTAAATGTTTTTAATTTAATTTTTAATTAAAATCATACTTAGTTGAAAAATTAATAATTTAAAAACTATAACTGCTTTTATATCACATTTAAAAATTAATCAAGATGTCATTATCTTAAAGCCTTAAGAAAATAAAATAATAATACAATTTAATATTGATTAGGGTCATATTAATTTTCATATTACCATTCATGAGGGTATGCCACTATTCACAAAAAAAACAAGTTGGTTCCAATAGACTCAAAATAACATACTGAACATAATTGTAGATGACCATTTTTCTAAATTCAAAACATAGAAGCAGTAAAATTATGTTTAAAAGATACTTATAAAAATCTCCATTAAACAAAATTTCAATAATTTAAATTTATTTTTAGAAAACCTTGGGGCGTTACACCAAGATCCCATGGAGAATCAATGACTGGATTTGGAAATATTCCTATAAGTATTAAAAAATATTACATGTAAAAACCTGAGTCACTACATCTTTAAAACCATAAGTATTTTAACCCTTGAAAAGAAAAATCCTAGGTAGAAGTAGAAAAACTGATCTCTCCATTGAAACTCCCATGCTAGTGAAGGGGTTCTCATGCTGCCACAAGAACACACTCTTGATAACTAAATAAGTGACCACACCCAAGTACAACTTAGAACAGGTCCACATCATGCTAAAAAGATAGAATATGTTGCCTCATTTGTGATAGGTGAAAAAACAAAAAGCACCCACCAAATGATCTCTAAATGGTCTAGCTACATGATACCCAGCTAACCCATTCACAAGTCAAAGGAACTCATCCACCATACCTCAATACTATCTTCTTTGGGAGGTACTAACTCACCCACATGGTTTGGTATCCATCTCTGGAATGTGTCTTAGTGGTGGAAGTGTCCTCAATTCCTATGAGTCTAAATCTAGGTAAAACCACACCACATCATCCTTAAGCGACTCACATACAAAGCTGACATTGAGTTCATGAGGGTACCAATGAACAACACAAGTCTACCCAAGTTAACAAAGTAGTTATTACCATTACCTCTACACAAACCACCAACATGAAACCCCACCCAAAACACACAAGTTAGAGGGACTAGTCTAACATACATCATCACTATCCACATTGGCGGAACTAACTCGCCTGCATGATTTTACTTGCATAAAAAAATCTTGGTGGGGGAAGTATACCTATTCCTCATACAATAAAGTCTATATTGAAAATACCAACAAATGGTTATAACTAAACCTCACATCACCCTTAAACAATCTCAATAAATAAGTGTAAATAAAAGAGTACCTCACAATAGTTTCTAACAATACTACTAAAAAATGTAGAAAGGACATAGATCATACCTCCATCCTCCCTTTAAGCCTCTAGGTTAAAGGCCTCTATGAACTGAAACTATTCTCTCTCCCATCCTCTAGCTCATTGGGCATGGCACGAATCACTTGGGGGTGGTGGGGGCAACTCAAACCATCTTCCACCTCCTCCTGACATCCCCACTCCTCTTCCATGTATTCCATCATGTGGAAATCCCTACTCCCAACACTGTCTCTACCATAGTGGTCCATCAATCCACTCCCTATTAGTAACATGATGGGTCAAATAATCTCATTCTAGATGTCTCTAACTATCGCAAGTATAACACCGCCTATCCTGTGGCTAACCAAAACCAACCAATAAGCCCTGAGCCTTAGATCCTACATTCTAGTATTGTCTCCTAAAGAATCTCTCACAATAGGATCCTTGAGATGTATATTAGATACCATCTATCAAGGTCTCAACTCCTATGTTCCTAGCACTAGTATTTAGAGTTTTCTCAGCTAGAAATCTCTCTACCAGCTATTTCATCCTAGATGGAACTCTTCTGAGAGATACACTCTATCATTAACAAAACTAACATCCCCGATGGTATGTCCAAGGGACACCACTCCATTGGGTATCTCAATGATAATGGGACATCCCTTCCATACCAAGTGGAATACATGTAATAGAACATGCTCGTCAGATCTTTCCATGAATAAATTCATGCAAGAATGAATCAGATTTTGATGCTCAGATAGGGGATATCACCCATCAATGATGGGGGATGCAAGTAACCCTACTGGAACCATGAAAGGTCACATCAATCAGAAATAGGATCACTCCTAGAACTTCTAGGGGAAACTATGAATCTATTCTGGTATACTAAATACCACACATCCTTAGATAGAGTATCACTCCCAAGACAACTGGTGGACACCACAAACACAATATAGTAACTCAGAGATATCTCAAAATGGAGATCACACTCAGTAGCACTGAGAGACACCATAGACTCAATATGACATCCCATAGATCATATCACTTAGATAGGGGATCACCAATCTTGTATTTTTGGTCACGATGATTCTACAAATCGCACCTGGAACAACTCGTGAAGTTGGGGTTTATACTCCCAACAATACAAAAATCCCTACTTAAACTATCCACTGAGTAGAGGATCTTATACCCAACGATTCCATAAACCCTACAAATACCACTCGCATTGTAGGGTATTATATAACCAAATATTCTATATACCCTACTAGGATATCATATAAGATAGGGGATCACCACCCGTTTAGTGTTGTCCATGACGATACTAAGAACCCAATCTAGGAAAAAACAATACGATAGAGGATCCCACACTGGCCTCTATGGAGGGATGCTAAAACTCTACTTGATATCCTCCAATTGAAGGGATCACAGTACTACACCGAGGATGAAATGCCACATTTTACCCTCATAGGGATAGACTAATGGGCTCACTCAACTGATTTTAGTCCAAATGTCAATAACTAAAGATATTAAAAAACATCGCATTTCATCATATTTGAAAGTCCAAATCAATGGATACCATCCCATTATATGAGGAAAAAATGACCAGGATATGATACTCATATGCCTGAATCTGATCCCTGAAGAAGGAGATATTCAAGGAGGAGATATCCAAGAAGGAGTACACAACTTGTATGGGGGTCCACATGGTGTGTAACCCCACCTCAACACCTGGAAGTGTATTTACCCATACTTATTGGATAGACATTTCAATCACATGGAATGTCCTAGATATTCATTTAATTTTCTATGTCATCTTTCCATGCTCGTGTTTGGCACCCTGGGTCTGTGTACTCAGGCCATATACTTTCACATGGTCATGTCTCTTGACATGGCTTCCCTAGCTATGTCCCATGGCCACATGACTTGGGGTCACTACATGATGTGTAACCCCGATACACAAAATTTAGTCCCCAAAAGTAATCCTCCCCAAACAAGAAGAACACATGACTTTTTAAACTTTACTACATGCCGTGTGATGAGGAATTCCGAATAGTAATTCCTTACAGGCATCCCAAATCTCCCTGATTTCACTTGAAACCTATAGATTGACTCCAAAGGGTTCTCTAGTAGTTGTAATAGAGATATAAAAACCTCAAAAAATGCGTATAAATAGGATTGAGACTTAAAAATAAAATATTCCAACCTCGTGGAGAAACGTTGAAGCTTTAGGTGTGGATCCATGCTCTGAAGCTGATGCACCATGATCCGAGAGTGTTCGCCATCAAGAGAAGAGATCGACAATGAATCTTATCCTTGGAATCACCTCATTTTGTCAATTTCTCCATGGAGGGTGGGGGTGTGGGGTGATGGTGTTCTCCTATTATCTTCTATGTGAACACAAGGGAGAGGGAGGTAAAATTTGATTTAATTTTTATTAAAACAATAACCCTCAATTTTGAACCCCTCCAACTTGCCTTCGACTCGGCACCTTGTGCTGATGAATATCAGGTCACACTAAGAGAAAATTACATATTCTAAAATAAATTTTGACCTCATATTTACAACTTGAGACTCCACCCAAGAGTTATTTCTTGTTTCTAAAGAAACTACACGTGTGTGAAAAAATATATTTAACATTTTTGTTATCACTGAACCAAGGATCTTCGGGCCCTGAGATTCCGTGTCATCTTATTTCTTGGATTTAGAAATATTCCTATGAATATTCCAAAGTCTTATAGATCAAAACTTGATTCACTATAATATGATAATTTGAATCATTGTCTAGGAACTTTCGACCAAAGTCTAGTGTGATCGTGTTGTGAATGGGTGTTGAAGGTATGCCCATTCTAAATTGGAATTTGTAAAAAAGAATGGGTTCCAATGTTTAAATGTCCTTATCATGTTTTTATGGGGGTGTTAGTTGGAAACCATGTTAGGAGAGTCAGTAGGATTCTAAGGGATTGTCATTATGGACAATTCCAACAATAGGGGTGTCATAGATTAGAATTGATAGTAATGAACCAAGTACTATAGTGGTAAACAATATAGGCTGGATTATGAATGAGATGATGAAGTGGTTACATATCAGGATACACTAGTGGAAAAAGTGTTTATCATGTTGACCTTTTAATATCAGATGTTTATAACCAACGTGCAAAGCTGAGTAAATTGATTTATCACTTTAGTTATATTATAACTAATGTGAAACATTAATTATCTCACTTCATGAAATTAGTTATTCTATAACCGATGTGATAAATAAAGTACCTCACTTTATCACATAGGTTATTATATAACCAACTTGATGAAGATAATTGTTTACATCAGTTGTAGAATAACTGACGTGATAAAGAAAACATCATTGCTTTACCACATAGGTTATATTATAATTGATGTGATAAATGTAATAAATGTTATAAAAATTCCTTCATCATGTCGGTTAATAAATAACTAACATGATAAGTAATTAAAATTTATTATGAATACCCGTTTTGATTCATTGTTGTGTTTTTTGATCATGTGATAATGGATCAGTTCTCTCTCATGTGGAAACCCTAAAATTGAATCTTTGATCTCGTGGCCTCTATCCTCAATTTTCTAGCTTCATTCATCATCTTTTCATCATCTCATCTATATGATAAACTCACAACTCTCAATTAAACCTCACATGCATCGATTTCTGTTGTTCTATTTCAAGGATTCCCTAACTCTACATTTTTCGATTTTGGTTACTAAAATATCACAATATCTCTTTTAATTTACTCATGTTATTGCATTGCATATGCGGCTAGAAAGGAAGTAACTATCCAATCCATGTGAGAATTTATGTGGGACACAATTTGTATTCCAATTACACACTCTGTATTCACTATAATTACATGTTTTATGAATTTAATTAAATTTATAGTTTTTTATTTTTGGATTCCTCATTTTTGGAAAAAAATAGTTTCTTTTTTTCCTAGAAGGTGATCCCGTGTGATTTTGAAAATCATGTAAACATTTTACACAACATGAAAACCCTAGAGCCTTGTTGCATATGGGTGGAAAATAGGGTGGATATTATGAAACTACTTAAAATTCCCTCAAATGACATGCTATTATTTTTTTCTCATTTAGGGTATACAAATCTCTATACAAGGACCACACTTCTTAGGAAGAAGTCATGTATCAATGTTACCTTTCCAAAAAATAGAACCTATAGATGGTTTCTTCACGAATTAATCACTTATTCATGGCCTATTTAGATAACTATGTTGGTCAAACTATTGCTGAGATAAAGGATCCATGCGATTAACATATGTTGCAATAATAAAAAATGAACTATATGAACCTCCAAACATCATCATACAACAATATAGTGGTAGAATGAATTTTTCTCATATATAATATCATTCAAAAAAAAGAATGTAATGAAATCAATTATGGGTATTGAGTAACTTAATAGATTTATCTCATTTTCTAGAATTGTTATAGGAGTAATGATGATATTTTTTTCTACCTAAAGTACTAGATAATAGTTTTTTTCTACAGTTGGGAGAATTATTGAAAGTGAATTTGTTTTTCACAAAAGTAATATTACCATAAAATGATGTAACCCTTGTACATTATTCATATACCATATCTCATAAAAATATGCTTAACTATAGTGTGACATAAAATGTGAGTGAATTATTATATGACTTCAAGGGTTTTATTCTTATGTATTGATTTTTCCATGAGTTACATTGACCCAAAAAATTTATGATGGGTTAGTAATACATCACAATAATGGATAGTGATATATTTTTACATAGTGGTTTTCTATATTATTGCTAAAATACAATATCATTATAATTTTCAAATACACATTTATTTGTTTTATATTTCAAAATTGTGTTACTTTCAAATTATGAAATGTTTCATATAGATATAAAATTGTCTTACCTTACTATATTTTATTTTTAAAATTATTTCCATTCATATATTTTTATGATTTATAATTTATATTTAAACTTATCATCAATTATTGTATAAAATTTATAATTATATTTTTTAAATATGGATATATTTGTTTCATATTTCAGAATTTTTTTACTTTCAAATTGTGACATTTTTCATATAAATGTAAAATTGGATTATCTTAACAAGATATATAATTTTGATATTTGTTATAGGTAATAATGAGTCAAAGTTGGATTACAACACATCAAATGAGTGATGAATATAAGGAAGGTGTTGATGTTTATTTTGGAATTTTATAAATGAAATGTTCCAAACAACGACATGTTTTTCTGTCCATGCCTAAAATGTTTAAATATGAAGAAGTTAAAAAGTAGAGAGTTTATAGATCATTTAACTTTTCATGGTTTTAATCAGAGTTACAAACCTTGAATTTGGCATGGTGAAACTGGGAATAATTTCAAATCTACTGATGATGATGCTTTGCAAGATAGTAACTATAATGAAATTGAATAAATGATTCATGATATTGAAGTAGAGAAAATTCATAATGAACTAAAAATTGAGAATCTTTACGGTGATGCTGAAAAACCCTTGTATCATGGTTGTATATATTTTATGGTTTTATCATCGGTGTTAATATTTATTAACTTGAAGGTAAAACATTGATGGAGTAACCCAAGTCTTACTGATTTTCTATAATTTTTGAAAGATATTATTCTTAAATACAATGATCTTCTTGATTCACATTATAAAGAGAATAAAATACTATAAACAATGGGATTAGGGTACAAAAAAATACATTCCTACCCGAATGACTGTGTGATATATTGGAAGGAATATAAATTTCTGTTAGAGTGTCCTTAATGTGGGACATCATGGTATAAGTTGAAATAAAATCATAGGATGATTTAGAGGTTACAAAGACCCCTACCAAGGTATTTTGGTATCTTCCTATAATTCCTCATTTTAAATGTTTATTTTATAATTCACATGACACAAAAAGGTTATGATGGAATGCTAATGAACGGATATGTGATGAAAATATACGTTATCCAGCCAATTATCCATAGCACATGAGCCTCATCCCAGTTGGTGAGGTATCCTTAAGTGCATCCACGAGACCCAGGTTCAAAACCAGGTAGAGGCATATTTTCGGGTACTATAGCAGTGCTATAGTAGAATTGTACACTATGTGGGTACTGTAGTAGGTACTGTTCAGTACTGTAGCAGTTGGAACTATTCACCTTGGGCCACCGGTTTGGGCTTGGAGTCCTTAAGGATTTCGGTCCACCCAAGCCTTCAGGTAAGTATGGATTTTGAGCCACCTTTAAGGCCTTTGGTCCACCTCAAGGCCTTTAGGAAACATGCAGTTGTCCCAGATAGACTCTACAAAAAAGGAACAGCCCTAGAAGAGGATTCAGCGTAAGTGCACTCACCTGAGTAGAGCCAAATGGATTTTTCAGAATGAGAGGGTATGGCTATGCCATCAAGACCATCCTGTGCTTGCACGGGAAGCCTAACTAGACAGCCATGCAAAGGTGGAGAGCTACTATCACGATGTAGATACCGAGGAGGGTCAGTTCCTTGTAGATAGTTTAGTTGAATTACCTAAGACCTTCGGATCATGTAATCTCCTAAGACTACGATCCATGTAATCTCTAATCCTACAGGCCTTGTATAGGTTCCCCCTCATCGCTTGATAGGGGGATATCAAAAATTAATAAAAATGAAGGCCTTCAGGCCATTCGGGCCAACCGATTATCCATAATGGAAGAAAATTGAT
This sequence comes from Viscum album, assembly GCA_963277665.1. Lineage (NCBI taxonomy): Eukaryota > Viridiplantae > Streptophyta > Magnoliopsida > Santalales > Viscaceae > Viscum > Viscum album. Next base: position 506,696,428 of record OY728159.1, read on the forward strand.
CACCAGTTTCCTACATTTATAAATGAAGTTAGAAATCTCAAACTTAGGTTGTGTACAGATGGAATGAATACATATCAAAGCCTTAGTAGCACATATAGTTCATGGAATGTTTTATTGGTAATTCACAACTTATCTCTTTATTTTTTTATAAAGCACAAATATATCATGTGGAGTTTAATAATATATTGACAAAAACAACCCATATTTGATATAGAGGTTTTCTTTTCACCATTAATTGATGATTTTAAACTCTTATGGGAGGATGGTATTATGGTGTATGATTCTTATAAAATGGAACATTTTCAACAGCATTTAATTATTATGTTCACTATAAATGAGTTCCAAACATATGGAAAATTTTCTAGATATAGTGTTAAGGGGAATAAAGCATGTATAATTTGAGAACATAATACCTCATATTATCAATTGCATCATGGGAGGAAAATAGTATACATGTTTAATAAAAAGTTTTTACCTATGGTTCACTCTTATATAAGATTAACAAAGTCATTCAATGGCTCACAAGAATTTTATATTGCTTCAAAACCATTATCCATTGATTAATATCTTGAGAGGGTGTAAAACCTTGATGTGACATTTATAAAGACACATAAATATGGTATTGATAAACATATTTTAAAGAAAAGTGAAATATTTTTTGAGCTACCATATTGGAGATATCATGAAGTGAAACATGACATTGATGTCATGAACGTGGAGAATAATTTCTATGTAAACTTGATTATAACATTTATAGATAATAAAGGAAAGACTAAAGATGGGTTGAATGCAATATTTGACTTACTGTCAATGGGAATACAATTGGAGTTAGCTCCCACTCCTGATAGAATGTGAGGATTTCTTCCCCTAGATTGTTATACATTATCCAATAGGAAGAAAATTAGATTTTTTTAGTGTCTTAATGATATCAGAGTGCCATAGGGTTATTTTTCAAATGTAAAAAAATTTGTTTATTTTAAGGATTTGAAGTTGACAAGTATGAAATCTCTTGATTGTCACGTCATGATTCAAAAACTTCTACCAGTTTCATTGCGTGGAATTTTTACTATCCGTGTTATAAAGACTATCATAAAGGTGTGTTATTTTTTCAACTCAATTTGTAATAAGGTGATTGATCTGGATGCTTTTAACATTTTGGAAAATGAATCAATTTATATACTTTTTCAACTAAAAATGTATTTTCCTTTGTATTTTTTGATATAATGGTTTAATTAATGGTTCATTTGGTTTGAGAAATTAAGATTTGTGGAACTATATATCTACATTGAATGTATCCTTTAAAAAAGGTTTCTCAAGATATTGAAGGGGTATGTTAAGAATATATATCAACCTGAAGCCTCCATTCTTGAAAAGTTTATTTCAGAGGAGGTTGAGGAGTTTTTTATGAGCTACTTGTATATGTCAGAGCAATTGGTTTGCCTTCATCTCTCCATAAATGAGTTAATTATGGGGGAAAGGGGATTCAGGGAATGAAAGTAAAATCTTTATCTTGTGAACAGATAAAGAAGTCATATTTATACATCTGGAATAACATAAATTATTCTCAACTATATTTTACATTTCACATTATTGTGTTGAATCTATTCCATCCAAAGAAGAAAGATATTTTGATTTCGAATGAGCATAACAATTTTTTTTCCATGTTTTAAAAAGACTATGCTTGGTAGATCAGATGCATCAAAAACATTAAGATGGTTAGTGAGTGGTCCAAGTTTAAATGTGATAACATGGTTTGAGTACGACATTAATGTATATACATTTCATGAATAATACCAGGACAATAAAAGTACAATTCATAATAGTGGTGTATTTTTGTTCGTAGAAGAAATGCATTTTTCTAGTTCTAAAGACAAAAACCCAATTTATGAATCAAGTGCATATTATTGAGTCATTTAAGAAATATGGGAGGTTTATTATATTAAATTTAAAGTTCCAGTGTTTAAATGCAAATGGTTTATTAGTAAAAACAGTGTCAGACATGATGAACTTGGAAAGACACTCGTTTATCTGAATAAATTAGAAGACACCGTCGATTCTTTTGTAATTGAAACACATGAAAAAAATTATATGTTCTTGATCAATCTGATATGAAGTGTTCTATGGTTTTACAATGAAAAAAAAAACAATATGTTTGTGATGATAAAACTTATGAAGATGCTAGTTAATGTGAGATCCCTACTTCCATGGAATGATTGATAGATAATAATGATGAGCATGGCATAAACATGGTTTGTGCCATAAGGAATGACCATGGAAAAGGAATTTGGGAAAATATTCCTTTAGTACATTCTTAATATTATAGGTAACATATGTTTGTTTCTTTTCTACTTTAATTAATTTCATGAAATTTTAGATATGTTAATTTTTTTCTTTATTAAATCATGTATTAAAACTAATAAGTAAAAATGCTTGTTTATATTAGTTTAGTTTTATTTAGTTTACCATGTTTACCATTATATAACGTGTTAAATATAATAAGTAATTTTTTTATATTAGTTTAGTTTTGTTTAGTTTACCATGTTTATATTAGTTTAGTTTTGTTTAGTTTACCATTTTTATATTAGTTATGTTTTTTTAGTTTTCCATGTTTACCATTTTTAATATTCCAACACCAATTTTTGATTTGTTTTCATTCATTTACATGTTATTTCATATATTATTACTATTGTTAGCATTTTAGTTAACTATAAAAAATATGAATTATAATGTTTTACATTTTAGTTTACTTTTACGTTCCATAAATTTTCATCATTTATTTACATTAGTATTGTAATAGTTGAATTTTTATATTTTTGTACTAATTTTATTTTCATTGATTTGAAGGATAATGATAGATCAATCAACTGAAAAAACACATACTTATGGAGATGAGTGTCTTAATCATTCCTCTAGGGAGGAAAATGCACATGTTCCTCTTGATGATTCCCAACCTTCTTTATATACTACCATAGTGGAAAATAAGAGTTCGTGGGTTGGTAAACATGGTAGCACATGTTTACCAAAATTATCACTTTCTCATAGACAATATCAGAGGATAGTGGTATAATTTGATGAAAATGATATTCTAAGAGGTCCTAATTCAAAACATTTTAGGAGTTTTGTATCAACTTCGAGTAAAAGAAAAGTCAGCATTTTGCTTAATGATTAGAGAAGTGTTGACAAAGAAACACTATCTCAATTATGAGAGACCATTTTGGTAAGATAGTTTTTTAATGTTTTAATAATATTGAAATGTTTATAGTAATATATGTTTCTCCATTCTTATCAGATGAAAATTTATACACCTAACACTGGAGGAGTTAAGAGGAAATGTTTATCAATGACTGCTAGGAGATGGAGGGATTTCAAATCAACCCTCACATCTAATTTCATTTTTGGGCATAGGCAACATCTCAATCAATAGGATATATATGTCCTTTTATAGATGGATACACATGGAAACAATTTTTTTAAAGTATAAGATATAAATAATTTTTGGTAATTTCAATGTAAAATTTTAATTTTTTTTATATTAATGATTTTATTAATTATTTGTTAAAGATTTCTTATTCTTAATTTATAAAAAATGAGTAGATATCATTAGGAAATCCAATATAAAAATTTATACCCTCATACTTTATCTCGGGGATGGTATAATTTATTGTAAGAACAAATGGTGGATGAAAATTTACAAAAAATGAGAGCTGAGTCTTCAAGCTTTGGAGAGGTTCCCCCTCCACCCCCTAGTTAGACATGAGAAATGGAAGAGGGATCAGGCGAGGAAAAAGGAGAAATATCTTACAGAAGAATCGAAGGTTTTAGTAGAGAGGATTGTAAGATGTTTATTTTGTTTATTTAATTATGTTAATTCAATTATTTTTATATTTTGAATCATTATAATTTTTTTATAATAATTCATATAGGATTCTCTTGAGGAGCCGAGAACACATGGGATATTTCTAGTAGAGGGGAGGCGGAATATTTTATCTACAACATTAGGAAAGATGAAACATCCAGGTCGTGTATGAGGATACATAGTAGGTATATTAGGGATAAAAGTGTTACCACATTATTTAGCTTCTGAAATAGAGGGTATTTATAAAAAAATTGAATCTTTGGAGTTTTAAGTTTAGAACATTAATGTGATGATGGAGGAAAGGATTGGAGCATTGGTATAGTCCATGTTTTCAGCCATGCAAAAACAATTTTATACTACATCTCCCACTCCTCCAACTCTGCCTATAGAACCCATTTTTTATCCTAATCCTACACCCACTCCACCTCTGTCTGAAGACCCCATTTTTATCCAACTCTGACACCCCTCCTCCACAGATTCATAGTTAATGTGAGTTATATATTGATGATCTGTATCATATTATTGCATAAGGTATGATATATAATATTGGACACACCATTAATCATAAAAAAGTAGAGATAGATTAGCATAGGGTCACTTTACAAGATATTATAGATATATCAGCAAGAGTACCATTACTTGCAGATGAGGTGATGACAGTTAGACAAAGTATCAACCAATTTTTAGTTGGCCATCTAAAATTCTGTAACATATTACCATAGAGTTATGTGTATATTTTTTCTTTTCTTTTATTTTTTATTAATCTTTTTAACATTTAAAATTTAATATATTTATCTATTTATTTACAAGAATACTTTAAAGGTAAAGAAATACTATATAGACAACAACAAAGACAAAAGACTATGAAATCAGATGAAAATTCTAGCAATCATGACAGATTGTCAAGATATTAAAATTTGTTGGCAGGTGTTTATATGACTCCAATAGAAGATAATGTATGTGGGTGATCAATAAATGTATGGATTTTGAAAAATAACATCATGGATCTTGTAATTGGAGACAAGTTAGGCATCAAAGTGATGACAGTTTTTTCAATGTAAGTATTAACATAAATCTTTCCCTACATTAAATTTTTTGAAAATGTATACTTATTTTTATTTTGTGTATTAGTTATCTTTTTAAAATGTGTGAAGAGAATTAAAAGACAGATTTATATGGATTTTTGGACCCACAACTCATTTCACCTGAAGTGTGAACAATGACTGAAGAAGAGTGAACAATTTATATTACTGAAAGATTTAAACAAAATATAATTACAAAGTGTTGGATTTTTTCCTTATGTTGAGAGGTATGAAAAATATATCTCACAAACTATTATTTATCTTTTAACATAATAACCGATAACATTTAATTTTCTTTTATATTATTTACCATTTAATGTTAGGTGTTTTTTTTCAAGGGAAAATACACTTTATTAGATATATCCATGGTGATGTGCATGTAAATTTTAAGAATGTATTGGAACTATAAGTTTTATTTTCTTAATAGTTTTTTATATTATAAGGAATTTTAGTTTTATGTAATTCATATTATTTCCTAATAGGGTCTGGGATTTCTTTCAAACAACCATAAAGAAAAATATATCCAAGATCAAAATTGTTAAATTAAAGGTGAATTTTCATTTATAATTAATACATTTTAGATATATTATATACGAATGTTATTTTGAATTGAAAAAATTATTTAAACATCATTTTCATAAACAAAAAGGTGTCAAAGAATGTGGATATTAATTGTTAAGATTTATGTTTGAAATAATTACAACTAGAACAGTTATGAAGTTCAACCATGATAGATTTATTTATAAACTATTCCTTAATATTTCATTTGTTTTATTCATTACACATTTCAAATAATTTCCTTTTAATTTGTATCTTTTTATGACTCTCTCTCTTATAGTGCACAAGATCTCACACACTTACAAGTGGAATGGGGAAATTATTTTAGAAGATTGGTTGGATTTTAGTTTGTTTTTAGTGAATATTGTAATTGTAAATGTGTATTTTCTAGTGGTTTTGGTAAAATTTAGGTGTTTTTAGTGAATGTTGAAATTTTTGAATGTTGTAATTGTGAATGTTTAATTTTGCTGCATGTTTCAGTATTGAGCTACCTATTTCTGTTTCTTCTTGTTTTCATATTTTACTGGTTTAGTTGGAAGTGGAGAGGAAGGGTAAAATAAAATATTTAATTTTTTATGTTGGTTATTTTATAACCAATGTAAAAAATATTCTTTGAATATTTTTATGTTGATTTTTATAAAAATAGACGTCAAATAGGCTTTGTTACGTAGGATATTTAACAACCAATTTAAAAAAATCTTCGGCATGATGAATTTACATATTAGTTATATAAGAAATGACATGGTATATTATTTTTTATGTTAGTTATTTAATAACTGATGTAAAAAAGACTTCATCCTGATGCAATTTTCTCATTGGTTATTTAGAAACTGACATCAAATAGTTTTTTTATATCTGTTATTAAATAACTGATGTAAGAAGGCTTTGGGACACTATGTTTTCACATTGGTCATATAAAAAACGATGTGGTATATACTTTTTTTACATCTATTATTAAATAAACGATATAAAAAATAATTTCCATTATAGATTTACGACGCCCATTTTTTAACCAACATTAAAGACATATTTATAACATCTCCTTTAGTAATGACAACTAATAACTGACATAAAAACTCATAAAAAACAATGTAAAAAAATAATTTCTGCACTATTGATAGATGGGATCAAGTAAGAATTATCTAAGTGCTTCATTGGTAGTTAAAAGTGTTGTCTCAAGTTTTGAAGGTTTATGTTCCCTAGCAGGAAAGTGACATTTTAGAAAATATTTATGCATTCATAGGTAGAATGTAGCCTCTTGGGTGAATATTCATGATCGTGGTAGGTTGAAATGTTTTTATTGATAACCACTAATATATCACAAGGATGAGAAGTAATAAGGTGGGGAGGTTTTAAGATCCTATGTCTATATGATTTGAAAATTTTCAAAAGGAATTTGAATTTTTGATTGCTGGATGGGTCAAATTTTGACTGGATATTTATAATGGAATTATGAGAGTTATAGTTCCTCAAACTGGTGTTTTTATATGAGGAATTAGGATTAAAAGTTTGCATGGATTCTTAGGTGAACCTAAAGAGATTTAGGTTCATTTTTATAAGTTTTTCAGAATTCTGGACAAGGATCACTGTTTAGGGTGCATAGTTTATGGGAAACTATGCAGCACCCTGACCCTCAATGAACTTTCAGTTCATTTTCAAAGGATAATGGTTAGATCACATTGTTTGTTCATTATTAAGGTAAAAATGTATGGATTTTTAGAGGAAATATTATGACTTGGTTTGGATTTAGAGGTTTGGTGCATGGTTTTAGACAACCTATGTGGGTTTTTAGGGAAAATTGAACATGGGTTTTCAGAGGTTTTTCAAGCCACCACATGGTTAGCACATGATTTGTAAATCCATGAAACCAAACCTTATGAAGTGACGAGTTTAAGAAAAATCTAACCATAGGGTTGGTGCATGGTTTTTCCAATAATGAATTCCAAACAAGAGGCTCATTTAAAGGGGTGAAATTTCCATCCCCCTTCAATTTTTATGAGTAATACTCCCTTCAATCTCTCGTACTCTTTGCACATGTCCTGGGTAGCACCCCCCCCTCCTCCTTAAACTGCCCTTGGATTTGGGTTTTTTATCACACTTCTTTAGTGATTTGAGTTATGATTCCAACTATTATAACCTATTTTACTCATCTTATTTATTTGATTTTAATTTTTGGCTTCCAAAATTAGGGTTTTCTATCTGATTCCATTGAAGCATGGTGAAATCAGATACTAATGATGGACCTTTCACTTTTCCTAGGAAGGGGATATCCCAAGTGTCCACACACCTCCCCATGTTCCGTTTCATCAAGGTATGTCACCATGGTATATTTTCAAAGTTTTTTACTTAAATTAAATTATATTGGTGATTTTTTGTCATATTTTAAGAGGTATTTTCCCAAGAACATTATCAAATATTCCTAGAGAACCTCCCAAAGGAAGTTGTATTCAGTTTCAGTGGTGGAATGACCACCTAGTGTTATGTTCAACATCATGTTGAGTGGGTTTATCGTTAATTTATTTATTATAAATTCTATAAACAATTAATTATGGTTTTTTGATGTGAGTTAGGGGATCAGGACATGGATATGGTCCTGGTTGAGTGAGGACAAGGTAATATGGGATTGAATGATCCTTAATAGCTATTTTTGGCCCTTAATATTAAATCAGAGAGTGAAAAATAATGGTAGGTGGTCTCACATACTTTCCCTAAAGCATTTATTTGGTTATATGGTCATTGAGTATGTATGTATTCAATTGGTATATTTAATATGTGTAATGGTTAGTAACAAATATAAATTAATATAATTTAAAAATTATAAATAATGAAAAAATGTTACATTTGATTATATTTTATAATTATAAAAATATATTTTTATGAAATATATTATTATTATTATATTATTATTAAAGAATGATTTGATATATTTATAAAATTAAAATAATTGTTCTAATGGGTTAATAAAATTGAATGGTTTTAAGATAAATAATTAATTTTAAGGGGATACAATTAAAATAAATTAATGATAAAAGATGATAGTTTTAAAAGGATTTTTTAAAGTCTAGTGTATTTTTACCTTAATGAATTAAATTGTTAACTTTTCTTGGATTATTATAAAAAATGTTTCAATTTATAAACCAACATATTAACACTAATTTAATTTGAAATTTATTGAAACATGATTAACAATACATAAGTTTAAAATGTCATTTTTCTATAAAAATAGTTTTTCTATAGATTTATATTTTTAATAAAAAGATAAACTTCATATATTTAGAAATTAAATTAGATTAAATGGAGTATAAATTTATAATCAACATTATGAAAATATGTAATGAATTAAATTTCATTTTTAGTTATAAAAATAAGTTACTGAGGTACAAATTGAGTTACTATGGTAATGGTAAAATGAGGTAAAAAGTGTTAAACTAAGTGGTAAAGTCTTAAAAATATCATAAAAACCTATATATAAATATTTATGTGAGGAATTTATAAACTAAAACTTACCAAATACTCATTATTTGTCAAATTTATAACCATTTACCTATAAAAATGAAAACCTTATACATTAAACAATGAGAATTTGTGGAAATTTCAAACCCACCTATAAAATTTCCCCTTATATACCTTTTCTAAACCACTCTTTTACTTATAATATCTTTTCAATCACTACCCATTTTTCTTCTAATAAAGCCTTAATAGACGTTTTATATGTTTTGGTTCTAAGAAGGAGTTCTAAATCCTTTATTTTGAAGGAACTTGTTTCGAGAAGGAAAGATTTCATCAAAGTGAGTACCCAGTTCTTCACCATATTTTTCAATTACCTTCTCATATCCACTATTTATAAATCTCATTATCCACTACAATGATATCATATTAACATTATTATTAATTTTTAGATCTCAAACCTATTGTTCTAAATAATTTTATTTTATTTATTTATTTATCAAAATTTTATTTTTTAGAAGGTCAAAGTCTTATATTTTTAGCAAAAAATCAAATTTATACATTTTTGATAGTTTGGATATGCGGTTGGACAAACCATGTAGTATATATGTGCATAAAGTGTATAATTTAATAGAGCTAATTTAAATGGTGGGTTCATGGTTTACCTAATCATGGAACCTAACTATGTGGGTGTCCAAGATATATCCAATGAAGGTTTTGTGGCCAATGCACAGTTTGGCCAAGAGTGGATCCAAACCAAGTGACTCTCTTAGGATATAAAATTTTAGAATTCCAAAAATTCTCTAATATACATTTTAACCCCATATTACATATCCCCTCTCTCTATATCTTGCTCGTTTTGACACCCCTCATGCTTATGGAGGTCTCCCTCTCACATTCATCACTTTCTTCTTCTTATCCACCAATTAAAGTAGTTCCCCTAAAATTTCTTATGTGATTCTATATGGTTAAGTTTTCATCTCTTCCTTCCTACTCATCCTCAACCCATTTCTTGTTTTTGTTTTCCCTCCTTTGCCACACAACACCTTGTCTAAACCCTAGGGTAGGGTTTTAGTTTTAAAAAAGTCACTATTATCAATATTAGGGTGTGTGGTGGGTTTCTTGGGCCTTAATTCTTTTGAAATAAATAGTTTCATCATCTTCGCATTTGATCGAGGTAGGTGTTCATGATTCTTTAACCTTTATTCTTTATAACCATTGATTTCTTATGTTTTAATTAAATTTAAAATTTAAAATTCTTGTGTTATACGAATTCATTAACCTCAATGATAGGGAAACTATGTTTTTCTTAGTTTTCTTTGAGTCCATGGGACTTATTATTTTAAAGTGTGCATTTAAAAATTAATTGGATACTTACTTTCACACCAGGTGTTTGATGGATTGTCCGAACGACTTTCACTCTTGAATTTTAATGTTTTTAAAATATGTTTGGTTTACAAAGTGAATTCTCAAATGGTTCTTATGTTTTAATTTTGATTTCAAGTAATACTTGAAATGCCAAGTATTAATAAAATATTTAAATATTTATTTAAATAAAAATTTATGTTTTGAATTTTTTTTGATGAATTTTGATGGTTATACATATATATATGGGTTTATGTATATATACACATAGATTCACACATTCACATGGAGATATGTGAATGTGTGAATAGAGTGAAATATAAATATATACACATTTAAATGTATATGTGTATGAAAATAAATAAAAGCCTTTGAATTTAAACTCAATCCTTGAAAGGGATTTTTTTTCAAGATTTATTATGGATTTATAAATTAAACTATAAGATCTGACCAAAACATTAAAAATAAATTCTTTAAACCTTAAAAGAATGTTAAATAAGATGTTACATGGGTTTTTTTAGAGAATTTATCCTTGTAGAATCTAGATGTGTGATTTGAACCAGCACATAGTTGGTAATTGATCTTTATAATTTTATGGTATTTATTAATTTTATAAAATTTTTTAATCTATCATTTTTTGGTTGTTGGTGTTATTCAAACTTCATGGGAAGCCTATGGGATTGGGTAGGTGAATGTAGATGGGATGTGTTCCATTATCAATATCTAATCTAGTGAAGTATATATATTTGGAACCCCTTCCACTATCTGGTGACATGATAATCTTTCCACTAATTGAGGGTATCCCTAATTAGTGTAGTATTTAAAGGTTACCCATAGAAATTAGTGACCTATAGGGTGTTTATCCCATGATTATTGCATTAATTTATTAATTGTATGAATTTACATTAATTTTTTTATTTTTTATTTCTATTATTTATAGACAATACCACGTCTTATTTTAGTTATCTTTAAGCATTTGGTGTGTTATTTGGGTGTTTTGAAATTCTTTAATACTTTCTTAAGAATAAACCAAATAATTTTTTATAAGAATATTTCCAAGAATAAATGATTCAAATTTATTGATTTATAGGAAAGGGTTTTAAAGGAAAATATTATGAATATATTTTCCAAATCATAAGAAAAAAATATTTTAAAATAATGAATTTTTAATTTAAAATGAAAATGGATCCTTATTTAATGGTCAACCATGTGGTAATGTGGGTGGTAACTTACTAGGAATTTCTATGATCACACATATTTTATAACTCAGTTTTAGTTTTAGTTCCAGATCACTCTTAGAGAGATTGATGTTTGGTGTTGGATAGAGTGTTAGCATGGGTCATAAAATACAATTGATTAGGTATGCCAATTTTATTTTTCTACCTTATTATTAGTTAAAACTAAATAATCCATCCAGATTTTATTAATTTATTTAATTGGCATGAACTATAATTTTGGAGGTTGAATTTAGACTCAAAGAAGGTATAAAGAGAGAGAAATTTGGGCATGTGAGGGACTGATTTGCTTAAAATTTCACTATGTTATATCCGTTTTCCTATTTACTTGATTTGGTGTAGGTGTATAATATACAGATGGGTCATTAAAAAAATATAAATAAATTTCCACTACTTGTTTATATTGTTTTATGGTTGAAATAATTTCTAAGTGGTGCTTCATATATGCCAAGGGACTTTTTCCAGCCCATGGGGATCCAAAACACCCTTCAGGTACATCGTAGGCTATCTCAGGTGACCAATGTATGGATGGATCATGAAGGTATTTAAAAAATGGTATCAGATCCTATATTTTTAAGAGGCCCTGAGTTTTTAAAGTATCCTTTTTTTATCTAGGATATCTGGTATATGGAGATAGGATTTCATAATCTCAATAGGTAGATCATGGGTTGGTACCTAATCGCAACTACTCATGAGAAAACATGAGTTTCTAGGGGATGAATGTATTTGAATTTTGAATTTGAGTTTTTTGACAATTTTGATGGATTTTAATTTTTAATTGATGTCATTATTACTTCTTTGGGTGTTTTATGGGTGTCTTTGAGATATTTTCAAGATTGTGGGAGAAAAGGGGATGGAATGGAAGGCACTGATAGCTTATATATCCTGAAAAACCATGTATATTCCATGGATATGGATCTAAGAAAACAATATTAGTATTTTCATGATTGGCCCACTGTCCGTAAAACCGTGTGGTTTTACCATTTATGATCAATAACCACTCTAATTTATTTTACTTTTTATAAATTTTAAATTGTTTCAAGTATCATGCTAATGTGATTTGGTTTGATTTGGTCGATTTTTAAAAATAAATCTAGTTTTAGAGGGTAAAAGTGAGTTTTTAAATGATTATAAACTATTTTCATTAAAATGAATTAAAATGGATTTTATGTTTTAAGACATAGGATGTATTCTAAAAAATACATTGTAAATTTTTAAAATTACATTACATGGGAGTTTGATGTTTTAGGAAAGTGTAGAGTTTTAAAGTTGTTTGATGGAAACAATTGTTTTTGTAAATTACTATATAGGGATCAAAAAATATTTTCATTAATGTTTATTGATTTTAAAAAATTATAAGGCGGGGTTTTAAAATTATTTTAAAGGAGAAACTCATGATTTTTTTTGGTTTTCAATTAATTTTGGATTTGATTGTGATTTGAGTTCTAGAGTTGTTGTTTTGAAATGTGAATTATTTTTGGTTGAGTTTTTTAAATTGTGTTTTGATTGTGTAAATGGGTGTGAAAAGTTAATTTTTAAGAAAAAAATTATTCTTATTAAAGGTTTTGGTTTTAAATCTAGGATTTTTGTTTTTTTTGAGAATATAACCATGATTTTGTTTTATTATTTTGAGTTTTTTTTCTTTTTGGATTCATGTTTCATGTCGTATGAATATGCCTCCATAAAGGTGTTGAGTGTTTTGGGGCCTTGGAGATGGCATATTATGGGTTCTTATTTTAATGAGTTCTTGAGGTAGTCCATGATTGAGTGTGTTTATTTTAGAACCTCCTCAATTGTTCATGTGTTTTGAGATTTTATTGGGTTTGGTGTTTTTCTCATCATTCTGGATGTTATTCTTGATTATTTAGATGATGAGAGTTGTGGTGAGACATATTTTTGATTTACAAGTCATGGGATACCCTCCGTGTGTGCGTTTTGGGTGAATATAATGGAGTTTACATTGACTATGTTCATTTATGGGATGGTGTTATTTTGATAATTGTTGTGATATCCATTGTTTGTTATTTGGATTTGTGATTATAGGTTACCGTTATTTTATCCCAGACCTCAGGTTGGAGTATATATTGTTTTAAGAGGTGTGTTTATGACTTATGCCTCTTTTTCCTTATGGTATTGGATATAAGTGTGGTTATTGGGGTTTTAGTGGAATTTAGTTTATAAAATTATCAAAGTATGTTATTGGTATTGCTATTCTTTTGGATTTTTTTGAAGTTTTTGAGGTATTATATTTATTTCCCTCTTACTTTCTCTTCCTTGGGTTGTGATTTTTAGTGTTTCTCATGGAGTTTCATTTCCATATTGATCCACCATTCTAGTGTAACAATTAAATGGTGGGGATACCCACTACGAGTCTCTATCCCTTGTCCACCTTGACCAAAGTCATCATATGTGACTTGTGAATTTGAGGATTTTTGTAGATTCCTAGGTCTAATTTGAAGGTAGATTGGTCTAGAGATAGTTTTTTGGTTGGATTGTCTTTCTAGTCTAATTTAATTTAATGTATATTTATTCTGGAGTTTAATGGATTTTTAGGAAAGAAAGGGTAATGGGGTGGAAATTTTTCACATCATAACCTCATTATTCTCAATTATTTTATTTATTTATTAAAATTTATTTTGTTTCGAAGGCCCAATATTGATATTTTTGGAATGTTGAGAAATTTTAAGAATTTATGCATGTCGTATAGTTTTGAAACATGGTTAGAAAAACAATTCGGTAACAACGAGGATATGGTATGTGATTTAATAAAGGGAATTCACACAATTGGTGCACATTTTAACTAACAATGCATCCCAATATTGCGAGTATCCCAGGTGTATCTAGTTCTAGTCGCACAATTGATGCATGGTTTTGATAAGCATGTGACCAAACTATGTGAGTCTCCAGGGATTTAAAATTAGGGAATTCCCAAAATACCCTAATCTTATTTTTAACCCCTATACCTCACCCATTACCTCTCTCAACCGAACACACCTCAATCCCAAGGAAGGATACCTTAGGTGTGCCTCACTTCCTTCTTCCTCCCCCATTTTATTCAAGGTGTTCATTTTTTATTTCTTTTCTTTTTTATCTCAAGTTAGGTTTTTATATATTTATTCCTCCTCCCCTCTTCTATTTTTTATACTCTTCTTCCCTCTTTTTCTATGAACCTCCTTGTAAGAACCCTAGGGTAGGGTTTCTCCTCTAAATTAGTTCTGATTCTCAATGTTAGAGTGTGTTATGAGTTTCTTTAGCCTTTATTATTTCAAAATATAGGGTTTCAATTTATCTACATTTTATTAAGGTAGATTTTCCCCATTCTTTATCCTTTAATTTTTGGGACCATTTATTTCTTGTTTTTTAATTAAATTATAAAAGTATAATGCTTGTGTTATATGTATTTATGAACCTATTTGGGAGGGAAAACAATTTTCACTTGGGTTCTTTTCATTGCAAGGTACTTCTTCTTATAAATTGTGTGACTAATAATTATTTGGTTACAACCTTGCAAATCATGTGTTTGATGGATTATTGAAGCGACTTTTACTCATAAGATTTAATATTCTTAAAATATGTTTGGTTTTAAAATTGAATTCTCAAATTATTCTTAAGTTTTACTTATAACTAAAAGTAATAATTTAAAAATTACAAGTATTAATAATTTTTTAAATATCATTTTATATCAAAATGTTTGTTTTGAATTTTTTTGATGAATTTTGATAGTTATACACATATTCATAGGTTTATGTATATATATACATATATGTAAACATTCTAATGGAAATATATAAATGTTTTCATGGAGTGAAAAATAAATATAAATACATGTAAATTTATATGAGTATGAATATAAATAGAATTATTGGAATTTAAACTCAATGCTTGAAATGAAATTTCCTTTTTTCAAGTTTTAGAATAGATTCCTAAATTAAACTACAAGTCCCAGTCAACACTTTAAAAATAGATCTTTTAAACCTTCACTGAACATTAAATTGGAAATTAATGCATTCTTTCTTGGAAAATTTATTCTTGAAGAAATTAGATGTGTTGTTTAAACCTTAACTTAGTTGGTTATTGATTTTGATATTCTTACATTATTTATATTTTTTTAGATGTTTTTTAATTTTTTTGTTTTGTAGTTGTTAGTGTTATCCAAACTTTATGGGAAGATTGGGTTCTTGGGTAGGATAATTTATATGGAAAAATTTTCATTTCCACTATATATTGTAGTAAAGTGTATTTATTTTGTTCCCCTTCCATTGGAAAATGATGTGTTACTCTAACAAAAAATTGAGGGTATCTCTAATTGTTGATGTATGTCTAGGTCACCCCTATCCCTTAGTGACCCTTATGTTGTTTTTTCTATTAATTATTACTTTAAATTATTAATTATATGAATTTCACATACTTTTGTTTTATTTTATATTTCCATGATTATATAGCCTTTTTCACTATGTAGTTTAGTAACCATTATGAATTTAGTGGGTTATTATAGTTCATTGAGTTTCTTATACTTTTGTAAGAATTACCCAATCAATGTTTTAATATAATATTTACTAAAATAAGTGTTCAAAATGGTTTTAATTATAGAAAATAGTTTTAAAGTAATATCTTATGGATATTTTTTTTTGAATTTTAAGAAAAAACTATTTATAAACAATATATTTTCAAATTAGCATGAAAATGGATCTTTATTTAAGTGTTAAGAATGTAGAAAGGTGGGTGGTGGTCTACTATGAATTTTTATGATGAAAACTATTTTATAACTCAGTTTAATATTTAGTGGATAATCAATTGTGGATTGATTGATGTTTGGTGTTTTATGGAGTGTGACATTGGGTCATAGGGGATGATTGATGAGGTATTTCAGTTTTTTTTTATTCTTTATGCAGGACCCTAGAACACCCTGAGAGGTGAGGGGTGAAACATGTCTTCTAATTTTTCTTTTAAAATAATGGATCTTGTTACCACCTTAGTATGGACTGGTAAAACCTATCTAATAAAATCATACAGTTATTACATAATCACATTTAGAGAGACAATACATCAGTTTTACTTGGTTCACTACTAAGGGATAGTCCAAGGAGCATATGTCGATAGTCTGTTGGTCATAACTAAATCCACTAATATTCACTAGTAGTTGTGGAATATATAAGTTCATACATATTCACTATGTTCTAGGAAATTGTCTTTACAAGATTTTAGGGACAACACACTTCCTCCCTCAAAACACTTCGATCAAATCCTAGGTGAAATATTACTCAGTTTAATGACTTGAAGGTCACATCAGTAGATTAGCATTTAAGTCATTGTCCTTGACTAGTATGAGACTATGCTTGCACCATAATCCTTAGTTGATGCACTTGAAAGCATTGTCACTCGAACCAGATTCTCAACACTACTATTCATAAATATCCCAGCCTTTGTGAATCCCTCATTATGTTTCAATGAAATACCATCCTTCATGAACCCAAAAACTTTTTGCAAATCTCTCAACCTTCATGAAGCTCACAGCCTTCACAAAGCACACTAACTTCTCAAAGCTCACAGCCTTCACGGAGCACACTGCCTTCACAAAACTCACAGCATTCGTAGAACACTAAGTCTTCATGAAACTCTTATTCATGATGAAGCTCATAGTCATCATGAAACTCCCATAACTAAAAATCATTTACATCTGATAAGAATTAATGAGTCTTTTCATGATAACCATTTACATAGAATTCCAGATTCACGAATCTCACATCCTTCACAAAATTAGAGAAATTCATCATTTTCTCCAATTATATTCATATAAAATGAAGTGGGTGTGGCCTCCAATTTATAGACATATCTATTTGTGAAGATTGAACACTCTCAGTGGAATTTTTCTGAACCTATTGAGTCATTCTCACAGGGATCCTCTATTCGTAAAGCTCTAGGAAAATTTAACCCATTCATGAAGCTTGTCAAAGTAGAGAAGAGTACTCTATTTCCATTGTGCATTCATAATGTTCCACACCTTCACAAAGATCAGCCTTAATGAAACCCAGTCTTCAAAAAACTCCTTCCTTCATCATTTTTTAGAAGATTCAATACTAGAAAACCAACTTTCACGAAGCTTTAAACTTCCACCTGATTTTGAGCCCAAAAATTTGGAAAACACTAGGAAATAAAGCAATGTTAAACACTCTAGAAATCTTAAACTATAATATCACTTACCTTGAATACTTTCTAATAAACACAATGTGAGTTGAAAACCAACAAAAACTAGTCTCTGTTTGCGGTTGTGAAATGTCTTGGTTCTAAAAATCTCTCCCTTTGGGTTTGTTGAAAATATATAGATAAATTCAATAAATAAACAACCTCAAAGAATCACTTGATCGATGTTAATTAAATCATCCATAACTCTAATTCTATGAGAGAAAATCTTGGTGTAGAAAATAAGAGTGGAAAAATATATTTTTATGTCACCATAGACCACCAACCAATCCTAAAAACCAATACTCATTGAATTTTACTTATATTCATGCCACCATAGACCACAAAAAAATCTTGAAAACCAATACTCATTGAATTTCACTTATCGCCCCCTTTGAAAATAAACCCAAGGATCTTGTATTTTTACTTTTTTTACACAAAAAACTCCCCCTTAATCATATCTCACCCATAAAACTACATCACTTCCATAAATAGATTAAATTTTTTTAACACAAATAGGGATAGTGGATAAATAGTAACCTACTCATGAAATCAGAGGTGGATGAAAACTATGGTTCAAATATTGTTTCATGAACATTGGTGCTACCAAGGGATTAATCAGAAATTCATCCACTTGTTCATCAATTCCAACATGCTCCATTTTAATCATACACTACTACAAAATTGGCCTTTAACAACACTAAAAATGGCCTTTATCAGCGCTAGAAAATCATTGACTACATGAGTGAGGTTAAAAGACTTGTTCTTTTATCAACATTGAAAAACCAATGATAAGGTGTCTTTTATCAGTGCTAAGAAAAGTGCTGGTAAAAGGGACATCTATCAACACTTTTAAAAGCACTGATAAAGGAACCATTTATCAACTCTTTAATTTAGCACTGATAAAGGAAACATTTATCAATGCTTATAAAAGTTCTGAAAAAGAGCCTTTTATTAGGGCTTATAAAATCACTACTAAAGTATACCTTTACCAGCACTTATAAAAGTGATGATAAAGGACCATTTACCAGTTCTTTTAAAATCATATATTAAGGTCTATACTGTAGTGTGTTGTAACAATACACTATAGAACCACTACAATATGATGTAACAGGACACCAAAGCACCAGAAACATATCAACAGAAATAATTACCAATATTGGATTTAAATGAAATAAAATTTACAACACAAATGGAAGAAAAAACACTATATTATAGACATTTGAAACATTGATTTATAAAATTACATAAATACAAATTATTACATACATTCAAAAACATAAATGTTACTTTATCTTTTAATCTTGAAATGACTCATGAAATTTCTGAAAGAGCCACCCCTACTCGAGAAAAATAACACGACTGTATAAGAAAACAATTCATAGGTTAGTAATAATAGAAATAAATAAATTAACCAGAGGTGTTAATTTTACTAAAATTGATGTCAATTTTAAATAAAAAGATGCACTTGGAGTTATACAGGTCACACCATGACTCATATTGACGTCCAAATGATTCCCACACATCTCAAATGACTTGTGGATCGTTTTCCTAAAGTATTAAAATAATATGAATGACTTTTCTCAGTTTTTATTATGGAAGTTGTATTTTTAACTAAAATTTCATTTTAAAATGGAAACATGCACTTTTGAATCATTATGATCACATCATGTATCCGTTTGATGTGAAACAGATTCCTACACATCATAAAGGGCTTAGAAATTATTTTCCTAAATTATCAAGAAAATCCAAGAACTTTTGATCGGTTTTTAGTGAGTGACACTTTTTAAACTGATAATGGACACATTGAATAATACTGGGCACATCATGTATCATATTGAGGTCCAACTGACTCCTACACATCAAAAATGACTTATGGATTGTTTTCATAAAGTATCAAAATAATATGATTTTTTTCTTAGTTTTGAGTAGGATAGTTTTCCATTTTACTAAAATTGATGACAATTTTAATTAAAAGATTCACTTTGAGTCATACCAATCACACTGTATGTCAGATTAAGGTGTTTCTAATATCTACACATCCCGAATTACTTATGGATCATTTTCTTAAAGTATCAAAAAAATATGAATGGGTTTTCACAATTTTGAGTACATCACTTGCCTTTTTTACTAAAATATTTTTTTAACTTGAAACACGCCCTTTGATTCATATAAATCACATCATGTATCTATTTGATGTGAGAAATATTTATACACATCACAAGTGATTTATGAATTGATACCCAAAATTATCAAAAAAATACAAGCATGTTTTCTTAGTTTTCAGTGAGTGGCACTTTTTAAAGTCAGATTTCGATTTTAAACTGATAACGAACACATTGGGTCATATCAGGAACATCATGTATTAGATTGAGGTGTGACTGATTATTACATGTCATAAATGACTTATGGATCATTTTATTAAAGTATAAAAATAATATGAACATTTTAGATCATTTTTGAGTATTCCAACTTTATTTTTTACTAAAATTAATGTCAATTTTAAATATAAAGAGGTACTTAGAGTTATACAGGTCACATAGTGTGTAGGATTAAGGTGCGACTAATTCTTACATGTCCCAAAGTCTGAAAACAATCCTAACTATCAATGTTATCACAATTTTAAATATAATTTATTTGATTAAATTCCAACACTGCATGGGAAGCTTTGAACAAACCACATTAACTCGAAAAAAAGAATCCACCTGTATAAGAAAACAATTATTATGAGTAATACTAAAAATAAACAAATTATACATAAATATGAAATAATACATTAATTATATGGAAAATTATATTACTATGAAAATATCAAGATTAACTCTGTGATTGAGTAGTGGAGATAACTTAAAGGAAAGTGATAAATGTCAACACTGTAGGGGTAAAATGTTTTGAGGTAGAAGAAGTGTGTAGATGTTTTGGTGAAAAAAGGCATGAAAGATGGATAAATCACCCAACTAGAACAAAAAGAATCCACCTATATAATAAAACAATTATTATGTGAGTAATACTAAAAATAAATAAATTAAACATAAATATGAAACAATACATTAATTGTATGGATACATAATTTAATGTCCAAACATCAAGATTACCTCTATAATTGAGAAGAGGAAGCATAATTTATCTTCCTGCAAAGAAAGCAGAGGTAACTTTACATAAAGTGATAAATTCACCATTGTAGGGGTGAAAGGGTTTTAAGGGATAAGAAGTCTATGGAAGTTTTGGTGCAAAAAGGCATGAAATAAGGACAGAGCACCCCAACTCGAACAAAATAATCCATCTGTATAAGAAAAAAATTGTTATGTGAGTAATACTAAAAAGAAATAAATTGAAAATAAATATAAAATAATACATTAAATATATGGAAAATGATTTTACATTGAAAAAACAAAGATCACCTATGTAATTGAGCTGATTCAGCATTGTTACTCTTCCAATAAAGCCAATGGAGTTAACTTGGAATAACGTGACAAATGTACCACTATAGGGGAGAAAAGGTTTTGAGGGAGAAGAAGTTTGTGGAATTTTTGGTTTATAAAGGCATGAAAGATGGAACTAGCACCCCAACTTGAACAAAAGAATCCACCTATATAAGAAAAAAATTATTTTGTGGGTAATACTAAAAAAAATAAATTAAACATAAATATGAAACAATACATTAATTCTATGGAAAATTATTTTAGTGTGAAAAAAACAAGCTTACCTCTGTGATTGAGGAGATATAGTTTCATTTATCTTCTTGTAAAGGCATGACACATGTATTGAAATATTATAAAATAAACAAACTCTAAAAAGAATAATGAAAATTAAATCAATGTTCTATTATATAATTTTTTGGTAAAAAAGAGAAAGTATGTTGTAATGTTACCTTTATATCATTCCAAAGGTTTTCCTTCATTATAGTTTGTTCTTAAGAGGAATTGATAATATCATCATGTGTAGAAGAAATTATTTTCACGAGTAGTCAAATATTTAATTTAGATTATGTTAATGCAGTAGAGAATATATAATTTTATGAGGAAAACATAATATATTAAAAAACACTTTTTCCTTATCATTGAACCCTCTTTATTTTTTAAAAGGTTTCATGTATTTTGTTCGTCTATAGAGAATCCAAATCCCCTATTTTTGGACCCCTCTAAAGTACAAGGCATTATCTACATTAGGACCATCATGAACTGATTGTGATATCCCAATGAAAGGGTTATCCTTGAGTTAACTTTCATCTAACTCGACATTTGTTTTAGTCACTAGAAAGAAAATTAGTAAAGAATTCAATTAATTCTTCAAAAATATATCATTATACAATAAAACCTTCTGGCTGACTTTGATTCTTGACACACCCTTTCAAAATTTTCATATACCATTCAATGAGGGTACATCCACCTATAATGTATTGGACAATATAGTTGAATCTCTTTTAGAAAGTAAACCATCATGTGAACCATTATATTAAAGAATAATGGTGGTAATAACATCTCTAATTCACATAATATGACTAAAATCTCTTTATTCGTAATGGGAAACTTCATCAGGTCTAAAAATTTATTGCATATGGATTTTAAAAAGAAGTAGAGTTTGATTAATATATGTCATACATTTTGAGGCAGAATAAAATGGAAAGAAACATGCATTAAATCTTAAATCAAAACATGTTAGTCATGTGATTTTAGTCCTTGTAACTTGAAATTAGTCATTGACACGATATTCTTGATATTTTATGAATACCCCTATGGAACTTTTACACTAGTAAAGAAAAAGAAAAAGTTTAATTTTTCTTGTCTGGATAGAGTGTAAGCTACCGGAGGATGAAAAGTCCACCTTTTACCCTTCACTAGTGCTAAATCTTCCCTTATACCCATTTCAATAAATTCCAACCAAGCCTTGATGCCATATTTCATTTTTCTAGGAACATTTAGTAACATGAAAATAATATTATAAAATACATTTTTTATACATGCATGGCATCAATAAAATGTTTGACATACAAAAAATTACAATATGGTAATTCAAAGAAAATTGATCTCTTCTTCCAACCTGATTTTTTTATGGTTTTTTGAAAATGGTTTACTAAAAAAAGTGTCAATATTTTTTAGTTTTTTTTGTACAATTGATTGCCCATTACTAGAGATGGTGTTGTACCTTATTCGATATTTCAATCGAATGTTGTCATCCAGGATTGGTATTTATGTCATCAAGGTAAAAATTTATGATGTCTGAAAAACATAGGCTTCATGGAATGTTTCAACTGAACTGAGTATGTGTGTTTTTCACCAATGAGATACCCCAACATTCCATTAATTGTATAGCCTGATAAATTTCCATAAGCAGGGAAGTCATTTATCATTCTGTACAACATAGAACTCAATGTGAATTCTTCAATTCTATGAGAATCATACATTTTAACACCTATATCCCACATATAATTTTGATATTCAATCAATGGAGCCAAATATACGTCAATATCATTACCAGGTTTCTTTGTTCTAGATATAAGCAGAGAAAACATAATTTATTGGTGCTTCATGCATAAACATAGAGGCAAGTTATAATTTATGAACATGATGGTCCATGTACTTTGAGTACTACCTTTTAAACCAATAGGATTTATTCCATCTATAGATCAGGCAAGATGAAATTTTCTTGGCTCATCTGAAAATTCAGGAAACTTGCAATCAATTTTATTCAACTATGGATAATCTGTTGGATGATGTAGGTTCCCATATTTAATTCTTGTATCTACATGCCATATTAATTGTCTCACGGTTTCTTGAAATAAGATAAAAAATAATTTTATTGAATATTATATTGATAATATATGATATAATTTCCTCACATTATTCTAAATATGTTCAATTATGAAATATTTTGGATTAGATCATTCATTTTCAAATTTGATGAAAATTTCAGTTTTCCCTTTTAAAATTCACTGTAGTATTTCGGGCATAAATAGTTTTCTGTAAATTATTTTGACTTAAAATTTTGTAAATGTGTTTATGACTTAATTGTATACAAATTCTATTTAGGAAATGTGAGATGTATCATGTTTTTGAGTGCAGTAAATGGGCCATGAAGAAAAAGATGGAGTGAACTATCCAGATTGGACATCACTTCACCATTTGGGCCGTATCCTCTTCATCCGGGCATGGATTGGGCCCAAATTTTGAGGTAATCTCAGGAACATGATTATTAACAAATCATCCTTATAGAAGGCTGGTCAATTCACGCGTTGGGAGGTCAAATATTAGGTGCCACTTGGAATAAAATATTTGGCCGAGTTTTCATTTCACACTTAAAAAAGTTATGTAACCCTATCCCTCACAAACTCTATTTAATGGAGGATTTCACTCTTTGGGAAGGCTTTTAGAGGCTTTGGGAAGGTGTGTAAGGAAGGGTGTCTCTTGGGAGCCCCTAAAAACTCTTATAAGAAGTAAGTATTTGTGCAAACATATCTTCTAAAAAGGCTCTCCTCTCCCTCCTCCTCTTTGTAATTCTTTTCTTTCATGTTTGTGTCTTGAATTTTTCTTCAATTTTTCTTCTGTGTTATTCCATTTTTTTATTATCTTAATCCTCCAAATTGGGTTGAAATCAAAAGTGGAGATGATATTGGGTTCTACCCTTTCAATCCTTTGATCATGCAAAACGTTTCCACGATGACCACACCGCTCATGGAAGAGTAGTTTTCTTAGTGATCGATCTACCTTCTACACTCTTCATTTAATTATTTTGAATTATTGAAATATTATAATTCAATTTATATGAACAATGAATTTTGTTTTTAAATTATAATAAACTAATCAAGCAATTGAATAATTAGCACAAAAACACGTGAGATCGATATTTTGTGTAAATTGTGAGAGCGCGATCTTAATCGGTAATACAAGACCACACGGGATACATTTGTAGAGTTCAAATATAATCCCTAAACACAATTCATCCTCATTCCCATAATGGATATGTTCTCTAATTAACCAATGACCATAATCTAACCTTATAACAACAATCAAAGCAGGGTGTTGTGATTGAGTGTTCTGTAGATAGCCAAGGGTTTAAGTAATTTCATCTTTGTGGTTAAGTTAACTCTCATAGGGTTAGAGGGTTAAAAAATTAGGGGATAATAATTAAGTGGATATTGATTTAAATGATAATGATTAATAAGTAAATTAAGAGGTATAGTTATATCAATTACACCTTTTAAAATATTTTCTAAAAAACATCTTTTTGTTGCGTCTTTTTAATCAGACTTCATTTCAAAATTAAAAAAAATGAAATCTTCTTCCATAAAACTTCTTCAAGTTGTAAAAATAATAAACAACCCCCATACTTTCAAGTAGTGTTTTAATTATCTTATATTTTATTTTTATAATAACTTTAAGAAGTTGTTTTAATTTACTTCCTCCTTTGAGAGACGACCTTGGTCAGCCACTCTGCTGCACCTAAGTACCCAAAAACCACTAATCATTTGAGGGCACCCACGACAGCACCTTTCAAATTGGCGTCGTTTCAAGGGAGGAAAGTAATTATTTCAACCAATTAGAGGTATTTATTTTATTTTACATTTTATTCTCTTTCTCTCTTCTTTCTTCCTTCTTTACCCAATCTGATTTTTTTTCTTCTTTTATTTTCTTCTTCTTCTTTTTGAACCATCAACACAAACTTCTCATTTTTACTGTGGTCCACTTTCCATATTTTTATTTTTACTTTATTTATGATATGAACTAATCCCAAGGATATTCTAGATCTTGACCCTGAGATTGAACGTAGCCTTAGGGCTCGAATCAGACATTCTTAGTCTACGAGAATTTTCAACATTCAACCAGTTGGAGAATTACTCAAATATCAGAACATTGAAATTGGAAGCAATTAAAATTCAACCATAAAACAATAACCAATGGATGAAAATAATGGAAATGAACTTAATATAACCATTCAAGAATTGGATGCACCCTATATTAATTATCAACCAAATTTCATTGCATATCCAAATCTTGAATCATACTTTGAACTGAAATATGGATTAATTCACATGCTTCCAAAATTTCATGGCCTCTCTGGTGAGGATCCCAATAAAAACATTAAATAATTTAATGTGTTTTTCTATACCTTAAAACCAAGAAATGTTTCTGAAGATCAAATCAAACTAAGAGAATTTCCATTCTCACTAAATGGAGCTACGAAAGACTGGATGTATTATTTACAACCTAAATATGTAACTTGTTGGAACGATTTGAAACGTCTTTTCTTGCAGAGATTTTTTCCAGCTTCAAGGTCCACATCCATTCGAAAGGAGATCTCAGGGATCAAGAAAGCCCAATGGGAGTCAATGTATGAGTACTTGGAACGATTCAAGAAGTTGTGCGCAAGATGCCCATATCACCAAATCAGTGAGCAACTCCGCATCCACTACTTCTATGAAGGACTCGAACCTATGGAGAGAATCATGGTGGATGCCATAGCTGGAGGAGCATTAGTGGATAAGACACCAGTAGTTACACGTGTGTTGATCGACAAAATGGCCCAAAACTCCCAACAATTTGGTGATCGAGGTACACCACATGTCAGGGGAGTACATCAGGTAAGTACATCTTCTCTTGAAAGTCATTTGATTGATACCAAGTTGGAAGAATTGGAAAATATGGTGAGGCATATTTCTTTGGCACAAAATACATCCCAACCCCCTACTTCAAAGCCTTGTGGAATTTTCACTGAGACAAGCCACCCAACTGACTGTTCCCCACAACTACAATAGATAGAAGATTGTGCAGCAGTGTTTCCTGGGAGACCATATCAGCAGCAACAACAACCATATCCACCCCCCAAAAAACTTGATTCCTTTGCAAAAGGATGGAAAGATAAATCATACATGAGGTATAGCTCTGGACAACTACAAAGGCCCCATTTTCAACAAAACTTCTAGCAGCCTCCACCTTACCAGCAGGGATTCCAACAACCCCAAAATGGATTTGAAGCCCAAGAATCAACAAGCCAGAAATAAGGGAATCCCCCACCCAAGGTAGTTTCTAACACTGATAACCTTTTGAAACAAATTGTTCTTAATCAACAGAATGAGCTGAAGAGTCAAGGTTCGGAGCTGAGGGAGTTGAAGACTCAAATGAGCCAGATTTCCACTGCCCTCTATGAACTGGTAAATAAGAATTTTGTAAATCTACCATCCCAACCTACTCCAAATCCCAAGGGGAATGTCAGTTCCATCACATTGAGAAGTGGGAAGCAAACAACTGATACATCTGTACCTATCGTTCCACCGGGATTCACCTCAACTCTGGAGAAGACCCATTCAAAACTAGCTAATGAGAAACCCAAGGAGAAAAATAAAGGTAAGAAAAAAGATTAATGGTGTTACTCCTAAACACCTTAATTTTCCAAATACGGTTGTTCAAAACAAGAAGATGGATGAAGAGGCGATGCAAAAAGATGTTTTGGATACATTTAAGGATGTGGAGATCAACATTCCTCTACTTGAAGCCATCAAGAAAATCCAAAGGTATGTGAAATTATTAAAAGAACTTTGTACCAATCGAAGAGGGCTTAAGGGAAATGAGAGGATCAATCTTGGAAGGAATGTGTCAGCACTCATTACACTAACTCCAGCAATGCCGAAAAAGTGAAAGGATCCAGGGACATTCACTATCCCATGCACCATAGGGGAGTTACACTTTTCTGATGCTCTTTGTGATTTGGGAGCTTCCATAAATGTGATACCTCACTCTGTATTATCTTCTTTGTAGTTTGGTGAGCTGAAGCCGATGCGAGTAGTGGTGCAGTTGAAAAATAGAGCTACAATATATCCAACGGGAGTCCTTGAGGATGTACTTGTCTGGGTAAGGGACATGATCTTTCCAGCATATTTCTACATGCTTAACATGTAAGATGACTAGGTAAGTTCTCATTCTCCAATTATCTTAGTTAGAACCTTCCTCAAAACTGCAAAAACTATCATAAATGTCAATTAGGGTACACTTTCAATGGAGTTTTGGGATGAAGTAGTGATATTTAATATTATGGATTTCATAAAGTACCCCTCATAGGACCATTATTCATTTGTTATCTCCCATTTTGAACCACCAAATAAAAACCCCATGGAATTTTATTGTCATATGATTAAGGAGATTATGAGTATTAGTTCTCGTTTGATGTCTAAGATTACTTACACACGTATTTATAATTCACAAGACTCTCTTAGATTTGATTTTGAAATGGAATCATATCATTTAAACTCTAATTATGATATGGATATTGAGTATGCTGATGAATTTGATGTTTTATTCTCAAATTGTGATGATTTATATTATGATAATAATGCTCTTTGTGCACATATTTCATTTCCTTCAATGTATCCATCCATACACCACCCCCCTTCATTGGAGCTGAATCCATTGCCACAAAATATCAAATACTCATACTTGTTGAGTGGAGAAAGATTACCTATTATAATTGCTAATAATTCTTCTTTTGAACATGAAGAAAAACTTTTGAATCTTTTGAGGGAGAACATTAAGGCAATCGGGTGGACCTTGGCTGAAATATCAGGTATTAGCCCCTCCATTTGCATGCATAGGATTCTTTTGGAGGATGGGGCTAAACCGGTTAGGCATCCACAAAGGAGACTCAATCCAACACTTTTGGAGGTTGTTAAAAAAGAGCTTGAAAAATTGCTCGAGGCAGGTATAATCTATCCCATTTCAGATTCCCATTGGGTGAGTCCTATTCAGGTTGTGCTTAAGAAAAGTGGTTTTATTGTTGTTAAAAATGAGAAAGATGAGTTAGTTCTAACGAGGGTACAAAATAGTTGGCGTGTGTGTATTGATTATAGGAAACTAAACCAATCCACTCACAAAGACCATTTCCCCCTCCCATTTATTGATCAGATACTTGAGAGACTAGCTGGGAAGACACACTATTGTTTCTTTGATGGATTTTCTGGATATTTTCAGGTTCTGATAGCTCCAGTGGATCAGAAGAAGACAACATTCACTTGTCCATTTGGTACTTTTGCCTACCGATGGATGTCATTTGGACTTTGTAACGCCCCAGGTACCTTCCAGAGATGCATGTTGAGTATTTTTTATGATTTTATTGAGACCTACATGGATGTATTTATGGATGATTTTACAGTGTATGGGTCTTCATTTGATGATTGTATCTCTTGTTTGGGAAAGGTGTTAAATCATTTTATTGAGAAGAATCTGGTCTTGAACTTTGAAAAGTGTCATTTCATGGTAGAGCATGGCATTGTCTTAGGGCATGTAGTATCAAAACATGGGATAGAGGTTGATAGATCTAAGGTAGATATTATTTCATCCCTACCATATCCTACATGTGTGCGTGATGTTAGATCTTTCCTAGGGCATGCATGATTTTATCAGTGCTTCATCAAATATTTTAGTAAGATTGCTCTTCCTATGTCACGATTACTTCAAAAGGATACTACTTTTGTGTTTGATTATTCTTGTAGGACTTCCTTTGATGAGATAAAGAAGTGTCTAACCACTCCACCAATCATACAACCCCCACGATGGGAGATTCCTTTTCAGCTTATGTGTGATGCCTCCAACTTCGCGGTTGGAGCTGTCTTATCTTAGAGGGTGGAGGGACATTCAAATGTGATTTCCTATGAATCGAGGACACTGGATTCATCCTAATCAAACTAAAAAACCACGTAAAAGGAGTTTCCTGTTGTCATATTTTCTTTAGATAAATTCTGTTCATATTTATTGGTCTTTAAAGTAGTTGTTTTTTCTGACCATGCAGCTCTGCGGTATCTCTTAAAGAAGCCAGACGCAAAGCCCAAACTATTCTAATGGATGCTTATTCTTTAGGAATTTGACATTGAGATAAAGGAAAAAAAGGGATCAGAAAACATGGTGGCAAACCACATGAGTAGGCTTACTCACACACTAGAGGATGACACCTTGGACCAGGTACCACTTCGGGACACTTTCCCCAATTAGAATCTTTATTCCATATCATGTATGCATCTTTGGAATGCGGATTTAGTGAACTACATTGTTACATCTAAAATCCCTACAAATTTAAAGAAACATCAAGTCCAAAAGTTAAATAGTGAGTCTAAATTTTATGTGTGGGATGATCCCTACTTATGGCGCATATATAGTGACCAAGTTATTAGGAGGTATGTTCCTGATCATGAGTTTGAGTCTGTTCTACAATTATGTCATACAATTTCTTGTGGTGGAAACTTTGGACCCCAACGGATAGCTAGGAAAGTTTTGGACTCTGTATTATATTGTCCTAGATTATTCCATGATGCCCATGTGTTTTGTAAGTCATGCTCTCATTGGAAACACAATGGTAACATTTCTAGGAGAGATGAGATGCCCAAACAACCCATACTATTCTGTGAGATATTTGATGTATGGGGAATCGATTTTATGGGTCCTTTTACAAGTTCCTTTGGTTTGTTTTACATTTTAGTTGCTGTTGATTATGTGAGTAAATGGGTGGAGGCTAAGGCCACCAAGACTGATGATTCTCATGTTGTTGTGGACTTTGTCAAGGTGCAATTTTTTTTTTCAGGTTTGGAGTACCGAAGGACATCATCAGTGAACAAGGGACACACTTCTGTAATCAGAATTTGGCTTTCCTCCTTCGGAAGTATGGGGTGACACACAAAACATCAACCCCATACCACCCTCAAACAAATGGCCAGGCTGAGTTTTCAAATCGTGAGTTGAAACAGATTTTAGAGAAAACCGTACAGCCAAATAGGAAGGATTGGAACAAGTTCTTGGATGATGCTCTATGGGAATATAGGACAACATAAAAAACTCCCATCGGTATTTCCTCATTTCAGATTGTTTTTGGGAAAGCATGCCATATCCCTATGGAAGTCGAGCATCGAGCTTATTGGGATATAAAGAAATGAAACATGGATTTGGCACAAGCTGGAATCCAAAAGAAGTTGCAAATTCAAGAGATTGAGAAGATTTGATTGTCTTCATACGATAACTCAAGGCTCTATAAGGAAATATCCAAAGTACCTCATGAAAAAATGATCCAACAAAGGGAGTTTCATGTTGGGGAGAAAGTCCTTCTCTATAGCTCACGTCTAAAGCTAATGCCTGGTCTGTTGCGTTCCATGTGATTAGGTCCTTATGTTGTGACTAATTTGTTTTCTTATGGTTTAGTGGAGATCACACAAGAGGACATAGGAAGGAGCTTTAATATCAATGGGCAACGTTTGAAGAGATACATTGAGGGAATTCCTACTGATGTGTGAATTTTATCACACTGCATGACCCCATCATCCCATGATCATATTAGGCTATTCCTAACCCTTTAACTTTTTTATTATTTTTCTTATTTAAAATTATACATTTAATGTGCATATATCATCTCATTGGTTCACATTGATGGAAATTCAACATTTTAAGTGTGAGGGAGGGAACCTTTTAGTTTAGTAATTTCAATTGTTTTCCTATTTAAAAAAACAAAAAAAATTGTGTTTTTCAAAATTTGTGTGTTTATTTTTCAAATTTTTATGTGTTTTTGAAACTTTTGAGCTGAAATGATTCTCATCACCATTTTTAAATCCATATCAATAAGTGAAACAATTTATCACTTGAAACTGGGCTTAAATGAATGCTGAAAATGACTTTGCTTCAAGTTTAAATATTTAGTAATTTCATGAAAGGTACACTGAATTTTGAATCCCAGGACACATCTCACTATATTTATATTTGAAATCACTTTTCTGTGAGGCTTCTGAACCATTCTTTTCATATTCTTCACATTCACCTCACTTCTTGAGAGAACCAAACCATGCTTGATTTAACTATAATTTTATTTATTCCTATCAAAACTTGAGGGTTTGAGGTACTTATATTTAAATGATTGAGACATTTTTTTGGTATTAAATCCCCAATTTCAAATAATCATTTTTTTATAATGGCCTAACTTGAAAATTTAAACCTTATAGCCCTTAGAATCCTTGAATATCCTGTTAGATTAGCCACATTACAAGACAATTTTCCCTATCCAACCAACTCTTGAAGTGAAATTTCATAATTTAGTTGATATTAAGTGTGGGGGAAACTATCTTGTGTTGTTCTACGACATTATATGATACTTTGGGTGGAAAATTAAATTTTGAAGAGATGTTTCTACTGCTGAAGAAAATAATTATATTGAAAGTTTTACCTTTTCTAGAGCTTTCATGATAAGTGAAGCTGTGCCTTTTCTGGAGCTTCTAATAGAGGAAGAAAGTTGTTCCTATCTAGAGCTTTCAAGAAATTCATGTTTGAGAAGATTGACATTTTTGATGACGAAATGATGAATGGTGTAAAATTTCCATGACTTTTCATGATGATGGATTTGAATTGATACTATGGGTATTGATTAGGACACCATATTTATATGAAAATTATATTAATTCAATTTTCCTTCAAAAAGAGTCAAGCCCTCCTCATTCATCCTCATAATTTTTTACATCTTAATCCTACCAAACGAAATCCAAAGAATAACCCTGAAAAGTAATCATGATAAAAATATGTCCTTGAATCACATCGGGTAAAGATGTAGGAATTTATCAAGCCTATGGTGACCCTTTTATGAGTTTGTATGATAAATACATTACAAAAAATTGACATTTGTGTGACAAGATAAAATTCAAGTGAGGTAAGTGTTTTGTGAATGGGAGGATAAATGAAGTGGAAATGTATTGAATGATATAAATGAAGAACTTGAAATAATGGTTTTTTATGAGGCATGATATCTTTTGTTTCTTGGTGTGTAATTGTTGGATCGTAAGGATATGTGTTTTAAAATTGGTTTTAACTTGATATTGATGTTTACTTGATATGAGGTTTTGCCCAGGAGTGCAAAAGGGTAAGTATGGGGGAGTTTATAAAACACAATTTTATTGAATATTTTATTGATAATAGATGATAGAATTTCCTCACATTATGCTAAATATGTTCAATTATGAAATATTTGGGATTAGATCATTCATTTAAAAATTTGATGAAAATTCCAGTTTATCCTTTTAAACTTCACTGTAGTATTTTGAGAATAAATAGTTTTATGTAAATTATTTTGACTTAAAATTTTTTAAATGTGTTTCTAACTTAATGGTCTACAAATTATCTTCAGGACATGTGAGTTGGATTGTGCATTTCAGTGGAGTAAATGGGCCATGAAGAAAAATATGGACTGAACTATCCAGATTGGACATCACATCACCATTTGGGCTGTATCCTCTTCATCCGAGCATGGATTGGGACCAAATTTTTAGGAAAGATCAGGGACATGATTTTTCAAAAGTCATCCTTCTAGAATGCCGGCCAATTCACGCATTTTTGAGGTCAGATATTCGGTAAAACTTAGAATTAAATATTTGGCCGAGTTTTTATTTCACACTTAAAAATGTTATGTAATCCTAGCCCTCAAAAACTCTATTTAAGTGGGGTTTTCACTCTTTGGGAAGACTGTTCTAGGAATTGGGAAGGTTTTTACGAAAGGGAGTCTCTTGGGATCCCCTAAAAACTCTTGGAAGAAGTAAGGCTTTGTGCAAAAATCTCTTCTAGAAAGGCTCTCTTCTCCCTCCTCCTCTTTGTAATTATTTTCTTTCATGTTTATATATTGATATTTTCTTCAATTAATCTTCTGTATTCTTACCTTTTCTTCTTATATTAATATTTATAATTGGGTTGGAATCAATATTGGAGACAATATTGAGTTCTATCCTTTCAATCCTTTGCTCATGCAAAACATCTCAATGATGACCACACCGCCCATGGAAGAGTAGTTTTCTTAGTGATCGATCTATACTCTACCCTCTTCATTTAATTATTTTGAATCATTGAACTAATTTAATTAACTTTATATAATCCATGAATTGTGTTTTTAAATTATAAGAAACTAAGCAAGCAATTGAACAATTAGCACAAAAACACGCCAGGTCGATATTTTGTGTAAATTGTGAGAGCGCGATCTTAATCGGTAATACAAGACCACACGAGATAAATTTGTAGAGTTCAAATATAATACCTAAACACAATTAATCCCCATTTAAAGAATGTATATGTTCTCTAATTAACCACTATCCATAATATAAACTTAGAACAACAATCAAAGCAGGGTGCTGCAATTTCGTGTTCCGAATCTAGCCTAAGGTTTAAGTAATTTCATCTTTGTGGTTAAGTTAACTCTCATAGGGTTCGAGGGTTAATAAATTAGGGGATCATAATTAAGTGGATGCTGATTTAAATTATAATGATAAAAAAATAAATTAAGAGGTATAGTTAGATCTATTACAACTTTTAAAATATTTTCTAAAAAAACATCTTTTTGTTGCGTCTTTTTAATCAATCTTCATTTCAAAATTAAAAACAAAAAAAAATGAAATCTTCTTTCAGCAAACTTCTTCAATATTTTTAAACAATAAACAACCCCCATCCTTTCAAGTAGTGTTTTAATTATTTTCTATTTTATTTTTGGAATACCTTTAAGAAGTTTTTTTAATTTACTTCCTCCTTTGAGAGACGACCTTGGTCAGCCACTCTACTGCACCTAAGTACCCAAAAACCACTAATAATTTGAGAGCGCCCACGACAACGCATTTTAACATCCATATAGTCTTTTAAACCATGGAATGATAGAAAATAACCATAAATATTTCTAAGGACTTGATTCATTTTTCTTGTATCAATCTACACCACACTTAGGGAATTTTATGAATGATTCATGGTCCCTAAGAAAAAGTATGAAATCATTTGGAAAAGCATGTTTTTTTAGAAATCATTCCCACTGAACATAAAAATCATCTAGAGTCATATTTTTTTCATGGTAGTTCATTTTTTTCTAGTATCATATCTTTCAGAAGACCAAGTAATTCTGTAAAGTTGGTGTCACTCTATTTGCTGCCAGCTTTCCAATTATATAACTTTAATACAGCTAATAATGTTGTATATTTATTAAAAAAGGTATAAAATGGTTTCTTGGAATAACTATTTAACTCCTCAAAGAACTTTGGACAATCATGAAGGTCATCTTAAATTTCCATTTTCATTTCTTCCATGTGATATCCATCATATTTAACAAAGTTATTCATATCAAATGATTCATAAACCGTATTATCATACCAATGGATTTGCAAATTCAATATTTCCTCGTTCTTAGTCCAAAATTTATAGATTTGATCTATTTTTTGACAAATAGAATGTTGTTACAACTTTTTTGGACTAATATTTATTGAATAACAACAATGTAAACATGGAAAGAGGATTTTAGAAGGGTCATCTACATACTCTCTTGCAAACGTGATAAACTCTTTAACTTCATCTTCATATTCATTTGTCAAATGATTAGCGTGAATCTAGTTTTGATTCATATCCATCCTATTGAGTTTATAAAAGATTAATTTTATATAATATATAAATAAATACACATAAGACATTCTTTATCAAAAGTGAAAGTTATAGAAAATTCTAATAAGGGAAACTCAACATTGGACCGTTTCAAATAATTTTAGTATGTTGATGAAAACGGGAAATTGAATTTAAGAAAATAATTGCTCCACATAAAATATTTCTTAAATCTACTAAATAAATGAAAATATAATATAAGAAATTTAGGAATAATAAGAAACTAAATTATGATAAACATGAATAATAAATTGTAATTAAATCAACTAGATCAGTGGTTTCATGGATCAAGGAATAATTCTAATGATAAAAGGTAGAGAACTATCATTCATTATGTATAATTTTGGTGCATTTGGAAGGAAATGAATAAATATTGGTTTGAGGGGATTAATACTTCAATGAATAGATTTATGGATCATTTCTACTAGAATATCTGAGCACCTAGATATTCCAAACCCAACAATTAGGGCTATTAGGATTTTAAAAAATAGTGGGAGATATAATATAATTATTAATAACATCACAATCAGTAATAATTAAAATGTAATAAATATTATTTTATTTTTGTAGATAATGGAAAGTTACATGACTTCATCACTTTACTTATGATCTAAATTAGAGAAAGAGAATCTCATATCCAATGAAAACTTGTAGAAGTAATACAGACATTAACACATTATATTATACCAAGAATATAAGATAAATTTGTTGGAATCACTTATACTTGATTATGAACTACGTAGAGGGATTGAGGGGGAGAAGGATGCATATAGAAGGCACATAGGGGATGCATCATATTTTTGATGAATCATGTTATTAGATATGTCTCTAATATGAGGATACAAGATAAGGACATGGATGGATACACAATGTTGAATCATCTCAAAGAATATGATAATGAGAGGGAGATAAATGCAGATAATAAATTATAATATCACTAAACATTATAGGTGTAAACCTAAAGATGGATAATGTAATGACCCTTGCTTGAATTACCCAAACAACACTGGGCCAAATCATCATATGTCCTCTAACACACCTCAAATTCACTAAAGGATGGTTTAAAATTTGGTTGAAAAAAACCAAAAATATGAGGTACACCCCCCCCCAATAGAAAAAATTATTACCATAGGTTGAACAAAATTCTATCATGACCCTTAGGGTCAATAGACATACAGACCCAAAATCATCATTACCCGATATAGGCATACCTTTTAGAGAAAAAAATATGGAAATAAATGATGCAATATATATATATATATAGACACACATACAGGTATCATATAAAACTCACATATAGTCTATAAGAAATATCAAATAGATAAAAACATGATATTCAAGAATTATGTGAACTAAAGGAACCTTAATGATTCAAAACATGAAGGCTTGATGTGATAAAACCTCATGTTCTTAACTGGGGATGGCCCTTTGAATCTTCTCTATATGAAAACTAAGAACCATAGTGACTTCTAAGAGTAAATAGATTCTATGGTATATATAACCAATATAGGAACATACATCACTCCACTAACTTGGTTCCTAAAAAATAGCATCTGAAGCTGCATGTCCACTGAGGTGTCCATGAAAGGTGTCAACATATATATAGTCATCAGGGAAACACCAATGTGCCTCAAATAAGTAGTCAATAAAAAATAATATACATGAAAATCTCTACAAATTTATATACATATATGAAAAAATTATTTAGTAAGAACATATAAAACATATTAGTAAAACAACAATGAATAAATCCAAGATTCAGTGTCAGATATAACCAATAAATCCATATATCGAGAGGGTCCATACATAAATATCCAATCAAACACCATATCATAAACAAATCA
Organism: Viscum album; assembly: GCA_963277665.1. Taxonomy (NCBI): domain Eukaryota; kingdom Viridiplantae; phylum Streptophyta; class Magnoliopsida; order Santalales; family Viscaceae; genus Viscum; species Viscum album. The sequence goes on from OY728159.1 coordinate 506,733,403, forward strand.
TTCTATTCATAATATAAAATAAGAATAGTATACAACCACTGGGCCACAAATAATGACATCATCGAAGAAGAAATCAAAAATGAAAACTAAAATACACAAAAAAAATAGGAAGTCCCACCTCCCTAGGATGAAGAAAATCTGAGACCCTCTTTGGAAACCCAATATGCAATCGAACACCAGATGGTAGATGATATGTTCTACCAAATAGAATCAGTCGAGTTTTATTATTTGATCTTGGATTCACCAAGGAGGAGTGCCAACAGCGGGTGGCTTTCGTTGAAAGATTCTGATATCGCGACAGGTTTACAAATTGTTAGGGTTTTTTAAATAGACAAGGACACTTTTATGAGTTCCTACAAATAAGCTATGATAACGAGTACTTTTATCAGCACTTATTTAATAATAATTGATAAAAGGACTCTTTATCAGTTCTAAAAAATCATAGATAAAATTAATCGTTATCAGCGCTTTGTTTATCACTGATAAAGACTCATCTTTTTCAGCATGATAAAATAACTGATAAAGATGATTTTATCAGTGATTATTACTTTTACTGATAAAGAATTTAAAATTATAATTATATATAATTTTTTATAAATATTTATATACAATTGATAAATATATATAAATATAAATATATTAAAAATATTTTTTAAAAATATTTTTATAATTTTATAATTATTTATTTATAATTATATAATTTTTATAAAAAGTAATATTTATATCATTATATATATTTATATAATTATATATATATATTTAATAAATATATATAAATATAAATATAGGAAATACATTCATTATTTAAGTAAATTTATTATAAATTTAATAATTATTTAAATATATATAATTAATTGTCTATAATTATATAAATACTTTTAAAAAATATTTATTTATTTATAATTATAAATATATAACTGTATAAATATAGTATATGTACATTTATAAATATATTTATTTATAAATACTTTTTTACAAATATATTTTTAACATTATTAATGAATATCTAATCTAAATCTCATTAATATTTTGTAATATATAAATTATATTTATATAAATTAAAAAATATATATATAATATAAAATTTAATAACATTAATTATAATAATTATTTAATTAATAAAATGTTTAATGTTTAATAATGTATAATTGATTTATTCATTTTTATCAATAATTATTTAATTAATAAAATTTGTAATATTTTTTTATAAACTCATTTTCATTTATAATTTATTCAATTATATCATTTTATTTATTCGAAACCTTATCAGTGCTAAAAATAAAGTGCCGATAAAGGGTACACTTTATCAGCACTAAAAATAAAGCAATGATAAAAGATACTCTTTATCAGTGCAAAAAATAAAGCGCTGATAAGCATTTCTTTTATCAGCACTAAAAATAAAGTGCTGATAAAAGTTCCCTTTATAAACACTAAAAAAGCACTAATAAAAGGTTAAATTTATCATCACTTTATTTAGAGCTGATAAAGACTCCATTTATCAGCATTTTTTAGCATTGATAAATACCAGCACAGTTAAATGCGGGTTTTGTAGTAGTGATACCTTGTTCCAATTTTTCTTTGATGAAGTGATATCTGATCTAAATATGTTTGGTAAGAGTGTGTTGAACTGGATTCTACATAAGATCAATCATGCTCTTATTATCACAGTGAATCAGCATTGGTTGTTTCACCTCATCACCAATATCAGGCAATTATTGCTTCATCCATAATAGATGAGTGATTAATTATTTCTTGATAAACCATCCCACACATTTATTTCCAATGAAAAATGCACCAACACAAGTCGACTTTCTATCCACCACGTCTCTAGTCCAGTCAACATCAGGAAATTATGATAATTCATTATATCTTCCTGCTGCAAAGTATAATCCAAATTTGAGAGTAGCTTGAATATACCTCATGATTTTCTGAACCGCTTCCAAATGTTCTTCCTTTGAATTAGTTTGAAAGATATCTATTAAACATGTTGCAAAAATGATATATGGACATGACACAATCAAGTATAATAAAATTCCAATGATTCCCCTATATAGAGTGGGATCCATAGATGGACCATACTCATGCTTTCCATGTTTTTTTGAACCGAAATTAGTGTCGACATCTGTTTGGAGTCACGAATGTTGAATTTCTTCAGTATATCTCTTACATATTTTTATTGATAAATAAAGGTATATTCCTTATTTTGAACCACATGAAGCTCCAAAAAGAATATGATTTCACAAATAATTGACATATCAATTTAAGATTTCATGTGATTGGAAAATTATTGCACTAATCCCTAACTGATTCCAAAAATAATAATATCACCCACATACATAAGAACCATAAATTGATATTTCTGAGAATTATTCATATAGAGATTATAGTCTACACCACCCCTTTTAAATTCAGGCTTCTCTAGATATGCATCTAGTCAAGAATACCATGATCATGGTGTCAGATTTAGACCATAGAGATCCTTATTTAATATAAAAACATTAGAATCATCATTTACAATTATAAATACAATTGGTTGTTCAATTCTGACTTCTTTTTCAATAACTCCATTTAGGAATGTAATTTTAAAATCAATCTGATAAACTTTGTACCCTATTTGAATTTACTTGGAATGTAAAATCTTGATTGACTCTATGATAGCTATTGGAGAAATAATTTCTTCAACATCAATAACTTAATTTTGTACATAGCCTTTACACACCAAGAATGTATTGTTTCTGATTACATTTTCATGCTCATGAAATTTGTTTTAAAAAATACACATTGTTCCAATCACATTGTGATTTTTGAGTCTCATAACAATATACTAGGTTAGGTTCTTTTAATTCTAATCCATCTATTCATTCATGGACTTAACACATGATTTATCATTCAAAGCCTCATTAAACGAGGTTGGTTCGATAATCGATAAGAAGGAAGAATACACTTCATTCTTCATTCTCCTTGTATATGTAGGTGCAGTCTAATCCCCAATGATATTGTATTGATCAATTTATGTTCTTCTATTTATCTCGTGAGGTTATGATGACATTTATTCTGCAATAGTTTTTTATTCTGATTCTTCTTCTAAATCATTGTCATTTTTTGAGCCCAAAATATTTTTCAATCCTTCCACTATTTCTATATTTGAATGTGTCCCTTTTCTACTTTATTATTCATATTAAATCATATAAATACATTATATCTTTGAGGTATTTATGGTTTCAACCTCAATGATATTGACATAAAATATTTCCAAAATCTTTCTAATATTATTATTGTAACATTTGTAGGCTTTACTATTCATTGAATATCTAAGAAATATTCCCTCATCTACAACATCACCATACTTTAATTGATTTTCTTATTTATTTAAGATGAAACATTTACTTACAAAAACATTAAAATAATTCAAAGAGGGGTTCTTTCTATACCATATCTAATATGGTGTCTTGGATTCTCTAATTAAAACCCCCATATGATTTTAAGCGAATGATGCTAATTGAACAACAACTTTCCAATAATGACGAGAAACATTACTCACAATCACTATAATTATATCCATATTTTTCACCTTTGATTTATTTTTACAACAACCCCATTTTATTGAGAGTTTCTCACTATAAAAACCTCATAATTTACCCCAGTTTTTTCAAGGTAATTTTCAAATTCAATTTAATTTTATTCTCCTATTTTGTCTAACCCTAGAATCTTAATTGTGAAGACAGTTTCATTGTCATCTCTTCATTAATAAATCTTCATGAAATCAAGAACATTACATTTCCTCTATATAGACATTACACAAGTAATTATACTATAATTATCAATAAAAATTACCTATCTCCATTTCTTCTAGCCACATTCATTGTAACACATATGTTTTTATAGATAAGATCAAGTAGATTCGATGCACTTTTGTTCTTCGGTCGATATAAACTCCTGAACATGTTTAATCACATGCATTCCTCACATGTATTTTCTTGATCATGATTTAGATTAATAATGTCAATAACTATCTTAAGATTATATATCTGTTCTATTCTCTACTGATTAATATGACCCAACCTCCCATGCTACAAGTTGTTTCCTTCTTCAGATTTTATGTAAAAATTGTTCTCTTTACTATCAACATGGTATAAATTTCCATTTGTTCTACATCCTTTCATGAGAGAATTACCTGCCATTCCTTTGATAGTACACCCCTTTCAATTAAATTTCACTATCAGTCCTGAGTCACATAGTTGATTCACACTCAAGGGACTGTGATGCAAACACTCTACATAGAGAACATTAGTTTTCCTTAGCTTTTTTATTTTCTAGTTTTTTATTTTCACTAACTTTGATCTTTAAAGCACCATCATTGAATAATGTCACTATTATATTAAACATTTTATTAACATTATTTAACAAATATACATTTCTTATCATGTGTGATGAGCATCCACCGTCAATAATCCATGTGATATAATGATTTTCATCTTTGATGGCTATTTATACAAGATTGGATTTCTCAATTTTATTCGTTTCCTTCCATGAGAAACCTGATTGAGCAGTGGAAAAAATGGCCTTTCCAATATATTTTTAATATGCATGGGTTAATCATACTCATATTATTCTTCCAGAGGTGAATACCTATTTTTATGAGTAACTTTTTTTGGTTGCTAATTATTGAATTATCTCTGAGTTCTACCGATATTGTTTATGTTTTTTATCTACCCATAATGAATCTCATTAAGACCATAGTTAGAACAGTGAAAAAAATATCCATAGTAACTATTTATTCTATATGATGAAGGATATGGTCTCAATATCCTTTATTGACTTCCATGTGTTTCCCCATTCAAATAACACCATTCCTCTTCACAGTAAGACATGGCATGATCTCGAATGCCACATAATTGAAATTTCATAAGAGGAAATGTTTTCTCACTTACATTCCTCCTCATTTTAACTTCTTTTGTGAAGGTATTTTATAGTAAATCCTTCCTAGATACTTGAGGATAATTTTGAGTTAACTTTTCAGTTTGATTTGATGCTTTCACTATTAAAACATCTGGTTCCTTTTTAATATGTAAAACATTCCACTCTCATTTATTTTTGGCACATACCTTATCCCGACATTGATGTTTCTACATCATAGAAAATTCCATGTTTGACCATTATTGAGGATCTATGATTATTCAAGGCGTTTTATACTCTTTCATAAACACATTTATCCATTTCTAGTAGCTCTTCATATGATAATCTTTCAAATTTCAATTTCTTATTTGTTTACTCTAACTTTGATTCAGTTTCCATCTTACTCCTTAGAGTCACAACTTCTTCTTCAAGTACCTCATATATCTTAGCCTTTTTTTTAATCTCGATGTAAGGTCGTTGATTAATTTTTACTACTCTTCAATAATGATTTTGAATTCCAAATTATATATCAAGATTTCAAGAGTTGTTTTATGTTCTTATACCTCTCCTTCTAGTTGATCGTGTTTTGCTTCAATACGATCAATATACTTTGATGAATATTTTAGCAAAACTCCCATATTTTTTTTCTCTTTATTTGATTTTAAAAATCACCAAGAGAACCCTTAAGTTCCACCTTGAGCTAAAAAAACTAAGTAACTAATTATCTTTAACTTTTAAAGGTTATTCCTTTTCAACTAAATCCATTATGGATGCTTTGGGTTTAGATTTATACTATGGTTCTATATCCTTTAATAAGTAATTATAATCTTGTTTTTCTTTGTTGAAGAAGATCTTTCTTGGAAATTTATTTCATGATTTTTTGTATCCTTTATTATATAACCTCTTATGAGGATGATATGTGATATCTAATTCAATTTATATATCATAAAACATTATTGGTCATCGAGAGGAAATTTTCCCTACTTTAACACACCAAAAACAAGAAAACATAATCATTCCTTCAAATCTCCTTTTTTATCTTTTGAATTTCTTAGGAAAATAGAAATAAGTTGTTTTTATTCATCACTAATCACTCTATAAATATCAAGAATTTTTCATGGATTTGAATTACATTTCATTTATTACTTGAGTGGATGCATCTTCTGGTTTGACTCTCATTTCATAAGCCACCATACTGATTAGAAGATCATCAAGAGAGATCTTAAGAAAATATCTTTCCCCAAGAGCTGAAATGTTTAGTTTGTACAGATATGAGATCTTTATTAATATTTATTTACAATTTCAATATCCTTACTTTTTTTCCACATGTCCTCAAATATATCCAACAACTTTAGTTAAGATATTAAATAATCTATCTACATTTTCATCTGAATTCATTTTCAGATCATCGAAATGATTTTACAAGACTTGAATTTTATACTCCTTTACATTGTTATCACCTCTATATATTTTCTAGTTTCTCCAAAAAGAACATGGATATAGTGAAACTCATAAAATTCAGATTTATTTGATCAGAAAGTACTGCAATAAGAGAATTTTGTCCTTTGGAATCTGCATTATGCATTTTCATATCTATTTCAGTCATTGAAAGACCAATTACATCAGTGACTTGGATCCCATTAATATTTTAAAAAATAACTTCCATTCTAAAGGATATCATATGAGATCTTATTATATTATTATAAATCTAAAATTTTCTTCCATAAGAATATGGAACCCCTATCATTTACTGAATTATCCATAATAATAGAGGACATATTTAAATCTAATTACCTGTTTTCTCTAATACCACTTGGAGGACCCTAGAACACCCTGAGAAAGGAGGGGTGAATTAGAATGTCAGATTTTTCTTTTAAAACAACAGATCTTGTTCCCACATTAGTAGGAACTTGTAAAACCTATCTGATGGAATCATATAATTATTAAGCAATGACATGTAGAGAGACAACACAATAGTTTTACTTGGTTCACCACTAAGGGATATTCCAAGGAGGATATTCCGATAGAGTGTCGGTCTTACCTAAATCCACTAATATTCAATAAATATTGTATAATATATAATTTTTGACACAATCACTCTATTCTAGGAACACTAATTTTATAAGAGTTTAGAGAGAGCATACTACCTCCCTTAGAACACTTTTTCCGAATCCACATAGTTCACTACTTTGGGTGAAGTCTTACTCTGTTTAATGACTTGAAGTTCACATCAGAATATTGGAATTTAAGTCTTTTTACCTGACTATAATGAGACTTCACATACACCACATTCCTTAGTTGATGCACTTAAAATCACTGTTCACTCGAACCAAATGTTCAACACTACTATTCGTGAAGCTCCTAGCCTTCATGAAAACCCCATTATGTTTCAAAAAAATCAAGACTTAATGAACCCACACAGATTTGTGAAGATCCCAATCTTCATGAAGCTCATAGTATTTTCAGAGCACACTACCTTATCAAAGCACACAACCTTCATGGAACAGCATGTATTTGAGAAACTTTTAGTATTTTTGAAACTCCCCTAACTCAAAAAATGGAATCTCTTTCAACTTAACCAGTTTTTTCGTGATAATATTTCTCATTGAATTATGGATTTTAGAATCTCCCAGCCTTCACAAAATTAGAGAAATTAATCTTTTTCTACAATTCTCTTCATATCAAAGGAAGTGGGTGTGGCTATGTATTTATATGCATGACCCATCACGATGATCCCACGATACTAGTGGACTTTTCACAAACCTATTAAGCAATTATCACAAAGCTCCTCTATTAGTGAATCTATAGTGAGACTTAACCCATTTATAAATATTCTTATATTAAAAAATATTACCATCTTTTTACTGCGTATTTTTTATTCTTCTTCGTGATGCTCTATATATTCACTATGCTCAACCTTCCTGAAACCCAATCTTCAGGAAACTAAAGCCTTTACTAAATTTTAGAATATTAAATATTAGAAAACAAACTTTTGAAAATATTTATCCTTCCTCCTGAATTTGATCCCAAAAATTTGGAAATCACTAGGAAATGACACCACCTTCAAAATTGTATCCATCTTGTACTGTAAGATCACCTGCCTTGCAAAATCTCTAATCAACCCAACATGGATTGAAAACAAACACAAAATAATATTCATTTATTGCTGCGAAAGGCCTTGGATACAACACCTTAGTAGTATCCCTTTTTAAAAATTCTATCCTATTTTTTTATTTCTATAATTGATATCACACTACATCTAAGGAGGTCACATTAGGGAAAAATGGTGGATATAGGAGAGGGAGTTTGGAACGAGTGAGGTATATATTTGTTTAAAATTAATTTTCCAATTTATACATATTTTTCTATTTAAATGGAATGGTGAAGATAATTGACATAAAAATATTCCATGATGAAATTTTAGTTAAATTTACTCTTGTTATTCAACTTATTTTATTGGTTTAATCTTTCCCAAGTGGTGCTTCCTAGATGCCCAAACATTTGTGCCAGCTCGTGGGGATCCAGAACACACTTTGGGTACATTGTAGGTTGAATCAAGAATATTATGGATGAAAAAATAATAATATTATATGAAATTATTATGATAAAATAATATTACTTTTATATAACTCTAAACAATTACTAATTCATTATTATAACATGTTCTTGTTTGTATGGTTCAACCACCCACATGAATAAAGCTATACAAACATCATCATTTACAGAATGAATATGTATAAATATATTAATACCGGTTATATATGTTATTATAGATTAATTTATGTTAGTAATATGATTATTTAAGTATGGAAAAAATTAATGTTCAGTATAAAGAAAATTTTTTTATCGGTAAATTACCTAAAACATGATCATCATGGATTCCATTCTAACAAAACATACTCATACCTTCCCTAAAATGAATATGGGAGTGAATAAATTGATGAAACATATTGATTACACTACCCTGACTAATATAATAAATATAAACTTGGTATCAATGAATGAGGATCAACATCTCCCTTACAAAACTTGTAAGAAAATAATAAAAATTAAAAATATCTGATGATAAAAATAAACAATAACTAAGTAATTTATGTGAAATGAATGATTATAATTCAAGAGTATAAATGGAAATAGATTTGAATATTTTTATAAATTAAGTGATTTATATGGTTATGTTTGTTATATATGGGGTTAATGTGCTTTTAGGGAAATTGGGAGTAAAGGTAAGGGTTTATTTATAATCTCACTTTGAAGTCCAGATTTTGTATGTTTAAATTACTATTTAGAGGAAATTATATGTTTTATCTCTATCTCTAAAACCATTTATATTTTCTTATCATTTATTAATTTCAATTTTTACATACCTTCTTACCATTTTATGTCCCTTTGGTTCATAATTTTACAGAATGAACGTTTTTAAGAAGATATGACCTTATCTGTTATTTTTTGGTGAGGATTAATTATCCTCTATGTCTATATTATTTATATTGCTTTATGGATGTCCTTATATATAATTCTATGATTTATTAAGGTATTTTTAAATTTACTTGACATTATTTACAAATGGAATCTTCTTTTATTATTTTAATATGGGTTTTTCTACAAACTTTGACCTTATTTACAAAAGTGTGAAAGAAATATCCTTTTTAAAATTCCATATACAATTTTTTTCCCACCATATTAATTGGATTTTTTAAGAAACATCCCCTATAATTTTTAATGTTTTTCCAAGTGAATTTCTATTCACATTATCTTATAAATTATTTTCTATTAAAATTAAATTTATCAAAAGTAAATGATATCTCCTCTTATTTTTAAAAGTAATTTTCTAATACTCTTATAAAAGTGTTTTTTATCTATGTCAACATCCACTAATGTTTCTTATGATTTTATGGAGATATGATATAATAACACCATCTCCCTTATTTCTATGGATGAATTATGATATTATATTATAAAATATTTCAGGAAACCCATTTAATTATCATGGGTTAATTAATCTATGATAGAATTTGGAATGTTTTCAAGTTCATGTGGCGCCCATATGTTTTGTATTCTACTCAGTTTTTTTTGGGATCACTATAGACCTAAAATGCATCGGGTAATGCCTTATATCTAATCAATTTACATGTTAGATATTTTTTTAGTAAACCTAATCCATTAAGAGATTTTGTCCACTATGTGATGATGGAATTGGTAGTGATCCTTGACATAAGGGATGATTTTTATGCTAATTTATATGAAATATTATTATTTATATTTCATGTTTTCATATATCATGATTATTTAATAATGTTTCCAATTTTATACATATCATTTATAAATTTATAACAAAATTATTATTATATTACTTATTATTTTTTATCTATGTTTTGTTAGATATAACTCTATTATGTTATGACTATGCACCGTGTTTATGTTATCATACCCATATTACCATATTATGCTCAATTATGATCTTTGATTATTATATCTTATACTTACCAATATTAATAATCTATGATCACCCCTTTTTTATGTTTCCATTACCCAGGTTATGAAGAATAGTGTAAGATATCGTGCCCATATGAGTTGAAAAATTTTAGATGGAATTTGAATTTTATATAAATAGATAGGTCAAACATTTATCAAAGAATAAAAATAGAATTAAGAGAGTTGAAATTCATAAAAGTTTTGATTTTATATGATTATTTTGTCTTGGAATTTATCTTGGGTTCTTAGGTTAACCTTGAGGGATTCCAGTTTAGTTTTAATAGTTCGGGAGAAATCTATCCAAGGAGCATGGTTTAGAGGAAGTCATGCGAAACACTCTCCCATGATTAACTTTCAGTTATTTTTTTAAAGTTAATGGTTTGATTTCATGGTTGGTGTATAATTATACTTAAACCATGTGGTTTTTTTAAAGGAAACTATGCAACTCGTTTTGGGATTAGAGGCTTGGAAAACTGTTTCAAAAAAGCTATATAGGTTTGTAGGAAAAATTGTGCCTTGTTTTTCATAGGGTTGTATATCCAACACATGGTTTTTACATGTTTTGTAAAACTATGTGACTAAATTGTATGAGGTGGTGGATCAAGATGTATCTAACCTCATGGTGGCAACACAATTTAGCCAACCATGCAGCTAAACTGTGAGACACATTTAAAGGGAAAAAATTACCATTTCCCATTATGATATTTTTAGGGGATTCCCCTAATTTATCTCCTCCCCCTCACACATGACCCATGAAACCCCTACCCATTCTATTTCAACACCCCATTAGATCTGTGTGGTTTTTAGAATCATTATTTTATTATTTGAGGTATGAGTCCACCTCCAATAGCCTCTTTCCTTATATTCCTTTCATTACTTTTTTTTAGATTCCCTAGTTAAGGTTTTAATTATAATTCCACTATAACATGGTGGAATAAAATATTGATGATGGTAATTTCACTCAACCTAGGAATATGACACCTTGAGATTCCATATGTACCTCCATACATGTTGTTTCATTAAGGTATGTCACCACGATCAATGTTCAAAGTTTCTTGACATAAATTAAATTAAGTTGGTGATTTTTTTATCATCACATAATATGTCTTTTCTTAAGAATGGTGCATGGGGTTTCTAGAGGAAAACTAATAGGTATTTGTCTTTGGTTCCAATGTGACACGATGACCCATTGAGTTATTCAACATTATGTCGAGAAGTGTTTTAATTAATTAATTAATTATAAATGTTATAATTAATTAATTATGTTTTTGATGTGATTTAGGGTCTTGAGACATGGAAATAGGCTTAGTTGATTAGGGATGAGGTAATAAGGTCTTGGAAAATGATTTTTAGCTATTATTTTCCCTTGATGTTAAATCAGAAAGCGTCGAATAAAGGTAGGTGGCCTCACATACTTACCTTATAAAATTTATGTCTGATTATTTTGAATGGGAATTCTTTGGCTCACCACTTAGGTCAATGACATAGTTTAATTTAACAAAATTAATTTTTTTAAATTAAATTAAATTTCTTCGTTAAAATGGATAAATTCCAAGGGTCACAAACAACCGTTGTGTTCTAGCTTGACAGCTCAACCATCATTGATCGAGGCCAAGGATTTTATGTCACTAGATAGACTCCAAAAATATTATGAGGTGAGTCTGGACCAAAGAGACTTACTAGACCATGAATAGGGCCTAGTGAAACTCTAATATGGAGGTGAACGTGGAACTAAAGATCATAAGATATTTTTGGATTTAGGGGATCCCTATTAAAACAATGATCCATTAGGGCTCATCGGGACAAGGATAGGTGATCAATACTATTCCATCTGATGTGACTAGGTCTAGATGGACAGACCTTAGGTAGAATGAGATTAGTTTGGGTCAGTTGAACTTCCCAGATAAACTCTAATGATTGAGATGGGGTGTAGGATATCTCGTTAATATTTCATACATAGAGAGACCCCATTTAGCTGGAAAGGCCATGATACCCTATTGACGATGCCATGGGACATGATGTCCCAGTGCATGAAGTGTTGACCCAAGACTATGCTTAAGACCGAGGACTCAAATTTGTATTCCTCTATTTGGTTTAACCAGAGGGACCCTAGTGGGTTCTTGTTGATTGAGTGACCCTAAGAGGGTATGTATTTCATAGGATGTGATGGTTGTGGGTGACACCTAGAACCCAAACTGACATACAATCTCATTTGGACTGAGAAAATGACAATAGGGAATGGGTGTTTGGACATCCATTGTATTTTATTAACTTATGGGATTCACCCTCAGGGAGGGTGTGATATGGTTGAGCTACCATGGATATGGATTTTGATATGGTTGGGCTTCCATGTGCTATATCCAAGTATATAATTGAGGCTTCCATGATTGGAGATGGTATGGTTAAACTACTATGAGTTGGATTTGGGTATGGATGGGATCTTACATGGACATAGAGCTCAATTATTTAATCTTACATGATTCTAGTGCTTGGTGTGAGAGCTACCATAGATTTGGGTATCATTATATGATAAGCGATTCCATGGAATTAGCGCTTAGATGATAAAAGATTCCATAGATTTGGATTTTGTGATAGGGATTTTGTGAGACTCATCCCTAAAGTCTTGAGGAAATGATAGTGGATACCTTGGATTAGGATCCTAGATGATGGGTCTTGTGTTTGGAGTCATGATGATATGATATTAGTTTCCCTGGATTAAGATAATGGTATACGACTGTTGTGGGATGGGTCCATAGATTTTTGAGGATTTCCTAGGGTTTCCATGGATTTGGATCCCAGATGTTAATTTTATAGAATGATCATCAATTCATTCTTAAAGAAACCCCAACACTATTACAAGTAGGTTTGGTTGATCTGGGTCATATACCTAAAGACCATCATAAGATTATTTTAATTATTTTAGAAAATTATTTATTATTATTCTGAGCATGTCAAATGCACATATCACTGCATATGATGGTTAGTATGAGACCAAATTAGTGGTTCCTTAATGAGGTTTTTACTCACACCCTTATTGGGAAGATTCAGATATCACTACATATTCTGGATATTATGAGACCACATTGTTGTTCCTTAATGTTGTTGTAATCGTAGGTTGGGAGGATTCATGGGTTGATCAAATAGAAAGGAATGTATGTGTACAAGGAAATTAAAATGAGGCTTGCTTTGGGATTTCATGGATCTATCATCTTTTATTTTATTTTTTATTATAGTACACATACATCAATCAGCCTAGTTAACAGTTTTTATATGTATTCTATCTCTATTAAATCCTTACTACATTTCATTTGTTATCACCTATTATTAATTATTTTATTATATTTTGAGTTTTTTATGATGTATGTTTATTAGTTACTTATTTTTTATTAAACAATCTGATATATGCAGTATAGTCTCCCCACAATACCACCTTAGACCCCCACTACTAGTCAATAGCCACTGACATACAAAGAGTTGTGCTTGAGGCATGCAATGATCATTGTTCTGAGTCCCAGTTAGAGGTATGGGGTAGTGAGATATTAAAATTTGGTATAATAGAATTGTTTTATTTTTTTCTTATGATTTTGGGACATGGTATAACAAAGATTTAGAAATGTGTTAGATCCTATGATGGATATCAGGCTAGATTTCAAGGAAACCTATTCTTGTAGAAAGTTCAGGTTACTAGGGAAATGTGATTGATGTTATTGGTTTGTGATGTTAAATTTATGTTTGGTTTTCACTTTGAGTGATGCGCATGTGGTTTGAATTTGATGATTTATTATGTATCTCCATCTCTTAGCACACTAAAAAGAGGTCAATGATTTAGATTTTGACTCTTGGCCTATAGATTCAAGTGGTGTCCCATGCATTATATCGGGCACGTATGATCCACATGTTATAGGTCTATGAGTTTCCGTTCTCATTGAAGACCGAGGACTAGTTTTTTAAGTTGATAGAAACTTCTCATACTATATTTTATCATATAATGACTTGGTGGAATTATACTACCAAAAGAGTTGGGGGTCAAGCCCCTTTATTAAAAAAAGAAAAACACAACACAAACCCTGGGTTAGAGAAACCCATTACAAGTAGTAGTGACAGAGGGATCAACCCACTACAAAGCCCAATACAACAGCTCCAAAGCTTAAAATAGATAACCCATTACATGACCGAAGACCAAAAAAACAAATTCCTAAATACAAGTCCCACAAAAGTGATCCAAAGCTCACAACGGAGACCGACACAAACCACAATGTCATCGCCGGTTCAAAGGTGGAATTATAATATACTAAGATTAAATATACATGGAATTTCTTCTAATAGAAGGTTTTGAGGATCTGCGGTGAGATGTTCGACAGTGAGGAGGATGACTTATTCCTCATGCACATGAGGTGCAGTTACAATAGTGGGACAGTATAGCACATGGTGCCTACATATTTGACCCCTTGAAGGTTATGAATATTTAGGTTTGGTTAATTATAATGATAGTAACAACTAATAGAGAATTTTTCCACATATATTGGAATGAAATTTTACTTAACCAAACAATTTATGTGTGCGTTCCCTTGTTAAAAATCATATAAAATGATGTTGTTGTGGGAAAACCCATTGAATAGAGAGACGTGATCCTCTAGGAAGAAGTATTATGTTTAGATTCTTAGATAGGATGGTTACCCTAGTGGGGGGGTGATGTTTTGGAATGTTGATATCATGATACCTTTGAGATGGAAGCATGGATGGTGCCTTATGAGCTATGAATATCTATGAGACATGAATTGTAGGGATAGGTGGGAGACTTAGAGGCCTCTACTTTTGACCTGAACCTTAGTGATCCAGTAATGTATGTTTTTAGAGGGAAACCCATGATAGGTTCCATCATGGGTTTTTTTGGATATTTTAGGGTTGAGAATCCTAAGAGGTGATTTGGGGTATGAGACTGATGCATGGGAGGTGCTATAGGTCTTGGTGATGACCACCATGGGTTTTGGTGATTTAGGTATCAAAGTGTGGGTTCAAGTTTAGGAATTGGGTGATGTATAAACCTATGTATTTTGGATGCTTTAATCAATGTGGCCAGAGCATGGGTGGGATCTCATGACTAGAATAACACCGAGTGGTGGCTAAGATAGTGGATGAGGTTGACATACCCTGAGATAAGGATGAGAACCTATGGTACAAGAAATAATCAATGAGGTAGGTGGTAAATTAATAAACCAATAAACGGGTAAGGTGCACAATTTTGAAAAGGAGTTAAAAGGGAGATCCTTTCATATCGAGGATGATGTGCCATAAAGCACAATTAGCTTAAAATTGGTGGTGTGTGACACATAGAAGCATTAGTTGGGTGTTGGATTAGTGATAACTGTGAGAGAGACAATGAATGATGGAAATTAATGAAAATATTCCAGGAATGATTACCTAGAGTTTGGAATGAAATAAAGGAAGTGTCCCAATAATGATAGATTCTTTGGGAATCGATTAGGTTCCATGGAATGGTTGACCATATGTTGAACCTTGACACATATTATTAGGGTGACATGGTGTTAGGGGATGAAAATAGGTGAATGTGAAGCATGGGGATCAATGAAAGTTTGGTGATAGATCCCATCGAGGTGGTACTCAGGAGTGATTGAGGTTGGCCACTCCCATCATTATGCTCGGTGATGGATGGTTCTTGTGCCATGGTGATCGAGAGGTTTTTGTTGTAGTGCGATGAAAAGGATGATACAGAGGTGGGGAGAATGATTTCATTCATGAGAAGTGTCCCTCAAGTGATAATGGTCAACAAGTATGGTACCAATCATTAGATGGTCATTTTGTCACTTTGATGCTGGTAAACACATGAAATCAGGTATTACTATATTCCTGAATGAATTCCAGGTATAGGTATAGATATGGTGATGGTTGGAGCTAGAGCATGGAAATCAAGAAAAGGATGGATTGGGATGATATAGATTTATTGTATTGGGGAGGAATTGATACTCATGGTGAATTATGATGAAGGAAACAAACAATAGATGGTTCAGCCAGATAATGTCACTCGAAATCAGAAACGAGATTTAGTGAGTGTGCTTAGAACGATTGCAAGATTCCTCCATGAATGAAGGGATCAAGGTTAGGTTTTGGTTACATGTCAGTAGTTAGATTCAAGTATTTTTAGGATGGTTTAACAAGATATGGTTTGATTTCTGTTCCCACATATATTTTAATAAGGTTTCTAAGGAACCTTATTGGCCATGTTGTTTGGGATACAATAGGTTTCATGACCCGAACCAACAAGGCTTGATCCACGACTACCCCAAGCCCACCTCAAATAGGAAAAGGGATTTTTTCTATCACCAATTAGGCATATCACACAAATGGGAGGCCTTATCCTATGGTACTTGTATGCACACACCCAAATATATATCCATGAAACAATATAGGGATAATTTAAACTGAAAAGAAATGCATACATACATCGATCCCACAACCAAAGTATAGTAATCATAAAAAAGAAAAAATACACGCTAATAAAAAACTATAAAATCACCCATACTTATTAGAATGAGGGGATAAATATCAAATGAAACTACTAAAATGGTCCTCGATGAAGCTCCAACAAACACCTTGGTTGGTCCAACTCACTAAGCTCTACCTGACTTAGGTCCCCCTAGGACCCCATCGAAATGCTTGTTACCTGCCCAAGAAAAAACATGCGTAGGAAAATCCCATGTAAGGGTGAGTATAAAAATACTTATTAGGAACCCAAAAAACCAAAAGAAAAGGGTGAAACTAAAAGGAAAAAATCCTCTATACCCAGCCATAGGGAACCCAAACAAGAGACAAACTCCATCTCGAACCCATCTTCATCTATACTTGACTAGTCACCTCAATACACTTGGGGTATAAACCAAGACATGTGAAAAAAAAACATAAGAACTTCCTAAAAACACCTATATATACTAATATTATAATCCAATTCTCATATGGTTTTGACCTCATAGCCAGCTACATAATTCTCCTCGAGTCTTGAAGGTAACACACACCCATGAGAACACACTCCACAAGATCTTCCATACCAAATGGAACTTGGAAAAGAGAAACACTCCATCAAGAACAACTCTACCATCCTTGATGTTACATATGAGAGATACCACTCCGTAATGTATCTCAAAGCCGATGACACATTCCTTCCATCCAAAGTTGCATATATCTAAGAGAACACGCTCTTCAGCCCTTTCCATGAAGAAAGTCAGACTGGAACCTAGAAGATTCTAATGCTAAGATAGGGGATCTCAACCATCTTTGATGGGGGATGATAATAATCCCAATAGAACCCTGGAAGGTCTCATCACTCAGAAATGGGATCACTCCCAAAACCACTGGGGGAACTACAAACCCTATCTGGTATAATAAATACCAAACCTCCTTGGATGGGGGATCACTAATCGGACTAATGGGGGACACCACGAACCCAATATGGTAACTCAAATATCTCTTAGAAAGGGGATCACACCCAGTACCATTGGGGGACAAAAACAAACCAATCTAACATCCCAATGTTCATATCTCTTAGATAAGGTATCGCATCCTATGTAGTTTTGGTCATGATGATTCCAAAAACCCCACTTGGTAAAACTCACTAAGTAGGGTATTGTACTCCCGATGATACCAAAAAACCTACTTAAACTATCTACTGAGTAGGGGGTCATATACATGATTATTCTGCAAACCCTACTGATACTGCCTTCTATGTAGGGGATCATATAACCTATTATGATAGAAAACCTACTTGGTTATCCTTATAGATAGGGGATTACCGCTCATGTAGTTTTGGTCAAAATGATTCCAAGAACTCAATCTAGAAAACAATTATATGATAAAGGATCCCACCCTAGCCTCCTCAGAGGGATACTAAAAATCTAGAAAATCTCATCCTATTGAGGGTAACAAAAATCATGTTCTTTGGATGTAATTTCTCACTATACCCTCATAGGGATAAACTAAGATACTCACTCAACCACTAATTGTCCAAATGTCACTAACTGAAGAAAACCCTAAAATATCCTCACATAATATCTCAAAGGCCCAAAACTGGTCCACCATCACATTCTATGTGAAAAAATATTTAAGATAGGTTAGTCACAGGTTTGAATCTTATCCCTAAAGAAGGAGATATGCAAGGCAGAGATCTCCAAGGAGTACATGGAATGCACGAGGGTCCACATGGCACGTGACCCTACCACAACATCTAGCAGTGTCATTCCCCACACATATCATCTATCCATGTCACATAAAAATTATATCCTATCTATCTAACCACTTGGTTGTGTTGTCTTCCTATGCCTGTGTCTGGAACCCTTTGTCTGTGTACTCTTACCGTGTACTTTCAAACGAGCACGTCTCTTAACACGAATTCCCTATCCATGTCCCCAGGACACACAACATGGGGTTAGTACATGTCATATAACCATTGTACATGGTGTGTAGTCTCCAAATGTAATATTCCCCAAATGAGAATAACACAAGGAGTGTGACCCGACACTACACACCATGTGATCAGGCATTCTGAATGGGAATTCCCTGCATACAGCCCCAATTACCCCAATTTCCCCCAAAACCTACAGATCAAACCCTAGGACAATGCATATAAAAGATATTAGGACATAAAACTCAAATCCTCCTACCTCTTGGTGAAATGAAAAAGTTTTGGGTGCAGATCCATGCTCTGAAGTCGTTGCACCATGACCCAGGAGCATTCACTATCAAGATTAGAGATTGGCGACACCACATCTCCTTGGAGCCCCTCGGTTTGTTTGTCTCTCTAGGGGGTTCAGAAGATGGGTTCTTCTCTATTATTCTATGTATAGAAAAGGGGGATGGGGGGGGGGTTATTAGTTTTAATTTTTATTAAAACAACAAGCCTCCATTTAATACCTCGCCAACTCACCTCCGAGCTAACACCCAGGGATGAAAGATTTTATGTCGCATATATGGAAAACTCCATGGTCCAAAATCAATATAGTCCTTAGATTTATGATATAAGAGTTTTAATTGGATTTATTCAATTTTTATAAAGAATCTATGTGCACATGATAAAATATATTTAATATTTTTAATATCACCATACATAGGTTCTTCGGGCCCCAGGATCCTATGCCGAATCAGTGCATGGCTTCAGAAATATTTCTATAAATATTACAAAGTCTTATAGGTAAAAATTGAAGTCTCTATATCCTCAACAACTTAAGTATTTTCATCCTCAAAATGAGAAATCCTAGGTAGTAGGATAAAAACTGAGCTCTCCATTAGAACTCCCTTGCTAGTGAGCATACAAAGGGGTTCCTATGCTACCAAAAGAACACACTCTAGGAAACCAAAATGGTGAACACACCCAAGTATAACTCAAAATAAGTCAACATAATGATTCAGAGAGAGAACAGGTCACCTTAGCAATGATAGGTATAAAAACACCAAGCACCCACCAAACGCCTAAGGGTCTAGTGACACGACACCTTGCTAACCCACTGACAAGTCAAAGGAACTCATCCACCATACCTCAAAAGTATACACTTTGGGTGGAACTAACTTGCTCACGTAGATTTTTATCGCATATCAATAATGTATCTTAGTGGGGGAAGCATACCTAATTCTTGTGAGTCCAAATCCACGTCCAACCACACCATATCCTCATCAAGCGGCTCACATACAAAGATGATGCAGAGCACACGAGGGCACCGACGAACAACATAGGGCTTCCCCAGAGAACACAATTGGTCTTACGATGCCCTCTATACAAACTACCAGCATGCAAACCTATCCTAAACACACAAATCAAAGGTAATCATCCACCACACCTCAACACTATCTAATTTGGGCAACACTGACTCACCCACACAATTTAAATCACATCACAAAAAAATGTATTGATGGGGGAACCGTCCCTTTTCCTCATACATTTGACACTATATAAAAAACACCAACATAAGGTTATACCAACACCCTAAATCACCCTATAAAAAACTCAAGAAACAAGTGGAAGAAAAAGAGTATCTCACAACAGTGTCTAAAAATACTACTAATGAAATTATAAAGGACATAGAGAATACCTCTATTGGGCCTCAGAGCCTCTAGGCCATAGAACTCTATAGCCTGCAACTATCCTCTCCCCCATTCTCTAGATCCTTGGTCATGGCGTAGACCACCTAGGGGAGGAAGTGGAAACTCAATCCATCTTCCACCTCTAGCTACCATCCCCACTCCCCTACCATGTATGACATCATGCAGAACTCTCTAATCTAAATGCTTCTTATTCCAATAATTTCTATCAACTAATTCCATCTCAGTAGTATGATGGGTCAAATAATCTAACCACAAATGTCCCCGACCATTTCAATAAAACACCACCTCTCTCGTGGATGAAAAAAAACCAAACTGGAATCCCTGAGCCTGATAACATAAATTTTGGGATTATCTATTGAATTATCTCACATTCATGTATCCTTGAGCCTTCCATCAGCTACCATCCGTCAAGGTCTCAACTCATATTTTCCCAACACCAGTAGTCAGATTCTGCTCATCCATAAATATCTCCACCACCAAGGCCTGCTCGGGCACTCATGAATAGGTGGGAATGCACAATGATACCACTAACAGCAAGATATCCTAGTGTAAACCCTGCCTTAAGGTATGTGCTTTGAAATCTAAATCCTGAACTATATCTTGGGAGTATCGCAATAGTTATGTGAACCTTTTTGAATACTCTAGAATAGATGTTCTATCCTTCCGAATATGAAGAAGATCCTAGATATTAATTGATCTAAACATGGATGGATATAACTATTAACTAAATAGAAACTCAAAATATTTCCTAGTAAGAATCTCCTCACCATGATTCTATGTAACCAGACTCCACCATCACCCAGATGAACCCCATAGAAGGCTTGCCGTTAGGATCACCATCTGATCATGAGGTGTCCTAAAAAGGTAGAAAACACACATGACTTCCTCAAGCCTATCATTATATTCATGGGGGTTTGGATAACCCTAATAACTTAGAGTTAAATATATCTGGAACTTGTGTAATTAACTCATCCTACACATATCCTCGACCTGAACTTCCATCACAACATGCTGCTCGACAGGTGGTGGATCAACTAGCAAACCACCCAATGGTCTAGCCTCTAGACCAGTGCTATGTATTGAAGCCTCAACTCAGGGATGATCATTATCACAATAACTCCATGGAACCCTATCTAGATTTCATTGTAGTGGCATCCTTAAATAGAATCAATACGCACCATGGTCAAATATTATATATGGGGAGCTAACTCAAGAAGTATAGGAGAAACGAAAATCTAGTCCTCTATGATGCATGTAACAAAATTTACCTACAACCAGTTCTATAATACATCAAGTCAAAAAGAAGGTTATCAGAGTCCTAGTGAATGAATACGTCATCTTCCACACCAACATTGGAGTCCTTCACATGAAATCCAAACTTGAAACACTTTAACATTTCTGCTATGCAACCTAAACCAAACTCATGATACTACATTCCCAACGAGGAACCTAATCTAATACCACTATGTCATGACCCAACCTTATGGGAATTGATCCATGACTACCATAATACCATCTCCAATAGGACAAGTGTTGACATCTATCCCTGAGTAGGCATATTACACAAATGGGAGGCCTTAGCCTATTGTACTTGTACACACACACCCACAAACATCTCCAGGAAACAATGTAGAGACAATATAAACTGAAAAGAAATGAAAATATACATCTATCCCATAAATATACTAAAATAAGTGTAAAAAGGGAAAAATAAATTACCAAAAAAACTATAAAAGTGTCCAAACTACTTATAAGGATGGGATCATTGTCAAATTATTATACCAGAAAGCTCCTCGACCAAGCTCTGGAAAAAACCTTGGCCGGTCCAGCTCACTAATATCCACCTACCCTGAGTCCCCTTGAGACTCCTTCAAAAGTCATTGGTCTAAACAAGAAATTACATGTGCAGGAACATCCTGTGTAAGGGTGAGTATAAAAATACCCAGTAGGCACCCCAAAACCCAAAAGAATAAGGAGAAACATAAATGAAAAAGTCCTCTCGACCCAGACCAAGGGAACCCAAATTAGAGAGAAACTCCGTCTCGAACCCATCCTCGACTATACATGACTAGTCATCTGAGTCCACATGGGGTGTCAACAAAGACTTGTGACAACTGTCTAAGAAATTCTAGAAAAAACCCATATATACTCATCTTAGAATCAAAGTCTCATGAGGTTCTAATATCCTAAACAACTACAAGATTCTAATCGAAGCTAGAAGGTAACACACACCCAAGAGAACACACTCCACTAGCTCTACCATCCCAGATGACGCTTTTCTGAGAAATACAATCCATTAGGAACAACACTACCATCCCTGATGGTACATCTGAGAGATAACACTCCATAGGGTATCTCAAAGCCGACAGAACATCCCTACAATCCAAAGTGGTATACATATATGAGAACATGCTCTTCAGATCTTTCAATGAATAAATTCACATAGGAACCCAAAAAATTTTGATGCTCAGATTGGGGATCTCACTCATCCCTAATGGGGGATGCTATTAACCATACTGAAACCATGAAATGCATCATCACTAAGAAAGGGGATCACTCCCAAAACTACTAGGATACACTATGAACCTATTTTGGTATACTAAAGAACACACCTCCTTGGATAGAGGATGACTCCTGGGACTGCTGGGGGACACCACTGACCCAATATCGTAACTCAAAGATATCTCAAAAATGGGATCAAAATGAGTACCACTGGAGGAAACCAAAAACCCAATATGACATCCTAGAGATCATATCAATCAGATAGGGGATCACCTCTTGTGTAGTGTTGGTCATGAAAAATCCAAAAATCCCACTTGATACAACTCATGAAGTAGGGGATTGTACTCCCAATGATACCACAAACCCTACTTAAACTATCCAATGAGCAGGGGAAATTATACCCAATTATTCCAAAATCCCTAATAATACTACCCTCTTTATAGGGGATCATATAACTGAATATTACAATACCCTATTAGGCTATCCTTAAAGATATGAGATAACCGCCTGTGTAGTGTTGGTCACAACGATACCAATAACTCAATTTAGGGAAAAAATATATGATAGAGGATCCCTCCCCAACCTTCCTAGAGGGATGCTACAACTATAACAAATATCATATTATCAAGGGGATCAAAATCATTTATTGAGGATGTAATTCCACATTTTACCCTCATAGGGATAGACTAAGGGACTCACTCAACTTCTTCTGGTCTAAACATCACTAACTGACGAGACCCACAACATCGCCTCACATCATATCTCAAAGGCCCAAACCATTGACACCATCTACTTATATAAGGAAATATACTTAGTATAAGATTCTCAAAGGCCTCAAATCAAGCCTTGAAGAAGTAGATACGAAATGAAGAGATCTCCAAGAGAGAGTAAACACCATGTATGAGGGTCCACATGGTGCATGACCCCACATCAACACCTAGAAGTATCTCTCCCCACACGTCTTGTCTAGTCGTTTCACAAAAACTACATGTACCACTAGTACATGGAATGTATGATATATTCATATACTTGGCCATGTCATCTACCTATGCCCATGTTTGGAACCCCATTTCCATGTACACTGGCCATGTACTTTCACACGACTATGTATCTTGACATGACTTTATAATCTATGTCCCCTGTCCACATGACATGTGGTCACTACATGCTGTGTAACCCTGGTACACAAAGTGTAGTCCCCAAAATTCATCTTTCCCAAATAGGAAGAACATGAAACATGTGAACCTACACTACACACCATGTGATCGAGAATTCTGAATGGGAATTCCTTACGAGCATCCCAACTCACCCTGGTTTCCCCCAGAGCCTATAAATCGACCCGCAAAGGATCTATAATAGTCGTAATAGGGATATAAAATCCTAAAAAAATTCATATAAATAGAATCATGACATAAATTGAAAATCATCCTACCTCGTGAAGAAACACCAAAGATTTGGGTTCAGATCCATTCTCTAAAGTTCCTACACCATGATATGGGAGTATTCACCATCAAGATCAGAGATCTGTGGTGACACTTATCCTTGGATTCACCTCAGTTTTTCGATTTCCACAAAGTGGAGGGGGTGAGAGGTTTTATAATCACTTATGAAATGCACACATAATTTGGAGGTAGGGGTTATTTTTTTTAATTTTTATTTAAATAATAACCCTCAATTTAACACCCCACCAACTCACCTCCGACCTGTCACCCAGTACTGACAAATCTCATGTTGCACATAGGGAAAACACCATGTTTAGAAATAAAATGAAATATTGAATTTCTAATATGACACTTTTCATAGGATTTATTCCATGTTTCTAAATAAAATTCACTTGCATGGTAAAATATATTTAATATTTCTAATATCACCCTATTGAGGCTCTTTAGGCCCTAGGATTCCACACCGAATCAGTAATTTGATTTGTAAATATTCTTAGAAATATTACAAAGTTTTACAAGTCAAAACCTGATTCACTATAACATGATCATTTGGATCATTTCCCAGGGCCTTCTGAACAAAGGCATGTTTGATCATGTAGTGAATGTGAGATGAAGATATGTCCACTATGAATTGGAATTTGGAAACAAGAATGGGTGCCAATGTTTAGAATTAATTAACATGTTTTTATGGGGGTGGTAGTTGGAAACCATGTTAGGAGACTCATTAGGATTCTCAGGGTGTTTCTTGATGTAAAATTATTAATATGAAGGTGTCATGGATTATAACTAACAATTATAACCTAGGTCCTACTTTGGGAAACAATATAGGCCTGATTATGAATGATATGATGAAGTGGTTGAAACTTAGGATATATGGGATCAAGAAATCATCACCTAATTGTTTTAGTGGGTTTTAAAAGTGTTGACTAAGGTTTCGAATCTTTAAGTGCCCTATTGGGAAAGAAACATTTTAGAAGCATTTTAGGCATTAAATGGTAGAATGTATCCACTTGGGTGGATATTCATGATAGAGGTATGTTGAAATGTTTGTATCTATAACCACTGAGACTTCCTGATGATGATAAATAATAAGGTAGGGAGTTTGTAAGATCCCATGTCCATATGAGTCAAAAAAATTCAAAAGGAATTTGAATTTTTGTTTACTATATGAGTAAAATATTTATTGGATATTTAGAATAGAATTATGAGAGTTAAAATTAATCTAATTAGTGTTTTTAGATGAGAAATTAGGATTAAAAGGTAGCTTGGGTGCTTGGGTTCCTAGAGAGCATCAGGTTTAGTTTTAGGTGTTTTAGATAATTTTGGACAAGTATCACTATTTTGGGGACATAGTTTAGGGGAAAGCATGTGTCTCCCAGACCCTCAATGAAATTTATATCCATTTTCAATGGATAATGGTTATATCAAAATCTTGATGCATAGTAAAGGTTAAAATGTGTGGGTTTTTTGAGGAAATCTTATGACCGGGTTTGGAGGTGTAGGTTTGAAACTTGGGTTTAGAAAACCTGTGTGGATTTTCAAGGAAAAACGTGCATGGTTTCCAGAGGGTTTTATATCCACCACATGCTTATCACATGATTTGTAAATCCATGCAACCAAACCTTGTGATGCGGGGGGCTCAAGAAAAAGATAACTTTAGGGTTGGTGCTTGGTTTGGAAAATCGTGTAGCCAAACCATGAGGCTAATTTAAAGTGGTAAAATTACTATCCCCCCTTCAATTTATTAAGGGTAATCCTCCCTTATTTGTATAATACTCCTTGAACATGACCCAAGTATCCCCTCCTCCTTCTCCGTCAACAACAATTGGATTTGGGTTGTTTTTAGAATAATTATTCAGTGATTTGAGAAATGCTTCCACCTATGATATCCTCTTTTATTTTTATAATATATTTACTTTTAATTTTTTGGATTCCCTAGTTAGGGTTCTCTGTCTGATTCCATTAAATCATGGTGGAATCAGATACCAATGATGGTCCTTGCACTCTACCTTGGAAGGGGATATCCCAAGTGGCCATCCACACCTTACTGTGAGCTGTTTCATCAAGGTATGTAACCATGGTAACTTTTTAAATTTTTACAACATAAGTTAAATTAAAATAGTAATTTTTTGTCATCTTGTGATAGATATTTTTTCAAAAATAGTGTCATAAGTTTCTATAGGACCTCCGATGGTCAGCTGGCTTCAGTTTAAGTGTTGGAATGACCACTTAGTGTTCTATTAAAAATTATTATGAGTGAGTTTTAGGTTAATCAATTAATTATAAATGTTAAAAATAATAAATTATGGTTTTTATGTGTGTTAGGGGATCAATACATGGATAAGTTTTTAGTTGAATAAGGACATGGCTAGATGGGATTGAACAAGACTTATTAGCTACTACTTACCCTTAACATTAAATCAAAAAGTACGAAATAAAGGTAGGTGGTCTCACATACTTTCCCTATGGAATTTATGTCTGATTATGTTGCATGGGGATGATTGATATCACCACTAAGGGTGATGAACCAATTTAATTTAAAAAAATGAATTGTTTATATTAAATTAAATTTCTTAGTTAAAATGGGTGGATGCCAAGGGTAATAAACAACCCCTGTACACTAGTGTGAAACCTCAACCACCAATGGACGAGACAAGAAAATTTTCCACTAGATAGTCTCAAAACCACTTGTGATGTGAGGGTAGACTAAAGATACTTAAAATCCCAGGTATAGAGAATTAGAAACCTCTAATATGGATTCATGGGTGGACTAAGTGATCATAGTCTGTGTGGTATTTAGAGGATACCTCTTTGAACTATGAGTTGTTATGGCTCATTAGGACATGAATGAGTGAGAAACCCTTTTTTGTTTGACGTGAGAAGGCCTATGCATATAAGACATAAGTATAAAGGGACCAAATTGGGCGAGTGGAATGACCAAGAGTGACCCTAAGGGCTAAAATTGGATGTGGGTTATCTCTTGATTATTTACTATTTGGAGATACCTTATGTAATCGACAATGTCGTGCTACCCTAATGATGATTCTATGGGACACGATGTCCTATGTGTTGGGTACTGACCTGGGACCATGTTTGAGATTAAGGACTATAAGTGGAGTGCCTCTATTTGGTTTGACTAGAGGAACCATAGTGGGTGTCATTTTATAGAATGACCTTAAGTAGTTATATAGGACTATGGGTAGTGATAGTTTTGAGTTCCACCTAGAACATTAATCAACAAGAAATCCTATTTGGGATGAGATAATAATGATGTGAATGGGATTTTGGTCATACCTTGTGTTTTATTTACTAATGGGATATTCCCTTAGGGTGTTTTTGATAAGGTTGGGTTACAATTGATATGGATATGGATATGGTTGTGCTTCCACAAGTTAGAGCTTGGTATATGGTTGGGGTTTTCATAATTTGATCCAATATGGTTAGTATTCCATAATTTGGAGTCTGGTATGGATTGGATATTCCATAGATATGGATATCATTGATTGTAGTTCCCTGTTGTTGAATCTTATTGGTAGAGTCACCATTGATTTTGATCTCAATATATAATAAGGGAATCCTTGGAATTGGAGCATGGATGATTGGAGATTCCATGAATTTTGAGCTCATGATATGGATGTTTTGGGCCACATCCCTAGAGATGTGATGAATTTATATGGCCTGCCTTGAATCAGGAGCCCATACAATAGGTATTTCATGGGCTTTATCCCTAGAGTCATGAGGATATTATAGGATCTTCCATCAGTTTGGAGCCCAAGATAGGACTACCATGGGATGGGTCTATAAAGTAATGAGAACTGGATGCAGATTCTATGGATTTGGAGCCTCTATGTTACTTGGTTATAATTTTCATTGAGACTTGTGTAGAGATACCCCAACACTAGATAAAGCATGTATGGTCAATTGAATTCATATATATAAGTATTGACACAAGTTCATTTTAATTATTTTTTATAGTTGTTTATTTTTATTATGGTCATGTCACCTCCACATATAACTATGTATGCTAGTTATTATGGGACCACATTAGTGGTTCCCTATAATATTTTATACTCACATCGTACTCAAGCCACCATTACACTTGGGTACCCAATTTGATATTCAATTGGTTGTAGGCACATGATGGGAAGAGGATCAGGTTGATCAAGTGTGATGACTTTGATGTGTACATGTATTTTAGGATAAGGTTTAGATCAAGATTTCTTGGAATCAACATCATTCAGTTTATTATCTTTATTTTTGTATGTATATGTCTATAAACCTAGTAGGTGGTCTATTGTATGTATGACATGTTTGTTTTTTCCTTACTGAATTTTATTTTTTTACTTATTTTTTATTTAGATTCTTCCATTTTCATTTTATTTTTGATGTATGTTTATTAGTTATTTTTTTATTTCACACTATGATATATGGGGTATAATATCCCCAAAATAACAGCTTATACCCCTCTATTAGTCAGCAGGATCTAGTATACTAGGAGGTGTGCCTATGGAACATAACAAAAGTTAGTCTAGGTTCGAGTTAGAGGTTAGGGGTTGTGAGAAATTTCAAATATTATTACATATAATGTGTATAAATGGTATCACATGAGAATACTATTTATGGTAAATATTGAATAATTATTGTAAAATAATAAGATCATGTACCTCATATGTAAAGATACTAAACCTTTGGGTTCTAGGATTGTGTAATTTTGTGAGACATAATATTTAAAATATATAAAATATGTAATATATATGTGTTCCACGTGTGGGTTTTCTTACATGGTATCAAAAAACATGTATAGTTTTTATTTCTTACAGTAGTTCTGGGAGTGTGGGTATGTGGCACATTAGTTAGTATCAGAGAAAAGTTTAGTTATTTTAGGGAATTATAATAATCAGATAGAACCTAATACAACTATTTTATCTAGGTTTCTACAATCCTAACCTTAGGTATATATGATTAGGACTAACCGTCCAACTACCTAAGGGTCCGTTTGTTAGCAAGATGCAAGTCCCATGTTAGGGTGTGGGGAGAATCATGTGTACCTGATAACAAGGGTTTAATAAAATCCCTATCATGAGTCATTTTCCCATGGAAAGTGGGTATTATGTGATTGTGAATAAAACCATGAGGGTTGGATGCCTATATTAGATAGTGTCATAGAACTAGTGAGATCTGGTGGATGGATCTATAGACCTTCTCCTGGTATCAGATCTATGGGGGTAGGTTTGAACACCCCTAAAGTAACACTAAAGTGATTTTATTATACCTAGGGTTATATATTTCTCCCATTGGGTGTCTATGATCATGAATAATGACCCTACTTCCTGGGATTTCATCTATTAAAAATATTTAAGTACCACATTAGGAAATGGGGAAAACTGCATGAACTTGATAATAAGGGTGCGATCAAACCCCCATGATGAGGCATTTTCCCATGGAAAGAGGGGTGATTACATTAGAAAGAAAAACATAGGGGTGATATTCCAAAAGAGGATAATTTCATGGCACTGGAGGGGATTATTTTCATTTTTTGTTAACATGATTGAAGATATTGAGAAAATTATTTAAGGTTGTTGAGAAGTTATTAGAGTTTAATTTTTTTTAGTTTTTTATAGTTTGATAGAGTGAGTTTGAAGAAGTTATATAAGTGTATTATGTGATCTATAATTTATAGATTCTAGTATATGAAATTTTTGTTCATAATATTAATTTTTATGCTAATTAAGTCATTTCATATGACTTTTTTATTTTTGTAAGACTTTGCATCCTTTTTTATGACTCTGATTCCCAATGTAAGTCTTCATCATGAGACTTCAATTATATATATCATTATAATACATGAGAATATGCCTTTAACATATACTTTTAGATGATATTGCACATGAATTCATGAGACTATAAGACTTATAAATTTATATGATGAAACCAACATATGAATTCTATGATTGTAGGATTTTCAATGTCATACGATATATCTAAAAATAATATAAGGGTCCAAAATTAATATATTCTAAAGAAATTAATTTTAAAAATGATAAATATGATATTAAAAGTTTTAAAAATCATATTTATCATATTATTCAAGATGATATATGTGAGAAATAGAAATGGGTTATATCTAGACACCTTTATAGAACTTTTGAGCTCGTTAATAGAAAAATGTACATTATAGTTTCAAATATTAGTGTGTTCTTTAATAATATCTTTATATTATTTCTATAATGTTAGTGGGATGATAATTTTCCATTATTAAGTCCAAATAAGCACTAACATATGATTATTCAATGATTAAAACTGATTTCTGAGGTGTGAATGATCAAGTTGCTAAATTTTTCAACAATTGTACCACAAAAAATTTACTCACATTATAAATAGACTGAAGATGATAATTTTGAGCTGATTTAGTGTAAATATAAATATGGATACTTCATTAAATTCATATATTCACTTATTTATGAATTATTCCATTATAGTGATTAAATGTGGGATTTTCTGGCAAGCCAAAATAAAATAAGGGTAGTTGTGGAATTATATTGGATACAAGAAATTATTAAAAGTATAGAATAATCAAGTGATTTTGGTGTATGTTTATGATCCTAACCTAATATGGAAAGAAATGATATAGTAGTGTATGATTCAATTTTGATAAAAATAAATAATGTTGATATAATTCCCCATAATTTCATACTTATTTTTAGCACATTTCAATAACTAAATACAACATTTATAAAAAAACATGAACATTTGAGGTTTAGTGTCTAAGAAACTAGGTACATAGTAAATGACATACATGGTACAAAAAATAAAACATAAAATAACTTTCAACTCTTTTGAAAGGCTTATTTATTATCCAATCCTAGTTCACCTCACTATATTAGATTTCCTAGAAAAATTTATCAAATGAAATGGGTGAGAATAAAGCCCAATAAGGGATAAAAAATGAAAATAGATAAA
Organism: Viscum album; assembly: GCA_963277665.1. Classification (NCBI taxonomy): domain Eukaryota; kingdom Viridiplantae; phylum Streptophyta; class Magnoliopsida; order Santalales; family Viscaceae; genus Viscum; species Viscum album. Next base: position 506,764,785 of record OY728159.1, read on the forward strand.
TTATGAACATATTAGGTGAAACATGAGGCATAAATTAAGAACATAAACATAAGAACCTAAGGCATAACATTAATATATGAATATTAGAATAAGAGGAATAACATGAAAATGTTGTTGTAACATAAAAACCAGAAATTGAAAAGCATATCATCATTGTTAATCACTAAGGTTTCATAAAAATATTACCAAGTTTTTTAATTAAGGTATTATAAAACATTACTAAGGAATGCTTCTAAGGTATCATAAAAATGTCATATCCAGAGATTAATTCTTTTCCCAATGAATTTTGAGTGGTATTAGGGCTCACCCTTCATATGTCTAACATTATGTGTGCCACATCGATCAAAGATCAAAAGTACATATCAATTTTACCCATGAGTAGGGAATTCGGATTTCATAAAAGGATTACCAAAATCAATAATGGATTGTTACATCTATATGAATACCCTTGAACAAAAAATGGGTTCGATATTTACAATATAAAAAATATGGCCTAAAAAGTTAAGGAATGAATTATACAGCATAACAAGTATACAAATGAGATTATGGAATGGGTTTAATGAGATAGAATAGTAATATATCATTAAAAATGAATCATATGGATAGTAAATGGGTGTTTAAAAAGACATGATAATAAAATATATTGAGAATAAAAAGGCTTATCAAAAAAAATTCTTGAATGCAAAAAGAGGAGGGGGAGAACCCTTACCTTTCTAGGGAGCTTTTTAAAGATTAATATGGATAACTTATAACCATATAAACTACTTGGAGGTACTATTTAGATGGGTAAATGGGAGGTGATTTGTGCTTAAAGGATTTGGAGTGTGGATTTAGGGAATAAGGGGTGGATATTCATACTTGAGGAGGGGTGGTTTTAAGGGATATAATATTTTTTATTTTATTATTTAAGAAAACAAATTGTGGGTGAAATAAATTCCATTGAATTTTATATAAAATTAATGATACAAGGAGGTTGATATGACATTTAAATCATGAAAAAACAGGAGGAAACCTCCCAATTACCCCATTTAATTCACTGAATCCAAAAATATTTTTTATAAAGGGAAAATCAATGTAAGGTTCCAAAATTTTAAGTAAAAATTTATAAATGAAAATTAACATATTTAAATTAATTAATATACTAAGTAAACGAAATTTTGATTAAATAACAGGTTTCATAATTTTTTTATCATTCTCAAAATATTTTATTTCGTATAAATTATGGTATTTGTAAAATGTTAATTTTTTCTTTTTTACTAAAAAATCAAATTTATCAGAAGAATTAAAAAAATAACCCTAAGAAAATTTTTAATTGTTGATTAAAAAATAATATTCATTTTTTTAAAAACAATTATTGAAATATGATAATTTTATCTTTAAAATAAAAATCCATATTTATTGAAAATTAATATTTGTATGACATAATTATCTTTATGACTATTATTAAAAAATTACCTGGAACTTTGTTAAATTATATTATCATTTATATTTAAATAAAAATTTGTTTTAATATATTTCATGAAAATAAATTTTATTTAAAATTTCTAAATTTATCATAAAAATAATTTAATCATTTTCCAAAAATAAAAATTTGGTTTTTTATATTAAAAATCTATTTTATCATATTCATCCAATATTCAAGAGCATTTTTTATTTTATATGAATAATATTAAAATAAAATAAGGAATAATGGAATTTGATAAGAGTAACATTTATTTCATTTATAAATAATTATACCTTAATACTACTTAAGGTCTAGATACATAACCCATTATTACATTGGTATATTCCCTAATGGTAAGATGTGTGATAGTCGTAGTTTGTTGGGGTGGTTTAGCCAAAATTACTCTAGTGATGATCTATAATAGATTGAGATAATCTCACAAATTATCCTACCAATACCTGATTTGATTAATTTCAACTTGGGTTTGATCAAGGGTGTAGGGTCCTGAAAAATCCTCAAAGTAAATTTTACCCAAATCCCCCAAAGAATTGGGGAAAATAATCAAAGAAAAGACCGGTCTGCGAACCGGTCCCATGGAAGTGCAATGTGGCCAGGCCCCACGAAGAACCTCTCCGCGAACCATTGTCATTCACGAAATGGAGGCGGAGAGCCTCCGTGGTCGCGAGGCAGGATGGGCGCCAGTCCGGTTCACCATCAAGAATCGCCCCAACCCCGGACCGCATCGACTGGATCAAGCCGCACCCGTTGTCGGTCGCGGAATGGAGGCGGAACCCTCCGTGGCCGCAGAGCACTCCCTGAGTTCACCTCGCGGAGGGGGAGAAGCGTTCAATAACCACCACGAATCGCAGATTGGCCAAGTCAGCTGTAAACCAGGTATTTGGTTATGGGCCTCCGTAAAAGGTGTCGCGTGGCCACAGATACATCCCTTTCCCCACTCTATAAAAGGAGACTCAGGGGGAAGGAGAAAGGGATCGGAGAACTGAAATCATATTCGGAGGGATTGGAGATTCGGAAGGTGATCATTTGAAGAAAGGCTTCAGGTTTCGCAAACAGCGAAATCCCCATCCGCGAACCTCAACAGGTATATGAATTAAGAAGGAATTGGAAAATGCATAATAATTTGGTGAACCGCCAACCTAAAATAATGAAAAAGGAGAACCGTGATACAAACCCCCTCCGTGGATGACTTCCCCGTGGACCAGGGAGTTTATGCCTCTTTTCCCATCCGTCGTACCGCGTAGCACTTTCCTACATGGGCGAATCCCCGACCGAAGAGCCTCCGATCGGCGCCGCCCTTAGCTGCCGCTACCCGCCTAGAACCCTCTGGGAACCACCCTGGATCGCGAATTGAAACCAAAGCTGTGAACCAACCTGGTTCGCAGATTGAACCCGAAGCTGCGAACTACCCCGGTTTGCGGATTGAGCCCGAAGCCGCGAACCACCCCGGTTCGCGGATTGAGCCCGAAGCTTCGAACCAACCTAGTTAACGGGACTCCAATCAGTCCCCGGACCACCCTGGTTCGCGGATGGCCTCTCCAGCCGCGTGTCACTTCCCCACGCGAAGGGCGCCACCACCCATACCCCTCGATGGCTCGCTAAATACTTCAGTGTTCTCATTTCCCGAGCCAGGTAAAATCCTTCCGATCCAGCCAAGTTCTCCGTGACTCCCTTATTGGCCTATTCATCGGACCCGAGCCGAGGCCTCCGCCAGAGCCACCGGACCTGCATGGTGTAACTTTCAGGCACATCAGCATGCCAGGTTGAGTTCACATACCCACGGTAAACTGGGGAAATGGGGTTTCCCCGACCCTTGAGCAGATTCCTGAAGCATTCCTGGGTTCACATTCCCACAGTAATGTGGATTCTGAGCTCGGGAATCCCGTTTCTGCCCCTCCACTTGTTGAGGGTTCCTCAAATATGGTAAAATAGCCATCAGAAGGAATCCCTCGTGCACTAAAAGAGAGGAGATTGGCACAAGAGCACCCCCTTTCCCTCTCCTGCTGGGCTTTGTCGCCCCGGGCATCCATCTCATAGTAAGCCCCGACCTTTTGGGCCACCTTATAGTGTAATCCCCAATTCATCACCCTAGGCTGCTCCACACGTAAGCTCCACTCCGCTTATCACAGACGCACCTTTCACGATGTGATCATCTAGTCTCTGCTGCCTCTTGTTTCTCACACCGAGCATGACTCACGTGGGCTTAGAGAAAACATCGACCATGATAATCCATCATTATGGGCCTCCTCAGAGTGTAATCCCCAATCCATCATTATGGGCCTCCTCAGATTGTAAGCCCCACTAAGATAACTACAGGGATTTTGATCCATGCCAAAGCATGGTACGTAGGAAGCCTCCACGAGGTTCAAGCCACCCACTCGGTCGTTTCTTCACATCGAGTTCCACCCTCGTCCAGCATGACGTTAAACTGTATGTACTAACTACATGTACTTTGATCCCTGCCTCCTAGATAGGGTACGTAGGAAGCCTCCATGAGGTTCAAGCCCACCACCCATCGGACCACCTAGTCTCTCTTCATGTCGGTTCCCCGACACCTATCCGAACTACATGGACTTTGATTCCTGCTTCCTAAGAAGGGTACGTAGGAAGCCTCCTTGAGGTTTAATCCCAACAACCGGTCGATCCAATCATCTCCACATCAGTTCACCGCGCCACTCCTAGTGCCACCTCAAGCGAGTTCCAACCCTTCGGGGTCATTAATCCAACGAGGGATGGTAAACCTCGGGCATAAATGATTTTGAACCCCTGTGTCTAGTTGACCGTTTCCCACCAAGGTTAAATCCATAGATACAATGTTTGGGTATAAACCAAAGATTCACGAACATATGAATACGTCTTAAATCTATACGAGTGTCCCGGAACAGACAATAATTCTTCCCCAAAAAGGGTGTGATGAGCCCAACTTCCCATCCTCTCGACCAATGTGAGTTCTTAAGAGTCGCTGGTCAGACCATCCGACGAACGCCTGCCTTTGGAAAGAAGGTACATAAATCATTGGATATGGAGCCGTTGGAAATTTCGTGGCTGAAAACTAGAAAGAAAGAAAAAATGGTGAACCCGATGTGAATTTTTAACCAAACATGACGAGTTTAACCTAATCCCAACCTGTTCCCCCTCATGCTCTAAAGGAGGGTCAAGCAAGGTCATTAACTATGCATGGGATTATGAGATGCTGCTTTGACGGCCTTTCTGCTTGTATTTGCTAAAATGTTTTTCAGGTACCACTTTCAGAACTCCCTTCGTTCCAATGGCATCGCAAAGGAACTCACAAATGCGTGTTTCCAACAACGCAAGGACGAGACTTCCTCAACAACGGAGGACCCCGTCACCCACCCAGTGTCTTCAACGCTAGGTCTCAGACATGCTTATCCAGGAGTACCACATTAATGGTACTCTCCCAACGGTGGAGGCGGCTATGCACGCCCTCCAGTCCGCCAGAACTCGCCGGTCGCCTACCCAGCAATGGCCACAAAGGCGAATCCAGACATCCCCTGTTGCTGTCTCCAACCGCTTCGGGAGTCTGTCCCTGGAACTGGACAATGCGTACCTCCCTTATCTTAGGGAGGAGGATGAGGTCGACGTTGGGGACTTCATCCCCACCGAACGGGGGTTCCGCTCCAAGGCCCCCACCGGAAGATGCCATCATAGTCATGACGCGACCCAACATCCTCGCACCTAAGAGGATGTCTCCCCGAGGATTTAGGCCCACGCTCCCCGAGCTATGGCCCCTCGGACCGCTCGACAAGGGCGAAAGACGTACAATCGGAGACCGGTCATCACCCTGGTCCCTGAGGAGGAGATCTGCTGCCCAGCCGCAGAGACGTACCACGAACATGCACCTACACCCGTTCACTCCTCCCGGGCCCGCCATCCAGACATGGCGGCCTTATACGAGCCGGCACGTATCCCCGACGAGCCCCATCAAGCCCGTCGCTCATGCAGGATGACACCTACTAGGAAGGAACCTTTCCCTGCCCAGGGTCGTAAAGCCCACCAGCTCGACGTGGTGGCGACCCGGCACCTGCAGGACCAACTCCTAGCAGTTGCCTCTGACGCCCGTCATCCCGATATGGTGGCGATCAACAAAGCCTGCCACCCAGATGTGGAGGCAAATCATAGGCGGGCACATCTCCCTGCCAAAAAAGACCACCGACTAGATATGGTGGGAAACCAATATATGCAGAGCCAGCTTCTTGTGGATGCAAGTAAAGTCCGCCACCTCGATGTGGCAGAAAACGGAGAGAAAAACCGAAATATCCCGGCACAGGGGAAGATTCGTTCACCTGCCCCGACACAGGAGAATTGTCAGTACCCACTGACCACTGGAGGACCGAAGCAGGATATTCCTAATCCGATACCGGAATGGGCCTTCATACCCATTCCAGCCAAAGATGTCTCTTTACATATCCTGGACATGATGGAGGAGCAGGTATCGATCCCAGATCATATCTTGCAGACTTGCCAGAATGTAATTGAAACGGCAGAAACATCAAGGACTCGGGCCCATGAGCCCGTCTCCCCAATTGAGATGACTCATCTAAGAGATGTGATAGCCGCCTCGGAGTAGATCTGCATCCCTGCTTCTGCCAAGGAGGGTCGCCGACTATATTCCACGACACAAGGGAAACCAGATCGAGCAGCTTCACTCGTTCCAACTGGGGGACACACGTCCATCACGGTGGATGCTACAAAGCAGGCATATATCCCTACTAAAAGTCAACATGTTCGTCGGCGTATCCCGACAGCATCACGGGACCCAATTAGATAGGGAACCGAAGAAGGTGAAGGCCATTATCAACAGCAGACGGTCCTCGCTGCACGCAAAAGAGCACCTCGAACACGCCGAAGGCAGCCGGAAAATAAAGAGCGGGTTCATGACTCCTCTCTACTGGAAGCTGGAGTTTCTGATGCCGCTAAGCACGCATCAAAAGATCGAAACCCTGCCCACCCATTACCATATTATGGGAGTGTCAGTAGCAGTTGCGAAGGTCCTCCCCGTAATATCGCTACCAGCAGCTCTGAAGGACCTCCACAGAGCACCTGTGGGGGCCTCCCATGCGGGCATATAACGATCGGTCACAAGATCTTCTCTCTTGATACAAGTCATGGAAAACCTCCACGTGACCAGAAGATCGAGCAGCAAGAAGGTCCTCCACTTGTTGCGGTCCACCCTGAAGGTCCTCCCCGGGGTATACACTGCAATCACTCTCCATGCAGTGGGACCACAGATTGTGATAGTAGTCCTCGCTATCATTGTCGCAACTACAGAGGCCCTCCACGTAGTGATGTCTCATCACGACAAGAAGGTCATCCCCTTGTCATTGCCATCCCTGAAGGTCCTCCCCAGGGGTTACGCTGTAATGAAACTCCGCGAAGCCGGGCATCAGATCACGGTGGTAGTCCTCGCCACCCTGATAATGGAGGTCCTCCCCGTAGAGACGTCGAGAAATGAGAAGGTCCTCCCCTCGTTGAGGTACATTCTGGAGGCCCTCCCCAGGATGTATCCTATAGATATTCTCCCTACGGCAGCAGTAATGGTATTCCTCGCCATTGCCATAGCAGTGATGGTAGTCCTCGCCACCATGGCCACCATTGCGAAGGTCCTCCCCGCAATGGCCCCAAGCAACAAGACGGTCATCCCCTTGTCGCGGCGTGTCCTGAAGGTCCTCCCCAGGATGCGCGTCGAACGTCAAGCCATGATGGTCATCCTCACTATGATGGAAGTTGTTGCGAAGGCCCTCCCCGTAACGATGCTCTGTAGCTAGAAGGTCCTCCCCTTGCTGTGACACGCCTTGAAGGTCCTCCCCAAGGTGTACACTGCAAAATTACTCTATGTAGTGAAGCCTCGAGCGGTAATGGTATTCCTCGCCATTACGGCTGCCATTGCAGAGGTCCTACCCATGATGGCATATCATATCGACAGGAAGGTCCTCCTCCTGCCAAGTCAAGCACCGAAAGGCCCTCATATGTCGAGGCACTCAGAAGGACGGGATCGATCATGTCAGATTCCTATCTTGTCGCTAACGATGCCCTCCTTCGATCAGGAGTCGTTCTAAGGCCACGTTCATATTCTGAACTACCTAGGAATCTCCCACAAGACAATTCTATACCTACCAGTCCCACTGCCTCTGACCACACTGGTAGTGAGCATCTCAGTTGGGCTGACCAGGTAGAGGAGTCACTAGTGGAGGAGTATGCCGATATGATGCACCTGAGGAAACGACTGGCTAGGGATGATATACCAGTTATGTTTTGACCTACAACCACCTCCTAGTTCGACATACCCAGAGAGTTGTCAGAGGAATGTCTGCACGACATCCTCAATAATATATGGACAACCCTCCGTTGACTGAAATCAAGCTTCTTGCCCTATTATGGGTATGTAGACCATGTCAAGATGATAGGGGACCTCCGACGTCACATCGAACTGGTGGCCCTTTCTTCTACGCGACGACAACGCCCTGAGAGGCGTAAAGGAAGCATGGAGATAGCCTTCCTCTGTGTGCTACACCGACTATGCCGCCTCCTCGGTGATTCTCCAACGGGAGTCCATATCAGGGGCTGGGGAGAACATGGAGCTCTGCATTTCACTCCGCTCCCCGCCCAGAAGAACCCATTCGGCGTGGTGTCTTGCAACATCATCCCATCAAGACGACAATCAAGTGGTCTCACTATTTAGGGAAGGCAACACACCCAATAGAGTCGAGCCATGAGTAAGTCCCAGAAGCATCAGGCCCAGTGGGAACAAGCCATCCAAGAACTCCTGAATCAGGACACCGAGAGCATAAAATAGGCCTCTCTCCTAAAAGAGTCCAATCAATGATCTCTGCCTGCATTCCCAGAAGGGACTGATCCACAGGTGAATTAGGCTTCAGATCCGGTCCACCCCCGAATGGGGGAACACGAGATCAGGAAGGTCGCAATAGTAGTAGGCACTGCTTCCATCCAGGTTCAACCCCAGCCTGCAGGGCTGTGGGCATTTTTAACAAAAAATTCCCCCGTAGGACCGATGAAACCGGGAAGAGACTCGATGTCCAAGGAACGGGGACAACCCCATCCCTCAGGGCTGGGGGCATTATTACCCCCTCAACCACAACCTCCCCCACGAGAATTAGTGTTATCTCGTCTAGGGAGGATGGTCAAAAGAGGAGGTTCCTGTCCTATCCCATTATTTGAATCATCATCCCCTCCGAGAGGAAGGCGCACCGTAAGGTCACATCAAAGAACTCTCCACGTCACCCTTCAGCAAAAAGTCTGAGGGCAATCCCAGGTCATGAAGGGGAAGGCCAGCCGAAGACACAAGAGATTCTATTCTTATTTGGAAGATGACATCCCCTCCACCCCGCAATATGCGTTCATCAACGTCATAGAGGTTAACCCCATGGGTGACACCGGGGAAAATGCAAATCTGGACAGATCGGGAGATGATGGTTCTGGTCGGGCTGTGACTCACAACGAACCCCCAGGGGTGCACACCCAGAACCAGAGGGCCGCTTTAAATTTGTCCTCCCCTTCAGATAACCTCCCTCTTCCTGCCCAGTGAGCTTCCAACAAGGAAAAGAACAAAGGAACTGTTACCCTTAACCCTTCCCCTTCCCTTGATAAAAACGAGCCACTCACACTTGAAGAGAGGTTTGCTCGACAGAAAGAAGAGATGAAAGAATTGAGGCGGCTTAACGCTGAGCTGCTCCAGATGAACCACCTTATTGAAAGTGCGTCCCAAGAAGAGCTATGTCATGCACTCCTAGAAAGTGCACCTCACATGCTAAGGCTTTCCCCGACAAATGAAGTAGGATCAGGGATCCTGCCCAATGAGGCACCTGGTTCGTCCAACTACCTAAACGTGGATGATGAATACCAAGATTTCCCCCCACTTTGGAGGAAACTGAAGAAATTACGCTTGAACCCTTCGAGGGTACCCCGAATGGAATATGCACCCTTGGTGCCGGCCAATCTGGATCCTCAGGAAATGCCTCGGGCTACGCCTACCCAGGACCAGGCCCAACAGGATGTAAACTAGGGGCTCACCAACACCATCGAGGCACTAACCGCATGATTGGAAGAAATGGAAGGTCGACGCGCTCCGATACAGCCAGATTGGAAACCCTACCCAGATTGGGTGACCAACACACCACCTCCACCCAATTTTGGGAGCCATGTATTCTCCATATTCAATGGATCAGGCGATCCGGAGTAGCATTTGATGCACTATGCATCCTATTGCAACCCTATGATGGGGAATCCGGAACAATAAGAAGCAGTGAAACTCAGATGCTTCGTATGGACCTTGCAAGGATCTGCCTTCGTCTAGTATACGAGTCTGCCGACCAAGTCAATAAAGAGCTAGGAGGACCTCCGGCAGCAGTTCCTGTTCCACTTCAGCTCAACGCTGCCTAAAACAACGGTCAGCGATCTCATGAACTGCAAGCAGAGGGAGAACGAGAGGTTCTCAGATTTCATTACCAGATGGAAAGGTCTGAACTATTATCTAAGAAGACCAATACCTCAAGATGAGATACTATCTATATGCATCAATAATCTTAGCGATGATCTGCGAACACCACTCATACCGATGGAGTGCACCACTGGCTTCCACCATCTCTCAGCCATTGCCCAGAGAATTGAGGACTCCCTGCAGCGGACTAATTCAAAGTCCCGAACAACCTCGCAGGCTCCTGTAAAAAGAGCCCCTAGAGATGAAGCGTCTGTTGTCACACTCAAGCCGGCCCCTATGCCCGCTCCACCGCTCAGGCCTCTACCAAATCGTCAAGGGCCCCCTAAATATCAGCGGCCACCCCCGCCTAAATGGGACGATTAGAGAGTACCGAAGCGAAACCAGTTTGAGGAATGTAGACAAAATGTATACTTGTTCTGGGACGATCAAGTCCGCTACTACTTCATTGCCGCTATGAATTATAACTTGCTTTGCCTTCCGGAACTGAGGAGACCTGAAGAGGTCGGCGGCGATGATAGGCCGGATTATTCCCCCTACCACCGGATGTTAGGGCACAATATCCGAGAATGATTCATCTTCAAAGACCTTCTGTAGAGGATGGTAGACTCTGGACAGGTTGAGATGGGGCCACCCCCAGCACATGTGGCATGTATCTCTACCACCGACTCCGACAAGGAGGAGGGGTGGCAGAAAGTCACCAGCAAGTAGGGGCAGAAATTTGACAACTGGGTGACTTGGAAGACTATCAACCGAGCCCAGGGCATACTCTGAGCTCAACTACAGCAGCCGGTGTTGCCACCAACATCCCCTGAAGCTATAGAGACGACAACATCGGCCTCACAACCCTCCACGAGCCGGTCATTCGGGCGTAATCGACGGAGGAAACAATCGCAAGAGGAGTAGTCCGTGACGGGGACAAAGTTAGTTCCGACCCTGGCAGATTTCATGCCCTCAAATTTGGCACCACGGGCACTGACCCACCAAACGGCACCATCAGAGACAACCGACCAGGTTGACCTGTCAGAGGATGAAGAGCCAATTTTTGGTTTTCACAACGTCATCCATCTCATGGAATCATTCCCTAATGAAGGGTATGATTATGAACCCGAGTTCCCTGCATGAGGATCCGGACGGAGGAATCGCAGAGGCAGAGGATACCAGGGGAGGCGTAGCCGCGGCCGAAACCAACCCTATTGTTGGACCACGACCCAGACCGTCAATATTGCGGAAACCCGTGGGAGAGCCCTTCAAGGGACTCAGCAGAAGAAGGAATGCCCCTCCACTTGCACAAACAACCACTCTGGCCCTGTTGTTCTGCAATACCCACTAGAGGAGGAGCAAGTTTTTGGTCACCTAGTGCACACAAACATACCGGCCAGGCCAAGTCCCCAAAACGTGGGAACACCGTCGACATCCGTCCCTGCGGCTGTTACCTCCTTGTCAAATGCTCCAACTACCAAAGCACCCACTAAGACTCTCTCGTCAACATAGAAGCATCGACCTCTGGAGCAAAAATACAACATCCTTAAGCAGATGGAATCAGTACCAGCCATGTTTTCAATCTTGGATGCCCTGGGTTTGTCAGCTAACCTTAGGGAGGCGCTTATCGAAGCTTTGATCAGCCCCCAGGAATTTCAAGCCGAGGTAGCTGCCACCGAGATTTACCGGATAGAGACTGGCCCGACTGAATGCAATGCGGTGATTTCCTTCACCGATCAGGACGAAGATGCCATCATGCAAGGAAACATCAGACCGTCATATGTATCCGGCACACTGAATGGTATTGAGATCTAAAAAGTCTTTATAGACAATGGCTCTGGAGTTAACCTCCTTCCCCTACGGACACTCCGTAAGTTGGGCTACAGTGAGGATGATCTAATTCCCTCAGCCAAAACTTTGTTAGGTTATGAAAAGAGTGATCAGAAACCAATGGGACAGATTAAGATAAAGACCCATTTTGGTGACCTGGTAGCCTACACAGAATTCCTGGTAGTTCGGCAGAGCACATCATTCAATGCCCTACTGGGAAGGCCGTGGCTCCACAAGCACATGGTCGTTCCTTCATCCTATCACCAGTGTATCAAGTACTACGTCAATGGACAAAGTGGGATGTTGCACGCCGACAAGGCCCCTTTCGAGCTCTCCGAGTCACATTACATCGACGCCGGGTTCTATGAGAAAAAGAAGAAGAAGCCTTTGGTCGAAGACATCGACTGGATACCCACTCAAAATGTCCTAGAAATGGTCCCCGATGACCCCCTTAGGCAGCTGGGTAGAGATTATGTCATGCCCATCAACCGTGTTGAGAATAGGAGTTCAAGTCCGGACACGCATTCAGATGTCCTCATGACTTCAGCCATGATGGAAGAGCATGACAATGCGGGAATGTCTACCAACCCTCGATTTGGGGACGAATACTCAAGCAGGTATGCCCACGATGCCTCTCCCTCAAAACCTCAAAGGCTCAGACCAAAAACTCTCTTCTCGTAAAATCAAGAAGATGAGGACTTGGGAGAAGAAGAGGGGGAAGATCTCAGGGATGCACCTCCCTCATTTCAGGAAGGTATCTCCAACACTGTGGATGAACTCAGGGAAATAAACCTAGGTACCGAGGAAGACCTGAGGCCCACTCTCATTAGCGCGACCATGTCTCCCGAGGAACACGGGGTATATGCCTCCTTTCTAAAGAAACACTGGGATGTCTTCGCCAGGAATTACACGGAAATGCCAGGACTCGATCCCGAGGTAGCGACGCATCACCTGGGTCTTCCAGAAGACCACCAGGGCTACAAACAGGCTGCAAGAAGGATGCATCCCTCACACACCTCCAAAATAGAGGCTGAAGTCGATAATCTCATTAGAGCAGGCTTCATTCGAGAGGTCCAGTACCCCTTGTGGTTGGCCAATATCATCCCCTTCAAGAAAAAGAGTGGGAAAATCCACGTCTGCATTGACTTCAGAGACCTTAATCGACATTGTCCAAAATATGACTTCTCGGTTCCAATCACTAAGTTGTTAATTGATGAAATGGCTAGGTATGAGGCTCCATCCTTCATGGAAGGCAATTCTGGATATAATAAAATCAGGATGGCCTGAGAAGATGAAGAAGCCACTGCCTTCAGAACCCCTCAAGGGGTTTTCTATTACAGGGTCATGCCCTTTGGTCACAAGAATTCTGGCGCCACATATCAGCATGCCATGCCTCGGATCTTTAAGCCGTTCTTGGGGAAATTCATTGAATGTTACATGGATGACCTAGTGGTAAAGTCCAGACAGTGCTCGGATCACCTGTCAGATCTTGAGTCCGTCTTCAACAAGCTCCGACAGCATATCTTGAAGATGAACCCCTTGAAATGCGCCTTTGGGGTTACCTCAGGAAAATTCCTTGGCTTCGTCGTACGCCATCGTGGAATCAAAGTCGACCCTGAGAAGATGAAGGCTATCCTGAGCCTTCCACCTCCTCGAAATCTCACTGAGCTGAGGTGATTCCAAGGACACCTAGCCTATATTAGGTGGTTCATAGCCAACATGGCAGGAAAATGTTCGCCTTTCACTGGGTTAATGAAGAAGGGGGTCACATACCAATGGAAGAATGACTTCCAAGAGGCGTTCGACAACTTGAAGTAGTACCTTTTAATCCCACCGGTGCTCATGCACCAGGTCGAAGGAAGGCCTATCATTCTATTTGTGACGGACCTAGAACATTCATTTAGAGCCTTCCTCACACAGAAGAACAGCGATGGAAGAGAAAACAGTCTCTATTACCACAGTCGAACCATGATTGATGCTGAGACTCGATACTCAAATATCGAGAAGAGCTGTCTGGCCTTGGTCTTCATGGTTCAAAAGCTATGACATTATCTGCAGCATCATGAAGTTCATTTGATCTCGCGGAGTAACCCGCTCAAGTACATCCTCATTCGCCCGATTCTAATCGGACGCCTATCCCGATGGGCGGTCATCCTGCAACAGTTCGACATCTGGTTCGTGCCGCAAAAAAGCCATCAAGGTCCAGGCATTAGCAGACTTTCTGGTGGAGCACCCTTTAACAGAGACCAGTGCACCGGACATCGAGCTACCTGATGAAGATATCTTCTCGGTTCAAGAGGAGTTCCCAGCATGGGAAATGTACTTTGATAGAGCATCCCAAAGCCCCACCGGGAGGAGGATGGAGGATCCTAGATTCAACAAAGTGGGTATGGGGATAATACTCGTGTCCCTAGAGAAGGTAGTTTTTCCGTATTCCTTCCTCCTGTTAGAGGGGTGTAGAAAACAATGAAGTGGAATATCAAACCCTCATTGTAGGCCCGAAGCTCGCACTCCAGGAACAAGTACAACACCTTAAGGTCAAAGGTGACTCGGAGATGGTCATCAAGCAAGTAAATGGTGACTATGCTATTAAAAATGAGGAGCTGATCCCCTTGTTCGACCATGTCTGAGGGAAAATGGCCGAGTTCTCTACAGAACAAACATTGACTTATATTCCCCAGTCTCAGAATGCTCAAGCTGACAGATTAGCCAACGTGGCCACAACCCTAGCCGACCTAGACCGAGATGAAACGGTCATCAGCACTGCTCACCGTCGAATGGTATTACCATTTGTTCAAGCTAAGAGGGAAGAGATCCATGAAGTCAGTACTATCTCTGAGCCATATGCTCCTGCCATAGGCTTGATGATACCCATCACGAACTACCTTTAATAGGGAGAACTTCCATCAGACAAGGATGAATGAGAGCAAGTATGGAGAATGGAAATCAATTTTATCCTATATGGCGGCTCGGGTCAGCAAGAGGTCCTCTACAAACAAGGCCTCGATGGAGTGCTCCTCAGATGCATTGACGGAGAAGAAAATGCTGTCGTCATGACTGAAGTACATGCAGCAGCATGTGGAGCACATCAACCAGGGACTAGGCTTTCCCATCAAGTTCGGAGGCTTGGTTACTACTGGCCCATAGTAGCACGAGACTGCGAGAGTTTTACCATGAAATGACAATCATGCCAGATTCATGCCAACTTCATACACCAACCCCTGGAGTTACTTCATCAAGCTAAGTACTCCTGGCTATTTTCCGTCTGGGGGATGGACGTCGTGGGACCATATCCTCCTGCCACGACCAAACAGCTGATGTATATCCTCACGGAAACCGACTTATTTTCCAAATGGGCAGAAGCCATACACCTCAAGGAAGTCGGGGAAAGAAATATTTTCAGCTTCGTAAAGACCAATATCATCACCAGATTTGGTGTCCCTCATACCATACTGACAGACAACGACACCAATTTCTGCTCATCTGAATTGGAAAAGCTATACCACGAGTATAGTATCAAGGCTAACCACTCATCCCACTACCATGCAGTGGCCAACAGGCAGATAGAGGCTTTCAACAAGACCTTGTCCAGTATTCTCCAGAATATGGTGGACAAAGACAAGAAGTCATGGCCGGATAAACTCCTCCATGCATTGTGGGCTTATCGAACCACAATCTGCACCACTACTCGATCTACCCTGTACTCATTGGTGTACGGCACAGAGGCGGTACTGCCCATTGAACTCCAACATACCTCACTCTATGTTTCCATCTATGATCAATTATCCAATGATGAGCAGTTTGAAAAGAGGCTAGGTGAATTGGAACAGCTATACGAGAAGCGGCTGCACACTCTACACCACCTGGAAGTGTACCAGAACCGGATCGCACGAGCCTTCAACAAAAAGGTCCGCCTCTGGTCTTTCTTGGAAGAAGAATTAGTGTTGGTCCTCTGGACCCCAATGATACCTGGAAAGAAGCCTCCAAAGTTGGATCCCAAGTGGGAGGGACCATATGTTGTACACACGGTCTACCCCAATGGAGCATATGCCCTGATCTCCATGGATGGGCAATTCACCACGGCTCCTACCAATGAGAGATTCTTGAAGAATTATTTCGCATAGATACCAAGAAGGAGTACGTCCTCACCGCATGACATTAAACTGCATGGAGTTCGTCCTTAGTGCACGACGATAAACTGGACGAATGGAAAAAATATGAGATGTACTCATCGTCTGAGCTGCATGACGTTAAGCTGCCAAGCACCCATCAGTCCAAACTCTATGACCTTAAACTAGTATTACGTCCTCCCTGTATGACGTTAAACTGCACGGACAAGGTGAGGCTTGATTCCTTCCCTCACAGGATACGTAGTGACGCCAGAATTCCACACCCTGGCCCAGCCACCTCAAAAAAAAAAAACAAAAAAAAAACAAAAATGCCCATTCCCCCGTGTGCGGACCAAACATGCACGGGGTGTATTCACATCCTCACCGCACGATGTTAAACTGCATGAATAACAAGAGTTAAGAATGCCCCTCCCCCCATGTATGGACCAGACCTACACAGGGTGTACTCATGGTCCGAGCTACATGACGTTAAAATTACAAACACCCAACGATCCAAACTCTATGACCTTAAACTAAGAGTATGTTGTCCTCACCACATGACGTTAAACTACACAAAATCTAATAATACCCCTCATCCTAACCACATGAAGTTAAACTATATGGACTATGTCCTCACCACATGACGTTAAACTGCACAGATTCCAGAGAACTATGTATGGATTGATTCCTGCCCTCGCAGGATACGTAGCGACGCCAGGATCCCCAGTCCTGGCCCAACCCCCTGAATAAAAGATAAAAAATGCCTTCTTTCCCCTGTATATGGACCAGACCTACATGGGGTGTACTTCTTGAAGAGAACTACGTACGGCTTGATTCCTTCCCCCACAGGATACGTAGCGACGCCAGGATCCCTAGTCCTGGCCCAGCCCCCTGAACAAAAAAAATATGATGCCCTTTCCCCCTGCGTGTAAACCAGACCAGCATGGGGTGTACTTCTCATCCTTACCGCACGACGTTAAACAACACAGAAAATGATGTTAAAAATGCCCCTTCCCCCGTGTATGGACCAGACCTTCATGGGGTGTATATCTTCATCCTCACCGCATGATGTTAAACTGCACGGACTTTGTCCTCACTGCATGACGTTAAACTGCATGGAGTTTTTCCTTACCGCATGACGCTAAACTGCACGGACTTCATCGCGACCCACCCAAGACACATGGCTATACGAGATGAAGATACTCCTTGCACATTTGGATGCATCCTCTCCATACAGCAGACTCCATGACCCAGATAATTATGGATCATCATAACCACTCATGGCCATCGGAAGTGGAAAGTCATTGACCCATGGAAACCTTTGCATGACTATGCATACCATGCCCCCAGCGGCTCTGAATAATGATAGCCCCTGGCTCATCAACCAAAGTCAAGATTTCCACATGCGACACTCTTCTTAGCTCCATACGCTTACCAGCCTCAGAGCCCCCATACCATACCTCCTGATCCAGAAGTTTATGGAGAAGTGGTTTATAAGTTCATTCCCCTTTTCACATCCAAGTATTTCCAAGGTATCTCTATCTGGCTAGCCTATGTGTCTATCAGTGGTTCACATAGCGACCTGCATCAACAAACATTAAGCCAAGACTAGGCTACTTTGACTCAACGAAAAATTGCAGTGAATATGTTTATTGTATACCCGGACACCATTATCCCCACGTGTCGAACTCTGCACTATGAGCAATCGCGGATTTTCATAACCATTCATGGCCATCGGAAGTGGAACATTATCGACCCGGGGACAGCATTGTATGACTATGCATACCATGCCCTCAGCGGCTCTGCATAATGATATCCCCTAGCTCGTCTATCAATAAAAAGATGTCCTCGGGCGGTACCCTTCCTAGCCCTGTACGCCTACCGGCCTCAGAGCCCCCGCACCACACCTCCTGATCCGGGAAAACTCAAAGTTGTAGTTTACAACCTTCATCCCCCACCTTGTTCTAAGTATATCAGAACATGTTGACTCAGTTATCCTTCGAGTGACTGTAGAAATAGTCACCCAATGGTCTGAGCTCTATGACCGATAAACTATGAGTACTTCGTCCTCACCGCATGACGTTAAACTGTATGGAATGAAGTCACACCCCCGCACACAAAAAAAGGAGAAAATATCAGTGTAGGGGGCTCTTTAAAACTCAACAGGGAACTAGGGATGGATGTCCCTGACATGTACAGACATTCTCCTGCCAAATGATAGACTTCGTGGCCTGGATAATTGCGGATCCTCATGACCATTCATGGCCATCGGAAGTGGAAACTCATCGACCCATGGACACCTTTGTATGACTATGCATACCATGCCCTCAGCGGCTCAGCATATTGATAGCCCCGGGCCCATCTACTAAAGGCAAGATTTCCACAGGCGATGCTCTTCCTAGATCCATACGCTTACTGGCCTCAGAGCCCCCATATCACCTCTCCTGATCCAAGAAGCCCCAGAACCATTATTTACACCAATAAACCCCCCCCACGTCTGGGGCATGTTGAGGTATTCAAGCCCAGTTATATTCTGATAAAGAGCGGCCTTTTCACCTATGTCCTCGCCGCATGACGTTAAACTGCATAGGAAATCTTGGCCTTTTGGCACGAAACTGCAAAGGACAAGCATTAACCATCCAGGGAAGTGCCTCCAACTGCAAGTGTTTTCACTATAATGGAAAAAATGCTCCCTTTCCTCGCTACATGGCGTTAAACTGCACAGCAACCTTCAAAAATGTCTCTCTTTCGTGCCACATGATGCTAAACTGCACGGATTATGTCCCAACCACATGACAATAAACTACACGGTCATACTCATCATGGGTTCAGTGAGGAACAAAGTATTTTCTCTACCCTTTAGTGCACGGGTCAGACCTGCACGAACCACCGCCTCACACCAGCGTGAGAAATAATTACTTCACACATTCTCGAGAAGTTTAGTCTAGATATTTCCCCCGTATTTAGGAACCCTCTCATCATAAGCCACACTATGTACTCAGAAAAAGCTGAACTCTCATAAGCCACCCCTGGTGGTCCCAAATCTCAACATCACTGAAGTTGATCGGCTATCATAAGTGGATAGTTTTTTACTTAAGTACACCTTTGCACGACTATGCATACCATGCCCTCAGCGGCTCTGCATATTGATCACCCCTGACCCGTCTACCCAAGGCAAGATTTCATTAGGAAATGCTTCTCTCAGTACGCCTCTTGGCCTCTAAGCCCCCATTTCTATCCCAGGATTTGAGAACCCTCTGAGCTACAGTTTTCCAACCTCTTTGAAAACCTTTCCTAAATATGGTGGAATGTCTCTGACAAGATTACCAAGGACCAGGAGAAGCCATTCCATTCCAGATAATGTCCCAGCTGCATGACTTTAAACTACGTCAAGCTTCAACCATCCTTACGCTAACTAAATGCATAGGAAAGTGGTCTCCCGACCACAAAAATGATTAATGCAGATGTTCTCAAAACCTTCCAAACATCACATACCCTTTTTGAGCCACCCCTGGTGGTTTTCATAATTTTCTAGGCCACCCATGGTGGATCCCATAAGCCAGACTTCCATGAAGTCCCCTGTCCATCAGAAATGGATAAGTCTTTGACTTAAGGACACCTTTTATGACTATGAAAACCATGCCCTTAGCGGATCTGCATATTGATAGCCCCTGGCCCGTCTACCAAAGGCATGTTTTCTTTAGGAAATGCTCTTCCTACCTCTGTACGCTGACACGACTCCCATGCCTTGAGACATGCCCTGCATGCCACTTAAATTTAAACATGTCCCCCCCCACGTGCGTCTGAAGGGTATTAAGACATCTTTTAATTAGTTGAACCCCATTGGAGCCCTCGTCCCACCATATTTGGTCAAAGCTGTTCGACCTAAAACATCAGTTATGATAGTCTTGACAACGAGACTTTAAACCGCTCACAAAAGAAAGAGGCACAAAGCCTGTTAGGCCGAAAACCCAAAAAGGCAGACCTAAGCAAAAGCCTGGTTATACCCGCTGAGTCCATTAAAAATGGGCCTAGGCAAAATCAGGGCATTAAAAGAAAGAAAAAGACAAAAAAATTGTAGGGTTTTCCTATAAGACCCTAGCAATAGTCAAACTGTGCTCGCTGAGTCCATTGGCTCAGGAAAAATTTAGAGCATTTCCCAATCACTCATCAAGTTTCAGGACCACTATGCATTGGAATGGCCTCTTCTTCGTTCCGACTGGATCCCATTCCGAGGGGGGGCATTTGTAGGGTCCTGAAAATTCTGCAAAGGGGGAAATCAGATTACCCCAAAACATGGAAAAGGACCGAACCGGTCCCCGTGCCGGCTCCCAGAAATAGCACGCGGTTGGTCCGACAAACCGCCCTCCTACAATTCTGTCGACCAGCGTCATCCGTGAAGCAGAGGTGAAGTGCCTCCATGGGTGCGAATTAGGAAGACCGCCGGGAGCCAAACCGGTCCACCGCCGCGAACCGCGAAAACCTGCCCATCCCGCCGTGAACCTCATCGTTCGCGGAATAGAGGCGGAGTGGTGTACATCCGCGGAGAAATTCCATGTATCTCGGTTCCAATACTCCTTTTTGACCGAGTCATCCGCGGATGAGGATTCCTTCATGGGCTTTTGCAAAGGCCGTGTTCCCATCCTATTCACGGATCTATAAATATTCAGCGAGGGGAACCAAAAAATGGGGAGAAGAGGAGGAAGGACGGGTGAAGACCCATGGGCAGACACTGGAGAAATTTCTCCCAGCGGTCTGTGACCATCCGCAGACCCCATGTCGTCCGTGGATGCACTCTTCCATAGAGAGAAGAAAGCAGTCTGTGAACCACATGCATCCAGCTCGTCTGCGGCCAGCCCTTAGTGGCCATCTCCTTCGTGGACGACCATCTCCTTCGCGGATGGCCATCTCCTCTGTGGACCAGTGTCGTTCACGAAATAGAGGCGGAAACCCCTCCGTGGGCACAAAGTAGGACGGGGGCCAGCCCTTTTGCAGACACCCTTCGCGGACGGTCATCCTTCGCAGACGTCATCCTTCGCGGACAGCATCCTTCGCGGACAACATCCTTAGCGGACGAACATCCTTCACGGACAGACTCCTTCGCAGCTAGCTCCTCCGCAGACACCTTTCACGGACAACCAAACTGCGAACCACAGGCGGTCTGCTCCCTCGTGGCCAGCTCCTCCGCAGATTGCTCCTTCGGGGACAGCCTCCTTCACGGCCGCCTCCTATGCGGCCAGCTCCGCCGTGGTCATTTCATTCGCGGACAGCCACCCTTCACTACCATCACTGACCCCCATGAAAAATGGAGAGTCACACCAAGAACTTTTCGGCCTGGGTCAAAAGTATTTCACATTGCACCCTTGTGCAGCCCCATCATTTGTCCTATAAATGCCACGAGTCGAGCTACTCCTCATGAGACTCTTAACCCCATTATCTAGCTCCTTTTTCTAGGTTCATCCAAAAAGGGCCTCCCTTGCATAAGTCCCACACCAACTATTGCTAGGTATCTCCTACCTAGTTGTCCTGAACACATGACGTTAAACTGTATGGCCGTCATCCTGACCACATGACGTTAAACTGTATGGTCGTCATCCTAACCAAATGACGTTAAAATGTATGGCCCTCATCCTATCCATATGACGTTAAACTATATGGAAACAGTCCTCTCTACATGACTATAAACTGTAGCATTCCCTTTCATTCAATAATTGGATGCCTCTTGCTCTATGTAAAAGATTACTTATGCCCCAAGCATAAGATGCCTAATGCCATGATCACAGTGGCGTAATTTCTAGAGTGTTGGAATCCGTTCAAACATTCCATCACTCCACCCCATGCTTTGCGTGTCCTTCATTCGGATCTTCATACTCTTTCATGTCTGAAGGGACCCCCTAACGGCCTGGAATCATGCCACATCGTCTCACCTACCGTCCAGGGCCAATGCCCTGGAAGACATTGGACAACACTTCGAGATAGGTCCTGTGTTTCGAACATGGTCAGCAGTCGACCCTCATTTGTTTGTGCCCATTTCAGGCTAATGTGATATGAATGCTGTGTTTTGAATATGGTCAACAGTTATCCTCCATCACCATTCCACCCTCACTATGTTCGGAATGTTGGGCATGTGATTCACACTTTTCATCTCCCTTTGTTTGGACTGAATCCAACGCCCTTGGCGTTATCCCGCTTATGTACTTGCGCATAGGCGTTGGCCCCCATTAAATTCCTAAAACCACCAATGGGTTGGGATGCTCTCATGGCCAGACATGAGGAAGGCACCCGAGCGTCCATCTCGGAGTAAGCCACGACCTTCCGGGCGTCCATCTCGGAGTAAGCCCCGACCTTCTGGGAAACCCTCTTGCGTAAGCATCACTCCGCTTCTCACGGACTCACCTTTCGCGACGTGATCCTCTGGTCCCTGCTGCCACTTGTTTCTCACACCGAACATGACACACATGGGCTTAGAGTAAGCATCGACCATGACATCCTTTTATGGGCCTCCTCAGAGTGTAAGCCCCAATCCATCATTCCAAGCCTCCTCAGAGTGTAAGCCCCAATCCATCATTCTGGACCTCCTCAGAGTGTAAGGCCCAATCCATCATTATGGGCCTCCTTAGAGTGTAAGACCCAATCCATCATTATGGGCCTCTTCAGATTGTAAGCCCCAATCCATCATTATGGGCCTCCTCAGAGTGTAATCCCCACTAAGAAAACTACGAGGATTTTGATCCATGCCAAAGCATGGTACTTAAGAAACCTCCACAAGGTTCAAGCCCACCACTCAGTCGTTTCTTCACGTCGAGTTCCACCCTCGTCCAGCATGACGTTAAACTGTATGTACGAACTATGTGGACTTTGATCCGTGCCTCCTAGACAGGGTACGTAGGAAGCCTCTATGAGGTTCAAGCCCACCACCCATCGGACCACCTGGTCTCTCTTCATGTCGGTTCCCCAAAACCTATCTGAACTATGTGGACTTTGATCCATGATTCCTAAGAAGGGTACGTAGTAATCCTCCCTAAGGTTCAAGCCCAACAACCGGTCGATCCGATCATCTCCACATCGGTTCACCGCGCCACTCCTAGTGCCGCCTCAAGTGAGTTCCAACCCTTCGGGGTCATTAATCCAATGAGGGATGGTAAACCTCAGGCATAAATGATTCTGAACCCCTGTTTCCAGTTGACCATTACACACCAAGGTTAAATCTATGGATACTATGTTTGGGTATAAACCAATGATTCGTGAACATATGAATACGTCTTAAATCTATAAGAGAGTCCTGAAATAGGCAATAATTCCCCCCCAAAATGGGTGTGATGAGCCCAACTTCCCATCCTCTCGACCAATGCGAGTTTTTAAGAGTCGCTAGTCAGACCATCCAGCGAACTCCTGCCTTTGGAAAGTAGGTCCATAAATCATTGGATACGGAGTCGTTGGGAATTTCATGGTCGAAAACCAGAACGAAACAAATGGAAAACCCAATGACGTGACCTCTCTCATGAGGTATGAGAAGTGAACCTCAAATGGGAAGTTCCTACTGGTAGAGGATATTGTTTATTCCTTCTACATTACAATAAATCCAAATTTTCACTTTATAATGACTAAATAACCAACTTTCATAATTCCCAATGGTCATATTGACCAAATTCTATAATGCCTAATGACCATATTGATTGACAGTCAAAATGACCAATGACTGCAATGGTCGTAATGCCTAATGATCATGTTTCCCCATATATATGGACGAAAAATATCATAATTCATCCTTAAATACATTATTCAAAAGTTTCTTACATATCCATTGATAATGACTATCATGTTCTTAAATCTTCTCTTTATTTTTAAAATCATCATGGCAGGATTGATCTTTATGTGATAATTCAAACCCATAGAGTTCACCTTAGTGATTACACTATCCGTCAATGTTTATAACTCGGTACTACTCTTAGTTGTAGTGGTAAATATTATTAAATGATGTGAAAAAAAATTTAATAGTCTTACTATTTTATTCTATTTTAAAAAACAATAAATTATTTAGTGATAGACGAGTTATTTTTCTAATAGAAGGAAATTTTGGGCCATTATAGCTAGGATGGTAATTATATTTCCTGAATTATTCTAATTATAAAACTCATTTTTCTTGAATATTAGGATCCAAAAAAGTGTGATAAGATGAGATATAATTGAAAATAGAATAGTGAATTGAAATATTGAGAGAATAAGAGAGCCTAAAACTCAAATTTCTAAACATATCATATACATCTGTTTGAGCTTGAGAATTCAAAAAAATAAAATCTGAATTTGAGTATCAAAGTGAATATCCTAATATCATTTAAAATTGATTGATCAATATGTTATTGAATATATTGGAGGATCATGAAGTAATATATTCATATTGTGTTACTGAAGTAACAAGATTCTCAAAGCGATCTTTCTCATTATGGTTACAGTTTTTTATGAAGCTACTGTGAAACTAATCACTCTAGTGTGACTCTAGAGAGACATAGTTTGAGTATTTTATAATGTTTTAATATTTCAATAAATAATTAATTATATAGAATAATCCATCATTGAGGATAATAAACAAATATGGAAATGATTAGGTTTATAGGGAAGGGGCTGGACCTTGTGAAAATATCATATTCATTGTTCTTTTATTCACTGCATACATGAGTGTTATTGAGAATTTAAATTTTAGTGGATATAACTTTAAAAAGTTAAAAATGTTGATTTTAAAGTGAAAATAATTTGTAAAACCTATATCCACTAATTCATCCCCAATTTTCAATGGAGTAAACTAATAAAAGGAACTTGAACTGGTATCAGAGAAAGGCCCCTCTATTAGATTTAATAGTGTCTAGAATGGAAAATATTAATTATATGAAGAGTAGTGGTTTATCTAAATTTTATGGAAAAATTATCATGGCTAGAGAAAAATATTTTCTCCATATCTTCTATCCCTTATTTTGTAGGTAAAAGAATCCGTGGTTGTTATTTTTTCACCCATTAAATTGAATTATCCAATGAACTTTGAAGATAAAGGTTTATTAATCTTAAAATATGATTGATAAAGAGGGGAACCATAGATTATTAAATACATTAACAATCATAAAAATATGATTGATTACATAGAAAGATACATATTATGATATATAGTATATCATATGATAAGAGTGATAATTTCAGTTAGATAGAGATGATCATCATGTTATAATGGATAAGTTTATATCTTGTTTATAGGGGGATAATATCATGATAATTAAGGAAGAACACAATGAAGAAATAATTGAGAATTATAGGGAGTTATTTGGAATTAAAGTAGACATAGATCATGTTGTATATATTAATGTGATTAAATTGAGAAGTTAATATTGAGAAAATCATGGTTCCAAAAATAAAGGAATTAATATTCATGTGTATATAAAATAGAGATAAAAATAGGTGATAATACTATGATAATAATTTCATTAAATATTAATATTTTAAGAAGGAAAAACATTTATATAGAAACACACTTTCTAGTCTGGTTCTTCCCTATTGTAAATAATCATTGTAAAAGTTCATCATATTTCATATTATTTTGTTTCTTTTATCAAATAAGTTCATAGAGAGACAAGAATAGAGATAGTCCCTAGGATTGACTTTCCATCCTTTCTAAACATTTATATCACATATAGTGAATAGTGTTATCACTTAGTATGGTGACAAACTATTGACATATTCTCCTTGTATAAGTCCTTTGTGGTGAACCAAGTAAAATATTATTATCCCTACATTTAAAATTGGGCATCTAGATATTATGTGTTCTTGAATATTGAAAGGTTTGATTTTTTTCTTTCTAACATGAAAACAAGATCATTAGAATATAAGGAGAAAGTAATTCTAATTCATCCCTCATCTTTATGTGTATTTATCTTATCATTGTAAAATTTTATTTTTTCAATACATAAACTAGAATATCATGGAATCTATTAATGAAACCATTAGTGGTTCCTTATTGATATGTATATCTCATCCTCCTTCACGTAAATCCTAGTGGATGTGAAATATTCATGTTTGTTACATGGGAAAGAGAATAAGTTTCATAGGGGATCGAGCTAGATTTTCTCTATTGAGTTTGGAGATGTGATTGGGGTGAGGTTTAAGGGATGGTAGTTAAGCCTCTCTATATTATTTTTCATTTTTGGTTTATGTGATTAGCCCAGTTTGTGATCTGTTAGGATGTATGTGATGTATGACCTATATTTTTCTTTTTTTTATAGAATGTGTATGGAATCTAGTTATATTTTTATCTGAGATTTAATTCCATATGTGTTTATTGATATGTGTTTGGGGATGATGTTGGTTATTTTATTTTATTAATGGATATTATAATTCAAGTATTTTATCACCAACATTGATCAAAGATCCTCACTACTATTCAGTAGCCTCTAGTATATGAGGAGGTCCACCTAAGGTTATATGGTGCTCTGGATTGGGCTGGAAGACAAGTTACCAATATAGGGAATTATAAAATGATATAGAGGCTTTGTTTTGGTTATTTTAATACTTGGGACTTGGTAGTCAGATGTAAGAGTGTTTCAAACCTTGATATGGACCTCTGGCTATAGCATGATGAACACTTGTTTGGTAAAAAGTTTATGTTACCAGGGTTATGGGATTGTAGTTTTTGGTTTTCATTATTACATTTGAGATAATTATTCATTTATGGTATACGAATTTGATATTTTATCTTTTATTTTACTCATTCCATAGGTTTACAATAAGTTTGTGTACATGTATCACACATAGAACAAAGGGTTCAAATAAAATTTGATTGCATGTGTATGATTTATCCGTGATGATGACTGAGAGTTCAATTGTTTAATGTTCCAATAAAAAGTTATATATAATTATACAATATATGTTGTTAGTGACAATCTAATAAACTGGAAATGGGTTTTTATTCTATTTTCTCAATTTATTGGCTTTTTTTATGACTGAAAATATGGATTTTATTATGAGTTATAATATGATTTTGATTATGCTACCCTATGTGCAGGTGGGGTATGGAAACCCTTAGTCAAAGGGTTCAGAAAATTGATGTTGTGGTGATGTTTTGGGAGATGTGAGATAATATCGGTAAATGGTTTGAAATTGGAATGGGTTTCCTTGAGGGTATGGATAACCTTGACATGTTAGATGAATGTTTTTGAAAAAAGTGACGTTGTACCATCATATTAATTCTATCATATGTTTTTATTCTCACAAAATCCATTTTCATTTTAATGATGATTTCTTTTAAGTGTGTTACATAATTTTATATAAGTTTATATACATATATATATTATGTTGTAATATTATTCTATTTTAAGTGGAAAATTTCCCAAGTATAGAACCATATGTGTTGAATCTAATACCATTGTGCATTCATTCTATGACCCTTAAGCCTTGAAGATATGAACCTTACACATAGAAACTAATAATTTTACATTTATAAGTTTTTTATTTTGACAAAGTTCATTACTCTTATGAACAAAATTAGTTTAATTTTACACATTTATTTTTGAAAAATTAAATACTCTTATGTTTTTAAGGTGTCTTAAATGAGAATGTAGTATTGAAAATATATATAAGGAAAGACTCTTACAAATTAACTATATGAATCTTGTTTTTTTATAGTAAATTTAGAGAAGATACTTTTAAATAATCTTTTATTCTATTGCATATTTTAAATTACAATATTTTAGAGTAGATGGTGTCATTAATGATTTATAGTATGAATTTATTATTATCAAAGTAAAATATATTTTAAGGAAGTATGGATGAGATTATTTGGTAGCTAGTTTTAAGAATGTTCGATGTTTCACAATGTTTTGATGGATACATATTTCTTATGGAGAGGAATTTGGATTTACTTAAATAAATTTATATCATGGATTTTATACATCTCAATAGAATGATAGAAATATATATTAAATTAGTATACCAATGATTTAATATTAGAACTAATTTATATTTGGATTTTCTATTTATAAAAATATGAGTTATTTTATACAAAGTGATTAAAAAAGAAAGAATATATGAAGATTAATATTATTGTTCATTCATGAATATACCTAATAAAATCAAAGAATTATCTCTAGAGATACACTTTAGAGGCTTACTCTTTCTCGGGAAAATGTCAAACATTTTTCAGTTGATGGAGTTCTTAACTTTGTATTTTCTATCATTACTCATTTTCTATATCTTTTTTTATCTCTAATTTAAGTTCAAAATTCATTTTTTAACTATGATAGTTAATAATAAAGATAATTATTATAAGGGTGACACCGATAAAAGATATTGTAACCTAGAAATAAAGTATCTTCTTATTGAAATAATAAATGCTATTTATCCGAAAAAGATCTAAATAAAAATCACCAAACCTACATTGAGTTTTGGTGGAGTGTAATAGGGGAATTTATTGTAGCACCAAACCAAAATAAAATACTTACACATCCTGTTATTCACAATAATTTAATTTTTATTACATATTTTATTTATTAAAGGATAAATTAAATCATTTAAGAAAATGTAGGTTTTACATCCATGTGGGGGAAATGGGTTACATTAAAAAGAAAATCGTGCAACACAAAAATGTAGAAAAGTAATCAGGGAGGGTCAAACCTAAGGCCTCACCAAGGCCCAAAATGGAAACTACCAATGAGCTGTAATCTGAGGGTAGAGGGAAGTTTTAATTTGGTTTGAAATTTAAGAACTCAATTCATCCCCTATTGATTCATTATAGAATAGTGCTGGTATAACACATGGTATCAGAGATCGACTTTTGAGTTCTTTGCACTTGATAATTGATGTTCAATATCTTTATCTAATTTCTATAATGTATGATTTTAGAGAAGGTATGTTTATGTAAAAATAATCCTATTTAAATGGTGAGAATTATCATTATTATAAATAAAGAATAATTATATATTTTAAGAATAAAAGTTTTAAATATTACTAGAAAGTGGTTAAAACTTATAAATTTCATGATTATAAAGTTGTGTTATGGATTTCTAAACATTAGTCTAATTATGATTTAAATTTAAAATCTATGAATTCTATATTTTTTGAATTTGGACCAATTGAGTTTAATATATTTTCTAAATGTTATAATGCTCATGACATGTGGGAGACTATTTCATTTTCCTATTATGGGACAAATAATGTAAGAAAACTAAGGTAAAACACTAAATATATTATGTTTTCTACTTTTGGGATGTTTGATGATGAACATATTTCTCAAATTAGTGGAAGAATAACTAAAATAGTGAAAAATTATCCTACCTTGGGAAATTATATACCATAAGAACATAAAGATTTGAATTTTCCAAGAATTATTCTCATTAAATGAAGTATAATCTCTATTATAATATAAAAATATACACATTTTAAAGAGTTGAAAAAGAAAAACCTAAGTGGAACAGTCCTGATGTATAAATATGAAACACAATAAAAAGACGATGATAAAAAATTAGTCAAGAAGGATAATGATTCTTTCAAAGTATATACTTGAAAGGATAAAACAAGTTAAAGTAAACATTTTCTTTCTCATATGATTAAAATGAATCAAGATATTAAAATTTAGGAGATGAGCTTAATAATTTAGTAAGAAAAACCAAAAAAATTTAGAAGAGGAGAAAATGTTTTGTAAAAACTTTTAATAAATTCATGAATAATGATAGAAATTCCAAGGAAGTGTGATTATGTTAATGTAATAATCTTGGGAATATCAAACCCAATTTCCCTCAACTCAAAGAAAATATTAAATTTGAAAAAAATATTTGAAGGAAATAAAAATTCAAGAAGAAATGTAAAAGAGCTATGAAGGTTACTTTGAGTGCTTTTAAGGACTTTAATAATGATTCTAATTCAGAATTTGAAGTTGATAATTCAAACCAAATAGAAAATAGGTGTTTTATAACTTAGATTAAAGAGGTATAATCATTATTCTCTGTTAATTATAAAACAGAAAAATACTCTTTTGATGAACTTAATGAGTATTTCTCCATGCGTAAAGATAAATATGAGACTCTGAAGAAAAAACACAAATCTTTAAATAAAACATACGATTTTATTTTTTTAAGATTTTTTGCCTAATTATCTTATAGAAATACATTCTAAACAAGATAAATTTGTATCTCTACATTCCTATCATGATAACAGAATTGGTGAATTATTAGATGAAGTTGATTCTTTGAATTTTACTACTATCATATTTACTGGGGGGGTTATATTAATAAACTACTTATAAATAATAAAAAGAACAAATTAAAAATTGGGATTGGAAGAAATGGTGAAAGACTAAGGCTATATATAAATTATTTTGTGCTCATTTAAACAGTCAAGAACATGTCAACTCTTATATATTTTCATTTTAGTATTTCAAGAAATTAGGAAATTATTTCTTTCTTTAATATTCCTCAAATATACAATACTAATCATGCCGATATTTCTAAATATTTATCTAAAGTTAACGTTGAAATTTCTACTCACTATAAACATATTTAGTTACCTAAGTGTTTTGTTACTAACATTATTAGAAACAATTTTTTTAATACCTTAATATTTTAGTATTTATTTACCATTACATAGATATTGTGTTTAATAACTTGTTTCAAATGAAACACAAAACTAAAACGAACCACAATAAATTTTATTAAAATAAAATATTATAATGAAATAAAAAAATTAATACACTATGAGAATATAAAATGAAACACAATTAAGAAATGTATAATTGGAATAAATCCACAAGTATATAAAAATATGAGAGACATAAAATCATTATTTTCGTGGTTTTCCATAAAGATAATCACCCCAATTGAAACTATAGAAAGAAGGGAAAAATATAAATATAATAGACTTTTTGAGAGAGAAGTAAATATAATGTATGGTTTTAGTGATGTTTGTAAGGATATATATAGGAAGGAAATATGACCATTATATATATGGTTGTTGGATATATATCTGTTGGAAATATAGTCATTGGAAAAGTGACCATTGGATATATTGTCCTCGGGTATGTATGTATTCAATTGGTATATTGAAGATGTGTAATGGTTAGTAACAAATTAGAAATAATATAATTTACAAATAATAAATAACTAAAAAGGTTAAATTTTATTAGATTTTTTATTATAAAAATAATTTTTTATGAAATATACGTTATTATTATTATATTATTAAATAATTAATTGATGTATTTATAAAATTTAAAGAAATATTATAATGGATTGATAAAATTGAGTGGTTATAAGATAAATAAATAATTTTAAAGGGATGTAATTAAAATCATTTAATGATAAAAGATGATATTTTTCAAAAGAATTTTTTAAAGACTTGTGTATTTTTATCTTAATAAATTAAATTGATATATTATCAATGATTATTATAAAAAAATTCCATTCATAAAAAAATATTTTTACACTTATTTAATTAGTTATTTATTGAAATAGTATTAACAGTACATATATTTTAAAAAGTTATTTTTCTATTAAAATAGTTTTTATATAGATTTTATGTTTTTATTTAAAAGATAAATTTACCATATTTAGAAATTGAATTATATTAAATTGAGTCTAAATTTATACTAAACATTTTGAAATTATGTAAGGATATAAATTTCATTTTAGGTATAAAAATATGTTATCAAGGTAAAAATTGAGTTACTTTGGTAAAGGTAAAATGAGGTAAAAAGGGTTTAACTAAGTGGTAAAGTCTTAAAAATACCCTAAAAACCTATGTTTAAGTATGTGGATGAGGGATTTATCACCCAAA
Source organism: Viscum album (assembly GCA_963277665.1). Lineage (NCBI taxonomy): Eukaryota > Viridiplantae > Streptophyta > Magnoliopsida > Santalales > Viscaceae > Viscum > Viscum album. The sequence goes on from OY728159.1 coordinate 506,796,445, forward strand.
ACTTATCATAACATCATTATTTTTACTATTTATATCCATTTACCTTTTAAAATGACAACCTTATACATTAATAAATGATAATTTGTGGAAATTACAAACCCCACTATAAAATTACCCCCCCTATACCTTTTCCAAACCACTATTTTTATTACTATATATCTTGAATCCCTACCCATTTTTAATCTCTGAAAGCATTATTAGATGTTTGTTATCTTCTAGTTCCAATAAGGAGGCCTAGATCCTTTATTCTAAAGGAAATCAAATCAAGAAGGAAATAATTAATCAAAGTAAGTACCCAATTATTAACAATCTTTTACAATTGGCTTATCATATACACTATTTTCAGATCTCATTATTCACTATAATGATTTAATATTAATATTATTATTCTTTGTTACAATACAATCCTCATATTCTAAATTATTTTATTTATTTATTTATTTTTCCATCAAATTTTTATTTTGTTCTAAATTTTTAGGTCTTATATTTTGAAAAGCTTGAAATTTTTGGCATTTTTTTGTGTCACAAAGTTTGGATGAATAGTTGTAAAAACCATGTCGTACCCATTTAGATAGGGTATATAATTTAATAGAGATAATTTACATGGTTGGAATATGGTTTAACTATCTATGTAACCCCACCACGTGGGTGTCCTAGGTATATCCAGTGAAGGTTGTATGGTCAGTGCATGGTTTTTCTAAGAGTGCATCCAAACAGTGTGACTCTCCTAGGATTTAAAATTTTGGAATTCCAAAAATTCCCTAATCTACATTTTAACACCACATTATCTTAACCTATCTATATCTCTCTTGGTATCACACCCCTCATGATCAGGGAAGTATCACTCACACATGCCTCACTTCCTTTCCCCTCTCCCCCGATTCAAGGAGTTCCCCTCCAATTTCTTATGTGATTCTCCAAGGTTAGGTTATCCCCTACTCCTTACTCCTCCAACACTCCAATTTTCTTGTTTTATTATTCCCTCTTTTTCCACAAACCACTGTTTCCAAACCCCTGGGTAGGGTTTCAGTTCTAAAAGAGTTACAGTTATCAATATTAGGCTATGTGATGTGTTTCTTGAGCCTTACTTCTTTTGAAATCAAGGGTTTCAACATCTCCATATTTGATCGAGGTAGGTTTTCCTGATTATTTAACATTTAATTTTTGGAACCATTTATTGCTTAATTTTTAATTAAATTTAAAATTTCTAATGATGATATTATTTTTATTGATTAACCTCACTAAGAGGGAAAACAATTTTCTCTTGCTTTCTTTTGATTCCAAGTGAGTTATTATTTTAAATTGTGTGTTTAAAAATTAGTTGACTACTAACTTGGACACTAGGTGTTTGATAGATCATCCAAATGAATTTGAATCTTCAGTTTTAATGATTTTAAAATATGTTTGGTTTAAAAAGTTAATTCTCAAATGGTTCTTAATTTTTACTTGGAATTTATAGTAATACTTGAAATTCTTAGTATTAATAAAATATTTATAGATTGTTATAAATAAAACTATATGGTTTGAAATGGTTTTTGATTAATTTTTATGGTTATACACATATATATAGGTTTATGTGTGTAAATATTTAGATACATGGATTTACACATTCACATGGAGAAATGTAAATGTGTACATAGAGTGATATATAAATTTATGCACATGTAAATGTATAGGTGTATAAAAATAAAGAAAGGCCTTGGAATTTAAAATCAATTATTGAAATAGATTTTTTTCAAGATTTAGAATGGATTCCTAATTTAAAATATAAGTTCCAACTAACACTTTAAAAATAATTGTTTTAAACATTTAATGAATGTTAAATAGGATGTTTTTTGGGTTTTTTCTTGGAGAATTTATTATTGTAGAACTTAGATGTGTAATTTTGAACCCAGAGAAAGTTGGTTATTTATATTTAAATGTTTATGGTATTTATTAATTTTCTAGTATTGTTGAAATGTGTCATTGTTTTGTTTTTGGTGTTATCCAAACTTCATGGGAATCATAGGTGCTTGGGTAGGTGAACATATATTGGATGATTTCCCTTCCCACTAGCTAAATTAGTGAAGTATATATATTTTTCACCCCTTCCACTAGCTTGTGACATGATACTTTTTCTAATAATTGAGGTCCTCCCTAATTAGTGATCTATTTCAAGGTTACTCAAAGCCCTTTGTGACATGTAGGGTGTTGTTCCCATGTTTCTTACTTTAATTTAGTAATTGCATTAATTTATATTAATTTTGTTTTATTTTATATTTCTATGATGTTATAGACATTATTACTGTGTATTTTAGTTATATTTTGGAATTTGGTGTGTTATTTGGGTGTGTTGAATTTATTTTATACTTTATTAGAAATTAATTTTTTTTATAATCATATTTCTAAGAACAAAAAATTAAAATTGTTTGATTTATAAAAAAGGGTTTGAAAGGAAAATATTATGGATCTATTTTTTAAATCATAAGAAAAATATATTTTTAATAATTTATTTTCAAACTAGCATGAAAATGAATCTTTATTTAAAGGTTAAGCATGTGGGAAGGTGGGTGGTGACTTACTAGTAATTTTTATACTCAAACATTATTTGATAACTCTGTTTCAGGTTTAGTGCACGATCAATCTTGGAGAGATTGAGGTCTGGTGTTGGATGGGGTGTAAGAATGGGTCATAAGGGATGATTGATCATGTATTCCAGTTTTATTTTTCTACCTTATTAGAATCTAAAACCAAATAATCCATCCTGGTTTTATTTATTTATTTAATTGGTGTGAACTATATCTTTGGAGGTCGCAATTAGACTCAGATCTAGATGTATGAGAGGGAGTTTGAGACATGTGAGGGATTACTTTACTTATTTTTTTTACTAATTTGAATCCAATTTACTATTTATATTATTTAGTGTAGGTTTTTGACATATAGTTGGGTCATTCAAAAAAATTAATTAAATTTATATTGCTTGTTTAGATTGTTTTATTGGTGAAATAATTCCTAAGTGGTGCTTCCTAGATTCCTAGAAACTTGTGATAGTCTGTGTGGATAGAGATTGAGATTTAGGTACATTGTCGGAAGGATTGTGTGTCTTATGGATATGTGGATGGGGATGGTCTTTGATAAATGGAATCAAATCATATATTTTAGGAATTCCCATGTTTTTAAAGAATCCCTTTTTATCAAGGATATCTAGTAGATGGAGATATGATTTCTTGATCTCAGGAGGTGGTTCATGGGTTGGTTCCTACTCATTACCACACATGAAAATCCTGAGTTTCTAGGGGATGTTGGGATTTGAATTTTGAATTTTGTTTTTTTGACTCTTTTGATGGATTTCAATTTTGAACTGATGTCATTATGATTTCTTTAGGTGTTATATGGGTATTTTTGATATATTTTTTATATTTTAGGAAAAAAGGGGTTGGACTAGAAGGCACCAAGAGCTCGCATACCATGAAAAACCATGTAGGTCCTATGAATATGGTTCTAAAAAAATATTATTAGTAGTTTCATGATTAGACCATGGCCTGTAAAACCATGTATTCCAACCATATACAATTAGTAACCCCAAAAAAATTTTATTTTATATTTTTATTTATTTTAAATTATTTCAAGTAGCATGTTAATATGATTTGGTTTTATTTTTTGTAATTTTAAAAATAAATTTTTTTTATAAGGTAAAAGTGACTATTTAAATGATTAAAAATATTTTTTGTTAAAATTAATTAAAATGGATTTTGTGTTTTAGGACTCGGGAGGTATTCTAAAAAAGACCTTATAAATTTTTAAAATGATATTACATGGGAGTTTGAGATTTTAGGAAAGAAATTATGGATTTTTAAAGTGAATAAATGGGCACTAAATGTTTTCTAAATTATAAATTAGGGATAAAAATAGTTTTTAAGTAATGTTTAATGATTTTAAAAAATTATAAGGTGGTGTTTTAAAATTATTTTAAAGGAAAAAATCATGATTTTCATTTATTTTCAATTAATTTAGGATTTGATTGCGATTTTCATTCTAGATTTGTTTTTTTGAAATGTGAATTATTTTTGGTTGAGTTTCTAAAATTATGTTTTGATTATGTAAAGTGATGTGAAAAGTTAATTTTTAAGAAAAAAATGATTCTTATGAAATTTTTTGGATTTAAATATATGATTTGTGTTTTTTTATAATAGAACATTTCTTTTCTTTTATCAGGATGAGTTTAATTTTTTTTGGGATTTGTGTTTCATGATATATGAATATGCCTTTATAAAATACTTGAGTGTTGTTGGGACTTGGATATTGTCTATTATGGGTTCTTGATCAAATTAGTTCTTGAGGTAGCCCATGATTTGAGTGTGTTTCTTTGGGTCCCTCCTTAGTTGTTCATGTGTTTTGATATTATATTGGGTTACATGTTTTTATCATCAATGTATATGCGATTATGGATTAATTAGGTGACTAGAGTTGTGGCGAGACATATTTTTTATTTATTTTTCATGGGATACCCTCAGTGTGCATTTTGGGTGACTATAATGGAGTTTACATCGACTAATTTTATTCATAGGATGATGTTGGATTGATTATTATTGTGATATACATAGTTTTTTATTAGGATTTGTGATTTTTGGATACCCTTATTTTATCCTAGACCTCAGGTTGAAACCAATATTTTTTATACATGCGTGTTTATGATTTATGACTCTTTTTCGTTATGGTCTTGGATAGAAGTGTAGTGATGGGAGTTTAGGTGGCCTTTATTTTATAGAATCATCAGAGTATATTTTTATTCATGCTATTCATTTGGAGTTTATTTGTTGATTTTTTGGAGTTATTATTTATATTTACTGTTTACGTTATCTTCCTTGGGTTTTGGTTTGTAGTGTTTCTCAAGGAGTTTCTTTTCTATAATGATCCACCATTCTAGTGGAACCATTAAATGGTTGGGAGACCCACTGTGAGCCTCTATCCCTTGTCCAATTTGACAGAAGATGTCAAATGTGACTTTTAAATTTGAGGATGTTTGCAGATGCCTATATATACTTTAAATGTGGAGTGGTCTGGAGATAGTTATTTTGGTGGATTCTATTTCTAGTCTATGTTCCATTAATGTATTTTTATTATTGAGTTTAATAGATTTTTTTTGGGGGTAGAAAGGGTCATAGTGGGGTGAATTTTCACATCATGACCTCATTATTCTCAAATATTCTATTTATTAATGATTTTTTTGTTTACAATTCCCATGTTTGATATTTATAGAATGTTTTTAAATTTTAAGAATTTTTTCATGTGAGATACTTTGGCCACATGGTTGAAAAACCATGAGATTTCCATGAAAATATGGTCTATGATTTAATAGATACAATTCACACAATTGGTGCACAGATTAACTAACCATACAGCCCAACCATGTGGGTATCCCGGGTTTATCCAGTTCTAGTTATATAATTGGTACATGGTTTGACTAATCATGAGACCATACCATGTGACTCTCCTAGGATTTAAAATTTTGGAATTCCCAAAATACCCTAATCTAATTTTTAACACCTTTTTACCTCACCCCACTTCCTCTCTCAATCAAACACCCCTCACTCCTAGGGAATAACACCTCAGGTGTGCCTTACTTCCTTCCTTCATCCTACCATTTGATTCAAAGTGTCCCCTTTCGATTTATTTTTCATTTATATTAGGTTTGGTTCTACTTTTTTTATTCCGCTTCCCCCTCTTCTAGTTTCTTATATTATTATTTCCTCATTTTCTATGCACCTCCTTGGCCAAACCTTAGGGTAGGGTTTATCCTATAAAATGGTTATTATTCTCAATGTAAGAGTATGTGATGGGTTTATTGAGCCTTTATTATTTCAAAATGAAGGGTTTTGATGTATCTTCATTTTATTGAGGTAGGTTTCCCCCCTTATTTATCCATTAATTTTTGGAACCATTGATTGCATGATTTTTAATTAAATTATTAATGTATAATGGTTGTGTAATATATATTTATGAACATCCTTGAGAGGGAAACCACTTTATCTTGGTTTCTTTTTAGTGAAAGGTAATTCTTCTTCTAAAGTGCGTGTTTCAAAATTATTTATCTACTACCTTAGAAATTAGGAAGTTTATGCATTATTCGAGTGAATTTTACTTAGGAGTTTTAATATTCTTAAAAGATATTTGATTTTCAATGGGAATTTTCAAATTTTTCATAAGTTTTACTTATAATTTTAATTAAAAATTTAAATTACAGTCATTAATAAAATGTTTAAATATTGGTTTAAATAAAAATGTGGGGTTTGGAAAAAATTTTGATGACTTTTCATGGTTATACACATATGCGTAGGTTTATTTATATATATACATATATGTACACATTCACATGGAAATTTGTGAATGTGTGAATATAGAGACATATAAATAAATAAATAAATATATACATGTAAATGTATATGAGTATAAAAATAAATACAATTATTTGAATTTAAACTCAATGCTTAAAATATTTTTTTCAGGTTTTAGAATAGATTCCTAAAGAAAACTACAAGGCCCAGTCAAAAATTTAAAAATAAATGTTATAAAAATTTATCAAATATTAAATGGGACATTTCATAGGTTCTTTTTGAAGAATTTATTCACGAATAAATTAGAAGCATGATTTATACCTTTACATAGTTTGTTATTGATCTTTATATGCTTACAATATTTATAATTTTTTTACTAGTTTTTTACATTTGTGGTTTTTGGTTGTTGGTGTTATCCAAAAATCAAGAGATTCCTGGGTTCTTGGGTAGGATAATTTATATGAGGCATGTTTCATTTCAATTAGCTATGATAGTAAAGTACATGTATTTGGTTGCCCTTCCATTTTCCATTAATGTGTTACTATTTCAAAAAACTGAGGGTCTCTCTATTTAGTGATGTATGTATAGGTTAATCGTATCCCTTAGTGACCCTTATGGTGTTTATCTCTTGATTATTACTTTAAATTATTAATTATATGAATTTCCCCTACTTTTTTTTATTTTATATTTCCATGACTGTATAGCCTTTACAACTTTGTATTTTAGTAATATTTATGAATTTAGTGGGTTATTATAGTGAATTGGGTTTCTTATATATTATTAATAATTACCCAATTAATGTTTTAAAAGTGGATTTCCTATAATAAGTGTTTAAAATGGTTTTAATTTTAGAAAAGTGTTTTAAGAAAATAATATGGATCTATTTTCCAAATTTTAGGAAAAAACAATTTTTAAATAATTTATTTTAAAAGTAGCATGAAAATGGATCATTATTTAAAGGTTAAGAATTTAGAAAGGTGGGTGGTGTACTACTATGAATTTCTATGTTGAAACCTATTTATAACTCATTTTTATATTTAGTGAAGGCTCCATCTTATATCTATTTATATTTGGTGTTGGATAGAGTGTGACCTTGGGTCACTGGGGATGATTGATTAGGTATGTCAGTTTTAGTTTTCTTCCTTATACAGGACCCTAGAACACCCGGAGAGGGGAGGGGTGAATCAGGGTATTAAATTTTTCTTTTAAAATAGCAGATTTTGTTCCCAAATTGTCAGGATCTTTTAAAACCTATGTGATGGAATCATGCAGTTATTAAATAGTCACATGTAAAAAGACAAAACAATTGTTTTACTTGGTTCACTGCTAAGGGATATTCCAAGGAGAATTTGATGAAAATGTGTTAGTTGTACCTAAATCAACAAATCTTTAGTAGTTTTTTTTGGAATACCGATGTTCAGACAAAATCACTCTATGCCAGACACACTGCCTTTATAAGATTTTAGGGACAACACACAAAATCCCTCATAACACATCCATCGACTCCCACTAGCTCACTAATTTGGGTGAATTCTTACTTAGTTTAACAATTTGAAGGTCGAATTACTATATTGGAACTTATTTCTTTTTCCCTGACTATCACGAGAATCTTCTTGCAATGTAATCCTAAGTTGATGCACCTAACGCACCGTTCACTAGAACCAGATGTTGAACACTACAGTTCACAAAAATCATAAACATTGTAAAACCCCCTTTATGTTTCAACGAAAAACAAGCCTTTGGAAACCCTCACACTTTCATGAATCTCTAAACCATAACGAAGCTCACAACCTTCATAGAGCACACTGTCTTCATAAAAATCATAGCCTTCGCAAAAAAATAAGTCTTCATAAAACTCCCTATCTTTATGAAACTCTCATAACTCAAAATTATTGGCATCAATTATGTCTTAACCAATATTTTTGTGATGCCCATTTTCATAGAATTCTAAATTTACAAAGCTCCCAACCTTCAATAAATAAAACCAATTCATCATTTTCTCCAATTCTCTTCATAGAAAATGAAGTGGTTATGGCCATCTATTTATTGGCACAACCCTTTGTGAAGATCCCATGCTCCCAGTGGCCTTTTTGAGAACCTCTTAAATCATTCTCACAAAGCTCATCTCTTTTTGAAGATCTAGTGAAATTTAACCCATTCAGAAAGCTTCTCATAGTCACGAAGATTACTATCTATCCATCGCATGTTTTTGAACCTTGTTCATGATGCTAGACATCTTCTTGAAGACCAAACTTCATGAAACCCAATAATCAAAAAACACATTCCTTCACCGTATTTGAGAAGAGTAAATCCAAGAAAACTATATTTTTTTGTGAATCTTGCAACTTCCTTCTGATGTTGAGCCCAAAAATTTAGAAAACACTTAGAAATGATGCCACTATCAACACTGTAGCCATCTTGTACTATAATATCACTTGCCCTGTAAACTCCCTGATCAAACTAGTGTGGATTGAAATAAAAAACAAACTAGAATATATTTCTAGTTGAAAAGGCCTTGTTTAAAAAAATCTCCCCCTTTGGGTTTGTTATCAATTTTTAGATAGATTAAATAAAGAAAAACCCACAAAATAATAAATTTATAGATGTGAAATAACTCATCCATCAACTTTCTTCCCATAAAATTGTAATTTTTGGGTCTCTTAACAAGACCTCGTGTTCGGTTCTTGTCTATATACACTAGTTCTTAATTAATGTCCTTTTCGCATGATTAATCCTTCACACATTCTTTAAACGAGTTTGGTTCCACAATTAATAAAATTTTAAAATGCACTTCATTCCTCATTCTTCTTATCTGTGTAGGTATGTTATAATCCCCAATGATGATGGATTGATCAATTTATTCTCTTCTATTTCTCCTATGAGTTTCTAAATAAGTTTCTTCAGAAATGGTTTACTCTTCTGATTCATATTCTGAATCATCACCATTTTGTGAGCATCAAATGTTTTTCAAGCCTTTTACAATTTATTCATTTGAATGTATCCCTTATCCACTTTATTCATCATCTTTAATCATATCAACATATGAGATAATCAAGGAATTTATGGATTTATCCTCAATTATCTTCACATCCCTCATTTACTGAATCTTTATAAAATAATTATTGCAACATTTTTAGGATTTATTGTTCATTGAATATCTAAGGAATATTCCCTCATCTACAACATCACCATACTTTCCTTAATTTCCTTCTTTATTTTAGATGATATTTTTACTTCAAAAAACATGAAAATAATTCAGTGGGGGATTCATTCTATACCATATCTTATATGGTTTCTTGGTTTCTCCCATAAAAATTACTATACTATTTTGAGTGCACACTATTACATGAAAAAACACTTTCTAATAATGATGAGAAACATGACTCTCAATCAGTATAGTTCTAGCCATATTGTTTAACTGTTGATTTTGGCATTCAACAAACACATTTTTTGAGAGGTTATTACTATAGACACTACATGATTTATCCCATGTTTTCAAGGTAGTTTTTAAATTCAATGGATGTGTATTCTCCTCTACTGTATGATCATAGAATCTTGATTGTGTGGCCAGTTCCATTCTCAGCTCTTCGACAAGAACTCTTCAGAAAATAAATAAATTTCCATTAACTATTAATATACATTACACCAGAAATTATATTATAACCATAAATAAAAAGAATGAATCACATCTCTCTATTTTTTGTAGATGCATTAATTGGACCACATACATCTGTGTGGATAAGATCAAGTAGATTTGATGCCCTTTTATTATTCAATCAATATGAAATCCCAACCATCTTTCATCGAATGCATGCATCACATGTATTTTCTTGATAAAAATTTAGATTGGGAATGTCAAAAACTATCTCAAGCTTAGATATTTGTTCTATGATATGATGATTAATATGACCCAACATTTGGTGCTGAAAGTTGTTTTTTTCTTCAATAGTTAACTAAAAATGTTCTCTTTACAGTCAAAATTGTATAAATTTTCATCTATTCGATATACTTTCATGAGAGAATTACATTTATTTCCTTTAGTAGTGATCCCCTTCTTATTAAATGTCACTATCAATCATGATTCATAGAGTTGACTCGCATTCAAAATATTGTGATGAAAACTGCCTACAGAGAGAAATTCAGTTTTCCATAGATTGACATTTGATGATATTACATTGTGACTAGATTTTATCTTAAAAGAATCATTATTTTCATATCTCACTATTCCATAGACCATTTTCTTAACATTCTTCAAAAAATATGCATTTCCTGTCATGTGGGATGAGAATTAACTATCAAGAATCTTGGTGATACTTTTCTTTCTAAATTTGAATGATATTTTAGTAAGATTGTCTTTATCATTTTTCTTCTTTTCCTTCAATGAGATACCTGATTGAGTAGTAGAAAAATATGTCCTTTCAAATCACTTTTCAATATGCATTGGTTCACCAAACTAATATTTTTCTTCTAGAGTTGAATACCTATTTTGAAGAGTAACTATTCTTGGTTGATAAGTATTAACTTATATTAGAGTTTTTTATGTATTGTTTCCACTTTTCTTCTTCCTGTAATTAATTGATTTAAGAACATAGAGAGAATAATGAAAACAATATCCATAGAAAATATTTCTTCTATATAATGAATGATATGGTCTCAATCTCCTTTTTTTACTTACAAGTGATTCACTATCGATATAGAACCCTTCCTCTTCATAGTAAGACATGGTATGGCCTAGAAAGACACATAATTGACATTTCATAAGAGGAAATGTCTTCTCACTTCCGTTCCTCCTCATGTCATATTCTTTTTAAAGTTATTTGATTGGAAATCCTATCTGGATACATGAGGATAAATTTCAGCTCTCTTTTTTATTTGATTTGAATCTTTCCTTTTTACGAAATTATGTGGTTCTTTATATGTACAAATTTATACTTCCATTTATTTTGGCTCATCTCATTTCTATCCTTTGATGTTTCTACAAAATAGCTAATTCCACTTTTTCCCATAATTTTGGATCTATGGTTATTCAAGTTCTTATCTACTCCTTCAGAACCATGTTTAGACCTTTTTAGTAGCTATACATATTAGAATCTTCCAAACTATAATTTCTTCCTTTTTAACCTGATTTTGACTTAGTTTATACCTTACTCTTTAGAGTAATGAATTCTTCTTCAATTACCTCAACTATATTAGCCTTTTACCCTAGTCTCTATGTAATTTCATTGATGAATCTTCTTGATCTTGAATCCCGAGTTTGAATTCCATAACCTCTTTAGAAATTTTAAGGGTTGTTACATTTTCTTCTACCTCTCATTCTAGTCGATCATGTTTTGCTTCATGATGATCAATAAAAATTGATGACACTTTCATCATAGCTCTTATATTTCTATTTATCTTTCATTGATTGTCAAACAAAACAAGATCACCCTTAAGTTCAACCTTGATAATAACAATAATAATAAACTAATTATCTTTATCTTTTTCAGGTTATTACTTTTCAACTGTATCCATCATGGATTCTTTGGGCTCAGATTTTAACCCTGGCTCTACATCCTCTAAATAATCATTATCATTTTATTCTTATTTTCAAACAAAGATATTTCTTTAAAATTTATTCCTTGATTTTAACTCTCCTTTATTATAGAATCTATTATAAGACTTATGTATTATTCCCGATTCACTTTATACATCATAAAATTTCCTTGGGAATTGAAAAGAAATGTTCCCTACTTTACCACACATGAAACAAGGGAATGGAATATTTCCTTCAAATATCCCTTTTTTTTCTTTTTAATTTCTTAGAAAAATAGAAAGAATTTTTTTCCTCACCATAACTTACTTTTTAAATAACTTGTTTTCCATGGATTTGAATGAAATTTCTATACTTACATGAGTGTATGCATCTTCTGGTTTGAAACTCATTTTATAAGACACTATAATGTTAAGAAGATCATTATGAGAGAGGTTAGAACAATATCTTTCCTCAAGAGATGAAAAATTTTGTTTATAAAGAGATGGAATCATTCTCATAATTTTATTCACAATTTCAATATCCTTAATTTCTTACCCAAGTCCTCAAATAGATCCAATGACTATAGTTATGTGATTATAGAAGTTATCTAAATTTTCAGCTGAATGCATTTTTAGATCATTGAACTAATTGTGAAAGACTTGAAATTACCCACCTTTACTTTTTTATCACCAATGTATATAATTTACAATTTCTACCACATGGACTTGGATGTATTTAAAATCATCACCTTCAAATAGATTTGATCAAAAAGTTATGTAGTAAGAGAATTTTGTTCTTTGGTATCTGCATCAAGAATTTTCCTATCTCTTTCACTGATAGAAAAACCCATTTCATTAGTGACCTAAATCCCATGAGTAGTGGGAAAAATAACTTCCATCCCAAGGTATCTCATATGAGATCGCAATCTATACTTCCAAATATAAAATTTTCTTCCATAAAAAAATTGAACTCCACTAACATTCAAAAAATTATCCATAACAACAGAGGAAATATTAAAAACTAATAACCTATTCACTATGATACCACTTTTAGGACCCTAGAACACCCTTAGATGGGAGGGGTGACTCAGGGTGATGAATTTTTTATTTTAAAAAATCAATCATGTTCCTATATTGGTAGAATCTTGTAAAACTTGTCTGATGGAATCATGTAGTTATTAAACAATCACATGTATAGAGACAAAACAAAATTTTAACTTGGTTCACCACTAAGGGATAGTCCTAGGATAATACACTAACAATGTGTTCGGAATACCTAAATTCACTAATCTTTAATAGTTGTTGTGGAATATAGAAGTTCAGACACAATCACTCTATTCCAAGCAGACTTCCTTTATAAGATTTTTGGGACATCACATTGCCTCCCTCAAAACACTCATATCGGGTCCCCCTAGATCACTACTTTTGGTGAAGTATTACTTAGTTTAATGACTTGAAGTTCAAATAAAAATATTGTAATTTAAGTCTTTGTCCATAACTGGCACGAGAAATTTCTTGCATTATAGTCCTGAGTTGATACACTTGAAATCATTGTTCAATGGAACAAGTTGTTCAAAACTTCTATTCGTGAAGATCATAGACCTCATGAAACCCTCTTCATGTTTTTTGACACCTACCAAATAAGTTTTGAGAAAATTAAAAAGGAAGAAACACCTGAATACTTGTATTATTTTCCCAACAAAGGTAAAGGAATAAGTAGATGGTCGAGACTTTTTGAACGCATAACACCTTAAGTGATTCGTGGTTTCATGACCACTCCAAGGTCACATGAAGGCTCCATGCAAGGTACATAACCCACGAGAAGTCTCATAAAGCCCCCATTAGATAACCTTTCTACTCATGTGAAGGTCCTTTAGACAACCATGGTCGCATGGTGATAATAGAGTGAGTGCCCCAGGCTGCACATTTTTTCATTGGAACATGCCTGAAAAATCATCTAAAACCCTTTGAAAATAAAGAGGGATGATATTCAAAGGTAGAGATCCCCAATGGAGATTAATACCATGCACCATATCACCATTGGGATGAATAAAATCTCTTGATGATATCCATGAAAACTCATAATACCTCCAATCCTTCATCACATAAAATGAAGGAGATGAAGGGGATGAGTCCAGATGGGTTTGAAATCACTGAAAGACATGTGGTGTGCCACTGAATACATGTGAGACATCGTCAGTCCCCAAAAACTGGTCTGTAATGTCTCACGAAACCCCATTGTCCTTTCAGCCTCATCGCACATGTTTGGGAAGCTCTGCACTACTCAAGGTACAAACATTCTATTTTGTCCAAAAATGATTTCACACCCTTATATGGACCATATTGGTCACATGATACACCATCAAAAAATTGAGTAAAGAGCATAGATATTACATTTTCAAACTCATGTGACTCCTGAAATTTGTCACATAAATCAAATGGAATTAAAAGGGAAGAGGCAAGCGATGTTCGAGATTTCTAAAAGACATCTGAAACACCCCACAAGACACTACAAGTTGCTGGAGTCTTGTATGCCTCATCTTGCGAAGTCCCTTCGGCTTATCAGCCTCACCACGTGGATGCCCTCATGAATGTCCAAGCAAATCCATGGTGTTCTAAGTAATAAATTATATATATTTTTCCATCAAATGTTTATGAACCCCCATGCGACCCATATTGGTCAGGCGACGCATCCCAAAAAATAGTATATATATCCCAAACAACACTCATGTAATCTCCCATGACTCCCAAACATTGTTGCATAAAACAATGAGGATCAAAATGGAGGATGCGAGAGATGTTCACGGTCACTGAAAGGCATACGATTAACCCATCACGCTCGTGGAACGATCCTATGATACCTTTTGAAAAACCATCCTTGTCTTGGGAGACCCCAAGAAAACTCACCCAAGGTCTCACAAGTGTCTTTAAACAAGAATTTGGATCTTCAGAAGTCCCTCAGACATGTTAGAAAAATAAAATGAAAGTCCTTAGACACAACCTCGTGATCAAAAAAGTCTTCAATAATGGGCAATAATATGATAAGGGAAGCATTTACCGAAGAGACTAGAGATCATAGAAAATCAGGAAACACACTTGGAGTAGTCCACAACAGAGACTCAGAAAACCATGTGGGGCCAGACCCCTTCTTCAACTCCAGCATGGACTCATGGCAAATACACAATATAAACCGGTGAGTATAAGGGGTGAAAATTCCTATAAATTCCCCATTCAAACAAAAATAAAGGGTTCGAATTTGACTTCTACCACGCGCACCAGATACCCAGACTCTAGAGGATTTAAATATATACTTTTATGGACTTCTTGGGTCGATCACACAACCGACCAGCTTTCAGTTAGTAAATGTAATGGTGGGAAGCCGGAGTAGTCATGCCTCAGGCATAAAGCACTTTGCATGATCATCCATATATCATGAGAAGGACCTATAGTGGGTTTTGAAATGGAAATTCCTCAATCCCACTAGATCACAAAGGACTTAAGATGAACTGACACTGAACAAAACCATGACATTCAAAATAAAAGGGTGAGAACCAAGACTCAGAGAGGAAGACTCAAGTGGAAGACATGATCACTGGCCTATATGGGCTTCATGCGTGTCAACCAAAGACACGTGAAAAAACTAGGAAATGTCACCCAGATCTCATGAAACTCTTCCAATATACCATTTGGGACGTGTGAAATACTCCACACATGCTAGAAAAATTCATGTGGTTCTCCCGTGGGCATCACATTGATCTTGCGAACCCCCTGGGTCTATCACCCAGGACTCGTGGAATCCTTTAAAAACATCTATTGACTCACAAAATGGTCTCCACCCTTGACATCTGAGTCTTGCAAAAGCATATGGACATGATAACCAAGATCTTGTAACACCCTATGGGAATGTTAGCTAAGATGGATGATGGCCTCTAGACATGTCATCCAGATCTCAAGATGTCTCTCAGAGGTGTCAGCCAAGACATGCGACACCCCTTGAGACTATTCCACACTGACTCTCATGACACCCTCCATATGTGTCAATCCAGGTCATGCAATGGCTCCCAAGACATGCCAAATGGGTCATGTGATGCCCTAAAAACAATAATTCCATGTCAATAGGGAATCATAGGACTTGATAACATTGTATGAACTCGTTGTGTAAGCACCGACCAATAGAGAAACCTCAGTGTGTAAGCCTCAATATTAATGGAACTATGACGACTATGATTCCTGTGATATCCAGGATATGTAGGCTACCACTCTTTGAGGTTCGAGATCCATATTAATAATACATGGAAAACCATAACTTGATAACTTTGTCTGTCCTTGGTGTGTAGGCCTCGACCAATAGGATAACCTCAGTGTGTAAGTCCTGACATAAAAGGAACTACGAAAAATCTAATTACTTCCATATTCAGGATATGTAGGGTAACTCTCTCCAAGGATTAAGATCCATATTAATAATCCATGGCATCCAAAGACTTGATAACATTGTATATCCTTAGTGTGAAATCCCCAAACAATAGGGAAGCCTCAGTGTGTAAGCCTCAACATAAAGGGAACTATAATAGAATCATATTCCTTCCATATTTAGGATATATAGGCTACCTCTATTCGAGGTTCAAGCTCCATATTAATCATTAAGGGCATCCGAATGCTTGATAAAATTTTCTATCCTTGGTGTGTAAGCCTCAACCAATAAGAAATACTCAGTGTGTAAGACCCAACATAAAGGGAACAACGGAGACTTTGAATCCTACCATATCTAGGATACATTAGCTACCTCTCTTTGAGGTTTTAGTCCTATATTAATCATCCAGGTCATCCTAGGACTTTATAACATTGTCTTTAGTTAGTGTGTAAGCCCCAACCAATAGGGAAACCTCAGTATGTAAGCCCCGACATAAAGGGAACTATGGAGACTATGATTCCTGCCATATCCAGGATACGTAGGCTACCTGTCTTCAAAGTTTGAGATCCATATTAATCATCCTGGGAAATCCCAGTATCTAAGGCCCTTACTCAAAGTAATAAAATTGATTACTTGTTATCCCTTGTTTCTCAAAACAATCATGGCTCATGTGGGATTAGGTAATCATAATGATCATGACATATGTACTATATACCTTTACATTGGTACATCGATACCTTAGTGTGTAAGCCCAAGATATAAACTGAATTATGATGACTCTGATTCCTGCCATACTCAAGATACATAGGATTCATTCTCAAAGTCTGATATCTATACAGAAC
The DNA here is from genome assembly GCA_963277665.1 of Viscum album. Lineage (NCBI taxonomy): Eukaryota > Viridiplantae > Streptophyta > Magnoliopsida > Santalales > Viscaceae > Viscum > Viscum album. The sequence goes on from OY728159.1 coordinate 506,813,523, forward strand.
ACCCGAAGGACTATTCCAATTTCCTAGCTCCATATCTACATGCCATGAGGCTGATCATCTTCTTCCCCCCATTTCTAACATAGAGAATAACTCACGTGAGATTAGGGTGATGCAATGAACACCTCATTGAGCATCGTGAATATCCATTAATATGGGATATATTATGGACACCCCTTATACAAGGGTATATACCTTGGGTATAGTCCCAAGGATGTGAATGAACTATGTGGGTTTTGATTCCTGTAATAACCAAGATATGTAGGATGCCACATAATGGTTCAATACCCTCCTCAGAAGATTAATTTCTTCCTTACATGGAAGCATATTCCAAAGAGATTAGTTATATGGATTCAGCATATAAGTAGCCACCCATTTCCAAAAAATGATGGAGAAACTCATATACATACATATGGATTCACTAATGAGATCCCCATATTTTTCTATAAAAGATAATTAACCTATAGTCATTTCATTATGGTAATTGGTCACATATCAGGATTAGGAAGAGATTCAAAAACATATCATAAATCTATAAGAGAGTCCTACAGTTGGAAACAAATCCCCCCCAAAGGGTGTGATGAGCCCAACCTCCCATCCTCTAGAACAATTCGAGTCCCCAATAGTCGTTAGGCCTGAAAACCTAGATGACCATTGGAAAGAAGGTATGTACCCATCTTTGGATGAGAGATCCATTGAGAGTTTCTAGGGAAGATGGATCAAATGGAAAAACTGATGTGCCTGATTGAATGATCCCATAAAATAAACCTCAATCAAACCATCTATGGGAATCCCATTCCATATTCCATGTCGAAACCCAACGAAACAAAAATGGTGAACTCGATGTGAATCCCTCCAATAAAAGACAATTGGGTTATAATCCGTTGATCCATGTTTTTCCTCTACATGAAAAAAACATTGATGATATCGATTTGAATCTATTAGGCCACTTTTTTTTTGAAAACTATTTTTACAAATAAAGTAGTAAGACCATCATAAACTAGGATTCTTGTAATTCCATCCTCGTGATGACATGTCTATGCGAGAAGAATGGACAAAAAGGGAATACCAGACAATTTATTTAACCATGAATACCTGATTGATCATTTTAATACCTAAGATATATAAATGATTGGTAACCTTGTTCCTTTTTGTCTGTGTGATTGCATCATTCCAACCCGAGGAAATTTCATCATCATCTAGCACTCGTTCTGCTACCTCATCTGCTACTATGACCCCCGCAGGACATAAAGCGATCTCATATTCCAGACAAATCCAATAGTAGGTAGAGAATAAAATGATCTTGGATTACCACTGATATGGTACAATACTGACTATGGAAGCTACCCAGTAGATCCTTCAAGAATTATAGCCGATGATCCTGTATCACCCAACGAAGGATTTTGCTAAGCCAGCAACAACCATCGCTACGACCAACCACTTCAGAATCTTATCCCAAGAACATGATAAATGCCAACTTCCATATCTGATGAAGGTGGAAAATGAATCCCAATATGGATCCCTTTCGGTCCAGGTGACACCAAGGAGGACACCTATTGACCGCCGTCGCCAACATCATCCCACTAGTACTCATCAGTCATCTTCTGGGAGTACCATTCGACACACAACCGCCTATGATGACCTTGCACGGGATCTAAGGAGGACTCATTGGAGTAGGAGATAATTGGAAATTCAGGAGAGGGATCGTATTCATACTCCTACCAATGATGTCTTCCAACATCCTTGAGTAGAAACCAGTAAGCAGGCTCATATCCTTGCTAACTCAGAACAAGTCTACAGACATATTCTCGTAGCCATCTATGAGAGGGATCATATCCTGAATCCTACTAACAACACCTACCAGCATACTATGGAAGGGACTAGTATGTAGTCTCAAACCACTAATTTCTCAAAATAAGTTTGTGTGCATTTTCTCACAGTGGGCATGCGGGAGACTCATACTCCTACCCCCATACCCATATCCCATCATCATACTCTGATGAAGCATTAAGGATAGAAGTGGGAACATATACCCATGTCAATTGAATACGTATGTCAATAGATAATGGTAAAATAAAATGTGGAGTATCATATACCTACACACACATTTGTCTAAAATGCCAATATATTTTAGCAACAACTGAATAGCTCTGCCTGCATATTCCAGCACTATCACAGATAATGGGATAAATATATAATCTTATCCCTATAGATAGAAAAACTCAAAACTCTGATTATCATGATCAAGTGGTTGTACTGGAGTAAGGTCACATTATTACTATCTCCTGGTAGGATTATCGATATATTATGATGAAGGGATATGCATTGAACGGGGCCTATAATCTCATTTCAACCCAGGCTAACCTGGCGAGAGAGGTACATGCCTAGGGATAGGGGCACATGACAATCGAAAAAGCCCTACGACATACTCCAAAGGCCCAAGATAAAGAATATATTCCTATTATAGCTGGGGATAATAAAGTGACAGTGGCACAAGCCTTGGGAAATGCTCATATTCTGGTCAGTAAATCTGGCTGACATACTCTGGAAGATCACAGAAGCAAGGTCCATATTCCTACTTTCACTGACAAACAACTGCACCAACATCATTCTAAAGAAATATAAGAGGAGTCTCATATCCCTTATCCTATTCCAGATGTTCATTGGCATATTCTGGTGGGTAACGAATAATTGGACTAGGATCATACTCTCATTACAACCAAGGTTCACTAGGTGAGAGCGACACATGCCTCGGGGCATGCTCATGGTTCTTCCAAGAAATACCAGTGTCATATCTCAAAGGATCAGAATTGGTATCATACTCTCATATTGAATGAGGCTCAAAAAATGAGAGTGACACAAGCCTCAAGACATGCTCATATCTCTATAAATAATGACATAGCTTATTTCCATATTCCAAAAGCTTATCAGAAGTGGGACCATACTCCCGTGGAACCTGATAGTTATATACAAGTTCCTGAAACCATCATACAATAGGATCATATTCTAGCATAATCAAAAAAGGCAGGTCAACACATTCCAAACATGGTGCAGAACAAGACCCATATTCATAATCTTTTCAATTATAGTGTCCTTTAAGTTGTTTTATACACATTATCAACACCATAAGGGTTCTTCGTCTCTTTTTTTGAAGTGGATGTAGAAGACATTAATTACCATGATAGTCCTCCTTGTGGTTGTGTGGAGATGGATCACAGAGACTCTACTCTTGACATCAAACATTTTCAACCTCCCCATGAAGATATATCCCATGGGAAAGACACTCCTCCCTTTTACCAGACACCTTTTTATAGAGAGGTGAACCAAACCCCGACACCTTCGTACATAGAGGTTCTCGAGAAACTGGGTTCAATCGTATATGGTTCCCCATAAACATACAACAACACTCTACTCCCATCAGCAGGCGACCATCATAGCCATATTTTATGGTATTACTAGATGGTGGCATGTAAGTATGATGAGGAAGAGTAAAACATTAAAATATAGAGATATTTGTCCATAAACAATCTCAACATCATGTTTTGTCCCCTCACTACTTCCAACTATGCGATCCCAGATGAGATAGAAAAGAAGTGCACTCCTCATCTATGCTAGAATATGTGGGATACTCATCAATGACTAAAGGATCAATATCTCCCTTATCCAGGATAAGAGTGTCACCTTCATACAATAAATATACTCTATTTCTAGCTTGACCTAGATGGTATCTCTATGGTTTGGGATCCAAAACTAGAGAAGCATTGTGAAAATATACAACATGCTTACCGCCATTTCATCATGATACTTCGACAAATGATCTCCGAAGCCACGTCAAGCATAAAAAATTAAGGATGGAGATGGTATGGAGAATTAAACTTTTCCTATCCCCTAGAACAATAGAGTACCTTAGATACAATGTCCTGTAATGTTATAGCTTCCGGTGAAATTAGGGGACCAGGTAATGATTGGGATAGTTGCTCACTGCCAAAAAATTCCCCCACTCCAACTATGCCTAGAAACCATGGATGGGGATAGAGAATATCCAAAAATACTTCAAAATGGGCCGCTCAAGACAATAACAGGATATTCCAAACATAGAGATCGAAGTTGTGATCACCCAACCAACTTCCCACAAGGAATGATCCTCATCACGAGCTGCCATCACACCCATCTCCCATGAGAGCACAAATATTCCCCGTCATAGAGACTATAATAAAATATTCCACAGTAGTAGTCTAGGAGAAGACTATACCCCCTAGTTTAAGAGAATATATACCGCCGCCTCAACCCCTCAGATCATCAATTCCTGAGAGGATTTAGGACATACCTTTGGTTGTCGCAGATGAACCCCAACCCACTAGGCTAGGGTGAATTTATATCGATATCACTATCACTAGGATTATTGTCCCCTGAAAGGACCCTGGATACATCAACGATGATTCTAGAGCATCTCTATCCCCATGGGCTGGGGGAATTTATATATTCATGTCCATTATAGGAATCATCAACTCCACAAACAGAGTCATTGAATCCTTGAAAACAGGACCAATCGATACCAATGGTGGAACCAAATGACCCCAACCCCCTGGGATGGGGGAATTTTCATCATCATCAACACCATAGAGGGAATAAATATTCTCAAGGTTAGGAAGAAGGAATCAACGGTCGACATCCTATCAGTTCATCCAACAATAAGAAAAACCTCTATTGGTAGGGGCTTGCTCGCCATCACGAACAGAAACTCCCTCAAGGTCACTATTAATAAAATAATATTATAGGAGCATATGAAAAAGGAAATCAAAACCTATCAAGTTATCAAGACAAAATGGCCCAATAAGGCCAAGGGATCGAATAACGACCTTGATGGAAGCCATGCGGGATCAAATTGTTGTGTAGAAAGAAGTGGCACAAATACCATTGACTGATATAATTTAGTTAATGTATTCATTTTTTTACATGGAATACATTGATCAAGATGTAGATTAAGAGTGGTTAAAAAAAGAAAACATACCCTAGGAGGAGGGTGATTTGGATGCACCAAATGTGGTTGTGTGCACTCGGAACCAAAGAAGGCTTCAAAATTTAGAACCTCCAAATAACAAGTTGCCACCTCCTCAGCAGAATATTGGAAAATATAAAGGGAAATATATATCTACACCTTAGTTTCAATCCACAAAAGAATATTTGTAATGATATGATAGTGAAATTAAATCTCTCTGATAACTCAATGAGGAGATACTAAGGGGAAACATTCCCATGGGTTATCATCTCCATCTAGAGAAGAATATTCATCCCCCATGGATGATTCACTAGAAATAGAAGTATCTTAATATTAGGTAGTATTCAAATATATAAATACAATCCACATAAATGAGGAAGCTTATGATGATGGGTACTTCCTTCCATTGCGATGACAGCCTTTCCCTTGCCAGGATAATCCTTCAGTCATAGGACGAATTGAGGATCAACGAGAGATGAAAGTGGGAACACATCATTGGACCCCACCCACTCCCTATAGATGGGAGGTGGATTAGACTAAAGTTCCCCTAGACCTACTTACCTACATTGAATCCCTGGACAATCATATGGAAGCCATAAAGGGGTGACATGAACCTATGTAGCATGAAAAGAAGCCATATCCCAAATGGGTGGAAGACACCTCACCTCCAAAAAACTTAGAAAGCCCTACCTTTTCTATCTTTTATGGTACATGATACCCTGAGAAACATCTCACATAGGCCGTGTCCCAATGCGGGCCGATGATGGGACCTCAAAACCAACAGAAGATGACAAATATGAGGTGTTTCGTATAGACCTTTATAGGGCTAGACTTTGTTTGGCATAGTATTCTACTAGTGTGATCTGTTAGATGATTAGAAATTAGTTCCTTTATTAGTTTAGTTTGACACTAAGGAAAATGACAATTGTCAACCTAAAAAACTAAAACAATTGACAGAGAAAATTTATGTACATATTTTTAATCCAATAATGATGAATTGTATTTGAATTTTAGAATGAAAATGGTATAAATTGTGAAAAGCACTTAATTCTGGATTTTTGACAGATTTTTACGTCAAGGGTAGTTTGGTCAATTATTGAAATATATAATTCCAAATTGAGTGATTATTATTTTTTAGAATAATTATTTTATTTCATTCATTTTTTCCTTCTATACTTGGGGTTGAATCTATCATCTAGAGGCCTTAAAAATCAATGAAGTTGATGATTTTTTCGGGCAGATAGAGTGGAACCCACCACCGTAATAGACATCCATCTCAGCCTAAATTCCTCCAATTGAAGTGATTCTACCTGGTATAGCACTAGAACACATAGGATCAGATCTAAAATTAATTTTATGATGTTTTTAATTTGTTAAGGTTTCCATTGGTGGTTATACTTTTAGAGGAAGATTCCTAGAACTTGCATCCAGAAAAAGAAACCGTCAATAAAAATTTCATAACTCATCCATCTGGTGGCCAATTAAAGTGAGATTTGGTGGGTGAACGACCAAAACATTTATTAAGGACTTTTTTTAAGGGTCCCACACATTATTCGGTCAATTAATAGGTAAAAAATGTGACAAATTATGGAGGACATAAATCTTCCTATAAATGGAGAGGAGCTTCTACCTCTCAAATCATTTCAATCCTTCCCAACACCATCCGGGGGCACCAAGGAGAGAATGAAAAGGGCCATTTAGAATTTTATTTATTTATTTTCTTTTTATTTTTAGTTTTATTTTCTCATGTATTGCATTAATATTTTTTTAAAGTGTTTCCACATTCTTTTCCATCATATTTCTTTTCCAACTTTAATATAATTTTATCTCTCTTCCATCTTTCCATTGTGATCTATATACACTTAGCCATGGAAAGTGACTAACTCGATGCTTAGACCTGGGGGAGGTTTCATGGTGTTCTATATTATTTCAATTCAATTCAAAATGTTTTAATTCTATTTGTGGTGGAGGTGGGAGTATTGCATGGGTGCGTCGGTCGTCCACCACTACACTATTTTAAAATCCATTCCTTTATATTGATTCATTCTTTTTCCCTCCCTTATCATAGGAAAACCCTTCATACAATGGAGTTGGAGTTTTCATAAGGGATGAAATGGCATACGGTGGAGCTGGGTCTTTTTGAGGTGTTATCCTAGTTGAATATAAGAGGAGTTATGTATTGGTGTGCCAGAGGCATGCTAAGATCACACACTCTTTAAATCAAAGGAAATTACTTCATTAATGAGGTTTTATAAAATAAATTATCAAATTGAATTTAAACAACAAATAAATAATGAACGAACCTGTGTTATCCAACCCTAGGACCAAGTTCTTTCTTCCCTAATTTCATTCTATCAGCATTTTCATATACATTTAGAATTAATTTTTTCATTACATTATTTTAATTTCACTATTTTCCCAAACCCTTAAAACCATCATTTTCAATACATATTAGAAAACCAAAAAGAATAAGATTAGGTGAATTAGAATAAGTAATTGAACTGACTGCAATGCTTCTCAAGTGAGACGACCCTGGTCAGCCACTATGTTGTATTAGGAAAATAAATTTTCTTTTTCCACACCCTATGACAGGCATGCGTCAGAAATGTGATAACAATAGGGTGTTTGATTTCATAGAAAGATGGAAGGTTTTGACCTATTCTCTTAGTATCCCCCTCTTACAGGAACAAATTCTATAACTCTATGCTGAAAATATTAAGGATGATTTGCAAACACCCCTAATAACCAGGAAATATCAAAGAGGTTTCCGAGAGTTCACTAAAATAACACAATATCATGAATAGTCCATTCAGTAGACTTGATCCAAGTCCCAACTCATGCCCACAACACATGGGAATAAGATGGGTAGAGAGGAAGCTACAGTTTTATCTCTCAATCCGAAAGTGTTTCCCATCCAAGAATCCAAGAGAGTTCTGACTGGACCATCAACTCCTACCGAGCGACAAGAAACCACAAAATATCCCTCGGTCAGAATCAAAGAGAAACCAGGGTCACCGTGGATTTGAGAAATGGATGAATAAAGTATACTCTTTCTGAAATGAACAAGTCCCATGATATTTCTTGGTATCCATGGATAATAACCTACTCACACTTTTGCAGCCCAGAAGGTTGATGAAGTCAACCTCACTAACCATCTAAATTACTTCCCCCAATATATATGGCTAGGTCATAATATAGATAATTTATTTGTCTTCAAGGACATCCTTCAAGGCATGGTAGACTCCAGATAGGTGATTCTAGAAAATTCTCTAGAGTAGGTGACTTTTATAACCATCATCTGATCTCAAGAAGAGGAAGGTTGATAGAAAGTTCCGATCAGGCATGTTCAAAAGTTTGAAAAATGGATGACTCGCAAAACAGTTGATCGAGATCATGGATTTCTAAGAACACAATTGCACAAAATCACAATCGCTCCACCACTCAATAATGAGATGCTATATGTGCCTACTAAGGGTGGGTGTGACCATCAGAATTAAGAAGAGATATTGGAGGAAGAGTCATATTCTATTCCCAGTCAATCCCTACCTCTTGTATATTTCTTCCCTACAACGTCTGCATCACAGGACCTTCCCCACCCAAAAAAATCCTCATCAAACGAAGAATTCATTTTTGGTTCTATCAACATAATAAAATCGAAAAACCCCTTCTATGATGATGAGTATGTCCCCAAATATGGTTATCCTACATATAACTGGGGAATGTGAGGTCATATGAATCAGAGTTGAGGATATAGGGGACATCACATACATGGTTATACTCAATATTCTAGTCATATCCCCATGGGTGAGACATATGCAGCCTAGACTTGTGGGAATGTGATCCAATGTGCTCAAAAAAGGAAAGTAGGTGCCTTAGATCCCTCTAGCAGTCTCCCACATTTGATTGTCTTACATGACCGCTTAGTGGGGGTTCAATATGATCAACTCAGGCAATAGAGAAGGCTGAAAAAAACTACACCACCGATAGTAGATACTCCCTCAACCTATACACAAGCTCTAGGTCCATCTACATTAGCTAATTCAGCTCCTAAACTTCATGCTCCATCCCTTGAGCCGCATTCCCATAAGTAGCCACACATCAGGAAGCGATGAAATCTGGCACAAAAGTACAATGTTATGAAATAGTTATCTTTTGTTCCATCCAAGTTCTCAATACTTTATGCACTCCATCGTTAAAAATAACCCAGGGAGACACTTGTTGAAGCCCTACAGATCCCACAAGAATTTGAGATAGAAGTCACTGTAGCTGGGGTCTATCAAGTAGAGACTATGTCCCTAAGATTTCATGTTTCCATCTCATTCACTGATCAAGATCATTAGGAGGACATCCAAGGGAACATCACACCCTTATACATTTCAGGAAAACTCAATAATGTCAATGTCTAAAGGGTTCTTATCTATAACGACCCATACTTTACATACATTGTTATTACTTCAAAATTGAATCACACTTATTACAACATATAACAAAACCATGAAAGGACCGTATAGGTATAGTGTCTTTAGAAATTGGAAAGCATAAACAACTGGTTCATAAAGCATCTACTTTGCCTCCCATTTATTTCATCATATCCAGAGTCCCTTTTTGGCATATACTACTTAATAACATTCTTCCTGACCTGGGGAAATAAAACATACAAAAGGGTGAGCTCAAATTCTCAGTAAGGGTAAACAAAAGAAATATCAATCACATCATATACATAAGAACATAACTTTTGGAAATCTTAACCTGCAAAAGAGATCATAATTTCATAACATGGGATAAATCATAGTAGTGAAATGTAATCCCAATAATCATAACTTAAAACATGAAACTTTTTGGCATACACACATAATCATTGAGAATCATTTCTTATTAGTCAAGACTCATTTCCAATACTATCTTAGTGGACAAAGTCCAGTTCTGAACCGAGTTCACTCCTCGTTTCAGTCCTGTTTCACTGAATCGGTATAACCTGCTATTCCAGCCATGTCTATCTCATGAGATATAAAATCTTTACCCAATGAATTGGAGGGAGATATAGGTCCCACCCATCTCATAATGATACCATTGTTATGTGTGCCACAAAATCATAAACCATACATCATAGCATAACCCATGTAATAAAAATGGGAATCTTAAACATCATGACATCATAAAACAACTCATATTTGATAAAGGAATTCATAAAAATAATTCCATCACAACATAATCAAATCAATGTAATAATAGGGATAGAAACAGAACCCTTTATTATCTTAGATGGAAAATAATTTTGATAAAACACTTGAACTCCATTCTTGAGGAAAATATCCTTTCTACTTCAAAAACACTTTTCCTTTCTTAACATGTCATACAATTCTAAACTAAAAGAAGTTGATTAAAAATAAACTTGAAAACTTGTAAGGGAATATTCTTGGAAATAATGTTTTAAAAATCCATTCATGCCGTAATAGTTAAAATAAAACATTCTTCTCGTACTTTTTTTGGAAAAGTCAAAAATTACCTCGTACGAAAAACGACAAAAGATTCCTTTAATATCTTTTACTAAAAACTCACCGAAGGGTAAAATTGGATATAAAATATTGTAGAATGATGTAAATATTACATATTGAGGAAACATGGATGTGGATGATAAAATTAACCCCAGTAAATTCCAAATTATAAACAATCTCGGATAAAAATGAGATTGTGATATTTCCCTTACCTTAGGTCCGATTTGCTTCGTAAGTGTCTGAACCACCTGTATAATGATTTAAATAATGTTATTGACTTATTCCAGAATCATACTTATTTTTATGATATAATATATGGTCATATTCTTAGCTTCTTATTAGTAATATTTCATTACTACTTGTTATTCGTGTGTTTATTACTTTTTGTTCTTATGCGTGTTTTGTCGAATGAATTCTTATTATTCTCTTTAGGTAATAGATAACTCATTTACAGAATGGTATTAGTGTAATATATATCATATTCATTCATTAAATACATTTATATAATCATTATGCAATGAAGATCACGTAGAACGAGTCGCATCACATCGTGGAGACGGTATTCCGTACATACGCACGAGCGATGATATCGTTCCCATGATCGTGGAATTGTATTAGAGTGTATGTATACTATTTCAGAATCATAATCACTTTACAATAATCATATATAGTTATTATTTACACCATTATACCCATCAAATAAGGTGGTGGGGGAAAATAGATTACACCACAGCGTGGAGACGGTATTCCGTACGTACGCACGCGTGGTGATTTCATTTTCCATAGGATGGATAGATGGAGAAATAGGGTTGTTTCATACTTATAATAACATATCAGTATATGAGTGAGACTGATGTTATTACTTTATAATGAAACAACTAAAGATGAAGAAGTGGAAGAAGAAATAAAGATGAAAGAATCGGTAACGGGCATTACCTCTTCTTTGAAGCGCCTCTTTGAGACCTCCTCTTAGGGCACTACAATTGGTCTTTGAAGAATACCAGGACCTCTAGAATGTTTCTAGGAAAGTGGGGAAGTGAAATGGGCAGGGATTGGCCGAGCTTGAAGGCTCAAATTGGTGTGAGGAGGAGAGGGGCACCTTTAGAAAAACTAAAAATATTATTTTATTATAAAGTCATATTCGGTTTTAAATAGCTCTAAATTTATTTATTTTGAAGATAAGGTGGTGATGGGTCGAAATCCTCTCATAAAATAGAATTTGGACAAGTTTATTTTACTATTTTAACCTTATCATTCAGATTTAAATTTAAGTTAGATAATTTTACTTTTACCGTGTCTTTTTGTGTTCTTACACTATAAGGTTAATAAACTTACTATAACAAGCCAAACGAACCCCAAGTTGTTTATTATTAATATATATAACCTTATATAAGTCATTTGGACAAACATTATATTTTTAGGAATAAAATAACAATTAATAATATAATAATTTTTTTAAAAACTATTTTATGTCAATTTTGACACTATTTAGTAATTGATTTTATTAAAAATCATAACAGAATTATTAGTTAGAAAAAAGTTAATAAAATAAATACTAACATGTCCTATTAACCTATAAAATTAGTGGAGTTCATAAAAAGTCTCAAATTACATTTATTTGGGTATTTATAACATCAATTATGTCAATATTTCTTTAATAAGATAATTACTGTATCATCATTGTGTCATAAATAAATTAAATTATTTAATGTATAAAAATTACAAATAAAATACCATTATGTAGGAAATCGTTTTATATTTCTAATTAATATTCATAGTCTAATTTATCTTATGTATAACCCTATATTAAAAATTATTTACTTATTAAACTTTGATTTTAACTATTTTAACCCTTCTTTAAATAAATTAATAATAAATGTCCTAATCTAATCCAAGTGGGCCTAAATGGTCATATTTTATTACTAAGGTTGTTTTTGGTCGAATTACACTTATCCAGTAGTATTAGGACATGTGTTAGGGTAATAATAATATCATTTTTACCCTTAATTACCCTATTTGCTTTTAACTGTGGTAAATAAAAGTAAAAAGTTACTATTCACCAAAAATTATTTTCATCTCATTGAACCACATTTCACTTACTGAAATCAACCGTGTGTCTCAGATTTTTGAAATTCTACTCATAGAAGTGGTAAAATTATGTTTTATGTAAATTTTCAAATTCTCCTAGGAGGTGGGTAAAAGACGGTGAAAAGTTCAATAAAATTTTTATATATCTAAAATTATTATAAAATTACTCCAATTAATTACATTGAACTTATATAGGTATTATGTATCAATTTTGACCTAAAATAAATTTAAATAAAATAAATAATTATTTAAATAAAAAGTCGGTTTTTAAATAGTAACCCAGTATTTTCACTATTCATCAAAAATTGAAAGTTTCCAGAAAAATACCAAAATTTCACCCTAGGATAATTTCGATATTACGAATCCAAAAATGAAGTCCATTTTGAAAAATAGAATTTACAAAATTTCAAAAAGTGGTTATTACTATTCATAACGGCTAGTTTTAATAATATTTTAATAGCATATCGTTGTTTAGTGAAACTCAGTATTGTGTACGACGCAAGCTATCGAGGAAGGTCGCGATTGCGTGTAAAGCAAGCCAAGCTAGTGTTGTGTGTAGTGAAAGATTCCTTTGATAATTTATATAAAATAAAAACAAAATATTTCTTATAAAAGTCTCAGGTGTTACATTATCGATAATGGATCTGGGATCAATCTCATCCCAGCATGAACTATCCAACATTTGGGGTATGGAGAAGGGGACTTATCCCCTATAAATCTTACCATCCAAGAGAATTATAAGTGTAACCAAATGAACCTCGGGAAGATCAAGATTGAGATCCAATTTAGGGATCTCACATCTGATGCCAAATTCAGGGTTATCCAGTAAGACACCACATACAATGTACTGTTTGGAAGGCCCTGGATCTATAGCCATTTTGAAGTGTTGTAGACATTCCATTAATGTGTGAAGTACCCCATCAATGGAATGGTTATCATACCACATGGTGAAAATGCACCCTTAGAAACATGTGGATCCACACATGATGAAGAATATTTCTACAAGAAGGGAGGTAAGAAACTTATGACGGATGATGATATATAGGTTGCAGCTCCCAATGTCTTAGGGACTACCCTGCAAATCCTTGGAACGTTCTCGATGATGATTATGTGATCCCCCTAAACATGGTCAAAAATATAATATCCAATTCTAGAGGTCCAAGAATCTCCTATCCTTAGCAAAAATCAACTTTGACATCTATCTGTAGAAAATAAAATGGAAAACGATGATGATGTTTTTTATCATGGTATCCCTCACCCTGATAGTGATGGAGATTCACCCTAGTTTCCATCCTCACCTGAAGATGTATCCATAGACTCAGAAATGGAGGAATATGAGAAAGATGTCATTAAAACCCCTCTAGTATTTGAGGAAGGTGTTTCCACCACCATAGATGAGATCATGCAGATAAACCTGGGGATATAATAAGATCCACAACCTGCTCTGATTAGAATCACCATGTAACCCAAAATGAAATATATGTACATTGAATTTGTAAAGTAGTACCAATATGTGTTTTCCTGGAACTATATGAAAATTCTTAGAATAAATCCATATGTGGCTACGCACCATCTTAGAATGCCTGATGGTCATCAAGGATTCAAGAAGCCAGCTAGGAGAATGAACCCTTATCATCCCACCAATGTAGAGGTAGATGTTTACAAATTTATTAAAGAAAACATTGTCCAAGAAGTACAATACCTAAGATGGCTGGCCAACATCATCCTTGTCAAGAATAAGAACACGCATATTAGGGTCTACATTGACATTAGAGACCTTAATCCACATTTCCAAAAGGTAAATTTTTCATTGATGATCACATAACTCTGTATTGATGCAACTACTGGCTTAAAATCCCTTTCCTTCATGGAAGGGTACTTAGGGTAAAATCAGATCAAAATGGCCCCCAAGGATGAAGAAGCCACCACCTTTAGGGAACCCTAGGGGATCTTATTCTACCAGGTCATTTCCTTTAGATTAAATAATGATGAAACCACATATTAGTGAACCATGCATCACATATTTAATACATTTCTAAGGAGGATAATTGAGTGTTGTGTCAATGACCTGGTCATCAAATCCCGAAAGCAATGTGATCACTACACAGATCTCCAAGAAATATTTGACAATATATGATAGCACAGTCTAAAGATGAATCCACTAAAGTGTGATTTTAGGATGACATCGGGAAAGTTCCAAAGATTTGTGGTAAGCCACCATGACATTGAGGTTGACCCAGAAAAGACTAGTGCTATCTTAGCACTGTCTCCCCCTAAAAATATCAATGAACTGAGGGGAATCCAAGGGAACCTCTCCTACATTTAGCGATTCATATCCAACCTGGACAGAAAATATCTCCCCTTCACTAAGATTATGAATAAGGGAATATTCTACCAATGAGGAAATGAATGTAAAAAATCCATTGAAAGTGTCAAGAAGTACATGATGCACCCACCTGTTTTAAGGCCTCCGGTGGAAGGGGGGCCACTCATCTTATTTGTGGAGACCATGGAATGCTCATTGGTCACCCTACTCACACAAAATAATGATGCATGGAGTGATAATAGTCTCTAATACCTCATCCAAACCATTCTAGGTGTTGAGACATGATATTATGATGTTGAAAAGAACTTCCTTGCACTCATCCTCATAGTGAAAAAGCTATGGAATTACTTACAGCACCACGATTCCACCTGGTCTATCATATTTATTCTCTAAAGTACATACTTGAACATCCTATATTGATTGGGTGCTTCGATTGATGGGTAGTCATTGTATAGAAATATGAAATTCAGTTCATATCTCAGAAGTCAGTGATAGGAAAATCCGTGGCTGATTTCCCCGTGGAAAAACCTACCCCATAAGATACACCAAAAGACACCGTGCTCCCAGATGAAGAGGTATTTCATTCCCATGACTCTCCCCAGACATGGCATATGTATTTTGATGGATCCTATTATAGTCCCTTCGACTCAAGAATGTAAAACACAAAACTCAATCGGGTCAATCTAGGGATTATATTTGTCTCTCTAGAAAAAGAGGTTTTTCCAACTCTTTCTCATTGTCTGAAGGTTGAAAAAATAATGAGGCTGAGTACCAATCCCTCATAGATAGATTAGAACTCACCCTACAGCTGTGCATCGCCTACCTGAACATCAAACCAGACTTGAAACCAGTGATAATGTAGGTCAATGATGAATATTCCATTAATAAGGAAGAACTGGACCATCTTACTGTCTATGTTAGGGGATTGATAGACAAATTTCCGTTCAACCCACACTATATTATATCACTCGATCAAAAAATTATCATGCCGATACACTGGCTAATACAGTAGTTTTCCTCACCGACCCTGAACAGAAGGAAGCAACCTTCTGTATCACACATCGAAGAATGGTCTCATCGATCATCATATGTGATACGGAAGAGACCAATCAGGTCAACACCGCCCCAGAGTATAATGAATCGGTGAACAAACTTGGATGGATGGAACCTATAATCATCTATCTTTGAAAGGATACTCTACCAAAATACCATACTGTAAGGGAACAAATTTGGAAATGTGCATCAAACTTCCCTCTATAGGATTTCCCAAATGATCAGAAAACCCTCTACAACCATAGATTTGATGGAATTATCCTTAGGTGTATACAAAATGATATTCTACCACTGTCATGGAAGGCGTTTATGTAGGATTCTATGTAACTGACCAATTTGGAATCTGGTTGTCCCACCAATTCAAGAGGTTGGGGTATTAGTGGCAGACCACGATACAGAACTATGTAAAATTCACCAAAAATGTCATTCATGAAAGATTCATAAAAAATTCATCCATCATCCCCAACAATTTCAAAACAAGGCTATATATTCATGGCTATTCACTGTTTTGTGGATGGATGTTATGGGGCCATATCCCCCAGCCACAACTGATAAGTTCAAGTACATCCTTACTACTACCGACTTCTTTTCCAAATGGGTTGACGCCATACCCCTAAAGGAAGTTGGGATGAATAATGTCATCAACTTCATGAAATCCAATATCATCACTAGTTTTAGAGTCCCTCACATAATATTAATGGATAACAACACCAATTTTTTTTTCAATGGTGTTAAAGAAGCATTACAAAGATTACAACATCGAGTCCAATCACTCGTCTCGGTATCATGTTGTGGAGAATTGATATATAGAAGAATTTAATAAGAATCTATAGAATATACTCCAAAAGATGGTGATTAAAGATAATAAGTCCTAGGTAGATAAAATCCTCCATGATTTATGGTTTTACCACACCCCATGTGTACTGCTTCACAGGAAACGCCATACTCACTGGTGTACGGAACTGAGGTAGTGCTACCCATAATGGTCTAACTACCTTTACTCTAAATATCCATTTTCAAACAACTCTTAGAGGATGAACAATCAAAAAGATTCTATAAAAGTTGGAATAGTTATATAAGAAAAGGTTGTGCACATTTCATAACTTGGAGGTCCACTAGAAAAGGATAACACGAGCCTTAAATAATTTTTTTCCCTCCATTCATTTCTCTAAGGATAATTGGTGTTGGCTCTCGGAACCCCAATGATACTGAGAATGAGGCCACCAAAACTGGATCCCAAGTGGGAAAAACTTATGTCATATACAAGTTCTATCATAAGGGATACTATTCACTAGAAACCATGGATGGAGAGCATGTCACACCACCCACCTATACAAGATTTCTCAATAAATACATTGCATAGCTTCTGGAAATATGTTGTCCACATCGGTATATGTATCGTCAATCATCCTCATCTCATGATGTTAAACTGCATGGAATGTCTCTTCCTGAGTACATGACATTAAAATATAAAAATATGTCCTAACCACATGATGTTAAACTATATGGGGGATCGTCCTTACCACAAGATGTTAAACTTCACTATCTCTAAAGAACTATGTATGGATCGATTCATGTCATCACATGATACGTAGTGATAATAAAAACTCGACTTCATAGCCTAGACATAGGATTATCTTCCTCTTAAAACTGGTGATCTAATGTCCTTAGCTCAAGACATGAAACTGCATGGACTCATAGATTCCCCTTTCCATTCACGTCGAGTCAGCCATGTCCTTGACACATGACGTTAAACTACACGATCCTTCTAGAACTATGTATGGATTGATTCCTATTTTCAATGAGTGTTTTAGGGATTCCTTGATTCCCTGTTTTGGTACAACCACTAAATTGTACAAAATGCCTCTTTTGTACCCCTTTTCTATCCCTGCACAATAGGAAGATCCACATTGTTCCTTGTTTCTCACACCATGCATAGCTCACGTGAGATTAGGAATTGCGGCAAGGACCTATCCTCACAAAAAAGGAATAAATGTACACAATAGGTCTATTACCATCCCAGATGAAAGACTATAAAAGGTGAACCATGGGTCCTTTCCACATAACAATAAACTGAATGACCTCTCTATAACTATGTTTAGCTTGATTCTCATCCCTATGAGATACGTAGTGACTCACAATCCTCCACTCTCAGGCACAACCACAATGTCCCCATAAATTCACGATGGGCTGGCTTCTTCCTCACCCCAAGAAATTGAACTACTTGACTTTAAATTACTACGTGTGGCTTGATTCTCATCCTCATGAGATAAAAAGTGATGCCCATACATTTCTTCTTGAGGCCCAGCCACATACAAGTGCATAGTACGATCGAGACCTCTTTGGTCCTTATTCACATTGGGTTGATTTAGATAACCAAACTGAACATATCCAAATTAGGAGCTTCATATCATAGTATGAACCACATGACCCTAAACTATCCACATATGTCCCTGCAACACGCCATTAAACTTTGATGCAATTTCCTCACAGCAAGACCTTAAATTTCAAGGATTTCCAGAACTACATGTGGTTTGACTTGCATTATAATGATATAGGTAGTGATGCACAATATTCATCCTTGGACCCAACCATGACATTCTAATTTACTCACGTTAGTTCACCTACATCCTCACCACATGACATTAAACTGCATGGAAGTATATCCTTACCACTTGATATTAAACTGCATGGAAACACATCCTCACCACATGATGTTAAATTTCATGGAAGTATGTTCTTACTAATTGAAGTTAAATAGAACACAAATAAATCTTCATCGCATGACATTAAACTTCATAGAAGTACGTCTTTACCACATGATGATAAACTGTATGGAAATATGTCCTCATCGCATGATGTTGAATTGAACGAAGAAGAATTCCCCCTAAATGAAAATAAAATATGAAGACTATCTCCCAATTTTTATACCTTATCAAAGGACCACAAGAGGCTTACCTCGGTAAACCGGAGTATGGGGTGCTTCCACCATCCTTTATGAGCACTTCAAACCCATATACCACACTTCATGTCTTGAGAATCTCAGGTCACCGTCAACATTCCATGGAACTTTGAAAGGATATATAGCTTCAAGAACCCTTTTATTGACTATGAATACATGACCATGGATCTTGCATATACACCTATGACTATCAGCCAAAGGCACCACTCCGAAAAAAGGACATTCCTATTCTCGTGAGCCCTGAAATCATCGCAGCAGCCCTCAATGCCTCAGTGTGTCTGAACAGCTTCATATATGACTGTCCCAGATCATTACTCATCATCTAAGAAACTCAATCTATGGTTTACATCACCTCCACCCCTCCCTTAGAAATATGTTGGAGTGATCCTGACCCTAGGCATCCTAATTAATCTCTTGTGTGACATCTTTTATACTAAGTCCATTCAAATTAAGACCCTAAACTATATGTTCTTTCATAAAATTTGAATGACATTAAACTCTATCCCATAATGGTCCAAATATTTAGACCTTAAACTTCCAACAAAAGAGACACAAAACTTGTTAGGATGAAACCTTATAAAGGGAGGCCTAATAAAAAGTCAAGTCTCCACCATCAAAAAACCAAATTCTATGTGTTTAGGAAAAAAATAGCGTGTAAACCTAAGAGGAATAAATCTCATAGGGTCTACAACCCTAGTAAAATCCATGCTATGCTCGTTAGACCCACCGGTCTTGGAAAAAGTTTGGGAAGTGTTTGTAAAATATCCTCACTGTGAGAATATGTTTTCTAGGCGGTGACACAACTTTTAGGGTACTTGAACCCTCCTTGGATTTTATATCTCACGCAAACCACACTTCATGAGTTGGGGTGTTTTGAATCACCCTAATCTTCCATAGCCTTTGTAAAGGATATCTGGCTTCAAGGTCCCATTTCATGACTATAAATACATGCCCATGGATCTTACATATGCGCCTATGGACGTCAACCAAAGGCACCACTCTGAAAAAGGACATTCCGATTGTTGTGAACATTGACACCATTGTTAAGTCAAAATTCTTCTTTTGACTTCTATATCATGTTTTGGAAATCACAAATGTATTCTATCATATGTTTGTATATTACAATTGTCTTTTATCATGTTTATCGTATCGTACGATGTTGATCGTACCGACCAAATCGTATCGTACTGACTCTGTCAATCGTATCGTACTGAATCTGCTATTCAGATGATCATTATTTGTTTTGGTACTTTGTCAAAAACTCTCTCTGCATATGAATCGTACTCATGTTTTACATTTCTATATATCTCTTGTCCTAACAAAACGATGTCGTTGAGTTAGTTACAAACTAATCAAAACGATGTCGTGCTTTCTGTTTCAATATGACCATTGGAGGCAATATGACAGTTGGAACCCGAGGCCTATAAATAGGAGGTCATTTGAAGCTGAGAACACAACGATGAACAAAGAGAACGAATGAAGAGACTCTGTGAACTACGAAAATTCTAGAGAGAGACACTGTGACTTCTCTCATCAGCTTTGTGCGTCCGATCATCGTATCGAGGGATTTCAAGTAATTGGAAGACAGAGGTGCTGATTACCTGCAAAATCGAGGGCTGCCGGGGATAGGCAGACAGACGTGCCGATCATCGTATCGAGGGCTGCCGGGGATAGGCAGACAGACGTGCCGATCATCGTATCGAGGGCTCACCAAGGTGTTGGTGAGACAGACCTTTTATCCTAGGTGAAAGGATAACCCTTCTCTTTGGGTTAAAAGAATTGTATTACTTTTACATTTCCGCTGTTACTTGTATTAGAAAGGGATTTGTATTGTTTCCTTTCTTCTTTACATATTCAATTGTAATTGTTTCAATTACAATCATTCTATTACATATTGTATTGATTGATTCTATACGCTTTAAGGTAGAATCATTTATATCTGTATTACTCTGATTATTGTGTTCATCTTGAATACAATTGTTTTACTTTACAATAGTATTACAATACATCATACCTTTTACATTCAATACAATTGTGGGTGTTTGTATTTGTATTAGTTTAAGATCATTTAAACTAATCTCTTTGTTACTAAAACTCAAAAGTTTTAAACCTACAATTCACCCCCCCTCTTGTATTGTTCCATCTAATAGACTTTTATATCTACTATTCGATCCAACAATTGGTATCAAAGGCGGTTTTCCACTGACTTGTATTACTAGCTTTATTTCTTATTACTATCTTGAATACTTACTACACTAACGTGTGGAGTGGAAAAGTTGTTTTTGTTATATTAGATGGCAGGAATGAATATCGGATCAATAGATAATCTGAATCCTTCTAGACCACCAATCTTTGATGGGAATGATTATGAGTATTGGAGAGATCGTATGAAGACTTTCGTCATCAATACTGGTGTAGACAATTTTATTATGCTTACTGGGGCTTACAAAATTCCTGACAAAGAAGTTAGCACTTTCACCAATCAAGAGAAGCAAGAATATCAACTGAATTACAAGGTACGAAATACTTTATTATGTTCTATGACCAGGAATATATATAGTCAGATATCTTCATGTGAAGCAGCCAACTGTATTTGGAAGAAATTAGAAGTCACTCATTTTGGTACATCCAAGGTTATAGAAACAAGGAGAGCAATGCTTCGAGCAGAGTATCATGGGTTTGTTTTTCCTTATGGAGAGCCTGTATGTAAAGTGCAACAAAGGTTTATGACAATTGTCAACAGCTTACAATCTATGGGAGAAAAAGGTCTTGATGATGAAGCTCTTGTTGATAAGATTATAGATATTATGCCAAATGAATGGGAGTCAAAAAGAACAGCTATTGATGAAAATAGAAAAGTTTCCCAGATTACTCTTGATGAACTCTTTGGAACTCTTCTACAGCACGAGACAAGAATGAAGAGAGATGCTGATTTCAATAAGAAGAAGAATGGGAATGGAAGTGTAGCTTTTGCATCTAAAGCTAAAACACCTGAAAGGGTTACAAGGTCTAAATCCAAGAAAGTTGTTGTATCTGATTCAAGTGATTGTAATCTTTCGGATAATGAGTCAGCTAATCTTGCTCGAAAGATGAACAAGATTGTGGGAAAGAAAGATTTTCATTATAGATTCAAAAAGAAAGACAGGAAAGATAGGAAAGATTCAGAGGTAACTTGTTATGAATGCAAGAAAGCAGGACATATAAGGCCCGATTGTCCTTTACTAAAGAGGAAAGATAGAAAAGAGAAACACTCTGAAAGAAACAAGAAATGGTTTTATAAGACAAAGAAAGGTTCGAAAGCAAATGATACATGGAGTGCAAGTGGTAGTGATTCCTCAGATGATTCTTCAGAATATGGGACGTCATGACAAAGGAATATTGGACTTCTAGCCAGACTACCAATTGAAGATCATTGTCTCATGGCTAAGGTACATAATGCTGAAGCTGTTACAAATGTCTCTTTAAATTCAAATTATATTGATAATAGATATTATGAATCTTCAAATGATGAACCCTCATCATCAGAAGATGATACATTACCTTCTTTTGAAGAAGTTTCTAGATTTGCTAAGTTACTTGAAAATGAAAATTCTAAACTCAAAAAGAGATTTGAAAAAGAAAATTCTAGAATTTCTATTTTGACTAAAGAAGTATCAGATCTTTCTAAAGATCTTGATGGGAAAACTTCTGATTTTGAAAGTATTTTGAAAACCCTTGAGAAAGTCAAATCTGAAAAGGATAAACTTTCTAAGGATCTTGAAACTGCTATTTCAAAGAAAAATATTTTAGAGTCTAACTCTAGTTCAAATTCAAATGTTTTAGAAAACAAGAATTTGGTTTTAAAACTAAAGTCAGAGATTTTATCCTTGAAAAAGTGTTTGTCAAACTTTACTCATGGAAAAGAAAACTTTGATAGGATGTATTCTCAAATTAGACCGTTGAGAAATTGTTCTGGTCTTGGTTATACTTATTCCAAACCTGTTTTTAGTAATAACTATTTTGTTCCTCAAAAAACCATTTTCTATTCCAAGTGTCAATGTGGTGGACATTGGAGAAGAGATTGTTCTCTTAACAAAACTCAATCCTTAGGATTTCATAAAGCTCATTTTGCTAAACAAATCTGGATTCCTAAAATTCTTTTATCTAACCCTTCTGGATCCAAACAAGTTTGGATTCCAAAAATCTAATTGTTTCTTTTTCAGGGAAACGAGAAGTGTATCAATAAGAACATTTGGTAAATGGATAGTGGTTGTTCTTGACATATGACTGGAAACAATGATTTCTTTGAAAAGGTTATCAAAACAAAAGGTGGAAAAGTTACCTTCGGAGATAATGCTCAAGGAAAGATTGTTGGTATAGGTAATATCATTTTTCTTGGAAAAGTTCTTATTTCAAATGTTTTATTTGTAAAAGGTCTTAGGCACAATCTCATCAGCATAAGTCAATTATGTGATGAAGGTTACCTTGTGAATTTTAGAAATGATAAGTGTCTAGTTCACAATTCCAAGGATGAATTCATTCTATCTGCCCATAGGCAAGAGAATGTTTACACTATTAACTTAGAAGACCTTAGGAACCAAAACTTACCTTGTTTAAGTGTAATAGAATACCAATCGTGGGTATGGCATAGGAGACTAGGACACTGTAATTTGAGAAACCTAAGAAAACTCTCAAAGAAAGGACTTGTAAAAGGGCTACCGGATCTTAGATATGATTCTTCAAAAGTCTGTGATCCTTGTCAATTTGGCAAGCAACATAAAACTAGCTTTAAACCAATTAATGAAGTTTCAACTTCTAATGCATTACAGCTTGTGCATATGGATCTATTTGGTCCTTCACAATCTGGAAGCATTGGAGGCAAATACTATGTATTTGTTTTAGTTGATGACTTTACTAGATTTACATGGGTCTACTTTCTCACAAAGAAATCTGAAGCCTTTTCCTATTTCAAAACTTTTAGAGCCCAAGTTAAAAATGAGAAAAACCTACCATTGATAACTATTCATAGTGATCATGGTGGTGAATTTCAAAACTCAGATTTTGAAACTTTTTGTAGTAAGAAAGGTATTACTCACAATTTCTCAGCTCCAAGAACTCCTCAGCAAAATGGGGTTGTTGAAAGAAGAAATCGTATTCTTCAGGAAATGACTCAAACCATGTTGAGTGAATACTCAATTGCTAAGCACTTTTGGGATGAAGCTGTAAGTACTGCCTGTTATACTATAAATCGTGTTTTAACTAGACCATTTCTTAATAAAACTCCTTACGAGTTATGGACTGGCCGAAAACCTAAAGTTTCATACTTCAAAGTTTTTGGATGCAAAGTATTCATTCTGAATACAAAAGATAATTTACACAAATTTGCACCAAAATTTGATGAAGGAATCTTTCTAGGCTATTCCACAACCTCTAAGGCTTATAGAGTTTTCAATAAAAACACTTGTACTGTTGAAGAAATAGTACATGTAAAATTTGATGAAACTAACCCTTTTGTTTTCAACCAACCCAATCCTACATCCTCGGATGTGTTTTCCAAAAATGTTTATCAACCTATATTAGAAGAACATTCTGATAAGGAAAATGTTCAAGAAAGTGTTCCTGAAACATTTACCACAGAATATTTTCTACCATATGTTGATGAGCAGGTTTTACAAAACCCAAATCAATTGTTTCTTAGGAATCATCCCAGTGATAACATCATTGGTGATATAAATCAACCTGTAAGGACCAGAAATTCCTTAAGAAATGAAATAGAACATCTTGCTTTTCTTTCCCAATTTGAACCTAAAAATCCAAGTGAGGCCTTAGGTGATGATGATTGGATAAAAGCAATGCAGGATGAACTAAATGAATTTGAAAGGAATCAAGTCTGGACTTTAGTTGAAAGACCTAAAGAAACAACTATGATTGGTGTAAAATGGGTTTTCAGAAACAAGTGTGATGAAAATGGAATCATTGTAAGAAATAAAGCAAGACTTGTTGCTAAAGGCTATAATCAACAAGAGGGAATATACTATGAAGAAACATATGCTTCTGTATCTAGACTAGAATCTATTCGTATTCTATTAGCCTTCGCAGCATATTTCAATTTGAAACTATTTCAAATGGATGTCAAATGTGCTTTTTTAAATGGTTTTGTTCAAGAAGAAGTTTTTGTCGAACAACCTCCTGGTTTTCAAGACCCAAAACATCCTGATCATGTCTTTAAACTTACCAAGGCTCTATATGGTCTTAAACAAGCTCCTAGAGCATGGTATGATAGACTTACATGATTTCTTTTACAAAACAATTATAGAAAAGGTACAGCTGATCCAACTATTTTTATCAAAATGGAAAACAAAAATGTTTTGGTTGTCCAAATCTATGTTGATGACATCATATTTGGATCAACTCAGAAATCTTTAACTGATTCTTTTGCAAATTTAATGAAATCTGAGTTTGAAATGAGTATGATGGGTGAGTTAACATTCTTTCTTGGTTTTCAAATATCTCAAAAACCAGAAGGAACTTATATATCTCAACATAAGTATATTAAATACTTACTCAAAAAGTATGGATTTGACAAAACTAAAAGTATTAGCACCCCAATTGGTACCTCAAATACTCTTGATCTTGATGAAACTGGGAAACCAGTAGATCAAACAATTTTTAGAGGTATGATAGGGAGTTTGCTATACTTGACATCTAGTCGACCCGACTTGATGTTTTCTGTATGCTTATGTGCAAGATATCAATCTAATCCAAAAGAGTATCACTTAAAATCCGTAAAGAGAATCTTTCGGTATTTAAAAGACACTATGGATTTAGGACTTTTCTACTCTTCTGGAAATGATTTTGTTTTAAAAAGTTTTTCAGATGCTGACTTTGGTGGTTGTAGAATGGATAGAAAAAGTACATCTGGAACATGTCATTTCTTAGGAGACTCTTTGGTTTCTTGGTCCTGCAAGAAACAACACTCAGTAGCACTCTCCACTGCTGAAGCTGAATATGTAGCAGCTGAAAGTTGCTGTGCTCAAGTATTGTGGATGCAGCACACACTCACTGACTATGGTTTGAGTTTCTCCAAAACTCAAATTCTGTGTGATAATACAAGTGCCATAGCTCTTAGTAAAAACCCAGCACATCACTCTCGTGCAAAACACATAGATGTTAGGCATCACTTTCTTAGAGATCACACACAAAAAGGAGATATTGTTTTACAATTCATCGGAACGCAAGAACAACTTGCTGACATTTTTACAAAACCTTTACCTTCCGATAGATTTGAATTTATAAAACAGAAGCTAGGAACGATTACATTAAAATAATCATTCATATCTACTCCCTGTTTTACATCTCTCCTAATAGTAAGAAACTCCTCGTAGAAAGGGGGATGACATTTCTTTCTGTCTTTATGTTTCTGATCTTTAACTATTTACTCTATTTATATATGTTTCTTTTTCTGTTTATCGTATTAACAGTTTTATCGTTTCATTTTAGTTTTCCTGTTTATCGTATTGACCATTTCAATTTTTCTGTTTATTGTATTGAAATTCTTTTCCATCGTACCATTCAATTTTTTTTCGACCGATGATGGTATTGAAATTCTTTTCCATCGTATCATTCAATAGTTTTTGAATCGACCGATGATGGTATTGAAATTCTTTTCCATCGTATCATTCAATAGTTTTTGAATCGACCGATGATGGTATTGAAATTTTTTTCCATCGTATCATTCAATAGTTTTTGAAACGACCGATGATAGTATTGAAATTCTTTTCCATCGTACCATTCAATAGTTTTTTAATCGATCGATGATGGTATTAAAATTCTTTTCCATCGTACCATTCAATAGTTTTTGAATCGATCGATGATGGTATTAAAATTCTTTTCCATCGTACCATTCAATAGTTTTTGAATCGACCGATGATGGTATTGAAATTCTTTTCCATCGTACCATTCAAATAGTTTTGTATCGACCGAAGATAGTATTGAGATTGTTTTCCATCGTACTGTCAGTTCATGGTAACAAGATTATTTTCTATCGTACGGTCCGATCATAGTAATGACTTTGTTTTCCATCGGCATCATGTTTTTTTTTCTCCTTACGATTGTGTTTACTTTTGATTCTTACCAAAACCAGCAATCACCTTATGTTCTCCGACAGGTTTCTTTTCACTCTTCTCTTTTTTAAATTTTTTTTTTTTGCTTTAATCCTAACCATTGATCTGGTATTATCTAATCTTGACCGTAGAATATCAATGGTCATCTCTTTATTGCCTATAAATACCCCCCTCCCCTCCCCAAACCCACATTGATTGTCTAGGAATTGAGGCGAAGCTCTGCTCCCCCAGCTATAAAAAATCGTACGATCTTCTCATTGGCAGAACCTTTATGTCTCAATCTTCTGCTAATACTCCTGCCGAAATGTCTTCAAAGACTTTTACAGAGAAAGACTTTAACAGAGAAAGGTTAGTATCCCGAGACTTTTTTGATACGTACGATTCTACAATCAGGAAGATCATTCTGTTTCAAGGATGGGAACATCTCTGTGTGGAAAAGCCTGATTTTCAAGATCCAGTTCTTTTTGATAAAGTTTGTCAATTTTACAAAACCGTTTCTTTCGACAAAGATATGACTATAAACTTCGCTGTGTACGATAGAAAATTATCTATGTCTATGAAACAAGCGGCACATTTTCTGAATGTTTCTATAGAAGGCGATGCATTCTGTCCATCTCACAAACTACCAGAGGAAGTTGGTACGTTTAATAGAGAAAGTGCTGAAAAAACTTTGTTTGTTATTAATGAGGAAAAGAGGAAAGTTTCTCATCTTTCACCGGACAATCTGTTTGTCACTTTATGGATGCAAGGTTTTCTTATCCCAAGGAAAGGGGATAGAGAAACCCTTAAAGTTTCTGATGTCTTTATGCTCGACTATATTGTGAATATGAGGAAAGTAAATCTCATGGGATATGTTTTTGAAACCATCAAGAATGTCAAGAAAGGAGGGATTAAATCCCAGATAATAATGTATCCAGCCATCCTTACGAAATTCATTCTTGAGAGTATGAAGTTTTGTAACATTCCTTTGAAAGGAGAACCTATGGATTTGAGGCCATCTTTGATTAATAAGAGTACGATGAAAAAGCTGAATGTTTGTTTTGATTCAAATTCAAAACTTTTTGTCAGAGATGTAGAAGCTGAATTGGCTCAAAATCAATCGGCACCTATGCCAGCCAAGGACAATCAATCCACAG
Source organism: Viscum album (assembly GCA_963277665.1). Classification (NCBI taxonomy): domain Eukaryota; kingdom Viridiplantae; phylum Streptophyta; class Magnoliopsida; order Santalales; family Viscaceae; genus Viscum; species Viscum album. The sequence continues at coordinate 506,841,681 of OY728159.1, forward strand.
GTGTTACTCGAAAGTCTGATCCTCAAACTAGTTCAAAACCAAAGAAGAAGCCAAGGTACAGTAAGGAAGTTGTAGCCAAATGGAGAAAGGACAAGGAACAGAGAAAGGAAGGTGATCTGAAGTTTGGTCTTGACCCTGCTGAGGCCTTTGCAGAAAGAATAAGGGTAGAAGAAACCCTTCAAGCTGAAAAGAAAAAGAAGACTCTTGAAAAGAAAGGCTCAGAACTTTGATATCTCTAAAGTCTTGAAAGCAGTTGAAGATGCTAGTGCTCAACTAACTGTGGAAGTGCACCAAGAGCCCATCGTACAGAGTCTGCCTGAGAAAGAAAAAGGAAAACAAGTGATAGAAGAAGTGGAAGTAGAAGAAGGAGATTTTCTGTTAGAATTTCTTCAAAGTTCAAAGAAAAGTAGAGAGGAATCGCTTCAAAAGCTGAGCGAAGGTGTTCAACAATCTCCTCATGCCGATCAGGAAAGATCTCCGGACAGGATGTCATCTCGAGAAAAGAAAGATGCTCAATCTTCTCAGTCTGATAAAGTAGTTGTCATTAGTGACAAAGTGGAAGATGAAAGAAAACAGAAAGAAAAAGCGAAAGGGAAACAGCCAGTTGTTGATTCAAGCAGATCGTATGAACTAGCATCGTACGATGAAGATACTGATTCAGAGCATACAATCTCTCTCAAGAAGAGTGATTACATTGTTCATGTTTTGAGAAGGATGGAGAAAACCATTCCTTATTTCCCGAGGCTGGAAGGGAAGATTGATTTTATTACTGAAAATCAAAGGAAAAAGTTTGGCTCTGTAAAAGAATTGAGAAAGAAAGTTTTTTCAGTAGAAGCCGATCTGAAAGTTCTTTCAGAAAGCTCAGTTGCTCATAAGAAGGCTTGCAATAAGATGACCAAGTGGTCATACAAAACAGAGAGCTCAATCAATGATCATGAAATAGCTATTGAAGATATAAGGAGGTTATCAAATGAGATAGCAATTGCTTTCAACAAGCTTGATAAAGAAACGGTTGAAAGGCTGAACCTTTTATCTTCTCAAAGAGCCGATGTTCCTTTAGTAAAAGACTTGCAAGATAAGATGAATGTTTTCCAATCTGAATTCTCGAAAGTTTCATCTTTCAAAGATGAAATGGTTTTACTGAAGAATCAAAATTCTGTGTTGTCCAAGGATAACAAGACTCTGCAAAACAGAATTGATACCCTTGAAGAAGTAATCAGAGTACAGGAGGAGACCATTAGAAATCAAGATCAGATTTTTGCGGATCAACAAGAGCTTCTCAAAACTCAGGGTGAATCAATTTCTGAAGACAAGAAGGAGATCAAGAAGATGAAAGTTGTGCTTCATGATCTTATAAAGAAAGAGAAGGAAAGAGAAAACAAATGATTGTTGTATTTGTTTCTTTTGGAACTTGTTTGTTTTGTAATAATTCTTATAATCCTTTCTCTTTTATCCATTGTCTTGTATTACTTCACTAACTTTTTCAGACAATTCAAGATTACTCCTTTCTTTTTGTAAATCACAAAGGGGGAGAATATTTACAAAGCAAAAGATTGTTTTACAAAGGGGGAGAATGCATTACAATACTCTTAAGGAAAATCTACGAATACAATCCTTAGGAAAGTAAATACCTAAGGGGGAGTTAGTTGTATTCAATTTTCTTATTCAGAAGAGTTTTTAAACTCAGGGGGAGATAAGTATTTCTTGTTTCATTTACTTTGTGTATTTGTGCTTTCCAAAAAGGGGGAGATTGTTAAGTCAAAAGTCTTCTTTTGACTTCTATATCATGTTTTGGAAATCACAAATGTATTCTATCATATGTTTGTATATTACAATTGTCTTTTATCATGTTTATAGTATCGTACGATGTTGATCGTACCGACCAAATCGTATCGTACTGACTCTGTCAAACGTATCGTACTGACTCTGTCAATCGTATCGTACTGACTCTGTCAATCATATCGTATTGACTCTGTCAATCGTATCGTACTGACTCTGTCAATCGTATCGTACTGACTCTGCTATTCAGATGATCATTATTTGTTTTGGTACTTTGTCAAAAACTCTCTCTGCATATGAATCATACTCATGTTTTACATTTCTATATATATCTTGTCCTAACAAAACGATGTCGTTGAGTTAGTTACAAACTAATCAAAACGATGTCGTGCTTTCTGTTTCAATATGACCGTTGGAGGCAATATGACCGTTGGAACCCGAGGCCTATAAATAGGAGGTCATTTGAAGCTGAGAACACAACGATGAACAAAGAGAACGAATGAAGAGACTCTGTGAACTACGAAAATTCTAGAGAGAGACACTGTGACTTCTCTCATCAGCTTTGTGCGTCCGATCATCGTATCGAGGGCTTTCAAGTAATTGGAAGACAGAGGTGCCGATTACCTGCAAAATCGAGGGCTGCCGGGGATATGCAGACAGACGTGCCGATCATCGTATCGAGGGCTGCCAGGGATAGGCAGACAGACGTGCCGATCATCGTATCGAGGGCTGCCGGGGATAGGCAGACAGACGTGCCGATCATCGTATCGAGGGCTCACCAAGGTGTTGGTGAGACAGACCTTTTATCCTAGGTGAAAGGATAACCCTTCTCTTTGGGTTAAAAGAATTGTATTACTTTTACATTTCCGCTGTTACTTGTATTAGAAAGGGATTTGTATTGTTTCCTTTCTTCTTTACATATTCAATTGTAATTGTTTCAATTACAATCATTCTATTACATATTGTATTGATTGATTCTATACGCTTTAAGGTAGAATCATTTATATCTGTATTACTCTGATTATTGTGTTCATCTTGAATACAATTGTTTTACTTTACAATAGTATTACAATACATCATACCTTTTACATTCAATACAATTGTGGGTGTTTGTATTTGTATTAGTTTAATATCATTTAAACTAATCTCTTTGTTACTAAAACTCAAAAGTTTTAAACCTACAATTCACCCCCCTCTTGTATTGTTCCATCTAATAGACTTTTATATCTACTATTCGATCCAACAACCATCACGACACCACTCAGCATATCTGAATGTCTGAACCAATCCGTTACTGAATATCCCATATCATTATCCTAGCTCAAGTACCCCGTATCGGGATTTATAAGTCCCCGCACCAAACTATCCAAGGAGATTCGATATCCAAAATTTTATGTCATCGTGCTTAATTCCCTTCTTGAAGGATGGACTATGACACTTCATTTCCTAACCTTTTATGTCCCACATCTCATGATTTGAAAGCACAAGGTGTAGAGATTAGGTTTCACTTTAGGAGAATGATCCCATAGGGTGCTAGAACCCTTCTTAGATAGCCTTCATACCATGCCCAACTTCACGATTTTGATGTTTGAGTCTTCACAAATCTTTCATATCCCTAAAAAATAAGTGGATATCATCTTTCACTTAGCTTTATACTAATGCATAAGGGCCTTGTCCCACCAACTAAAGGCATATTCTCCTTTCCAGAAATAATCTTCAATCCCTATGAGACTTTTCAATTCTAGATAGAATCTGGAATTTCAGAATGTCTTGGGACATACCTGGCATGTCTCCACCACCTCATACACATGGAATCAAACTTTCAGGTTATGATTTACATCATCCATCCTCCAAATATCCAGAAAGTCGTAGTATCCCTACTATTCTAACCCCATTAATATTATCACCATAAATATTCCACAACACTTGGAAAAGATTCCCGACATCAAAGAAAATTTTCCTGACTATGCATACATGCTCATGGATCCTGCATATGCTCTTATGGTCATAAAAAAACATTTCAGTCTGCAAAAAGGGAATTCCGATACTCGCGAGACTCAACAACACCGTAGTAGGATCCAACACCTAAGATTGTTTTGGCTCATTCTTGGAATGTTTTCACCATATCCCATGGTCGTATAGTTTGAGCTAGAAGACCTTAAACTAAATAAATAGATGGTTCGAGCTAAAATTCCATAAACTAAAGTGATAAATGGTACAAACTAAAAGAAATTAAACTAAATAGACATATTTTCTGAGATAAAATACCTTAAACTAAAGCAAAAGATGGTCCAAGCTAAAAGACCTTAAACTAAAGCTACATATGATCAGAAATAAAGACCTTAAAATAAATCAAAAGATGGTCCCAGATAAAAAACCTTAAACTAAAGCGACAAATGATCCAAGCTAAAAGACTGTAAACTAAATTGATAGATGATCCAAGATAAAATACCTTAAACTAAAGCGATAGATTGTATGATCTAAATGACTTTAAACTAAAGTGATAGATGTTCCAAGAAAAAATACCTTAAACTAAAGAAATAGATGGTCTAAGCTAAAAAAAACCTCAAACTAAAGTGATAGATGGTCTAAGATAAAAGACCCTAAATGAAAGAAAAAGGTGGTCCAAGATAAAATACCTGAAACTAAAGCACAAGATAAATATCATGCGGCCCATTACAAGGCCTTATCACGCTCAAGTTTCTTTCCATATATATGGAAAACACTCATTATTCAGGAAATATATTCTACCCAGATGATCTCTCTATGCATCAGGTGATCACTATATAGATATAACATATTACCAATACAAAGCCTCTTATGAGTAAGCCTTTGTGAGTGTCTCTCAAAGGGAATCAGTCAAGATTACAACATCCAATTCCATTCATTAAATTCCTTTCAATATGATGTAGGGGATTAATATAGACATCAATTTCTAAAAGGAAAGAGTAGAAATATATCATACAAGGAAGACAAGTGGATATAAATCTTAGAAAACTCATTCATTCATAGTATGAAAAAGAGGGAAGAATCTCCACATTTTGAAGTCTCTTTAAAACCTCAACAAAAATGGAGGGTAGTTCAAATGTATTGGTTGAAATAAAAATAATTGAATCACAAAAAAACATTGTCAGTAGCACTAGAAAGGTCTAAAAGAGTCTGGCAGGAGGCATCAAGTGAGAATTGGAGTATCACCATCCCTAATTATTCCGCCTCTGCCTCGGGATGAATAACTTCGATCAAATTGGTCAACTCTTCAACCCTCCTCTACGCAGTGACCAATGAGGTCAATGAAGTGAAAGTTTGGAATTTAAAGGAGCAATAATCTATTCATACCTCCATATCTACACTGTCCAAGAATCTATCTGGGATTGGAGTTCAGAAAAAAACTGACAACCCTACTCCAGTGCCTCCACCGTCTCCCTCATTTGTTTGATAAGGGAGGCCTCATTTGAAAAATAGTTCAAGCCCCTTTCCTTCATGACGAATATAACAACCCTATTCTTTATTACACATTTAAACATGATTTATTAGATAAAATTGAATTTAATACAACTCTGAGGATTGAGGGGTCTAGTTTCATGGGAAATTAAGAACATTACATAACAACTTAAAACATTAAATACCATATATTTATTGAAAGATTATTTTACATGACCCCAAATTTTCTTCATACGTAACACTACATACGATAACATGAGGATTTAAATAAGAAAGGGGTGAGATATAAAGCCGAATCAAAGAGTAAAAAAGGAATGACCTGAATAATACAATACATGTTAGGTAATAGGCATATCAATGGAGCATAAGAGAAACATGAACATAAAGGCATGATATATCATGATTATCATAACATGGAAATGTGGCAATAACATACAACATGATATTAGCATGAGACAAGGATTATTAAACATGGATTAGCATTAGTAAAGAAACATTGAACATGAATTATCACGAGTAAAGCCACAAGTAATATGGTGAATCATCATACTAAACATTACCCAATACATTGGAGCGCTATCAAGACACACCCTTCATAAACATTTCATTTTATGCATAAGTGTGTAACATAGATCGTATAACATGGAATAATTCAACATCATAAGTTATTACATGATAATTTAATGTGGAATAAAGACATGTAAGTTCCATTCAAAAAGTTTATGTTCATAAAGGTGAATACCCTTGATAGATAAATGGGTATGGTTTTCACTACATGATGATTTTGGCTTGGAAAATAACAATGCAATTTTGACAGCATAACGACATCATATAGAAATTCATAAGTTGGGTTGATGAGAGATAAAGGGGTATCTCATCATTTATACAAGAAATAGACAGTAAGGGGATATTTTAACATAATATACCTAAATATGAAATGGAATTTATATGCATAATATGGAATAAATTCTTGAATGGATATCAGAAGATATAAATCCCTTATGAAATTTCGGTATGGAAATAGGTGTACACGGAAGGAATTAATGAAAGAGGAAGTGGTATATCATCATTCAAACACAATGAGAGAAGTATGGGGGAAGTGAAATATCATACCCCAATAATTTTAATTGAAAATAATAGCGTATAACAATGTAATGAAACTTGAATAAAAATGGGAAATGAGGGAATCCCTTAGGAAAATTTGGTATGGTAATTAGTGTACATAAGGGTTCATAAGAGGGATAAATGAGAGTGAAATGGGATCTCATAATTTATAAATCAAATGGAAAGTAATGAGGATATTTATCAACATATCATAACATTGTGATAAAATATATTAGAATACATTACATGAAATGAATGATTGATAAAAGAGGATGGTGGAAGATCCCTTACGGAATTTCAGCCTAGTGACAGGTGTGCTTAAAGAGTCATAGAGGGGATTGTGAGAGTGAAAGGAAGATCTAATAATATATATATATATATATATATATATATATATATATATATATATCAAATTGATAGTATGGGGGATGTAGAACTTCATAACCCAATATATAAATATGGAACTTAAGAAGCATAATATAAAAGAGTAGCTTGAATGGAAATGAGAAGAGTGAAATCTCTTACGGAATTTCAGCATAGTAACAACATAGGTATGGGTACAAATGATGGAGGATAAATATTACCCAATTAACATTAAATAAAATTTAAATTAGGTAAGTGATTAAAAAATAATGAAAATATAACCAATTGAAATTAAAAATTCTAATTTCAAACAAGGTTCTTGAATTGAAAGGAAGAGAGAAGGAGAGGATCCCTTACATGGATGTGTGATCCAAAAGTCTTGGGAGAGGCTTCTTGGGAGCTTTGGGGAACCTTGAGAGTAATATAGGGAGTATGGGGAAGATGTTTTTAGAGATAAAAGTGGTTTTAGTGAAGAGTAATGACATATTGGGTGGGTTTATATAGGAAAGGAGTGAGAATTCTTTACTATTTAGGTTTTGAACACTACAAACTGAAATATTCAAAACCACAAACCATATCCTAGTTTTTTCCCATGGTTTCTGACTAAGGGGAGTGGTATATAATATTTTATAAGTACAAGTCCCTAGAATATTAAAATATTAGTCTTGATTTGTGGATGTGAGTCACACTCTCAAGGAAATAATTTTAAAATGTTAAGATATATTATAAGTATGGGAGGGTCCACTAAGGCATTATAAAATTAATCAAACAAATATAAAATCAAATTATTTTAAAGGTAAAACATATATTTTCCAAATATCCCTTTATATTATTTTATTATATCCCTATTGGGTCATTATGATGTCATAAATCACATTATATTTTTTTACGGTATTTAATTTTTATCGAAAAAATCGATTATCTCAGAAAATTATGAAACATTCACCGTTGGATAATTTCAATGTCCCAATTGAAAAAATAATATTTATTTTATCTAAATAATTTTCTAAACATGTTAATTTTCACTCTTAAAATAAAAACCGTTATTTATTGAAAATTGATGGGTTTTGATTTTTTTTTCAAACCTTAATTAAAATTACATATGACTTCACAAAAATTATACGATCATTTATATTTCAAAAAAATTATTTAATAATAATATTTTATTAATATATTATTTATTCCAAAAATTCATTAATCCATCAAAATAAATTCTTTAATTAAAAATACAATTTCAGTTTTGTCGTTTAAAAATATAATTCTTTTTGAACTGAATACTTAATCATTTATAGAGTAAAAATAATAAATAATAAAATATAATCATCATTTATATTTAAAATAAGAGTTTTTATAAAACTATTATAATAAAATTATTAATAAAACCATAGTTTAATAAAATAATTTATATATTTCTAAAAAGTACCATTTTACCCAAAAAATCAATTTATCAAATTTATCAAATTTTAAGAAAGTATATTCTCATAAAAAAATTAATGGAATACGAATTTTATTTATAAAAAGGTATTACATAATAATTAACTAATACCTTATTACATAACACCTTATAACACCCATGTAATACTTAAGGGTAAGGTGTGCGATGGTGACAGACTCTTGGGGCGGCTCGGATAACATCACCTGGGTGGTAATATCTATTTACTTGAACTTCTCATATAGGTGATTACATTAAAACTTTACATGTTAAAGATCAACTTGGGATTGGTCAAGAGTGAAGACCAGTGATGCTACCTCATTTATGAGATCTGATAAATGATCTATGTATGGCCTAAGTATAATGGATGAGGCCATCCTATCATTTTTCGGTGTTGAAAGAATTTGTTAAAAACTTATATTTATATAAGTTGTGTGATCATTGTTCAACGACTATATTATCAATGGTAATGACACTTAACGGTCATTTAATCCCAATAAAAAGTGCATGTGTTTTCTATAACCATAATAAATTAATAGAAAGGGAATTTTATTCATAAATGATCAGGTCGTTACAACATTCTCCCCGTATGAAATTTTGTCCTCAAAATTTCTTTTTCCCACAATAAAAAATATGAGGGTAACTTTGCCTCATCACTTTATCTAGTTCCCACGTTTATTATTCCAACTTTTGGTTTCTACACAACACTTTGATGAGGGTCATCATCTTATTTCATAGAAATTTTTCTCTACGATCTAAGATCTTCACTGGTATATCTTAATAGTATAGGTCCTTATCCAATGGTACCAACTCTGGATTGAGTACATGTGATGGGTTAGGTATGTAATTATTCAATAGTGATACATGGAATACATCATGTACTTGATATGGGTTTGGCGGGAGTTCTAGTCGATAGGCCACTGCTTCGATGTGATCAAGGATCTCAAAAGGGAATATGTACCTTGGAAAAAACTTTCACTTCATCCAAAATCTCATAAATATCATCCATAGTGATATGTGGAGGAATACCATGTCTCTAACATCAAACTATAGGTCTCGTAGATAGTTGTTAGCATAACTGTTTTTTCAACTCTGAGCAGATTTGATGTGTTGTTGGATGGTCTTAACCGTATCCACCATTTCACCGACCATTTCTGGACCAAGAAGTTTTAGTTCCCCAACTTCATCCCAATATGCCAGTGTTCTACGCCTCTTCCCACAAAGGGCTTCATAAGGATCTATTTGGATGCTTGAGTGGAAACTGCTGTTGTAAGAGAACTCCACCAAAGAAAGATATTGGTCCCATCCAACTTTGAAGTCTAGTGAGAAAGCTCTCAACATGTCCTCAAGTATCTAGATAGTTTGTTCAGATTGTCCATCATTTTGAGGATGATAGGCCATACTAAAGTTCAGCTCAGTATTTAGAGCATGTTGGAGACTCTTCCAGAACATAGAGGTTAATCTTGGATCTCTATTGGATATAATCGATAGTGGTAATTCATGAAGCCTTACCACTTATATGATGTATATCCGTTCTATTTGATCCAATGAGAAATCCTCTTGAATCACAATGAACTGTTTAGTCTTTATAAGATGATCTACAACAACCCAGATAGCATTATTTCTTTTAGATGTCTTTAGAAGTTCGGTGACAAAGTCCATGATGATGTTTTCTCATTTCCATGTTGGTATGGGAAATGGTTGCATCACCCCCATAGAATTATGCCTCTTAGCCTTCACTTGTTGACATACTAGGCACTTTGATGTATATTTGACGATATCCTTAATCATGTTATCCCACCAATAATACTCTCTAAGATCTCGATACATCTTTGTTTTTCCTAGGTGAATGGTGAAATTCAAACTATGTGCATCATATAAAAGTTATTTATTTAACTCTGGATTTGATGGAATACATAGTATTGACCCAAATCTCACAATTCCTTCTTTATTAACATTTAACTATGAGGATTTTCTTTTTTTGATAGTTTCCATTTTTCTCTGAATTCCTACATCATCCTTTTGAGTATCCTTTAACCTTTTTAAAAGATATGGTTGATCAATCATTTGTGAAAGGATTGATGATGTTCCATTATTTATTATTTCCTTGTACATCTTCATCAAATATAAGAATATTGGATCCTTTTTAATTCTCATCAATGAAAGAGTTTTTGGATCCTTTCTACTTACAACATCTTTCACTTTATTTGTTTTCCTCGGATGGTAGTGAATTGAGCAGTCATAGTCTTTGATTATCTCTAACCATATTCATTGGCACATATTTAACTATTTTTGTGTGAATGTATATTTGAGGATTTTGTGATCCATATATATTCCAAAATTTACCCCAAAGAGGAAAATTCACCAAATTTTCAAACAGAATATCTCTGTATCCAACTCTAGACCATGTGTTGGATATTTATTCTCATGAACTTTCAATTTCCTTGATGCAAAGGCAATGAATTTTTCTTTTTGCCTAAAATTAAATCAAAGGGAGACATATAAAATTTTTAAGAAGAACATTCCCACAAACATCAACATGTGATACAACACTTATAGAAGTTTTTCCCTAATTATTTAATATAATTTCTTCTAGGGACTCAATGTTTTAAGAAAACATAAAATATTTACTAGTAGTACAAGATTTGAAATACATTACGATATACACTACTTTTAAGTAGTGGTTACATATAATTAATTCATCATTATCCATATTAGCATATGACTTCCCATGCTCCCTCGATCATGGAGATTATTGATGCTCATCATTCTTATTAGCCCTTGCAATAGTGCATTGTCTTGGATAATTCTTGACTTCTCCACATTTATAGAATAGAAATAAATTTGATTCCTTATATGGAACATTGTTTCCATTAATCACATTATCCATTTCGCCATGACAATTGGGTACTTTGTGCCCTTCTTTTCCACACATAAAACATCTTTTAGTCCCTTTGTGACATTTTCCTCGGTTCCTCTTTCCACACTTACTACATGAAGGAATTTGGGAATTCATTCCCTTATCACCATTAATAGATGAACTTTCTTGAGATGTCTTATTCCTATTTCTTGATTTCCTTGGTAATTTAACAAAGTTCCAATTTTTAATCATTATTTTTGATAGATTGTTTGGTGAAATCATGATATGTCCTACGTGAGCTCCCATCTGAAAGGGAATCTCATTGAGGCAGTCATCACATTGCCCCTCGCATCGGTTATTAACCTGATTCCTTATATTACCAAGAATTTAATAGAATAAAAGGAAAATTTAGGGGTAAGTATTTTAATTTATTAAACTCATAAAGGGTAATCGAATGAAAAAAGGGATAACTTATAAATTACATTTATTTCCTTAACTTGTGAATTTATAGGCTTCAATCTAAGTTATCCATGATCAATTTCCTATGGTATATTATTATGGGATTTTATATTACTCCCTTAATAATGGTTCATACTAATCTTATGAATTTAACAAATAATATCCCATGGTAGTGTCAAACCAAGAGTGAACTAAGACCCATTTTCTTGCACCAATTCACATTCGAGTCAAGCTCAAAGTGGTGTTTTTAGGTTTTACCCCTAGATACATATGTACCAGAGCCACCTCTACTTGTTCATATCCATAAAAGGATGTATTTTTATTTATAAATCACATAATCTAAACCCACTAAAATTTAGGTATGTTTTCTTATACTTATTCTTATTCCTAAGTCTTTCACTAGGGTTTTATAATCCTAATCCCAAAAATAACAAAACCTATCCTCTAATACCAACTATAACAATCCTAGTCTTTATTACACATTTAAAAATGCTTTATTACATAAAATTTAACTTAATAAAACTCCAAGGATTGAGAGTTCTAGTGTATTGGAAAATTAGGAACATTACATAAAAACTTAAAACATGAAATACAACATCTTTATTGAAATTTTTTTACATGACCACAACATTCCTTCGTACTTAACGCTACATGGGATAACCTGAGGATATACCCAAGAAAGGGGTGAGATATAAAGCCCAGTAAAGTGGTAAACAAGGAATGACACGAATAATACAATACATGTTAGGAAATAGTCATATCAATGGAGCATAATAGAAACACGAACATAAAGTCATGATATAGCATGATTATCATAACAAGGAAATGTGGCAACAACATACAACATGATATTAATATAATCCAAGGATCAATCCACATGGATTAGCAAGATTAAACCCAAATTTCACATGAATTATAATGAGTTAAATCTCATTTCACATGAAGTATCATGATAATAAACATTACCCAATGCATTGGAGTGCTATCAGGGTGCACCCTTCATAAACATTTCATTTCATGCATAAGTGTGAACCACATATTGTATAACATGGAATTATTCAACATCATAAGTTACTAAAAGATCAAGGAATATGGAATAAATAAATTCAAGTACCATTAATACAGTATATGTTAATAAAGGTTAATACCCTTGATATATAAATGGGTATGGTATTCACTACATGATGATTTTGGCTTGGAAAATCACGGTGCAATTTCGGCAGCATAACAACTTCATATGAAAATTCATAAGTTTGGTTGATGAGAGATAAAGGGGTCTATAATAATTTATACATGAAATATATTGTTAGGGGATCATGGAAACTAATATCCCAACATATTAAATGAAATTTAGAAGCATAATATGGAAGAAATTCTTGAATAGAAATAAGAAGAGAGAAATCCTTTATGAAATTTTTGCATGGTAACGAGTGTACACGAAAGGAATTAATGAGAGCGAAAGTGGTATCTAATAATTAAAACACAATTAGGGAAGTTTTGGGGAGGTTAAAAATTGTACCCCAACATTTTTAATTGAAAATAAAAGGGTATAACAACATAAAGAAACTTTGATAAAAATGGGAAAAGGTGGGAATCCCTTAAAAAAATTCAGCATGGTAATGTGTGTACATAAGGGTTGATAGGATGGATAAATGAGAGTGAAAGGGATACCATCATTTATAAATAAAATTTAAATTAAGGAGTATATTTAGTAACGCATCTTAAAATATAAATAAAATATATTAAAAAACATAACATGAAAATAATTCTTGATAAAAGAGGATGGTGGAAGATCCCTTACGAAATATCGGCATAGTAATGGGTGTGATTAAAGGAACATATGGTGGATTGATGAGAGTAAAAGGAATATATAATAATATATAAATCAAATAGATAGCATGGGGTCATGTAAAATGATAACCCAACATATAAATGTGTAACATAAGAATCAAAATGTAACAGAGTAGCTTGAATGGAAATCAGAAGAGTGAAATCCCTTACGAAATTTCGGCATAGTAACGAATTAGGTATGGGTCCAAATGAGGGAGGATAAATGATCCCTCATTCACATAACACCAAATCTAAATTAGTTTAGTGATTAAAAAATAATTAAAATACAACTAATTGAAATTAAAAAGGATGATTTCAAATAAGGATCTTGAATTGAAAGGAAGAGAGGATCCCTTACTTGGATGTGTGATTTAAAAGGATTGGGAGAGGATTATTGAGAGATTTGGGGTGCATTTAGAGGACTATAGGGAGTATGGGGTAGAGGGTGGTCAAGATTCAAATGGTTTGAGTGAAGAGGAATGGGATATTGGGTCGGTTTATATTGGAAAGGAGGCCAAATTCTTTCTTATTTAGGTTTTGGACACTATATAGTAAAATATTAAAAACCACCAACCATACCATGGTTTTTGGCCATGGTTTTTGTCAAAGGGGATTAGTATAAAATATTTTATAAGTAAAAGGACCTAAAATATTAAAATATTAGTCTTTCTTATGTGGAGGTGAGTCACACTATCAAGGAAATCATTTTAAAATGCTAAGATATTTTATAAGTCTTGGAGGGTCCACTAAGGCATTATAAAATTAATAAAAAAAATATAAAATCACATTATTTTAAAGGTAAAACATATATTTTCAGAATATCATTTTAATATTTTTATTGCATCACTATGGGGTCATTATGATGTCATAAATCACATTATATAATTACACGGTATTTAATTTTTACCCAAAAAATTTGACCGTCTAAAAAAAGTATGAAAATGTTACCATTGGAAAATTTCTACATCATGATTGCAAAAATAATATTCATTTTATCTAATTTTATTTCTAAATATGTGAATTTTCAGTTTAAAAATAAAAACCTTCATTTATTGAAAATTGACTGGTTTTGATAAAAAAGTTTTTAAACCTTATTAAAAATTACATTTGACTTTATAAAAATTATTTGATAATTTATATTTAATAAAAATTATATAATAAAAATATTTTATTAAAGTATTATTTATAAAAATAATTCATTAATTCATAAAAATAAATTCTTTAATTAAAAATAAAATTTCAGTTTTATCGTATAAAAATACAATTCTTATGAAACTGAATACATAATCATTTATAGAGAAAAATCTATATGAAATAAATATAATCAACATTTATAATTAATATTAGTGTTATTATAAAATTATTATAAGAAAATTATTTATAAAACCAAAGTTTAATATAATAATTTATATATTTCTAGAAAGTACCATTTTACCTAAAAATCAATTTATCAAATTTATCATTTTTTAAGAAAGAAAATTCACATAAAGGAATTGGTGGAATGATAATTTTATTTATAAAAAGGCATTAAAAAATAAGTAACTAATACCTTATTACATAACCCCTTATAACACCCGTGTAAGACCTAAGGGTAAGGTGTGCAATAGTGAGATACTCTTGGGGTGGCTCGGATAACATCACCCAGGTGGTAATCTCTATTAACTTGAACTTATCCCATAAGCGATTCTATTAAAGATTAACGTTGTGAATCTTGACTTGGGCTTGGTCAGGAGTGAAGACCAGTGATGCTACCTCCTTTCGAAGCTCTAAAAAATGAGCTTTGTATGGCCCAAATCTACCAGATGAGGTCATCCTATCTTCTGTGTTGAAAGGATTTTTTAAAGACTTATATTTATATCAGTTGTCTGATCACTATTCAAAATATATAATATCAATGGTAATGATACTTAATAGTCATTCAAAAATAATAAAAAAAGTTCATGTTTTTTATATATCCACAAGACATTAAAAGAAAGGTAATTCTATTCGTAATTGATCTTGTCGATACAACTAAGTCTCTTCAGGTCAAGATGATCCACAACATAATTTCATACAGAAGCTTCTGATTGAAACAATCTTCCCCTAGTTCATGAAATCACTAGAGAATATTCTCCCATTGATGGCTGAATGTTTCTAGAGAGGTATCATTAATAAAGACATGGATACACTCCCAAATCCGCCTATGATGTGACTGAACTTCACCAGATAATGAAGTAGGTATGGTAGAAGGATCACTAACCAATCAGATCAATGTTGAAATATGAGAAGAATACCCATATGACTCTCTCTCAACATGAACGTCATCCATATACTATACTAGAGGAATGATCATCTCAAAAAAACAAGACTTATCATTCGAATAATCATCATCAGAGTGAGGTCGCTTCCTTGACGCCTCACCCGAGTCCTCAATCAATTCCATTGATGAAACATATAAGGTCATTGGTGATGAAAGATTCCTTTTTTAAATGTTGGACTAGTTAACATAGCACACCATTGGGATAATCCATTACCCAATCCTCGGCATAATCCTGGGTGTGGAAATCGGGAGTGTCAGTAGGTAGAAATACGATCACAGCTCTGGTTTCTTCACAGGATAATATCTTCCAAAATTGGAGAATGACACTAGGAATTAGCTACCCTCAGACGCTGAACAAAGGAATGGGGAAACCCCCTAAATGAATTCAAACTATTAATAAAGTAGATATGGTATGTACGTAACAGATATAATTAGATTGTCCACCCTGGAGGTAAAGACCCCATTACAAAGTGAGATCATATAAGATCTTTCATTAGGAGAGCCACTACCATCGTCAATAATCAGGCTACCTGGTACACTGAGGGTAGAAACGTAGAAGATATCAGATTGGTACAGTTCAACATTGACCTCTGTAGGGGTTAGTGACATAGGAATAACTCCCGAACTGTACGTCAGTATAGTATAGGATATGACATCTAGTATTTGGGAAGTATTGCAGTACTCTTAAAATTGGAAGTGATCTCCTATCTAGCCATAAAATAACTGAATAGAAATGTCGATCCTGTAGGGGGTGTTGCCTTGTTGGATATGGATTGCCATCTGGTAGAGGTGTGTAAGGACTGATACTTCCAAGTTGAGATTCCTACCTTATACGAGTCGTTCTGCCATTACCAAGGTGCTAACATGAATGCCGAAGCGTACATCCACATCGAGGAAAATCCACCTGTTCAGGAACATAGCAATAAAACCTTCAAGGCTAAGGCTCTAAGAAACCTATAAGTTCACCCGATATCTCTATGAGGTGTAGTACCTAGCTTCTAGAATCGACCAATATGATCTAGTGCTATTGCAGACTTGTTGGGAGGGGAATCGATATAGGTGAATAACATTTGGCTTGACCCCATTGCCACGCAAAAAAATATTGACCCAGTCAGTGAAGGAAATAAAAAAACATACTATTAGCTCTCTCCCCAATTTCTTTCTCACAATGATGATCATCTTGTTATCTAGAGCCTAAGTCTATATTGGATCATCTCAAATGTCTGTAGCAGGTAGAAATTCATTTTACATCTCTCAAAGAGGTGGAACTCTACCCTACTGATGGATATCTCATAAGTTGATACCCACCTCGCACGAGGAAGGTGGAATGTGTTGGTACAATAACACCAATGTTTGATCATTTCTCATAGGAGGCCATTCTGGAAGTAAATGATAAATTGAGATATTTGCAGTACTTTGTAGAGATGAACCCTACATAGGTCATCATAAAATTTCAAACAAATCTGCCTCAACAGAATGGCCATGCCCATTTTTCGGAGAAATATACACCAGGGTGAAGGTACCATTTTGAGTACCATCTACCACTAGGGGTATCCGTAGAAGAATAAAATATTATTGAATATCTCTAATCAATAATTTATTGAGTAAGATCATAGCCATCTGAGATCATGGGTGAACTGGATAACAGATAAGACAAGCCCTGAGATTAGGTTGTAACCAGCCGACCATCCTTAGTAATTATCACCTGAACATAGACAGGGGAGTTGGATACCCAATAGAATGGAAGATTAAAATCTAGTGGAGTTATAGTGGCATTATCAAGTAATCCAAACTAATATAGTAGAAGTTTATCAGATAAGGGATAATTCTGAATGTTGGTTGAAAGGACCATCTACAAGACCTCATTATCAGCATGCACGTGATAACAAGGATCAAAATTGTGATTCAAATAAATGATGGCCCTTTTATTGTACACCAATGAGGATCTTTGGTGGGAACCAGAATCCATATGAAAATAAGTAATTGGAATATGTCATTCAAAGAGAACATAATGTCTTGAAAAAAATAAAGATATGATATGAGACAATGGAATCATGCGCATTGTATGAATCCACCAAGGGTCCATGGACCACATAAAGGGTTCAAGGATCTTCTGATATTAAAAATACTAGTGGGGAACATAACACCTATATGGAATCATTATAATCATAAGAACTCCCCTGGAGACTTCAGATCATGTGACCTAAACATGGTCACGTGAATAATAGGAAATTAAACCATTGGGCCAGTGAAGTCTCGTGAAACCATCAATTCAACCACAAACCTCATAATATAAGTCTAAGGGACTAACAAGGAACAATTATCATTTGAGGCAGACAAGTGTCTAAGCATCATATAGTCTTGTGCAAGAGATATGGTGATCAGGATTCATAGAATATGCTCGCAGATAGGGTTCGTGATCAGGGTTCATGATCAGGGTTTTCAACACAGTCTTACGATGAAAGCAACATCGAGAATTCTATAAGAAGGAGGTGGTTGGTGGAATAAATTTTCCTCCACACACCATATATATAGGGAATTTCATAGAATACCAAAGGTCACACAGTAGACCAAATTTCACCTAAGGCACTAGTTTGCGACACCATCAAAGACTCCGATGGGCATTTAGTTTCCTCAGAACCGAGTCCCTTTCCCCTCAAATGTCACTCCTGAGGGGGGAGGGATTTTTGACTCCCTCCAAATAAGCATCAAAAAAATAAAAAATAAATAAATACCTAAATATGTGTATTATTTCCTTCACAAAGGTAAAAGAACTAGTGGATGGTTGGGACTTTCTGAAAACATAATCTCTTAAGGGATTCGTGACTGCGTGACTATTCCATGGCCACACGAAGGCTCCACATATGGAATATAACCCATAGTAAGTCTCAATAATACCCTATTGGAAAACATTAATTTTTATGTGAAGGTCCTCTAGACAACCATAGCTGTATAGTGAAAACAAAGTGAGTGCCCCAAGCCACACAGTTTTTCATTGGCACGTGCCTGCCAAACCATCTGAAACCCTTCGAAAATAAAGAGTGATGATATTCAAAGGTAAAGATCCCCAGTGTCCATGAATGTCACATGCCATATCATTATTGGGAATAATAAAATCTCTTGATGATATCTAATCCAACTTGGAAGACCTCTGAGCCTTCATCCCATAAAATGGGGGAGGTAAAGGGGTAGAGGCAAGAGGGGTTCAAGGTTGCTGAAAGACATGTGACATGACCCTGAAGATGTGCAAGACATTGTGATCCCTAGAGGCCTATCTAGAATGTCTCATGAAACTCATTTTTCCTTCTATCCTCTCCACACAGAAGTCCTCATGCACGTACTCCATGGCTCTCAAGGGACAAACAAATGGGTTTCTCCATGAAATGCTTGAGCACCCTCTTCTGGTCACGTGAGATACCATTGAAAAATAAAGTAAAAGGTATGGATAATATATGTGAAAACACACATTAATATCTACCTTTGTCACATAAAACAAAGGTAATTAAATGGGGGGAGACGAATGATGTTTGCAGTCACTGAAGTACGTGTGACGTGCCCCGTAAGACACCATGAGTCCCTGGAATCATGTCTTCCTTGTCTTAAGAAGTCCCTTTTTGGCATGTTAGTATCACTGCATAGGTTCCCTCACACATGTCAAGGAAAATTCACTACAATCTAAGGAATAATGAATAGATTTTCCCATGGAATGTTCATTCTCCCCCGTGTGACCCATATTGGTCACATGATGAATCTCAAAAAAATAGAAGAAATATCCTAAAAAATACTCATACAATATCGCTTGACTACCTAAATTTGTTGCATAAAAAATGGGATAAAAAGGGAGGATAAGAGAGGTGTTCATGATCAATGAAAGGCCCGTGACATGACTAGCACACCCATGGTACGATCCCACGATACCTCTCAACAAACCATCATTGTCTTGCGAGACCCGAAGACAAGTAACCCAAGGTCTTGTGAGTGTATTTCAATAGGAATTTGGATATTTTGAAGGACCTCAAACATGTCATTACAATGGCATGAAAGTCCTTTGACACAAACACATGATCAAACAAGGCTTCAATAATAAGAAATAATATGATAAGTGAATTGTTGATGGAAGAGAATTGTGATCCCTGAAAAGCTGGAGACACACTTGGAGTAGTCCATGAAAGAGACTCACAAAATCTTGTGGTGCTAGACCCCTTAAAAAACTCCATCCTAGACTCTCTTCAGATATGCGAAAAAAATTGGAGAGTTTCAGGGGTGTTGATGCCTCTAAATTCCCCATTCCAACATGAATAAAGGTTTGGAATCTGACCAATACAATGCACTTTGGATTCCCAGACTCTAGAGGATTTGACTCTCGACATATACGGACTTCTCAAAGCAATCACGTGACCATCCAGCTTTTTATTAGGTAATGTACGAGAGGGAAGCTGAATAAGTCATGCTATAGGCATAAATCACTTCACATGATCATCCGTAGATCACGTGAAGGACCTATGGTGGGTTATGAAAAGGAAATTATGCAATCCCACTTGATCACATGGGATTTAATATGAACTAAAACTGAAAAAAACCAATTTATTCACAATAGATGGGTGATAACCAATATTAAGTGTCAAAGACTCAAGCAGAATACATAATCGATATCCCCTATTTTCTTTGGGTGTTTCGTCCAAAGACATGCGACATCACTAGGGAACATCACCTAGATCTCAAGACACTCCTACAACGTACCATCATCAACATGAGAAGTATTCCAGACATGCTAGAAAAATTCATGCAGTTCTTCTGTGGGAATCAATTTGACCTTGCGAACCACCTGGGTCTATCACCCATGACTCTATACATCCTTCACACACATCACATGACACATATAATGATGCCATCCCATGTTAGTCAAGTCTCACAAAATCATATGGACATGATAACCAATCTCTTGTGATGCCCTATGGTCAAGTCATCTAAGACTCATGATGGCCTCCAGTCATGTCGCCCAGGTGTCACGATGTCTCTCCGAGGTGTCATCCAAGACATGTGACACTCCTCAGACTATGGAACACTGACTATCGTGACACCCTTCATATGTATCAAGATAGGTCATGTAGTGTCTCCCAATACATACTAACTTGGCCATGAGATTCCCTACAAACAGAAGTCCATGTCATTAGGGAATCTTGGGATTTGATAAAATTATCTTCCCTCAGTGTGTAAGTCCAGACCAATAGGGAAACATCAGTGTTTAAGTCCAGACATAAAGGTAACAATGAAAAATATGATTCCTTCCATATACAGGATACATAGGCTACATATCTTCGAGGTTCTAGCTCCATATTAATCATCCAAAGAATCCTTAGACTTGATACCTGAAAAATAGGGTAGGCTTAGCGTGTAAGCCTAGACATGAAGGGAACTATGAAAAATCTGATTCCTTCCATATCCATGATATGCAGTATACCTATCTTTGAGGTTCAATCTATATATTAATCATGTAAGGAATCGTAGGGCTTGATAACAATTTTTTCCTTGGCGTGTAATCCCTGACCAATTGGGCATCCTTATTGTGTAAGCCCCGACATAAAGGGTACTACAAAGACTATAATTCCTTATATATCCAATATATATAGGCTACCTCTCTTCAGAGTTCATGCTCCATATTAACCATCTAGGGCATCCCAGACTTGAAAACCTTGTCTATCCTCGGTGTGTAAGCCACGAACAATAGGGAAGCCTCAATGTGTAATCCCAAAAATAAAGGAAACTACGATGACTCTGAATCCTGCCATATCCAAGATATGTAGGCTACCTATATTCATGGTCAAACCTTCATATTAATCATCTAGGTAATCCCATGACATGATAAAATTTTATGTCCTTGGCGTGTAAGCCTCGACCAATAGGGGAGCCTCAGTGTGTATGTCTCGACATAAAGGAAAATAAAATGACTCTAAATCCTTCCATATCCAGGATATGTAAGGTACCTATCTTTGAGGTTTGACCTCCATATTAATCATCCAGGGCATCAAAAAACTTGATAACATTGTCTATCCTCAGCGTTTAAGCTCAGACCAATTGGGAAAACGTAGTGTGTAAGCCCTGACATAAAAGTAACTATGATGGATCTAATTCCTTCCATATCAAGGATACATAGGCTACCAATTTTTGAGGTTTGAGCTTCATATTAATCATCCAGGGCATCCAAAGACTTGATAACATTGTCTTTCCTTAGAGTGTAAGCCCCGACCAAGAGGGATTCCTTAGTTTGTAAGCCCTGACATAAAGGGAACTATGAAGAATATGATTCCTTCTATATCTAGGATATATAGACTACCTCTCTTTGAGGTTTGATCTCTATATTAATCATCTAGGGCATCCTAAGACTTGATAAAATTGTCTCTCCTAGGCGTGTAAGCCCCGACCAATAGGGAAGCCTCAGTGTGTAAGCTATGACATTAAGGGAACTACGATGAATCTGATTCCTTCCATATCCAGGATAAGTAGGCTACCTTTCATCAAGGTTTGAGAACAATATTAATCATCTAGGTCATCCGAGGACTTGATAAAAATTTCAGTGCTTGGCGTGTAAGCCATGACCAATAGGGAAGCCTTAACGTGTAAGACTTGACATGAAGGGAACTATAAAAAATCTGATTCCTACCATATTTAGGATATGTAGGGTACCTCTATTTTTGGTTCGAGATCTATATTAATCATCTAGGGAAATCCTAGTTTCTAAGGCCCTTAATCAAAGCAATGACATTGATTACATGTTATCCCTTGTTTCTCACAATGAGAACGTATCACATGGGCTTAGGGAATCAAAATTATAACGACATCTACAATATAAACCTTCAAAATGGTACAAGGAAACCTCAGTGTATAAGCCCCCGATATAAACCAAACTATGAAAAATCTAATTCCTTCCATACTTAGTATACGTAATACACCTTCTTAAGGCCCAACCTCTATTATGAACACCCCAAGGACTATTCCAATACCCAAGCTCCATATCTACCATCCATGAGGCTGATCATCTATTACCCCCTTGTTTCTCACATCGATCATAGCACACATGGTCTTTGGGGGACACAATAAACAACTCATTGAGCATAATGAATATCCATTAACTAGGGAAATGGTATGGACACTTTTTATAGAAGGGTATATACCATGGGCTAGTCCTAAGGATGCGAACAAACTACATGGGTTTTATTCCTAAAATAACCAAGAGATATAGGATGCCACATAATGGCTCAATCCCATCCTCATAATATTAACCTCTTCTTTATGTGGAATCATATTTAGAAGCACTTGGTTATATGACTTTATCATATAAGTAGTCCCTCATTACCAGAAAATGATAGAGAACCTCATATACATATATATTGATTCACAAAATAAATCCAAATAATTTGCGTATAAAAGAGAATTAACCTATAATCATTTCGTTTGGGTAACTTGTCCCATATTAGGATTAATAATAGATTAAAAAAATATCATAAAACTACAAGAAAGTACCATAGTATGCAAAAACTCAACTACAAAGGGTGTGCAATGAGCCCAACCTCTCATCCCCTTGACCAATGCAAGTCCCCAAGAGTCACTGGGCCTAAAAACCTAGATGACTTATAGCCTTTGGAAAGTAGTTCTATATCCATATATGGATAAGGGAACTGTCAAAATTTTCTAGGGAAGACAGAACAAATGGAAAACCCAATTCACATGATTTAATGAGGCTATGAAATACACCTCAATCAAACCATCAAAGGGAATCCGATTCCATGTTCCACATCGAAACATGAAAAAACAATGATACAAATAAAACCCATCCTTCGTGAACCCACATGCTTTCTTGAAGAACCCAAACTTGATGAAGTTCATAGTCTTCACGGAGCACACTACCTTCGCAAAGCTCAAAAGCATCATAGAACAATAAGTATTTCGAAACTCTAAGTCTTCACAAAACTCACATAACTCAAAATAATTATCATTAGTTAATACTTGACCAGTATTTTTGTAGTCACGGTTCTCATAGAATTCTAGATTTCTGAATCTACCACCCTTCAGAAAATTAGAGTGATTTATATTTTTATACAATTGTCTACATATCAAATGAAGTAGTTGTGGCCACCTATTTATAGGAACAACCCTTCAAGAAGATCCTAGGATACCAGTAGCCTTTTCATGAACCTATTCAGTAATTCCCATGAAGCTTTTATATTCATGAATCTCCAGTGATATTTAACACATTTTCAAATCTTCTCATAGTTGAAAAGATTACTATCGTTCCATTACGCATTTGTGATGCTTGTTCACAATTCTACAAATCTTCATGAAGATTAACCTTCATAAAAACCAGTCTTTATGAAACTCATTCCTTTAATATATTTGAGAAGGTTAAATACTACAAAACTATATTTTTCAAAGATTGATCATTCCAACTAATTTTGAGCCAAAAAATTTGGCAAACACTGGGAAATGACGCCACCCTCAACAATGTATCCGTCTTGTATTATAAGATCACTTTCCCTAAAATCTACCTATTCAAACCAATATGAATTGACAAAGAAAAAACAAACTAGAATTTTTTTCTATCCATTAAAGGACTTGTCTTCAACACCTTATAAGTAACCCTTTCCAAATAGTCGATCCCAATTTTTTTATTTCTTTAATTGATATCACACTATATCTATAGAGGTCACAATGGGGATTAAATATGGTTGTAGGAGGGGGAGTTTAGGGTGAGTGATGGATTTATTTATTTAAAATTGTTTTTCAATTTTATATATAATTCTCCATTTACTTTATACGGTGTAGAAATACAATATACAAATATGCCATTATGTAATTTTAATTAAATTTCATATTCTTGTTCATCTTATTTTTCGGGTGAAATATTTCCCAAGTGGTGCTTCCAAGATTCCAGGACACTTGTTCCATCCCATAAGGATTGGTAACGCACTTCAGGTTTATTTTAGGATGGATTGGGTATCTTATGGATGTAAAAATAAGAATTTTATATGAAATTATTATAGGGAAATTATGTTACTATTACATAACTCTAAACACTTATTAATTCACTAGTATAACTATTCTTGTTTGGATGGTTAAAACGACCTCATGAATAAAGCTATAAGAACATTATCATTTACATTATGAATATGTATAAATATATTAATACAAGTTATATATGATATTATAGAGTAATTTATTTCATTAGTATGATTATTGAAGAAAGGAACAACAATGAATGTCCATTATAAAGAAACTTTTTGTTATCGGTAAATTACCTAAAACATGCTCATCATGGATTCCATTATCACAAACCATACCCATACCTTTCATAAAATGAATATGAAAGTGATTAAATTATTGAAACATAATTATTACACTAACTTTACTAGTCAAGGAAATATGAACTTGGTATCAAAGAATGAGGATCAACATCACAATTACAATACTTGTAAGAAAATAATCAAAATTACAAATATATAATGATGAAAATAAACAATAACTAAGTAATATATGTGTAATGAATGATTATAACTGAATAGTATAAAATGTAGTAGATTTTAATGAGATTATGAAGTAAGTGATTAATATTGTTCTATTATTTATATATAGGATTAATGCTTTCATGGAAATTGGGAGTAAAGGTCAGGGTTTATTTCTAATATCACTTTGAAATCAATATTGTGTATGTTTAAATTACCTTTTCAGGGAAACTGTATGTTTTTTCTCTCTAAAACCCATAATATTTTCTTATCATCTATTTATTTCAATTTTTTACATACCTTCTCACCATTTTATCTCCCTTTGGTTAATAATTTGTAAAAATTGATGTTTATAAGTGGAGCTAACCTTATCTATTTTTATTACATGATTAATTAACCTACATGTATATATTATTTATATTGTTTTATAGATGTAATTATATAGAATTCTATGATTTCTTAAGTTTTTTTTAAATTTAATTGATTTTCTTTACAAATGGAATCTTTTTTTAATGTTTTGATATAGTTTTTCTACCAACTTAGACCTTCTTTACAAAAGTGTGAATAAAATCACCTTTTTAAAATTCTCTATACAAACACATTATCCCACGATATTAATTGGGTCAGATAAGAAAATTAATCTATAAGTTTTATTGATTTTTATAGGTAATTTATATTCACATTATTTTACAAATTATTTTCTCTTAAAATTAAAATTATCAAAAGTAAATGATATTTCTTTTTATTTTCCAATGTAATTTTTTAAACTCTTATAAAAGTGTTTTCATATATTCCAACATAAAATAATGTTTCTTAGGCTTTTATAGAGATATGATCAAATGACATCATCCACATTATTTCTATGTATTCATTATGATATTATATTATAAAATTTTTCATGAAATCCATTTATTTATCATGGGTTAATTAATCTATGATGAAATTATGAATGTTTTCAAGTTCATGTGGAAAATATATATATTATATTATACTAAGTGTTGGGTGGGATAATTTTAGACCTAAAATGAATTGGGTAAATCCTTATATCTCATGAGATGACATGTCAGATATTAGAGAGTAAACCTAATCCATTAAAAGGATCCCTCCACTATGTGATGATGAAATTGGCAGTGATTCTTGACATAAGGGATGGTTTTTATTCTTATTTATATGTCATATTATTATGTCTATGTTATGTTTTTGTGGATCAGGATTATTAATCATGTTTCCAATTTTACACATATCATTTATGAAGTTATACCAAAATCCTTATTCTATTAATTATATTTATGATCAATGTTATATTAGCTATGATTCTCTTATGTTATGACCATGCACCTTGATTATGTTCTCATACCCACACACTCATATTATGATCAATTATGATCTTCAATTATTATATCTTATATTTAACCTAATCTATCATATAATCTCACCCATTTATTATGTTTCCATTACTTAGGTTATAAATAATAGTGTAACATCCTGTGTCTCTATGAGTTGAAATAATTTCAAAGGAATTTTAATTTTCCATCACTCAATAGGTCAAATTGTGATTAGAGAATCAAAATGGAATTATAAGAGTTGAAATTACATAATGTTTTTTTAGATAATAAATGATTATTGTAATGTAGATCGACTGCTTGGGTTAACCTCATGTGATTTGGGTTTTGTTTCAAGAATTTTGGGGAATTCTATCCAAGGAGCATGTTTTAGGGGAAACTATGAAGCACACTGTCCCATAATGAAATTTAAATTCATTTTGTAAAGATAATGGGTTTTTTCATGGTTTTTGCATAGTCATACTTAAACCATGTGGGTTTTCAAAGGAAACTATATGACTTGGTTTGGTGTTGGAGTCTTGAGACACAATTTTAGAAAAAACTATGTAGGTTTCTAAGGAAAATATTACATTGTCTTTCAGAGGTTTATAGATCCACCATATGGTAGGCACATGTTTTTGAAAACCAGGTGACTAAATTGTATTAGGTGAGGGTCTCGAGATAGATCCTACCTCATGGTTGGAATATAGTTTTCCCAACCATGAAGAAAAACTATGAAATACATTTAAAGGGGAAAAATTACCACCCCTATGATCTTTTAAGGGTATTCCCCTACTTTCTCTCCCCCCTCAAGCATGACCGAAGAAACACCCTCTCTCTTCTCATTAAAAAACCCTTGGAGTGGGTAGTTTTTAGCAGCATTATTTGATTATTTGAGGTATGAATCTATGTACAATAGAATAATTTCTTCTTTCCATTTCTTTATATTTTAATTTTTGGCTTCCACAGTGAAGGATTTCATTCCAATTCCACCAAAACATTATGGAATCAGATATTGATGCTGGGGATTTAAATTTGCCTAGGAAAAGGACACCTCAAGATTCCATTTTCACCTCCCTACATGTTGTTTCATCATGGTATATCACCACGAAAAATCTTTAATGTTTCTGAAAATAAATTAAATTAAATTGGTAATCGCTTCATCATCACATAATATGTATTTTTCCAATAATGGTGTGAGGAGTTCCTAGAGGACTTACCATGGGTAGTTATATTTGTTTACAGTGTGACACGATGAACTAGAGAGTTATTTGAGATTATGATGAGGGGTGTTTTAATAAATAAATTAATTATAAATGTTATAATTAATTAATTATTGTTTCATGATGTGAGTTAGGTTCCCGAGATATGAACATAGGCCTAGTTTATTGAGGATGAGGCCATAAGGGATTGGACGATCCTTGGTAGCTAATATTGGCCCTTGGTGTTAAATTAGAAAGTGTTGAATAAAGGTAGGTGGTCTTACATACTTACCCTAAGACATTTATGTCTGATAATGTTTCATGGGAATGATGGGGCTCACCACTGAGGCCAAGACTTTTATGTCACTAGATGGACTCCAAAACTCTTATAAGGCGAGGTAGGACCAATGAGACTTACTAGGCCATGCATAGGGTCTTAGAAACCTATAATATGGAGGTGAGGGAAGACCTAAAGATAATAGGATGTTATATCCATAGAGGATCCCTCTTTGAACTATGATCCGTTTAATCTCATCAGGTTGATGATAGGTGATCGACCCTCTTTTTTTGTATGTGACTAGGACTAGGTGGATATACATTAAGTAGAACGAGAATAGTTTAAGTTATTGAACCTTCCCAGATAAACCCTAAGGACCAAGATGGGATGTGGGATATCTCATGACTATTGCCTATATGGATACACCCCATGTAGTTGTAAAGGCCATGAGATAAGTGTATTTTTTGCATAAATTTTTTAATGTTATATGTATTGATTTCTATAATTAAATGACAAATATTTCCAATTCTGGAATGTCTTGAATTTTTTTATGATATTTGGTTGGAAATAATGAATTTCTGAAAAAGGAATGAAAAGAGGTGGAAATGGAGACAAATGTGTGACAATGGATTTTTGAGGATGTTTGAATCTAGAAAACTAGAAAAATACATACTACATGTCTTATACTGAAATTAAATATTGTGACTTCATCAGTGAGGAAGGTCATCGCCAGGACAAGTTGTGAAGTTATTACTAGTAGTGAATGAATGTTACATTCCATGTAAACACATTAAAAAACGTGATTTTTTTTGGGAAATGTTTTTGGAGAATAAATACACTGAGATTCATGAGAGATAAAGATTTAATGGTTACATGTTGTGAGTCCCGATTACATGTCATGAAAGGTGTCAAAGTTCAAAATCTTGTAGAGATTCACACAAGATTCATACAAATATTAAAATAATGGAGGAAATATTGGATGAGGATTACAAGATTTCTAACCACATTAAACATTGTAAAATTGGTCAGAAAGATCCCATCTAAAGGCTATAAATATAAAATATTCCTACTACTATAGGGGGAATTCATATCAGAAGATAAATGCTTGGAGTGTGAAGCTGCATTGCACATGGCCCTCCCTGAGTTATTTCTTTTTTTCAAGTTTTATTTTTATTTTCTACTTAAATTTTATTCTATTATCACTAGGATGAGGGGGTAAACATACTTAGTTCTAATGTAATGTGATCTAAGGGGTAAGGTGCATTAGATTTATTTATTTTAATTATTCATGTATTTGGTTTGTGGAATTTATTCTTCAAATTGAAATCCCTTTGTTTTTATTTTATCATGACCATTTATAATTTAATTAAAATGAAACTTTAAAATTAAAAAAATGATAACCCTAAAGAATTCATGACTGTTTTCAAATTTAGGAGAAATCAGATTTAAATATGGTATGAAGAAAAAATAAATTCAACAACACCCTAAATTAACAGACCAAGGGAAATAGGGTATCAATGCATTAAGGACAGGGTACCATGAACATTAGATATTCCTCATATATACTATGAAACCAATCATGAATCAATATATTTTAAAAAATATAATTTCACCTGAACCCTGATATTACAAAACCCTGACACGCTTTAAAAATCTATTTTCAAACCAAAAAAATATGATGCACTTTTCTTTCATCATTATTTTTCTAAAATTCAATACAACCAAAATTTTATCAACTCTTTCTTAAAATATAATAAAATTAAATATTTTGAATAACTAAATAAACTTATTAACCATTCATGTTGATCAGTCTTGACCAACTACTTTACTACATTTTAACTAATTGAATAGGATAGTTGAGTTTTTATAAATTGGTTTTTGCATAGACTTATAGGGAATTAGCGACACCACACAGGGCTATAACCATGATACCTTATTGATGATTCCATAGGACATGATGTACTAGTGCATTGAGTGTTGACCTTATATTATGTTTGAGGCTAAGGACTCCAAGTGGAGTTCCTCCATTTGGTTTGACTAGAGGGACCCCAGTGGATTCTTATTAATGAAACAATCCTAAGTGGGTATGTACTTCATGGGTAGAGATGGTTGTAGGCTCTACCTAGAACCAGAATCGATGTGCAAGCTCATTTGGGAAGATAAAATGAAAATGTACATTGGTGTTCAACTATCCCTTGTGTTTTATTATCTTCTGGTATGTTCCCTTCGGGAACATGTGATAATTTTGGGCTTTTATGGATATGGATTTAGATATGGTTGGGCTTACATGAGTTGGATCTAGGTATATAATTAAGGATTCCATTATTGCAGGTGGTATGGCTGGACTACCATGAGATGGATACAGGTTTGTATGGGATCTTCCATGTATATAGAGCTCAATGATTGAAGATACCATGATTCAAGAGATCATTTCTAGAGATTCCATGGATTTGGGGCTCAGTATACGATATAGGATTTTATGGAATTGGAGTTCAGATGATAGGAACTTCCATGGATTAAATCTTGTGATAGGGATACTATGGGACTCATCCCTAAAGTCACAATGAAATGATACGGGATACCTTTGATTAAAATCCAAAATGATAGGTCATGTATTTGGATTCAGGAGGATATTATATAAATTACTATGGATTTAGATCTTGGGATATGACTATCATGGGATCGATCCCTAGATTTGTTGGCATTTCATAGGGTTTCCATTTATTTTTTTCCTGGATGTTACTTTTATGGAATGATCATCAAGACATGCTTAGATACATGAAAAAACTATTCAAATTAGATTCAGTCAATCAAGATCACAGACCTAAGGATCAATATAAGTTTATTTTTATTTTTTTTTCAAAAATTGTATATTTCTATTCTAAACATGTCAAATGAACATATTACTGCATATGTTGGTTAGTATGAGACCAAATTGGTGGTTTCTTAATGATATTTTTACTCACACCCTTCTTGGGTCACAATTTCACTTGGGTACCCAACCAGATGCTCAATTGGTTATAGTCATAGTTTGGAATGATTCATAGGTTGATCAAGCATGGTGGATTGGATATGTATGAGGAGATTAAATTGAGGTTTGGTTTGGGATGTCATGGATATATAATCTTTTAATTTTTTTTCTAGTATGAATATATCGATCGAACTAGTAAGTGAATTTGTATGTATGAAACAACTGTTCAATTATTAATACATTTAATTTTTAATCACCTATTATTAATTATTATTTTTTTGAGTTAATTTATGATGTATGTTTATTAGTTACTTATTTTTTTACGCACTATGATATAGGGGTTATAGTCTCCCCAAAATACCATCTTAGTTCCCCACTACTAGTCAGTATCCACTCACATATAAAGAGTTATGCCTGGGGTTTTGAACTTCTATCCATCTAAAATATTCTACTCAAGGATTGAAGGTAACATAAACCTAGGATAACACACTCCACTAGCTATTCCATCCAAAATTGAAGTCTTCTAAAAGATACACTCCCTCAGGAACAACACTACCATCCCTAATGGTACATTCGAGAGATACCACTCCATCAGGTATCTCAAAGTTGATGGTATATCCTTTCCATTCCAAGTGGTATAAATACTAGAGATCACAATCATAAAATCTTTCCGTGAATAATGTTACGCGACAATCCAAAAAAATTCGATGCTCAGATAGGGGATATCACCCATCCCTTACGGTGATGATTATAACCCTATTGGAACCATGAAAGGTCTCATAAATAATAAAGGGGGTCACTCCCATAACATCTAGGGGACACAATGAACATAGTTTGGTATACTAAATACCACACCTCCTCATATAGGGGATTACTCCCAGGACTGCGGGGGGACACCACAAACCCAATACTATAACTCAAAGATCTCTCATAATATGGATCACACCCAGTACTAATTGAAGACCCCAAAAACACAATACAACATCATGGATATCATATCTCCAAGATAGAGGATTTTATCCCATGTAGTATTGGTAATGACAATTCCACAAACCCCACCTGGTATAACTCATGAATTAGGGGATCATACTCCTGAAGAAACCACAAACCCTACTTAAACTATTCATTGAGAAAGAGATTTTGTATCCAACAATGCAAAAAAACCTACTCATACCATCCACTATGCAGGTATCATATATCTAAAGATTCCACATACCCTATTGGGCTATCCGGCAAGATAGGGGATCCCCACCCGTGTAGTTTTGGTCACGACGATACTAAGAACCTGATCTAGGAAAAAATAATTTGATAGAGGATCCCACCCTAGCCTCCCCAGAGGGATGATAAAACTATACCAAATCACATCTTATCAAGGAGATAAAATTAATATAATGATGACATAATTACACATTTTACCCTCATAGGGATAGACCAATGGACTCACTCAATTTTTTTTGGTCCAAACATTACAAGCTAAAGAGACACACAACATCACCTCACATCATATTTCAAAGGCCCAAAACATGAACACCATTGTATTCTTCATGGAAAACTACTCAGGATAAAATACTCATAGTCTTGAATCCATGCCCCAAATAAGGGTATACATAAGTCAGAGATCTCCAAGAAGGATTACACAGTGTGTATGGGGGTCTACATGGCATGTGACCCTACCTCAACACCTGAGAGTTTCTTTCACAACATGTATCCACCATACATGTCACACACATGGTGTATACCCCCTGATACATGGAATGCCTAATCTATTCGAATACTTTTCCATGTTGTCTACCTATGCTTGTGTCTGACACCCCATGTCCATGTACTTTGGTCTTTTACTTTCACATGACCTAATCACTTGATACAACTTCCCTAGCCATGTACCCTAGCCACATGACCCGGGGTCACTACACAATGTGTAACCCCAATACATTGTGTTTAGTACCCAAAATTCATATTACATGAATAAGAAGAACACATGTCATGTTAAACAATAATACAAACCACTTAATTGGGAATTATAAATGAGAATTCCCAATGAGATGCCTGAATCACCCCTATTTCCCTACAAACCTATAGATTGACCACCAAGTGATCTCTAGTAGTTGTAAGAGGGGTCTAAAAACCTCAAAAAATTCATCTAAATGGGATTAGTACTTAAAAATAAAATCCACATACATCTTAATTTTTTTTCAAATATTTGGGTGCGAATCCATAATCTGAATCTGTTGCACCATGATCTGGGAGTGTTCACCATCAAGATCGGAGATCAGCAGTGACTCTTATCCATGGATCCACCTCAGCTTTTCCATTTCTACAAGGGTGTGGGGGTTTCTTCTATATTTTACCTTGCACACACTAGGGGGTGTGAGGGGTTATTTTTATTAATTTTCATCAAAAAAATAACACTCCATTTAAAACCCTACTAACTCACCTCCGACCCGACACCCGGTGCTGAAAAAATATCATGTTGTTCCTATGAAAAAAACTATGTTTTGAAACCAACAACAACCTCAGATTTCTGATATGATACACCAAAAAGAGTTATTCCATTTTTCTAAAGAAACCTAATATGCATGATAAAATATATTTAATATTATTAATACCACCACACCGACTCTCTCCTGGCCCCGAGATCCCTTACTGAATCAACTATTAGATTTGAAAATATTCCTAGAAATATTAAAAGTTATTATAGGTCAAAACCTGAGTCACTGTAATAGGATCATTTGTAGCCTTGGCTAGGGCCTTCCGAGAAAAGGTTGTTGTGATTGTGTTGTGAATGGGTGATGAAGGCATGTATATTCCAAATTGTAATTCAGAAACGAGAATGGGTACTGGTTTTTAAAAGGAATTATCTTGTTCTAATGGGGGTTTTAGTTAGAAACCATGTCAGTAGAGTCATTAGGCTTCTAGGGGTGTGTCTTTATGGAAAATTCTGATGTTGGAGGTGTTGTGGCATAGAATTGATAGTTATGACCCACATCTTATAGTGGGAAAGACTATTGTCTAGACTATGAATGAGATGATGAAGTGGTTTCATCTTTGGAAAGTTGGGACCAATGTTTTTGTGTGGGATCAGGTTTTGAAGGTTTAAGTTCCCAATGGGGAAAGTTGTAATTTAGAAGAATGTTAGACATTCAGAGGTAGAATGCAGCCTCTTTTATGGATATTCATGACCAATGTAGGTTATAATGTTTTTATTTATGACCACTGAGACTTATCAAGGAAGATAATTAATAATTTGGGGAGGTTGTAAGATCATGTGTCCATATGAGTCACAAAATTTGAAAAGGAATTTGAATTTTTTATTACTGGATGGTTCAAATTTTTATTTGAGATTAAAAATTGAATAATACGAGTTATAATTCCACAAATTGGTGTTTTTATATGAAGAATTCGGATTAAAAGGTATCTTTTGTTTTTGGGTGATTCTCAAGAGATTTAGGTTCAGTTGCAATAGTTTTGGAGAACTTTGGACAATGAGAACTATTTTGGGTGGATTGTTTAATGAAAACCATGTGGTACCTTGACCTCCAATGAACTTTTAATTCATTTTATAAGGATAATGGTTAGATCACATGGTGGGTGCATATTTTAGGTAAACTATGTGGGTTTTCATAGAAAATATTATGACCTGGTTTGGAGAAGGAGGTTTGGTTCATGGTTTTAGACATCTTTTGTGGGTTTTTTGGGAAAACTATACATGTTTTTCTAGAGGGTTTCAGATGCACCTCATGTATAGTGCATGATTTTTAAATCCATGAAACCAAACCGTGCAAGGTGGGGATATCAAGACAAATCTAACCACATGGTTGGTGCATTGTTTGGCCAATCATGCGTCCAAACCATGTGGATCATTTAAAATGGTAAAATTACCATTCCTCCTCCTATTTTATAAGTGGAAGCCTCCCTTATTTATCTTATACTATTTGCGTGTGTCCCAGGTATCCCCCTCCTCCTCCTCCTTTTATACCCCTTGTATTGGGGTTATTTTTAGCATAATTATTTAGTGATTTGATTTATTATTCCACAGCCTAGAGCCTATTTTATTCTTCACATTTATTTCCTTTTATTTTTTGGATTCCCCGATTAGGGTTTTTAGTGAAATTACATTGAAGCATGGTGGAATCAAATACCAATTATGGGCCTTTTACTCTTCCTAGGAAGGGGGTATCCCAAGTGGCCATCCACACATCTCCACATGTAGTTTTGTCAAGGTATGTCACCATTGAAATTTTTTAATTTTTTTGGAATAAATTAAATTAAATGGGTAATTTTTTCATCTAGTAATATATATTTGACCAGAAATGATGTCATAAGTTCCTATAGGGACTCCCACAGGAAGTTGGATTAAGTTTCGGTGTTTGAATGACCACCTGGTGTGCTATTCAACATTATGTTGAGTGGGGGTTTTGTTAATTTATTAATTATAAATGTTATAAATAATTAATTATGGGTTTCTATGTGAGTTAGGGGATCAGGACATAGATGTGGTCTTAGTTGACTGAGGACAAGGTCATATGGGCTTAAATGAGCCTTAGTAGTTACATTTGGACATTGACATTAAATCAGAATGTTCCAAATAATGGTAGGTGGTATCACATACATTACCTATGGAATTTATGTTGGACTATGTTGCATGGGGATGATTGATATCACCATAGAGGGAGATGACCAAGGTTGGGTTAATAAAATTAATTGTTTATATGAAATTAAATAGCTTAGTTAAAATAGAAGAATGCCGAGGGTCACAAAAAATCAATGGGTGCTAATGTGACACCTCAACCACCAATGGCCAAGACCAGAAAGTGTTTTTCACTAGATAGTCTCCAAACCTATTATGAGGTGAGGCTATACTAGGGATACTTAATAGACAATGTATAGATACTCAAAAACCTCAGAAATGGACACAAGGGTGGACCTATAGATCATAGGCAGTGTGGGATTTTTTGGATCCCACTTTGAACTATGATCCATTCTAGCTCATCGGGATGTGAACGATTGAGAAACACTCTTTCATCTGATGTGACAAGAACTTGGTGGATATGAATTAGGCATAACGAGACTAGATTGGGTGATCAGGATAATCCAAAGTGGCCCTAAGGGATGAGATAGTGTGTGGTTGGTCCCATGATTATTTACTATGTGGTGATACCTTGTGTGGCTTGAAGGTTCATGCTACCTTGATGATGATTCCATGAGACACTATATTCTATTTTTCATATGTTGAATTGTGACCATGTTTGAGACCAATTAATCTAATTAAATTTTCTCTATTTTGTTTTACTAGAGGGACCCTAGTGGGTGATAGTTGATAGAATGACCCTAACTAGGTATATTGTGACCATAGGTAGTAATGGTTGTGGGTGTGACCTAGAACTGGAATCAACATAAAATACTACTTGGGATGAGATAATAATGATGGGCATGGTTTTTTCCATCCCTTTTGTTTTATTTAATTATGGTATATTCCCTCAGGTAAGTTGTGATATGGTTGGGATATAATTGATATGGATATTGATATGGGTTTTCTTACATGACTTGGATCTAGGTATATGGTTGGGGTTTTCATGATTAGAGCTAGTATGGTTGGGATTCCATAGGATAGAGTCAGGTATGGATGTGACTTTCCATGGATATGGATCTTATTTATTATATCATCCATGATGATGAAGATTAGTGCTGAAGACGCCATTGATTTTGAGTTTAGTACAGAATAGGGGCATCCATGGAATTGGAGGCTAGATGATAAGAGATTCCATGAATTTAGAGCTCGTGATAAATATTATTTGGGAATAATCTCTTGAATTGTGATGAAATGATATGGTCTTCCTTGGATTAGGATCCCAAATGATAGTTATTACATGTGCTTCATCCCTGGATTCATGAGGATATGATAGGAGATGTCATGGATTTGGGGATCAAGATATGACTTTGATGGGATGTGTCTCTAGATACATGAGGATTGGATGTGGCTACTTTGGATTTGGAGATTGTGTGTTACATGGTCAGAATGTTCATCAAGATGTGATCAGAGATACCACGACACAAGATGAATCCTGTATGGTCAATCGAGGTCACATATATAAGGATCAACACTGGTTTATTTTAATTATTTTTAATACTTGTTTATTTTTATTTTGAGAATGTCACATGAACATATAACCATGTATGCTAGTTAGTAAGGTACCAAATTGGTGGTTCCATATAAATTTTTATAATCATAGTTTACTAATTCCACCATTTCACTTGGGTACCTAAGTTGATGTTCACTAGGTTGTAGGAACACGATGGGAAGAGGCTCAGGCTGATCAAGGGGGATGGCTCAGCTGTGTACATGGATCTCAAGATAAGGTTTGGATCAAGATTCAATAGAACTGAAATTTTTATTTTATCTTTTTTAATATTGTATGTATATATCGATCAACCGAGTATGTTTTCTACTGTATGCATGACAAGATGGTCTGGGCATTACTAAATTTCATTTGTTATCACTTATTTGTTATTTATTTTCTTCAATTTTTATTGTATTTGTGATATATGTTTATTAGTTATATATTTTTTATTTAACACTATAATATATAAGGTATAATATCCCCAAAATACCTTCATAGACCCCTATATTAGTCTGTTGCCATTAGTATACTAGGAGGTATGCCTATAGAACATAACGACAGTTAGTTTGGGTGCCAGTTAGAAGTTAGGGGAGGTGGGAAATTAAAAATAGTTTTACATATAATGTGTATAAATGGCATCACATGAGAAGAATATTTATGGTAAATGTTGAAGAATTATTGTAAAATAAGAATATCATGTTGCTAATCTCCAAAGATTCTAAATGTTTGGGTTCTGGGATTGTGTGATTTTGTGGGGTAAAATGATTAAAATACAGAAATTATGTAATATATATGTTTTTCATGTTTGGGTGGTCTCACAAGGTATCTAAAAATATATATATAGTTTTTTTTCTTGCACTAGTTATGGGATTCTAGGTTTGGGGCACATCAGTTGGTATCAATACATGGATTAGTTATTTTTTTGGATTAAAATAATAGGTTAAAGCCTAATATAACTATTTTATCTATGGTTTTATGACACTCCCCTTGGGTATCTGCGACTAGGACTAACCATCCCTCTACCTGAGGGTAAATTTGTTAGTAAGCTTCTAGTCTAACATTAGAGTGTGTGGAGAATCATGTGCACCTGATAATAATGGTTTAATAAATCCCCTTTCATGCTTCATTTTCCCGTGTAAAGTTGGTATGATGAAATTGTGAAGAAATCCATGAGGTTTGGATAAAAAAAGTGGATAGTTTTAAGGAATTGGTGAGTACCGGTGGATAGATCTATGGACCATCACATGGTATCAGATCCATAAGGGTATTTTTAGACACACCATAATTAACGTTGAGGGGGGGGGGGGGGGGGGTTGTTGTTGTTCCTAGGGTCATATAGTGCCCCCTTGGGTGTCACTGATCAGAACTAACCACTCTAATAACTTGGGGTGTGTCTATTGAAAATTATGAATTACCACATTAAGGAATGAGGATAATTTTATGAACCTGATAATAAGGTCCATATTCATTCCCTCTAATGAGGCCTTTTCCCATGGAAAGAGGGTTGGTTCCCTTGGGAAGAAGACCATAGGGGTGGGATACCTAAAGATAAAAATTTCAAGAAACAGGTGGGGATGGTTTTCATAAGTTTTTTACATGACTAAAGATATAGAGAGAATTATATAAGGTTATTGAGATGTTATTGTATTTTAATATGTTTTTAGGTTGGTAAAATTTAGGTATAGTGAGTTTGAAGAAGTTTTATAAGTGATTTAAGTGATCTAGAATTTATGGAGTCTAGTATATGAATTTTTTTTCCATCATATCAATTTTTATGCTGAGTGCATGATTTTGAAGTCATTTCATATGAATTGTTTTCGTAAGACTTTGCATAATTCTGTATGAACATGATTCCTAATGAAAGTACTCGTCATGATACATTAATTCCATTATTCATTATAAGAATTGATCACATGCCATTAAAATAGAATTTGATATGAAATTACATACAACTTCATGATAATATAAGACTTATAATGTTATTTGATGCAAACAACACATGAATTCTTTTGTTGTAGTATTTTCAAAGTTACACAATATATAAAAAAATACTATAAGTGTCCAGAATTAAAATATTATAAGGAAATTAATTTTAAAAATTCTAAAGCTGATATTCAAAGTTTAAAAAATCATATTTAACATATGATTCAAGATTATTTATGTGATAAATAAAAATGGGTGATATCTATACACATTTTATAGAAATTTTGAGTTGGTTAATCTAAAAAGTAGGTATTGGTTTCAAATATTATTGTGTTTTTTTATAATATCTTGGTATTATTTCTATAATGTTAGTGGGATGACAATTTTTTGTTCTTATGTTCAAATAATCACTAACATATGATTATGTTGTGATATTATCCAATTTCTCATATGTGAATGATCAAGTTGCTAATTTTTTCAAGAATTATTTCAGAAATAAGTTTCTCACATTCTAAATAGGTCTAATATGATAAGTTTTATCTAATTAAGTATGAATATGAATATGGGTTCTTCATTAAATTAATAAATTGATTTATTTATGAATTTTTCTTTAATAGTTATCAATGTGGTTTTTTGTTGTGTAGACAAAAGAGAATAATAGTAGTTGTTGAATTATATTTTTTACATGAAATTATTTAAAGTAAATAATATTCAAGTGATTGTGGTGTATGTTTACAAGAATAACCTAATATGGATTGAAAAGATACAGTGTTGTATGATTCATATTTGAGAAAACTTAATAATGCTGACATAATTCCCCACAATTTCATATGTGGGTTTTAGCATATTTCAATAACTAAATACACCAATTATAAAAAAATAGGACCGTTTTAGGTTTAGTGTATTGGAAACTAGGTACGTAGTACACAACATACATAGTACACAGAATAAAACAAAAAATAATTTTCAACTCTTTTGAAAGAATTTTTTATTATCACATCATAGTTCACCTCACTGCATTGGATTTCCTGGGGACATTTATCAAAATGAATGGCTGAGAATAAATCCCAATAAAGGATAAAAAATTATAATAGATCAATAATGAACATATTGGGTGAAACATGTTGCAAAAATTAATAACATAAACATAAGAACTCGAGGCATAACATAAGTATACAAATATAATAACAATAGGCATAATATAGAAATGTGGAAGCAACATAAACATGATAAATTCATATGAATATCATCATATTTAATCACTAAGGTTTCATAAAATGTTTTACCATGATTTTAATTAAAGTATCATAAAATGTTACAAAGTTTTCTTACAAGGTATCATAAACATGTCATCTCTAGAGATTAATTCCTTCCCCAATGAATTGGTGGGCTGTCAAGGCTCACAATTCATAAGTACAAAATTACGTGTGTAACAAGGATCAAAGTTCATCAGTATATATAAATTTTAGCCATGAGAAGGGAATTTGGATTTCCTACATGGATTCAAAAAATTAATAATGGAAATATACATCTATATGAATACCCTTGAACAAAAATAGGGTTTAGTATTCACAATATAAAAAATATGACCTGAAAAGTAAAGGAATGACTTCTACAGCATAACAGGTATACTAATAAGATTATGGAATGGTTTTAATGAGAGAGAATAGTAGTATCTCAATAAATATGAATCATATGGAAAGTAAAGGGATGTTTAAAAACACATGGTAATAAAATAAATTAAGAATCAAAAGGATTATCATAAAGTAAATGCTTTAATGGGAAAATAGGATGGGGAGAACCCTTTCCTTTCCAGGGTGCTTCTAAAAGCTTGACAGGGATACCTTAGAAAAATAGTACCACCATAGAGGGAATAATTAGATGGTTAAATGATAGAATACTTGCGATCAAAGGATTTTGAGAGGGGAGTTAGGGAAAATGGGTGGGTATATATACATGAGGAGGGGTGGTTTAAGGGTTATAATATTGATTGTTTTATTATTTATGCCAACCAATTGTGGGTGAAATAAATTACAATGATTTGTCTAGATAATTTATGATCCAAGGAGGTTGATATGACTTTTAAATAAGGAAAAAATAGGATTAAACCTTCCAATTACTCCACTTAATGCATTGAATCCAAAAATAGTTTTATAAAAGATAAATCAAAGTAAGGTTCCAAAATTGTAAGAAAAAATTTATAAATGAAAATTAATATATATAAACTTATTATTTTACTACATAAATGAAATTTTTATTGAAGAAGATGTTTGATAATTTATTTCATCATGCTCACAACATAATGATGTCATAAAAATTAAAGTATTCATAAAATTTTAATATCCTCATTTTCACTAAAAAATAAAATCGGTTAGAAAATTTTAAAAAAAAATAACAAATTGAATTTCTAATTGTCGAGTAAAAAATAATTTTTATTTTAGGAAAATAATTTCTGAAATATTATAATTTTATCTTTTAAACAGAAAATCATTTTTATTGAAAATTAATATTTTTAGGACATAATCTACTTTCTAATTTTTGTGAAAACATCACTTGGGCATTTGTTAAATAGTATAATCACTTATATTAAAATAAAAAGTGTCTTAAAAATATTTCCTAAAAATATATTTTATTTGAAATATCAAATTTTATCATAAAAATAATTTAATCATTTTCCAAAAATACAATTTTGGATTCTTTATATTAGAAATCTATTTTATCATATTCATCTAATATTTAAGTGAATTTTTTATTTCATATAAATAATTTTGAAATTAAATAAATAATAATGGAATTTGAGTAGATTAAACACCATTTCATTTAAAAATAATTATAACTTAATACCACGTAAGATCTAGATATATAAACACTTATTACATTGGGATATTTCCTAAGGGTTAGATGTGTGATAATGGTAGTCTGTTGGGGCAGTTTAGCCAAAATAACTATGGTGGTGATCTATAATATCTTGAAAAAATCTCATAAATGATCCTACTCAAGTCTATTTTGATTAATTTCATCTTGGGTTTAATCAAGGGAAAACCCTATGATGCCACCTCACTCCCAGGCTCTGACAAGTGAACCTTATAAGGGATGTTCCTACTGGTAAAGGATATGATTTATTCCTTCTACATCATAAAAAATATAAATAGTAACTTTATTATCAAAAAGTAACCAATAGTCAAAATGTACAATGGTCATATTGACCAATGGCCATAATTCCCAATGACCATATTGACTAACATTTCAAAATTACCAATAACCATAATGGCCATAATACCTAATGGTCGTATTTACATATATATATATATGCACCACCAATATCATACATAA
Source organism: Viscum album (assembly GCA_963277665.1). NCBI lineage: Eukaryota > Viridiplantae > Streptophyta > Magnoliopsida > Santalales > Viscaceae > Viscum > Viscum album. The sequence continues at coordinate 506,883,892 of OY728159.1, forward strand.
TAATAGAATAATTTATTAAAAAAGGTTCTTACATATCCATGGATAATATCTATCGTGTTCCTAAATCTTCTCTTTCTTTTAATAGTCATTATGGTAGGAATGATCTTCATGGGATAATTCAAACCCATAGAGTTTACCTTTGTTAATTCACTATTTTTAAGTGTGTATATCCATATACCACTATTAGTTGTAGTGGTCAATATTATTACATGACGTGAAAAGAAATTTAATAGTCTTACTATGTGCTTTTATTGTAAAACATGGTAAAACATTTATTGACATGCGTGTTATTTTATTAATAGAAGGAAATTCTAGGCTATTATAGCTAATCTAGAAATTATATTTCCCAAATTATTCTAATTATAGAAATCATGGTGCATGAATATGAGGATCCATCAAAGAGTGATAAAATTAGAGAGAATTTAAAGTCGAATAGTGTATTGAAATATTGAAAGAATAATTGTGACTATAACTGAAAGTTTTAAGCATATCATCTATATTTATTTGAGATTGATCATTGAACACAATAAAATATGAATCTAGTTATTAAAGTGTATATCCTCATATGATTATATATTGAGTGATAATTACATTCTTGAATATCTGGGAGGTATATGGAGGAAAATAATTATAAGGTGTTTCTAAAGTAAGATTATTCTTAAAGTTATATTTCTCATTCTGGTTATATTTTTTTATAAAGGTAGTGTGAAACTAATCAGTCCAGTATGAATTTAAAAAAACATAGTTTAAATCTATTATAATGTTACAATATTGTAAAAACAATTATCAATATAGTGAATAATATATTGTTGGGTAGAATAACCAACCATGGAAAGGAGTAGGTTTCCTACAAAGGGGTCAAACCCTGTGAAAATCCTCGTGTTCATTGTTCTTTTATTCTTTGCATACATGAGTGTTACTGAGAATTTACAATTGAGTGTATCTATCTTTAATAGAATATAGATGTATTTTTAAAGTTAAAATAATTTTTAAAACCAATATCTACTAATTAATCCCCCATTTTTAATGGAGTAAATAAATGAAAGGCACTTGAACTGGTATCAAATAAATGTCCCTCTATTAGATTCAATTAAGATCCAAGAATAGAAAATCTTAATTATATGAAGATAAGGGGTGTGTCTACATTTTATGAAAAAGTTATCATAACTATAAGAACATATATTTTTCCAAATATATGAATTATATTATAGGTTAACAAAATCTATGGTTGTTAGTTTTCCACCAATTAAAGGGAATTCTCCAATATAATTTTCCAATAAACAGATATTGAGGTTGATGAAAAAAAATTATATTTTAATGTCTTGTTATAAAATTTCTAAAAATTTATTAGACTTAAATCAGACAAATAAATCTAGGATAATCTAGAAAGTAGTTATGAAGGGAATTTAAAAGTCAAGGAGGTTGAATTACCGGTTTGGGGAAGAAAGTTTGAAGAAATCAAGTTGGATGAGTAAGAGAACATTGATTGATATTCTACTCAGGGAAATTATGTTTTTAGAAATATCTTGGAGTTAATTAAAAAACATGAATATTTTATAATTGTTAACCTCATGAGTAATGTTATGGATATATTTGATACTATGATATGAGAGTAGTATACAAAGGTTATTTTCATATAAAAATTGACTAATATTCTCATATATTATGAATAATAAAAATTCTATCCTTCAAGAAAAATGAAAAGGATGAAATGGAATTTAAGTCCATGATAAATTTGAAATTAAAATAAAATAATGATGATTTAGATTTAAGTGAATCTAAAAATGAAGTGAATTATATATAATTTAAAAGAATCATCTCCCTTATCTCAAATAGGTTTAAGAAGGTAAAGAACAAGAACAAAGTCAAGTTCCCACATAGATGCTACAAATGAAATGAGATTCATAAATTTTCCAATAATTTTCCTAAGAATAAGGGTGAAGATTTTGAATTGGAAAAAGATGAGAAACCTTAAAAAATAAGTGGGATAAATTTTCAAAAGAGTTATCTAAATATGGAAGATTCAAGAATACATTTTCAAGAATTAATAGAAGATATTTTATGGAAAAAAAGATGGAATTTACCCTAAATTCAGTGGTGAATCAAAAAGTGAATTTTGGAAAACATTTATGAATTTCGAGCCCATATTGAACAAGGCTTTGACACTTCAAGTAGGGAAAGAGATTATTTATAACTGGTTGATATTGGTTAAATGATAAAGGATTATCTTAAACCCTTTCTTGAGTATAATACCATACATAATAAATAAAATAAGAAAATAGTGAATGAAAATATATTTTTAAATAAAGAGAATAATGTTTTTTAAATGAAGGAAGAAACCCTTATTGACGAAATTAAAAAATTCATGTTGAAAGCTATTAAACATGAGAATATGATAAAACATTATGAAAGAATTTTTTTTAAAGAAGAATATTTTTTTAAGGAATAGTCTAAATTTATTGAGGATAATAATTTACTAAATAATTTAATGGAGGAATTAATTTTATTAGGTGAAGGATGAATCCTATATATCATTTAAGATAGATTTCATAATAGATTAAGTAAAAAAATTACATGATGAATCTTTTTATAATTAGGTTTTTACTGATAATTTATGTTTAAACTCAAAATATATTCAAGCATGGACTAAGAAGAATATGTAGAAACATTCAACTATATCATTGGATTAAAAGAATATATTTATAATCCATATAATTCAAAAATATAATAAAATTTAGATCTAACTTTTGTAGTAAGAACAAAATTTTCTATATCATTTTAGGGGGAATGTTTATAATCCTATATGATTTTGATTCTATGAATACAACTGGGGTTATGGAATATTAAAAAAATCTTTGTATTCTAGTAAAATATTAAACTCCCTATAATGAGTCATGAAGTTGGGCGGATTCATTCAAAAGATAAGAAATCTGGTTTTTAGAGAATCTATAATGTGAAGACAAAAAATTATAAATTTCTAACTTGAATTTGTTTGAGTGTCTAAAGTAAGTGTGCAGTTGGTGTGAGAAACAACTTTATAATGTAGTGAAGTGTATTAAAATATTTCTAGGTCATGTCTCCTATGATAAAAAATGGAATGTGATGACTATAATTTATATATAAAATTTCCTCATAAATTTCATTGATTTAATTCCCATTTATGAATAACTGTAATTGTTTTATTTATTTATGGAATAATTTTTTTTAATTAAGTTTCATTGTGTTTGGTGTTTTTATTTGAAAATTGTGGAAAATCGTTTTTAAATATTTTGGTAATGTGATGTTTGAAGATATGGGTAAAAATTAAGGACCACACCTAGACAACCATCAACCCTAGGGAAAGTCATATAGCTATTACCAAAGGCTAGCCAACTAATCCACATGGGACAACTGTGATGATGGGGTGAGACCCTATATGAGTCGATAAAATGGAAGGAGCATGTGAGTAGAAAGAGAACACTATCACATAAGAGGAGAATTGATAAAGTGGTGGGAGAAGCATCTCATTGGCCCTGAGCGACATTGATGGGGATGAACATCCTCTAAAACCCCCTCTAACTTTACCACCATATTAATGGAATGATTTTACTTAAATAATGGAGTCATTCCATGAAAACATATAATATGGGATGCTGATCATGTGTATGATTCATCATTTATAAATAAACCACCATTTCGCTCTATGGCCCACGTTTCCTTCATTTCAAAGAAGTCACTACCACCCTCTCTCATTTTCATGAAATTGGAACCCCACTATATGCCACAATAACCACCATGGACATCATGATATTGATGGATCCATAACACCTAGCCACCAGTACTCACCATGGGTGGCCCTGTAAAACTTGGGTGACCTTTGGGAAGCCAATGTGAAGTAGGGAAGGCACAATGAGTGATTGCGAAGAATAAAATTAAGTGGGAGCTCAGAAAGAATTCCATTAATGTATGGCTAGTTTTATGAGTCATAGATATGAATAAAGCATCACTAGGATGTGTCCCTTTCACTATAGATGTCTAAGCCGCACCATTGATAGAGATTATTTAGAATAATAATAGTATAATCCTACACTATAGGGTATGATATTATTATATAGGAGGAAGGAATATATTATATGGCCTTTTTATGGATAACTTTTTACCATATCCCATGATAGACACCATAGGGAGATCAAAAATGGAAGTAGGGTTTTTCATGTCACACAAGAGCCTATTTCATAGTGTTTTACCTATGATGTTGAGCACAAAATTTGTTATGTGGATCAGTGTTCTTAGAATAAGGTTTACTAAAGGAAGATAAACCATTGTGCATGAGCTATGTCAAAATCTAGATCAAAGAATTTTGGAAGTAGTTCACTAAGCCTGAAATATATGGGGATAAGTTTGTATCACCGCGAGATTAAAGGGTTTTAAAAAAAATAGTGTAACTCTGATTTAAGTGTTGCACCAAGGATATTTCACTACACTATACGGAGATTGTTTTTGGATTTGGAAATGATAATACAATTATGTAGTTCCCTTGTCCACATCGTAGTGTAATCATGAATACATTTTTTTTAATTTTGTAACTCCGATTTCTGAGGAGTTTTAAAAAGTGGTATTTTTGACAATGTTTTTGAACAAGGGGTGCATGGATAGTATTTACCCAAGAAAATATTGATGAATAGAAATAAGAAATTCTTACCTTTGGAGGGGAATGAATAGAAATCTAATTTAGGATCAAAAAAATAATGTAGGAGAGGAAGTGAGTGCGGATTCTACACCCCGAGATCTTTTATGTCATTTTTCTTTTCTATTTTTCATTGTTTAATAACTGTAATTCATGTGTCATTTTTTTATTCCTAATTTAAGTAAGTTAATATATTTTTCACAAAAAAATAATTTTTATTTTAATTATTTCTACTCCTTATTCGATGATTTTCATTTCATTCATTGCCAACAAACCACTGATCATGAGTGACTACATTCATATAAGAGGGAGGTTATGATTTAAGGGGATGTGTATGACATGATTAAATTGTTTTTTATTTATGAATTATTCAAAATTATTTCATATTTCATTGTTTTTAATTTCTATTTAATCAAGTAATTTCTTTACTAGAGAATTCAAAATTTAGGGATGAAACCTTATGAAATTAATGAAGTGAAAAATGAGAGCCTACATAACTTCACCTTTCACTTAATGATTAATCCAGCTACACTTAGGTTAGATAGATCACCCTGAGAGAGGGGTTGGATATCCGAGGTAGTATATTTTGTGATGAGAGGTAGGAATTTTAAATTCAAGGAGTGTCATGACTATTAATTAGATTAAGTTATAAGTGAATTTGAATGATTATAAAATTTGATAAAATATCCTCCCAGATCAGTTCCCATCTATTAATCCTCTCCAAATTAGTTTAAGTTTAGTATTGATGTTTAGTTTAATTTAGTTAGTTTAATTTAGATTATATTATTTAATTATTAATTTCATGAAAATATTTAGGGGGCCTAATAATTATTTATAAGAATATTCTTATTCTTTTTTACTTCCTCATGAGATCGACCCCACACTCACCATATTCTATGCTTTTGTAGATAGTGAAGGAAAAGAGAAAATAAATTATAAACATTGATATCCCATCAAAATAAATACACCATCAACTCCCATTATGTTTTGGAACCATTTATAGAGAAAATATCGAATTTATTGATGTTTTATAAACTTATCAATTATGAAAATTCTATTCATAGATTATTTATGTTTTCTAATTTTAGTTTATCTCTTTTTTATATAATTTTTTTGGTTTCACACACTTGTTCATATTAGTGTGTATGATGGGATATATGAAGTTGGTATGTGATGCCAAACCATTATTGAAGTACATTAGAAATCAGAAGGATCCATCCAATTAGGTGGTACTAAATTATACATGGTGGTCACAATAATAAATATGATGGAATTATTTTTACTTAGCCAGTAATGATAAATTCTAGCACTAGTAGTGGACTTACAATGACAAATAATCACCATGTGAAAGAGATCCTTACTTTCAGAACATTTAATATTAATATAATATTGAAACAAATGTTTAAATTCATGGGATTTATGAGAAAAAATAACATCAAGAGTTGATAAAAAAAATCTTGAAGTCCATTTCAATCAAAAAATTAAAAATCAAATAGTATGAAACCAAATTCAAAGAGAATTATAAGATGATTGAGAGATATGAAATGTTATGTCACACTAATGAGTTAAATTGTGAAAAAATATTTCTATCTCTTTATGAAAGCAATAAAGACTTTTAATAAAATGGAAAACTAGATAGAGAAAAGGAAGTTGTAGTGGAAGATGGAATTGAGGAAACAAAGATGATTGAGATGGCTTCAATTATTAAAGAGAAAACGGTAACCAATGATTATGAAATAACAACATTATATGTAGATCGAGAAGTGGAAATGAGGAAGATAACAATGTAGAAATATTATATATGAAAGAAGTAGAAGAAAAGGGAATGATGAACCTCAATGTAGAAATTGTGGCTAAGAGAGAGAAGAAGTCCCAAACTGAGAGTGGAATTAGAATTTAAAGGGAAAATGATTATGACATTCTAAAATCTTCAATGATAAAGAAGACCACATCCCAAACATTGAACAAATACTAATAGAAATTAAAGATATACACCAGTATGTTCACTTTGTTAGAGTGGAATATGGGGAAGTTGATGACCATATATTCTTACACCTCACTCACATTCTTAAAAATGAATCATAATGGGACTAATTCCTCAACTTATAAGAAACAGTGGAATTTACCATGATGAATCTCATCATATAACTGGTATCTAAAAGGGAGAGGTAATATTAGGGTGGAAATATCTTGTAATAGGTTCACTAGGGGTCATAGGTTACTGTAATCACTAGATTTATTAAAATATTTGAATATAAACAAATAATTGATGAAATAGAGTAAGAGGACATAGAAATTATTGCGCTCTTCATAGAAAAAGAACCTAGAAACCTAATGATAATGACAACTATTGTACACCCACTAGTACCATGGAGAAAGAGGAACCTTCAAATTCAATGAAGGTCACAATTTTTGAAATTCATACCTACAAATTATCACTTGATGAATAAATTAAAGTGGAAGTGATTTAAGAAAGTGGGCTTGTTGGGTTTTTTGAAATTATCAAGGAAGAGGAACCTTCAGAACATAAATGTGATTAAATATCTATTAGAATTACTATGTTGCTCAAAACCTTTAAATATGAATACAAACATTTTTTTATAGTGAAGGAAGAGTATTGGGAGTGTGATGAAATTAAATAGCTGAATCCATAAGAGGAAAATAATGTTGTGGAGTATGATTTCATGAAGGGTGTTGAAATTTATAAATAATTATCTCCAACTCCTGGGAGGATAAAAAATACATGATAGTACTTGAAAAAAACATTATAGAACTTAAAGAAGTGTATCAATAGTTGTTGAAGGGGGGTTATTTTAGTGAATTTGAAAAATATGAGCTACCATAAGGGGAATACTACTATAAAAATGATGGTCTTATGAATTAAGTGGAACCTCTGACATATTTAAAGGAGTATAAGGTGGCTAAAATTCAATGATTAATTATACAATAATTCTATAATAATAAGGATTAAGTGGTGGATGATCAATGATAAACAAATATAGTCATAATTCAATTTAATTTTTTATTACTTAAATATGAACACTATATAAATTCCACCAGAGATCATGGGAAAAATGTTTCCATGGCAGATAAAGAATATAATAAACATTGATGATAAGAATATCATGTCATTTCTTAATCTGTAATGGCTAACAATATTATATACTTCAATTACATGATACATGAGTTAAAAGGTCTAACTTAAAGACTCATTATTTTGATAGGAAACTTGAGTTTATACAACTTTCTACGATTTTAATTTGAATTTGAATTTCAGTTTTATTTTTAATTTTAATTTTAGTATTTGAAATTATCTTAGTGGTTGATGTTTATGATCAATTATTTTAGAACATTAATGGAATGGATAATTTCACTTTTACTTATTTTTTTAAATGAATACATATGACCATAAAAAATAGGATAATAAATGATTTCATGGAATGAATAGAATAGATAGAAAAAAAATTAGTGGAATCACATACTAGGAACTTGAAACTAAATCAACCCATTCAAGGAATTAAGGAAAATAAGCTACCTAATAGAGGATAATATAATTTATTTTATCATTTCATATATTTTTGAGCCATTCCTTATATTAAACTTAAATTTGAAAATTAATACACCTCATCCCATAGGTTGAACATCTTGGATGATGTTCAGTTTATGTTTGGGGGATGAATCCTTGGATACCCTATTTTTGGATTTCTATTGTTGGGAGATGACCTAGAATAAATCCTTGTTTATGAGATATTTTTCTGCATGTTGATTTTTTTTTAATTTTATTTCCCATAAATGAAAAAAAATATTTGGTCATTTATGAAATTCACATTATAATTCCAATTATTAGTTTTTGAAAAATGATTACAGATATGGTTTTTATTATTGACTTTATTTCTTATAATTTTTCATTCATGAGACCAATTATTCATGTTTGTGCCATGAATTAATTTTCCAAAATTTTTATTCCCCTTAGTGAGAGGATTTTGATTCTTTTTTGATATTTTCATTATAATAATACCTTTCATGAGAGAAATTAGGATGTGTGATATACTATAAGTTTCTTGTTTTTCGTATCAATACATAATTATTTTGAGTTTATCAAACTTTATTGAGGCGTTGTCTAATATTATTTGATCCCATTTTAACATAGGACCTAACCTACAATTATCATTAATGAAACCCACAGAAACATTTATTAATTTGAAGATACATTACAATACATTTTATCTTTCCCACCCTATTTCACTGAGTATAAACCCAAGATCATTCATTTGATCTTAAAATGGGAGTTGGGTATTTTCTTAGAGATTATTATTCTAAAATGAAAAGTGGATTTTGGTACTTTTTTATTTTTTAGATATTAAATTCTTTATTTTTTATATTTTTCTTTAATTTCATCCTATACATTTTTTAAAAAATGAGAAATAGTGAGCATGTGGGATAATAATGATTGACCTGTAGCTAGAAAAACCTTCTCATTTCTTGTAATAACTATTCCTATTAGTTTTGGTAAGATATTGATGGTGGGGATCTAGGTCCTATTTTGTTTACTTCCTAGGGAATGTGAATTTTTCTTATATATATTTCATTTAATAAAATAATAGATAACAAAAAAATAAATAGAAAGAAAGAAAAATAATTGACGATAGAAATAGAGGATGATTATTCATTTTTTTACAAAGTGTACCTTACTTGTTACAAGATTATTATAAGTGGGATGATTACTTTTGAAGTGGAGTTCAATGAGGGATTTATTTCATTGATTTTTTTAATTTAATATCTTATATTTTAATTTTAAAAATTCTAACATCCTTTTTAGCCTATGAATCTTAATTTTTACATCATTACCAACCAACCTTCTGCTTTAGAGAAAATTACAACCGAAATGAGAATACCTTATGATTTTTGTAGTTCAAATTATATGTGAATATTGAGAGGAATTTCAAGCTTTTGGATAGGGCATAGATTCTTAACATTGATCATAAATATATTTCAAATGATCTTGAGCGATGAGTGAAATGCATCCGAGTGAGTTAAATCAATTTTGCAATGAATATTTAATAAATTGTTGAATGATGAGAGTAAAAGAGAAATAAATTTCTTTCATTGTAAATTTTAAATAAAGAATGATTTTTTCAACTTTTTCTTGGTTTATATTTTTGTATTTTTTTAAATATTCATATATAAATTTGATTCAGTGATAATGATTAATTGAAAACTTCTCTTGAGGAGTTTGGAACATTTGTGTTTGATGTTGTTTTTTTATCCAGGAGGAGAAAACATTTATGTGCATGGGTGTTTGACGAATCTACTATATAAATATAATTTTCTCATTAATTTTATTGATTTTATCACAATTTATGAATAATTATAATATTTTTTAATTATTAATGACATAAAAAGAAGTTTAATTAAGTTTCATTGTGTTTTCTTATTTTGTTGGTATTTTTTGGATAATTTTATTTAAATAAAGTATGGTGATGTGGGAATTTGTCTAGTATTGAAGATGTGTATAAGGAAACAGCCTGATACATTACTTAATCTTGGGTTATTTCAAGAATTCACATTGAAAATCTTTTCAGGTTTAGAGTTTTAGAGAATTAGATCATAAATCATGCATTACATTCCACATTTAAACAAGGTGGTTACATCAAAGACAATATTAATTTTTTCTACCAAAGGAAACATATTTAAAATAAAATATGGTTTCTTTCTTGAAACTTCCTCGACACTATCATCACATCACGTACTTTTCCCTTGACCTGTGAAAAACATTTCAAAAACTTGGGATAAGCATAAAAAGCTCAGTAAGGGATATAAAAATACAGAAAGAAAACATTATTCCAGGTATACATAAGAATAAATGAAATCATAATTTACTCATAAAACATAAGGACATTAAAATACCTCATGAAGTCATAATATTTATGAGTAACTCATAGAAATAATAAGACATAAAGGTAACTTGAGGCATTCATAACAATCTTACGTAGGGAGTAACCCTCATGGTTATGTTTGGAATACCAATCACAATATATTCCCAAAATATCTTCGGAGAAACCTTAGATTTTAAATCCTTCTAGTTACCCAATGCATTTGAGAGCTATCTCAAGCTCACCCGCCCTTAGTTTATTATGGAACCACCCGACATCATAAACAATGCCCAAGAACTATAACATAATCGTATCACATAAAACATGCATAAAAGAAAACATAAAATTTCCACATTTCAATCAATAGATATCAATACAACACATTGATATAATCAAAACATTATCAAAACCATTCTCAATACCAAAATAAAATAAAAGTAAAACATGGTATTTATTTTTCATTTAAAAAAGTTATGGCTTGTAGAGGAAGCCGAAACTCAAATAATGTTCACGTCGGCGGAGAAGTCGTTGTCACCGCATACGTAAGACAAAAACATTCCTTTTGTTGTTTAGTAAAACGCTTCGTGTAAAAAGATTCCTTTTTAATGAAATTAAAATTCAAAAGGTTTTATTATACAACTAATAAAAGAAGGTCGTATATAAATTGAAGTATGCCGCAATGAAAGGAGATTGAGACGAAGTCCCTTACCTCAAGTCCGACTTGTTCTCGTTCATTCTTTATATTCCTAAATAATAAACTTAGGTCAATTTATAATTTCTTAAGGACTTCCTTTAAAGTTTATTATTCAATTCATATCACATATTATCATTTTATAATAATTAGTTAATTATGCGAGTTCATATCATACGTTTTGTCGATGTACGATACATGAGTCAAAAATAAACTTGTTTGAAAATAATTGCCCATGTAGTTATAAGTACATCATCTCAAGAATGGTATTAATGATTTAAATATCATATATATCTATTATATATACATTTTATACTATTACATAACATTTGGAGATAAAAAATGAAATGCACCGTTTAGGGAGACGGAAGGCCGTACGTACGCATGAACACTACTTTCATTTCTTTGTCATATTAAAGGAATTAAAAACAAATGAGAAATATATATATATATAATTACAGTAAAATATATATGTTATATAGGTAACATAATTTCATTAATTACATTCTTTATAAATTCCATTTTTGGCATGAACGAGTCACATCACTTGAGGGGGCGGTAGTCCACACTTCCTCAGATGAAATTATCGCAGTTCCACAAAATGAAAAGCATAACGATGTGATTTAAAAATAAAATTCAAAAGCATATAGAAAAAATAAATACCATATATATCATATATAAATACAGTGAAATCATAATCGACACCATGAAAGGTGTTAAAAGAAGATTTAACAATCATCGTTTCGTGAGGCAGTAATCCGCCACCCACAGAAATAGTATGTTCTTTAACCATTAGATGGAGGTGTGTGTTAGTGTAGGTAAAATACTTTTCAAAACAACATACTACAATATTTTTTATACTGGTTTTGTTATGGGATCAAATAATAAGAAGATATTGGTGAGTGAAGAAGGAAAATAAAAGGAAGAAACTCGAGAGAATACATTACCTCTAAATCAAGTAACTCTTTTTGATTTAATCCAAAGGCTTCCTTGGAAAGACTTATGCCCAAAGTGAGGCTTCTAGGAGTAAGAGAGGGATTTGGGGAGATAATATGAGTAGAGGTTGGTCGAGCCAAGGTCTTGAGAGGTGTGGGTAAGGGGGTAGAGGTGGGGCCTTTTATAAGAGGGAGGAGGGTCACTTTTGGGAAGTCTTGAAATGTTACTCTATTATAAAATTATTTTCGGATTTTAAATGTCCCACAAAGATATATTTTGAGTATAAGGTGATAAGGGTTAGAAATACACACATAAAATAGGTTTTCAACAAGTGTAAGTCTTAGATTTTACTTTATCATTTCAATTTATTTAAATCGTTCATTAATGAGGTAATCACTGTATCATGATGGTGTCATAAATAACTTTATTTATTTATTGTCTAAAAATTATAAAAAAAATACCATTATGTAGAAAATATTTTTAGATTTCCAATGACTATTTACAGTCTAAGATATCATTTACGTAAACAAAATAATAATTGTTTTACTTAGGATATACAAACCTTTGTTATATTTCTCTTCTTTTTAAAAATAATGTCACAAATGTCACTATTACACCCATGTGACTCCATGGGCCCTAAAGTTCGGTAAAAAGCTTACCATGGTCGGCCATGACTCAAAAAAGAGGATTTGGACACATTTTGGGGTAATTTTATATTATTATGATATTATTTTATTACCCTTAACTACCCGATTACTAATTAATCACGATAATTAAATATAATTACCGTCTTTACTATTCATAATTTTCAAAAAAAAAAGAGTCTAAATTACATAATTTGGACCTTATGATTCCAAATATTGAATCCATTTTACCAAATTCTAAACACAGAAATTGCAGTAATTAATTTAAAAATAATTCTCGTTGTCAAAACAAATAGCATGCTTTTAAGAAACAATATCTATCAAAAGATTGACAATTGTTTATGTCTAATTTCAAAGTGAAATTAATTATAATTACCAAAATTGGATTAAATTGTAAAAATATATTCTAATTAAAATTTAAAACCAATTAAAAAGATAATTTAACCATATAATTAAATTAGATGAAAAAGCAGTTTTGAAGTAAAATGTAGTATTTTTCACTATTTATTAAAAAATTAACATTGTCAGAAAAATAAAAAAATTTATCCAAAGTAAATTTAAATGTCCCAATTATAAATAATAAGTTTATTTTGACAAATAGAGCTTATAAAATTTTCAAAAGTTATATTTAAAAATGGTTTTCCATCGAAAGGCGGTAAAACAATATTTTAAAAATAGAGTATTCTATGCTTAAGATTGGATTTATTCTCATTTTATGCCTCTAAAACACTATTTAATTCATAAATAGACATATATATGGAAATATATTATTCTTTACTTACTTGGGATGTTACAATGTGGACCTAAAATTAGGCCCAAACCTAGCTAGCTATCTACACTAGGGAAAGACACATAGTCAAAAATGAATGAAATCTGGACAATCCCCAAGGAAAAACCATACAGGTGGGGAAGGCACCAACACAGGTTGATGTAGGGGAAGGATTGTGTGAGTATTAAGAGAAATAAAATCCATGGGAGGAGAATTTTTGTGATGGCAGAAGGAGTGGCTCACTGGTGTACAGTCGTACCGATAGTGCTATACATACTTTGACACCCATCATACTTCACTATCACATCAGTGGAATGGGTTTACTTAAATAATGGAGTCATTCCTTATGAATCTATGATGTGGGATAAATATTATGGATAATGTTCATATTTTAGTTAAATTTCAATGTTTTTCTTCATGGATCGCATCACTTTCACCACATAGAATCCGCCGCTTCCCTTACTCTCCATCATAATCTTCTAAGACCATTTTAGGCCATCAGAACCACCAAGTCCAACACTGAATTACTCAATCCACTACACTAAGCTATCGGTACTCATTATGGATGACCCTAGAGAGCTTGGGAAACCTCAGGGAAGCTATTGTGAAGACAGGGGGGGTGCATGCTTTCATAGAATAAAATGAAGGAGTAGCTTAGGGAGATGACTGATTCACACAAGTTAGTTTATGCTGCCAGGGAATGTACCTTTAACCATGGACATATGAGATGTTTTTTTGACCAATAAGATTTTAATGAAGAAGATAATCATCATACACTACGTGGTTTGCTATCACACTATATAAGGAAACTCGTGTATGTACTTTTCATGGAAAAATTTGCGTTGAATCCCTTGTATGACATCATGGAGAGTTCAATAATGGATGTAGGATTTTTCATGGCTCACAAGATCCTATACTATAGGGTTTTAACTATGATATAGAGCCACTATTTTTTAAGTGCCTCAGTTTTCATATCCCTAGAGTTAATATAGGATACCGCTCCATTGTCCATGAGCTATGCAACAACCCAATTTAAATCATGATGGAAGGATTCCACAAAGCCTGAGATCTATGGAGATAAGTTTAAAATGTTGTAGGATTCAAATCCTTTCAAAAAAATGAGTGTAACTTGGATCTAGTAGATGTACCATGAATATTAAACTACCCCATTGGGATATTTGGTCCAAATTTGGAAAGGATAACCCTAAAGTGTAATTACCTTTTCAACACTGTAGTAGAACAAAAAATACAAGTTTTTAATTTCAGAACATCTATTTTCTAGGAGTCTTAAAAAGAAGGGGTTTGACAATGGTTTTCAAATAAAGGGTGAATGAAAAACATTTCCCCAAGAGAATATGGAGGAATAAATAAAATAAATACATACCTTTGGAGTAGATCAGCTAGGAAACTAATTTAGGATCAACAATTTTTATGCGGATGAGGCAAGAGTGGATACTACATCATTTATCTTTTCTCATTTTTTCTGTTTTTCATTATGTAATCCTTGGAATTCATGCATCATTTTTTATTCAAATTCAATTAATTTTCTATTTTTTACAAAAAAATAATTTTTTTAATAATTTATATTTCTTATTCTATGATTTTCAATTCATTCATTTCCAAAAAAGCATCAACCATGGGTGAATAATTTCATAAAAGAGGGTGGTTCTAATTTAAGAGGATCTGTAAGATATAATTATGTTCTTCATTATTTAAAACTTATTTTAAATTAATTTTCATTTCATTGCATTTAATTTTGATTTTCCCCTAATATCCTTGCAAGTGCATTGATTAATAGGGGGAAACACCCAATTTAATTAATGGATGTGAAAGGAAATAGCTAACATAACATAACCTTTCAATTAGAGATTGAACCAACTACACTTGGTTTGGCTATACCACCCTGAGAGATGGATTGAATGTATTATATAATCTATTCTATTTCGAGAGGTAGGACTACAAAATTTAAGGAGTCTAAAAACTGTTAATTATATTAAGACATAAGTGAATTTGAATGATTCTAAATTTACAAAACCCATCCCCTTAAATTAGTTCCCATCTCTTCCACATGTCTATTTTTTTGTGATTAGTATAGATGTTTAGTTTAGTTTTTTTTAATTTATTTTTGATAAATTAATTATTAATTTAAATCTAAGGTTAAGGATAAATATTAATTATTTATTAGATAATCACTAGACTTCATTCTCCCTCATGGGATCTAACGCGCATTGGCCAAAATTATATGATTTTTTAGTTAGTGTGGGTTAGGTTAAAATAAATTCCAATCTATGATATACCATCAGAATAATGTCACTTTTGGGCCCCATTAGACGGGTATTTAGAATATCAATGAAAAAAAATTCAACCATAAATTAAATTCAAGGTTATAAAAATAATAAATTCATGGGTTCTTGATAGTGTGTTCTCTCCCCTCATGATCGCTGATATGAATATTTTTATTTTTTTGAGAAACATGTAGGAGGAGAAGTCACATTTAGTAGTGATTGTTCTATAAAAATCAGAGGATAGTATATATTAAAATTAAAGCATAAAATGTAATACTGAATGATTTTATGTATGTATAAGGATTGAATAAAAATATTTAAAATTTTAGTCAGTTTTGTGTTGATAGAAATTGGTTTATATTTAAAAATAATTTTTGTCTCATTAAAATATTAAAGGATAGAAGGATCATTATAAAAGGAGAAATAACTAATGGAAATCAATTTTTAATTGGCGTTCTAACTAATTTTTGTTACATGGGTGAAAATTTTGAATTTTTTCTTTGGAACATGAGGATTTTTCAACTCAGACAAATAATCCTAAAAAAAATTGGAATACATGATGTTGTGAATGATATCCCATTTAAAAAAAAGTAATTTTATTTCAATAAAATTTAAATAAGGAATTTTTCTCATAAATCTCACAAGAAGATTGAAATTCTCTATACGAGACCACTATAACTTATTCACCCTGATTTATGTTTTCCCATAAAGAAAAATTATACATGAAATGATTTATATTTCATCACATTCATTCATTATTATACACAAATTACCACTGTGTTTTTTATAAATAATAAGTGTCATTCCATTAATATGTTTAAAACTTTGAAGAGGCAAGTTTAAAAAGAGTTAGGACTCTTCACCACGAAACCAATATATGATAATTGAAAGGAATATCCATGTGATTCATTTGAAATCTATCATGAAAAAATGTAATTAAGAATTAATTAAACACCCCATATACTACCCAAAATAATGATGATGTAGAGAGGAAGAATATAAGCATTTTTAAAATAGGAAAAATAATGCTAGTTGAAAATAAATTATCATGATTTGGTTGGAGAAAAAACATGTGTAATACTATGTACATTTAGAAGATATTATTTTTGAGACATGAGAATCATTCTAATACTTATGATACATGATTCAAGAAGAATCCAACAGTTAAGTAATTTAATGTTTTTATAATTCCATGATTTTTAAAGATCAAAAAATAATAATCTAGGAAAATTTGAAGAGAAAGCATATGAAGGAATCTTTATGGGATACTTATCTAGTGACACATGGGTTAAAGAGAAAGAAAAAAAGGGAAAAAATATTTTCCTATGTTCTAATGTCAAAATCTATGAAAATCAACATAAATATGAGACATTTATTGTGGCCAAAGGTTAGTGAACATATGTCATCGATGATAGTTTTTTTGAAAAAAAGATTAAAAACAAGAAAAATTCAAGTAGAATTATATTTATATTGACTCAGATCATACCTCTAATGATTAGGATATATTAATTATTTTTTGATACATTAAAGGTTGAAAAATTATATTAATACATATAATATAATTTTTAACTAGAAAACTCTAGTATATACCTGAATAAGACTGAGAATATAAAATCAAATAAATCTTATCTCATAGGTTGAAAAAATAACTGTAGCTGAAGCTATTAATCCTGAAGGGGAGATAAAATCTATAAAGTATGAGATGGATCAAAATGAAAAAAAAATCACTTGGGACCTTGACTCAGGGCTAAAATTTTAACATTTCATTGGAATCAAGTGGGTATTTTGAAACATAAATTAATGAGAAAGATGAAGTGATATGAAATAATACTAGGGAAGTATTCAAGCTTTATTCTTAAATGGAAGGCATCGAATTTGAAAAAACTATTTCTTTAGTAGAAATTCTTGAAAAAAATCATGATGTTTTTTTTGTAGTAGATGTACACAAGTATCAAAAAGTCTATTAAATGGATGTGAAGCCAGCCTTTTTAATGGTGATATTGAATAGGAAGTTCTTATTGAAAAACTATAGGGTTTTATTATTGATGTTGATGGAATAATGGTGTGTAAACTAAAAAAAGAATTATTTGGATTAAAACATGCTTCTAGATCTTGGTACTCAAAACATGATGGATGCCTAGAGAAAGAGGGTTTTATAAAGGTAAATATTGATATAAATTTGTATGGTTATGATATATTTTTTTCTACTGAAAATGTTTATATTTTTAAGGATTTTAATAAGAAGATGAAAATCAGTTTAAGATATCCTTATTAGGGGAGTAAACATACTTTCTAGGATTTTATATTGAGAATAAATCATATTACATCTTTCTCTCCAAGTAAAAATATAATCAAGATCTCTTACAATAGTTTGGTATAAGAGACTTAATAAAATTTTCAACTCTAATTTCTAGTATAAAAAAATTATATAAGGATACTAATAACAAAATATTTGATAAAAAAAATTTATAAGATTCAATGGAATATTTTTGTATTTTAAAAATCCATGACTTAATAAAGACTATGAAGTAACACTCTACGCTATATTTCAATGTGACTAATAGGAGTCACACATGCTTTCAAAAAAATAGTTCTTTAGTATGTGAATCTAAAAATGAACCATGTATTGTTATATAGATGTGGTAAATATTTGATCTTACTTGGATTTACTAATATAGATCAGGTTAGTGATAATAGAGATAAAAGATCCACTTTAAGTGATACTTTACACATTTGTGAGGTCCATGTGATATGGTACTATAAGAAGAAAAATTTATTGAAACTTATCATGAAAAAGGAAGAGTATATGGATTCTACCTGTGCATGAACATATGTTTTATGGATGTGTTTTTAGTTAACATATCCTAATGTTGAGGTGAAGAGACCTTTAAAAGTATTGTGGTAAAATCTGAGTGTAATAAATATATCATCAAATTTTGTGTATAATTCAATAACTAAAATATAGACATAATATATCATTTCATTAAGGAAAGAGTTTCTAATGTATATATCAAGTTGGAATAGACATCTACCAAGAGTATTATTAAATATATCTTTACAAAATCTATATCAATAGATAGGTTTTATGAGTTGAGTCTAAATTTTTGTGTTCATACCTCTCCTATTACATGAATATGTATAAAAATTTACCACCACTAGTATTTGTATTTTTTTGAATAAGGGGGATAAAATAATAACCCAAATATTATCAAAAGGGAAGATAACCCTTATCAATAAGTGGAGTGTTCAATACCTTGTGAATTTGAAGTTGTGGATAATTTTTATTGGGGGAGTGAGTGATAGATGTATGATGTTTCTATATTGAGTTAGGGGGAGTTCATTTAAGTAATTTGGACACATTGTTTTATCATTGATGGATGGAATTCTCTCAAAAACATTATCAAATATGATATTGTGGTGAAATTCACTTATTATTAGAAAAAGGATACAATTTAATGATTCTAATAAAATTTGTGGAATTCTGAATAGTTTTGAGTTTATTTGGAGGAGTTCAATGAAGCTTGAAATGAATCCTAAAGGGAGATATTTAAGTTCCCATAGTTTTTTTTGATGATTTTTTTGATTTTTTTTATTATTCATCAACTTGATAGAAGATATTTAAAGAATTATTTGAGTCTACATAGATGCTATTGGATTTTATTGAGGTGTTTATGAGATGATTAATTATGAATAAAGTGATTTTCAAGATGTTATAAACGTTTTTGAAGTGATATATAGTTTCTGAAATATAACATATGGTTTTTATGTATTTTTTATAACTTTATGTGATAAGCATTTGATTTTGATGTCATTCCATACGGATATATTCGTTTTTGTAATACTTTGCATCATTCTTGTATGTATTTTATTCCTAGCGTCAATCTTCATCATGAGACTTCATTATAATCCTTCATCATGAGACATGAGCATATGACTCAAACATGAGACTTTGAGATGATATCACATATAACTTCATGAGACTGTAAGACATATAAATTCATATAAAGTAGGCACCATATGAATTCCATGTTTATATAACATTAAAATTCATATGACAAATTTGAAAATGATGTAAGTGTCCATAATTAAAATACTATGAAGAAATTAATTTATATGTTGCCAAAATTGACATTAAAAGGTCAAAACATCTTATTTAACACATGATTCAAGCTGATTTATGTGAGAAATAGAAATGTGTGATCTCTATGAACATTTTATAGAACTCTTGATCTGATTCATATGAGAAGTAGTTTTTGAGTTTGAATATGTGTTTGTTCTTGAATAATATCCAGATATTATTTTTGAAATGTTAGTGGGATGATGTTTTTTTTCTTATGTTAAAATAATACCTCGAATCTGATTATATAGTGATTCAAGATCATTTCTTATGTGTTAATGATCATGTTGCTGAGTTTTCAAACTATTATAGCACAAATTTGTTTATCACATCACAGATGAGTCAAATATGATTATTTTGAGTTAATTCAGTGAGAAGATAAAGATGATTACTTAAAAAATAAGAAATTCATTTATTTTGGAATTATTATTTTATAATGGTTAAATTTGAGTGTTACTGGGAAGACGAAAGAGAATAAGAGTAGATGGATAATTATAATGAAGACATTCCATTTTTAAAGGTAGAGAATATTTATGAGATCATGGTGACTGCTTTTGAGCCTAAATAAATATGGAATGAAATGAGATCATGGTGTATTATTCAGTTGTGAGTGTAATTGAGAATACAAAGTTTTAAATTAAATTTCCTAAATTATAAATTTTTTGGAAATCATGGTTCCTAAATATGAGGATCTATTAAAAAGTGATAAAATTATAGATAATTAAAAAAAATACTATATTGAAATATAGAGAGAATATGAGATCCTAAAATCTAATGTTTATAATATATCATCAACATATGTTTAAGATCAAGCAATAAGATAAATAAAATATAAATTTATGCATCAAGGGGAGGATCTTCAACTAACTTTTCATTAAGTAAATAAGCTATTCTTTAATATCCTAGAATCTTTTAGAGGAAGATATTCCTCAATTTTTGTTGAATCATCTAGACTCTCTAAGAAATATTTCTCATTATGGTTACAATTTCTATATGACAGTAGTATTATAATTTTCAATATAGTGTGACTATGGATATGAATAGTGTGACTCTATGATTATTCTTTACTCTTGTAAAGAATTTGAGCTTATGGAGAGGATTTTATGGTTGGGGAGAATAACCAACCATGATAAAGATGAGGTTTCCTATGAAGTGGATGAACCTGATAAAAATACTCATTTTCATTGTTATTTTATTTTGTTTCATAAAAAAGCTAGGTTGATAATTTATATTTGAGTGGATCGAATATTAACAGTCTATAAATGTTGTTTTAAAGTGAATATAATTTGTAAAAATTTTCCCCCACTAACTCATCACCCCTTATTAGTGGAGTAAACCCATCCAAGGCAGCTCAATAACCTATGATCAACCAAAAGTGATTTTGGATGAAACAAAAATGTCATTTTTTGTAATAAAGGATTCTAAATGTTGGACATATTAGGATTGATTTACCTTATCATATAAATTCTTAATTTGATTATTATTTCTTAATACTCACACAAACATTTTTGGATTTAGTCAATGGATAAAACTTGGAGGAAGTAATTTAACAATCATTGGGATGTACAATGAAATTATTATATAAATGAGTAACCAAATGGTATGGGATATGAAGTTTAAAAATTCATGGAAATTCTATCTTAGGTTTTTAACAATAACCTAATCCATGTTGAGCTCCCGAACACACTAATGAGAAGCATAATGTAATTGAGTCTTTCATGCATCAAAAACCTATGTCCTTTAGTGGATCTTCCAATCCACTAATTGATAAGAAATGAATTAATATAACAAAAAAATATAACTTCTCTGTAATTTCCAAAGAAAGAAAAAGTGATTTTGGTTGTCTATTGTTTGTAAGGTGAAACATACTAATGAAGGACTTCGATAAAGAACACAAGGAGAAAGGTTGAAATAAACTACATGAAATGGTAAAAGTTTAATGATGTATTTTCTAATAAATATTTTCCTGAAACACATCACACTAAAACAAATAGATAATTACTTAATTTAAATCATAAGGAGGATGAATCTGTTAATACCTTTTAATAAAATATCACAATACATAAAAGAATGATTTTGGTTTTATCATATAATCTGAAATAAAAATCAATCATTTATTTAATGGACTAAAAATAAGTCCCCATAAAGAGTTAGCATTAAGTTACTTTTGTATATATAAATAAACTATTAGATGATCTATAAATCTAGAAATGGATATCAGAGACTCCCATTATTCTCACGATTTTTGAGATAATAATAGAAAAATGAAGTTTTGAGGAAGCTCAAATGAAAAAAAACTCATGGAGGTAATCAAATTAATTTTCATGTATACCAAATATGTGGGAAGAATCATGGGGGGAGGGATTTAATCAAAGGAATAAGTAAATGATTAAAATGTGGGATAGAAGTCCATTAAGAACATTAATGTTGAGAGGATATGAAGAAATAAAAGAATGATCAACCTAATAAGCCACCCATACTCCAATGGTTTAATTGTAAGTACTATAGGAATTATGCTAATCAGTACACTAATACAGGGGTTGAGGATGAAAATAATCTTTATTAACCTCCTAATAAATTTTTAAATATAAATCCAATACAGTCACAATTAATAAAGTGGGTAACAATAATAATGTTGTGTAAGGTACCCTCATCATCCACTATAGAACTAAAAATGTATTTTTTGATCTTGGATATTCCCACTCCTTAATATTCATTAATATTTATAAGATAATAAACTCACAATCCCAAATATTATATATTAAATTATCATTGAAAACTCTTAGTGTTAAGGTGATTCTATCCCAAGAATATAAATTTTCTCTTATTGAACTTTATAGGAATATTCTTCTTTTAATTTTTATTACTACCCCATTACTTGAATTTGAAGTGATTTTGAGAATGGACTAGTTCTTTCTAAATCGAGACCATATTAATTCTTAGGATAATAATTTCACATTTCATATGCAAGATAAACCTATAATCACCTATCAATGAAATGATGATTGTAACTCCCTGTGATAATTACACCCGTTATACATGTCTTAATACACAACCATGAGGTGTATTTTTCTTAAATAATTGGGGATAATCTCAATTTTATGGGTATTCCTATTATGATTGAAAATACGAGTTTCCTATTATTACCTAAGATAGCGAGGTTAATATCTTATTAGAAATTATATAATTAGTATTGTTTATCTTGTGGATACTATTAACTATTTTTATCAGTTGTAGATAAAAAACATTTCAGGGGTGAAACTTATTTAAGGGGTATAATGTTAAACCATGAAATTTTAGTACAAATTTCCATTTAAATAAATACTATATTGAAAGGATTATCTCACATGAAAAACCAAAATAAAAAAAATTCTGATATATTTTATTGAAATGAAATATTATAATTTATGATAGACATTAATAAATTATGGGTATAGAATATGTAACATCATTAAGAAAATTAAAATTGTAATTAATGTACAAGTAAATAAAAATACCATAAAACCTAGAATATTTATCCTCATGGTTTTTAGGATGTTCATCAATCCAATTGTAACTATGGATAAGAGGGAATCCATTAGAAATATAATAAACATTGTTGAGAAAAAAATAAATAGGATTGATGATTGTAGTGATAATTTTAAGGAAATATATGAATGAAATATGAAAATTATATATATGCATGTAAAAAATATGGACTTCTAATATATGGCCATTTGAAACATCATCTTTGGAAATATAGTCATTGGAAATATCATAATTCGATATATGGTCACTAATTATTCATGTATCTAAGAGGTATATTGAATATTTGTAGTTGTTAGTAAAAAAAATTTAAAATAGTATAATTCAAAAATGATATATAATGAAAGAAAAAAAGATAAAATACAATTATAATTTTTATTATAAATATATATTTTTTATGAATTATATATTATTATCATTATTACTAAGGAATGATTTAATTTATTTAAAAAAATTAATGAAAGATTATAGTGGATTGATAAAATTTAATGGTTAGAATATAAATACTTAATTTTAAGGAAATGTGATTAAAATCATTTAATGTTAAAAGGGAATACTTTTCAAAGCATTTTTTTAAAGTGTTATTCATTTTTATACTAATAAATCAAATTTATCACTTTTAAAATATTATTATAATAAAATGTTTCAATTTATAAACTAATATATTAAAACTCATTTAATTACAAATTGATATGAAATATGATTTAGAACATATAATGTTTTAAAAGATATTTTACTGTATATGTTTTCATTTAAATGATAAATTTCTCGTACTTATATATTGAATTATATTAAATAGAGTCCAGATTTTTAATTAGCATGGGAAAATTACTTGAGGAGGTTAATTTCATTTTTCGGCATAAAAATAAGTTACCAAGGTAAAAAAATGAGTTACCACGGTAAATGTAAAATAAGGTAAACGTGTCAAAATAAGTGTTAAAGACTTAAAATATTGTAAAACAATATCTCTAAATGGGTGTATGAGGGATTTATTGACCAAAAAATATCCCATATCCATTATTTGTTCACTATGTTTTCACTTACCTATTAAAATGAGTGATGGGGATTAACCCACTAGGGTTCTTGGTTTGCATGTAATTTGGGTATTTTAATCCCCTTTACTAATAATAAACACAAATTAGAAAAGGAAAAACTTATACCCCAACTAATGAGAATTTATGGAAATTATACTGAAAACATACCTATATAATGACCCCTCCTCTACCCCTTCCAAACCACAGTTTTTCATTCTACTATCTCATGAATACCCTTCGACTTTTCCTCTACCATAGCCTTCTTAGACATTTGGTAGAATATGATTCCAAGAAGGAATCCTAAATACCCCATACTAAAGGAACTCATTGCAAGAAGGTGAGAATTCATCAAATTAAGTACCTAGTTATTCACAATATTTTTAAATTACTTTATCATCACCACTTTTATAAATCTCATTCTCTACTATAATGATGTTGTATTAAAATTATTATGTTTATGATAAAATGACATTTCTATTTTATAACTCTAAACTCTTACTCATTCATTAGTATAACATGTAATTGTTTGGCCGGTTCAACCACCTATATGAAAGATGTAATAATAACACAATAATTTTCTTCCTAAGTAAGTATAAAGGCATTAATAATGGTTATATATGATATTAAGGATTAATTTATGCATGGAATCTAATTCAAGAAGGATGAAAGATAAATTTATAGTCATTATAAAGTAAACTTCCATTATTAGTAAATTATCCAAAACAAACTCGTCATGGATTCATTATCACAAAACATACCCATAACTTCCATAAAATTAACATGGGAGTGAATAAATAATTAAAAAACAAAGATTCCACTACCTTGAAATATTTTGTAATGATCAACTAGGAATTAAGGAATGTGGATTGACAACACCATTACAAAACTTGTATGAAAATATTCAAAATTTCCAAAATTTGATGATGAAAATAAACAATAGCTAACTAATATATTTCAAATAAATGATTATAATTGAAGAGTATAAAAGGTAATAGATACAAGTAATTTTCTTAAATAAGTAATTAATATGGTTTTGTTTAAAATAAATGGGGTGAAATAGCTTTCATGGAAATCAGTAGTAAATGTAAGGGTTTATTTCTAATATCACATTGAAATTAAGATTTCCTGTATTTAAATTTCTACTTTGGGGAAAGTTTATATTTTTTCTATAAAACACCATCTATTTTACTCACCTATTTTTATTTTTTTGGTGTTGACAGTTCTACTTACATTTTATCTCATTTAGGTTAATAATTTGACTGTGATGATGTTTATAAATAGAGACGAACTTTACTATTCTTTTTGGACAGGAATATCTATCCTTCATATCTATATTATTTATATTGTTTATCATATGCCATTATATATTATTATTTTATTTCTTATGTTATTTATTAATGTAATTAAATTTTTTCGCAATATTAATCTTTTTTTATGTTTTGGATATGATTTTTTCTGCCAACTTTGAAAAAATTCACAAAATTCTGAAAAGAATATTCATTTTAAACATTCTATGTATGAAAAAAGTTTTTAAATATCTTCATATGTTTTATTTAAATAGAATAATTTACATTTTTTTGGTTTTCCATGTTAATTTCTATTCCCATTTTTATAAATTATTTTATTTTAAAATAAAAGTTTTAAAATGTAAATGATATTTATTAAGATTTGAAAAATCAATTTTATAATTATCTTATTAAATTATTTTTCATCTATGTCAACATCCTTTACTGTTTCATATGATTAATTAGATATTTACCCTAATTATACCATTAAAATTCTTTCTCAGGATACATTTTGATTATACCTTATGAAAGTTTCCTAAAACCCATTTATTTCTCATGGGTTAATTAATCTATAATATAATTATAAATGTTTAATGTAAATGTGACAAAAATAAGTCCGTTATATCACTATGTAGAAGGTGGTTCTATTATAACCCTCTAATTAATTAGGTAAATTTAATATCTCATAAGATAATTGGGAATGGGAAGTGAACCCAAACCCCAAAGGGACTCTGTCCGCCAATTGACTAGTGGTCCTGTTATATCCCTCCAATGCATTTGGGGAAAGCCTTAAATCTCATGAGTTGAAAATTAAGATATTGTGGAGTTTACCTAATCCATTAAAAAACTTTTTTAACTATGTTATGATATTAGTAGTGAGACTTTACATAAGTGGTGATTTTCTATGATTATATATATTCCACTTTCTTATTCCTATGTTATGTTTTCACAGATCATGATTTTTGAATCATGTTTCAAATTTTATAAATCCCATTTCTAAAGTTATTTCAAAATAATAATTCCATGAATAATGATTTATAATCTATGTTTTATTGGGTATGATTCTCTTATTTTATGACTATGAACCTTTACTATGTTCTCAAACCCAGATGCTCATATCAAGTTCACTTAGGATCTTTGATTGTAATCTAATATATTTTCTCTTATTGGGAATATGATATCACCCTATTCTTATGTTTTTATTCCCCATGTTATAAAGATGATTATAATTTATGATGTTTATATAAGGTTATCACATGATAATACTATTTTTACAAAATGATGAAGACTATTTGGGGTCAGGGATTCTGTGAATTCATGAGAAAAAATATTGAAATTATAGAAATTGAATAATATATATGTGTTTCATGTTTGAGTAATTTCAATTTGTATTAAGTAATGTGTTTAAATGTTTTATTTCTATCACTCAATCTAGGAGTGTGGGTCTAGGGTGACTTAGTATGGGTACCAAAACAATTGTTGGTTTGATAATTTTAGTGGGGGAAGATAAAAAAATAGAAATGACAAATGGTATATGAATAATGTTTAATCAAGACATATGAGTGGTTAATTATAAAATTTATATTCCCTATAAATGATTTGTTGTGGTAATATCACATTTATATATAATATAAGTTGAATGATTATTCGTGTTTTATATTTTTGAAATCTTGAAATAGTCCTCATCAATAAAGTACTGTATGTTGGAGGGCTTTAGAACAACCTAATAAGTATTTCTCAACTTTGTAATTAAGTTTATTCAATTGATTTATCTAATAATTGATGTTTTATTTTTAAGTATATATTTATTAAGTTTAGATAATCAAAAACTGAATATATATATACTCTATATCTCGATTCGTTATATAGATAGAATATAAATTGTATGACTGCTGAAGTTAATGAATCCTAGATTTGGAATAGAATAACTCTACATTGTAATGTTTATTCTTTTATTAAGTTGTTTAAGTATAATTTTATTTTTGATTTTATTGACTTAAATTTTTATAAAAAGAGGATATGTGATTCATTCCAAATGCATAGACAATATAGTTCTTATTTTTAATCAACATATGAGGTTACTACTTCTAAAAGTTTGTAACTTATCCCCTCAGATTTTTTTACCATCTAGAACATTGAGACTTCATGGAAAATAATTTTTATTGTTTTATTTCTTTATTTTTTATATTTACATGAGTTTACTTTTTGAGGTTTAAAATTGAATATTGTTGTATCTTCATAAATTTATGTAAAATAGTTCAAAAGGGAAAATATGCCAAAATAATTTCCATTATAATTAACCATTAAAAACATTTTTTAATTATTTAATTTAATTGATTTTATGAAAATCATGTTATTAAACATACATCTTATACCTCTATAACTCCTCAACCTAATAAATTTATTGATATGATAAATAAAACTTTACAAGATATTTATAAAACCATGTTATGTAAATATAGTATAACTAATCATTTTTGGGCTAAATATGTTAAAAAGAATAAAATTTCATAAATAGAGTTCTAATAAGACCAATTTTATATAAAACACCCTACGATTTATGGAAAAATAGAAAACAAAAATCTAGAAACATTAATGTTTTTGGATGAAATGTTCATAACTTGACCACTAAGGATTGTCTTGGTAAATTTAATCCTAATACTAATGAAGGAATATTTATGGGTTACTCTACTAATTCTAAATATTATAGAGTTTTCAATATGAAATGAAGGATAAATTAAGAATAATCTCATGGGATGTTTTATGAATGTGAACCCTTTGATAATAAGAAATATCACTTTGATCAACTTTATGATTCATTGAATTACTCGAGATTTGATACTACTATTGACCCTAAAAAGGATGATTATGAATAATGTTTTTATGAAAAAACCATTCCTAAAACGTTAGAAATAATATAAAACAAGAGTGTGTTCTTTAAATAGAATATAACCATAAAGAGACCATCCCTTATTAATTGTTATTAATTTTTTAGATTAAAGTGTTATGACTTTAAGTAGTGATGGGAAAAGTAATAATTTTATTCCTTATTATCATAGGATGAAACAAAAACCATAAAATAATTGATGAGAAATTAGAATTCGTATTTATCTATTTAAAAAGAGTTAAACCAGCTCAAGAGGAACAAGGTTTTGGAATTAGTTGATAGAACCTCTAATTATCCTATTATGGGAACAAAATGGTTTTAGAAAAACAAAAAATAATCTCGTATAGATTAGTAGATGAAGGATTTATTAGTGGATAAATGTCACAACAAAGATAAGGGGATATATTATGAGGAAACCATTACACCTATATTCCTATTAGAATCTATTAAAATTATCTCATCCTATAAATCTCACATGAATTTTCAAATTTTCTAGATGGTTGTTAAATATGGTTTCCAGATTGTTTTATTTTGGAATAAGTATATATTTAACAACATCCTGACTTTGAAAATACACATTTTCCATATTCCATTTGAAAAATTACCAATGTTTTATATGGTCTTAAACAAGAACATATGAATTGGTATCAAAGAATTAGTTATTTCAGTCTATGAAATAGTTATTACATGGGATTTTAAAATCGTACATTATTTAATAAGCCTTGATCTATAATTATTATTATTGAAATATATTTTTATGATGCACCTTTTGGTTAAAATAACAAAAAAAATGTTTAATGAATGTTTAAAACTCACTTAAAAAGAGTTTTAAATGAGTATTATGGGTGAGTTAAATTTATTTATTTGTTTTTAAATCCACAATAAATATTTTAGGAATGTGATAAATCAAATAATGTAAATTCATCCCTTACTTAGAAGGTTTGGACTTGAAAATAGTAAAGGATATTCAATTACTTTGAGTAATGATATTAAAATGATATGGATGAAGGTAGGAAACCAATATAAAATAAGTAATATAGAGGAATAACTGGGAGATTAGTATATATACATACTAGTTGTACATAAATCATGTATTTATTCTAGAATACAATAAAATCCTAATGAATCTCATTTAAAATTCCAAAAATGATTTATGGAATTTCAATGATTCTATATATCTTTCATTAATTTTTCTAAAATCATCTAATATTAATATAATTTTATATTCCGATTATAATTTTGGGGGGTTCTATATTAGATAGGAAGACTACCTCAGGAACCTTACACTTCTTTGGAAGATCCTTATTTTCTTGGTATAGTAAGAAATAGATATTTGTTTCCTTTTCAACTAAAAAATACAAATATGTTGTAGTTAGTAGTTGTTGCCCACATGTATTGTGAATGGAACACACCTAAAAATATTTTTCTTTAAATTTTAAATGTGTTCCAAACAAATGTGATAATAGTAATATGATAAAAATTTCAAAAACATGATAATATATTCAAGGAATAAACACATTGATATTAGGCATCATTTCTTGAGAGATGAAATATTAAAAAGTGACATTTATCATGACTTTATTAATATTGAGCATTAATTGGATGATATTTTTAACTAAACCTTTTTATTATGGGAAATTTGATTTTATTCATAGTGAATTGGATTTAATTGATTTTATATGAGTTTATTATCTTTTATGACTTTTATATTTTTTTCTTAAGTGTGGATATCTACTATCTATCTTTATACTTTATCAATTTACACTTTAGTTTTATCTTTATTTTTAAAATGTCATTTTTCATGTAACATTAAAGATATTTGGTATTATTTTTTTTATTTTTAATTATTCTACCAATTTTTTTTTGGATCAAAACTTTTTCTATTAAAAACCATCATAATCTATTAATTTGATTGAAAACCATATATTTTGAATCATCATAGTTATTTTTCATAAATAGGAAAATAAAAATGTTTAGATGATATATCATCTAATAGTTTATTTAAATCTAGATCTGAGAGATCAGAAAGATGATTTCAATTTAGTAAATATATCAAAATTTCTTGGTTATATTGAATAGACATGGTTCTAACGAAAATATTAAGACTTAATGAATAGTAAAATTATATTGATGCTAGGAAAATTATAGTAGTTTTTCAGAATTTAGTTTGAGAAATATATCAAAATTCCATATTAAAGTTTGAATAAAATAAATATATAATTATTTCAACGCTAAATGTGAAAAAAATATTTATTTTGATGGTAGAGATAGATGAAGTATTCTATTATCTGCAAAAAATAAGATTTTTATTTAGTTATACGATGGTATTTGATGACTCTATATTACTTGATGATATTAAGTTCAATATATTTGGAACCCAAATTGTTTAGAAGATGTTTTTGAATGATTTGGAACCTGAGAAAAAAGTTCACTTTAAGGTCATTTTGACTAGAATTGGTTAAAGGGATGGAGAGTATTAAAAATTAAATTTTCAGGAGATCAATATACTATATCTTCTACTGAATTAAAGGAGAGTTAATCTTTCAAGATACATGTAATAATATATATTTATATATATATATATCACTACATTTAGATGAAAAATAATCTTAAATTTTATCTCTATGATATACTATTAACATTTTCATTTGAGAAGAATGTGATTAAGCTATATGATCTTGAAGATGTCAAATTTCAACATAACAAAACTCTATTTGTTAGAATTATTATAAATATTAAAAAGTCTTGAAATTAATCTTTAAAAAAGTTTATTATCATGAAAAATAAATAATAAGAGGAATCTACTGAAGTGGAAGAGATACCTGCACCTTTCGAGGGAGAGTCTACACGAGAAGTACTTTCTTAGTTAATTGAATCTTTTAAGTACGAAATAAATAATTATCCGGGTCCTTTAGTTGACCATGATGATATTGAAACACAAGATTCTGAAGAATAAGTAAATTAAATAACAATTGGTAGTGACCCTTATGATATATAAATAAGAGTTGTTGATATACAAAGGATAATAAATGAAGAATTGATGATTTAAGAGTCTCGTCAGGAGACTAGATCTGATCCCATTAAATAATTCAAAGAAAATGTTAAAGCTGAAGATTCAATGAGTGATAAAATTACTTTTTTAATAAGGATTATGAGTTTTTTGTATGAAGAAATTACATCACTATATTATAATGAATGTGGTGAAGAGTTACCTTCACTTTTAGCTATAAAAGGCAAAGTTAATTTATATTTTAATAAGCATGTTCAATGTTTTTTAATGGAATTATTTTCTAAATTTGATAATACAATGTAAGAAATAACTATTTTAGAGTTTTATCTTAATGAATATAGATATATATTCCAATAAAGGAAAAAATCATTTCAAAATATGATTCTGAGT
The DNA here is from genome assembly GCA_963277665.1 of Viscum album. Classification (NCBI taxonomy): domain Eukaryota; kingdom Viridiplantae; phylum Streptophyta; class Magnoliopsida; order Santalales; family Viscaceae; genus Viscum; species Viscum album. The sequence goes on from OY728159.1 coordinate 506,916,005, forward strand.
AGTTGAAAGGTTAGATGGTTTTGAAGATTGATTCTAATTAGCTTAAAGAAATGCTTAAAGATAAAATTGATATTATGAAATATTTATAACATTTTCACACTAGTAATTTAACTCGAATCCTAAAAGAAATATAATTTTTTAAAGATCATATGGATACTATCACATCATATTGGGTCATGCTGAAAAACCTACTTTCATCTTTACATTGTGACACAATAAAACTGGATACATTTTATGAATAAAAGAAGAAATTAATTTTTGATGTTATAACTATAAAAAAAATGATCAACATGATCTTACGAAGATTAAGAAATATTTTAAATATTATATAGCTTTATTAAAAAATAATATTTCAATATTGAAGAAGTTTTTTTAAAACTCTTGTGGAGTATAAAACAATGATAAAATTGTTAAAGGAATGGAAGGATCCTCAAAATGAAAAATTTAAATTTATTAGATATGCAAATAAAATGATTTTGTGAAATATTTATGACATAGTTTTCCCAAATTATGATTCATCTTATGAATATTTTTTTAATGAGTAAGATTTAATTCAATGATACTCTACTAACGGGAAGAAAAGTTTAGTATATAAGGTCCAATAGACTGAATCTATTTTTTTATTCACCAGTTATTACCAAACACCGGTTTAAGATATTTAAGAGGTTTATTGTTGAATGTGTAACCACATAGGACATGATTGAAATCAAAAATAAACATTTTCATTCCTTAAGGAAAGGTTATTCAGTTCTTCTAGACTATTTCAAGGATTAAATTGCCTCAATATTAGACATATCTAGAAAATATCATTATGAAATGAGACAAAAAATAATTGGTAATACACCTGTAAAAATATTTCATATAGAAATAGAAAGGTTAGTTAATATTTTTAGACCACCATAGTCATACCACAAATAAGTTATAGAGAATACTGATTTTACATATAGGGAAGCTTCAAATTCATTTACTAATACTATTTAAAAAATGAAGTATTTTACAACACCAATGTATGATGTATAACATTCTAAGAAAATAAACAAGGAAATAATGTTTATTCAAATGAAATTACTAAAGTGACAAAAATTCTTGGAGTTTCATAACACCGCTCTATTCCAACATCTTATAAACCTCAAACCTCTGTAAAATCTAATGAACCTTCATAGAAACCAAATCCAATTACAAAATATTTGTGTTTTATTATTTTATTTTTGTATGAATGCTTAGTTTTTTCTTAAACTATTTTTTGAATTTCTATTGATTACTAGAAAATTAATGTCACTACTCGAATTATTATTCTATTTAGTGTAATATTATAATAGTCCTTTTTTATAAAATTTTTCTATGTCGTTGTATTCAACCCATTATCACATCTTTTTTTTGATATAACAAAAATAAGGAGAATATTGGGAAGCATAATTTTTATCATTTAAATGATACTTTAATTCTTATAGTTATACTTTTATTGACTATTTATTAATCTATAAAACTTTATATTAAAACATTATGTGTTTTTATCATAAAAAAGGGGGTGATTATTGGAAAAAGTGATGTTGTTCCAATATACCTAATTCTATCATAAGTTTTGATGATAAAAAAGACATGTTTGTTTTACTAATAAGGTATTTTAAGGGTGATAAATATGTTTATATAAGTTATATATATATATATATAATATACTGTAATTATATTCTTATTTGAGTAGAAAATTTACTATGTACAAACACTTATGCTTTGAATTTTTCCCATTACGTATTAAAAGTAAGAACCTTACACATTTAATCCATTAACCTTATACATTGAGGCTATTACCTTTTGATTTTGTAAGTTTTATATTTTGAAAAATTATATGACTATTAAAAATGGAATTAGTGTACTTTTACATGTGGTGTTTTGAAAAAGTATAAACTCATACTTTTTGAAGGAATCTTATATGAGAATATAAATTCAGAAATTTTTTTATTATAGGACTCTAATGATTTATGTAGAAGAATCATACTTTTTTTATGAGAAAGTTGGGGAAGTTACATTCACATATTATTTTTATCCTTTGTATATTTGAAATTTAAATACTTTTAAGGAGATGTTACCAATGAATATTTATAGAAGATAATTTCTAGTTCCTTTATTATTACTAAATTAATTTTTTTAGGAATGTATGGATAAGATTACTTGGTATCTATATTTAAGGAATACCATCACTTCTTAATGGTTAGATCAATGAATATTTTTATAGAGAATAATATTTATTTCCTTGAAAAAAATTTATTTCTTTGAAATTATATATCTCAATAGAATGGAAAAAATATATATAAATTTTTATTCCAATGATTGAATATTCAAACTATTGTATACTATGATTTTTTTTCTTCACATTTGAGTTTTATAATATATTGTGACTAAAAAAGAAATAATATTACTAAGTAACCTAATTGGTAAAGATGAACTTGTTGGTTTTACTTATTGTTAATAAATCAGTTGGGAGAAAAGTCAGTATATATGTTAAAGTTGGGTATAGTGGAATAGCCAGATGAAGATAAATAGAGATTATTCCCATGTATTTATGGGAAATGATATAGACTTTGTAACACCATATGATTTTAATATATGGCTACCTTTAAATAAGTCATTGTGTTTGATAGTTTGATCCACACACAACACAAAACTTAAATGAAACTGCAATATATTTAGAAAAATATAAATATTTAAGTATGAATATTAAAACCTAGTCATTGAATTATAAAGAATGAATATGAGTAATAAACTTATGAAATATTTATATAAATTAAATCAAGGATACTTTTAATATAAATGAAATTCAACTGTATAGATAAAATGATTTAAAAGCACACTTTATGTTTGGAATTGTATTTTTCTAAAAAATTACCTTTTATGAACTTAATATTTTTAATTTTAATAAACTAATAATTAATTTATTTTAATATATATTGATATCAATAATTGGTTAATAATAATTTTGAAATGACATTAAATAAGAAGAATAATTTATTGTGTTATAAAGAGTCATTTTCTCCAGGAAAATATTTTTTCATTATATTTTAGAATTTTATTTAAAATTTAAATATCTAAATTTGAGAATTTTAATTTTAAAAAATAAATATTTTTTGGATTAATCATAATAATATTATATTAAGATTATTTTTTGGGATTTTTCTGAAAAAAAATACTTTGAGGTGAACAATGTAATAATCCTTTTTTTACAAATACTATGATTTAATTCGATTATTAGTATTTAATTATGGCATAGAAATTTATGAAACCTTTCTATAAAAAAGTATATATTTAATAAGTGAAATTATAATTCTAAAAAATATTGATTCTAGTTCACAAACCTATATCTAATATTTTAAGATGCAATTATTTAATAGGGACCCTTTTAATTTTATTCATGAATGATAAATTACTTAGGTAAAAATTAGTTATTGTGGTAAGAGTAAATTAGGGTTAAATAGGTTTAACCTAGTGAAAAAGAATAAAAAATATTAAAAACATGTGTGATATGGTTTTTTTGAAGACTTTATTAAGATTATATCTTCCTCACTACATTATTTCTCAGTTTTGGAGCCACATTATAAGAGAGTGACTTCCCATTATTAAAAAGTTATGAGTATTTATCAAAATTCCATTCTTTCTCACTTATAAATGTGGTGTCTGACCACCTCTTCTGAACCACTCCAAAAATTAGGTTTCCTCATGAATCCTAACCATTTTATCTTAACCTAAAATCCTCTTCCTCCAACTTAGGATTATTATCACAATATTTTAGCCTAATATTACCTTTTTAATGATTTCTCTTTACTCAACGTGAGAAATAATTTCACCTTAACTTCTTTCCGTTCCATAATATCTTTAAAATTCTAATAATGAAATACCTATAAAATTAACTAATTATTTTTTATATAATTAATTTTATTATTTTAATGGATTAAAAATTGTTTACCTTTTCCCCTTTCCCTTAAGGAAAAAAAATGGTATTCTTGTATGTGTCCAGATTAATACCTCCACGAAGCACCATGTTTTATTTTTCTTGACCACCATACATAGCTAGTCCTAACGTTATAATTATTAAATAAGTATTTTATTTATAATATATTTTTCATTATAAAATGATAAAACATATTATAAATTCCTCTCATTCTATGGTAAATGAAATCATCAACCACACGTACGTGTGATTTCCCCCTCCATGAAATGTTGATTTTTTATTTTTATTTATTCATTTCATGACTATTACATATTATAGGTTTAATGGATAAATATTATTTTTGTTATTTCATTAAGGTTCTGGTATGAAAAAGTCTAGAACCTATTAATTATATGATCAATAAACTATCATTGTCAATTTAATCGTTTATAATAAGCTTACTAGGATGTATTTTTTATTCATATTATGTAATATTTTATTATCAATTACTCCATCCTATAATTACTTAAAATTATTTTATATCACACTAATAAACACTAAATATGATCATGATGATTTTTTAATAATGATATAACAACTAAACTACCAAATAATCATCAATTAATCGTTGTATGTTCATGTTTGGGTTGGTTTAACCAACTAACCAAACCATGATATGAATTTATATCATGGATAAATATAGTAAATTAATTACTAATATAATATGATATATATATATGTAAATAATTATTTTTATGGTTCTGTAAAAGTAACATTATTATTAAAATCATCATAATTAATTCGTTAAGAATCACTGATACATGATCATCATCGACTACATATTCATGGATTGTAAAAACAATACCATGGAATGAAATTATAACATTACAAATATCATGAATAATCTATTATAGTACCTTTATTGGTATCGTAATGTTGATATTTTTAGTAATAATAAACACCAACATTTTTTTTATGAAACTATTTCAAAATGATCAAGATTACATAAACCTGATATTGAAAACAGGTAATAAATAACTATAATTCATAAATAGAATGGTTATAAATGAAGATTATAAATGGAAAATATGTGATTAATGTTATAATTTTTTTATTTTGGTAGGAATGTTTTTTATGTGGGGTTAGAGTCCATTCATGGGAACCATGATAAAAGGTAAGTGTTTTCTTTGTCTGAATTCTAATTTGTTGAAACATAATACATTTTGTGCATCATTTTTTACTTGTATAGTGTAATTAATACCCATTGATGATATTTTATTTAATGGGATATAGAAAAGAAATATAAAATTCCATTCTTAAAATGACTATTCATTCAATTGTTACCCCAATAGAATGTAATTTTGGTAACTCAACTTTTTTTCATTGAGTTATAACCATTATCATGAAATTAATTCATAAAAGTAGGGTAAATTATAACTTTTATTTTATTATGTGTTATCATATCATTTTTTTATGTTGATTTAAATTCATACCACATAAACATTTATCGAATATTTCTATCCTTATGAGTTAGGTTTCCCATTCGGTATATTGATAGCTCAAATCTCATTTCATTTAGTTAAAAATGATTTATTAGAAAAAAATTTCCTTCCATGCTTGGGTTCTACCACCCTAATATATTGTTATATATTATTTTATAATACACTTTTTAAAACTTATGTTTTAATGAAAATAAGGTCTTTTTTACTCTTTTTATAATGCCAATTTTCAACCAAGGTAATTTAAATGTTTTAAAAAGGGTTCTTTCCTAACAAAATGACTTATATTTAACTATTTATTTCCTATATAAAACCTTATTTCATTTTCAAGGTTTCATTATTTTAAGTTAATGTTTTCAAAATCATTCACTGCACCTTTTAAAAAAAATTCTTTGAAAGTGACAGGTATGTTTGTAGTTTACATCAATTTCAAAAATGTTTTATAAAAGCTCTTTTATGTTTTCACATGTATTTTTCTTTTTATATTCAAAAGGATTTACACACATGAGATTTATGTTACATTATTAATACTCAAATAAATAAATATATCTATAATTTTGGGGATGTATCTCATGGTATCAAATAAATCTATTCTTGATCCCTTCTCGAGTGATACCATTCAAAGGGTTATTTTGTGAGGATTTTTTTAACTATGTGAACAACCCTACGAGATTCCTTTATTACACATGGGATATTTTATTTTGAAACTGTCCACCTTTTTTTATGTAAGGATTATGCAATGTTATTTTCTATCAAATAAATAATCCATAACTACCTTTGTCTTCCCAAATCATCCTCTTTTAAAGGCATGATTTTCTATCCAATACCATTCCTCTATGAATACTCTATATTTAATTCCTTTTATTAAATCATTTTCACATAGATTCCATATATTGATTGATTGGGGGAAATTATGGATGTATAAATATACCCCTTTCTATATAAAGTTTTATATTTATGGATGATTTTATAGAAATAAATTCCATTTATTTATTGGTGAAATATTAAAAATTCATATATTTTTTACTCTGATACAGATGTTTATTCATTACGTAGGCATGTTAAATATGTATTGTTTAACTATCAACCTTCTTTATATAGAGGGTTTACAATCACCCAATCCTTTTTTTGGCATGGGGGAAAGTATTGGTATTACATATTTTTTCAATCCAGTACGGATGATTGTTGGACAAGTTGATTATATATTGTTTACTCATTATATCATATGATTAATGTAGTAGACATAAACAAGTGATTAGTGGCTCCTGATATTATATATCCCCTCAATGAATAATTAGGTCTCATTAGATGAACATATTTGGGTATTTTGTGTATGCCTTCCCAATTTAGTAATATTCCTTGAGTGCAGTTTTGATGATAAGAATAATGTATGGGATACGACCATGATAGAAGAAATGATGTCTTGGATGAGGATTTGACTGTAAGATTAAGATGTCTAAATTTTTTCATTCCATCACCATTAATTAATAGACTTATATCCATGTGAAATATTTATTTCCATTATTAACCATGGATATATTATTAATTAAATTTCATTATATTATGGTATTGTTTTTTATTATATATTTTTTCCATATCATTTATGCTCGTCTTATGTCCACTTGTGATATTTGATTGTTATCTCCTATGTTTACCCTTACTGAGCATTTGATCTCAACCCTTTTTCTGTTTTTATTTATATATGGTATGAATAAATATATTTTATATGATATGTCTAACATAATAGCTTGTGTGGAGAATTTTTGGGAGAATTTTTGGGAGAATTTTAAATCCTATTATGGATTATGTAGTTTCTTATGTAGTGGAAAAAAATCTTATCAGTTGAGAAATAAAAGACCATTATTATTTTATAATTTTCACTAATTATAAAAATATATTATCATAAAAGGTATTGGGATTGTATTTAATGTAATATTTTATTTAACTAATTTAATTATGGGTTTGTTATATTTAGTATTCTATAATTGGTATTGAATTTAGTATGTAACGTAGGTGTTTTAGGCACCAGATATGGGAGTGTAGGTTTGAGGTTCCATAGTCTGTATCGGAGAAGGGTTCAGAAAAAATGGATATTATGATATTAGTTTAGGATAATTTAAGGTCTATTAAGATAAAGATGATCATAATTTTAAATTTATAGAAAACCCTTTATGTTATTCAAGGTAATGTTTATTATTATAGGTATTATAACAAGATAACATTAGTGAAAACCCTGGACAAGACTAATCAATATGTATAAGTAGAAGATTACATCACTTAATTTTGGTAATGTGGAGATTGTGTTCTTATCTTGTAAAATAGATCATTGTATGGATAATGGAAAGTGGTTGTGGTTGTGTCATAGAGGCAGCTAGAGTTAATCACCCTAAAAAATTATGGTTTATCCTTGACTCAATCTTAATTCTAGTACATGATGAGTAGGCCTAAGACCGAACAAATGTATAGACACTTAGAGAGATATGATTTTGTTAATTAGATTCTCTTTACAAACCATTATGAAATATTTGATTAGGATGATAACTAATTATGTTAGATAAAATTATAGATAAATGACCATAGATAACCATGGATTGAACAAAGAGTGTCATAAGTTGAATGAAAAGTATCATATATTATAAATTATTGTGACGTGAGAGAATACATTTTGTATTGATATTTTTATATTCATATTTTAGATACTATCATAACATTTTTGGTTTTAGCATTTGTTTGAAACATGATCAAATGAATATATCTAAGAAAGGTGTGTATCTAGAAACCCCTATGTCTTATAATCTAGTAAGGGATCATAATTGGTTATATTATTGGTATATGATTATTATAATAGAAAAATGTGTATCATAGTCTTACCTAAGGTAGTGAGGTTGATATCTTAATATAAATTAAATTGTGACACTCTTAGTGATTTTCGTTAGTGAGTGATATTTATCAATGGTATTTTGGTATATTATAAAATTCACGAGGATTGTGAGAAATAATTATGGATTTTTATTCAGTAGATTTTATTTAAAATTTTGGAGACATATATTAAATAATATCAATTACAATTCAAACAAAAATTATTATAAGGTAATATTGTGGGGATAAATATTAGAGAATAAATGGTTGAGGTATGAATAAATCATAGATTTAATATATTCTTGATGTAAAGGTAATAAATATATAATAGATTGTGAGAAAAGTTAGTTAGATAGTATCAATAGACATGATATTTATTATTGATTTAATGAAAAGGTAATCCATGATTTTTTAGTGAATTTTATCTCTTTTTTGGGATTATGATATATACTAACTAGTCCATGGATTTATGAACTATTGGTTAATACCATTTGAGTGTTAAAGATAGAGTTGTTTTTTGGAAGAATATATGGTTTTACTATAGTTGAACATCTTGTAGATTTAGATAGTTTGGGGAAAGGTATATTATGGAGAATATATGTTTTGGGTATATACATACCTGGGTATATTATTTCATTAATTATTAATATTGTTTGTAGAAGTATAATTAACTTGATATAACCTAAATGAGTAAGGTATATGTTATATTAGAAGCTATATCCTAAATGATGAATATGTTAAGAATACCCTTACCTAATTTTATTAGTGGTTATTAATTAAAATAATGATGGAACAATTTATTTAGTGGGAGAATATAACACCCTAAGATTTTAATATATGATTTCCTTTAAATAAGTGAACGTTCTTTATATCTTTCCCCACATGAAACACCGAACATTAACAAAACCATGAATTATTTAGATAAAATATAAATATTTAAGTACGACCGTTAAAACCTAGAAATTGAAATGGATTTAATGAATAAGAGTAAAGAATTAATGAAACATTTATTAAAATAAAATAAAATCTAATTTTAATAGGAATGAAATTCAATTGGTATAGTTAAAACGACTAATATTATCATTTTATGCATAAAAATGTATTTTTTTTAAATTATCTTTTATGTGCTTTGAATTTTTTTATCAAAAAAACAAAAGATAAATTTATGGGAATATATGTTGATATTAATTACTGTTTAACACTAATTAAAAAATGATAGAGAATTGTAAGAAGAATTGATTGTTATAAATAGTCATTTTCCCTATAAGAATAGTATTTTGTTATATTTTATAATTTTATTTAAAAGCAACATTTATAAATTTTACAATTTTAATTTTAAAAAATTGAAATTATTTATTTATTAATTATAGTAATATTTTATTGAGATTATTTTTTGGTATTTTTCTGAAAATATTGAATTTAAGGTGAATAGTGAAATATGAAATTTTTACAAATACTATGATTTATTGACCTTATTAGTATATAAGTATGTCATATAAAATTTTGAAACCTTTTCATAAAAAATATATATAATTCATTACCAAAATTATGAATCTAAGAATACAAATTATAGTTTACAAGTCTATATTTTATATTTTATTACTTAAGTAATATTTTTATCAAAAAAAATTTATAAGACATTATAAATTTATTATTTTAAAACTAATTTTCATCACATTAATAAATTGAATAAAAAATAATATTTAAAATTTGGAATAATTAGTTCTAATCCATATAACATAGACTATTTTAATTTTATGCAAAAAAGATACATTACTTAGGTAAAACTAGTTTTTGTGGTATGAGAAACTTAGGGTTAATTGGGTAAAACCTAATTAAAAAGGATAAAACTTGTTAAAAACATGTGTGATAATTTTTTTTAGGCCTTTATCGATGTTATATATTCCTCCTTCCATTATTTCTATATTTTGGATCCACTTTCATTGATAAATACTTCCCATTATTAAAAGGTTGTGAGTGTTTACAAAATTTCCATCCCTTATCCCTTGTAAAAGGGACCTCTCACCACCCCTTCAATACCAATAAAAAATTTGGGTTCATCCCTAAAACCTTCCATTCTTTCTTACCTTATAATTCTATTCCTTCTACTTGGGATTCTGGTTATAATATTCTAGCATAAGATCTCCTTTTCCATAGAATTATCCAAGGAAAATTCAAAGTTTTAGACAAGACTAATCATTTTCCCTTAAATTAATTCATTTATATCTTACCTTTATAATTATAATTTTCAAATACCTATTTAATGAAATTAATATTGGTAATATATTTAATTTTATTATCCTAAGAAAATAACCACTAGCCACCTTTTCCTGTTTCCCTTGAGAAAAAAAAACATCATTTGTGCATGTGTACATATTACTATTGCCAAGAAGCATCATATTTCATTTTCCTTATCCAAATTATATGGCCAGTCCTAATATTGAATTTAAAAAATAAGTATGATATTTATAATGAATTTTATATTATTTAATGATAAAAAAATAATATAAATTGTAACAGCTTTGGTTTTTCCATGTTATGCTTTGGAATATAACTAATAATATTTTTGAATTTAGACATTGAGTTGGTGTGGGATTCCAAGGTTGGAAGAGGATCGATATTGATATTATATAAATATTAAATATATCAATACCACATGACCATAGTTTTTTTTTGAAATAATGAATTAACATCCAAACAGAGTCTTAGATTAGAAATCCAAGACCACTGTTGAATCTAGAATATGGGGTTTTCTCTAGGCACAACATAACATTTGTTAGCATAAGGGGGTTGGGCTTGAAGGCCATTTTGGTCAAAATAATTAAATAAATTAAATAAATAAATTTAATTATTTTAACTAAAAATCTTAAGCGAATATCCTCTATTAATATACTTTTATAGCCAAATTATCGGTTTATCTCCACAACACTAAGAATTTAAGAAGAGATTTTGGAGGAGAGATTTGAGAAAAAAAATGGATTAAGGATCATTTTAACTATTAGAGTTCGTTGATCTCAACAATGATGACGGAACAAGGACATTATTCACCAATGGTTGATCTAAACTCATGGTAAAGAATTTAATTTCCATTGGTTTATTCCCCGGTTTGATTATCCCAAATGATTTTGAGTCACATCCACCAACTGATTGATTCATGATCCATTAATGTTTACGGGATAAGGTTCATCTTACTAGGATTTGGGGAGTTGATATTATTTATTTTTTTCTCTTAGTTCGTCATTATAAAAAAAAATTAATATAGTCAGACATAAAAAAGGGATCAGGTTTGTTCATTTTTTTAATTTATGCATTTATTCACACTTTCCTCGCATGCTCATTACTGAAATTTCCTTTGGATGGGGGTTCAACAAATACATGGTATTTGATCATTTCAAGACCATTCTTCAGCGCAACATATCATAGTACGGGTTCAGGTTTGTGACAGAGTGAGTGATCAAGGTATGATGATAAGGGTGGATAATCAAAGGTAGAATGAGAGTGGAGTAGAGTTCCCCTTTTTTACAATTTGGCATGAAACAGTGGTATGGTGTGATAAGAGTTGATTACCATGGGGTTCAGGTGGTTAGAATTTGGAAAATGGTGACTGATAGACTCAAATAGATCGAGATCCATGTTCATTGGCGATATTGGTAGTGTATTTGTTGGTGGAAGTGGTTTGGATGGAAACATGAAAGTACTCTAAATTTTCTGGAATGTTTCTCACTACACAACATGTAGTCCTATGAACTCACACAGTGTAGTCCCTCTAAATGAAATTAGCGTTTTCTCATAGAGAGAAATTTAACACTCCATGTGACATGGGTCACACTTCATGTGACACATTCCACACACTATGTGACATAGTATTGGAAGCTTAACATGTACCATAAGCACAACTATAACAACTTCAGCATAGACACATCCAAACACTTCAGCACAACTAGAGTACACAAGAACAACCTGGTACTCGAACATATCCATGTACAAGGGCATGACCGAAATATACAAAAATGATCATATGTAGATAATAAAATGTTTAAAGAATGTCGTGTGTTGACTCGAACTCTACACATTGTGAAAATAGAGAAGAAATTCCGTTTATATGTAGAAGTACATACTATGTGAAATGGAAATACACAAAAAAACCCAGGGTAGGAAAGACTTGTTGTGTACCCCCAATACACATCAGGTAATTTTTATAGGGAAATTAGTGGACTTTTACCTCTTTAATATTGGACCGATTCAGTTGAGTGTGATTTCTTGGTTCATCCCTATGATTTTACATTGCTTCATTACATTAGAAGTATAGGATTTGGATCCCCTCTATGTGTTTTCTCTCATATAGTGTTTTGGGTAACAATTTATATCACTAGGGTGGGATCATATATCATTCATTCTTCATCCCCAACAGAGTTCAGTGATTTCACATGACCACCATGCACTAAGGTGTTGATCCCCTATATATAAGGCCAATCCTTTAGGTTTTTGGTGTCCCCCAATAGTCCTTGGTGAGATATCCTATCTGGATTTCAATATATTTTGAGTTCCTATAAGTATTTATTTTGTGAGACCTGGTGAACATCACCTCTTGTAAGAACACCATTAATGGAAACATGGTCTATGGAGTTAGTTCTCATGAATGATCATCACCTAGAAGCCTCAAACAGAATCCTATGATTTATAGTTTGGTTGATTCATCTTTAAGACATGGAGTCTATAGTGATTATTTCGATGTTTCTTTTTAATACTATGTCTGATATCCTATTTTACATAATTTTTTTGGGGGATGATTACTCTTTTGATGCTTATGTTTTTTTATTTTGGGGTTTCATGTTATGTATTGTTATACTCACCCCAGAATGGGATTTTCCCACACAAGTAATGTCCTATATAGACAATAGGTCTTCTGACATTGTCTTAAGAGGTCTAAGAGAAGATAGATCCTATTGAGATAGTTTTACCATGTTTGGACCCATTGTTTCCTTTAACTACAATTTCCCTCTTACTTAGCTGGTTGGACTCTTTAACACTTTTGGGTAGGCTTGTATTTAGACCATTTTTTCTTTCCATTACTTTTTGTTATAATATAATGTGGGATAGATGTTATTCATGATTTATGATATTAGTTTTGTTTACCTTTGAGCATTTTTTGGTATTTATAGATTCATGGGTGTGTATAAGTACCTTAGACTATGGCCTCACACATATGTGATATGCCTACATAGAACTGGTCTCCATCCCCTAGCTTATTAGAGGTAGTATTGGGGGTGTCGCACTAATTTTATCATTGGATAGGAGGTATCTAGAGGGTTAGGTTATGATAGAGTGGTATCGAAGGAGTGTTCATCCTTCAGACCATATTTTCGAGATTTTTCTAGCTTTGAGGATTAGTTTGGGAACTAGGGAAACATTGTTAAAGTGTTTTGAGTTTGAATGTCATGCTAGGGAATCTAGTGTTGATACATTGGATGTTGTATCCATTCACTATAAGTCTTATAAACTACTTGTTAACTCACTACATGTGGAGCTAGTGGTAGGGAAAATGTTGGTACATGCATCATATAGGAATGGTTTTTGGTTTCCATTTATTTTTGAGTTATCTCTCCAAATATACTCATTGACCATAATACATATTAATTTTATTTCAGAGTGACTCTTTGATGATTTCCATCCATGATTCCATAGAAAGATCATGAAGATGATCCAACTAGTGACAGGGCTTTAGTACAAGGTCCTATATAGGAGGTGGTACCTAGGGGTGGTTTTCTAGTTTTTCCACCACCTATTTTGAAGAAGGTTCCCTCAATAATATTATTTGAGGATATGTGCATGATGAGAACCCAATATGAGTTTTAGAGGTAGTGACCTCCTATGTTTCAAGGTGATCTAGAGCTCGAATATGCTAATGACTTACTAGAAGAAGTGACCCTAGTTTTCCTCCCTGTGAGAAAACCTCTAGTTCAGATGGTGTTCCTAGAAGAAAGTCTTCTCAAGGGCTCCATAAGCTGATGTTCGAGTTTGGTGATCTAGTCACCTAATTATATGACTATCTACTAATCATATTTCAAACATATATTCTTGGAGGTGTTGTATACATCCATGTTGTGATTATTTTGTATCAAGGATATGATACATCTTTTGTAGGGTAGCATGATTATGGATGAGTATTCGAGGAGGATCACTGAACTCTCACAACAATTTATAGATATGATTCAAGATTCATTCTTCTGAGAATTAAAATTTGATTAGGAATTATTCTAAGATATAATGGATAGAGTGATATCTGGTTACATTCCAACCTATACTGGAGTTCTTGAATGATCATTGTTGGTGGAGAGCTTTTGGAGTGCGTAGACGTCGACAATTGGTGTTGGTAGTGGGAAAATAGGATTTTAGACCTTAGTAGATTATAGATGATGATAGTTATTTGGATCTAGGAATGAGAGACATTTCTAGAGATTATCCTAGGATAGAGTGTCTACATATTAGGAATATCAGGTTGGTTCTAGGTAACATATAGAGAGGTTGAGTTTCACTTATAATAACTGAGGACATCTCACTCAGGATTGGTTGATCCATCATACATTTGTCATAGAGATGATTGATATACCACCCAAGAAATGATAATAGTAGGAGTAAGGAGATTTATAGGGTAAATGACATGACATAGGACAAGGGAGAGTAGGTTGAGGTGTCATATGGTTTGACATGTTTCCACCACCACCTGTAGGTGTTCCATGCAAGGTTTAGGGAGATGGTGGTGATGGAAAAGGATATTTGTTGGTGGTGGAAGCCTATGACCCCAAGGCTATAGGTATGGATAGAGGTAAGATCTACGTGTTCTCTACTCTAGATACAACAATGATAGACCCAGGTGAGATCCACTCCTTTGTTGGAACTTCTTTAGTTAGAGACATAGAAAATATCGTTGATCCCTTAGAACGACCTTTGATGTTAGAGACTCTGACCATATGTGATTCAATGAACAAAAAATTCTTTCGATAATGTGTTATGACTATTAGAGAAGATATATTATTATGATATCTATTTGTATCAATGATGAGGCAATATGACTTTATCTTAGGTATAAAATGACTAACCACTATTCATTCATATATTGATTGTTTCTAGAAGAGGATGAAGAGCTTCCATGGTGATGGGAAAAGTTATTCCTTTATGGGTGAGACATAAATCTAGACAGATTAGGATGTTCTTATATATATGAGGATACAATTTATTACTCATTAGTTGGATAGTATCACCCTTGGAGTAGTGGATTCATTGAAATTTCATCTTCTTGCAGTGGTGTTGGAGTATGAGGATGTATTTCCTAATGATGTTCTAGGATTACCACCCCACAAGGAGATATGCTTCAACATATACTTTCACCCATGGAATGTCATGATATATGCACCATCGTATCATATGGTTCCTACAAAGCATTGTGATATGAAGATATATTTAAAAGATTTTCAAAGGAAGGGCTTTAATAGAACCAGTGTTTCCCCCTGGGTGGCCCCATTTTTTCACCAGGATGGTGGATGAGAGCTTGAGGTTGTGTGTAGATTATCATCACCTGAATTAGGTGAATGTGAATAACAAGTATCCACAAACAAGGATCAAATAAATCTTATACCAATAGAGAGAGGATACATGTTTCTCAAAGATAGACCTTAGACTAGTTTGTCACCATCTCTAAGTATTAGATGAGGATATTTCGAACATGGCATTCTGATTTAACTAAGGTCATTATGAGTACTTGGTTATTCCTTTCACCATGATGAACTCTACACCAGTGTTCAGGGGACTCATGAAATATATCCTTTATCCTTTATTAAACCACTTTTTTTTATCCATTGATTTAATAATAGTGTAAAAACCATCCATAGAGGAGAATGCGAGACACTTGAGGATGGACCTATAATTACTCCAAGATAACCAACATTATGGGAATCTTTCGAAGTGTGAGTTATGGATTTAGTAGGTCCAAATTCTAAGACATGTTATCTCAGAATATGGAATGGTAGTAGACCCCAAGAATGTTGAGGCAGTGTTATATTGGTATCCACATAAGAGCATGACTGAGGTGTCGATATTCCTTGGGTTGGATGGAGACTATAGAAGATCCGTGCAAACTTTATCTAGGATATCATCTCACAAGATTACTTTGACCCGAAAGGGGAATCCATTCAAGTGGATGGGGAGGTTATAATAGAATTTTTAGGAGTTGTGGTTGATAATGAATAGAACACCAATATTGATTTTTCCAGAGGTGGGAGTTGAGTATGTAGTGTTTTGTGATTCCATAGGGATCAATATTGATTTTTTATGATGCATAGGTTATAAATGATTGCCTATGGATTTTTATAATTGATACCTCATGAGAAGAATTATGTGACTCATGATCTAGATCTAGTAGAGGTATTCTTTATCCTAAAGAGGTGGAGGCACTACCTTATAGGTGAGTAGTTTATCATCTATTTTTTACACAAGAGTCCCAAGTTTATCTTCTCAAAAAATGGAATCAACTTGATAAAGAGGTGATGGATATAATCAATCTAGGATTATTACTTTGAGATAGTCTATACTCCTAGAAAGAAGAACGTGGTGGAAGATGTTGTCAATAGGAGATATTGATCGTGGTTGTTGAATGAGGTGTCAAAGAATTTAGCCTCATTGCAGTTGTCCTTAGTGAATGAGCATGGTGAATATTACATACAATTAATAGTTGTTACCCCACCACTTATATAGAATTTTATGGATTCTCAATAGGGATATCTCAATTGTGAAACCTTTCATACACTTATATCCACTATACGTGCTCATGATTGATTTTCTAAAGTTAGGGAGCATGCCATACATTGTAAAAGATGGGAAATGGTACCAGTGAATTTGTGTGAGGATTTTATGAGTGAGTTTCACACATCCCCCTTAGTGTTACATCCATGTGTGGTGAAGATGTACTAATACCTTCGATGTCAGTTCTGTTATACAAGGATTAAGATGAGTGTAGCGAAGTTTTTCTCTTGATTCCTCACTTGTTAGAAAATGAAGGTTGAGCACTAATATCTAGTGGGTTTAGATCAACCCCTTGAGGTCCCAATGTGTAAGTGTGATGGTATATCTAGGGAATTCATGATGTGGATTACAAAAACCTCTATAAGACATGATTCCATCTAGTTTATTGTAGAGTAACTCACAAAGTCATCCCATTTCATAGCTTCTTATGAACAGAGTTCAGTAAATATATTAAGACCCCTTTATGAGAAGAAGATAGTTTAACTTCATGAAGTTACATTAAATACTAGTTTAGACTATGATTATAAATTCACATAAAGATTATGGAGAGGATTATAGGAGGCCTTTGTGATTAAGTTACATATGAGAACAACATTTCACCCCCAGAATGACGACTAGATTGAGAGGACCATTCAGGTTCCTAAGGATAAGTTGTGAGCTTTCATGTTAGATTTTGGCCATATTTAGGAAGACCATATACCCTTGGTAGGGTTTTTGTACAAAAATAACCACCATTCCACCATCGGTATGGCACTTTTCAAGGCCTTATATGGGATACCATGTAGGTCACCACTATGTTGGACTGATTTAGGCAAGTTTTCGCTTATAAGACTAGAGTTGGTGCAGGCTATTAAATAGCATGTGAAGATCATCCCTAGGTGGATAAAGACTATAAAAAGTTATTATAAGTCTTTTCTGGACTGACGATGAAGTAATTTTTAGTTCTAGGAGGGAGACCTTGTGTTCTTGAGGGTCTCACCTCAATGTGGATTATGGATATTTATCTTGGATGGCATATAGGCTTCAAGATTCATTGGCCATTTCTATATAATAAATAGGGTTTGTAAGGTGGAATAATGTGTGTCCCTGTAGAGACCCGTATCTTGACTTACATGGACGTTACATTACATTTGCGGAATACTTAGTACATAACAAAAACACACACACAAGGATCGTAATAGTTTAGTGTCTTTGGAAACTCGGAACGTAATCTTCTAATCGTGGTGAAAGATCTTCAATATCTCCCATAACGATCTTCCTTTTTTTTTAACCTAAAAACCTTTCTTTATATCCTGGGGAAAAGAAAACATAAAAGGGTGAGCTCAAATGCTCAGTAAGGGTAAACAAAAGAAATATCAATCACATCATATACATAAGAACATAGCTTTTGGAAATCTTAACCTGCAAAAGAGCTCATAATATCTTAACATGGAATAAATCATAGAAGTGAAAATGAGATCCCCATAATCATAACATAAAACTTGAAACTTTGTGGCATGCACACATAATCATGGAAAATCATTTCTTGTTAGTCATGACTCATTGCCAAGACTATCTTAGTGGACAAAGTCCCTTTCTGAACCGAGTTCACTCCTCGTTTCAGTCCTGTATCACTGAACCGAAATAACCTTCCGTTCCAGCCATGTCTATCTCATGAGATATAAAATCATTACCCAATGCATTGGAGGGAGATATAGGTCCCAACCATCTTATAATGAATCCTTTCTTATGTGTGCCACATAATCATAAACCATACATCATCACATAACACATGTAACAAAAATGGGATTCTTGAAACATCATGACATCATAAAACAAACCATATAAGATAAAGGAATTCATAAAAATATTTCCATCACAACACAATCAAATCCATGTAATAATAGGGATAAAAACATAACCCTTTTATTATCTTAGATGGAAAATAATTTTGATAAAATACTTGAATTGAATTCTTGAGGAAAATATCCTTTCTTCTTCAAAATCAATTTCTTTTCACAAAACATCATGCAATTTTAAAAGAAAGAGATTTTATTGAAAATAGTCATGAAATCTTTTAGAGGAAGCTTCATGAAAATAAGGCTTTATAAAATAGTATAAATCCGTTTGTGCCGTATAAGTTAAAAAAAACATTCTTCGTACTTTTGTCGGAAAAGTCAAAAAGTACCTCGTACGAAAAACGAAAAAAGATTCCTTTCATATCCTTTACTAAAAACTCATAGAAGGGTAAAATTGGATTTAAACAATTGTATGTGGATGGAAATAATATTACATATTTAGGGAACATGGATGTGGATGATAAAATACACCCCAGCAAATACTTACGAATAAACAATCTCGGATAAAAATAAGATTGTGATATTTCCCTTACCTTAGGTCCGACTTGCTTTGTAAGTGTCTGAACCTCCTGTATAATAATTTAAATAATGTTATTGACTTATTACAGAATCATATTCATTGTTATGATATTATATATGGTTCACTTATGACATTATATTACCCGTTCTTTTGTAAATTCCATGTTAAAGAAGCGTTTTGGGTAAAATCGTTTCATTTATCGTAGGTGTTTTGATTTGTTGTTCTTGACATTATTATTACTTATATCATGATTTACTTACTTCCAGAATATAAAATACGATTCATATATCATATATATTCAGTATATATATATATATAATAGATAGATAAATGAAATGAAAAACACCGTTCATGGAGACGGTAGTCCGTACGTACGCATGAACGCTATTTTCCTTTCCTTATTGTCTTGAATGGAAGTAAGTAGATGACATACATATATATATATATATACATAAATCCAGTAGCTTTATAATGTCATATATTTCATTATTATTTCTTATATATACTTTATAATCATTCTTAAATGGTTAACATGGAGAATGAATCTCATCGCGTCGTGGAGACGGTGGTCCGTACGTACGCACGAGCGATGATATCATTTCTATAAATATTGAATTGAATTGGAGTGGATTATACAATATATCAGAATCAATATGATGTTGTATTAACTATGTATAGTTATTCTTTACACCATTATACCCATCCATGTAAGGTGGTGGTGGAAAATAGATTACACCACGACGTGGAGACGGTATTCCGTACGTACGCACGCGCGGTGATTTCTTTTTCCGTAGGATGGATAGATGGTGAAATAGGGTTGTTTCATACATATAATAACATATCAGTATATGAGTGATACTGATGTTATTACTTCATAATGAAACAACCTAAGAAGAAGAAGTGGAAGAAGAAATAAAGATGAAAGAATTGGTAACGGTAATTACCTCTTCTTTGAAGTGCCTCTTTGAGACCTCCTTTTAGAGTACTAAAATTGGTCTTTGAGGAAGACCAGAACCTCTAGGATGTTGCTAGGGAAGTGGAGAAGAGATTTTGGCAGGGGTTGGCCGAGCTTGAGAGCTCAAATTGGTGTGAGGAGGAGGGGGAGGAGGTGTCCTTTTATAGGGGAGGAGAGGGGCACCTTAGGAATTCTTAAAAATATTAATTTATAATAAATCTAACCCCACTTAAAAACCTCCAAAAATGACTCATATTCGAAGCTTAGATGAGATAGGGTTGTAATATCATCAACCAATCAAATTTATACATGTTTGGATCTTATTTTAAACCTTATCAATTAGATTTAACTCTAAGTTAAATAATTTAACTTTTACCGTGTCTTTTTGTTTTCTTTCACTATATGGTTAATACACTTACTATAACATGCCAAACGAACCCCAAATTGTATATTATTAATACATATATCCTTATTTAAGTCATTTGGCCGAACCTTAGATTTTTAGGAATAAAATAACAATTAATAATATAATATTTGATTTAAAAACTATTTTGTGTCAATTTTGACACTATTTGATATATGATTTTTGTGAAAGTCATAACAGAATTATATGTTCGAAACAAGTTGATTAAATCAACACTAATATATCATAGTATCCTAGAAAATTAGTGTAATTCATAAAAAGTCTTAAATTACATTTATTTTGGTATTTATATTATCAATTATGTCAATATTTCATTAATAAGATAATTACTGCATCATTTTTGTGTCATAAATAAATTAAATTATTTGATTTTTAAAAATTACAAATAAAATATCATCATGTAGGAAATCTTATTAGCTTTCTAATGAATATTTACAATCGAATTTATCTTATGTATAACCCCATATTAAAAATGATTACTTATTAAACTTTGATTTTAACTATTTTAACCCTTCTTTAAATAAATTAATAATAAATGTCCTAATCTAATCCAAGTGGGCCTAAATGGTCATATTTTATTCCTAAGTTTGTTTTTGGTCGAATTACACTTGTCCAATAGAATTAAGACATGTGTTAGGGTAATATTAATATCATATTTACCCTTAGTTACCCTATTTACTATTAACCGCGGTAAAAAAAGTAAAAAGTTACTATTCACCAAAAAATTATTTTCATCTCATTGAACCACATTTTAGTCCTTGATATTAACTGTGTCTCTCGGATTTTTGAAATTCCATTCACAGAAGCGGTAAAATTAAGTTTTATGCAAAAATTCAGTTTTTAACCAACCACTTAGTAGTTTCACTATTCATCAAAAATTGATGTTTTTCAGAACAATGCCAAAATTTCATCCTAAGCTATATTTCATATTCCGAATTCAAAAATGAAGTCTATTTTACCAAATTCATATCATAGAATTTGCATTAATTAATTTTATAATTAAATCCCGCTGTTAAAACAAATAGCGTGTTTTTAAGAAACAATATCTATCAAAAGATTGACACTTGATTATGTCTGGTTTAAATGTGAAATTACATCCAATGACCAACATTGTATTAAATTGTAAAAATATATTCTAAATATACTTTAAAACCACTCAAATTAATAATTTATCACTATTAATTATTTCGATTAAAAAAGTTGTTTTTAATTATAATTTAGTAATTTTCACTATTCATCAGAATATGAAAGTTATCCGAAAAGTACCAAAATTTCACCTTAGGATAAATTCGATACTCCGAATCCAAAAATAAAGTTCATTTTGAAAAATAAGATTTACTGGATTTCAAAAAGTGGTTATTACTATTCATAACGGCTAGTTTTAATAATATTTTTATAGCATATCGTTGTTTAGTGAAACTCGGTATTGCGTACAACACACGCTATCGAGGAAGGTCGCGATTGCGTGTAATGCAAGGCAAGTCAAGGATGTGTGTTGTGCAAGCTCCTTTTGGTGTAGCGTACAACACAAGACATTAATAAAATTAAAAAGAATATTTTTTTATAAAATCTTGGGCTGTTACATTCTACCCCCCTTAAAATGAATTTCGCCCTCGAAATTCGTCGGGGTTATAAATGGTTTACTATTTGAAAGTTTCTTTAATAGAAACCCACATCGTAAAAGGGAATACCAAAACTTGGCTTTAAAAACTAAAGTATGAAATGTAACGATTACCCAAATAAACTAATCACTGGGTTTCCACATAGGTGAAAATATGGATATGGAAGAGAAATCTAACCATCATGTTCTGATGGAGAGTGGTAGAGAACATGGCTATGGAAAAGCCAGTAATCACAAATCCATAAATTTGTGACGATCTAAGGTACCATCTGATTCATCAGGTATAAGATCACTAGGACAACATTTTTGGTTTTCAAGATCATTTCCCTAAAGTTGAAAATTTGAATTAGAATAAATACTTACTTTATTTTGATACAATATCACTGTTGTTCGTGCCTTGAACAATTTCCACTTCATCTCTTAAATAAATGAAGTTGAATTTGTTATTCGTGAAGTGTTAGCAGATCATGTGATAGAATGACGGGTCATTCCATCTGTCTCAAACAAAAGGTAAACAAAAGTTATTAAATTTACATAAGTCATTCTATAGTGAGATTAATCATATATAGTTCCTAAAATGGACTTATACTTCATATATCATACTGCTTAATATAATAAAACTAGTTTCTACTAAACAGGGACTTCCTGTAGGTCAGTGGTAGGCGATAAAGGCCAGTCGCACTTCGGTTGTGGGTTCGATTCCCATAGCCTTGTCCGACGCGATGGGCTGTCGCCCGTCCTGCAGGTTGTCCTTTTTCTAAAACTACATTACTATAACATCTTATCAATAATATCAAAAAAGAACTTCTTTAGTCTTATCCATAATACTGCAGTCCACTCTCATAATATAGTGAAAACAATTACCAGAGATTTAATACCATCGTTGATCCCCATAAGATATGTCTTGTTGGTCACATTCTAAACATTCAAAGTCCTTAATCATGTATTCTCTTGAATACCATAGTGAAAACATGAATGCAGTTTAAAGTTAACACTTTCCACATACCAAAATCCTCAAAATTCTATATACTCAAACCATGATATTACTTAGTCCTTATATCAATCATGAGCTCATGAATACTGTCAAACATTTCATTTTCCCCTTATCCCTTCATTATGCGCATATCATCTTCATTCCAAAAATATCTGAATAACCTTTCATGGATACTGGTAACATTAATCAGACAACAATGTTACAATCCTTACATGTCTCTTTATTCCATAGTACCATGAGATTACTTATACAACATTACACATGATAAACATGTAATCATTCCACTACATTCTTAAACCATTGACCGAGCTTCAACAATTCTTTCATCTCACATACCATTGGTAGTCTCTTCATCATCATCCACATAAATACTTCCCATATGACCATACTGATTCTCTTCATGAGTCTTTCCCTTAGGGCATTTGTTTGCATAATGCCCATACATTCCACATTTAAAACACTTAACCATTTTTGATGTCGTAGCAATACCATTATCCTCATCCATGGTGTTAACCGACCCTTTTCCTTTTCACTTACTTGCTTTGTGTCCTTCTTTTCCACACCCAAAGCATCTTCCAGTTCCCTTGAAACATTCTCCTTGATGCCTCTTCCCACATGATTTACATAGGGGAAATTGATCTTTCTTTCCTCTATGATCATCATGGAACTCCATCTTTCTCTTATTAGTCGAGTCAGGAAACTTACCAAATTTTACTTTATTGATCATATTATGAGATTGCTGATTCGGCATAATAATGATGTTTGGACTTCCAAATCCCATTTCATTTGGTTGCTCATAAAGAATATCATTCCATTGTCCATCATTTCTTCCATTATCGTGAATCACCTTGTTTCCAGCCATTTTCTAAAACCCAAAAAGAATAGCATGAGAGGCAAAAATCATGCTAGGGAAAACAACATAATAAAGGGGGAGTACCTTGAACATCTAACATCTTAGGTTTAATTCTATGATCGTTAGCGTAGTTCTAGTACTATAACCTATACGTATACTTAACCTTAGGGACATCCCTAGACATACCTTAGAAATATCTCTAGGGATCTCACTAACGTTTTCACATCCTAGTTTCCAAAGGTTGACTAAACCTTTCCTCTGATACCAACTGTAGAGACCCGTATCTTGACTTACATGGACGTTACATTACATTTGCGGAATACTTAGTACATAACAAAAACACACACACAAGGATCGTAATAGTTTAGTGTCTTTGGAAACTCGGAACGTAATCTTCTAATCGTGGTGAAAGATCTTCAATATCTCCCATAACGATCTTCCCTTTTTTTTTACCTAAAAACCTTTCTTTATATCCTGGGGAAAAGAAAACATAAAAGGGTGAGCTCAAATGCTCAGTAAGGGTAAACAAAAGAAATATCAATCACATCATATACATAAGAACATAGCTTTTGGAAATCTTAACCTGCAAAAGAGCTCATAATATCTTAACATGGAATAAATCATAGAAGTGAAAATGAGATCCCCATAATCATAACATAAAACTTGAAACTTTGTGGAATGCACACATAATCATGGAAAATCATTTCTTGTTAGTCATGACTCATTGCCAAGACTATCTTAGTGGACAAAGTCCCTTTCTGAACCGAGTTCACTCCTCGTTTCAGTCCTGTATCACTGAACCGAAATAACCTTCCGTTCCAGCCATGTCTATCTCATGAGATATAAAATCATTACCCAATGCATTGGAGGGAGATATATGTCCCACCCATCTTATAATGAATCCTTTCTTATGTGTGCCACATAATCATAAACCATACATCATCACATAACACATGTAACAAAAATGGGATTCTTGAAACATCATGACATCATAAAACAAACCATATAAGATAAAGGAATTCATAAAAATATTTCCATCACAACATAATCAAATCCATGTAATAATAGGGATAAAAACAGAACCCTTTTATTATCTTAGATGGAAAATAATTTTGATAAAATACTTGAATTGAATTCTTGAGGAAAATATCCTTTCTTCTTCAAAATCCATTTCTTTTCACAAAACATCATGCAATTTTAAAAGAAAGAGATTTTATTGAAAATAGTCATGAAATATTTTAGAGGAAGCTTCATGAAAATAAGGCTTTATAAAACAGTATAAATCCGTTTGTGCCGTATAAGTTAAAAAAAAACATTCTTCGTACTTTTGTCGGAAAAGTCAAAAAGTACCTCGTACGAAAAACGAAAAAAGATTCCTTTCATATCCTTTACTAAAAACTCATAGAGGGGTAAAATTGGATTTAAACAATTGTAGGTGGATGGAAATAATATTACATATTTAGGGAACATGGATGTGGATGATAAAATACACCCCAGTAAATACTTACGAATAAACAATCTCGGATAAAAATGAGATTGTGATATTTCCCTTACCTTAGGTCCGACTTGCTTTGTAAGTGTCTGAACCTCCTGTATAATAATTTAAATCATGTTATTGACTTATTAAAGAATCATATTCATTGTTATGATATTATATATGGTTCACTTATGACATTATATTACCCGTTCTTTTGTAAATTCCATGTTAAAGAAGCGTTTTGGGTAAAATCGTTTCATTTATCGTAGGTGTTTTGATTTGTTGTTCTTGACATTATTATTACTTATATCATGATTTACTTACTTCCAGAATATAAAATACGATTCATATATCATATATATTCAGTATATATATATATATAATAGATAGATAAATGAAATGAAAAACACCGTTCATGGAGACGGTAGTCCGTACGTACGCATGAACGCTATTTTCCTTTCCTTATTGTCTTGAATGGAAGTAAGTAGATGACATACATATATATATATATACATAAATCCAGTAGCTTTATAATGTCATATATTTCATTATTATTTCTTATATATACTTTATAATCATTCTTAAATGGTTAACATGGAGAATGAATCTCATCGCGTCGTGGAGACGGTGGTCCGTACGTACGCACGAGCGATGATAACATTTCTATAAATATTGAATTGAATTGGAGTGGATTATACAATATATCAGAATCAATATGATGTTGTAATAACTATGTATAGTTATTCTTTACACCATTATACCCATCCATGTAAGGTGGTGGTGGAAAATAGATTACACCACGGCGTGGAGACGGTATTCCGTACGTACGCACGCGCGGTGATTTCTTTTTCCGTAGGATGGATAGATGGTGAAATAGGGTTGTTTCATACATATAATAACATATCAGTATATGAGTGATACTGATGTTATTACTTCATAATGAAACAACCTAAGAAGAAGAAGTGGAAGAAGAAATAAAGATGAAAGAATTGGTAACGGTAATTACCTCTTCTTTGAAGTGCCTCTTTGAGACCTCCTTTTAGGGTACTAAAATTGGTCTTTGAGGAAGACCAGAACCTCTAGGATGTTGCTAGGGAAGTGGAGAAGAGATTTTGGCAGGGGTTGGCCGAGCTTGAGGGCTCAAATTGGTGTGAGGAGGAGGGGGAGGAGGTGTCCTTTTATAGAGGAGGAGAGGGGCACCTTAGGAATTCTTAAAAATATTAATTTATAATAAATCTAACCCCACTTAAAAACCTCCAAAAATGACTCATATTCGAATCTTAGATGAGATAGGGTTGTAATATCATCAACCAATCAAATTTAGACATGTTTGGATCTTATTTTAAACCTTATCAATTAGATTTAACTCTAAGTTAAATAATTTAACTTTTACCGTGTCTTTTTGTTTTTTTCACTATATGGTTAATACACTTACTATAACATGCCAAACGAACCCCAAATTGTATATTATTAATACATATATCCTTATTTAAGTCATTTGGCCGAACCTTAGATTTTTAGGAATAAAATAACAATTAATAATATAATATTTGATTTAAAAACTATTTTGTGTCAATTTTGACACTATTTGATATATGATTTTTGTGAAAGTCATAACAGAATTATATGTTCGAACCAAGTTGATTAAATCAACACTAATATATCATAGTAACCTAGAAAATTAGTGGAATTCATAAAAAGTCTTAAATTACATTTATTTTGGTATTTATATTATCAATTATGTCAATATTTCATTAATAAGATAATTACTGCATCATTTTTGTGTCATAATTAAATTAAATTATTTGATTTTTAAAAATTACAAATAAAATACCATCATGTAGGAAATCTTATTAGATTTCTAATGAATATTTACAATCGAATTTATCTTATGTATAACCCCATATTAAAAATGATTTACTTATTAAACTTTGATTTTAACTATTTTAACCCTTCTTTAAATAAATTAATAATAAATGTCCTAATCTAATCCAAGTGGGCCAAAATGGTCATATTTTATTCCTAAGTTTGTTTTTGGTCGAATTACACTTGTCCAATAGAATTAAGACATGTGTTAGGGTAATATTAATATCATATTTACCCTTAGTTACCCTATTTACTATTAACCGCGGTAAAAAAAGTAAAAAGTTACTATTCACCAAAAAATTATTTTCATCTCATTGAACCACATTTTAGTCCTTGATATTAACCGTGTCTCTCAGATTTTCGAAATTCCATTCACAGAAGCGGTAAAATTAAGTTTTATGCAAAAATTCAGTTTTTAACCAACCACTTAGTAGTTTCACTATTCATCAAAAATTGATGTTTTTCAGAACAATGCCAAAATTTCATCCTAAGCTATATTTCATATTCCGAATTCAAAAATGAAGTCTATTTTACCAAATTCATATCATAGAATTTTCATTAATTAATTTTATAATTAAATCCCGATGTTAAAACAAATAGCGTGTTTTTAAGAAACAATATCTATCAAAAGATTGACACTTGATTATGTCTGGTTTAAATGTGAAATTACATCCAATGACCAACATTGTATTAAATTGTAAAAATATATTCTAAATATACTTTAAAACCACTCAAATTAATAATCTATCACTATTAATTATTTCGATTAAAAAAGTTGTTTTTAATTATAATTTAGTAATTTTCACTATTCATCAGAATATGAAAGTTATCCGAAAAGTACCAAAATTTCACCTTAGGATAAATTCGATACTCCGAATCCAAAAATAAAGTTCATTTTGAAAAATAAGATTTACTGGATTTCAAAAAGTGGTTATTACTATTCATAACGGCTAGTTTTAATAATATTTTTATAGCATATCGTTGTTTAGTGAAACTCGGTATTGCGTACAACACACGCTATCGAGGAAGGTCGCGATTGCGTGTAATGCAAGGCAAGTCAAGGATGTGTGTTGTGCAAGCTCCTTTTGGTGTAGCGTACAACACAAGACATTAATAAAATTAAAAAGAATATTTTTTTATAAAATCTTGGGCTGTTACAGTCCCTACCAATATAGTTAGACTAGGTACCTGTAATCTTCCATGTGCCACAACCGAGGAGGTATGTGCATGACCATTCGTATGTTATCAACTAAGGGGAGTTGGAAATTGAGGATTGATCTACCTTTGTAGACTACTGAGTAGAGATCAAGGATCGATAAGAGAAGATCATATGTGTGTGAATGATTCCATTGGTGAATGTATAATGAAAACATGAGGATTTATAGGAGAGATTATTGGAGTGGGAGACCCAGATGTTACCCACTACCCTCAACCTTTTGAGTATGAGATTTTCTTTTTGGGACAAAAATTCCTAAGGTGGGGAGAATTCAATGAATCTATTTTTTCAATGTTATGATTTTGAATATATATAGTAATATTTTTAGAGTTAAGAGATGAGTCGGTGTGGGATTCTAAGGCACATGGGGGTCAATATTGATATTATATAGATAGTAAAAATATTAATATCATGCATGCGTCATTAATGTTAATAACAGATAAAATCCTGAAAGAAGTTTTAGAATGGAAATTTTTGACCACCATTGAATGTGAAACATGGTTTTTACCCTAGGAACAACATAATCTTTGTTGTCTTGGGATATTGGTCTCAAGAGTCATCATGGTCTAAATAATTAAATAAATTAACTAAATAAATTAAACAAATTGAATTTAAAATAATAACATAATATCCTCTATAAATATACATTTATATCCAAATAATATGGCTAAATACATAACCTTGAGTATTTGATATGATCCCTAAGAGGAGATCTTGGATAATGATGATAGATTGAGTATCATTTTTTCTAACAGAGTTCATGGATCTCACTAATGATAATGGAACATGAATGTCTTTTAATAATGATTGATCCAACCTTGAGGTAGGGAATTTTATTTTCAATTTTTTATTTTCACATTTTATTATCATATGATAAACATGAATCAAATCCACTAATAGATTGATTCACATGTCGTTCATGTTTTTGGGATCAGTTTTATCTTCATAGGATTTTGGGAATTGATATTATTTATTTGTTGGTCTTTTTTTCATTATGATAGAATCAAATCAAGCCTAACATGAACAATAGTTTATTTTCATTCCAATTTTTGATCTTTTCATTTATTCATAGTTTCTTCACATGTTCATTACTGACATTTCCTTTAGACTGGGGTTCAAAAAATACCTGATATTAGATCATTGCACAACCATTATTCGACACAATAAATTGAAAACGTGGGTTCAGATTCATGATCAAGGAAGAGATCAAGGTGTAATGAATATGATAGATGATTGGAGGTATGAAAAGAGTATATTGGGGTTCCCCTTTTTCTTGGATTAGTGTGGATTGGTTTCATAGTGACAAGGGAGCTAATTCTAGTGAGTTTTGTGTGGTTGGAATCCAACTGATAGTGATATATGGACTCATATGGATCGAGAACCATATTCATCGGTGAGATTGGTGATATATTTGAAGATAGAAACTACATGGATGAAAAAACATTAGTGCTATTAAATTTATGTAACATTATTAACTACACAACATGTAGACCAAAAAAGACATAATGTGAAGTCCCACTTCTGTTCTACTAGGGTTTCCACGCAAAACAAATAGCACTCACTGTGCGACACATGTTACACAAAATTTGACCACGTGTTGGGAGCTCAGCATGTACCCTAGAGTGTATATGGGGAGTGACATGCCTAGACACAATGGCATGGCCAGAGTGCATAGGCATAACCCAATACTCGGACATGAATAGGTACAAGGGCATGTACCAAATTACATAGTAATGGGTAGGCGACATGCTGAGTGTTGAACTAACCTCTACATGCTATGTACTAAGAGAGTAAACACCATGTATATGGATAAGTACATACTATTTTATAAATAAATACACTAGTAGACCAAAGGTAGGAAATACATATCGTGTACCCTCAGTACATGTTGTGTAATTTTTCTAAGGCAAGTGAAGTCCCTTTGTTTCTTTAGTATCGGAAAAGTTTAGTTTATTGTGATTCTTTAGTCCATCCCTATAAAGGTACAATGTGAAACTATTTCCTAAGAATATCATTGTGATTCGATCTCTGGATTTTTTCTTAGATAGAGTTCATAATATCCCTTCGTGTGACCATGGTGGGATCATCTATCATTCCTTGTTCATCATAGGTAGGGTTCATGATATCAACATGACCACCATGCATATGGAATTCATACCCTATCAAGAAGAAGATCCAGTTGGGTTTGTGGTATCCCCCAGTGGTCTTGGTTATGATATCTTATTTGGATTTTGGGATATTTATAGTTCCAATGAGTATTTCTTTGGTGGGACCCATCAAACATGATCCCTTGGAAGAACACCATTAGTTACAACATGTCCCATGGAGCGTGTTCTCTTGGAAGATCATTACCTTAGAGCCTCGAGCCGAATCCTATTACTAGAAGAATGGTTGTGATCAATTTGAGTCATGGAGTTTTTTAGGAGTAAATATGGGTTTTGTTTTATTGTTATGTATCATATCCTATTTTACATACCTTTGTGATGATATGACAACTATCTTGATGATTATGTTTTTCTATTTTAGGGTTTCCAATTGGGAATTTTTTAACACACCATGCATATACTCTTCCCACACATGTCATGTCTTATGCATATGGAAGACCATTTGATGTTGTCTTAGGAGGACTAGGAATAGGTAAAGAATGGTGAGCTAGAATGACAATGATTGGACCTAGTGTTGCATTTGATTGTAGTTCCCCTCATACTTAGTAGGTCTAACTCTTTATAACTTTTGTGTGGGATTTTATTTGGACCCTTTATGATTTATAGTTCTTTTTATCATACTTTTATGTGAGATAGATGTTATTCAAGCATTATGGTATCATTTTTATTTATCTTTCATTATTGTGTGGGAATTTGGAGGTGTGTGTGTGTGTGCAGGTACCTTAGAGTAATGCCTCGCATGTGTGTGATATACCTACTCGACACTGGTTTCTATCCCTTAGACTATTGGAGGTGGGATTAGGGTGCCATACTAGACTTATCACTAACCAGGAAATCCCCTATTGATCAGTTCATAACATACATTTCTCCAATACTATAGAAAACAAAATCCTCAACCATGCGTACATGTGGACTACCACTTCAATGGAACAATGTATTCCTCTTTTTCATTACCACCATTCATGGATGGACATAAGAATGGGATTTATGGATAAATATTATTTTTATTATATCATTAAAGTAATTATATGATAAATTGGTTATCCTATTAATTTTATGATCAATAAATGACCATCGTTAATTCAATAGTTTAAAACAAGTGTACTAAGAGGAGACTCTTTTTATTCACATCCTATAATATTTATAAATCCATTAATTGGTCCTCTAAATACAAAATATTATGTTATATCATAGTAATAAATAATAAATAATATCATTATTCTTCAGGTATAATGATATTACTTCAAAACCACCACATAATCATCTAGTAATCATGGTATTTTCATATTTGAATCAATTTAAACACCTACTTAAAAAATGATATGAATTTATATTATGGATGACTATGGGAACTTAATTACTAGTATAATATGATAAAATGATGTAAAAAATTATTTGTTTTTTTTATGTAATGTTATTATTATTATTAATCTCCTTAATTAAGAAAATACCATTCGTTCGTTAGGAAACACTAAAACAAGATCATCATCGATTTCACCTTCAAGGATAGTAACCAAAAATACCATGGAATGAAATTATACTTTTATAAATATAATTTAAAACCTATTCCATCACCTTTAGTGATCCTAGGATGATTAAATATGTAAAAATAATGATAACCAACACTGTTTTTAAGAAACTAGTTCAAAATGATGAAAATTATCTACACCATATATTGAAAATAGGTAATAACTAACTAGAATTCATATATAAAATGTTTATAAAAAATATTATAAATGAAAAATAATTTATTAATGTTCTTAAATAAGTTTTTATAATTTATATGTTTGTTATACAAGAGTTTAGATTGTGTTCATGGAATCCATGAGAAAATGTAAGAGTTTTCTTGGTAACAATTCTACTTCATTAAGATATAATACATTTTGTGAACCATGTTTTCCTTGTATTCTATATTTTCTACCCACGTATGTATTTTTTCATTTTTTTGAATATTTAAAGGGATATACTAATCCAAATCATATTAATTTCTTCCAATATCTATTTATTCAATTGTTACCCCTATAGTGGGTATTACTTGTATCTCAAGTTTCATTCATTGAGTTATGATTTCTATTGAACTTATTTCATATAATTTGGGTTCATTATTCCCTTTGTTGTATTATGTTGAATTATGTCATTGTTTTACATGTATTATAGTTTCCACTACATATATACTTGTTGTATATTCCTTACATTATGGGGTATGTTCACCGTAATGGATATTGGTAGTTCAATTTTCTTTTATTTTATTTATGAAGTTTTATATTGAAATTTATTCTTACATGATTGGTTTCTCAAAAAATAATAATTTTATTGTATTTTATAATCCTATTTTGAAAAATTATGTTATAATAAAAATAAGGTTTCATTATTCTTCTTATATTGTGGTTTTTGAACAATGGAATTTAAACTATTAAAAATACTCCATTAAAAATCAAATGTTTTATTTTGGATCCAAATTTCCTATAGAAAACATCATTTCATTTTAAAGGTTCTATTATTAAAATTTAATGTTTTCAAAACTTTTCACTTTAAATTTTTACAAGTTACTCTTTAAAGTTGTAAGATCTAATATTTCACTTTAGGTATTTTTTTATGTTTTAGATTAATTATCTTATTTTGGTTAAATAAGTGTTCCCCATGTTCATGAGAAGGCTTAGGGGTGTTTAGGGGGTTTGGGGAATGAAAGAGAATGAAAAAGGAATTTCTAGGCATATAGAATGGTTTGCGGATGATCAATGTAAACTGTATGGAGCATCCCAGGTAACTATGCATCCTTGGATAGAG
The DNA here is from genome assembly GCA_963277665.1 of Viscum album. Classification (NCBI taxonomy): domain Eukaryota; kingdom Viridiplantae; phylum Streptophyta; class Magnoliopsida; order Santalales; family Viscaceae; genus Viscum; species Viscum album. Next base: position 506,949,800 of record OY728159.1, read on the forward strand.
ACTTGTGCTTGTTTAACCCAAAGTTAAACTATCCATAGAATTCCCAGAAAACCATGTGAAGGTGTAATTTTGGGACAATAGCTCTCACATAGTTTACCCGCATAGTTAAGATCTGTGATTTTTCTTAAGGTATTTTTTATTTATGTTTCAGCTTAAGTCCCTTATTTTGGTAAAATAAGTGTTCCCCAAGTTTATGAGAAGGATTCAGGTGTTTAGGGGGTTTAGGGCATGAAAGAGGAGGAAAACTGATTATTTGGGAAAGTTTCATGGTTTGTGCATGGTTAGTGTAAACCGTACAAAGAATCCTAGGTAACTGTGCAACCTCAGATAGAATATTTCACATGGTTACCACATAGTTAAGCCAACTAAGAAAAATTTCCAAGAAATCATGTGAAATGGTGATTTTGGGACAGTAGATCTCTCACAGTTTGCGTATAGTTTGGATAACCATGCAGGTAAACCATACAGCCTACTAATGTTGAAAACATTACCAAAATGACATTATGATATTTTTAAACCAAACTCAGGATTTTCTCATTCCCCTCTTTAAACCTAGTGATGATACAAAGCTCCTAAGATCTTCCAAGCATGATTCTCCCTTATCTATAGGTCATCTGGAGTGCACTAGGTTGCGAATCAAAGATCTGGGTAAGTCTAATATCCTCCTTGCTTCCTCTTCTTGATTAGGGTTTGCATATTTCTTCTATCTCCTTAAGAATCTCAAAACCCCCTTTTCCCACTGAGATCTAGGTTAAGGCTTAAATGGTTGGTTGAATTGGGATCTAAGGATACGATTGAGGGAGTGTTCATCAACAGATTCAAGGTAGGTGGTCTACAAGTTATACCCCATAGTTTCGTTGAAGATTTGTGAATGCCCAACTTTGTTCTTTATCACTTTTGGATGTGATTTTGAAACCCTTGAATATATTTGGTATTTTGGGTGTCTAAATGATGAAGGGAAACCTTCATGGTCCCCAAGCAATGCATTGAGGATGATTTGACCCATTTAAGTCAATCCATGGGGTTTGTCGATACTTTCCGGACCTAAAATTAGAAAAGTAAGTTCTAGGTTGTTGTTCAATGATGTAGATCCCTTGTTGATAATGTTGATATTCTTAATGGAATTCGAAATGAGGTATTTGTTAATTGGATTTGAGGTAATATTCTTGTGAAATATGTTAGATATGCCTAAGCGAGTTAGTGCATATGAAATAGTTTTTATGCTAAATTGATAGTGGTTTATGGAATGGGAAATATGTTCAAGGGTATTTCATAAGTGGATTTATGAATGTGTATAATGGGTTAACATAATGTAATTGTTGAATACTCTTATTGAGCTAGGTTTATGAATGGGAATTGGGAAAAATGGGCTAAGTGATGTAAATGGAAATGTGTTAATGGGTTATGGCAGTATATGTTTTACCATGTTGATTGCTATGGATTATGATTGTTATATGTATTGGTTGTGTTTGGTTGTGATATTTTTGTGTGTGTGGTGAATGCATGTATATGAATGTGCACATGGCTTAAGGTGTGGGATAATGAAATGAGGCTCTTCCCAGGGGTCGAGTTGGACTAATACTCTAACTCCACCCATAATACACAACTTAGGTAAGGGGATAGAGCTTTATTACCATAATGGTTTCATTCCACCTCTCCAAATTAACATTTTTATTTTCCAACACTTTTAAGGGAAAGTGATAACCCTCACAGATAAATAGGATCAAGTATTAAAGTATTCAACCAACTTATTAAACACAATTCTAAGGCAATTGGAATCTCCTACCCTAAACAGATTCTAGGGAAAGGAACTAACCTGGCAGTCTGGATCAGCCTCTGAGATTTCTTCATAATGTTATGCTAGATAATACTAAGATTTCATATACTCATATTTTCTAATCTTATTCACATTAAATCCTCTAACCAGTATGCGGTCTTTCTTATCAATCTAATCGGCTTTCTCTCTGGTAATTTCCACTTGAATTAATCTTCCCATCATTTGATTAATATCTTCCCTCGTAGCATTGATCACCAGAAATGCATCCTTCATTTCTTCACCAGAATGCATGAGTAATTCCATCTGATTATCCACCTCCACATCCTTTAGAACCTGCAAGACGCTGGGGGATGGCCTCACACCACTGTCCAGGGGGAATGGTGTCCTCCACCACTGAAATTACCTCCTAAGATTAAAAGTTCATCTCCTCATGTTGGTCCTCTGCCTTAGATGTTTCTTCCTCTTTCTCTTAGGGTTGGATTACATCACCTTGCAGACCCACCTCTCCTTCCACTAGTAGGGTCACATGATCTTTGAATTTCCCCTCTTTTTTGGCCGACCGGGTCTCCATCGGCCCCAGGAGATAAAAGTAATCTTTACACCTCTTTGGATTCAGCATCTTGGAGACAATTCAGCTCCTTGAGTTTTTGTTTTATTTATTCCATTTCTTCCTTCTTTGAATGTGCAGACCTTTGATGGCCCTTTCCAATCCATTACCATGAGAGGATAACCCAACATCATCAAACTCAATCTCAGAGGGGAAATTGAGATTTCCTTCAAACTCTCCCTCATTACTCAAACTTTCAAACTGGTTGTTTATGTTTACACAAGACAAGGTCCTCCTTGGGTTGGTTTCCTATTTGGAATTCAACGACATGAATTTATTGGAGTTGGTTACCCAGAACAAAATTATTTTTACTTAATGATAAACTTATATTCAAGATTTTAAATATTAATAAATTCATTATCACAACATGATTTTTCTTCTGCATAACATAGCATGTGATAATGTCCCAATTGTAGCTATCACACTAAAAGGTCATAGTAGTTCCCCACTATGATGAGAACCTAGAAGTGCCATGACACTAATTTTGAATAAATTTTCTATGTCCAGATGATATCATTTAAAGGGACACAAATGATACAAGCTATAAAGTGTGGAGACTCAGAGGACTTTGAGAAACCTTCTCATGGTGTACCCCCTGGTAATATTCATTAGGATATTATGAGAATGAGACTTGAAAATATGAAATACACATTATAAGTTTCATTGGATATTTCTATTTTCAGTTGTGTGCAATGGTCTATAGACATTAATATTAATATTAATGGATATTATGAGTCTCAAACTTTGATTTATTGGAGAAAACTGTGACGATGTATGCTCATGGTGAGGTAGGATACTTTGGATGCCTCACGAGTAATATTGCATTAATGAATAATTAAATAAAGGATTTATCCATTCTGTTCATTTATAGATGTAAATACCTCAGGACCATTGATGGAAATAATATAGCCCAAATAAATTACTGGCCATGGTGTTCTCTAAGAAGGTTCTATTTCCAGAAACCAAAACAATGAGTTATAGAGTAGGTTGATGATATAGGCATGAAACCTTTTCAATTGGAGATATTGTGATAGAGGGATTATATTTCACATTAAGTGTTCGTATGAGGTGACATGTCATTGCGACATTAACTTCTGTCTCTTTGGTTACCTTGGCATGTTGCTAGATGCTAACCTTATACTTTAGGTAGGATTGACTAATTCCACTGAGAAAGTGGGTAGAGGGTCACACACTAAGTGTATTCGTAATCTCAGTTAAATAATTTATTATTTAAAAAATTGAATAAATTGTATTCCTAGTTGTGGTTTAATAATTATGTAGGTAAGACTGATCACAATTTAATTATTTTTTGGCGAATAATGCAGTTATATTTATTTACTTATTTAACAAATAAATAGTCATTATTCATGGTCTGATAAATATTTCAATGGTTGGGCAGACTTAGTTAAAGGGTCCAATGAAAAAATAATATTTAATTGTAAATTTCAAGCTAAGAAAAGGTCATGGAAATAATATTATTGTTGTTATTATTTGATATAGGGGTTCCACATGGAATAATAAAATAAATAATGGCACATTTTATAATTATTTTTTATTACCTAGTGAATTAAATTCCAAGTTACATATTATTCTCTTATTATACCAGGGGGAAAACCAAAGGCTAGAGATCCAATTTTGGTTGTGCACAACATTTTATAGAAAAATATCTCAACCCTAAAGAGCTCCTCTTTTTTCCAAGAACGCTCTCAAGAATGAGTGCAACCATCATCCATTGGACCAAAGAATGCTTTGAAAGCGGCTCTCAAGGCAATCAAGAGCAGGCGGTGTAAGAACAAGGACCTTCTATGCTAGCACCAGAGGACTCCTTCAGTGAAATCCAGAGATTCGTAGAGCATTTTTGGATTACCACTAGATGATATATACCATTGATATCTATAAAGATATAAAAGGCTCACCACATATCTGTGAGAAGACACATCAACAAAGAAAAAAAAATGGAGGTATTTATTTAATTTAATTAAATTAGTTACAAACAAAATATGTCTGTACTCTCTCATGGTTTTGTACCTATTTCTTATTTATCTATATCTTTGATTTTATTTTGTGGATTATGGGATTCATCATTATATTTATTCCAAAATAATCATTTATCATGGTAAAATTTAAAGTTGGGCGTCGGCCCAACCGTGCTTCTACTACACCCAAAACTTCAAGTGGTATCAGAGGGGTTATATTTTCATTTATAATTATTTAAATTATTTATTGATGATTTATGTTTTAATAATTTTTTTTTCAATTAATGTTTAATGGTTCTTGTAATCTGAATTTTGAGATCTATTCTTCCTCTTTAATTTTTTACAGATCTAACAGAAATGAATACTTTTATGATTAAAATTAAATCAAGGATCTCATCAGGAGGAACCAACTATTCTTTCCACATAACATGATAGTACATGCCGTGTATTCAAAGTTACTTGTCGTGTAATTTTCCATACATGACGTGTAATCTGAATCCCACACCATGTATTTGTGTTCGTTTCATGAAGAGTAATTCATAAATTAATCATGTCGTGTGCGTTAATGACATGTAGTGTAGTTTATTATTACACCGTGTGTTAACCAGGATAGAGTGGAACATGGTTAGTCAGACTACTTGTCTTGTGGCCCCACTGGACACGATGTGTAGTCCCTTCGGGTTAGGGTCAGGTCATGTATCTCATACATGGATTGCCCAGCTGGTTACCCTGTAATGCATAATCTACATGGCGTGTGTCCCACTAGACACGTTGTGTACAATGAAGATTTTTGAAGTACACCACACACACCGTTTTCTTGGGTGTGTACTACAGATGGATGGTGATGAGGGTACACACCATGTAGTCAGATCTACATACTATGTACGTTTTCCAGATTATGTAGATTTCAAAATTGATTATTATATTATATAACCCTTGAGACATGTACCCTCATGTGGGTGTAAATATGGGACACAACATGTTATAGGTGTTTGATATACATATATATATATAAATGTTTAATTAACATATGTGTAATGTTAAAAGATTTTCACGTCACGTATGAGTTGCATTACAATGATAATTATTTGTGACTTCTACATGTCAGAAAGAATAAAGATTATTCAAGTATAATACATGTTTGGTAGTTTTGGATGGGTATTAACCAGGTTGACTCCAAGTTATAGGTTATGTACATAGTTAATTTTAAATGATTTTATTAAGTTGTTTAAAATTATAATGGATGATAATCTCAAGGAAATTAAAAAAAGGATTAAGATAAAAGTATCTATGAATTAAAGATAACAATTAATCAATTCGAGCATGATTTATCTTAATAAGAATGATTAAATAATGGAATGCTAGTTTTATTAAATTCATAATTTTTTTCATGATTTTGGATGATCATGACCTAGACCATACCTTTGTATGTGATTGGTTTCCTTTTAATTTATTTGTTAAATTAAAATTGTTGGCATGCATGTCGTCTCCTCATTAATATGCAGAGTCTCTATTTCCATGGTTTATTTTATGTAAAACCCCTTTTACCCCTCACCTATGTGTGAGTAAAAAACATATGTAATGGATGGAGATCACATTCTAGTGGAGGCGATTCAAGTTAAGATCTAAGGAAAAACCAATCTGAGGAGATACAAAGGTGAACAGGTGGAAATATATAAACATAATCCTTAAAAGTATCAATGTGTTCATCCCCTATGTTAGGGTTATTGTTTAAACCATTGGATAAACTAAACATTAGAAAAGATCATGATCATACCATTTATTTTATTTATGCCAGTTATATGGTTATTCATTATTGATTTATTATCACGATCACTTAATTAAATGAATTAAAAAGGAGGAAATATGGAACTAAAATAAAATGAATTATGCGTAAATATTATCAAGACATGGTTAATCACTTAATTATATCCCACTTAATATTAACAATCATGTGAAAAGATAATAAGTGGAAATTTACTCATAAAGGATAAAATCCCTCAATAAAATATTAAGTCTATATAACCTTCCATTAATTTGGTTCGAGTCGAACCAATAGTTCAAAGTACATGGATAGGAAAATTTGGGGTGCTTTCAGTTATTGGGGAATTCTAATTTTAGGTTTTTGGTTGACTTAACTTATTTTACATCAATGGTTCACTTCCAAAGTAGGACATGGTGTAACCGAGGGGCAAGGGTTAAGGAAATATAAAATAATTATTTTAGGATTGGGGAGTCCACTAAACAGATCAATGAGCTATGAGTTAATGTAATTTTCATTTAGAATGCCTACCTAAAACAATTAAAGTTTCTTGACCAGCCAAAGTCGGGGTTATGAGAATGGAATATAGATCCTTGCCACTAGAATATCCAAAGTAACAGTATATTATGAAGCTAATGGTGAGGGCTATTGGGTTCTAATAAAATAGTGGGAGACTAATGAATATTTATTTATTTATTTGTCTTAATTTTATCATATAAAGTACTAAAACTCTATTCATAATATTTGTGTTAATAACATTAAAAATGAAATCAAACATATTATTGTGATCCATACTTGAGAAAGAAAATCTTCTCACGGGAACTAATTTACATGAGTGGAAAAGGTACCTTCGAGTTATCCTTCACCATGAAAGGAAATTGTATGTGATTGAAGAACATTTAGCAGTTGCGCTCAGGAATGAGGCGAGTGATGAGGAGATCTCTATGTACGAGAAACATATCAATGATGATACGGATGTTCAGTGCCTGATGCTATACTCCATGACCAATGAGATTTTGAAGAAACATAAGGAAATGGATGATTATAGAGTGATGTATCACCTTTGGGATCTCTATCAAGAGAAGGTGAGACAAGAGAGGTATGAGATCTCCAATGATTTGTTCACTACTAATGTTGGAGAGTCTAAACCAGTTGGACAATATGTAGTCAATATTATTGGCTACATTTAGCATTTAAAAATCTCAGGGATTATATTCCTGGATGAGTTGCATACATATCTCATACCGTCATCACTGCGCATGGGCTTCTCCATTTTATTATGAATTATAATATGAGCAATAATGAGAAGAGTTCATCAAAACTTCTGACCCTGATTATCCAAGTGGACAAGGACATGGGGCATGAAAAATCTATAGTCCATATGATGAATAGGAAGAGGAAGGACAAGATAAAGTGGCCTAAAATATACAAATAGTATAAATCTTCTGAGCACTATCCAACCAAGAAGAAGAATATCCAAAGGTAGTGTAAGGAAAATTAGGCAGTATGCTTTGAATGTGGCAAGCTAGGCCACTAGAAGAGGAATTGCACCCAAAGGTAAGGGGAAGCCAAATGTTTGTTATTTATGGAGTGAAATATTTCCATTTATACACATTGGATATTAGATACATCTTTTAGTGAACATATTTATATTAAAATTCCGAAACCAAGTAGATTTTAGAAAATTTACATAGGAGAGGTGGATCTATGAGCTGCCAATGGTTCGAGGCTGGCTGCTCTTTCCATTGGTGAATACCACATTTCATTGCCGACTATGATGATTTTGGTTTTACAAGACTGTTATTATGTACCAAGTGTTACTAAGATCCTAATTTATGTATCGATTTTAGATATATATGGATTTACTTGCATGTTTAGAAATAAATGTTCTTTCTTTTTTAAGGAAAACATATGTTACGGTATGGAACATTTAAATAATGGTCTATATGTATTAAATTATGAAAACCAAGTGTTGGAAATTGATAATAAATCCAGTTTACAAGACTCATATAACACCCAGTTGTGGCATCACCACCTTGTTCGTGTAAACGAGAAGCGGCTGACGAAGCTCTACCAAGATGGTTGTTTCGAATATTTTGATATAAAACCACTCGATAGATGTCACAATTGTTTAAAAGGGAAAATGACAAAATTGGCATTTGGTGGATAGGGTGAACGAGTGAAAAAAGCTTCTAGGATTGGTACACAATGATGTGTTTGGACCATTCCCGGTAGAAGCTAGAGGACGATATTCTTACTTCATCACTTTTAATGTTGACATGAGTAGATATGGATATACTGAATTAATGAGGTATAAGTCCGAATCCATTGAGAAATTCATGAAATTTAAGAATGAAGTAGAGAATAATCTTGGTAAGAAGATAAACAAGCATCAATTAGATCAAGGTGGAGAATATCTTAACCAATAATTCATCAACCTTTGACAAGAGTTTGGGATTCATTCTCAACTCACTCCACCTTATACACCATAGTGGAATGGTGTCAGTGAAATGAGGATTCATACCTTGTTGGAAATGGTAAAGTTGATGATGAGTCACACAAATCTCTCATTATCCTTTAGGGGATATGCATTACAAGCTTCATTATGCACATTAAACTGGGTACCAACCAATGGGGAAAATGGAATCCCATTCGATTTATGGAGTGAAAGGAAACCCGTTTTGTTGCATATACGTGTATGGGGATGTGAGGAGTTTGTTAATGATTTCTCAGCAAACGGACTAGTACCATGGGGCATGAGGTGTATCTTTATAGGGTATCCCATAGAAACAAAGGGATACTACCTATAAAACCCCTCAAATAAGAAAGTGATTATTTCCAGACAGTCCGTCTTTCTTTAGAGGGAGAACATCCACAAAAAGTATAGTGGGACCAAGATTGAATTTGATGAATTTGGTGCCCAAGATACATTGGATTTGGTAAAAGAATAAGTTCCATAGGTCCCCATGGAAGAAGTTGTTCATGAAACACAAGTACAATGTAGGTGTGTAAGAGAGGTAAGGGAACTATAGAGATATGGTTTTCATTTCACTGAGGATAGTGACTCATTATTGTTGGACAATGATGATCCTATCTCTTAAAAAGAGGATGTATAGAGCTCATAAGCTGTAAAATGACTTGAAGCTATAAATTATGAGATGGATTCCATGTATCATAACCAAGTTTTGATTCTAGTCAATGCGCCAGTTGATGTAAATCATGTTGGATGTAAATGGGTATTCAAGAAGAAAATGGACATGGAAGTTAAAGTAAGTACCTATAATTTAACCATAGTAGCTAAAGGTATTAAACACCATCAAGGAATTGATTATGATGAAAAATTTTCACCAGTTTCCATGTTTCAATCTATTAGAATCACACTTTCCATAGTATCTTCCCATGACTATAATATTTGACAGATGAATGTAAAAATTACGTTCCTTAATGGGAACATTATAGAAGATGTCTATATGACACTACCAGAATGGTTTGCGATACCAGGTGATTTTAAAATGGTTTTCAAGTTGCAAGGATCTATTTATGGATTGAAGAAAGCATCCATGTCATGGAATATTCGATTCGATGAATCCATAAGGGAATTTGGTTTCATAAAGAATGAATGTGATCCATGTTTTTACAAAAAAATTTATTGGGAATGAGGTCATTATCCTAGTACTATATGTTGACAACATATTGATTATTGGAAATGACATACCAATCCTACATTTAGTTAAGGACTGGTTGAACGAGTTCTTCTCTATGAATGACTTAGGTGAAGAAGCCTGCATTATAGGGATTAAGATAATTAGTGATAGATCCAAGAGGCTACTTGGGCTATGTTAGAGTACATACATTGACCAGATACTAAATAGATTTAGTATGGAACAATCCAAGAGGGGATTGGTTCCAGTGTCACATGGAATACATCTTTCTAAAAAATGCGTCCTATGAACAATAGTAGAATGATAGAATGAGTAAGATACCATATGCTTCGACAATAGGATAAATCATGTATGGCATTTTATGTAATGGAATTGATGCTGCCTATGCACGGATCATGGTATGAATATATCAATCAGATCCAGGAGAACAAAATTATACTACTATTAAGGATATCCTTAAGTATCTGATAAGATGCAAGGATATGATCCAGGTGTATATAGGAAATGAGGAGCTTGTCATTAGTGGGTATGCTAATGTTGGTTTTCAAAAAATCCAGAATGATCTAAAGTCGAAATCAGGATATGTTTTCTATCTCAACGGAGGATTTGAGAGCTGAAAGTGTTCAAAGAAGCCAGTTGTTGGTGATTCTATAGTAGAATTTGAATATTTAGTGAATTCTAAAGTAGCCAAGGTATCCATTTAAATTTAGATCTTTTTCTAGAAGCATGATTTATTTCTTCGATGTAGAGACCCTATCACATTGTATGGTGATAATACTGAAGTGGTGGATCTTGAAAAGGAGTCAAGTTCACATCAGCAGACAAACCACATACTCCATAAGTATCACCTCTTGAGGGATTTTCATCAGATGGTTGAAGTTGATGTGAGAAGAGTGTCCACGGAGGAGAACATGGAAGTCTCCTTCACTAATGACATATCTCAGCAGAAGTATGAATATCATGCAAGAGAAAGTGGACTGAAGGTTATTCTCAGTTGTCTCTAGTGCAAGTGGGAGTCAGTTGGAGTTTGTCCCCTAGAACATAATTCTTTGTACTTAATGATGAAATTATATTTATTGTTGTGAATATTAATAAATTCTTTATAACATCATGATTTTTCTTCTGCATAATAAAGCATGTGATATTGTCCCAAGAGTAGCTGTCACAATAAAAGGACATAGCAGTTCCACTCTATGATGAGAAACCAGAAGTGCCATGACACTATTATTGAATAAATTTTATATGGTTAGATGATATCATTTTAAGGGACACAAATGATAGTGGCTATCAATGGTGGAGACTCATAGGACATTGAGGCACCTTCTAATAGTGTACACCCCTGGTAATATCCTATAGGATTTTATGAGAACGAGACCTGATAGTAAGAAATCCACATTATAAGTTTCTTTGTATGTTCCTATATGTGAATGAGTGTAATGGTATCTAGACATTAAGATTATTATTAATGGATATTAGGAGTCTCACACTTGATGTATTAGTGAAAACCGTGACGAAATCTTCTTGCAGAGAGGTAGGATACGTTGGGTGCGTCACGAGTAATATTGCATTAATGAATAATACAAGAAAAGATTTATCCCTTTATTAACAGAAGTAAATATCTCAGGCCCTTTGAAGGAAATGTTATAGCCTAAATAAATCCATGTTCATGGTGTTCTCTAGGAAAGTTCTATTTCTGAAAATTCAAAGAACAAGTTATCGAGAATATAGGTTGATGACACTGGAATGAAACCTTCACGATTAGATATATTGAAATAGAATGATTATATTACACGGTAAGAGTTTTTATTATGTGACATGTCATTGCAACATTAACATCTTTCTTTATGGGTTCCTTGGTGTCTTTCTATATGTCAACCTTGGACTTTAGGAAGGCTCGCCTAATGCCACTAATAAATATTCCTAGTGGGTCACACACTAAATGTATTTGTAATCTCAGTTAAATAATTTATTATTTATGAAGTTGAATAAATATTATTCCTATTTTTGGTTTAATAATTATTCTTGGTATGCCTGATCGCATTTTATTTATTTTTCATAAAATAATGTCATTAGATTTATTTTTTTTTATTTTTTAATAAATAATTAGACATTATTGAAGGTCCGATAAACATTTCGGAGGATGGGAGGACCAAGTTAAAGGGTCCAGTGAGAAAATAATATTTAATTACAACTTAAAATCTAAGAACATGACATGAAAATAATGGTATTGCATTTATTATTTGATATTAGGGTTTCACATGAAATAATAAAATAAATAACAGAACTTGTATTAATTATTTATTATTACCTAGTGAATTAAATTCTCGGTTACATATTATTATTTTATTAGCCAAGGGGGAAACACACAGGGTAGAGAGCCAATTTTGGTTGTGCACAACATTTTTTTGAAAAATCTCTCAAGCCTCGAGAGCTCCTTTTTTATCCAAGAATTCTCTCAAGAATGAGATCCACTATCCTCCACCGGATCAAGGAACACTTTTGAAGTGGATCTCAAGGCGATCAAGGGAGGACAATGCAAGCACAAGGAACATCCATTATAGCACCTAGAGAATCCTTAGCGATGTCTATAGATTCATCAAGCATGTGTGGATTACAACTAGAGGAGATCTACTCTTGATCTCTATATAGCAAAAAAATTCTCACCATAGATTTGTGGTCAGACACATCAATGATGAAAGAAATCCTTGGAGGTATTTATTTAATTAAATTAAATTAATAATAAAACAATATGTTGATCCTCTATCAATGTTCTGAGACACTTTCTTCATTATATAAATATTTTATTTTATTCCATGGATACTGGTTTTCATCATCATATTGATCCCAAAATAATCATTGATCATAGTAAAATTTAATGTTGGGAATCATCCCAACCGTGCTTCTATTGCGCTTGGAACATAAAGTTGTGATATGTTATCCCTAGCGAGTTAGGGAATTACTTATTCCCATATGAAAACGATGAATTCCATGAACCTTGAAGGGTTTATTATGAACTATAAATGAATATACATAATGAATTTCACCTTGGTTAGTATAGCTACGTAGAGATAGTTAACTAGTGGCCTCTAAATTGTATTTCCTTTTCTTGTTATTTATTTATATTTTCATGCACTATATGTTAGACTAGATATTTTTAGACACTATTGGTGGGGGCCTATTTAGTTTTACTCACACCCTAATCAGTCCGCCATTGGGTACCCAAGAAGATTTCAGGCTTGCAGGTCAGGACAACGGTAAGTGACCTATAATAGGGAGTTGATTCGGACATGGGACATGCATGGATGAGTTTAGAAACATGGAGTTAGGAACGTTTTGGGGATTCCTTAGTTTGTATTTATTTTGGGTCTTTTTCAATTAGAATTGTAGCATGACATGATATATTTATTGTTGTGTTTGGTTTGTACCCAATTTGGAAGATCTTTAACTATGCATGTTATTAGTTTTTTCTAATTGTTTCCACTATTTATATTTTTTTGTGATATGGATTGCTCTAGTAAAGTGAGTATTGTATCCCCAGATGACCTATTAGATCCTTTCTACTAGTTGTAAACTTCTTTCGTATGGGGATGTGTGCTTGAGGTCATTTGATGACCCAACTCGGGGCACCGATTTAGTGGCACCTAGGTCGGGGATGTTACAAAGTTTTATTAGAGGAGTTCTTTTCTATTTCTTACTATTTGGGATAGTATATTAGGGTAGTTTCAAGCCTCGGTAATGAGCTTATTATTGGGGGTATATAACCTAATTACATGGGGAAACCCAAGTCACCCAGGGCAGGAATTGTTGTTATTGTTGTGTGTTGTTAATTTTTTTGACATTTCACCATTTGGTGATGCACATGTGGTGTGATGTGAGTGTTTTATGAAATTTTTCTAGTGGATGAAATGGAAAAAGGTTGTACATTCATTCATCATTTTAGACACACACACAAATATAAGTGACATGAATCATAGTAGGAACACACACATGGGATGGGTGCGTGGGACATAGAGGGTAGAATGCCTTTGAATTTCTTAAAGGAGGTAAAAATTGTGTCTAACAAAGCAATACAAATGTGTTAAAATGGGGATAAATTTCTTTAATTATAATTAAAGAATTAAAATTTATAAAGGGTGTTATGTGAAATTAACTTTTATTAGAGTAATTTGTGATGTGATAATTGTTTTGAAATTATGTAGAAGGAAAGGTTTTTGGTTGTGTGAGTTAGTTTCCTCGTGTTAGCCATGACCTCAGTAGGGATGTTTGAGGGTAGTGTGCTGGGTATGATTAGACCTATTTGGGTGGTGTATGTGAAATTTATTTTTGGTGGATAATGAATATCCTTCCATTATAATTGAGGAATATTTATGGTGTTTATTCTAAAGTCGGTGTTTGGAATTGTAGGAAAATGCCTCCATAAAGATGTGTGTCAGTTGGGAGATGGGAGGACGTTGCTGAGAATTATCCACTAGTAGTAGAGCAATATGATATGGTGATTCCGGATTATAGGAAAGATTAGTTCCTCGATAATCTTTCTTGTTTTATGAAGATGATGTAATGGGACCCATGGCGGGTTGTTCTGAGTACGTTCAAGTTGACTAGGGAGTTTGAGTTGCAGCACCCTCCAACCTTCACTAGAGAGGGTTGGCCAGAGGTATTAGAGTTTTCGAGAGAGTCTTTCTATAATATTTTTTATCATCTAGAGGCTCCTCGTGAAAAGTGAGTCTAGTTAGAGGCCTACTTGTTAAGAGGTTAGTCCAAGCACTGGTGGGATATTATGGTTTAGATGGAGCAGGCTGAAGGAATGACATGGAAGGATTTCCAGGAAACATTTCCAGAACATTACAACCCAGAAACCTTGAGTTAGAAGAATGATTCATAGTTTTTGAGTTTCACTCAAGGGGTAGTTCCATTGATGTATTATTCTAGTAATTTCAATGACTTGCACCAATTCATCCCATTGATGGATAGAGATGGGGTGAGTACAAAAAAACACTTACAAGATGGGATTAGGCATGAGATTAGGTCCCAAGTGAACATCTTCCTTCTAAAGAGTTTTGTAGAGGTAGTGGACTAAGCCCTTATCTCAGAATGGAACTTGAAGGGAGCTTCAGGAGGTAAAATTATGGTGACAACTAGGAAGACATTTTGTGCATCTTTTGAAGGATGGAAGCATCGTTTTGGAAATTTCCAACATGGAGAAAGTACATAGAAAATTCAAAAGATATAGTCACATTCTAAGGGTGGTGATCATGTGTACTGTTATCGATGTTTCATGTTAAGGAATATGAAGTGGTCAGTTTCCACAATCACTAGTTGAGTGTCAGTCCTATTTTAGGTTGGGACATATACAGAGGTTATTCAATAACCCTCAGAATCTGGGTATGGATGGGAGTCAAAGGTATATGTTGTGTGCAGGAATGAGATCAATTACCCCATATCAGGTAGGTAGATAGAGCTTCACTAGTTGTACTAGTAGGGGTGGTGGACATGGAACTCCAGGATGAGACCATATTCACCATTAGGGCAGTTCTGTACAGGTTAGTCAGGCTAGATCCCTAGGTAAAGGGACATGCCATCTTCACGGAGTTCAGTCTACACTTGGAGGTGGTGAGGATGGATCATCTAACATTTGAGGTATGATTCTTGTAGCTTCCACACCTCATAATTCTTTATTTTAAAATTTCCCCAAACACTCTTTTATCTCTTCACAGTTCATGGTTGTGTTAGTCCTAGTCGTGAAACAATTTGGTGGGGTTATGTCTACTGATACTCTGTTGGGGGTGCGAGTTGAGGATATCGGACAATGTAGATATTGTTCTTTAGAGGTTGGTGTTTATCATTTTCTATTGAACCTGTTTGTCCACGAGATGTTACGTTTTGACCTGATCTAGGGTATGGACTAGCTAGTGATGTATCCAACCCATATAGATTGTTACAATCATAGGGTAAAATTCATGTATCCTAATGGAGATAGTTATGACTTTTGTGGTTAGTGGGATGTATGAGTAGGCCACATAGGGACAATTTTTCAGCCATTGGGGGAACATACAACCCAAGTGGCATTCCTTGTTATTGATTATAGATAGGTGGAGTAACATTTTTTTCCTACTGTGGTGGAATGGTTTTAGGATGTGTTTATTGAGGATTTATCTAGACTACCACCCAAAAGGGATGTGGATTTCACAATCAAGATGCTACTAGGGGAAGAACCAGTTTCTATTCTTCCACATCGAATGGCACTAGGATAACTCCAGGAGATTAAGGATCATCTAGAAGAGTTTGTGAGAAAGGGGTTCGTTTGACCTCATACATCTCCATGGGTATCACCCATGCTATTTTCTAAGAAGGTTGATAGGTCGTTGCAGTTATGTGTCTATTACAAGATGTTGAATCAAATGATAGTTAATAACTTATACCTATTTCCCAAAATCGATGACTAATTTGACCAATTTATGGGTTCCTTAGTGTTATCCAAGATCGATTTGAGATTGATATATCATAAATTGGGGGTGAGATCTTCTGATATACTATGGAATACTTTTTGTAGTAGGTATAGGTTATATGATTTATTAGTGATTTTTTTCAGGTTGACCAATGCACTGGATGTGTTCATGGTGTTAATGAACATGATATTTTACCCTTTTCTATATCAGTTCATGGTTGTCTTTTTTGATGATATCTTGGTGTACACATAAACTATTGATGATCATGCCAAACAACTTGACATCGTCTTGAGTACACTAAGAGAGAAGAGGCTTTACACCAATCTATCAAAATTTCAGTTCTGTATTGATATAGTGAATTTCTTAGGCTACATCATTTCTGAGTCACATGTGTTGATGGATCCAAATACAGTCCAGGATTTGGTGTCTTGAGAGCTTCCCAAGAATGTTTCATATGTTTGGGTTTTTCTACGTTTGGCCAGTTATTATCGAAGGATCATTAAGGATTTATATTGTTTGGCATCACCACTCTCATGATTAACCAAGAAGGGTGTTAAGTTTGAGTGTTTGGGGGAATGTGAAAGTTATTTTCAATTATTGAAGAAGCGGTTTACTAACACATGGATTTGGGTTTTACCAGAACCACTTAATAGGTACACTTTATTCTATGATTCATCTGGTGTTAGACTCAGGGTAGTGTTGATGCAAGATGATCATATTGTATCTTATGGGTAAAGATTGATGAGGGCTCATGAAATATATTACCCTTCCCAAAATCTCAAGATAGCTATTGTTGTTTATGCCTTAAATTATTGGAGGCACTACTTATTGGGGGAATGATTCACGGTGTTTACCGATCACAAAAAATTAAAGTATATCTTATCTCTATGGGATTTGAATCTTTGATAGCAATGGTGGGTTGAGTACCTACAATCCTTCAATTTTTAGTTGGTTTATACACCTGAGAAAGGGAATTGTGTTGCAGATGATTTGATCCAGAAGACCCATAATAAGGTAGTTTAAGAAACCAACTCTAAATGGAAAATGATGACATTGTTTGCTAAGATTCACCTGAAGGTGCAGGATGGGCACAAACAAATGACCCTTGTGTCTATAACGTTTGACTATATTCTTTTGAGACAGGTCAAGAAGAGTTAACTATAGGGTCCAAAGTGTTCAGCTATGAAAGAAATTCATAATGGTGGGGTCTCACCTTTGAGTGGGGTTTTTGGTGCGGATGCAGTTGTTTATGTTAAAGGACATGTTATGGTACTATAGGTTGCACGTAAAGATTTGATGTGTGCTTTACATGCATCTAAGTGGGTAGTAAATTCTAGCTTGACTAAAATGTATCGTGATCTTCATCGATACTATTGGTGGCTATGAATGAAGAAAGAAGTTGGGGGTTTTTTGGTACAATTCCTTATCTGTCAACAGGTGAAGGTCAAGCATCAGCATCCAAGTGGGTTGTTACAGTCATTGACCATTCGAGAGTGGAAGTGTGGTGACATAACAATGAAATTCATAGTGTGTATTCTGAGGATGCCTCTAAAGAATGATGCAATCTGGTTCATTCTGAATTGGTTGACTAAAGTGGATAATTTCTTGCCAATCCAGGAAACTTATACAGTTGATTAGTTGAGTGAGTTATATGTTTGAGAGATAGTGTGACTACATGGTGTGCTGAGAACCATAATATCATATAGTGATCTATGTTTCACATCACACTTCTATAAGGGGATATAGAAGTTTCCTGGTACCCAAGTGTTTTTGAGTAAAAATTATCACCCACAGATGGACGAGCATTCAGAACATAAAATTCAGGTATTGGAGGGAATGTTGAGATCATGTGGTTTGGATTTCGGTGGTTCATGGGAAAATCACTTACCTCTTTATGAGTTTTCATACAACAACAATTTCAAGTATAAAATTCAGATGATGCCTTTTGAGGCCCTCTATGAGAGTCTATATAGATCTCCATTTTGTTGGTTAGAAGTGGTGGAGTCTGAGCTATTGGGACCGAGTCTCGTGCAGGAGACTTCTAAAAAAGGTTCAGTTGATTCAGAAGTGGATGGAAACAGTTTATAGTAGGAAAACATCATATGTTGGAATCATAGATCTCTTGATTTTGTAGTGGGGAATAGTGTGTTTCTTTAGGCATCACCAAGTTTGGGTCACCATCACATTCAAAAATAAGGAAATTTAGCACCCAGGTATGTGGGGCCATTTGAGATCATGGAGAGGATTAGACTGGTGGCCTACCGATTGGTTCTTCCACAATGGTATAGTGGGATTCATGATGTTTTTCTGTTTCAAAATCTCAATAATATTAACCTAGTCCATCTCATGTGATAAATGTTGAGGATGTAGAGTTGGAGACCGAAGCATATTTTGAAGAGCATCTAGTGAGTATTGTGGATCATAGTGAGAAGGTCTTGCTGGGAAAGTTTGTTCCTTTCGTTCCTGTTTTATTCTAGCATGGAAATTTTTAGGATGAATATTGGGAGTGATAATAGATATACAGTCCCATTGGCCTGATGTGTTTTCTTCAGAAACCCAATTATGCTCGGGAAGAGTGGCTTGAGGATGATTTGTCCTAAGGTGGGGAGGTTTTAAGATCTGGGATTTTTTAAGGTATGTTTTTGTTTATGTTTCAGCTTAAGTACCTTATTTTGGTGAAGTAAGTGTTCCCCAAGTTTACGAGAAGTATCGGGGGTGTTCAGGGGGTTCGGGCATGAAATAGAAGGAAAAAGGAATTTCTGGGCATGTGGCACGATTTTCACACGGTTAGTGTAATCCGTTTGGATCATCCCATGTAACCATAAAACCTTAAAAAATGGTTTGTGCATGATTACCACACAATTAAGCTAACTATGTAGAATTTCTATGAAACTGTATGAAGGGGTGATATTGGGTCATTATCTCTCGCATGGTTTATACGCGGTTTGGAAAATTGTTCGGGTAAACTGTGCAACCCAGTAAAGTTGAGAAATTTATAAAAAATGAAATTATAGGATTTTTATCCCCAACTCGATATTTCCTCCTTTCTTCCCCCATGCATCCCTTGTGACTATCCAAAGATCCCAAGATCTTCCAAGGGTGGTTCTCCCTCATATCTAGGTCATTCGGAGTGATGTTAATTGTGAATCAAAGATCCATGTAAGTATAATATCTAACTTTATTCCCCATCTCGATTAGGGTTTGTATATTTCTTCCATCTCCTCCCAGATATCTAAAACCCACTTTTTCAGGTGAGATATATGTTGACTCTTTAAGTTTTGGTTGAATCAGTATCTCGGGCTTTGATTGAGGGAGAATTCATCAACAGATTCTAGGTAGGTGGTCTACGAGTTATATCCCATATTTTCTTTGATGATTTGTGCATACCTGACATTTTTATTTGTCACTTTTGATGTGATTTTGAATCCATTGAATAGATTTGGTATTTTTGGTGTCTAAATGATGAAGGGAAACCCTCATGGTCCCCAAGGGACATATAAAGGATGATTTGACCGATTTAATTCCATCCATGGGGTGTTCCAATACTTTCAGGATGTAGAATTATCTAATTAGGTTATATATTGTTGTATAATCATGTAGAGACCCTATTGAGTATGTTGATATTATTAATGGAAGTTCAAATGAGTTATTGTTTAATTGGGGTTGAGGCAAGAGGCTTATAAAATATGTCAGACATGCCTAACCGAGATAGTGCATGTGAAATGGTGTTTATGCTAGATTGATAATGGTATGTGGAATGTGGAATATATTAAAGGGGTTTTATGAATGTGTGTAATGGGTTGACATAAAATAATTATTGAATACTCTTAGTGATCTTGGTTTAAGAATGGGAATTGGGATAAATGGGCTAAGTTATGTAAATAAAAATGTGTTAATGGGTTATGGAACAATATGTTTTACCATGTTTATTGTTATGGATTATGATTGTTATATATATGGGTTGTGTTTAGTTGTGATATGGTTTTTGTGTGTTTAATGGATGTATAAGCACGTGTATATGGATTTATATGTGGGATAAAGGTCTAAGGCTCCTCCCATGGGTCTAGTTGGACTAATGATATAACTTTACCCCCAATGCACGAGTTAGGAAAGGGGATTGAGCTCTATTCCCCTAACAATTTCATTCCTCCCAGACTGAGGATTCAAGGTGAGGATATTGTGATGTTATGATATATTATCCCTAATGAGTTAGGGACTTACTTTTTCCCTTATTCAAATGATTAATTCCCCGAACCTTGTGTGATTTATGATGAACTAGAAATAAAGATACATAATGAATTGCACCTTGGTTAGTATGGATAAGTATTAACTAGTGGCCATAAAATTATCTTTCCTTTTCTTGTTATTTATTTATATTTGCATGAAATATATGTTAGACTGGATATTTGTAATCACCATTTGTGGTGGCCTACTGAGTTGTACTCACACTTAGCTTGGGCCACCGTTGGGTACCTAAGTAGATTTCATGCTTGCAGGTCAGGAAAAGGGCAAGTGCCCTATGCTAGAGAGTTGAGTCAGACATGGGACATGCATGGATGATGTTCTAGACTTGGAGTGAGGACCATTTTTTTAATTCTGATGTTTTTCTTTATTTTGGGTTCTGTTCACTTAGAATTGTAGCATGACATGACATATTTACTATTGCGTGTGGTTTGTACCAAATTTGGGAGATGTTTGACTATGCATGTTATTTGTTGTTTCCTATTTTTTCCGCTATTTATATTGTGTTATGTTTTGGCATACTTTGTTAAAGGGGGTATATTCTCTACACATGACCAATTAGAACCTCACTATTAGTCAGCAATTTCTGGAATATGGGGATTCGCACTTGAGGTCATGTGATGACCGAGCTCGGGGAACCAATTTCGTGGCACTAGGGTTGTGGAATTTACAAAAGTGACATGTATGTTTTCATTTTATATTAATACTAAAAATGTTTTCTTAAATTTCATTTAAAATTTCACCTCAATTTTTCTTTTTAAATTCAAAAGGATTTACACTAATGGGATTTTCATTACAATATTTATCCTCTAATAAATATAAATTTATAATTTGGGGTATTGAAATAGAAGTATTAAAAAATTCGATTCTTGATCTCTTCTAGTTTGATACTATTTTAAGAATTCCATTATAAGGATTTTTTATCTATATCAACATAATTTTGAGATTCCTTTGTTACACCAAAGATATGTTCTTTTAAAACAATATAACTTTATTTTATAGATGGATTAAGTAAAATTAATTTTTATCAAAGAAATAATCCATCACTGCCTTTTTCTTACCAAATCATCCTCTTTTATAAGAATTATTTTCCAACAAATTCCTCTACTCCAAGAACACTTTATATCTAATTCCTATAACTGAAGGGTTTTTTCCTAGATTCCATTCATTGATTGATTGAAACATTATTGAATTAACCATATAAACCTTACTATATAAATCAATAGTTTGATTGAGGCTTACATATAAATGTATTCCATTTATTTGACGGGGAACTATTAAAAATACATATATTTTTTATTCTGATACAAATTTTTATTGATTACTCAAGAAATTTATCTATGTATTGTTTAACCATCCACCTTCTTTATCTAGATGGGTTATTATCTTTCTATCCCTTTTATTGAAATGAGAAAACTATTCAAATTATGTATATTGTTATTCTAACCTAGATGATTATTGAAAAATTTTATTATGTATTGTTTTATCAGTTTCTCATATGAAAAATGCATTAGACGTAAGAAAGTAATGAGTGGGACCCAACATTTTATAGCCCCTTGATGCATCTGTATGCGTCATGAGAAAAAAAAGTTTGGGTATTTGGTGTATGATTTCCCAATTTAGCAAGATATCTTGACTAAAACCTTGATGACAAGAATGATGCATTGGAAATAGCCTTTATGAAAATAATGATGTCGTGGTTGAGGCATTGATGGTAAGATTAATATGTCCATCATTATGAATTCCATAAAAAAAATTCATTTATTGATATCCATGTGATCCATTTATTTCCAATATTATTCATGGATATATTATGCCTTCAATTTAAATCTATTATGACATAGTTTTAATCATATATTTCTACAATATTATTTATTCTCCTCTGGTGATGACTTATGATCTTCGATTTTTATCACTTATGATTACCCTTACTGAGTATTTTATCTCATCCCTTCATAAGTATCTATTTTCCTAGGTTGTGAAGAAAAGTAATACACAAGATATTTCTAACAAAATATATTGTGTAGATCATTTTGGGAGATGTTGGAGATATATTATTTATTAGGTAATTTCTTATATAGTGTAGAAATTTTCCATTTGTTGGGAAAGACATGGGATTTATGAGTTTACAATTTTTCACAAACCTATAAATCTCTAAACCTAAAAGGTATGGAGAATGTCTATAATTCTATATTTTATTTAATTTTTGTAATTATTTGATAGTTAGGTTGTAGAATCTACAATTGGTATCGAAGCCAATATGTAAAGTATGTGTTTTAGTCACCAGATCATGAAGTGAAATTCCAATTCACCACATAGGATTCTATTAAACTTGAAAATGAAGGTGTATTCATTTTATAGAACCACAGTTAGAAGTGATTTTTTGTAAGTAGATACTACTGATATTTTATAATTTTTATACTATTCTTCAATAAAAGGACATGTAATGTTTACTTTTTATAACTACAATCTACGACTACATTAAATAAAAATAATTTAGTAGTACTATTGAATACAAGGGAGATCAAAGTGAAGATAATTTAGTTACTAAATAAAACTTGTACAAATTCTATTAAAATGAATAAAATATATCCAATGAACTAGTTTTTGTAACAACTTGAAAGTATATAAATAAAGGTTAAGATTGAATATTGTCCAATGTGTATAATTTAGAATGATATGGTTGGGGGTTGTGAGAATACATCCATAAAGAACTAATTTTGATGACTATTTAAATATAATGAAGATTTCTTCTTTGATGAGCTTGTTTGAAGTATGATTTGATGATTAAATTTGACGTGTAGTAGAAAAAATTTTAATTTCTCAAATATATGTACATATTCTACAAGTTCCATTGAAATGATTGGTATGATTCTTGCTTAATTTTTTGTGATATGGTCTTATAGAATAAGTTTTCATGATTATGGAAGTTATGTAGAGAAGATGTTTTTGGAAAAGTAGAAGTAGATATGTTTAATGTGTTTTATTTTACTATCAATATATAAATCATAATAAAAACCACATAAAATAATGTATAATTAATTAAGTGGATCCTTTTTTGATTTTAGGTGGAGTTTAGAATAAGTATGGAGTTGTTTGGGATCAATCTTTAATCTCTTTAGAGTTGACCATATTCAAACTAAAAAACAATATATGACTTATTCCATAAGACTTCTATGTTAGTTTATAAGACTTCGAGGAATTTTTGTAAGACATTTTATTTTTCAAAAAAATTATAAAATTCTAGAACCCATCCTATGAATCTATGACTTTGTGATTATACATTCGTGAATTTGAGTAGCCTATATAAAAATTTAATTCCCTTGTAATAATTTTTCTCTATATTCAGTGGACATTGATACTTCATAATATTTCATAGTGAGGATGAATTTTTCTAAGTTATGGGAATTATAGGAAATTTTTAAGACTTTTGAATTCTTATGAAATATCAATTTTTGTTTAAAAATATAAAAGTAATGAGTTTTTTGTAAGACTTCATAGCTACAATGGGAAATTAAAAAGATAAGAGCGTATAAATTAATTTTAGGTGACTTATCATTGGAACATTGTAAGACTTTCACAAAGGGTTCATTAGACTTTTTTAATGAATTAATAAGAATCTATAAGTTTTTAAGACTTTCACTGGAGTTTTTATGACCATGTGTACACTTTATATTTCTTCTATAGACTTTATATGATTATGAACTTATAGAAAATTGGGATATTTAAAGAATTTAATTTCTTGAATAATAGAATCAAGTCAAGCGATAATTTATGATCTAATATTTATTGATACAAACATTATAATAATATATTGTTATTCAAGATTGTTCTTGAGAGTTCCTTTCTATAGAGAAGAGTTCATTTTCATGTTCTATATGATTCCACAGATATGTGAAGGATTAATTAAAAATTAGTTACTATTACAATTTTTTTGTGAAATATTTTTTGAAGAGAATAAGATGATGATAATTTTGAATAAATAGATATAGAATATTGTGGCTGATATTGAATGGAATTTCAAATTAAATATTTGAAATACAATATTTCGAGAAGATTAGAGTATATTTTAGAACTATTGACCTAAGTTATGGAGAAGGTGAATGCTGATGGGAACTTCCATCAATAAAATATGAAAATAATAAGAAGAAGAATGCTGTAAAAAATATATAAATTAAAATAAGATATTCCATTGATATTTTTGTGGTATTAAAGAAAGTTAATACAAATTACCCAATGTATATTTGTCAAGAAACAACCTTAGTGCATCAAAGAAGAAGAAAAACTTGATAAGATCAAGAAGGTCTAATTTGGATAGTCAAAGAAGATGAAAGAAGAAGGGGAAGAAATAGATTCAATAATATATTAATAATATACTTAGTCTTTTATAAGTTTGAGAATAATAAGTGAAAATTAGCTCCATTGAATCAATTGACTTGATTCCATTGATCATATTACATGATTCAAAGCAGGATGAAGAAGAAAAAGTTGAATAAGATGAAGAAAAAAAAGGATAAGATATTGATTCCTACAATCTACAGTGTTACTATTGACGAAGACTAAGGAATAAGAAGTACTTACACAATACTGTTCAAGTAAGAGAATATGAATAATAAGGAACATAAAAGAGTGAATGTAGAATAAGAAAGAAGAAACACCATGACAACCCAATTTGGGTACCAACTAGTAGAAAATTGTTTTCTTCTCTAATCACTTTAAAGATATCACTGTTGGGGGGTAGTATAAAGATCTAGTGGGATTCTGTATTTAGGTTAGGAAAGAAACTACCCATGGATCCATACTGATTTCATCCCCTCTTTTTATGTTTGGGGACCAACACTTCATGTTATAGTATAATCACTCACCAAACCACTTAAAATTATATAATTCATACTAGAATAAATCTTTTTACCATATGAAATCACAAAAAAGAACATTATACTTTTATTGAGTAGTGAACCTAGTAAAATTACCATGTTTCTGAAGGTTTCAGGGCATAGTCAAAGTGGTGGATCCCATGCTCAACAAATATTTTCCATCAATTTCATAAAATTTCTTCTCAATACAAGATATAAATGCATTCCAAAAATCGTTTAAGAGGGAATATTTTCACATATAATTTATAATTATTTTATTTAATAAAATAATTTATTTTTTTGAATAAATTCATCATTTTTGAATTTGTAGAACACTTTTTTCTACCACCATTATGTTAGAAGAATCAAGTGTAGATTCACTCTAGCGATGATCCACACATGCTCTACAAACCTTTAAGCATCACTGTAAAATTATCTAGGTGATAGCATAGAATAATATATTGTTTGTGATGATCAATGTTAATCAAAATAAAATCCTTCAAGGGAGAATAAATTTTATTTAGTAAATAAAGATAATTTCTCTACACTCTTTAGAGAGTTCTAGGGAAGAGAGCTCTCTTTGGATTTAAAGGATTATCTCTAGGTCACATTGTGCACAATAAAGAAATGTGGCTCTCTCAATAAAAAAAATTCATAACCATGTTTATATAGTTCTAGGGTTAAAAAATAAATAATTTCACAAGGGTTATTATTATTTTCTTAATTCATAGTGCATTCCATGTCTAAATAATAATAATAATATATTTTTTTATAACAGTTTAAGGTTCTAGCCCCCTTTATTGGAAAGGAAACATGAAATTCATTTTTGATAAATGGGGTAAGAGGTAACCCATCAAAACTACCATGGAAAATTCCAGTGAATTTAGACTCAAAGGAAAATATGGTCTCAAGTGATCAAATGAAATAAAATTTCAAGATAAAAAGGGAAAAAGATTCATCTCTCCCCCTAAATGATGATGAAATGATGAAATTGTTCAAGGAGAATGTATCACCCCTCCTACCAAAAAGTTTCACCATGATTATAGAACAATGATTCATAGAAATCATCCAACACACAAGAAATGTGGAGGAAAGACCAGATGATAGATGTCATCACATTTATCTCTCTTTTGAGTTGCCCACCTAACAATGCATGTGAAAAAATCAAAGCAAGTCAACCTAATGAAACACAACTCAAGACCAATAAAACTATGAAAAATCAAAACAAGGCCCACACCCATCGAAAAGGATAGATGGTTTGATGATGGGTATCAACACACTGATCCCTCTTTCGAGTCCTCCCACCCTACAGTACCTACAAGAATCGGTACTACAACCTAATCTGATGAAAAAAAGATCCCAAAATTGTGGACACATCTTCTCCTCAATCAATAAAACAAGGAACCACCAGAGAAGAAACATATCCATCGTCAGATGAAGAAAAGGAATACCTATAAACCAACAATGTACCTAGCCAACAGTGACCAGAATAACACCGAAGACTTGGTAAAACCACCGGTTCCAAAAATGAAATCTGGTTTAGATCTCCCTCCAATATCCTAGAACTCCTACCATCACCATAAAAACATCGGACCAAGCCACAATGATCTAGAGGAATACTAGGGCGACTTAAAATGATGCACATATGTCCCACCACCATGATGCCTCCGGGATCAAAGTCAATCCCCCTCACCAGTAGAAGATAAACGGCACAGAGCATGCCATCAACATTATAGACCGAAGATGAACTCAACCCCATCCCCCCATTACATACCTCCCCAAAACATCCACAATGATGAAAACATAAGTCTGACGACATCTATTTATTATCACTAGCTCAGATATGAAGTAGATCTGTTGAAAGGGGGATCCTGACAATAAGATCTGAGCATCGATGAGGAGGAAGGAAACTCCAGGAAGAGTAAGGTATGAGCGACACCTCAAAAGAAGAGGCTTGAAGACTAGAAAAAAAAGAAACACATGGATGATCATAAGGAGGATTTGACCCATGAAAGGCCACCACACCCCTTATACATCATCGACACGGAGGATAAATCCCAATGAAACTCTAGAGAGGGGAGTGTAGAATGCTGTCAGAGAAGGGATACATTTTTTGAATAATAACAATAAAATTTACTTGGAATGCACTAAAATCATATATTAAAAAATAATATTTTTTCTTGAATTAATAAATTAAAATGTATTCAAATAAAATTCAATATGAAATTTCTTACGAGTACATTTAACTCGGTCCACCAATCCTCTCCAATATTTATTTCTATTATATTAATTAGGTTTTTTAATTAAATAAATAACATTGCATTATTATACAATGAATATATAAATATTATATTCTCTGAAACTAGGGAATTAAATATTCAAATAAATAAATAAATAAATATTTTATTATATTTTGAATAAACAAGAATAAATAAATATTTTATATTAATTTAATTATATAAATAATTCCTTATGAATAGATATTTATTAAATATTCAACTCACATATATATATATATATATATATATATATATATATATTCTCTATAATAATTGGGGATTGAATGTTTGTGATCAAACCAACATGAATAATTATTAAAACAAATTTGATAATAATATTTATCCAACATGTTGAATTCATATAGAAATTATCCAAGGTTCCAAATAAAGTTAATGTGAGACCCTCAAAGATCTATTCTCAATATAATTAGGATACATTTTCTAAAATCTAAGGCTAGTGTCTAACAACATGAAATGTTTCCCATAGAAAAAGAATATGATGTTTCAATGACATGTAACATCCTAAGAATTTACACTATTTAATATAATCCCTTTATATTGATATCTATAATCAAGAAGGTGTCATTCTAGTGTTTTCAACTAATATTCTTGATGGCCCATTCTTTGAATTTCTAGAAATTAACTTTCTGAAAACACCTCCATGAATATAGACTTAATCCGGTAGTTATATTCATATTAAATGGAATGATATATATACTTCCATTAAATAACATAAGGGATAAATCCTTTATTTCATTATTCATAAATTCAACATCACTCATGGTATACCCAATGAATCATACTTCACCGCAATCATATGGCATCACAATTTTCATCAATACATAAAAGTATGAAACTTGTGGAATGTATTGATAATATAATTAAAATATAAGGATAATTAAACACATCCAAATATAGTAATATCCAATGACATATAAAAATATGAATTTTGTATTGGTGGTACATGTTCGGATAATCATATGAACTAGTCATTACCAAGAGAATACACCACGAGAAATTGTATTGAAGTCCTATAAGCCTCTACCCCTAAAAACATGTTAAATTTGTTTCCCATAAAATTATATAATTTGGATGTAAGACTTATATTTAAGAATAATGTTGTGGAACTTATAGGTTCTCATTATTTCACACCCCAAACACGAAAATCCATTTATTTTATTCATTTATTGGCTTTGGATGTTTTGGTGGAGGTCCAGATTGTGTTCTCAGCTTAAATTTTTTATTTTTATAATTTTAGGTGATTTTTTTGCATGTTCATGAAAAATTTATAGTTAGTAGAAATCATGCAGTCCATCCTAGGTAACCATGTGTTAGGTACTTAAGTTGGATAATTGTTACCACACGGTTTGAGCATGATAAGTGAAGATGTGCGGGTTGGTCGTGTGGTCCTTATCCTATTGGTAGATACCTCATGGTTGGAGCACATTTTGGTAATCTATGCATCTAAACCATGTGATTTCCCCAAAAAAATAAAAAATTAAAAACCTTATTTCTCTCTCCCCATTTTTTATTCCAAATTCGGGATTTATCCCCTTGGGTCATTTTTTGTGCACAAGAGGGTTCCCAAACCCCTATTCCCATGGATCCTCCTCCTCCATGGTTGCATCCTCAATGTTATAAGGTAATTTTTTAGGGTTTTGTCCAATTTTATCATGTTTTTTCCTTATCTTGTATCCCTCTTGAGATCTTGTCCCCTCTTAGTGGGATTTTCTATATTTGATGAACCTAGAAGTAAGAGTTGATGTTTGGTTGGTGTTTCTTTGGATCTTGGGAATGAATATTGTTCTTTGAGACCTATTTGTACTTCCCTTGAGGTTGTGTCACATCCAAACTCCATTAAGGTAGGTGTTTCAATTATTTTTTAATTCTATCAAATTCCATTTGATGCTTGATCTTTCCTAAAAAATTTATAAATATAATTTTCTTTCTTGTGATTCCCTGGAATTATTATTTTTTGGTGTTTTTACAATGTATAATGTGAAAAAAATTTATTTTTCAAGGTATATATATATATATTCCTATATATATATTCACTCAAGGTGATTGATGAAATTTTAATTATTTTCTCAATATACAATTGTGCACGTATAATGATGATTAGAATTTTTTTATTAGCTTGGTTGGATTGATAAATGGCGATTTATGTGTGGATTGGGTACCAATTTATATCGTAATGTGTTGTAATAAAATGTGTTTGAGAAGTTTCTTCGGTTTTCAAAATGAATATGGGTGATGTTTCAATTTTGTGAACTTTTGTGTTGGTTTAAAATAAACATGTACTATAAAAATGGGTTTTGATGTTTCATGGATGGAAAAGTGTGTCATTGGATGTTGTCACATCCATTGGTGCACAAGGTGTACTCATTGATGGGAATTCAAATGAAAATGACACTCAAAAACAATGTTATCCTAAAACCTAGACTTATATTTTCTCTTCTCATTTTCTTCCTTTTAAAATGGATCCTCATTTTCTAAATGGAATGTTGATATTTCACATGGATTTTAAGTGATCAAAAATGTTTTCTTTAAAACATGGTTCTTTTGGTATCTTGGATTGTTCTTTTTTACTAAATGGTTTGATGGCCCATTTGGAACTTTTCAATGTTTGGGATATGAATTTGGGTTTTGAAATATAAATTTCCAGTTGGAAACATATATGTTTTGTGAAATTATTTTAAAGGTTGTGTGACAAAATGTGAAATACCATTTGTAATTTTATAAATATTTGGTAAAACTATTTGAAAGTTGATGGGATGTAATGACATAGTTGGATCTTGTGAAAGGTTTTCAATATTAAAGGCACCCCTAGAGATGGATTTCCCTATATGGTCTATCATATAGGTGGTGTTAGTGTATGGGGTAGGCAAGTGTGGTGGTGGAAGGTAATGTGAGTCACACATGTGAGGGCCTCCTACTTATATAGTATAGTATCACCATGGGTTTCATAAGCATCTGTATAGGGATGAGTGATGGTTTCTTATCAACCCATATTAGATGGGTTAGTACCCCTTAGATATACTAAAAGGCTAGGTGGATAGTGTCACTGAATTGGCTAGTTTAGAGGGACCATTTGGTTATAGACCATAAAATTTCCCCATATATTGGAAGGTGGTTCATAATGGAGTATGTCCAAAGATCTCTCTAGGGATGTTTAGGAAATTTCCATGGTTACTATCTTTATTTTGTTTGTTTACTTTCTGTTTCAATTTTTACTTTTACTATATATCTATTTACTTTTAGATTTTCTTGGTATCACCTTGTTGGATTACAGTTTTGGGACTTGGTTTCTAAAATGGTGAACCTGTTTTTGAAATGGTAATGTGTCGTGTGTTTTTTAGAAAAGGGAAAGATGTGGTTGTTTTTTTAAACATTGAAAAAAAATCAAATATTTATTTCAAACTAGTGTTTACGGACTATTTCAGGGAAAGAAAATGTAGGGATTCTTTAGTGGTTTCCTATTGAGATATTAATATCACACCATAATTGTTCCATTCAGTGTTGGTAGACCTAAACTATTTTGTAGGTTCAGGTTTCTGGTTCATGAACTTGTTGTTGGTGCGATTACATCTTATGGTTGGTGGTGACCAGGAGGTCATGTAAAGATAGTGGTAGCGTGGTTTAGTTTCAGTTTTGTATTTAGTTCTATTTTTTTATTTTTTACTCTGTACGTGGACCAACAGTATATTTATTTATGATCATTAGTTCTTTTTTTCTACATGATCAGTTGGTTTAGTTTATTTATTTCATCCTAGTTTATTGGGATGAAGTCATTATCACTTGTATTATTATTTATTCATGGTGCTAGTTTAGAGATTGTGGGGGTCAGGAACTCCCTTCGAGTATTGTATCACATTGGATCAGATGTCGAGTTGGATGGGATCTCATTTTGGTTCATGAAAAATGGTATCATAGGAGGCCCTTTGTTATTTGGGGTGTTAGTTAGATTGGATAATAGGATTTTTAGGGCTCATGGGGTAGGCTATGGGTTGTTACCTAATCACCACCACTCATGAGGAGACCTGAGTTTCTAGGGGTGCTTTAGGAATTGAGTCCTTATCTTGTTTTGGATTTAAGGATGACAATGGAGGCAACCCGGTGTCATGTTATGATCCTGTATGGGGTGGTGACCCATGCAGATCTAAATTTTACAGTTCGTGGTCCTCTTAGTGTTGATTCACACTTGCGGTATGTCCCACCACCATGTCTCATAGTTAGAAATGGACACTAATTCCACATTCCATGTGTTTGGTGTGAGTTATGTTTTTTTACATGGATGATGTGAGTGATATTTTTGTATAAAAATAGTTTTGAAAATTCAAATGATTTATTTTAGGTGGTTTTGAAATTGGAAATAATAGGTTTTAAAATTGAAACTGTCTTGGATTGCATATCCAGTTAATGATTGGATTTTATAATAAAAATAAATGTGTGACCGTTCTTACTCCTTATAAAAGTTCACATATGTGTGGGTGTGTGTGGAAATTGATTTTTGGAACTTGGGCATGGATGATGTAAGAGGAAGTAGATGAAAACATATGTGATGATTCATATGATTCAATGGGTGAATTTTTGAAATACAAAAGTTTTGTTATTGGATTTATTTTAAAGAGTGAGTTTTTGCTATGAAAATAGATTTCGGTTTTTGGAAAGTGGCCTTGGAAGAAGGATGTTTTGAAATAGAAATGAAAGTGATGATTTTTGAAAAGGGTATTTTTGGTTGTGTTTGAATGTGTTTGGTTTTCAAGCCTGTTGTTTTGGCTCGAGATGTCTCTTTCGATTTTGTTTTGGTT
This sequence comes from Viscum album, assembly GCA_963277665.1. Lineage (NCBI taxonomy): Eukaryota > Viridiplantae > Streptophyta > Magnoliopsida > Santalales > Viscaceae > Viscum > Viscum album. The sequence goes on from OY728159.1 coordinate 506,982,218, forward strand.
TGATGCTGTTTTGGGCTTTGTGTTTTTTATGTTGATTAGAATATTCCACCCAAAATGGTCTAAAAATTTTATAATGATTCATGACTGGTTTATAGTTCTTCTCAGTTTTTTTTCTATTTTTAATTATGATTGAGGTCTGTTAGAGCTAGTGGAGTGTCTCGAGGAAGATGAAAGTGTCTTCAAATCGTTGGAAACTCCTGAGGCTGCCAGAGTTTGAGCTCTTTTGGGATTTATTGAAGTCCCATCCTTGGATGAATGAGATTTATTTTCTCTACCTTCGATGAAGTTTGGGATGAAATGGGAAGTGTTTATGTCTATGTTCATCTGGTGGTTTATACCTAAGGAGGTGAAGATGAGGAAGAAGGAAGATCTCATTAATGTTCAGCAATGCTAGTGGATGGTGAAGCCCTATGTTGACCACTTTAAGGATATGGTATCCTTTTCTATAGAGGTGGAATCACATGATATATTAAAGTATTCTATTTTCATTGGGGGTCTTCATACAATGATAAAGGAATGCATCCTATCCTCTAAGGATCATCATTTCTAGAAGTTGGTGGATGAAGTGTTTTAACTGAGCTGGTTTCTAGAGCATAGAAAACTGGTACTATGGTGTCTCATGTGTCTTGTGATGGTTCTTTATCTGAAGAGTAGTGTGTTCGAGAGGAAAATTTCTTTTAGGAGTCTCTTTATTTGGGTCTGATCTCCAGTTTTTAGACCGTTCAGTTATATACCACCAGTGTGGCTGGTTCGGGTTTTTGAAGACATCTTGTCACAACCCTCTGAAGACCTGTCATCGTTGCGACTATGTGGGTCCTCTAGAGAAGATTTGTAGGAAGTGTCACATGAAGAATAAATTGTTATTAGAGTATTTATATGTTTGAATATGATGTAGGAGATGCTTCAGAAATCAAAGCTCTAGCCACACGCCTTAGAGCGAAGCTCATGCATAGTCAGGAAATGTCGGGGGTGTGTGAAAAACATGGGACCAGTTTTTGTCTTCTCTATTGGGGTAGGAATGTTTGATGTTTCCTTGTTTGATTTTTTGTTTTTTTTAAGTTCATCATTTTATTTAAAATTATGATGGAATTAATCTATCATAATTTGAGAGATTGTGTTTATCTGAATGCGACTTCATAAACTGTTCATTATTATTTAAATGTGCATAGTCATTGTGTGGGGTGGTTTCAATTTTTTGTTATGACGGTTTGGATATATCCATGCTAATAGGATTAAATGATTTTAGTTTTTTGGGTTAATGGTTTTTTTTATGAATCCATTTGTGGGTTCCCTTAGTGTTGGGGGTTTGGGTTTTGTGGGAAAAAATTCTGTTCTGATGTTGTTTCTCCATGAAAAGAAGTTCAGTTAGTTCATATTGGATTTCCTAGGTTCTTAGTCTCAATGGGGGTGTTATGCAGTTAATATGAAAATATTTGTGTTATTTCCTAGGTTTCATGGTAGTGTTAGTTGAATTCTTGTGGCGTGGATAACCCTGTCATGTTCTCCCCCCATTCTTGTGATGTGGTTTATTCTTGATCAGTTGGGTGTGACTTTTAGTGAAAAAGGGTCACCCTGAGTGTCATGTTTTTAATGGATTTGACTGGTCATGGATTCTATTTTTTGGTCAAATTTTAGCTGGGTGAATTTCTAGGGTAGAAAGTTTTTGTGGTGGGAATAATTGTCACACCCAAACCTTGAAAACACTCTTATTTTATTATTTTCTGGTGTTGGTTGTTTTGGTAGAGATCGAGATTGATTTCCTGGCTTAAATTTTTGAGTTTTGGAGTCTTAGAAGAATTTTTAGCTTGTTCATGAGTATCACACAGTTAGTAGAAACCATGCATCCCATCCCAGGTAATCGTGTACTTGGTCCTGGATTTGGACAGTACCCACCATACGGTGTGAGCACAGAAAGTCAAACCATATAGGTTGGCCCTGAGGTAATTCTATTCTTGAACAGTAGCTACTGCATAGTTGGCTTGCAACTTGCTAAATAGTGTGGCCAAACCATGGGAGTTTCCTAGAAATTTTAAATACTAAAAAACCTTTTTCTCTCTGATCTCTTTTTATCCCAAATTCATGATTCCACCCCTTGAGTCATTTTTTGTGCACAAGAGGGTTCCCAATACCCACTTCCGTGGATCCTCCTCATCTATGGTTGCATCCCCAAATTTATATGGTATGTTTTTAGGGGTTTTATCCAATTTTATCCACTACTTCTCCTTATATTCTATCCTTTATGATATCTTGGCCCCTCTTGGTAGGATTTTCTCTCTTTTCCAAACCGTAAAAGATAGGATTTATGTTTGTCTAGAGTTTCTTTGGATCTAGGGTGTGAAGATCATTCTTTGGGACATATTCTTCCTTCCCTTGAAGTTTTGTTGCATCCTCACTCTGTTGTGGTAGGTGTTTCTATTATCTTTCTTTCCAAAACATTCCATTTGATGCTTGATCTTTTACTAAACAATTTATAAATATGATTTTATTTCTTGTGATGGCCCTATCATGATTTTTTTTATAATGGCTAGTGAGTGAAAATTGATTTTTCAAGGTATATCTATATATATTCTTATATGTATATGCACACAAGGTGTTCGATGAAATGATTTTTTTTTCTAAATATGAAATTGAGTAGTTATGATGATGATTATCCTTGGATTTATTTATTAGATTTGTTGGATGGATAATTTGGGATTGATGTGTCACTTGGGTGCCTTTTTATTACTTAATGAGTTGCGATAAAATGTTACGGAGAGGTTTATCTGGGTTTTAAAAGAATATTAGTGACATTGCCATTCTGTTAATTATTTTGTTGTTTTAAAAGTAAGTGGTGAATCTAAAAATGGTTTTGGATATTTTCATGAATGTTTGAAGTTTTTCATTGGATTTTGGAACATCCATGGTGCATAAGGTTTACTCATGGATGGGCATTCAAATTAAAATGACACTTAAAAAAAAATTTCTCCTTGAACCTTGATTTATATTTTCTCTTATATTTTTCTTCCTTCTAAAATGGATCCTCATTTTCTAAATGGTGTGTTGGTATTTCACATGTATTTAAAGTGATCTGAAACATTTTCAATAAAACATGTCGAGTTTGGTATCTTGGATTGTGGTTGTTTACAAAATGGTTTAAAGGAACATTTAGAATGTTGAAATGTTTGGGAAATGAATGTGATTTTGGAAATATAAATACCCAGTTAGAAAGATGTATGTTTTGAGAAATGATTCAAAAGCTTGTGGGAAAAAATGTAAAATCCTGATTGGGATTTTATAAATATTTTTTAAAAGGATTTGGATGTTGATGTGATGTGATGACCAAGTTGGTTCTAGTGAGAGGTTTGTTATATGATGGCCACCCATAGAGAAGGATTTATCTATATGGGTTATCATATATGTGGTGTTAGTGTATGGGTTAGGCAAGTTCCGTGGTAGTAGGTAAGGTGAGTCACACATGAGAGGGCCTCCTACTTACATAGTATACTATTACTATGTGTTTCCTGGGCATCTTTAGAGGGTTTAGTGATGGTTTCTTATCAACCTTTATTGGACGGGTTGGTACCCCTTGGATGGATTTAAAGGTCAAGTGGATATTTCCAATGGATTGTCTATTTTAGAGTGGGGATTTGGTTATAGATCATGGATTTTCACCATATTCTAGAAGGTTGTTCTGAACTGAGTATGTCCAGGGATCGCTCTACGGATGTTTAGAAAATGCCCATGGTTACTATCTGTATTTTCTTGTTTACTATTAATTGCACTTGGTTGCTTGTACTATTCATCTATTTACTCTTAGCCTTTCTTGGTATCACCTTGTTGGGTTTCAATTTTGGGATTTGGTTTCTAAAATGGTGAACATATTTTGAAAATGGGAATATGGCGTGTGTTGTTTGGTAAAGGGAAATATGTGGTTGTTTTTTTAATAAATGTTGAAAACCTATTTTCATATCTTTATTTCAAACTAGTGTTTATGGAATGTTTTGATGAATAAAGAAATATGGATTCTTTGTGGTTTCTTACTGAGCTGTTAAGCTCACACCCTACTTGTACCATTCAGTGTTAGTATCCCTAAGCTATTTTTCAAGTTCCAGTTTCTTGTTTGAGAACTTATTATTGTATTAGTTGGTTCTTGTTGTTGGTGGGGACCAAGAGGTCATGTGAAGATCATTGTATAATGGTTCAATTTTAGTTTTTTATTTTGTTCTATGTTTGTTCAGTTGTACTTTGTACCTGGATCAGTGGAATATTTATTTATGATTAGTTTTTAACTTTTTAGTTTGCTCAGTTCATTTAGTTTATTTATTTGATCCTAGTTTATTTTGATGAAATTGTTCCCACTTATATTATTTCTGGTGCCAGACACTGGTTTTCGCCCATGGGGATCAGGAATGCCCTTTCAGGGCTTATCTCAGACTATTTGGATATTGGTTTGGATGGAATCCCATCTTGGTTCATGACACATCATATCAAGGAACTTATATGACCTTTCAATGTGACAAGTACACTTTGGTCATTATCACAAACTATTTCACATAAAAATCATTATGTGATAAGATATTTTTATAAATATTCCAATATAATAATACAAGTAAACATAATTTACATAGAAATTTTTTAAAGGTAACTGAATCTGACAAACCCCAACTTACACTAGAGCCAACTACAAAAAACCTTTAGTCTGATATCTCTCAGATGATATTCATCATTTTTCTAAGATAAGGTTTTAGTTAAGGGGTCCACTATGTTTTAATCTATGGATGGTCTGCTCATAGTGTCTTTAACCCTTTTAGAAGAATCCCTCAATATTTTATATTGGCATAGTATATTCTTCATCCTTTGATGTGATCTTGGATCCTTTGTAAGAGCCTACACTAATTTATTATCACAATGAAATGTGATAGGATCTCTACTATTGGGAACCAAATCAAGATCTTGAACAATGTTCTGGATCCAAATAGCTTCTTTGGATACATCATAAGCTTCATTATAAACATAATCTGTTGTAGAATTAGTGGAAACTAGCTTCTTGGAACTCCTCTAGCTCACAACTCCTCCATTAAGACTAAATAAATATCCTAATTGCATCTTTATATTGTTCTTACATGTTTTGGAAACTAAAATTAATATATCCTCAGATGAATAGTTCATCATCTCCTTCTTATAAATAGCGATTTATCTTACATTGGTGGAATCTAGTGTTTTCCCAACGGTAATATACCAACAATTTGTTTAAACCGTTGCTATAGTGTATAATAAGGCAACATTGGCTAACAGTTTGAACAAATCATTGGAAATGCCTAAGATTTCCCAACGCTTTTCCAAAATTGTTTGGAAATAAATATTTTCTCTAAAAAATACCAATGGTTTATCAAAACCGTTGGTAAATAGAGGCTTTACCAATAGTTTTTAAAAACCATTGGGAATGTTTTCCTCAAAATACCTAGCACCGCATCTCCCACTCGGCCCGATTGCAGACCTAATCTAGAGCTCCTCCCAAACTCTTCTCGGTTGTGAAACTCCTTCCAGTCGTAGATCCTTCTTCAATAAAACAAATTTTTATTTGTACACTTTAAATAAGTATGTGTTACCTTAGTTTTAGTGTTCTTCCTCTTTTTTTCTGTTTTCTATTTTGATTTCAGCTAAATTTGAGTTGTTGCTATCTTTGGGGTACCAAACCCTTTGGTTTGTTTTATGTTTTTTTGTTCTACACTTCAAACATGGTAATGTTTTTGTTTAGTGGGGTTTGTTTAGTGAAGGGGGTAAAGGGTTTGTTTTATGTTTTTTTAACTTTAGTTTAGTTGAAAATTGGATTTGTATTTTGGCATTGGTTGGATGATGGATTGGAATTGTGAACACCCCTACCCCTTGGACACCTCCCACCCCCTTGGACACCCCCCATTAGACAGCCCCCACCCCTTGCACCCCCACCCCCTGAACACCCACACCCATTGGACAACTCCATCTCCCCTGGACACCCCCACCCCCTTGGGCACCTCCCACCCTTTGGACAACCCCCTCACCCCCACCGCCTAGACACCCCCACACCCTTTGGACAACCCCTCCCCCACCCCCTAGACACCCCCGCCCCACCCTCCCTAGACACCCCTTACGCCCATGGATAGCCTTCCCACCCCTGTGGACAGCCCCCCACCCCCACCTCCACCACCCTAGACACCCCCACTACCCCTAGACACCCCGACCCTCTTAGACACCCTCCACCCCCTTGGACATCCACCCCACCCCCTTAGACAGCCCCCCTGGACACCACCACACCTCATAGACACCACCACACCTCCAAAGTGGCTGAAACAATTTTTCAAATTAGAATTAACAATGTAGTTGATTTCCCCTTTTCCTAATGAAATTTTCTATGTGACCCATATAGACTTATAAATTGAATTATTCATGTTTTGATAAATTGAATTTGCCATGTTTTGATAAATTGAATTTGTCATGTTTTGATAAATTGAATGGGTTGTTTGGAATGAAATGGCTAATGCATGATAGTTTGGATTTCTTAAGGAATAAAATGGTTTTAAATTAAAATATCCTAAGGGGTGCTGCAGGAGGGGTAGGGGATGTCTAGGTGGGGGGTGGGTTGTCCAGAGAGTAGGGGCTGCAGGGGGGTTGAGGGCTATAGGAGAGTGGTAGATAGGGGTATGGTTTACCCCAAGGAGGGATGTGGGCTGTCCAGGGGGTCAAGTTGGGGTGTCCAGGTGGGGGAGGGGGTGTGGGGTGTCCAGGGCGGGGGGGGGGGGTGGCTATCTAGGTATGGGGGGTTGTCCAGGTGGGGAGGGGGGCTGCAAGGGAGGGGGTGTGGGCAGTCCAGGGAGGGTGGGGTTTATCCAGGTGGGGAGGGGGGTATGGGCTGTCCAAGGAGGGGGGTGTCTAGTGGGGGTGGGGGGGATGTCTAGGTGGGACTGTCCAGGGGGGATGTAGGGGAGGGGGGTGTGGGCTATCAAAGGAGGGGATGGGTTGTCCAGGGGTGGTGGTGGGTGAGCTATCCAGGTGGGGGAAGGGGTGTGGGCTATCAGGGGGGGTTGTCCAAGGGGGTGGGGTGGGCTTCCCAGGTGGTGGAGGGGGGTGTTGGTTGTCTAGGGAAGAGGGGTAGGCTATCTAGATGTGGTGGGGGTGTCTAGGTATGGTGGGGGAGCTATCCGGGTGGGCGGGGGGTGCAGGGGCGTAGGGGGGATGCAAGGGTATGGGGGGGTGCTGTCCAGGGAGGGGGTGGGTCGAACACTCCGCAGGGAGGGGGTGGGTTGACCACTCCGAAACTCTATAAAAAATAGGAACCAAATATAACCAATGTATAGTTTCTTTCACACGTTAAGAATTTTCTTGAAGTTCCATACCAACACTCACTCTTACCCTTCCAAGAAGAAGTAAACTCTGAAAATAAATCTTACTATGGTTTTTATCCACTATCCATATTGATCTCATACAAATATAAAATTCGTAAAACTCCATATCACTTAATGATATAACAAGGCTCATACTCCTATGAGTAGTGTCCCATCAAAACATGGCTCATAAAATTCGATCCACGTATGATATTTTTTGGTGTGTTTACAATTGGGTGTTTTGTTATTTATATGTATGATATTCATGGTTTACACCAACGGTCTTCTTGGTAATCTATAATAGGCTTGAAATCACGATAAAATTGGATAAAGATTGGATTTTACGACCCTAGTTTGGGGGTGGACACCCCCACCCCTTGGACACCCCCACCCCCTTGGACATCCCCCCCCAGACACCACCACCCCCTGGACAGCCCTACCACCCCCGTGGACAGCCCTTCCACCCCTGTGGCTAGCCTGCCACCCCCGTGGATAGCCCACCCACCCCCTGGACACCATGTACCCCAATAGATATCCCTCCCACCCTCGAGAAACCTCGTACTCCCTAGACAGCCCCCACCCATGGAAACCCCCCCCACCCTCTAGACCCCCGACCCCCCTGGAGAGACCCACCACCCCCGTGGATAGCCCGCCCACCCACCCCGTACCCCCTGGATAGCCCCACCACCCCCTGGATAGCCCTCCCACCCCTGGGACACCTCATACCCCTAGAAACCCCCCCTTCCATGGAAATATCCCCCACCCCTGGACACCCCGACCCCCCTGGATAGCCTTGTCACCCCTGTGGACACCTGCCCACCACCCCCCAGACACCCCCATCACCCCGGAATCTCCCACCCCTAGAAATCCCCCCCCATACACCCCGCCCCCACTGGACAGCCTCACCACCCCCATGGACAGCCCGACCACCCCTATGGATAGCCCGTCCACCCCCTAGACACCTCATACCCCCTACACAGACCCACCACCCCCTGGACAGCCCGGCCACCCCCTGGACACCTTGTACCCCTTGCACAGCCCCCACCCCTGGATATCCCCCACACCCTGGACACCCCCGACCCCCCTAGACACCCCCCGCCACCCCCGTGGACAGCCCACCCACCCCCTGGGACAGCCCATACCCCCCCTGGACAACCCCCCACCCCCACCCCCATGGACAGCCTGCCCACCCCCTCTAGACACCCTCCCACCACCCGCGGACACCCCCATCCCCCCAGATGTCCCCACCCCTGGAATGCCACCCCTTGACACCCCAACCCCACTAAACAGCCCTACCACCCCCGTGGATAGCCCGACCACCCCCCGTGGATAGCCTGACTACCCCCTGGACACCCCGCCCACCCCCAGGACACCCTGTACCCCCTAAACAGCCCCGCCACCCCCATGGACTGCCCGCCCACCCCCTGGACACCCCGTACCCCCTAGACAGCCCCACCCACGCCCTGGACACCCCGCTCACCCCTGGACACCCCGTACCCCCCTGGACTGCCCCCACCCCTAGAAATCCACCCACCCCCTGGACACCCCCGACCCCCTAGACAGCCTCGCCACCCCCGTGGACATCCCGCCCACCTGGACACCCTGACCCCCCTACACAGCCCCCCACCCCCTGGACACCTCCGACTCCCCCTGGACAGCCCCGCCACCCCCTGGACACCCCACACCCCCTGGATACCCCCACCCCTTGGGCAATGTATGTGATTACTCAAATTATCTACAAAAATATAAAATTTCTTTGATATAAAATTTAGTAAACTCCTAAATAATTATCCTCCACAAGTGTACATGATCTTGTACACTCATGTATAGTTCTTCAAAGTTGTTTTTTTATAAATATAATATTTTTTTTGTCTTTTATACTATGAATCTCATATATAGTAGTGTGTCAATTATGGTTTCATATAAAGTGAACAATTCTCATTTACTTAAATATATTATCGATGAAACTTCAATCTTATTGAATTGATTTTGAGAAAATGATCTCAAGTGATTTTCAAAACAATTTGGAGAGATTTTTAGATTTTTCATTTCAAAATGCTTCAGATGGTGTTCACATACACTGCCCCTATTACAAGTGTGTTGGAAGACCTTGGTTGAGCCGTGAAAAGGTCAGCTACCACATAACAAAATATGTTTTCAAGAAAACTACTCTATATGATATCACAATGGGGAGAAAATGACATCTCAAATTGCTGATTATCCAAATGAGAGGACTATATTTGAGAATTTTTTATATGATCGGTTTCTATCTATTCATCATCATGAAAAAAAAAGGATTCTAACCCAAGAAGATTTTGATATGAGCACACATGACGCGTCTAATGAAAATGATGATGTTTTTTGGGTGAAAAAATTGAATGATGCTGCCACCACTCCCGTATATCGACAATGTGGTAAAATGAAAAATATGGAATTTGTAATCCGATTGTTTCATGGGAAAACTATGTATGGGATTTCTAATATGCCCATCGATTACATTCTTACCTTCTTGAAGGACTAACTTCTAGATGATGCAGATATTCTCTCAAACCACTATATGGAATAGAATTTCATTGAGGAACATGGATTTTCAAGAAACAAAATTCATGATTGCCTGAAAGATTACAGTTTATTATGGGAGGAAAATGCTGAACGGAATGATTGTATAAAATGTGGCACATCCTGCTAGAATCCAAAAGCTAATGGAACGCCATACCGTGTCCCACAGAAAGTAATGTGGCACTTTCCATCGATCCCCAGACCCCAAAATCTTTTTATGTCTGATCAAATATCAATACAAATGTGATGGAATGATACTGAGAGGAAGAAGATTGATTTTGAGTTGGTTCACACTACAGATGGATTTGCATGGAAAAGATTTGATGCTCGATATCCTTATTTTTCAGCTGACGTGCATAATGTGAGGTTGGTTCATTCATGTGACGGTTTTAATCTTTTTGGGCAGATGCTTACATCGCATAACACATGGATGATTTTTATACACATTTATAATCTTCCCCCATGGTTTTGTATAAAAAACTTTTCACATTCCAGAGTATACTCATATCATTCCCTTCTGATCCCGAAAATGATATAGATGTATACATGCAACCTTTAATAAAAGAGTTGAAACTTATTTCGGATGTGGGTGTGCGCACATACGATGCATGTTCTAAAGACATATTTTAGATGTGTGTTGCACTTATGTGGATGATCAATGATTTTCCTTCTTATGAAATGATGTTTGGATGGAGCATGAAGGGAAAACTATCATGTCCTCTTTTTATGAAGAATACATGATCCAGAATACTGAAACATCATTGTAGATTCAGTTTTATGGGACATCGACAGTTCTTTCCAATGGACCATCCATATAGAAATAGTCATCGAAGATTTTACAATACCATGGAGACTGATTATCCGCCTCAACATATGTCTGGAACTGATGTGCTTAATGAATTGAAAGATTTCATTTTTTCTAATGGGAATGGTCAAATGAAATCTGGAAAGAGAAATAATGTTTCCACTGAAACATGTTACAATTGGAAGAAGAGAACTATCTTCTTTGATTTGCCTTATTAGTCCACCAATTTTTTATGCCATTTCTTATATGTAATGCACATTGAAAAAAATATATGTGAAATGTTTCTTTCAATTCTTTTAAATGTTAAGAGAAATACAAAATATGATTTACGGTCTCAGTATGACTTGGTAGATTGGGGAATCAGACTAGAATTGCATTCTCTGCATATCAGTGAAAATAAATGGCAACTTCCATGTGCTTCTAAAGTGATGAAACCTATAGGAAAAAGAAATTTCTGGAAGTACTAGGGACTATTAAATTTCTTGATGTATATTCAAGAAACCTATCCAAACAGGTCAACAGAAGATAGTTGAAGCTAAAATCTTTGAAGACTCACGATTATCACATCTTTCTGTATGAGTTGATTCCAATAGAAATTCGTCATATTTTTTCCAAAAATGTAAGGGTGACTGTTATTCAATTGTTCCATTTGTGTAGAGATCTTTGTGATAAGAAGTTGTCCAAGTATTTCTTGCAAAAAATGTTGGTAGATTCCCCATTAGTTTTGTGTGAGTTAGAGAAAATATTTTCTCCATCATTTTTCACATGCATGATACATCTGACTGTCCATATTCCAACTGAAATACTTCTTAGAGGACCTATTTCTTTTCATTGGATGTATCTAATTAAAAGAAATATGTACACATTAAAGTCTTATGTCTGTAATAGGAATCATCCTGAAGGTTCTATCGTGAACGGTTACTTGGATCAGGAATGTATGAATTACTTCTCGATGTATTTGTTTGATCTTACTACATGAAAGAACAGAACAATGAGAAAAAAATAAGAACAACATGATAAATTTGAACCCATTTTTCCATCCTTTCCTCAAACAGGAGGAATTCCTGGATTATATACATTGACGACATTAATCCTTGAAGAGCGAGAGATGGCACATCACACAATTTTGTTCAACTGTGACTTGTCTGATGACTACATCTTGTAAGTAAATTGTATATTTATATCTTATATATATATATATCTATTAAAATATTCCTATTTTTATTTATAGGGAACATAAATCGATGATAAATAGAAATCATTATTATTTATCTTTGAGAATGAGGGATACTTTGCATATCAAAGATTTTTCTGCTTGGTTAAAATAGAAGGTAATAATATTACTATTTAAAATAATTAAAATAATAATTAATTAAGTTTAATATTGATTTATATTTCTGGTATTGAGTTTTCCTGCTGACTCTGTCTCTAAGAAAATAAGAGCATTTAATTTTGGTCCTAATACCATGGTTCGTGACTATAAATCAATTGATATCAATGGGTATAGATTTATTATCACTGGATGAGAAAATAACATGAGAACAAAACATGATGGTGTTATGGTTACTGCCACAACAGACTGTTATGCTAGTGTATCGGATAATAGACTGTGATTTGAAAATGTAGGTTATTACAGATTCGTTGAAAAAATAATAACAATGGATTATTATTCTCATGGACAAGTCACGCTAATGAAATGTATGTGGTTTGATTCGAGGATGAGGCAGGGAACATTTATTGATGATTGTGGATTCCAAGTAATTGATATGACTCACACTCTTGCTACCGATGAACCATTTGTATTGGCATCAATGGAGAAACAGATTTTTTATGTCGAAGACCATCTTCGACCTGAATTTGGTGTCATTATTGAAGTAATTCCAAGACATATATTTGATGATGGGGATGATGGAATTGACACCATCCCTAATGCCATCAGAAATGATCCATTTATTACTTTTGATGACTTCAATATCTCAATTGTCAGAGTTGACTGTGAACCTGAAGTTGTGGTGTGAAATATATAAAATCATTCATTCATGTTCTCAATTGTTTTGGTTTCCCTCGACTTGGGATATTAAGGTTGGTACTATTCAAATTGATTTAATATTTATTACAAATATGTTGTATCCGACTTGACCATTATGAAAATTTTAAATGTTTATTGGTTGCAATTTTATTTGAGTTGCATTTTCAAATTTGGAACTGAGTTGTATTCAAACCTATAAAACCAACATTTCTAACTTGGTGAACATTTCAATGGTTCAACTGTGATATGTATAAAATTAGTATGACTCTAATACCTCTTTTTAAAATTTTACAACGTAATGAACATGACGGTTTGTATTCTTCTGCAAAACAAGTATTGAAACTTGCATCATTTACCTGAGCTAAAGAAATTAAATTGTTTCTTAATTTTGAAAACTGTTTTACCACTTATGAATCTGGTAGAATCAATGTTCTATGATTTTAATAGACTGATGACACTTAGTAAATAACTATCCTACTAAAATTTAAATTTCTTTATTACATCTTGTAATACTTTTTGACTTAATTATATATTTTTTCAAGCTCACCTAAAAAAATGGTTAATTAAATTATCCATTAATCCCCCAATTCCCTCTCATTTATTTTGTTTTTTGGGTTACACATTAGTTATCATTTTCTATTTAATTCCATATTGGTTTTAAAATGCAGGAAATGAAACCAATTTAAGAGAGGCGATGAAAACTGATTATGGACAACAATTGTCGCATGACTGAGCTGGGCATTCCACCACTAGTTCCTACAGGGATTATTTTATTTCAAATATATATATTTAAATAATATATAATGTCATGTGATAATTTTGTTAAAAAAATTTGCAGGATCCATCTATTAGGTGATAATTATTTGATGAGAAACATAGTAGTGGTCCCAGTACTCAGGTTGTTCATACAAGGGGGGGGGTACGAGAGCTAGAGGATTTGGTCAGAATACTTGATTAGACCCTAATCCTCCCACTGACATACCATCCATCCAACATGCTGATCCCGGTGTGTCGTTAAGGACACACGAGATATTTAGGACTCCCATTTTTTCACCACCATTTATATCTGAGCCTCCTCACCCGTCTGTACCATATCTGATGATGATTCCCACTACCCATCCAGTATTCGGCCAGCCATCCCTGACATCTTCTTTTACTTCTGTTTCCTTCTCTTCTGGCTTTTATATTCCATCTTCTTTGACTCTTGCTCCACCAGAGTCTGTCCTTGCGGAGCATACATTCGGACCCAATCCATCTATATAGGGTGTTTCATCAGTTTCTATGGATCCAACGACACCCATTGATCAGACTACCGCAAGTATACTTGTACAACCCTAACAAATTTTTACACCGTTATTTATTTTCATTATAACATATATTAATAAAATATTTGGTTTTGTTTCATAACAGATATATCTACTAATAGGAGGCGGGGGTGGGGGAGTACATGCATGTGTGAAGTGTGGAACCGCCACACGCAGTTGATGGTGGAGTACAATAAAGATTGTCAGATGATTGAAAAATCAGGGCAGTAATGTCGGAGTTTTTTGGCGACGCTTTTTAAATACTCCGACATCATTCCTGTCAGCCCGCTCTCATAGAGACAACTACCAAATGAAGTCAAGGATAAAGCCTGGGTAGATATAAGGGTAAAAAATCTATTATATTTAATGCAATATTTTTTTGTATTTATATTAATTAATATTTTGGTGTCAACTGTGGTTTAAATTCCCTGATGGTGAGGGTTCAGAACTAGCATGTCTAAAGTATTTAGGTGAGATTTGGAGAGCTTATAATCTTGAGTTGTATAACGGCTGTTGTGCTAAATTGGGCACAGAGTTATAGGTGGTCCCTGTCATGGATGATTTTCTGTTAGAACAGTATCTACAGATGATTACTTATTGGATGACTAGCCAATTTACGGTATTAATCAATTTAGATGTATTTAAATGAAAATTTTCATGTTTTTTTGTTAATAATAATTATTAACTTTTCTTTAGGATTCATATATAAGAAATTAAAAAACATTTATTCTAAGAAATGCATCCACACATTGGGATATACTATGAGGCCAGATCATGAGAGGCAGCAGGTATGAAAATTTATAATCTTTCTTTATGACTTTCACTTTCCATTGCTTCCTACATAATTTATTCGATTACTAAAGTTGTTATATAATTTTAATTAAGAAATTAATGTTTTTTTGGTATCCTATTTTTAATTGTGGTTTCCAACATTTAATGTCATTGTAGAGGCATAAATTGAATATAGAAGGATGTGTGCCTCGAGCAAAACTTATTTTCTCAAGTAGAAAGAAGAAAGATGGAAGTGTGGTTAATGAACCGACTCAGTAGAAGATTGTATGTTTTACTTTGCAGATTTAAAATTTTAATCTCTATTTTTTAACTTAATAATCTATTTATAATTGTAAGAATCTTCTTTAGAGGTCTTTGATGCCCCGAAACCTGACAATTTTGGGCCAAATGATCACATACATCAGGTGTTGGGAGATGAGCACCCTGGTAGAGTACACTGCCGACTTGGGAAGAGTACAGTCCCAAAGAGGTATTTTCCCTCCTCATGTATGATTTGTAGTGCCATTGAGTTGAATAAGGTTAAGGAACATGTAGAAAATGCTAAAAAAGGGCCATAGAGATGGTAGAACATTCTACTAGGGAAAACATTGCATTTATGAAACTGATGGAAGTTTTACGTCCAACACTTCTACCAGAGGCCAACACTGGTTCTGATGAATATTTGTCATTGATCTGTTCTATATATGGTGAACCAGGTAGCAGTTCTAGTGGTGGTCGAGACAATAGTGAAGAGGAGGTCGTGGTGGAGGAGGAGGAGGGTGATGAGGAGGTCGAGGCAGAGGAGGAGGGCGAGGAGGAGGATGAGGTGGAGGAGGAGGGTGATGAGGAGGCCGAGGCTGAGTATGAGGGTGAGGAGGAGGGTGGGGATTATGATGGGGACGACTATGAGGACGAGGGTGAGGGTTAAGATGACAGTGATGATAGTGATGGTGAAGAGGGATAGATTGATCCATTACATTTTTTATTGATATTTCTGACCTTTGATGTTTATTGATTTGGTGTGCCTAAATATATGTGTGATTAGGTAGGTCACGTTATCTTTATATTTTTATTTATAAATAATTAAACTTGACCTGATGATTTTCTATGACTGATTCACCCCTCCCCTAGATAGCCCCCACCCCCTGGACACCCTATACCCCCCGGGACAGCCCATCCCACCCCCGTGGATAGGCCGACCACCCCCTGCACACCCCCTACCCCCCTGGATAGCCCGGCCACCCCCTTAGACTGCCTTCCCACCCCCTGGACACCCCTCCCCCTATGGATAGACCCCCACCCCCTGGACACCCCGACCCCCAGGACAGCCCCGCCCACCCCCGTGGATAGCCTACCCACCCCCTAGACACCCCTACCCCCTGGATAGCCCGACCACCCCTGTGGACAGCCTTCCCACCCCTTGGACACCCCCTCTCCTTGTGTAAATCCCCCTAACTCCGTGGACATCCCTCCCACCTCCTTGGACAACCCTACCCCATGTGGCCAGCCCACCCACCCCCTTGACACACCCTACCCCTGGACAGCCCGTCCACCCCCGTGGACAGCATGCCCACCCCTGTGGACAGCCCGCCCAACCCCCTGGACAACGAATGATAAGGTCAGGATGTTACACACTGATAGGGGGAGGGAAAAATCAACGATATGTTTTTCTTTTTATTATCCTTTCTATTAAAACAAGCTTTGTATCATGTTAAAGAATTACCACTTTTATAAAAACAAAAAACAATCACACATCCCCCCCACCCACCCACCCCCCCAGACACCCCCCCGGACACCACCCCACCCCCCTGAACACCCCCACGGATATCCCCCACCCTTAACAACCCCCACCCCTCACCGCCTTGATGGACATCCCCCCCCCCACCACCCTGATGGACATCCCCCTAGAATCCCCCCCCCACCCCCTGGACGCCCCCATGGACACCCCCCACATCCCACCTGGACACCCCGTACCCCCCTGGACAGCCTCACCACCCCCGTGGACCGCCCCCACCCCCCTCGACAACCCCCACCCACTTGGACAGCCCCCACCCCCATGGGCACCACCCCACCCCCTTGGACAGCCCCCAACCCCTGGACCACCCCCACCCCTGGACATCACCCCACCCCCTAGACACCCCCACCCCTTAAAAAGCCACCCAACCCCCTGGATACCACCCACCCCCCCTGGAAACCCCCATGGGAAGCCCCCTTAAACACCACCCCACCCCCTGGGACACCCCCGTGGACACCCCCCACCCTCCCCCCCTGGATAGCCCCCACCCCCGTGGATAGCCCCACCCACCCCCCGGACACCCCACCACTTAGAAATCCCCCCTAGACACCCTAACCCCACTGAAAATCCCCTTAATCCCCATGGACAGCCCAACCACCCCCCGTGGATAGCCCACCCACCCACTGGACAGCCCCGCGCACCCCCTGGACTGCCCCCCCCCCATGGACAGCCCCACCCACCCCCTGGACACCCCTACCTCTCATGGACAACCCACCCATCCCCTTGGATACCCCGTACCCCCTAGATAGCCCCGACCACCCCTATGGATACCCTCTACCACCCTAGATAGCTCCCACCCTCATGGATAGCCCCACCCACCCCCTGAAAACTCCCGAAGCACAAGACAGCCCTGCCACCCCCGTGGACCGCCCCCACTCCACTGGACAACCCCCACCCCCTGGACATCCCCCACCCCATGGACACTACCCCACCCCCCTTGGACCGCTCTCGACACCTGGACCACCCCCACCCCCTGGACACCACCCCACCCCTGGACACCCCACCCCTGGACACCCCCACCCCCTGGAAAGCCCCCCAACCCCCTGGACGCCACCCCACCCCCTGGAAACCCCCATGCACAGCCCCCCCAGACACTACCCCACCCCCTAGGACACCCCCATGTATAGCCCCACACCCTTGACAGCCCCCCCACCCCCCTGAACAACCCCCCCCCCCCACCACCCTAGACAACCCACCACACCCGGACACCCCCATCCCCCCAAACACCCCCACCCCTCTGGACACCCCTACCCCCTTGGACAGCCACCCCAAACCACTAAATTATGTGTTAATTCGGTATGTGTGTGGAGGGTAATTAAATACATAATTTGAGGTATTTAGATTTATATTTTAATTATGTGTTGGATTAATTCTGTATGTATTCATACAGAAATCTGTATCAAGTCATACAGAATTCTTTATGTATTATGAAGGTATACTTGTAATGGTGTATTGTGTTACTTGTTCTATGTGCATGTATTATGCAGATATTCTGTTTCTCCACAAGGGGCCTGCTAGTGGGATGGAGCTGCACAGGGGTAGGAGGCTAGTAAGTTGCTGTTGTAGTTTTGTTAGGAAAAAATCATCAAGGCATCACTGAATCATTTTTGAGGTGATTGTGTTTGTTAACGAAGTGGCCCTCCATGTATTGTTTGTTGACAAAGCAGACCATGATGTATGAGTGTGTTGACATAGGGGGTTTACATGGTGACTTTTCGGGTTCAAGGGATGCCTTCAACAATCCATGAGTGATTGAAGAACCTCGACAAAGAAATGAACAATCTGGAGGCGGTACAAAAGAGAAAATACAAGGTCGAGCCATTTTCCAGTTTTTTCCAAATTTTTGAGCCTGAAAATCGGAAAATGGAGAGATGGGTTTTTGGAAAACGGGGATGCGCGCAAAATTGGAGTGGTGCGCGAAAAATTAAGTGTGGCGTGAAAAATCAGTGGGATGCGTGAAATAATTGTGCTATGCGTGAAATATGTGCGGGATACGCATAATAGAGAGATGATGTTTTCCCGCAAGAGTTTTTTTTGAGATCAGAAGATCAAAAATTGGAAAAGGCATGAGGTGCGTGAAAAGTTGGAGCAAGGTACGAAATGCGATGTGGCGCGGAATATGTGTTTCTCGCGCTTGAAGAGGATTGCGTGCGGAAGAAGGGTTTTTGGCGTCGGGGTCAATTATGCCTATAAATATGAAGTGACCCCCTCATTCAAGGAGTTGAAGACTTAGAGAATACCCGAGCAGTGGTGCATGAAATTGATTTTCTCAAGGGAGTTGCGCATAAACATTAAGTTTGCGCGTAAATTCAGGTGTTGCACGCAAAAGAGTTGTTGCGCGAAAAGTGGATTTCGCGCAAGGCAGGAAAATTACGCGCAGGGCAGTTTTGAGGCTGGACGTAAAATTTGGAGGTTTCGCGTAAAAGAGAAGTTGCACGAAAATTGTATTTCACTCAAGCCAAGGAAATTACGCACAATGTGCCATAAGGGCTGCACGTAAAACTTGGGGTTGCCCGGTACACTCGGTGCAAAGAGAGATTCATCTATGGGTGAAAGTTGAACTTCAAGAGAGCATCTACATACAATAGAGGATGCATTCATTAGTGATTACAAAGAGACCTACAGGTCTATAAACTGTGAGTGGATCCTTTCTAGAGCAGTGAGAAAAGGAAGAGGAAAAAGGTGATCCTCTCCACCGGCAGTGAGCCCGAGAGAGAGAGGGAGGGAGTGACCCTTTTGAAAACAGTGAGATGACCCTAAACATTGTAAAGGTAGTGAGCCTGGGAATATAATTGATCTATCCCGAACCTTGTAAATAGCAGTGCGCTTTTAGTGTATTTGGTACATCGGCACACTACCGGTGTATGCTTCTTGGACGTAGCCCAGGGAAGATGAACCAAGTAAAAATTTATGTGTCATGTGCATGCTTTACTTTCTATTTATATTGTGAAATGGAAAAGAGAGAGAAGAGTTTTTTTCTTAATAGGGAAAAAAATTAGAACGAGCGTTAATTTTAAATTAGTCATACCCTAATTCACCCCCCCCCCCTCTCAGGATATTCAGCCTTTTGGATCTAACAATTGGTATCAGAGCCAGGTTGATATTTGTTCTTCTATCAATGGCGGTCAATAATCATAAGGGGATTCCGATATTCGACGGAATTAATTTTCAGATATGTAAGAATCAAATACAAAACTATTTCTGATCTTTTGGAATGGATGTGTTTTCAGCAGATATGCATGGTATCTCAGCTGACATCAACAGTGAAGCATTATCAGAAGATGAAAGAAGGGAGCTAGATGCTGACACAAAGGGTATTAATTCTTTAGGTGGAGCCCTTTCAATTGTTATATATATGAAGTTGATGTCATGCAAAACATCACATGCTATGTGGGAAAAGATTTTAAACATATATGAAGGGGATACAAAAGTCAGAGAGGCAAAACTACAAGTTCTTTGGAACAAATATGAAGATCTAAGAATGGGCCCTAATGAATCTATTGAAGTATTTTTCGACTGGGTAAATGCTGTTGTGGAAGACATGTGGGGTCTTGGAAAAGTCATCGAAGATATAAAGATTGTGAAGCATATCTTGATGAAACTTCCACCTCGGTTTAATCCGAAAGTCTCAGTCTTGGATAATAAAGACCCAAAAGAGCTGACGTTGGATAACCTGCACAGTACCCTTGTTGCATATGAAATGAGGAATGATGAAAATGATGCTATGTAAAAGGAGAAATCCAAGGAGGTGGCATTTAAGGCCATGAATAAGATCACCATTGAAGACTCTCAAGAAGAAGAAGATATAGTTGAGGTGATGTCATTCCTCTCCTCAAACCTTCAAAGATGAAAAGGAAGGTTTAAAGGGAAGCTTTCACTTGCTTGTTTTCAATGTGAAACGGTTGGACATCATGCGGAAAGGTGCCCCAAAAAGATTCAAGAAAAAAATGATGAAGATGAAGTTGAAATTCCCAAGAAGTGATCTTCAACCTATGTAAAAGGGAAGAAGCAGTTCAAGAGAAATTTCTTCAAGAATAAGAATCTTATTTCATAAGAAATAGATAGTTCAGATGAGTCTGAGGTTGAAGAGGTAGAGGAGATTGAAAATTTCAAAGATAATGGAGAAAATTCTATGGTGGCAGTCGTCGGTAGTTCTCAGGATAAGAATGAAACCGAAAGTGATGATGAAGAAGAAAAAGTTGAGGGAAGAGTTGACATGCAAGATGAGTTAGAGGAAGATCTTGAAGAGATAGATGTTGGGAGATCCAAAACAAAGAAAGCTAACAAAGTTATTTGTGATGCCAAACTCTATATGCAGTAGCAGGAAGAAGAGAAGTCTAAGTTGATGGAAGAAATTGAGAAACTCAAGCTATCAACACCAGAGAACTCAAAATCAGTTCGTGAGTATAATCTCAAAATTGAAAAACAGGAAAGGGAGATCGATGGATTGAATAGAAAAGTTAAATATCAAGTCAATTGTATCAAAGAACTTGAAGAAGTAGTGACTAGTCTGCGACAAAAAATGAAGGATCAAGAAAAACTCTTGACCCCCAATGTGATATCCGAAATTTAGGCCATTCAGAAGACAGAAAAGATGAAAGAGGTGGCTAGTAGTTCAACAGGAATAAAGCAGCAACTAATCCCATATGCCAATGCCTAATTGGGGCTTGATCGAAAACATAAAGCTGAAAATATGGATGTTAGACTGCAAGCATCCACTCCGAGATTGAAGGTTGATTTGGGTAGAAAACAGAATCAGAATATTCAAAGATCCCAAAGGGAAAATCATAGTGCAGAAGTAACACAAAGGAATGCACCTTATATCAGGTGTTATTGTTGTGGAAAGATGGGACATTCATAGTATGTGTGTTCCATAGCAAAGAGATATCGAAGGAAACAATAATAGCGGTTGAAACCAAACAGATAATGGTATTCCAGAACATATTTCGAAAGACACTATTTTTGGTGTGGAGGATTTGGGAACATGGCTAGGTGATGCACTTCAACCATACAGACAAATATTCCAAAGTAGAATCAAAACATTCGCAAGCAGCAGACCAATAAACCAACATGTGAGTTAAAAATGAAGAATAGATTTGTGGATTTGCAAGATGAAGTTGATCCATCATACTCTGAGAAAGAACATAATTTTCAATTCATGCCGAGTGTGAAGGAAAAAATATGGACCAAGAAGAAGAACAATGAGAAGGCTGTGGTGGCAGAAATTTCTCTTAAGGCATCAGATCGCTCTGGTGTGTGGATCCTTGATTGTGGTTGCACATCTCATATGAAAGGCAATAAGGATCTTGTTACATGAATAAAATATGACAAAGAAGGAGTTTTCAAATTTGGAAACAATGAAGGGCTGAAGATTTTTGGCTCAGGAAAGGCCAAGTTTGGGGGCAATGATATGAGACGTGCTGATTTCTTGGTAGTATAGGGTCTTAATCATAACTTTCTCAGTGTCAGTCAACTATGTGACTCTGGGCACTCTATACGATTTACCAAGAAGATGTGTGTTGTGAAAGGAAAATATGGAGTAGTTGTTCTACAGGGAAAAAGGACAAAGGGAAATATTTACCTTGTAAGTGGGGAAGATGATACGTGCCTTATATCCAGAGAAGAAGAAAACCAGTTGTGGCATAAGCGACTTGGTCATCTATGCCAACCATCCATGGAAGATCTGGTAAAGTGTGATGCTGCTAGAGAACTTCTCAAACTATCATGTGATCGTACTCACGCATGCGATGCTTTCCAAGAAGGGAATATCACCAGAAAGACATACAGGCCAAAGGAACAAAAATCAACCAGAGTGCTCAAATTGGTGCATGCTGATGTATGTGGACCTATCTCACCATGAGCTTTAAATGGGAAAAGGTACTATATCCTTTTCATTGATGATTATAGTATAATGGACTAGGTATTTTTCGTTACCCATAAGACAGAGGTGTTCAGTTTCATAAAGTAGTATATAAGGGAATCAGAAAGGATGCTTGGGTAGAAAATTATGAAGCTTCGTACTGATAACAGTATAGAATTCACAAACAGTCAAGTTGAAGACTATCTCGAGAAACATGGGATAAGGCATCAAGTTTCATCAGTGATAAATCCCCAATAGAATCGAGTGGTTGAAAGGAGAAATGAAATCATCAACAACATAGACAGAACTATGCTTATTGAAAAAGACCTACTAGAGAAATTTTCGAAGGAAGCAGTTTTGACAACGGTCTATATTTCGAACAGGTCTCTATTGTGTTTGAAGGAAGGGAAGAATCCATATGAAATGTGGAATGGAAAAAATCCAACATTGAAATACTTTCTAATATTTGGATGTAAGTGATTCATTCTCAAAAAAAAATCACAAGCAATTTGAGTCACGAGGAGATAAGGGGATATTCCTTGGATACTCAGGGAAAAGCAAAGCATATAAATGCTTCAAAAAAGGATGGGAAAAATTGTTGAGAGAAATGATGTCACTATAGTTGAAAATGAACAGAATACTGAACGACCTAGTGAAAAGTTTCTAGATGAAAGTGATGAGAGGTAAGAAACACAGGGGGAGTAGAAGTGGAAGAGGATAACTCAGAAGAAGATACTGATGATGAGCAAGAGGAAACAAAATCCAAATCTGCTAAGAATCCAAAGAGTCGGGCTGAAATTGATAAGAAAAATATCATTGGTGATCAGACAGCTCCAATTAAGACTCGAAGAAGAAATCATCATAGAAAACATAGTTTTTATCTCAGGTGGAGCCGAAATGTTTTTCTGATGCAGCTGAAGATGAGTACTAGGTTCAGGCTATGAATGAAGAATTAGAACAGATTGAGAAGAATCACATGTGGGAGATTGTTTCAAGGCCAATAAATAAGAACGTCATTGGGACTAAATGGGTCTTTCAAAACAAGATGAATGAAGATGGAACAGTGATTCAAAACAAAGCACGACTGGTGTGCAAAGGATACTCCCAAATATAGGGTATTGATGTTGATGAGACATTTTCACCAGTTGCAAGTCTGGAGACAATAAGATTATTTTTAGACATAATAGTGCAAAGAAAGTTCAAAGTGTTCCAGATGGACGTCAAATCTACATTTCTAAATGGGGTTCTGGAAGAAGAGGTGTACATTGAGCAGCCAGATGGTTTTCTCATTCATGAGGATGAGAATAAAGTTTGCAGACTGAAGAAGGCGTTGTATGCGCTGAAACAAGCACCAAGAGCATGGTACTCAAGGCTTGATCAGTACTTGAAGAAGCTTGGTTTTCAGCGTGGAGGACACTACTGGAAATCTGACCTTTCCCAATGCTTATATACCAACGGTTCGTAAAAACCATTGGTATAGGTTCCCTTTCCCAACGGTTTGGCTAAACCGTTGGGAAATCCCACTTTGAGGCCACCTTTCCCAACAGTTTGGCCAAAACGTTGGGAAATCCCACATTGTGGCCACCTTTCCTAACGGTTTTGGAAAACCGTTGGGATAGGTATACCCTTTCCCAATGGTTTGGCCAAACCGTTGGGAAAAGTCCACTTTGTGGAAATCTTTCCCAATGGTTTGGCCAAAACCATTGGGAAAGGTCCCCCACAAATCATCCTTGCCACACAATCAAAATCCAGAATCGAAATCTATACCAACAGTTGTCAAAACCGTTGGTAAAGGCCTATACGAACGGTTTTGACAACCGTTGGTATATATCCTTTGATTTTTTATCATTTCTGCTTACCCAGAACATTATATAAATCAAAATTTAAAATCATTATGAGAATACATATATATATATATATATATTTATGTAATTATATTCACAAAAGTCATGTTAGGTTAGTGGTTAAGTCATTAAATAATAAACTTGGGGTCTTGGGATCAAATCCCAGCGAATGTTTTTTTTGAAATACATATACCAATGGTTCCATAACTGTTGGTATAGATTTTCATATTAATTATACCAACGGTTTCCAAAACCGTTGGGATAGGTCTATACTGGCGGTTTTGGGAAAACCGTTGGTATAGACCTATCCCAATGGCCTAAATGGCAACGGTTCTCCAAACTGTTGGTATAGACTATACCAACGGTTTGGAGGCCTATACCAACAGTTCCAAACCGTTGGTATAGGTTAGTTTTCCAGTAGTGGGAGTTGATTACAATCTCTATTTCAGCAACGACAATAATTAAAGGATGATGGTATTGGTTTATGTCGATGACATAATATTTGGTGGATCAGTTGAAGATCAGTGCAGACAGTTTTCCTATTTCATGAAAATTGAGTTTGAAATGTCAATGATTGGAGAGCTAACATTTTTCCTTGGTTTACAGGTGACACAAGGATGTAATGGCACATTCATTTCTCAATAAAAATACGCCAAAGAGGTTCTAAGAAGGTTTGGAATGGAGAATTCCATGGAGATAAAGACTCTGATTGCTACCTTGATGAAATTATAAAAATATGAGGATGGGAAGGCAGTTAATATCATAGAATATAGGTAAATTATTGGAAGTTTGTTGTACTTGACAACAACAAGGACTGACATTGTTTTCAACACATTCCAAGCAGCGAGATATCAGAGTAATCCCAAGGAAAGCCACATGCTTGTAGTGAAAATAATATTTCGGTATATCAAGGGAACGATGTACTTCGGCTTGACATATAATGACAAATCTCAGACAGAGTTATTGGGATATACTGATGATGATTGGGCCAGTTCAGCAGATGACCAGAAATCAACATCTGGAGGTGTATTCTATCTTAGCGGACTATGTATTTCTTGTTTAAGCAAGAAGCAAGATTGCATTTTGTTAAGCACTACAGAAGCTGAGTATATTGCGGCCACTCAAGCTTGCACACAATTATTATGGATGAATCAACATCTTGAAGATATGGGAGTTGAAGTGAAGTCTCCGATCAGAATCCAGTGGGATAACTCAAGTGCTATCAATCTTAGCAAAAATTTCGTCCATCACTCCAGGACAAAGCACATTGAGATAAAGTATCATTTTATCAAGGAGAATATTGTGCAGGGAATTGTGAAGTTGGTGTATGTGCCTACAGAGCTACAGGTTGCAGACATTCTAACAAAGGCCTTAACCAATGAAGCCTTTGAGAGACATCGACTGGCTCTGGGAGTTCAGTCGACTCCCCACACATGAAATAGTGTAGATGTGGAATAACCCCCCCCCCCTCTCTGAGATATGATGTGTTTTTCCCTAATGTGCAGATATGTGTTCTCTACTCTGTTATAGACTGCAAAAAAGTGACCTTTGGGTTCGTTGAAAAAGGGGGAGTAAATAGTGATTGTTCAAGGGGGAGACAGTGTGGATATTTGATAAATCATGAATGATATAGGGAGAAGCTGATAGGTGGAGCAGTGAGATTGGGGGAGCAATGAGAAAGGGGGAGCATATTAAATATGACGATGCCAGAAGTGATCAATCAAAGAATAGATATCACGACAGCTGAGGATCATGATAAAATCAGAAGAGTGGTGTTGGAATGGGGTAAGATTTTTTCCAAAAATTGGTTTCAGTTTGGTGTCAATAGTGGATGTCAGAGTTACAGTGATTAGTTGATGAACTTTTCATTTACTCTTGTTTCTTACACTGAGCATTGCTCATGTGGGCTTAGAGTATCTGTCGAGTAAATCCTTGATCGCCACCGGAATCATAATAGGCGAATGGTGGATGAGTAGTTAACGATGTTTCTTTTTATGGAAGAGTTTTCAACAAATCCAAAGGTGGATATTGTTGGTCAAAAATCCCTCAAGGCATCATTGAATCATTTTTGAGGTGATTGTGTTTGTTGACAAAGTGGGCCTCCATGTCTTGTTTTTTGAAAAAGCAGAACATGATGTATGAGTGTGTTGACAAAGTGGGTTTACATGGTGACTTGTTGGGTTCAAGGGATGCCTTCAACAATCCATGATTGATTAAAGAACCTCGAAAAAGGAATGGATGTTCTGGAGGTGATACAAAAGAGCAGATACAAGGTCGAGCCGTTTTCCAGTGTTTGCCAGATTTTTGGGCCTGAAAATCAGAAAACAGAGAGATGTGTTTTTGGAAAAGGGGGATGCACACAAAATTGGAGTGGTGCGTGAAAAATTAAGTGTGGTGCCAAAAATCAGCGAGATGCGCGAAATAATTGCGCTATGTGCGAAATATGTGCGGGATGCGCATAATAGAGTGATGAAGTTTTTTGCGCAAGAGGTTTTTTGAGATCAGAAGATCAAAAGTTGGGAAAGGCATGAGGTGCGTGAAAAATTGGAGCAGAGTGCAAAATATGGCGTGGCACGGAAGATGGGTTTTTCATGCTGGAAAAGAATTACGCGCAGAAGAAGGGTTTTTTCGCACTAGGGTCGATTATGCCTATAAATATGAAGTGACCCCCCTCATTCAAGGAGTTGAAGACATAGAGAATACCCAAGCAGTGGTGCGCAAAATTGAAGTTTCCAAGGGAGTTGCGTGTAAACATTATGTTTGCGCGTAAATTTAGGTGTTGCGCGCAAAAGAGTTGTTGCACGAAAAGTGGACTTCACGCAAGGCAAGAAAATTATGCGCAGGGTAGTTTTGAGGCTGCGCGTAAAATTTGGAGGTTGCACGTAAAAGAGAAGTTGTACGAAAATTGTATTTCACGAATGTAAAGGGAATTACGCGCAAGGTTCCATAAGGGCTGTGCATAAAACTTGGGGTTTCCCGGTACACTCGGTGCAAAGAGAGATTCATCTACGGGTGAAAGTTTAACTTCAACAGAGCATTTACATACAATAGAGGATGCATTCATTAGTGATTATGAAGAGACCTACAGGTCTATAAAATGTGAGTGGATCCCTTCTAGAGTAGTGAGCAAAGGTAGAGGAAGAAGGTGATCCTCTCCACCAGTAGTGATCCAGAGAGAGAGAGGGAGTGACCCTTGGGAAAGCAGTGAGTTGACCCTAAATAATGTAAAGGTAGTGAGCCTGGGAATAGAAGTGATCTATCCCGAACCTTGTAAACAACAGTGCACTTTTAGTGGATTTGGTACATCGGAACACAGTCGGTGTATGCTCCTTGGACATATCCCAATGAGGTTGAACCAAGTAAAAATTGTTGTGTCATGTGCATGCTTTACTTTCTGTTTATATTTTGCAACAGAAAAGAGAGAGAAGAGTGTTTTTCTTAACAGCGAAACAAGATCAGAATAGGCGTTAATTTTAAATTATTCATACCCTAATTCACCCCCCCTCTCAGGGTATTCATCCTTGTGGACCTAACAATTTATAGAAAAGATATGCCAACGGTTCATAACCGTTGGTATATTTGTAAAACTAGAACTTATACCAACAGTTTTATGTAAACCATTGGAATAGATAATTTTACTTGAGATTTACCAATGGTTTTCCACAAACCGTTGGTAAAAGTCTATACCACCGGTTTACAGAACTATTGCTATAGATATTCTTCATGCTATTACTCACGGTTTAAAACCATTGGAAAACATATATACTAACAGTTTACTGAAACCGTTAGTATATACTATTTTTTTAGACATATCCCAATGGTTCTTATAGAACCATTAAGATATGTCTATCCCTGCATCTCAAGACCCAATGGTTTGGAAAACTGTTGGTATAGTTTATACCAATGGTTTTCCAGCCTTAACCAGCCGTTTAGAACCGTTGGTAAATCTAAAATTTCCAATAGTGTTAGTACACCTCAAATACCTAAGGATATCCTTAACAATAAACAGATTCTATTCTCCTTGATCGTCTTGATATCTATCTTCTATGATAAAATCATTGGCAATATCAAGCCTAGTACATAAAATTTCATTTATAATATATCCTATAACAAATTCACATGGGATCCTACTCATTATATATATATATATATATCACTATCATTTTTTGGGTGAGGACACATTTTCTTGGAGAGATATATACCATGAAACACTAGATCCAATACCCTATTGAATTGTTTCTTACTAAATATCTTAATTATTTAGTCAATGTATATATGTTGACTTAGTCTAATTAGAATTTTGGGTCTATCACAACTGATATAGATTCTATGAATATATGCTTCTTCACCAAAGTCCTTCACGAGGAATCACTTATTTAACTAATCCTTAACTGTCTCTAAAATTTCTATGTAATTTCCAATAAGTAAAATTTCAATAACATATACTACTATAAATAAAATCACACAACCACTAAACCACTTGTAAACAAATGGATCACATTTGTTCTTTATGAAAAAAAATTCTATTATGAATTCATTAAACCAAATGTTCTATGACCTAGATTCCTTATTTAACCCATAAATGGATCTATATAACTTGTATATCTTATCGTAATTTTATGAAGATACAAAACCTTCAGGATAAATTATATTGACATCTTATTGAATGGTTCTATTATGGAAAACTGTTTTCACATATATATTCCAAATGTCATTGTCATGGAAAGCTGCTATGAAAATTATAGTTCCAATGGATTTTAACATGGAAACAAGAGAAATGGGTTTTTCATGGTAAATTATTTGATACTATTTAAACCCTTTAGTAAATTTACTTGATTTATAGGTACTTACATTACCTTAAATTTCTAGTTTTATCTTGAATACCAATGTGCACCCAAGGGGGTTTACATCAAATGATAAATCAATGATAACTTATATTTGGTTCTAATACATGAAATCCATCTCAAAATTTATCTATTATTTACATATTTTATCTTTTGAGATCTCTAATTCCTCCTTAGAGAAGAGGGTACTAATAGAAAATAATGAGTCACCATATTTGGTGATTATAAAAAAATATATTTTTTCTCTAACCTCGTTTGTGATCCTTCATAGTATTTGTGTTTCAAGAACAATATCTTCTATCCAGACCTATGGAACTTGTTACTATACCAAATCTTGTGCATCTTTTTCACAAAATTAATATAAGTCCATCTTGTTCCCACTATTAGTCTTGAGTATGTTCTCCCTCTCAACAAA
The DNA here is from genome assembly GCA_963277665.1 of Viscum album. Classification (NCBI taxonomy): domain Eukaryota; kingdom Viridiplantae; phylum Streptophyta; class Magnoliopsida; order Santalales; family Viscaceae; genus Viscum; species Viscum album. The sequence continues at coordinate 507,011,784 of OY728159.1, forward strand.
AATGGCTTGTCTTGCAACAATCACCTTATTGACTAAGGGGGTTTATAGATTATTTCCCCTTATTTTCTTGGGATACCCTTTAAAGATACACTTCACACCTCAGGGTGTTAATTTTTTTAGAGTTTTCCTTAAAAAATATATCACAACCGCAAACATGAGTATTTGAAAACAATTTTTCTTCTATATGTTAACTCATAATGTATCCCATATTTCACCTTAGTTGGTACTCATTTTAGAGTGCGTGTTGTAATATGTAATAAATATCCCCAAAAAGATAATGGTTGAGTTTCCTGGATCATAATCAACATTAACATGTCAATAAAGGTATATATCTTACTTTCATTGACACCATTCCACTATAGTGTATAAGGAGGAGTGAGTTGGGATAGGATCTCGCACTCCCATTGAAAGTTGGCGAATTATTTGTTAATATATTCACCACCCTAATCAAATTAATTTTTTTATCTTTTTAACAAGTTTTTGATATACATAATTACATAATTATTTGAATTTCTCAAAATATTCCAACATATACCTCCTTAAGAAATCATATTCATTTCTACTCAAGTCATTAGTAAATATATTTACATAAGATAACCACATCTATCTTCTACGAGAAGTGGTCCATAAACATTAATGTGGACTAATTATATAAGTTATATTGCTCTTTTATATTTCCCACAAAGAGTTGGTAACATTTTTCCATATAAACAAGAATGGCACCTATCAAGTGGTTTTATCTCAAAAGAGTCTAAGTAACTATCTTGATAGATGTTTTCTATAAATTTTTCATTTACATGACCAAAATGATGATTACAAAGTTGAGTGTGATATGATTCATGAAAAATTAATTCATTATCAATTTCTTACACTTTATTTTCATAATTTAATAAATAAATACCATAATTTAATTGTGCCATACCATAAAATATGATATCTTTACAAAATAAAGAAAATTATTTCTAAACATAAAAATAAATAAAAATCTTTATTTAGGAATGAAACAAAAATTTTGTTTTGTGTAATAGTTGATACATAATAACAATATTTTAATACCAAGACCATCCCTATTGGAAAAGGGTGGTGGTATTCTCCAATGTCTATATAAGCCATCCTCACACCATTGGTAGTCCTCAAATTAACCTCCCCCTGAGTAATCATTCGAAATCTACTTAAAACATACATTTTAATACAAATGAAAAAACCACATGTCATATCTAATACCCAACATGTAGATATATAACTATTGCACTTGAAGCTTCCAATTTATTCTTTAATTAGGTGTAGTTCTTCTTCTAGTGTCCCAACATTCTGTATGAAAAACATAATGCATATTTTTCCCTTTTTCTATCTTAGGATATTCCTTTTCTTGGAAGGATGGTGCTCAGGATCATTAGACATGGTATGAGTCTTGGACCAATTTTATATATTATTCTCTATCTTGTTCACTATAAGGACCATCAAATTTTCATTCCCATTATATTTATCAATGTGAGTGAATAAGAGTAAGGAGTTCTGAAATATTTTTCTCACCATTTATAATATTATAATTAACAATAAAACTAAAAAAAATCCTTAGTAATGAGGATAAAATGAGATTAGTGTGCAACCCATTAGGGAACGTAAGTCCCAATATATATAAAAAGATGTGTCCAATCATATTGACTACATTAATAGTGAACCAAAACGTTTATAAATATTATTTCATGATTTTTAACATAATATCCATTAATAAAAAAGAAGGATATTGATTCCTAGTGTCTTTATAAGACTATGTTTATAATACAATAAAAGGAAACTAAAACATTAATTCCTTATTCTAATATCCATAATGAGATCTTAAATACATTTAATCTATTGAAACTATATAGGATAACGTGGGGAATATGTTAAACAAACAGGTGAGCTAAAAGTCCCAATAATGGGATAACATGATAAGGAAACATAATATGTGATTTAGAGGTATAACATGATATCATAAAAGAGAAGGATCACGAGTAATAATATAGGAGAATAGGAAAAAAACATGGTATAATAAGATGATGACATCAGAGGAATTGTGGAAGAAACATATAACAAGAAATAATGATTATTCAAGGCTAAATACATAGAAAATATTACACAGTTGAAAAAGTCGCATAATAGATTATTTTTATTCCCTAATACCATACATGACGTCTCATGATACTAAATATTTACCCAATGAATTCAATCACTATTTGGTTGAACCCATCACATCATGTTCAAGATTATGTGTGCCAAAAAATGGAGACAATCATTAGGCAAAAACATAATAATTACCCATGGAAATAAAGGGGTTTCAAAATCATTCCTCGTATCATAATGAAATAAAATTTCATAAAGAAGAATTTTGAGAAATGAACATAAGACATGTATTACCCCATAAATGGAAGGTAGAATAATACAAGTATATATGTGAGAAAAATATATACATAATTTAGAAGCATTCCATGTCGTTAAATAGAGACAGTGAAAGCAAGTTAGAGAGCTAATGGTTGTAACCTATGGGAAAAGGGTGGTTTAGAAAGATACATAATTTAAATTATAAACATTTATCTAATATTAGAGAAAAAGAGTTATTTGAAAAAAAATTTGTAAAATTTTAATGAATCCTTAAATAAATGAGTGTTCATGATATTGTAAAATCCTAATCATGTCGCACAAGTTAAAAAAAACATTCTTTTCAAACTTTTACAAAAAGTAAAAAAGTACCTCATTCAGAAAATTTCAAGACGATTAACTCTAAAACATTGTATAAAAAGTAAATAATTAGTAAAAATGAATCTGGAAAACTATAGGGTAATTTTAAAACATTCTTGATAACATTTTTAGAAAAAATATATATGGAAGAAAAGTTATTTTCAACCGAAGAGAGAAATAAAGTTGGTTTTCATTAAAAACATTTTTTAATGTATTGAGTACATAAAATGAGAAAAAAATATATTATAAAAAATTACCATAGGATAAAAAAATTAAATAGAATTATCAAATACGGATAATATAATTCACACGATGGGAATTCAAGCATAAAAAATAATAATTAAAATGTGATTTAAACATACATCCCTTAATGATTTGGAATTTTTTTAATTATAACCCCCATGAAAGAAAGAAATTAAATTGAAATATTAAATAACATTAATATAAAGGTATTTCTTATACAACATATCAAAGGGTTAGTATATACACCTTATAAAAGTAAATATGTGCATAATACCAAATATGCCTCACGAGAGTTGAAATTGAGATGAAATATTTTACAAAGATCATATAGATGAAGTGGGGATTAGTCAATGAATTGATTATGTGTATTAAACTTAAATATATATTAAACAATTGGAAAGAAAACATAATATAATAAAATGATATTACACACATAATATTAGAATATTAAAGATAATGAAGATGTGTATAACTAATTGAAAATAAAATGATATTACACACATAATATTAGAATATTAAAGATAATGAATAAGTGTATAACTAATGGAAAAGAACTTGAGTTATAAAGTTTCTTACCTCTTAGTAACATTCATGTCAAATACCCTTGGTTGAAATAATAAATAATGAAAAATAAAATACCATGAAGTATGGAGGATTAATTAATTTACTTGTAAAATGGGAAGTATATACCCCACATAAACGAAACAAGTGGTAAATATGGCATGCATCCCAAAAAAATGAGAAAAATATCCCTTATATATAGTCTATACATGTGGTGTATGTACTTTTTCTCCGACATAATAAACATATATCAATTATTTTATTTATTAATAAACTAATATAGGGTTAATAACTTATAATTAAACCATTTACCTCATTTTTATTAATTACATATTTAATTACTTTATTATTTATATCCATGTCAGGTGTTTTGAGGATGTTTAGTTCACAAATTCAAAATGGCATTGGTGCGGTGACAATGTTAAAATGTTAATTGTTTCATTATATTTAAAATAATATCAATTAAATAATTATCATTTTTATACAAAAATTATACTTCAAAAACAAACCATGAAATATAGTTATAAAAAATGAACTATGTTACAATCATGGAAACAATAGGCCGCATGTATGCAAGAGTAACGATTATATTTTTCAATGATCATGATGGAAAGAAGGTAAATGATATTTTATCATTATATAATGACAATTATATAAAAAAAATATCATATTATTTCCTTAAATATACTTATATATATCATCCTTGTGATGTGGTAATAAAAAAATCACATATCTTCCTGAGGTAGTATTCTGCCATACACACGAACAATATTATCATTTCTCAATTGATGGTATGGTAAAAAAATTATATGATATATTAATTTTAAAGAATTATTAATATTTCATTAATATAATATATAAAAATTAAATCCATCACCGTGAATATCCATGAGAGGTGATGATGGAAAATGAATTACATCGGTTTGCGAGGTGGTAGTCTGACGTACACATGAACGATGGTTTCATTTCCCATTTGAAGGAAGAGGATATGTATTTAGGTTATTGAATTAACATAAAATAATATTATTATATTTTATAAAATTATTTTAGTATATAATCATGGTTTAATAATATTTGAAGGAAGTGGAAGAATAAAAAATACCCAGTTAAGAACAATACCTCTTATTCAGACCACCTATTTAGGATTATACCTAAAGCCTTCCTAGATTATATTTATGATAAATAGAAGACTATATGAAAAAATATTCTAAAAAATAACATGATTGGAAATTTGATTATTTCCCTAACAAGATGCCTAACCTGATAGAATCCTAATTAAGGATTCTTGTGATTTTTATAAACCAGTTATCATGAATTACTATTAATAATTGAAATATATTTTAGTTTCCAAACATATAAAAGAAGAGAATAAGGATGTATCATAGTAGTTCAAGTGATATATATGGTAAAAATATAATATTGTATTCCCTCCATGTCCAAAAATTAGCAAAGGGAATTGTCTTAATGGAATTGGAAGATTATTTATCTGTGGTAAAGGAGGTAATAAATCATCTAGTTACTAAATAAAAATAAATATTCTAGATAGAAATATGTAGGGAAATAAAGTTCAACCTATTGAAATATTTTTAGTTTATTCTCTTAAATGTGGGAACCTTCGAATTATCTGATTGAATGCCATATTCTAAAGGTTAACTCTTATACCAAGTAAGGACCCATGTCATACTAATCATTGTGGTGAAAGTGTTCAAATATTGGGACTAAATAACTATATAGTGTAAGTAATTTTAATCAATAATTTTTTTATAAGAATAATGAAAATATAATAATTATGTTAATGTTTGAGGGCATGTGATTTTGATGTAGCTTTATAACAATTAGGGTTGTTTATTGAAATTATTTTCATATATGATTGTAAAATACACATTTTTCTATGATAATTTAAGAGTGGATAATTTTATTAGGATATAAATATTTATTTATCTTGGATGAATATGTGATAAAATAATTAAAATATTTGGGTAAAAGCCTTAGTCTGGAATACAATGAAGAATTTTAATGTTAGTTATTTATTGAATAATATAAGTGGAACTTTGGGTATCATTACCGATCCATTGGATATTTATTTTATTTTATTACATTGTATGATGGTTTATTCATTTTTTTAATTATCTTGCCTTATGATAAACATTTTTGTTTTGGTAAATTTCTAAATACCAGAGGAATATATTGTAATCTTATTAGGGGATTATGTGATATTTTAAAAGTTTATTTTAGTGCTTTAAGAATGAAACTTTCTTCCTAAATACTCATTTTTTAAAGAAACATGTGATATTATGTTGAAAATTGATTAAATGATAAAATTACTATTTTTAGTTATATATACTTTTTTTCTTAGTCTATATGGAAAAAGAAACCCTCAAATTTACAAAAATGTTCGTGAAATAAAACTATTATTCATTAAATTAATGGTCTCTTATATATTAAAAAAGTATAATGTTATTAAATAAATGGATATTATTTTCAAATACATTTTTTACTTCCTTCCAATTTTAATGAATAACAGTTTTATTTCACGAACATTTTCATAAATTTGAGGGTTTCTTTTTCCATATAGACTAAGAAAAAAAGTATATATAACTAAAAATAGTAATTTTATCATTTAATCAATTTTTACCATAATATCACATGTTTCTTTAAAAAATGAGTATTTAGGAAGAAAGTTTCATTCTTAAAGCACTAAAATAAACTTTTAAAATATCACATAATCCTCTAATAAGATTACAATATATTCCTCTGGTATTTAGAAATTTACCAAAACAAAAATGTTTATCATAAGGCAAGATAATTAAAAAAATGAATAAACCATCATACAATGTAATAAAATAAAATAAACATCCAATGGATCGGTAATGATACCCAAAGCTCCACTTATATTTTTCAATAAATAACTAACATTAAAATTCTTCATTGTATTCCAGACTAAGGTTTTTACCCAAATATTTTAATGATTTTATCACATATTCATCCAAGATAAATAAATATTTATATCCTAATAAAATTATCCACTCTTAAATTATCATAGAAAAATGTGTATTTCAGAATCATATATGAAAATAATTTCAATAAACAACCCTAATTGTTATAAAGCTACATCAAAATCACATGCTATCAAACATTAACATAATTATTATATTTTCATTATTCTTATAAAAAAATTATTGATTAAAATTACTTACACTATATAGTTCTTTAGTCCCAATATTTGAACACTTTCACCACAATGATTAGTATAACATCAGTCCTTACTTGGTATAAGAGTTAACCTTTAGAATAGGGCATTCAATCGGATAATGCGAAGGTTCCCACATTTAAGAGAATAAACTAAAAATATTTCATTAGGTTGAACTTTATTTCCCTACATATTTCTATCTATAACATTTATTTTTATTCAGTAACTAGATGATTTATTACCTCCTTTACTACACATAAATAATCTTCCAATTCCATTAAGACATTTCCCTTTGCTAATTTTTGGACATGGAGGGAATACAATATTCTATTTTTACCATATCTATCACTTGAAATCCTATGATACATCCTTATTCTCTTCTTTTATATGTTTGGAAACTAAAATATATTTCAATTAATAATAATAATTCATGATAACTGGTTTATAAAAATCACAAGAATCCTTAATTAGGCTTCTATCAGGTTAGGAATCTTGTTAGGGAAATAATCAAATTTCCAATCATGTTATTTTTTAGAATAATTTCTCATATTTCCCACCATTAACTAAAAAAGTTTTTAGAATACAATAACATACAAAAGGTAAAATTATAAAATTATAATTAACAACTTAAAAATTAAATTTATATCCTAACATATGATTCTCTAGGTTTCAATCTAGGTTATATATAATAATTTCTCTATTAAGCTTTCTTACCTAATAATGTTTCAAGTTGTAAAGAATGGTTTATAAATAGTTTTTTCATTTCCAAAACATACCCCCATGGAGATTCAAAATAGTTGTTCAGTAAGAAAAATTTGCATTCACTAAGTGAAGATTGATTGTAGCTCAATGCCCCTTTTTTAGGGTTATTACCCTTAATTACAAGTTTTCCCGCACCACATCCACTTGTATTATCCAAAAAGGGATGTAATTTCTTTGAAATATCTCTCTCTATCATTTACCAAAATTACATGATGTTAGCCTCTACATTGAATAATCCATATAGTTATCACTAAATATTTTGTTACTAATACCCAAAAATAATAATACCAGCCTTTGATACAACCTATAGTAACTTATTCATTTTAAACATATTATTTCATTATTTTTAACATAATATCTATTAATAAAAAACAAAGATCATGAGGCCTGGTGTTTCTGGAAGAATAGTTTCATAATAAAGTTAAAGGAAAATAAAACATAAAATCCTTATTTTAATATATATAATGATCTCTTAAATCTATTTGATCTTGTAAAACTACATAGGAAACCCCTAGGAATACATAGAAAACAGGGTTGAGCTAAAAAGACCAATAATAGAATAACATTATTAGGAAATATAATACGTAAGTTATAGGTATAACATGATATCATAAAAGATAATTATCATGACTTATCACATGTGAGAATATTATAAAGAACATGTATCAGAAAATCATGGAATCAGAGGATGTTTGGAGGCAACATATAATAAGACATAAACATGAGTCAAGGATGATTTCTTAAACAATATCACATAGTGTAAAAAGTCCCATAATGGATTAGGTTTACTCCATAATCCCATACATAAAGTCTCAAGAGAATAAAGATTTACCAAATGAATTATTCTACTATTTAGAAATACCCATGATAACATGTTCATGATTATGTTATCCATAATAGGGAAAAATCATAAGGTATAAACATAATAATTACCCATGGAAATAAATGGGATGTATAATATTTCTTTATATGATAATCAAAGGAAAGTGTTTAATGTATTCATTTGAGAAATGAACATAAGACATGTGTTAACCCATCAAATAATGGGATAATAATCTTAGTAAATATTTGATATATATATATGTATATATATATATAATTTATAATAATTTTATAACATTTATGAGAAATAAAAAGAAAGTTAGAGAGAGAAAGTTCATAACCCAAGGAAAAAGGGTAATTTTTAATGATCTCTTATTTAAAATATAAATCATTCTGAAATATTAAATAAAATTTTAGTTTAAAATATAATTATAAACTTATAAAGGAATCATCCAAGAAATTATTGGTCATCAAGGGGGAAAATTCCATTCACGTCATACAAGTTAAAAAAATTCTTTCAATTTTTTTTAAAAGTAATAAAGTACCTTATTGGGAAATTGAAATAAAGATTCCATTTAATCCATTTATTAAAAATTTAATTATGGGTAAAAATGACATTAAAAAATAATATAAGAATATTACTAAACTTCATTAATTTTTTTGTATAAAAAATGATTATAGAAGAAAACGTATTTTTTACCAAAGAGAGAAATAAATTCGGTTTTCCTTAATAACATTCTCTCAATGTATTGAGTAAGTAAAATGTGGAAAACATGTCTTCTAAAAAAATAACTAGAAGATAATAAAACTAAATGGATTTATCAAATAAATATCATATCAATTCCTCAATTTAAATTCAATCATAAAAAATCTTAATTAAAATAGGATTGAAACATAAATCCATTATCGCTTTGGTATCATTTGAATCATAACCCCCATGAAAGAAATAAATTCAATTGAAACATTAAAAGGAATGAATATAAAGGTATTAATGATATAACCTATCAAATTATAGTTATATATATCTCACAAAAATAAATAGATTTATAATACCAAATAAGCGTCATTAGAGTTGAAATTGAGATGAAATCTCTTACAAAGATCATATTGTTGAAATGAAGTTTAATGAATGAATTTATTATGTGTATAAAATTAAAATCCACATTAAATAAGTTTAAATAAAACATAAAGTAATAAAAATACATCACACATATAATCATAGAATATAATATATAATAAATAATCATACTAGATAATGAAAATAACTTGAGTTTTAGAATTAGTTTCCACTTGGTAACTTCCAAGTAAAATACCATTAGATGAAATCATTCAAAATTAAAATTAAAATAATATTAATTATCAAGTATTAATGATATTATGTGTAAAAGGGGTATTATATAAAACACATAAAATTAAAAGGTGGTGAATATGGCATGTTCCCCACATAAATAAAAGTGAGATGAAAATCCCTTACCTTGAGTACAGACTTGTCGTGTATGTATTGTATCTCATGTAAGACAAAATTATATTAATTATTTGATTTATTAATAAAATTTTATATGTTTAATAACTTATAATTATTCCATTTATTTAATTTATTTTAATGTCAAATTTAATTACATAATCTACTATGGCCACATCAGGTGTTTTGAGGACATTCAGTTCCAAAATTAAAAAATGGTAGCAGTGTGTTGACCACGGTAAATAGGGTCATTATTAAATAATATAAAAAATAATATTTATGAAAGAATTATAATTTTTATACAATATTTATACAATTAAAACAAACCATGAAATATGGTTATAAAAAATGAACCGCACGACAACCATTAAGACAATAGGCTATACAAACGCACGAGTAACATTTCCATTTTTCAAGGACCATGAAAGAAAGAAGATAAGTGTTATTTAATATTTAAATAAATATAATTATATCATAAATATAATATTAATTCTATAAATACACTTACATATACCATCCATGTGATGCAGTAATTAAAATGAAACACATTAATTCACGAGGCGGCAGTCCACCAGATGCACAAAGGGTGTTAACTTTTTTTAATAAATTGTAATATGAAAAATAATACCATATATTAATTTTTCCCTAATTATTATAATTTTATAAATATCATATATAAATATTATATCCATAATCATTAACATCCCTGAGATACGATGATGGAAAATGAATTACATCTGTTCGTGAGGCTGTAGTCCGCGGTACACACGAATGATGGGTTTGTTTCCCATTTGATGGAAGATTAGATGGATGTAGGTTTTGAAACTAATATAAAAACATATCAATATATGGGATATAATAATTTTATTATATCATAAAGTTTTAATAGTATTTTAAGGAGGTTTAAGAAGAAAGAAAAAAAAAATGCTCGTTTAAGAACGATACTACTTATTCGAACCACCTCTTTAGGATTATACATAATTCTATTATAGGTTAGATTTATGATCAAGAAAAAGGCACTTGGACGTGGGTATAAAACTAAGTATGGGATTTTGGAAGGTATTTTTTCTATCTAAGATGATTTTTAAGTGTGTAAAATAGAGGAGAAGAAGTTCCCTTTTATAAGTGGGGAGGAGTGTCATTTTTGTAAACACCAAAAAATATTCAATAATGGGAAGTCACTCTGAAGAAAAGTTCCTTAAAAATTTAAAAATAATATATTGGAGGATTGATATGGTCTATATAAATCTCTGAAATTCAAAAACTAACATTTTTTAAAAATTTAATTCCATTTACCACTAAGGGTACTTACTTCTACAATTTTAGTTTATCACCATTGTTGGCGCCAAAAATCGGAAGGGAGAAGGATAATAAAAAAGTCTTTGAAGCTACCTCACGAAGACCTTTTGCGGAGCACCATGGCCCCGCACCCACCTCAAAGCAATGAGGCAGGATGATCCATGATCCGATTTGATTTTCACGATCCCTCCTCGAAGCAAGGAGGAAAAATGCTCCGCGAGCCGATTTGATGTTTGCGAGATCGCTGCGAAGCAAGAAGGAGGGATGCTCCGTGAGCCGATTTGGCATTTGTGATCCCACTTCGAAGCGAAGAGGTGGGATGCTTTGTGATCCCCTTTGACGTTCACGAGCCCTCCGTGGAGTGGAATCCATCTTCGTGCCGAGAAAACTCTGCTTCTCGAAACATATTGCCTATAAATACCGGCCTTCCCCCATGCCCGAAGGACGGATCATCTGACCTTTCATCTTCTCATATCTAAAATCATGAAGCACTTTCTGCTCTGAAAAACATGAGATGCTCAAGGTACTTTTTCCCTGCAAAGTGACTCCCCTTTTCCTTGTTTTCACCCCCTCTTTCGAGAGGGATGCCTTTCGCGAAGCCCACGGGCCTTCGTAAAGGAAGGAGATCCTCATGGGGACTCGATTCATCACAGAGGATTTATGCTTCGCGAAGCACCCCCTTGCACACGTGACTCAAATGCTAAGGTATATTAATTGTGCCTCATGAAGCACATTGCTTCATAGGACCTTGCTTCGCAAGGCACCCATGCTTCGTAGGTATTTTCTTCACGAATGCCCTTCCACTTCGCGAAGCACCTATTGTATGCACCTATACCATATTCCTAGGCTAGTCCACTTCACTTCATGAAGCCTACATCTTCATGAAGCCCTTCCATTTCATGGAGAACTAGATCTCTACAAGGCCTCTACTAATAAACCCTTTTTCTCTGAAACTCCCTCTCCAGTGCAACCTCCTAAGTTTTCATGAAGGAACTTCAAAGTCCCTTGGGTGATGTTTCACATTGTGTTGCCTCACCTCATGCTTCTTTGCATAGGAACACTAACGGATATTGCTTCTTCGCATAGCCACGCTAAAGTGGACCTCCAATGGTATCACCTCACGACACCCCCAACCATGGAATTGCTTATGCATTACCTTCACCAAGGTGTAGTTGGTACCGGTTATGTAAGTCCTAGGGGTGCGGAGTGAAGCCACCTTGTCCGAGCTGCATGATGTTAAACTACCAAGCACCATCATCCTCAGCACATGATGTTAAACTATGACTTCCCCCCATGCATCCTACGTGGGGAAAGGGCAACCATCTCGGTGTAATCCCCTATCTTTTCTTGCAGGAGGCAGCAACACTGGACCTCCTTTCTTCAGTGCCAAATCCCTCTCCCGCTGGGCTTTGTCGCTACTGGGCATCCATCCTGGAGTAAGTCCCAACCTCTTCAGGCTACTAACCACGCATAAGCCCCTGTTTCCTCTTTGGGTTGCTAAGTACACGTAAGCCCCACTCTATTTCCCAGGGACACACCTTTCACGATGTGATCGTCAGGTCTTTTCTATCACTTGTTTCTCACACCGAGCATGACTCACGTGGGCTTAGAGAAAGCACCAACCCTGACATCCTCCTTGGGCAGCCTAGAGTTTAAGCCACAAACACCAACCTGAAATACGAGGTATTTGATCCTTGCTAAGGAAAGGTACATAGGAATCCTCCAAGAGGTTCAATCCCACCACCCATCGGTCATTCCGTCAATCTTCACATCGGTTCACTAACACCTTGGACAACCTAGAGTGTAAGACCCACAAAACCTGAACTACAATGTCTTTGATCCTTTCTAAGGAAAGGTACGTAGAAAGCCTCCACGATGTTCAATCCAACCACCCCTCGGTCGTCCTGGCCATCTTCACGTCGGTTCACCAACACCTTGGGCAGCCTAGAGTGTAAGCCCCACACAAGCTAAAGTATGAGGTATTTGATCGTTTCCAAGGAAAGGTACGTAGGAAGCCTCAAAAGGGTTCAAGCCCACCATCCATTGTTCCTGACCATCTCCATGTTGGTAAATCAAAATCCGTCTGGTAATACAAGGTCTTTGATCCTTGCCAAGGTGAGGTACGTAGGAAGCTTCCAAGAGTTTCAAGCCCCACACTCGGTCACTCTGACCACCTGCACGTCGGTTCGCTCTCATCCTGCATGACATTAAACTGTGGACCCCAATCACTGGTAAGTCATTGTTTCCCCAGTCTGTGGTAAGTCGTTTCACGCCAAACTCAACCTAAACAATGAGGTATTTGATCCTTTCTAAGGAAAGGTGCATAAGAGGCCTCAGCATGGTTTAATCCCCACCATCAATCTGGGCCCCAAGTTCCCATTCATGTCAGTTAGACCCCATCCAACGGTAATCCATTGCGACACTATTCAGCGATAAGCCACTGAAATTATTATCCAGCGGTAAGTCGTTGTGACCACATACATCGGTAAGCCATTGAAAACCCCAATCGGCGTTAATTCATCATCAGATGAACTATGTGGACTTTGAATCCCTACCACGAGGATACGTTGGAAGCCTCTTCGAGGCTCAAGACCAAAACCATCGTCATCCTCATGACGATTCCATCCCATTCATCATCCACTTCATTCAACCACTCCATCATCCATCCTGATTATTATTCAGACCACCACATCCCCGTGAAATCATGCCATCCCATTCCCCGTTCCCCTGAGTAGTAACCGGGAATTCAACCACATGTTGGCCCCAACATCAGTGTTCCCTCTAAGGGGTGAACCCATCTGATTCACTCTAATCAGTGTTCTGATCAGTCAGATCCATCTCTGCTAGACGTTAAACTTGCAAAATAACCTGTGTTAAACATGGGAAGTTGAGGAAAACCTCAGAAACATACCTATGACGTATAATTCCTCGCATTCGACGTGGGATGCCTTGGGCTTCCGTTACCTCAAGAACCCTATAATAAGGGGAAGAAAACCAGACGCGCCAGTGTCCTAGTGTCCAGACACGCCAGTGATGTCCAACGTGACTACTCTCCTGACCGAAGCTTGCTGTCCTAACCGGACCCCTTAGAATATCCGGACAGAAGAAGTGTAATTAAATAGTGTCCATGAAGATATGGAACCAACAAGAGTTTCACAAACAACATCTTATATCTATAATGGATACCCAAAATAGGTGATGAGTTCCAAGGAGGAATATAAGGAAGGAAGAACCGACATCCCATAATTCTGTTTCGATCAAGGAGAAAATGTCCCTAAACAAGGAGTGGATGCCACCCGCCATTGTAAAGTGGGAATGTGTGGCAAAAGACAGTGATGTTGTCCCACCAAAGGAGATGGACGCGTATGCCCCAACGAAAGCGTTTGAAACAGAAATGGTGAAACCGATGTGAATTTATTCTCCTCGATATGGAGATTAGTAGTGCTCGAGGCATCAATGGATTATCATGTCACCAAATCCAATTATCCGGCATCGAGTCCCGCCAGGAAAATAGCAGGCCTGACATGAAACTCACCAGAAGATGGGGTAGTAGAACATTGGACATCCCATTCTATAACGTTGCCAGCATAGATCCCTCTTACCGGTCATGGAAGACAGAATGGCAATGGGGCATTGGTCGTCGATTCCTTTTTCTTTCATCACTGATGAGTTAATCTCCCTCCTCCTCAAGAATCATGTTGTTGCACTCGGAACATGATCATCACCTGCACAGCAACGCAGGGGCAGGGGCAGTGCCAATGGGGTAGTTCTGCGTGTTTCCGTCTCTTCCATGACGGCCTCTACAACCATGGCCCTGGGGTTCTCCCGCCCCATCTCCCCGTTCTATTTTATTCAGTGGAGGGTAATCAATGACCTCGTGCACCGTTACGAGGAGGAGGGAATAATCCAGACTCAGGATATGGCCCGCCTAGATCTGGAGGCATCTGTGCCTCATCGTCAACACCGCCCCGAGGGCCGCGTAGGGAGTCGATGCTCCCCGCACTAACATATAACCATTTTGGGAGCCTCTCCCCGGAATGCTTTGATGAATTTCTTCCTTACACTAATGAGGTAGGTGACGTTTGGCCCAGCCTGGTCAGAGTCCCATTCCAGGGGCTCCCAGTGAGGCCTCCCACCCGACCGCGTCAGTGCCACCACCCGGTATAGCTAGATGAAGAGAAGGTAAGCCACGTACCTTCACCACCGACTCTGGTTTGTCCACCCCAATGCCAGCGTCCGATGCAAGCTGAGGATGCCTGCCAAGGGGTGTCAACATCAGCGACTACTGTGGCCCGAGCCACTGCCATCACATATCATCAGTTCCCTGAATACACTGAGCAAGGGAACTTATATGCCCAACCAGGATCGAGTCCCCAACCGCCCCATGGGTAGGCTAGGTTGACTCTCTTGGTTACCAGCACAATCAATGGTCATCGCGAGCTAACCCACAGTGATTCCACTCAGTACAGAGGTCCTCCCCGTATCACTAACACAGAGAATGAAGGCATTCCCCTCTTAGAGGCTCAGCATGGAGGTCTTCCCCGTTCCACCCTCAATCCAAATGAGGGTCTTCCCCAAGGCGGTGACACTCGGTATGGAAGTCTCTCTCGTGCCCATTACATTGGGTATGGAGTCATTCCACTTGCCCCTAACCACCGGTGTAGGGACGTTGCACATTCGGTCTCTCTTCTATGTGGGGATCCTCCCTATGTCCTCTTAGAAGTTGGTGAAGGTCCTCCTCGCCTCGACAACCAGAGGGGTGAAGGCCAGCCTCGCCTCACTAGCACCCAACACGGAGGACCTACCCATGTTCAGCTAGACCAGTACAAGGAGCCTCCTCATACTGAGGTCACCAGGGGAAACAAGCATGGAGGTCCTCCACATGCTCCTTCCAGTTCTAGCGGAGGTATTTCTCACTCCAGTGCTATCCATGGAGGTCCTCCCCATGTCCCATTTGGAATTTGTCTCAGTGCTCCTCGCACCCCGACTTACTCAGGTAGAAACCCTCTCTGCCTCAGTACCAGTGCAGCCGAAGGACCTCATGTCAAGAAATCAGGCCTGTCCCAAGGAGCCAACCAGGGGTAAGAAGGTGGGTCGTCTCCACCATAAGAAGAATTATGGGATGGTCCGGATAGAGATTAAACCATTCCGCTTCTCAGAATCTGAAGCAGAGTATGACTCAGCACGAGAACCCTCCCCTTGCTCATCCGAGTCAAGGGCTGGGACAGGAACAAGGCACATCAGCCTAGTACTCCCGGAATGTGAGGTCAATTGGATTACTACCTCCCTCCATAGGTATATCCAGGAGAATAAAAATCTATTGACCCCATAGGTCACTGTCGTTCAATCACCATCGTCGTCGCTAGAAGCGTTCTCTACCTAGACAAGAGATCACAAAGAGCTATTTTGGGGACCAATGGCGGGAAAACAGCATTGCGGCCTATTTCCAGTAGCCCTATCCCCTGAGATAGGAACTGATTCCATCAGCCCATCTTACCATGACGTAGCGGCCAGGTCGATACTCTCTTCGGAGGATAACCCTAGATTCGGCGTCCAGTAAGCCCGCTCGCCGTACTCTCTACAAGCCAGCCTTCCATCACAGTGGTCTGCCTCAGTACCACTGTGAATTACTTAGCCACCCCCAGTTGATGAATGGGGAAACCAAGGGCTAGAACCTGAATCCGATCTGAGGATCTTATGGAACATCCTCGCAGTGGACCACTTCCTTGAGATGTTCTGGCCCGTGGCAGCACCGAATTTTCGCTTTCCAGAATTCGTCACCCCATAGGAGGTTGATTGTTTCTGCCAAACCCTTTAATAAATTAACTTTTGCATTTATCAACAGCAAGTGGTTTATCCCAGGAGCCAAGAGCATATTGAAGACATTGCTGAGCAATGCCATCTAGTCGATCTGGCTGCGCTCCCTGTGGCCCAGTGCCCCGAGTCACCAGGACGCCCTAAGGTCCTCTAAGAGAAATATGTTCAAAGTTTCCATATACTCTACAAGTTCATCAAGGGGGATTCCCCCCATGCGCAAATCTGTGCCTGGGGATAGTATGCTTCCATCCTCATCAGTCATATTCAGCGACAGCCCGACTAGCTAGGCGATATCGAGGACATGCCCCCGGGAAGGATCACAGTCAACATGGCCGACATAGTGGATGAGGAGGATGAGTTAGAGCTTCTTGATGGAGACTTACCCCTGAGGGCATGCCACCACTATTGGACCCATCAGGGAGGGTTACTCACCAATAGAAGGACCTACTAGGTCTCCCTGTTCCCACCAACGAATTAGTACTCAGTCGGAATTCTGGTAAGGGTAAAGAGCATGTCAGAGCTTCCAAGAACTCCGACCCATCAGCCTCAATGAAAAAGACTGAGGAAGACCTTGAGAATGCCACATTGTTCCAGCAACTTGCCGAGAAAAATAATTTGGTCAATAAACTCTTGGATGAACACACTGTAGAGTGACGGCCGGACTACGGTGATCCTAGGCTAGGGCAACAGGGGAAGGAACAACTTCCCCTTAGCGAGCTAACTCTAAGAGACCCTGACCATCCTGCCCCCACTGACATGGTTGAGGCCAGAACTTACGGAAAGATGGCACGATATGTCTCGCCAAACCCTCCCGAATGGCACGAAAATCCAAGGGACCCATCTTGGTCTCCCCCAGCCGCCTCAAGGGTCGTGCCACCAGCCACCCCAAGAGCTGCTGGTCCTGCTTATCGTGTTGGAGAACCCTCCAATGCGCTTGTGTTTAGGGATCCCCATCAATATAGGGACCCCCGCCTAGATGATCTAATGGCGGTACTCATTTCCCACATTGAGGCGTTGGAAACACAATAGGTGGAAATCCTGCCTGATAGCAAGCCATATCCAGCATGGGTGTATGATATGCCTGCACCTTTGGGTTTCGAGAATCCCACCTTCTCCCCCTTTAATGGGACATGGGACCCGCTGCAGCACCTGGCTTACATTAACTCAAGGTGTGGGCCCGTGTTAGGGACTCCAGTGCAGTAGGAGGCTGCCAAGCTCCACTGTTTTGTTCAGACATTGGAGGGGCCTACATTCGTTTGGTACAACCAGCTTCCCATTAGATCCATAACCAGCTAGGAGGAACCTCATAAGAAATTCCTCTATGATTTCATCTCCACCACATGGAAAACAAGCATCACAGACCTCTTCAAGTGCAAAAAGAGGAATTATGAGCATGTCGTAGACTTTTTTACCTGGTGGAAAGGGATTACATATTCCATTGACATGCCACTAAATCAGAAGAATTTATTGACGATGTGTGTAGGAAATTTCAAGAAGAAACTGGTTTCCTCTATGATAACCCAGAACTACCCCGAGGGATTTCAAGACTTCTCTGATAAGGCCCAGTGCCTGGAAGAAGCCCTGCAACAGGTAAGCCAGACATGTCAGTTGCCTCCAGCAATTCCCACAAGAAGGGATGTCAGAGCCGAGCCTGTCGTGATGTCCCAAATAGAGGCCCCCAGACAGTTGGAATTATTACCGGTAGAGTCACCTCTCCAGCCTTGCAGAGGCCCGCCACCACAAGTTCAGCCTCCAGCCCAGTAGTGGCTTCCTCAGAATCGGCAGGTGCCCCTGTGAAATGCACCTACACTGCCTAGGCGAGACAACTAGGCCCCGCCTCCTCAACAAGATCCTATAGCTCCTCGTCAGGGCTAGGCTCCAAGTCCCCCTTTCCAGACAGAAGAAACCAGACCAACTCGTTCAACGAGAATCAGGTCCCTGACTATTTCCAAAGTGTCTTGGAACAAGGGATTGTGCATTTGCCTGAGTGCAGAAGGCCAGAAGAGGCGAACCTCACTGATCACCCCAACTACTTCCCCTATAATCATATCCTAGGGAACACCATCAAGTGGTGTTATGTGTTCAAATACTGGCTTCAAGATCAAGTCAATAACAACATAGTCAGGCTGGGCCTGGCTCCGGCACAAGTGACATGCGACGTCGTAAGGCTAGACATCAGCAACGATGATGAAGGTGAGTTGAAGAAGGTTTCTAACCGCGATTCCTAGATGTATGATGATTGGATGGTTCGAAAAAAAATCGCATTCCCATGGTAACATTCGTTCATTCTTGAATCATCCGGAGCCTTCATAAGCTGTAGTCGCTACTTCTGTATCATCATCTCAGCCGACCTCTTCCCAGAAGAGCACCAGTGGTGCAAGAGAAAGTAACGCACCCCCAATGCAATCATCGTCCCACACTCTTAGCGACTTCATGCTTCCAGAGATAGAGATTCCTCCCATAATCTTCCCAGTAATGGATGACACTTCAAGTGATAGTCAAGGGTACGCTTCTGTTAATACCGTGGAGTTGATAAATCCTTATATGACTCCAGATGACGGGGAGCACGAAGAGAACCTCCCCAACATCCCCAGTCGACGCCAACGGTGGCAGAGCCACAACCACATGGCTATTCAACTCACATTAGTTGGAACCTCCATGCAGGTTGTGCATTCCACTGAGACTAGACAGCAGGGCCAGCGCAGAGCTCACCACGCGCAACCTCCTCATCTAATGTCATCAGGCCCGCCTCCACCGCCGTTTGTGTTGCTCGATCAGGCAGAGCCACTTCGACAATACCATGACTATCCTTTCCCTACTATAGGCTAGTCACAGTCATCCAACCCTCATTTGGTAGCTACTCTGCTAGTTTTGAATTGTGAGCAGCAGGATATGTCCAGCACCATCCAACCACCGGCCTAGCCAGCATGGCCCGCCATGCCTCCTGTCATAGAGCGGCCTCCTGAAAGTAGAAGTTCATGCCTAGCGTGGAAGTATGATGTTCTAAAAAACCTTTCCAGCATCCCAACGAAGCTTTCCATCCTTGAGACCCTTCTCCTGTCGTCATAAATGCGTGAGGCCCTCACTGGGGCTATAAGAATCCCCCTCTAGTTTGAGACGGAGGTTGCAGCTGTAGAATCCTTTCATGCTAAAGAGGTCGAGAACGTTGAATGTCAGGACATAATTTCCTTCTCTAGATAAGATGAAGGCTCTCCTATATAGGGTCACATCCTCCCAATGTACATCACCGACCAATTTAACGACGTGGAGGTTCGTCGTTGTCTTGTTGAAACCGACTCCAGGATTAACCTTATCCCGACACAGACACTGTGTAAGCTGTGGAATCCGAAGATGACCTGAATCCCTCCGATATAAGAATCTAGGGATATGATAGGACAGAGTAGGAACCAGTTGGTAAGATGTGTTTGAAGACCCAGTTCTGTGGCCTAGTTGCCAGCACCAAGTTTATGGTTGTCTCCCAAGACACTGTGTACAATGCATTGATGGGAAGACCATGGCTCCACATACACGTGGAGGTCCCCTCATCGTATCACCAATGCCTCAAGTACTCCCTCAATGGTTTAGTGGGTGTACTCCAAGGGGGTTCTTCTTTTTTTTCCTCTTTTGAAGCCCTCTACCTAGATGCCGACTATTAAAAGAGGAAGGACAAGCAGATTCAGGCCTGTGAGATCGAACCCGTCGCGGTTGCAACTGACCCCTGGGTAGGATGGGATGACGCCTACGTCTTCCGAATCCATCGATTGGAGGCCACAACCCCCAACATGGGGAAATGTTTTGTTGTCTCTGTAATAAGGGAGAAACATACTCCCAATTACAATAGACGACAGAAAATCACCTCGTACTTCTACACAAATCAGGCTAAGGTGATCCTGGAGCCTCCTACCCCCATAAGGTATCGGGATGTTCCCCCCATTGAAATAGTAGTATGTCATACGTGCCTGTTTCGCTGAGTTGGAATCAATAGGCTCAAGACAACGCACCACTACTGCTTTGATATCATCATGTCGGGCCCCTTGGGCAAAAAACCAAATAGGATCAGATCGACAGCCTTTATTGCTATGGTTTCAATAGCACTTGAACCTACCGATATGTTGTCCATTGCCACCCAGGCTTGTACCAGCCTCTCACGAGGGGCTGTCGACCCTGAGGATGCTCCTACCTCTATGGATCCCTCCTCCTCAAGCAAAGAAGAGGATTTTAAGGATGATCCCCTAGACTCTGAAGAGGGAATATCTGCCACGGTCGAAGAGTTGTTACAGGTGAACCTCGGTAGGGAGGCAGATCTGAGACCCACATTGATCTGTTCCGCCATGCCTCTCGAGGAGCATCAATGGTATATAGACTTACTTAAACATCACTGTGACGTATTTTCCTGGAGTAACGATGAGATTCCAAGACTAGATCCTCAGGTATCCATCCACCGCCTCGGTGTTCCGTCAAATCATCGCGGATTCAAGCAGCCTCTCAAGAAGATGCACCCTTATCATGGTGCCATGGTTGAGGCCGAAGTTGACAAGCTCGTCAGGGCCAACTTCGTCAATGAGGTCTAGTATCCCAAGTGGCTAGCCAACATTGTGCCAGTCAGGAAGAATAACGGTTAGATCAGAGTCTGCATCGACTTCCGAGATCTCAACTGTCAGTGCATGAAGGATGATTTTTTGCTTCCAATGACATAATTGATGATCGACGCTACGATAGGGTTCCTGGAACTATCCTTCATGGATAGTTACTATGGATATATTCAGATCCATATGGCCTCTGAGGATGAGGAGTCCACAGCATTTAGGGCACCATAAGGTATGTTTTATTACCAGGTCATTCCCTTCGGATTAAATAATGCAGGTACCACCTATCAATGGGCCATGTATCGCATGTTCAAGCCAGTCCTTGGGAGATTGGTGGAATACTATGTGGATGATCCGGTGGTCAAATCTCCCCATCTTCAGGACCATCTTAGGGACCTCGAGAAAGTGTTTGTCTTCCTCCGTTCCTGCCACTTGAAGATGAACCCATTAAAATGTGCCTTCGGGGTCACCTCTGGGAAGTTCCTTGGCTTTGTTGTTAGGTACCGGGGCATTGAGATCGACCCAGTGAAGATCAAGGTCATTAGTCACATGCCTCCCCTAAGAAATATTCGGGAGCTTAGAGGTTTACAAGGCCACTTATCCTACATACATCGATTCATTGCGAATATGGATGGCAAGTGTAAGCCCTTTTTAGGCTCATGAAAAAAGGATCCGCCTACGAATGGGACGAAGAGTTCCAGACCGAATTTGAGGAAATCAAGAAGAATCTGCTCCAGCCTCCGGTCCTGATGCCACCCATCTCTGGAAAACTACTGGTCCTTTACGTGACTGCCCTGGAATGATCTCTTGGCACCCTTCTCACCTAGAAGTACAATAAGGGTACATAGAACAGTCTTTACTACCTCATTTGTATGCTCATCGATACAGGGACCAGATACTCCCACATCTAAAAGATCTGCCTTGCGCTGATATTCACAGTACAGAAATTGTGACACTACATGCAATACCACAAGGTACAACTGGTGTCTCTGTTAGACCCGCTGAAGTACATTCTGAACCACCCCATGTTGACCGGCCATCTAGCATGGTGGGCAGTAATCCTCCAGCAGTTCGACATCAAGTTCTTCCCTCATAAAGCTATTAAGGGGCATTCATTGGCATACTTCCTTGCTGTCCATCTAGATCCAACTGACCAGTCTTTGGATATTGATTTTCCTGATGAGGCAATCCTATCAGTAGATCATGTCATCCCGTGTTGGCATATGAACTTTGATGGTGCTTCCTGAAGCCCCACCGACAGGAGTCTCAATGATCCCAGGCTCAACAGAGTAAGCCTGAGTATTTTCTTTATTACCCTGACATAAGCCATTCTTCCGTACTCATTCTTGTTTTCAGAAGGCTACACCAACAACTAGGCATAGTATCATGATCTTATCACTGACCTCGAGCTGTCCCTTGAGACCGATGTTCCCCATTTTCATGTGAAAGGGGATTCTGAACTAGTCATCAAGTAAATAAACGGTGACTACGTCGTCAGAAAGCCAGAGATCGTACCATTATTGGATCGCACTCTTCAGTTAATGGCCCAGTTTACATCTCGGCCAGAAGTTACTCATGTCCCTCAATCTCAGAACAGTCAAGTGGATGCCCTGGCCAGCCTGGCTACATCACTTACAGAACCCAAGCAAGATGATCTGATTATACACATTTCACATCAGAGATTCATTTCTCCCATCACCCCAGATGATGGCGACGACTTGCGAATAAGCCATCTTACTACTGGAGCATCCACCTTGGGACCCCCGAGTTCTTTAGATGCAGTGGTTGAAGTGAATCTCGACTGGAGATCCCCCATTATCGCGTATCTCCAAATGGTTACTTCCCGGCTGATTGGGCCGAGTGCAAGCAAATCCGATGTCGCGCACTGTAGTTTACCCTCTAGTGTGGTCCCAATCAAGAGCATATCCTCTAAAAGTGTGGGTTTAATGGTGTCCTCCTCCGTTGAATCTAGGGAGTCGATATTTATCAGGTCATGCAGGAGGTTCATGTCGGTTCCTGTGGAGCTCACCCGACAGGTCTGAAGCTATCTCACCAGATCCAGGGACTGGGGTACTTTTGGCCCTCTAGGATCCATGATTGCATCGAGTTCACCAAGAGATGTCACGCGTGCCAAATTCATGCTAACTTTATGCATCAGCCTCCATAACCTCTCCAATCCACCAAGTACACTTGGCCATTTGTGGTATGGGGACTCGATGTCATGGGAACATATCCACTGGCGACAGCTCACCAGTGCATGTTCATCATGACCGCTATGGATTTCTTTTCCAAGTGGGCAGAGGCAGTTCCTCTCAAGGAGGTCAAGGCCCGTTCAATCATTGACTTCATGAGCTTTAATATCATCTACCAGTCTAGAGTCCCTCCCGCCGTCATGGCCGATAACGACACCAAATTCCATGAAGTTATGATGAAGAAGTTGTATGCCAAGTACAACATCCGTTCAAACCATACCTCCTGCTATCATGAGTAGTAAAATGGATAGATCGAGGTGTTCAAAAAAACCCCCTCTAAAATTTTTCAGAAAATTGTTGGTCAGAATAAGAAGAGTTGGCCAGACAAACTCTCCAACACCCTCTGGGCTTATCGGACGACGACTCGTAATTCCACCCAGGTGACCCCATATTTCCTGGTGTACGGAGCTAAGGCTATCCAACCCATCTAGATCCAACTGCCTTCATTACGCATAGTGTTCTATTACTAGCAGGTGTCAGATAAGGTAGCCGAAATTTTTCTGGCTGAATTGGAAGCACATGACGAGAATAGGATTCGTGACCTGCACAATCTGGAAAGGCATCAGAATAAGATAGCTAGAACCCTCAACAAGAAGGTTCGACTCCTCTCTTTCCTTCAAGGCGACTTGGTATTGGACCTCTGGATACCAATGATCCATGGCAGGAAACCACCAAAGTTGGAGCCCAAATGGGAAGGACCTTACATAATTTACAGGGTTTACCCCAATGGTACATACTCCCTGGTGACCATGGATGATGAGCGTATAACTCCTCCCACCAATTCAAAGTTTCTAAAGCAATACATTGTCTGAGCCAGATGGTCTGGCATAACCCTAAATTGTTTGGTCCGGCATGACCCTAAACTGTTCGGTCCAGCATGACCCTAAACTATTTGGTCCTGCATGACCCTAAACTACTTCATCTTGCATGATGTTAAACTGTATGTCCTCCTGCAAGATGTTAAACTGCACCCTTAGAACAACATGTGTCTTGATCCCCATTCCATGGGATACGTAGGAATGCTCAATCATTTTTTCCTGATCCCAACCCCAAAATCTATTCATTGAATCTTCCCCTTGGATAAAGTTCTATCAGAGGATCCTTTCATGGTATAGTGGAGTCATTTTATCCCCACTCATGTCAGGTTTATGACAGTCGCACCATGTGCCCACTCCCCGTTCTTCTATCCTCCCACATCCTCACCGTACGATGCTAAACTGAATGGCCTTCAAGAACTACGTACGGCTTGATTCCCATCCTCAAGGGATACGTAGGAACACCCGGACGTTTTGTCTATTGGACCAGCCCAAATGCCAGAATCTCCCCTCGGGTTAAGACATATGGTGTGGTGGAGACTTTTTCCCCAATTCACATTGATCTCATCTTGATCCCACCATACGTCCCACTCCCCGGAGGTGTTCTCCTCTTTCATAGATGGGTACAGGTATGCTTCACCCACTCCATTGATTGGTACTCCATTATCTTTACCATCTAGAAATGCCCCTAAATGGTAGGGATGCTAGGCCCAAGGGCTCTCCTACCACTTCGGGCCAACATCCTCGAGGATGTTGAGAAACAAACTGGTACAATTCCTGCGTTGCAAATATGGTCAACAGTCGATGCTCATTTTTTGTTCCCAGTCAAGGTCACTATAGGGATGTTTTGTATCGAATATTTTCAACAGCTATCCTTTGTCATTAGAGACACCCCACAGTGTCCCAAACATTGATTGTAGTGGTCCATTCGTCCCCATTGTATCTCCAAGTGACGAACTTCTTTCGGGAAATGCCAGCTATTATACCCCTATATGACAGGGAGAGCCGAGTTCGGCTCCTTGTTTCCAACACTGAGCACTGCTCATGTGATCTTAGGAGCTGTGATGAGGTGGTAACCACACAAGAGGTCGTATGGATACCATTGGCCTGGATGCCCAGCCTCAGGCCCCTTGGCCTTTTTCGGCCCCTTGTCCTTTTCTGGCCCCTGGCCCAAGTTCTCATTTAGGGTTTTTTGGTGTGGAGGGGACTTATTTCCTCATTCTCATTGGGATATTTCTCCATGCCACACATATCCCATTGAGACATCCCTCCCATCATTTATCGTCCATACTGCGAGCACAGTCCCTGACGTGCTACACATGCCCAATCTCGGGGCCCCAGGCCAAGTCTTAACTCTCATGGGATTGTACGGTGTGGTATGGGATTATATCCTTATTCACGTTGGGTTACTCGCTGCACCGTACACCTCCCTTGTTTGGGGTATCTTACCCCTTTCTTCGTTCTCACAACAAGAAGTTAAACTGCAAACTGGTCGGGCTTTTCCGTCCGAGTCCCAGCCTCAGGACCCTTGGCCTTTTCAGGCCCCCGACCCAGGTTCTCACATAGGTTTGTATGGTGTGGTATGGTATTATGTCCCCATTCATGTCAGGTTACTCGCCGCGCCGTACACCTCCTTATGTGGGGTATCTTACCCATTTGCGTCCTTGCTGCATGATGATAAACTGCATGTTACCCCCTTCAAGAACTATGTGTGGCATGATTCCCATCCTTATGGGATACGTAGGACCTCCCGAATGTCTAGACTTTGGGTCCAGCCACATCTCTTAGAAATATCCCTTTATCCATGACCCCTTGGCCAGCATTCCCCCAGGGAGAGGGTTATATGGTGTGGTATAGGATTATTCCCTCATTAATGTCGGGTTTTGTAACAACCATGCCATTTACCTCCCCCTCCTTAGAGTTTTCTATCCCCTTGTGCTATACTCGCCTTTTTAAATAAGCCTCTCTCAAGATGAGCCCCTCGGTCCTCTTCGGCGATTCACTAATGTGCCCAAGGGTACTCTAGTTTAGCACCTGGAATGTCGGATTCTACCTGGACATGCTTTCACTCATTTCTCAGGCTTCGTGTTCCCCCTTTCTTAGGGATTCCATCACGTTTCACACCCAAAGGGACCCCAAATGACATGGATACTCAGCCCAAGGGCCCTCCTACCATTACGGGCCAACACCCTAAAGGGTTTCAAGCAATAAATTGATACAAGTCCCACATTGCGAATTTGGTCAGCAGTCAACACTCATTTGTTGTTCCCACCTCAGGTCACATGATATAGATGCTGTGTTTCGAACATGGTCAACAATTATCCTCTATCATCACGCCAACCCCATTAAGCCCAAAAATTCCTTTACATGACTCACATCCTTCTCCACCTCATAATTTCCTTGTATAATTTCGAGACTCTTGGTACTATTCTTTAGTGCGCATCCACATGTTAGGAGGAAAAATCCATGATAAGGCAATCATTCGGGCTCCACCGATTTTTCCTTTGCATGTAGTTCACATATTGAAATACCTTTTCATTAATTTTGAGACTCTTTTTGTATTTCCCCTTTGTAGAACTACTTACATCTTCATTCCCATTCTATGGGATATGAAGGAACACTCAGACACCTCGTCTACGGGTCCAGCTCAATTGGGAACTAGTTTCTCCTGCCATTTATCCTCTAATATTTCCTGGACCCACTTTCTAAGGTTTCTTTTACAGAATCATGCAAGGTATGACGTGGACCTCATCCTCATTCATGTTAGGTATGCTTTATCATGTCATGAACATTCCCTTTCTAACTTCATCCTTGTTGTATATTTCTGAGCCATACGACTCTAGACTATGATTCCTAGTCCCACATGACTCTAAAATGTTACGTCTATACCATACGACGTTAAACCACATGGTTGGTGCCATCACATGACCTTAAACTGACACAATATCATCCCGACTGCACGAAGAATAATTGCAGTGCATTGTGATGTCCTCTCTCAAGGGACATCATATTTGGTATCGATCAAACACCATACCATTTTTCAATGCCTTCCTTTGGCTTGATTCTTGTTACGATGCCTGGATTCACTATTCTAGGCCCATCACTTCATTAAAAAACACCTCCATTCACCCTAAAGGACAAACAAGACCTATCAAATGCTGCTTCTTTTTGTGTGAGGTCCAGACCCGCACGCCCCTATTATCCCCAACACTAGTACCTTATCGTGACACCTCTCAGAACTACGTTTGACTTGATTCTCATTGTCATGAGATACGTAGGAATTCCTGGACACCTCTCTATGGGGCCAGCCTAACTTTCTTGTTTGGTTCCTTGACCTAACGTTTTCCCCAAGGAACATATGATAATCTAGACTCCGGGTCCTCATTCACGTCTGGTTTTATAATTACCCCACCATGTGTCTCCCGTGTTTCCTACCATCCATTGTCCGAGCTCTATGAACATAAACAAATACCACTCCACGCCCTTGCCGCAAGACATTAAAATGCACAACATTTTCTAGAACTATGTACGGCTTGATTCCCATCCTCATGGGATACGTAGGAACGCCCAGGCATTTTTTGTCGCCAGGTCCATCCCCAGGAATCTACAAATCATGTTCCTTCTTTTTTGGCCCCTTGGCCTAAACTCATCAGGGAATATGTGGGGTGGCGAGTAACTCTTAGGTTCTCATTCACGTTGGGTCTTTCAATAGCCGCACCATGTGATTCCCATATCTTTTCCCAGCATGGTCCGAGTTCTATGACCCAAAACTAAGATCTCTCTATGGGAACTGTGCGTCACGTTTGGCTGTTTTGCAGCCCTACGCACCATCCATTAAATCAAGACCCCCTTAATTGTCCACCCAAGGACCTTAGGTTGAAAGCGTGCGACCCCAGGACCCTTTTTAATGGGAAGGGACTTGACTCCCTCTATCTGATACGTCTCATAGTCGTATTTAGATGCATTTTGATAAAGAGCCCGAAGTGTGGAATTTTGACGGGGACATTCTCCTCGTTCCATGTCCAAGTTTCATGACCATGTTATTTGGATCCTCATCCTCTTCCACATATGAAGGGAACCCCTTCATGGCCTGGTCTCATGCCACCTCATCTCACCTACCATTTCAGGCCAACGTCCCTAAAGACCCCGGATGACATTTTCAATAGGTCCTGTGTTTTGATGACGATCAATAGTCGACCCTCATTTGTCTGTCCCCATTCCAAGTTAACGTGATATGGATGTTGTGTTTTGAACATGGTCAATAGATATCCCCTATCGTCATGCCACAATCATTGTGGTCCAAGTTTCGAGCATCATGATTCACATGTTTCCACTCCCTTATGTTCAAGTAGAATTCCAACATGCTCAGCTTTACTCTTCAGGGAGTCTAGGTGCGTTATATAGGCGGGTCAGCATCAGTGGGACTTCAGTTATCTAATTCCCCATCATCCCTATCGTGTGTCTCCCTGTGCTAGAAATGTCCCATCACTACTTCTTTTTTTCCCACATTGAGCACGACTCACGTGGGCTTAGTAGTTCTGGTAGGATGTGTACTGGTATAGCCATTACCTCACATTCCTTTCTTCACCCCGCATGACGTTAAAATTTTCTCTCAGAACTATGTATGGATTGATTCCCATCCTCATGGGGTACATAGGAATTCCAGATCACTTTTATTTGGGCCCAGCATAATTTTCACTCTTGGTCCCTTGACCTGAAGAGTTTCCTCTGGGGATACGTGGTGCGATCTAGACTCCAAGTCCTCATTCACGTCAGATTGATAGCTACAATACCACATACTCCCTTATAGGGATATTCCCTTTCTCTCTATGTCCTATCGTATGATGTTAAACTACATGAGTTAATATTTCCACAACGCAAGACAGTAATTTGTGGTTCTACCCTGAACAAGTTCAGGATGCCCTATGTTAATCATGGGATGCGTCTGTTTCCTCTCTAGAGAGAATTGTCCTTATCAGTGTTGGTCTCTGACCACACTGTGCCCCAAGAACTACGTTTGGCTCGATTCCCATTCTCATGGGATACGTAGGAACCCCATACATTCTATCTCCGTGTCTCACCTTAGGAACCATAATTCCCGTTTCCCCCTCCTTTTTTGGTCCCTTGACTTGAGTTTTTTTGGGAAACCATGAAATTGAAACTTTACCCTAAACAAGTTCGGGATGCCCTACAATAACATTGGGAGGAGACAATTTACTCATCATAGAGGTCTTGTTCAAAATTATGTTTTACCACTGATCAGACCGATGTACCCACCTAATGCGTTCCAACCCCTGAGGCATAATTTCAAGAGTATTGGACTCTAGTCAAACAACCCATCACTCCACTCTCCATGCTTTATGTGCCCTTTATTTTGATCCTCACCCTCTTTCACGTCTAGAGGAACCCCCTAACAGTACATATGCATGGTCTACGGATCTCCTACTGTCCTCGGCTATGGTTTCAGAAGACTAATGGATTACATTTTGAGTTAGGACCCATGTTTCAAACATGGTCAGCTGTTGGCCCTCATTTGTTATCCCCATTTCAGGCAAACGCAATAATGATACTGTGTTTCGAATGCGGTCAACAATAATTCTTAATTTTCATGCCATCACTATAGTGTTCTGAATCTAGGGTATTGTAATTTACATAGTCCATTCCCCCTGTTTGGATTTATTGCAGCACCCCTAGCGTTACCCCACTTGCGCACAAGAGCACGCTGGGAAAACAGTAATTCGGCTGTTCTGAGAGCTATATTCTCCAGTTAGGTCTCTCCCTTCTCTTCCTAGGAATCTGGGTTGGTTTTTCAAACCCCTAGATGCCTGAAGCCTGGTTGGAACTACTACATTTGTATGGTGTGATAAGGTGGTCATCCCTTGTTTCTCGCATCGGGCCCGACCCACGTGAGCTTAGGTAATGATCGTTGGATGCTCCACAAATATCACAAGTGTGAAATAAACCAATACAAATAATGGAACTCTTGCATGCTACAAGCATCAAATAGTCGAAGCATGAAAGTACATTTGAGTTTTTTTAATCATTACAGTACCCGAGGGGTGATTTACCCTATGGATGGGTTAACCTTGTCAAAAGAACGTAGCAGCTCCGCCACCCTCTGGATGGTGGCGTCCAGGATTTGCTGCCACCTGTTTAGTTCCAGCTCTTCCTCGGCAGCGATGGGGCACAATTCATCAGATGCAATCTAGGCCTACTCCACACCGGTCCTAATGATGATCATTTCGTCGAAGGATCAATTCATTCCCTCTTCAGCCTCTGCCAGTCGGGCCTTCAATCTCAATATTAGCTCAGATTACCCATTGAGGGGGGTCAAGTGCTCGTCTGCCTGACTCTGCAGCCACTGGACCTCATCTTCAGCCTCCTGGAGCCTCTTGATGTTCACCGCTTTCTTTTTATACCAACTCACACCGAGGCCATAGTCATGCTCCTGAATCTTATCCAGCATAAGATCTCAAACGAGCATGTGAGGGCGTTGGGAATCCACTCCCCCAACACACCGTTTGTGCAGTCTCGAGCGAATCCTATCCATAACATCTAGCCATAGTGTCTGGGGGTGTCATGAATGAAGCACTTGATCCACTTACATGATCAGTGATGGGATATTCCGTTGTCCTCTTCATCAGAGGCCATCTCATCATAGTCAGCACGGTTGGTAGGCTCATATGTAGGTAATGCCCCCCAAAACTCATTAGTCGGGTCCGCATTCGGTGTTTGATCAGGCATGGAGGGGCTTGGCCAGTCCAACCGATCCTCATCCTCAGACCCCACTTTGATGATTTCAGGATATACTCTCTGAAGGTCCCACTGGTGATTGAGAGAGCCATTGTTCGATCAATCTGGACCTCCACCTCCATAGTCACCGGCATTCCCCAGAAAAAGCACTGCCAGGGGTACCAAACGACCTCACAAAGGCAACCCATGCTATTTGGAGGACTATGCATACCAAAAAGGGAGCATGCACGTCATTTAACATGGTCGAAGGATGACATTCCTTAATATAGTAGAGGAGACTTATAGAGATCAATTTCTCGGTCTCGATCTAGGGTTGATGTCGTCGGGACCCCGAAGCATGGCCCTCCATATATTGTTGGAAGGTCTGAATATTCGAGAGCCACTTCAGGTATTCCGGCCCCGCCGGACATGCTGATCTCCCCAGCAGTAGGCGTGGACCCCAAAGGCCCTGAATCTGTATCTCTTGAAGGGAGAGAACGATCTCTGTGTACAATTTCCTCCTTAACAATTTAGATGTTATCAAGGAGTCCAGAATGACCTGAAAGTGGGCCCTAAAGAAGGGGTTTGGAATCTTTACCTCAAGGGCCTTGGAAAACTCTTCAAGATCTTATTCTTGATCCTCGACTTCACCCTCCTCCAACGGGCTCCCTCTCCCGGCCTCATCTCCCCAGGAGGATTGATCTAATTCTTCCAACAGAGGGAACCATTCCCTTAAGTCAATAACCAACAACTGTGGGGGAGTGGTGTGATCGAGCAACACCTTGACTCAATCCATAATCGGACACGGGGTACCCTAGGAATGCAAAAAGGCCTATAGCTATGTCAGTTATTGCTCTGCCTCTGCCTGGGATACCGCAAAGCCGGCCCTGATAGGGCCTATCCCTGGAAAGTCCATCCCAAAACGGTTCAGATATTGCAACATCTCCGATGGGTTGAGGAATTTCCGGTTAATTTCCCAGATGTCCCAGGCCTCCGGGAAGACAAAATTCTCTGGTATGTCAATGTGGCGCAACCTCTTCCCTAGATCCTTAGTGGATATTCTACGGAACCCTCTAGGTGGCCTCTCCTTAGGATAGCTCTGCTCTTCTGGGACCACCAGGTCCGTTTCCACTACTGCCTCTCCCTCAACTAGTGTGGGCCTCACTGCTACAGAAGCCCCGCCACCGCGAGATGCCCCATCCACCTTCCCTCCTCAACCCTGAGGTTTGGGAGGAATGCCATCATCAACTCGAATGGTTGGTTTCTTCATCATTTCCCATGGGTTTTCTACCTCCCAAATCTAGGCATATTCCTTCAATAATCCAACGACAATGGTCAGCAGAGGCAGCTGATTCTGCATCTTCCTATTCTCCCATGTGAACATGATCCACATTTGCCTCATCACACATGGGTGTTCCTTGTAGCACACCCCCAGATTGACCTGCGGGGTCAGTCGTTGCATGCACTGGAATTTCCATGTAAATCGGTGAGGGGTGTATGAATCGCAGAGAGGCTCATGATCCACCCTTTCAACCAAAACTCCACCTCAAAATTCCAGGAGATAGGCACGGTGCTCCTCTGTCCCCAGGACACCATCAGTGAATATCCCCACCAGTAATGGAAATGGGTGGAAATTTAACTCCTCCACCTTCAACACTCGGTTCAAAACTAACGGTGCAGTCATCTTGGAAGGAAAGCTCTCAGAAACGTTTAGGATGGATGGGAAGAAGTTAGATTATGGAGGGAAAATGGGGTTTAAGTATTCATAAACTCCCCTGGAATGTGCCTTTATCCACCCATAATGGAGGTGGAATGGCCCACATATTCTGTGTGGCCTATTCCCCTTGTTAATATGCCACAACATCTTATACAGCTTGGCAAGCATCAGGATCCCGAGGTTGACCAGCCCTCCTGTCACCAACACGGATGCCATAATAAATGTGCTTGGTTGCACTCCCATTTTTGTGTCCCTCACTGGTAGGATCCAACCACAGATGAGAGCTATGAAGAACGCTGCCATCTTGAATAACAGTTGTTGTTCGGTGATGACACTAAATCCTCACTTCTTCTACTGGCTACCCTCCAAAAGTCACCAGTATGAGTGCTCCTTACTCCGGGCCCCTTTGGGAAAGTCTGAGGCCTCATCCGAAAATGTCTGTCCTCCGGGATGTTCAGAAACTATTTGAACCACTACCTGAAATGGACTTCCCTCACCACCTCCTTGTACTCTCCCGACACAAGCTTCATCAAAGCCATCGCCAGCGGCGACATTTTCTTCAGGTCCTCCCAAGCACACATGAAGGGGATGATTTCGTCATACATATCCCCCAGTATCAGGACCCCCGAGATCTGGTGGATGTCCCACAAGCTGATGCTGACTTCCCCATGGTGAAAATGGAATGTGTTCATCCTCAATGACCACCTTCTCAACAGATCTGGAATCATATACTTTGGCTGGTAGATGTGAAACTGGGAGGCCCAAGTTGCCTCATACATGCCCACTCTTCTCAGCTTCTCCCCAAACTCCTCACACGAGGTGCCTACCTAGTAGGCCTAGGCCTAATCATCTGTGAAGTTTCCGCCCTAGCGTAGGTCCCACTCCTCAGACCACCCCTTATCTAGGTTCCCCAGAGCTGCCTTCAGTATCATCTGATGCATGGGGGGAGACATATCCGGCTCTAACTCCTTCCTATCAATATTATTTAGGTGGTTGTATAAGTAGTCGGCAATGACGGGTGTTAAGTCCTCTTGGACATTACTGTCAGCCACCCTGAACCATCGGCGCTGGCATGACGTGATTCTAAACCAGTAAGCTGGTTCGTCCCAACTTACTTCTAGGATGAAGACATCATCCCTCAGCCCGAAGCCATAAAAAGACAACCTCTTACACAACAGGTAGTTTTTCTGGCTCTCCGATTACTGCTCCACCAAAGAACCATGGTCAGAGTGGCTCTGGATTAGCTCTCCTACACCCAGACTGTTCGCCATCTCATCCCTTCAGGCATCATCCGCAAGGACCCCCTGGGCAGCTTCTTGATGAGCCATTCAGTCTTTTAGGTTGGGGCTATTTTTTGGTTCGTTCGCGAAGCTCATTCGTGGAGCACGTTCGCGAAGTTTGTTCACAAATACCTACCTTGGCCTCCGAATGCGGAGTTGTGAAGTGCATACGCGTGAAGTCAAAGACTCGCTATGTGCTACAAAGGTGAAATCCCAATTCTCAAAGAGCAATCATAGAATACGCGGAGCTTCGCGAATTGAGAGTGCTAAAATCCAAAATAGAGAAGGAGAGAAAGGAAAAAATAGAAGGCAACCCCTCTATTTATAGGCGATGATCCTCGCAGCTTCACGGAACGTCTCGACCGCGGAGAGATTCACGGTGCACTAAGTAGACCCGTCACTTTCCCACTCGGTGATCCTTCTTCCCAATCCAGCTTCGCGAAAGGCTGAGAAATTTTGGCGATTGACCCTCAGAATTTGACCCTTTATTTATCCTCGACTCTATGTCTGATAGGGGGCATATTTTGGTGCCAAAAATCGGAAGGGAGAAGGATAATAAAAATTCTCTGATGCTGCCTCACGAAGACCTTTCACAGAGTGCCATGGCCTCACACCCTCCACGAAGCAAGGAGGTGGGAGCTCTGCGAGCCGATTTGATGTTCGCAAGCCCTCTGCGAAGCAAGGAGGTGGGATGCTCGGCGAGCCGATTTGACATTCATGAGACCTCCGCGAAGCAAAAAGGCAGGATGCTCCACAAGACGATTTGACGTTTGCGAGCCCACCGCAAAGCGAGGAGGCAGGATGCTCCGTGATCCCCTTTGACGTTCGTGAGACCGCCGCGAAGTGGAATCCATCTTCGCACCAAGTAAGCTCTACTTCACGACACCTCTTTCTTATAAATACTGGCCTTCCCCCATGTCCAAAGTATGGATCATCCAACCTTTCATCTTCTCAGCTCTCAAATCACGAAGCACTTTCTGCTCTGCGAACCATGAGC
Organism: Viscum album; assembly: GCA_963277665.1. Classification (NCBI taxonomy): domain Eukaryota; kingdom Viridiplantae; phylum Streptophyta; class Magnoliopsida; order Santalales; family Viscaceae; genus Viscum; species Viscum album. Next base: position 507,047,040 of record OY728159.1, read on the forward strand.
TGCACAAGGTACTTTTTCTTTGTGAAGTGCCTCCCCTTTGCCTTGTTTTCACCCCCTTTTTTTGAGAGAGATGCATTTTACAAAGCCCACAGGCCTTTGCGAAGGAAGGAGAACCTCATGGGGACTCGGGTCATCGCAGAGCATTTATGCTTTGTGAAGCACCCCCCATGCACATGTGACTCAAATGCTAAGGTAGAGTCACTATGCCTCGCGAAGTACATTGCTTCACATGACCTTTATTTGTAAGGAACCCATATTTTGTAGGGATTTTCATCACGAATTACCTTCCACTTTGTGAAGCACCTCTTGTATGAACCTATGCCCTATGCCTAGGCTAGGACACTTTACTTCGCGAATCCTGAATCTAAACGAAGCCCTTCCATTTCATGGAGCACCAAATCACTACGAGGCCTCTACTCATAAACCCCCTTTCTCTGCAACTCCCTCTCCCATGCAAACTTCTAGGTTTTCACGAAGCAACTTCAAAGTCCCTTGGGTGACATTTCACATTACATTGCCTCACCTCATGCTTCTTCGCATAGGCATGCTAACTGTTATTGCTTATTCGCATAACCACGCTAATATGGGCCCCCAATGACATCACCTCACGACACCCGCAACCACGGCATTGCCAGCGCATTCCATTCACCAAGGTGTAGAGGGCACCAGTTATGTAAGTCCTAGGGGTGCGGAGTGAACCCACCTCGTCCGAGCTGCATGATGTTAAACTGCCAAGCACATTCATCCTTAGCACATGACATTAAACTGTGACGTCCCCCCATGCATCCTATGTGAGGAAAGGGAAACCATCTCGGTGTAAGCCCCCATCTTTTCTTGTAGCAGTCAGCATCCGTATCCCTCCTTTCTTCAGTGCCAAATCCCTCTCCCGCTGGGCTTTGTTTCCACTAGGCCTCCATCATGGAGTAAGTCACAACCTCTTCGGGCTACTAACCACGCATTAGCCCCTGTTTTCTCTTTGGGATTCTAACTACTCATAAGCACCACTCCGTTTCCCACGGATGCACCTTTCACGACATGATCGTCAGGTATTTGCGGTCTCTTGTTTCTCACACCGAGCATGACTCACGTGGGCTTAGAGAAAGCACCGACCATGAAATCCTACTTGGGTAGTCTAGAGTGTAAGCCCCAAACACCAACTTGAACTATGGGGTCATTGATCCTTGCAAAGGCACGGTACGTTGGAAGCCTCCATGAGGTTCAAGCCCACCACCCATCTGTCATTCCGACCATCTTCATGTTGGTTCACCAACACCTAGGGCAGCCTAGAGTGTAATCCAAACACAACCTGAACTACAAGGTCTTTGATCATTGCTAAGTCAAGGTACGTAGGAAGCCTCCACAAGGTTCAAGCCGACCACCCATCGGTCATTCCAACCATCTTTACATTGGTTCACCAACACCTTGGGCAGCCTAGAGTGTAAGACCCACACAACCTGAACTACGAGGTCTTTGATCCTTGTCAAGGCAAGGTAAGTAGGAAGCCTTCACGAGGTTCAAGCCCACCATCTATTGGTCTCGACCATCTTTACGTTAGTGCACCAAACTCCGTTTGGAACTACGAGGTCTTTGATCATTTCCAAGGTGAGGTAAGTAAGAAGAATCCAAGAGGTTCAAGACCAACACTCGGTTGCTCCGACCACCTTCATGTCGGTTCGCCCCCGTCCTGCATGGCATTAAACTGTGGACCCCAATCAGCAGTAATCTGTTGTTTCCCCAGTCAATGGTAATCCATTTCACACCAAACCCAACCTAAACTATGAGGTCTTTGATCCTTGCCAAGGAAAGGTATGTAGGAAGACTCCACGAGGTTCAAGCCCGACCATCTATATGGGCCCCAGGTCCCCATTATTTTCGGTTCGACCCCATCTAGTGGTAAGCTGTTGTGACCCTATTCAGCGGTAAGCCGTTGACATTCTTATCTAGTGGAATGTCGTTGTGACCCCACCCAGCGGTAAGCCATTGAAAAACCCAATCAGCGGTAAGCATTTGTCAGATGAACTACGTGGACATTGATTCCCTACCATAAGGATACATAGGAATCCTCTTCGAGGCTCAATCCCAAAACCATCGTCATCCTCATGAAAGTTCTATCCCATTCACCATTAACTTCATTGAGATTCTCCATCATTCATCCTGATTCTTATCTGGGCCGCCACATCCCAGTGAAATCATGCCATCACATTCACCATTCCCCTAAACAGTAACTAGGAAGTCAACCACATGTTGGCCCCAACATCAGTGTTCCGTCCAGGGGTTGCGCCCATCTGATCCACTCTTATCAGTGTTCTGATCAGTCCGATCCGTCTCTGCTGGACGTTAAACTTATGACATACTCTGTGTAAAACATGGGAAGCTGAGGAAAACCTCAGAAACATTCCTATGTAATATGATTCCTCACATTCGATGCGGGATGCCTTGGTCTTCTATGCCCTCGAGAAGCCATATAATAATGGGAAGAAAACCAGACGTGCTAGTGTCCCAACGTCCAGACATGCCAGTGATGTCCAGCGTGACTACTCCCCTGACCGAAGGTTGCTGCCCTGACCGGACCCCTTGGAATGTCCTGAGAGAAGCAGTATAATTAACTGGTGTCCATGAAGATATGGAACCAGGAATATTTTCACAAACAAAGTCTTAAATCTATAAGGGAGACCCGGACTAGGTGACAAGTTCCGAGGAGGAATCCAAGGAAGAACCGACATCCCATCATCCCATTTTGATCAAGGAGAAAACATCCCTGAACAAGGATCAGATGTCATCCGCCTCTAGAAATTGGGAATGTGGGGTAACAGATAGTGCCACCATCCCACCAAACGAGACGGACGCACGTGCCCCGACGAAAGCATCGGAAGTAACCATAATAACAATATTTTTTTACTATTTTTCTATTCATTATGAGAAACAAATTAAGTTTATCTAATTAATTAATATTAATTATTCTGATTACACATACGGAATAAATTTTACAAATTTTAATCACATAGGTGGAATAATTCAATTAAAAATTAAACTCATAAAACATGTCACAAAATTGTTTTCAAAAATACATTTTTTCAAGAAATAAATGATCTTATATTAACTCTATGACTTGAAATCATCATTATTTTAATTTTAATTAACATAAATATATGTATAATAGATGATTTTAATGTAAAAATTTCTTTAATAATGGTTATTTTAACCAATTAAAATGGATAAACTTTATACACATAAATGTACTTGGCAGAAAATCATGTTTTAAGCATAAATATAAAATTTTAAAAACATCATGAGAATGAATGACTAAAACAAAAATAATTATACTAAATATATATAAATAATACTAATTTTAATTTTAAATAATATTAAAATAATAATATATTTTTCAATTTCTTATTTTCTAGAAAATAAATTATAGTTTTATAAAAAGTGGTATTTTTACTATTCACTAAGAAATTAATTTTTTAGAAAAATAAAAAAATTTCACCCTATGATAATTTTGATTTGGTGATTTAAAAAAATATATAAGTTTTTTAAAATATCATTTCATTTGTGTTCCACTAACTAATTATAAAATTCAGTCCCAAAAACGTATAAAAATCATTTTTGTAGAAAACATATTTTTTAAGCATAAAACTAAATTACTAAAATTTGAGTAGTTATTTATTATGAACCAATAAATAAATTAATATTATATAAAAATATTAGATCTATTTTTAATAATATGGGTATTCCAATTTATACCGCCAATTTTAATAGATAGGTTGTAATGATAATGTTTAAATAAGAATATTTTACCAGTATATAGTAGTTTGTTTAATCTGAATGTTGCATGTTATATACTCTACTAAAAATAGAGTTATTTAAAATATTGGGGTGTTATAACATGTGACCTATATGGAACTGAATATTGAAGAATTTATGTGTATAATGTGTTGGATATCTCATATCTCTCTTATCCCATATTCTCTTGATAGAGATTCTAAAGGTAATATATTATTCTTTACACATTTATATCCTTATATTTCTTTAAAATATAATTGGATATGGAAGAAAACATGAGACATTATAAATATGTTGCATCATTCATATGTTCTATAGAGAGAGATAATTCTTCCTCACTGGTCTCTTTTTAGGCATCTTAATAATAGTGGTTTCCATCATATATAATTTTTGTTCATGGAATAGTATAACTCATAGGAATTTATAAAATTTATATAAATTAAAGTAGGTAAGAAGGTTATATTTCCCTAGAATGTATCATAATGATATTTTATAAGTCATGTGTGTTTATATTTCTATAATAAATAAGAGTATAATTTTTGTAATTTATCTGGATTGTAATTTAGAAATAAATTTAATATAATTTATTAATCTCTCACTATTTTTTTGAAACAAAATATTCCTCAACATTAGTTTTGAAATATCCCATCACACATATAACATAGTGGAAAGGATCCATATTCCCCTTATCATAACCTTGGAGTTGGTTTAAAAAACTACTTGATGGTATTAAGGAAGTCATAACTTACTAACTACATTATCTTGCAACTCCTTGATCCTTTGAGTGGACCCCCATTCATAAAATAATTAATTAGGATTTCCTAAAATATTATCTTACTGGTTGTACTTATTCTCTCAAGGGAAATAAATCCTTAATTAAAGATAGGTTATGTTGAAAAAATAATAAAGATAGATATTCCCCAACAATTAAAATCACCCAAAAAAGGTTAGTTAACCACTTTGAACTATGTTTCAATTACTACCCAAGTAGTGGAAGGCTATGCTGACATAATATTTTATTTGAGTAATTTTTATATTCTTGTTTAAAATCCCCATTTTATCTTATCACAAGATTTTTAATATTATGTGGATTTTACATAAGTGATTAAAAATATCTTTATAAGTCTTAAAAACATAACAATATTTATTTCCCTCCATCTTTAGAGCCTATTAAGTAGTTTATTTATTGATTTAAATATCTATAAATAATTAATGATGCTACTAACAGAAAAAAAATAAATAAATTGGAATGATCATGGGTTTCTCTAATAGTTTTTTATCTATAATATGATAAACAAACACTTTAAAATAGATAATAAACTCATGGAACCAAACATGGTTTGAGTTGCATCATTCCACCCATGTTACTATATACCTCTTGAATTGGTTTCACCTCGACTCCATTCTTGAACCACCTCTACAAGATTTATAGATCCATCCATTAAATAATATTTCTCACATTTAGTAGATTTGATCAAAAGGTTTGGTTAATAGGGGGTTTCTAAAAAGGAACCCATGGGCATGAAGGCCCTTTCATAATGAGAGGAGAGGAATGAATCACATACCATTATTTAATTTAATAAATTATTATAAAAACTATGCAATAATAAATAAGATAAACCAATTACATGTATAGGGCGGTCTGAGCTCATATTTATCCATATACATGCAGTGAATACAAAAAAGTGAACTATGAACATTCAATTCAAGTTGTTATTTATTATTAATATAAACCCCATTGAATTAATTTAATTAATATTTAAATTAATTAATTTCCATTATCTTAAAGACCATACAATTTCCATTGAAGACACCCATTATAAATTAAATATGGAAAATAAATGTATTTACAGGTAATTAATTATAATTACAAAGAAATAATTGAGTATTTATTAATTCTGGAAACCCTATTATATAGTCAACACATCTAATACAAATATTGATATTAGGTTTTTAATGTTGAAATTAATTACTAATTATTTAATTTAATTCTAATATTTTTTGTAAGAGTAAAAAACAAGTACTAATGAGATACGCAACATTTTTCTCTCTTCCCATGTATCCAGGATATTTGCCTAGGGACTCATCATGTATGTTAGTCAGATTACATGGTGTATACTAATGAGCTATATGCCATGTGTTCACGTTACTCACTGGTTGACCCAACATGTTCTTAAAAGACATGAATTAATCAGTCACATAGTGTGTACATTATCTGTATATATTTTATAAAATTAATGATATAGGTTTTCAATCTTACATTAAATTATTCTATGTATTTGGGAATTTCACTATTAAACTGTCTAGAAGACATGACCTGTACACAAGATACATGTCATGTGGTCCAATAGACCGTGTGCCACGTTGGATCGGTCAATATACAGTGTGAATTAAATACTCAACTTGTCATTATTGTTTGGTGTGTCATGTATCCTTCCACATGGTCAAAAGTAGAAAAATATGGTATATAATTTTAACTTTCAGTCACATTCCATGTATTCACATCTACCAACTAGAATACTCAGCATATTCTAATGGGATCTTTCATTATCCTCCATATGTTCTTAATTTATTTATGTTGACATGAAACTTGAATGAATACAATTAACATTTCAAAAACATGTTAATTAAACACCAATTGACCGAACTAATAAACTAGAAGTGAATAAATAACAATAAATGTGTGTAATAAATCAATGAATAATAAATAATTATAAATTATTATTGATTGATATGATACCACTTGAATGTTTTGGGGCTCATTGGAAGTGGTCAAGCCCGTGCATATTTTTTCCTATAAAATTCATTAGATTTCTTCTCAAACTAGATAGAAATGTGTTCCCAGTATCCACGTTGGGAGAATATTTTCACATATAATTTGTCATTAATTTAATTAATTAATTAATTACCTTTTGTTGAATTCTTTATTCACTAATGAATCATAACACCAATCTTTTCATATCATTATCGCATTAGAGTATTGAAACATAGATTCCCTCTAGTGGTGATTCACAATTGATTTGAAAACTTTCGTTCAACAATATACAATTCTTTGAGTGATATAATAAATTAATCTATCACATGAGATGATTATTATTGATCACAAATGAATCCATCAATATATATGGGATTCACTCTGGATTAGGATGATAATTTATTTCTACTCTTTAGATCATTCTATAGGAAATAAATCTCTTTTTATTGAGAAGATTTACTCTAGAAATCACTGTGAATAATGAAATAATGTGGCCCTACCAATACACAAAATCTCATAACTAGGTTTATATAGTTCTAGGATTAGAAAATAAATAATTTCATAAGTACTTTTATTATTTTCATAATTCTCGATGAACCCCATGTTTAAATAACAATATCTTTATTATTAATTAATTGACATGCATTAAAATCACATATAATATAAATATTATTATTTTTGAATAAATAAATAAAATTTATTAAAATAATATTTATTATGAAATTTTTCCCTAGGAAATTAACCTCAGTTCAACAATCATCCTCAAAATTTATTGGTCCTTCAATAATGTTTTTTATTTAATTAAATAAATACAACTTCATCGTTCACTAATAAATATAAAAATTTTATAATCACCGAAACTAGTGAATTAAATATTCACAAAACCCAATAAATACATATTTTTTTACATCATGAATATAATAGAAAAAATAAATATTTTATATTCATGTAATTATATAAATAATTTATTGGTGAATAAATATTTATTAAATATTCAACTCGCATAGATATTCTGTTTAATAACTGGTGATTGATTATTTCTGATCAAACCAGTTAGAATAATTACTAAGCCACATTAATGAATAAAATTTATCCAAAATGTTTAATTTATACATAAATTAAACGTGGTTATGAATACACTTACTGTGTGACCCTCTTGGACATTTTCTCAGCAACATTAGGCCACACTGCCTCAAGTACAAGGCTAGCATCTAACAACACTCCTAGTCTCCCATAAAAAATAAGTTAATATTTCAATTGATTTTAATCTCATACAAATATAAAATCTATAATATAATCAAATTATTTCAATATATCTAATCAATCGGGTTGTATGTTAGTGTCATCAACGTATATGCTTGATGTCTCTTTCTTGGACTTTTCAAAAATCAATTTTATGAATACACTGACATGTATATGGAATTAATCTGGTAGTTTTGTTCCCATAAATGGGATTAAGATATCAACTTCTAATAAAGATTATAAGGTATAAATCTTTTCTCACATTACTCATTAATACAAAATCATTTATGACACACCCAATGTGTCCTAGTTCACTAACGACATATATCATCACATTTTCCAACAATACATCAAAGTATGAAACTTATGAAATGTATTAATGATAATAATAAGTCTATGGATCATTACACACATAAAAAATATAGGAATACCCAATTAAAACAAAAAATAAAAATGTTTTATTGGTGGGTAATGTTCTCATAATCTTATGCACTATAGATTACCAAGGGTATACACCATGAGAAAGTGTCTTAAAGTCATATGAGTCTCCACCCCTGATATGCTATATCATTTGTGTGATATAAAATGATACAATTCATCTATTGAACTTATATTTAAAAATATTTCTTTGACACTCATAGGTTCCCATTATAATGGGGAACTACTATTACTTATTAGTGAAGAATTTACACTTAGGGCATTATCACAAACTATATCACACAAAATAACAATAATGATATGATAGGACATTTTTTAAATATTTAAATACGTGAACACAAGTAACCATAAAGTACACATAAATTGGTTCTAGGGAGACAACTCCAAAAGTGATAATCTTTTATACTTTCTTAAATTTCATATAGTATTCCGATTTTGGTAAGAAAATAGATACCCTAACATCTTAACCAATAATAGTGGTTCTGTAATGACCTGAAAATTTATCAAATGAATTTACCTTTTTATAATAATATTTAAATATAAATTCATCCAAACAAGAAACCAATAAATAAATTATTCTCATAAATGAAGAATTAAATAAGTTGTATTTATAGAAATTAAGAAACCTATATTGTTGGAATAATAACATGACTATTGGAATAGTAACGTGACCATTAGGAATAGTAATCTGACTATCAGAATAGTAACCTCTCCTATAAATGTATAAATAAAATTTTGGTTTCTTATACATGATTACTTAATATAATTATATAATGGTATAATAAAATAATTTTTTTAGAAATTATAAGTTAAGTGTTGGTATTTTTGTAAAACATAAATTTTTATTTACAATTTTATAATTGATAAATTTATTTAAAAGAAAATTTATTTTCATATAACATATTAATAAATTAATATTATGTTTTATTAAAATTTTAATATTATTTTATGAGACCTTAAATAATTTCTCAATGGGTTATAAAATCAACTATAATATTAAAAATGGTATTTATTTGAATAAATGATGATTTTATTTAAAAATTTATTTTCTCATATTTATAAAATTATTTTCATAAAATGGATACTCTTTTTGAAATATAAACATTGAAAGTTTTCTATAGTTAATATTTGGTATTTTTCAAAAATAGTTGAATTTTTGGTGAATAGCGAAATACAATAATTTACGATATAAGATAAATACATTCATTTTTGAATAATGGTTGATGAATGGATGATGTATGAACCCATTATTTCAAACTATCCAGATTCTATTACTATAATTAGTCATATTAATCAACACTACTAATTTTATTTTGACAAAATAATAAACTAATGAATAAAATAATTAAACAAACACCTCTCCTCCCCTTTAAATACTACCCTCGCCACTAATTCTACTCACAATTTATAATCCTTGATTATTGTCTAAATCCTGACCAATTACCTTACCATACCTCTTCCCCAGGTCTATGATTTTATTATCTCAAAAAAAGGCCAAAATAAAGTGCCTTAAAGAGGTTCTCAAGGAGACGATATTCAAGAGGTAAAATCCACAATTCTTCCCTTTTAATTTCTTTTATTTTTGTTTAATCTCCTCACCCACCCTATATAATTCCACATTTCAAATCTAGTATTACATATATACTAGAATATTATTTTTTTATTGGAATATCCATTATCAACTCTCTTCTCTTTTCTTTTTATTTTTTTTTAAATTTGAAACATCAGTTGTGATGTGTCGATTCACCGACTTCGTGGACGATGAGTTTTCACATTCCCTTACCACATTCAAAGATATGAATAAAAAAATTAATTTTTTTAAATTTTATATATATATACATTATAATATTTTTAATGTCCTGGATCTAATTTATAGACAAAATATTAAATAAAATTAATGTAGTGTGTGATGGTAAAAAAATTCCAAAATAAAAAAAACATTTATCATTAATATTTTATGAAATTAATCATCTTCATATAAGAAAAAAATGATATATGAGACAATTTGAGTTTCCATAATTTAATTAATAACTTATAATTTCAATTTTATAAAATTACTACAATTTAATAACATCTTTTATAATTATAGAAATGTAAAATCGACCACAAAACCATGATAATTTAATGTCCTCAAATGATGAAATTGAACCATATAACTCCTTATAAAGTCCATAATTGAAAATAATATAAATATAATAAATCAAATAAATTTATATAAGGTTATGAAAGAATTTATTAACAGATCTAATTTGATTATACAAGAAATTACCTGGAAGTTAAGACTCTATTCAGACATAATGTTAGGTGATTCTTGAACCCAACTCCCTTTGTGTTATACATATTTCATGAAAACAATTAGTGTGTATATGCCTTTAATGTTACTTAAGTATAATTTAATTTTTTTTCTCTTTTCCTTTCTAGTATAAACATATTTCCAAATTGGTTTTATGATAAATATTATGATTTTTCAAAATAACTCTTCTTTCCAAAACACATCTTCACTTCTCTTGAGATAGTTTCTTCTTCCATAAAGATTTATTATTCATACAAAAAATATGTTATTACCATTTTCATTTTGGATCCCCGAAGATTAATCTTGAATGCATGATTTATGAAATTATTATGAAACTCATTCCTTTCCATGGTTTATTTTATGACTACGATTGTTATATGTTTTATGTGGAATTCTTGATTATGTAAATGTTTTGATGTGATTGGTGGGACCAGAATTATATAGCCCTTAAATTAATTAGTTAATGTGATGTATCTCAGGATATAATATGTATTATGTGTTAACATAATTATATATTTGTTCATTAATATGATGTTATGATTATTTATATATATTAAGCATGAACATGATACTATATTTTTTAAAATATATGTGTGGTATTTGATTATTAAGACATGATTTTTTTAAAAAATTTACACATTCCATGCATTTATATAAAGTTTCCACTCAGGATTATTTTGATTATACTATGATTATATTAAGATTATGATGAATATTCTCACCCATGTTTTATTGATTCCTTTACATATTCATCCTATAACTATGATTTTAGATCATCCCTATCTTTGAAGTATATCCTTAAGTGACTACATGTGTTAATGAGAAAATGAGTTTTGGAAGGAAAAATAAAAAATTTAAAATAATTTTTTACCTTTCATTATTCATAAGTGATGTGTAGTCCTAATTTTACTAAGATACAAATCCTTTTGATCATCTATTTATAATGATTTTATGATTTTTATTTTAAACAAGATGTAATATATATGTAATAAAAGTAGGGTCATTATTGGATCAAAATACAAGGGGGGTTTAAAATATCTAAAGATAATTTGTAAAATGATAAAAATTTATCCACAACTAATTTACCTACCCTATTAGGTGTTTTTACTAATTCTGTGGACTTTAACATTAGTATTATAGCTAATTCCCCTATGGTTGGCTCAAATTTTTTTGATTCCTTATTATTTATGTAGTAATACATGAAGTTAAAAATTATAGGTTTTTTATAAGATCCTTAAATGGATAACATAGTCTATATCCCTATTGAATTTTATGTAAAAGTTTTAGATAAGACAATGAGGTAAATAAATAAAAATTTGGAAAATAAATATCAAGATAGAAGAAGGATATATCACTTTTTGAAGATGTTAAAATTGATACCAATTCATTTCAAAAATCTATTGATAGTGATTATTTTGAATAAGAATGTTTACTCTCTAAAGATATTGCAATGGATGAATCCACAAAGATAAATGAAAATAGCTACTATGAAGTAAATAAGTATATGAGAAAAGCCCCAATAGTGGTATTCTCATATATATTTTATTTTTTCATGTTTTATTTGATGAAAAGGTGAAACTATAAGAATATGATGATGAAATAAAGAGTTATCTATCTAATAAAATAAACAAAATGAAACTCCCTTTCATAACTCATTGAAGCTAAGGAAAAATTATTTTTACTTTTCAACAAAATAATGTCACTAAATGATAAATAATTTTAAATGGTAATTTTTTGAGAAGAATATTATTATAGAAGTGATCCATGTATTGATAAACCTATATAGGACCTATATATATGTAAAATAATAAAAACTAAAGGTTAAATAAAATATTATTAAAGAACTAAATATTAATCTACTAAATACAAATCAAGTGAATGGAGATCAAATTAAGAAATTAAAAAAGGAAAATGATTAAATGCTAAGAACTCTTAAAGAGTTGAAGTGGTATATATATCTTAAATGTATAGTATTATAATTAAAATGAAAAAATCAATAAGTCTCCCAGGATGAATCTTCACATGTTACTGAGAAAAGAAGATAAATTTCTACAAAAAACTGTTCATTATATTTTTGCATAAAAAACCTAGGATTTTGGAAAAAACTATCTTGATTTTATCCATAGAATTAGCCACTATAAGATCATAGAGGACAGTATCCCACCATCCTAATAAATCAATTAGTACTAATGTTATTCCATCAATATGTGTAGGTTTCAAATAAACTACATAGATCTAGGTGATAAAAAATTACTGAGAAACCCACCATATCTTGCAAGGTGGATGTGAGTTAGTCTAGAGAGATTATATATCTAAATGAAGATCAATATAACAAGATTGAAATTCCTTCCAAAATGTTAATATAAGAGAAAATAGAAGATTCATTACTTAGATTTGGTTATGTAAGAGGTTGGGTAACAAGTACATTGAATGTTGGAATAATTTATAAACACATGAATGTTATGGAAGGCCTACATCCAAGTAGACTAGATCTAAATTTTAAGGAATAAATAATAATAAAAATTCATAATTCACAAAACTAGATTAATCCATATACTGGAAACATATTTTAGTGTTTTTGATAATTTCTATTATTATTGTAATAAAAGTTGTTATAATGATGAGTTCAGGTACATATAAACCCATCAAAAATATTATACTAAATTTAATATGAGACCACTAAATAAATTTTAGTAGGTAAGAAAAAAAAGGAAATTTAACTTTGGTATAAAACTATTAAAGATCGTTGACACAACTGCTTCTAGGAAGAAAAAGGAAAAGGCTGAAGTGGATGTTAATAAAAATAATATTTAATTAAATTTCATAAATAGAGAACATATCATGGACCGTTAAAAATTGTTCTTGAATGTAAATATTTATATATGAAATATGAATAAAAAAGAGTCAATCATAGAGAGGAATAATAGGAATTGTTTAATTGAATAAATACATAAATAAAAAGAGGAGAAGTTTCCAAATAAAGGAAACTCAAATATTTATGAAGAGATTCATGTAAGGTAAAAAATTTATGGTCATATATCCAAAAACATTTAGACATCAATTTCAGAACATTATAAGTTATTGAAGTAGAAAATGAAATAACTAATGACCTAAAGAGTCAAGACTACAATAATGATAAAATATTCTTCACACATAATGACTGATAAAAATGTGTATAAATATTGCTCGATCATATGAATCAAGTAGTTGGTAGCAGATAATAAGTTAGAGAAATCTAAAAATAATGAAATTTTTTTCTTAACCAAGGTGAATAAGTCAATTCCAACTATGAATAATGTTAAAGAAAGGAGGAAAACCATACTTCCCAAAGAAGAATCAATCATGAAAATAAAGTGTCTAAAATTCATGAAGAGTTCTCACCATGTTAAATATGGAAGGAAAAGAGTTTATGGGTAGATAAATAAGACTCAACCATATGGGTATCATTAAGGATTTATTGGAATCCAACTTATACTAATATTTTTTTTACTTTGCACTCTTAATTGAAGGTGAGAAAAAATAAAAAATGGGAGAGAACTTTGAGGAAGCCATAATAATTATACAACTAATGGTGTTATCCATCATGGTGTATTCAAACATGAATCGAATATCTATTATAAATACCAGAATTGGTGTCAAGTGTTTAAAATTGGATTTTATCTTCAGAGAAAACCAGTTATGATGATGACTTAGCATCCCTTTATAGAGAAATATAAAAAGGGTGAAGTTTTCAAAAACATTAACCCTTCTTGGTTAAATTTCAAGATATGGATGGGATTTACCAGATTAAAAGATGACCCCCTAGATAATAAAGTAAAATTTATACTCAATCAGTATCAAATTATGGATACTGTGTAATTTTTTTCTAAATCGATTACTCTTTTTTCTACATTGGTTTATCCCACTTTAACTTAGAATTGATTAATTAATGACACTTTTCTAAGAAAAATTTGATATCTCCCTTCCATCATGGGAAATTATTTTATTCTAAAGATAAATGGGGAGAAAAAAATTAATAGGAGAAAAAAATGGGATATGTTGTTCCTTTAAAGATCTATCATGGAGTGTTTTAATAGGTATCAATTACTTACTGTATAAACTCTACATTTAGTATCTTAAAATAGTATCAAGTATTATCTAAATATTTGTATCAATTTTTCTAAAAAGTTATCTTATATTTACCCTTTCATTTATAATCAACAAGGTGGAGAATAAAATTTAATTTATAATGGATGTGAGTATTGACATCAAATAAAAAGGGGGAGATTGATGTACCATAATGGGGAAAGCTGAACTAGTGGGTTATATTTGTTGTCAATATATCAGTTGGAAGAAAAATAAATATATGTGTTGAATTTGGGTGAAGTGAAAGAGCCTAATTAATATGAATAGGGATGATCCCCATGCATTTATGGAAAATGAGATTGAATCTTCCACTGACCATGTAAATGAAGGTGAATTCATTTTATGGGACAACTATTTGAAGTACTTCTTAACAAGAATATGCTTCTAATATCTGATGTTTTTTTGTGTATTATTCAATAAAAATACAATTAATAATTAGTTTTTATAATTACTATATACCTAATAATAAAATATAATTAAATTATCTGAGCTATTGACTATGAGGAAAATTGAAGGCTAGAGAAGTTGTTCACTGAATACAACTTTTACAACTACTATTAAAATAAAAAATTATATCTTTTGAAATATTTTTGTAATAAAAAGTAAGGATTCACCTAAAGGATAATATTTAAGATAATTCAATGTTAATAATGTAAAAAATTACTGACTAGCACTTGTTATAATCCATCCATTAATAACTGGGTTTGGAGGCTACTGATATATAGTGACTATTATTTCTTGTATGAGGTTTTTTGAAGTGTGATTTTAAGGATAAAATATAAGTGAAATGGAATAAATTTTAACTAATCAAAGAGAAGTAAACATTTATCATGTTTCTTTTAAATTATTATTGTTATTAAAGTTAAATTTATTGTTATTGGGTATTGAATAATAAATGCTCTAAATTATGGAATTTATCTAGAGGAGATGTTTTTAAGAAGTTTGAAATAATTAAATTTAATGTTTTTGATTTTATTATAAATACAAAAAACTTATTAAAACTATCATAATATAATTTATAATATATGAGGTGAAGGTTTTGTTGAAGTTGTTAGGTGTTTCGAATATGTTTGGAGGAGTTTGTAATCAATCTAGAGTCCCTTTTGAGTTGAGCAGATTCAAAATAGAAAAATAGACAAGTCTTATTTTTAAGAATTCTAAGGTAGTTCAAAATATATTTAGGATTTATCACAAGAAATTTAAATTTTATAAAATTTAGTAAAGGATATAACTCACCCTATTCATGTGGTGATTTTTGAGTATGACCATAATACATTGAGTAGACACTGTAAAAATTCTATGATTGGGTAAGACGTTGATGACCACATATGAATTTGAAATTTTTAATACTTCTCCGGGAGACTAAATTTTGAAAATGAATGGGGATTATAATAACTTAATAAGACATATGAAATCTTATCAAATACATTATATTGTTTAAAATGTGAAAAATGAATGAGTTTTTTCTAATAATTTAGAGTTATATTGTGAAATGAATAAGGAAATAACTCACAAGTGTATTTCATGAAACTTTTTTGTGATACTTATTAATACATTATAAAAATATTTTAATGAGTTTTTTAATGAATTATCAAGACTCTGTAAGTATATTATAAATTTATTAGAGTCTTTAAGACTTTTTTTACACTTCCTATATTTTTCTATTGACTTCATATGAATGTGAAATTTTTAAAATTGGTAGATTGTAAGAATTACAATTTTTAGATGAATAAAATATAATCATAAAATTATTTTTGATATGATCTTAATTGAAACAAAAATTATAACAAGATATTGTGATTCATAGTGGTAGTATAGGTTTCTATACTGTAAATAATAGTTCTACATCATGTCTTTCATACTTCTATGTACACCTTGAGGCTGGGTTAAAAGTAATTAAATTTTTTGGATTTCATGTAATATTTTTTTAAGAGAAAAATATATCTTGATTTGTGGAATAATTGATGGAGTAGATCATAGAAAATATTATAGGGAATATAAAATAAAAAATTTTAAATTCAATATTATGATAAGAGTTGATAATAATTTAGAAATGATTACATGAGTTATGGAGAAGGATGAAAATCATTGAAATTTACATTAAATAAAACATAGAAACAATATTCACAAAATCGAATAGATATATGAGGATAATAGGAGTAAGAAAATTTTGATTGAAAAATATTTATACGAAAAGAATAATATATTGTGGGGAATGCATTGTCTCAACAATACTCTATGAATTTTGTTTATTTTGATTCTAAAATATACCCTTGTTTATTTTAATAATGAAATTGATTAAATTTCTTTTTTATGAATATATTTTCTGAGGAATTTATGTTATTAAAAGTTAAATTATTTGACAAAGTATTTTATATGTGTTTGTATGTAATATGGAAACATTGTTCATACCCAAAATTTATAAGTGGAATGTATGGTTTGGGAACTTGATGTCTGGAATAAAATGTATGGATCATGAACCTTATGCAGTTGGAAAAGTATGGATAAAAAACTATATGTTTAAAAGAGACCCTACATTCGAGGAAGAAATATATGCTTCATTAACACTAATTTTGTAATCAACCATAAATTTTCAATCATACTTTTGAAGTATATTTCTTTGTGAGGGAACTTTATAATTTTCTTGGTCAATGATGGAGTTTTAAATTCAATATATTTTCTATGTATTCGGTATAATTATCACAAAAAATAAATATATCTTCAAATATATTTTATGATTTAGTAAAAGGATCATATTCAATGGATTAAATCATTCCTGTTTCTGAGGGAAGTTATGAATATCTCTGAATTATTTTGAAATCAATTTATTGTGATTTCTTTGGTGATATTTTTCGATATGTTTGACTGAAATCATTCCAATTTTCCCTTATTAAATACCAAAAGTGATTTCATTGAAAAAGTGTCAATTAAATAATTTTGAATGTAGAAATAGTGTTGATAAGGAAAGAATCAACATATCCGTTATTCTGAAATAGATACACTTTAGGGGTATACATATTTCAATATTTCGATATGTAAACTTCTGTTTCACAACAACTGGTACTATTTGTATTAAATTGTTTCTATTAAAGATAATTTGTAATTATAATCTATTAGAACATATTTTTTCTTGAATAATTTTATATTTAAATAATAAAATCTATTTTTAGTCAGTTTCTTCTAAAACTGTGAATAAGAGTCTCTTTACTCAATAAAATCAATATATTTTCATTTATTAGATTATCTGCTACTCGGACTCAATCATGGTAGAGTATTAGATTCTTGGAATTTTTTTGGATATTTTATATTACTAGTAAAAGAACTAGAAGGAATTATAAAAGTCTTATTGTAAATCTTTCAACTATATTCACTCAGTTGGTAAGGTTTTATGATAATATGAATTATCTAGTGAAAATAACCAAGCTTTCTAAGAGTGTGTTGGTGGAGTGGATTGGGGGATCATTGTTCCCCGAACCACTCAAAAATTATGTTATTCCAATTATCTAATTTTTCACGGCTAAATTTACTTAAACCAATATAACACTAAAGATATATATAAATCATAAATATTTATTATTGGTAAGAGTGAGTATCTCAAGAGGGGGGGTGAATTGAGTATCGCATAAAAATTTCTATTCAAAATAATATTTAAATGAAATACCCCCATTAGATTAAAAATATCCCAATTAAAAAAAATAATAGATCAATATAAGTTCTAATATTTTAAAATATTTATCAGAGAGTGATTTTGTCTCAATTAAAATAAAATGAAGAATATTTTAACTTTTAATTCAATTTAATCAATCAAAATATTATATAAACAGTAACTAAGATTTAATATATATGTATTTATCTTGTTTACAGTTTAAAATAAATTAAATTTTAGTACATTTAAATGAAACAAAACAAAACACAAAACATAGAAATTGAGAGGTTTAGTCTTAAGTCGATTCTTAATCCCCCACACTTGGAAATCACCTACTTCAAAGTAGATTATATAAAATAATCTAGATCCACAACCTGGATCAGGTATACACAACAACTAACTAGCTATCTCAGACATATAGGGACCTCCTATACAATATATGTGGGAAATAAAAAAAATATTCCACACATGGACCTATTATACAATACCCATGGGAAGACAAAGTTAAATAAAGTTAAGAAGATATCATGTATCTTCTAGTTATAGTATAGAAGGTATCATGTTTTTAATAAACTAGGTAAACCACACACTTCTCGAAATGTAATGGAAACGCATAGAAATATAATATAAAGGTAAATCAAGGATAGTGTTTCTTGGTCTAATGTTTTCTAAAGCTTGTAAATCCTTATATGTATCATGGATAGAAGCTCATGTTTTTTCTTAGAAAAACACAATAAAATATAGCATTATAATATCTCTTATTATGTTTGTAAGATAGGGTTTGGATGTTCTGTATGGTCCACTTTATCATAGTAGGGTTTAGGTAAGGATGAAGCCTGTAAGATATCTTGAAAGTCGCATGCTTCACAACACTCTTCATTTTATTGTGATATTGTTCCAGGTCTCTTATATTAATTATTTTTTATTCATGAGAGAGTCTCCTTTTTAATATATCAGTATCATGTAGGAGTATCCATTCAAAGAAAAATAATATAGATCTTCTAATCCTCATACTAAACACTAGACAAAAATTTAATGCATCCCTATAATAGTTTAAGAACAATAATTTAAATAATCTTCAATAATAAAGTTGATAATATAGCCATTTGAAACAATTTAATTTAAATATTCTAGAATAGTTATGCTGAATCTTTTACTGGTGAGACAAAACTAGGGTGACTCATATTGAAGATGACTTTGGCTGGTAGTGAGTAAGTCCAATAGTGATTCAGGCTGACGATATGCCATCTGGCGATTGGTCATCCTCAGTGGTGAATCTTCTCAATGACGACTCATCTCAGTAGTGAGACTTTTCTGATGGAATCCATTTTCCACACTTAACCAAATTTGTTTGTGATAGGTAAGATCAAAATATAGGTTATCTTCAATGGTGACTTTATTTCGATGGAGAGTCATCCTCAATGGTGACTTCTTTTTTGTGGTAGGTCTTTTCAATACTTATCCAAAATTCCATCCTGATGAAAACTCATCTCTAACAGTGGGTCTTTCTTAGCATTGGATCATCTCCAATGGTGAGTTATTTTTATACTTTTCCAATTTTTCTCCAAAATTACTTATAGCATTAAATGCTATTATAAAAAATAAAATTCAGTAATATCATAATAAAAATGATTTTTTATCATTAAAACAATGGTTCCAACTATCTCACCCTATTTTATGATAAAAAATTTAGGGCATTTTATAAACCTTGGTTAGAATAAGATTTGTTTAAAATTGACCTACAAAAGACAAGAAAAAATTATATTCTTTAAAACATATTATTATATTGGTATCAGAGATATTAAGTAGAAAACAATACCAGTGGTAGTTAATAAATTTGGTATCAAAGAGATAAAATAAAAAACTAATGTTATAAGAAAATAACCTAAGCATAAAATTAAAAAATCATAATTAAGGAATAAATTAAATAAATATGGTATCAATAGAATAGTATAAAAATAGTAAGTATGGTATCAAATTATATCATGATTGTAACAATAATAAATAAAATCCATAGCCATTTTTTGTATTATAAAAAAGTCAAAATAAAACAGTAAATGAAAAGAAATAGGATTTTAATAATAAGGGAATTTTCATTAAGGAAAATATAAGTGGAAGTACAACCAAAAATATATACACCAAAAAGTTATACAAACATCCGTATCAAATACTTAAATTATATGACCAATTCTTTTTAGGCAGGGGAGAAGGAACAAAAGGTGGTTTTCCATTTCCTATATTAGAAGCAGATGGCATAGAAGTAGATGCACTAGATATGGTAATAATTTTAGAGGATATAAGGACAAAAATAGTATCTGTAGGTACAAAGGTAGAAGGTGAGATCTCCTTGATGATCACTGGTCGAAGCTGTAGAACTTTTTCCACTGTGGATAAACTCGGAGGTTAAAACTGAGTAGGTAGAGGTGAATTTGGATCTTGAGTAATAGCTATTCTAAAATAATCAAGAGAAGTAGATGGAGGAGTTATATGAAAATTCACTGGTATATCCTAATGTGCTACCACTGTAGTCCCAGAAACATGAAGAAAATATTTCATCATATTTATGAAATAAATAATTATTTTTACTCCTCACTCCATATTACTGAAGAAATATTTCTTCTCCTCTATGAATATCAAAATCACATGTGTCACTTCTTTAAACTGAGAGACCTGCTTCTTGAAAAATCTGGTAACATGTGGAAACTGAAGGTCCTTAGTACAATACTTTAAGTGAGCGTTCAACACATGATTAATATAAATTTAAGATAGGTAATAATTAAATTCCTTTTTGATGATTTGTTTTTCATTTTTAATATCATTCATACATTAACTTACCATATTATACACATGATCACTGTTGTACCAGAACTGTCTCAAGATTTCCTGAGGGATATCAAGAACATCACTAGAAACTGCTCGAAGCTACTCTCTAACAACTGATATGATCAACTCAACATTAAGAGAAGGAGGGGGAGAACTCGAAGTAGAATCCTTAGAAGATATATTCTATACCCCTCTAAAAATTATCCATATAATCTAAAAACAATATCTTATTTAATCCACTTTGGACCTCAAGGTATCCATCCCATTTTTTAACCTCTTATTCAATACCTCCATATCTTGAATATGGTGCATCATGTTGGGCTGGATGTGGTGTATCATAAGCTCAAATAAATATATTAAATATTTCTTGCTAATATTAGTGACTTTTGGTGATTGATTTATCAATAACATACTAAAATTATATAGATTCCTATCTTTAAAGGATACTAGGTTTGATATGGATACCAAATGAATAGGTATAGAGGAAAAGGAAGTTGTAGGAAAGGGTATTGATGCTATATAAATGGAAGGTAACTCTATAGGATCATAACTGGTAGGCAAAACAGAAGGAAAACATTGTAACTCCCTTGAAAAATCTATTTAATCCACTATGGATCCCTTATGATCCATCACTAATCGAACTTGAATATCAGGTCCACTGTGCTTTGGTGGACTTTTATCAACATTTGAGTCAGTGTATTCTAAACCTAGTCTAATAAAACTAGTATACTTATCCCATTCCAAGAATAATGTACCATGCAACATAGATGAATATCTAATAGAATAATCAACAACTACAAGCTCTACAACTATAATATCAACAACCATCTTCTCATCAACTATCTGCTCCATAAATTTTTGCACATCAACTATTTGCACAGCTGATTCAGGATCAACATAGTCTCCATAAACATGATCAATAGGGTGACTAACTAGACTTGGGGATCCCTCCCCCTCAATAGATACATCAATATCATCTCTAACATCTCTATCAATAACTTTAACTAAGTTTGGTCTATCTTTA
Organism: Viscum album; assembly: GCA_963277665.1. Lineage (NCBI taxonomy): Eukaryota > Viridiplantae > Streptophyta > Magnoliopsida > Santalales > Viscaceae > Viscum > Viscum album. The sequence continues at coordinate 507,069,169 of OY728159.1, forward strand.
TACCTAGAAGCAATGGAAAAAAATAAAGAAAAAAAGAAGTACTAGGGGAACCTAATAATATCCAGTACCAATATGTTCATTAGAATCATTATGGTCATAACCGCCACTTCCACCATAATCTAAATTTACATAATATTTTCCATGTCTATTTTATTCTTCATCACTATTTTATGGGTGTTACTGGGCTTTAAAACAAGCTTAAAGGGGTCAAAATAGTGTTTAAAACCCAATTTGCCCAAAAAAGAGGCGCTACTGGAAAACCCATGGGGGTAGGCAAGAGCCACCGGTAGCTGAGCTACCAGTAGACCGAGCTACCGTTAGGGGTCAAACTTCACTGAGAGCCTTGATAACTTTCCCAGACTAACCAGAACACCCAACATCATATTTTTACAAAGTAATGGACCCCCCAAAACTTGGACCATTACACATAGTGTCATTGGATGTTTTTATCTACGAACGCGTGTTTTGGTCCTTATACTTTAAGATTATTATTAATGGGTATTACAACTTGCCCACTTAGATGTATTGATGAAAACTGTGACAACACACTGTTCGCAGTGAGGTAAGATACGTTGGGTGCATCACGAGTAATACTACATTAATAGATAATGTGAGAAAGGATTTGTCCCTTCTGTTCCATAACGGAAGTAGATTTCTCAATTCCTTTGATGGAATTGATATAGCCTAAATAAATCCATGGCCATGGTAAGGTATGAGCGAGTTCAATTCCGGGAAGTCAAAGAAAGAATAATCGAGCACATGGGTTGATGGCACTAGCATGAAACCCGCTTGATTAGAGATATCGAGGCAAATGGATTACATTAAACGGTAAGCGTTCGTAGGACGTGACACGTCATTGCGGCGCTAACTTATTTTTCTATGGGTTCCTTGGCATGTTTCTAGATGCTAATCTTTTAGGAAGGCTCTTCCTAATACCACTGAGAAAGAGTCCTAGAGGGTCACACACTAAGTGTGTCCATGTATCTCAGTTAAATATTAATTTAACAAGTTAAATAAATATTTTTCCCGACTGTGGTTTAATAATTATTTAAGGATGCCTGATCACATTTATTTTGACACTAGTTATTCGAGAGAATATATTGTGGGAAAAATAATATATTTATTAGCGAGTAATGCAGTTACATTTATTCATGAAATAAATAGCCATTACTCAAGGTCTAATAAATATGGTGGAGAAAAATGGAAAATAAAAGTACACACCGTGTATATTAAATATACACGCTGTGTAGTTTTATGGCAAACAAGTACACGCTGTGTATTAATTATTATACACCGTGTAGTTTTTCCAGTTGGGATTTTGAGGATTTAATATTGTTTTATTAAATGATATTTATTATAATCAGCATGGGCGCATGTTAAGGATTTAATAATTCGACATGGGGGTTTTCAATAAGAGTTAATGAAATAAATGAAACACGTAACACATTTATTTATTGTCATAAATCTATTAACCTCAAACTCGATTATAAATATCCTCGCATCCCCAACACTTTAGAAAGCGATTGTTGTGAACAATGGATTTGGAAATACTCTCAAGCCAAGAGATAATTCCCTTTCCACCAAGAACGTCCTCAAGTTACGAGAGCGAGATCCTCCACCGGATCAAGGCGGTTGAAGGCAGACATCGCAAGCAAAGGTTCTTCCACGCTAGCACCCATAGATCCCTTCAGCGATGTCCAGAGATACGTGGAATACGTGTGGATCACAGCTAGTGGAATCCTACACTTGGATTCTACGACGCAACGACGGATCACCGAATCGTGACCAGACACATCAACGAAGAAAGAATTCCACCAAGTTAATTCTTGTGAATTAATTAAATTAATTATAACCAACATATGATGATCCTATCTCAATGGTTCCAGGACTCTTCTTTTCTTTTTTGTTCTTTGTTCTATTCTGAAGATCCGGCGTTTTATATCGTGACGGATCTCTGATTGAACGTTGTTTAATGCTAAAATTAAAGTTGGGCAAACCCACCAATGCGCATCTGCTACGCCCGGAACCTACAAGTGGTATCAGAGGGGTCATATCATTGATTATAATTATTTAGTTTTTTTTTGGTGATTTATGCATTAATAATTTAGTTATTTCAATTCATATTTAATCGTTCTGGAAATCTGAATGTCGAGATCTGTTCCTCCTCCCTCATTTCTCGTTCACCTCACAGAAACTAATTTTTTTCTTTTAATTTTGATAAAAATAAAATAGAGGAACTCATCCGGAGGAGCCAAACGTTTCTGGCCATACAACACCAGAATACATTGCGTGTATTCAAAAGTACACACTGTGTAGTCTAGGTTCAATGCATTGACTGATCTGCCAAATCAGGCAGTGTATTGGATTCTTTCTAAGAATTTAAGACACCATGTGTTGACCAGAAACAGGTGGCACACGGTTTCCAGATTACACGTCATGTGTTCAAATAAACACGGCGTGTGGTCCCTTCGAGTTAGGGTTGGGCCGTGTACCCCGTACATGGCTTGCCTAGCTGGAAATCGTGTAACGCAGAAACTACACGACGTGTGTCAAAAAGAACACGCCGTGTACTCCGAAAATTTTCTAAGTACATTAACACACCCTGTCCCCGGGCGTGTACTTCAGATGGATGGTGAAGAAAAGTACATGCCGTGTAGTCAAAACTACACGCCGTGTACTCACCCAAATTATGAATATTTTTTAAAATTTATTATTTATATTATACAAACCCTTGAGATGTGTACCATAGTGGAGGCGTAAAGCTAAGGCACAACACTTGATAGGTGTTTTATATATATGTGTTTAATTTAACATCTGTGTAATGAACGATAATTCACCGGGTTGCCTCCAAGGTACAAGTTACGTATAAGGAAAATTTTAAATAAATTCATTTGTTTAAAATTATGATGGATGAGAATCTCAAGGAAGTTCAGAAAAGGGTTTAATATAAAAGGATTGATTAATTAATGATAATTAATTGATTCGAGCGTGATTTATCTTAAACAAGAGTGATTAAAGAATTGAATTCTAGATTTATGCGTAAATATTATTGCATGTATGGATGATCATGAGCTAGACCGATACCTTTGTATGTGAATGGTTTCTTTTAATTTATTTATTTAAATTAAATTTGTTGGCCTGCGAGCCATGTAACAGCCCGAGCTTTTATGAAAAATATTCTTTTTTATTTTACTAATGTCTTGTGTTATACGCTACACCAAAAGGAGCTTGAACAAAACGCATCCTTGACTTGCCTTGCATTACACGCAATCGCAACCTTCCTCGATAGCGTGTGTGGTACGTAATCCTGAGTTTCATGAAACAATGATATGCTATTAAAATATTATTAAAACTAGCCGTTATGAATAGTAATAACCACTTTTTAAATTTCAGAAATTTTAACTCTCAAAATGGACTTCATTTTTGGATTCGGAGTATCGAATTTAGCCTAAGGTGAAATTTTGGTACTTTTCGGATAACTTTCATATTCTGATGAATAGTGAAAATTACTAAATTATAATTAAAAACAACTTTTTTAATCAAAATAATTAATAGTGATAAATCATTAATTTGAGTGGTTTTAAAGTATATTTAGAATATATTTTTACAATTTAATACAATGTTGGTCATTGGATGTAATTTCACATTTAAACTGGACATAAACAAGTGCCAATCTTTTGATAGATATTGTTTCTTAAAAACACGCTATTTGTTTTAGCAGCGGGATTTAATTATAAAATTAATTAATGCAACTTTTATGTTATGAATTTCGTAAAATAGACTTCATTTTTGAATTCGGAATATGAAATATAGCTTGGGATGAAATTTTGGCATTGTTCTGAAAAACATCAATTTTTGATGAATAGTGAAACTACTAAGTGGTAGGTTAAAAACTGAATTTTGAATAAAAATTAATTTTACCGCTTCTGTGAATGGAATTTCGAAAATCCGAGAGACACGGTTAATATCAAAGACTAAAATGTGGTTCAATAAGATGAAAATAATTTTTTGGTGAATAGTAACTTTTTACTTTTTTTTACCACGGTTAATAGTAAATAGGGTAACTAAGGGTAAATATGATATTAATATTACCCTAACACATGTCCTAATTCTATTGGACAAGTGTAATTCGACCAAAAACAAACTTAGGAATAAAATATGACCATTTAGGCCCACTTGGATTAGATTAGGACATTTATTATTAATTTATTTAAAGAAGGGTTAAAATAGTTAAAATCAAAGTTTAATAAGTAAATCATTTCTAATATGGGGTTATACATAAGATAAATTCGATTGTAAATATTCATTAGAAATCTAAAAATATTTACTACATGATGGTATTTTATTTGTAATTTTTAGACATCAAATAATTTAATTTATTTATGACACAAAGATGATGCAGTAATTATCTTGTTAATGAAATATTGACATAATTGATGTTATAAACACCAAAATAAATGTAATTTGAGACTTTTTATGAATTCCACTAATTTTCTAGGTTACTATGATATATTAGTGTTGATTTAATCAACTTGGTTCGAACAAATAATTCTGTTATGACTTTCAAAAAAATCATGTATCAAATAGTGTCAAAATTGACACAAAATAGTTTTTAAATCAAATATTATATTATTAATTGTTATTTTATTCCTAAAAATCTATGGTTCGGCCAAATGACTTAGATAATGATATATATATTAATAATATATAATTTGGGGTTCGTTTGGCATGTTATAGTAAGTTTATTAACCATATAATGTAAGAAAACAAAAAGACACGGTAAAAGTTAAATTATTTAACATAGAGTTAAATCTAATTGATAAGGTTAAAATAATAACCTAAAATTGTCTAAATCTTATTGGTTGATAGGATTTCGATCCCTACCCACTTTAGCTTCGAAATAAGACCCTTTGGAACCATTATAAACCGATTTTTACTTTAATATAAAATAATATTTTGAGATATTCCTAAGGTGCCCCTCTCCTCCCCTATAAAAGGACACCTCCTTCCCCTCCTCCTCACACCAATTTGAGCACTCAAGCTCGGCCAACCCCTGACAATTTCTCCTCTCCACTTCCCTAGAAACATCCTAGAGGTTCTGGTCTTTCTCAAAGACCAATTTTAGTGCCCTAAGAGGAGGTCTCAAAGAGGCACTTCAAAGAAGAGGTAATTACCGTTACCAATTCTTTCATCTTTATTTCTTCTTCCACTTCTTCTTCTTAGGTTGTTTCATTATGAAGTAATAACATCAGTATCAATCATATACTGATATGTTATTATAAGTATGAAACAACCCTATTTCACCATCTATCCATCCTACGGAAAAAGAAATCACCGCGCGTGCGTACGTACGGAATACCGTCTCCACGCCGTGGTGTAATCTATTTTCCACCACCACCTTACATGGATGGGTATAATGGTGTAAATAATAACTATACATAGTTATTACAACATCATATTGATTCTGATATATTGTATAATCCACTCCAATTCAATTCAATATTTATAGAAATGATATCATCGCTCGTGCGTACGTACGGAATACCGTCTCCACGACGCGATGAGATTCATTCTCCATGTTAACCATTTAAGAATGATTATAATGTATATATAAGAAATAATAATGAAATATATGACATTATAAAGCTACTGGATTTATGTATATATATACATATGTATGTCATCTACTTACTTCCATTTCAAGACAATAAGGAAAGGAAAACAGCGTTCATGCGTACGTACGGACTACCGTCTCCATGAACGGTGTTTTTCATTTTATTTATCTACCTATTATATATATATATATACTGAATATATATGATATATAAATCATATTTTATATTCTGGAAGTAAGTAAATCATGATATAAGTAATAATGATGTCCAGAACAACAAGTCAAAACACCTACGATAAATGAAACGATTTTACCCAAAACGCTTCTTTAACATGGAATTTACAAAAGAACGGGTAATATAATGTCATAAGTGAACCATATATGATATCATAAAAATGAATATGATTCTGTAATAAGTCAATAACATGATTTAAATCATTATACAGGAGGTTCGGACACTTACAAAGCAAGTCGGACCTAAGGTAAGGGAAATATCACAATCTCATTTTTATCCGAGATTGTTTATTCATAAGTATTTACTGGGGTGTATTTTATCATCCAAATTCATGTTTCATCAATATGTAATATTATTTTCATCCACCTACAATTGTTTAAATCCATTTTTACCCTTCGGTGAGTTTTTAGTAATATCTATGAAAGGAATCTTTTGTCATACGAGGTATTTTTTTTTACTTTTCCGACAAAAGTACGAAGAATGTTTTTTTTAACTTATACGGCACGAACGGATTTCTACTGTTTTATAAAGCCTTATTTTCATGAAGCTTCCTCTAAAAGATTTTATGACTATTTTCAATAAAATCTCTTTCTTTTAAAATTGCATGATGTTTTGTGAAAAGAAATTGATTTTGAAGAAGAAAGGATATTTTCCTCAAGAATTCAATTCAAGTGTTTTATCAAAATTATTTTCCATCTAAGATAATAAAGGGTTCTGTTTCTATCCATATTTTTACATTGATTTGACTATGTTGTGATGGAATTATGTTTATAAATTCCTTTATCTTATATGAATTGATTTATGATGTCATGATGTTTCAAGAATCCCATTTTTGTTACATGTGTTATGCGATGATGTATGTTTTATGATTATGTGGCACACATAAGAAAGGATTCATTATAAGATGGGTGGGACCTATATCTCCCTCCAATGCATTGGGTAAATATTTTATATCTCATGAGATAGACATGACTGGAACGGAAGGTTATTTCGGTTCAGTGATACAGGACTGAAACGAGGAGTGAACTCGGTTCAGAAAGGGACTTTGTCCACTAAGATAGTCTTGGCAATGAGTCATGACTAACAAGAAATGATTTTCCATGATTATGTGTGCATGCCACAAAGTTTCAAGTTTTGTGTTATGATTATGGGGATCTCATTTTCAATTCTATGATTTATCCCATGTTATGATATTATGAGCTCTTTTGCAGGTCAAGATTTCCAAAAGCTACGTTCTTATGTATATGATGTGATTGATATTTCTTTTGTTTACCCTTACTGAGCATTTGAGCTCACCCTTTTTTTTTTTATTTCCCCAGGATATAAAGAAAGGTTTTAGGTAAAAAAAAGGGGAAGATCTTTATGGGAGATATTGAAGATCTTTCACCACGTTTAGAAGATTACGTTCCGAGTTTCCAAAGACACTAAACTATTACGATCCTTGTGTGTGTGTTTTTGTTATGTACTAAGTATTCCGCAAAAGTAATGTAATGTCCATGTACGATAAGCTTCGGGTCTCTACAGTTGGTATCAGAGGAAAGGTTTAGTCAACCTTTGGAAACTAGGATGCGAAAACGTTAGTGAGATCCCTAGAGATATTTCTAAGGTATGTCTAGGGATGCCCCTAAGGATAAGTATACGTATACGATATAGTCCTAGAACTATGGTAACGATATTAGATTAAACCAAAGATGTTAGATATTTAAGTTACTCCCCCTTTATTACGATTTTTGCATCTAACACTATTCTGTTTGGGTTTTAGAAAATGGCTGGAAACAAGATGATTCACAATAATGGAGGATATGATGGACAATGGAATGATATTCTTCATGAGCAACCAAATGAAATGGGATTTGGATGTCCAAACATCATTATTATGCTGAATCAGCAATCTCACAACATGATCAATAAAGTAAAATTTGGTAAGTTTCCTGACTTGGCTAATAAGAGAAAGATGGAGTTCCATGATGATCATAGAGGAAAGAAAGTTCAATTTCCCCTATGTAAATCATGTGGGAAGAGGCATCAAGGAGAATGTTTCAAGGGAACTGGAAGATGCTTTGGGTGTGGAAAAGAAGGACACAAAGCAAGTAAGTGCAAAGGAAAAGGGTCGGTTAACACCATGGATGAGGATAATGGTATTGCTACGACATCAAAAATGGTTAAGTGTTTTAAATGTGGAATGTATGGGAATTATGCAAACAAATGCCCTAAGGGAAAGAATCATGAAGAGAATCAGTATGGTCATATGGGTAGTATTTATGTGGATGATGATGAAGAGACTACAAATGATATGTGAGATGAAAGAATTTTTGAAGCTCGGTCAATGGTTTGAGAATGTAGTGGAATGATTACATGTTTATCATGTGTAATTTTGGAATAAAGAGACATCTATGGATTGTTACACTGTTGTCTTTCCTTGTGTTTTGAAAGTGTATGATTAATGTTACCAGTATCCATGAAAGGTTATTCAGATATTTTTGGAATGTAGATGATATGCGCATAATGAAGGGATAAGGAGAAAATTAAATGTTTGATAGTATTCATGAGCTCATGATTGATATAAGGATTAAGTGATATATAGAATTTTGAGGATTTTGGTATGTGGAAAGTGTTAACTTTTAACTGCACCCATGTTTTCACTAAGGTATTCAAGAGAATACACGATTAAGGACTTTGAATGTTTGTAATGTGACCAACAAGACATATCTTATGATATGTGGGGATCAACGACAGTATTAAATCTCTAGTAATCGTTGTCACTATATTATGAGAGTGGACTGCAGTATTATGTATAAGCCTAAAGATTAGACTGGATTATGTTGGACATAAGTTAGTATTGTTTAAGGATAGAAGATTTTCGATTTTATTGATGGGATGTTATAGTAACGTAGTTTTAGAAAAAGGACAACCTGCAGGACGGGCGACAGCCCATTGCTTCGGACAAGGCTGTAGGAATCGAACCCACAACCGAAGTGCGACTGGCCTTTATCGCCTACCACTGACCTACAGGAAGTCCCTGTTTAGTAGAAACTAGTTTTATTATATTAAGCAGTATGATATATGAAGTATAAGTCCATTTTAGGAACCATATATGATTAATCTCACTATAGAATGACTTATGTATATTTAATAACTTTTTCTAATCTTTTGTTTGAGACAGATGGAATGAACAGTCATTCTATCACATGATCTTCTAACACTTCACAAATAACAAATTCAACTTCATTTAAGAGATGAAGTAGAAATTGTTCAAGGCACGAACAAAAGTGAGATTGTACCAAAATAAAGTAAGTATTTATTCTAAGAAAATTTTCAACTTTAGGGAAATGATCTTGAAAACCAAAAATGTTGTCCTAGTGATCTTATACCTGATGAATCAGATGGTACCTTATATCATCACAAATCTATGGATTTGTGATTACTGGCTTTTCCATAGCCATGTTCTCTACCACTCTCCATCAGAACATGATGGTTAGATTTCTCTTCCATATCCATATTTTCACCTATGTGGAAACCCAGTGATTAGTTTATTTGGGTAATCGTTACATTTCATACTTTAGTTTTTAAAGCCATGTTTTGGTATTCCCTTTTACGATGTGGGTTTCTATTAAAGAAACTTTCGAATATTAAACCATTTATAACCCCGACGAATTTCGAGGGCGAAATTCATTTTAAGGGGGGTAGAATGTAACAGCCCGAGATTTTATAAAAAATATTCTTTTTTATTTTACTAATGTCTTGTGTTATACGCTACACCAAAAGGAGCTTGCACAACACGCATCCTTGACTTGCCTTGCATTACACGCAATCGCAACCTTCCTCGATAGCGTGTGTGGTACGTAATCCTGAGTTTCACGAAACAATGATATGCTATTAAAATATTATTAAAACTAGCCGTTATGAATAGTAATAACCACTTTTTAAATTTTAGAAATTTTAACTCTCAAAATGGACTTCATTTTTGTATTCGGAGTATCGAATTTAGCCTAAGGTGAAATTTTGGTACTTTTCGGATAACTTTCATATTCTGATGAATAGTGAAAATTACTAAATTATAATTAAAAACAACTTTTTTAATCAAAATAATTAATAGTGATAAATCATTAATTTGAGTGGTTTTAAAGTATATTTAGAATATATTTTTACAATTTAATACAATGTTGGTCATTGGATGTAATTTCACATTTAAACTAGACATAAACAAGTGCCAATCTTTTGATAGATATTGTTTCTTAAAAACACGCTATTTGTTTTAACAGCGGGATTTAATTATAAAATTAATTAATGCAACTTTTATGTTATGAATTTGGTAAAATAGACTTCATTTTTGAATTCGGAATATGAAATATAGCTTGGGATGAAATTTTGGCATTGTTCTGAAAAACATCAATTTTTGATGAATAGTGAAACTACTAAGTGGTAGGTTAAAAACTGAATTTTGAATAAAACTTAATTTTACCGCTTCTGTGAATGGAATTTCGAAAATCCGAGAGACACGGTTAATATCAAGGACTAAAATTGTAACGCCCCGACCCCAGCTACCCAGAGTCGGTGCATTAATTACATAACATTGGCATGATCACAAGAAGATCAAATCTCGAAAGACCGATTGGTTTAGTAGCCTTGGAAACACTAGATATAATCATAAAGTTTTACATTACATTTCAAAGTGAAAAACTACTACAACAACAAAGTCTTCATATCCACACTATTAACCCCTCATAATATCCCTGCAAGTCATTCATAATTTACTTCTTCACTACCTGGGAAAAATAAAACATAGAAAAGGGGTGAGCTCAAAAGCCCAGTAAAGATAACAATATAGCGGAACATTCAAAATAAGCATAAACATTTAAGGCAATGAATTACTAAAACAAAAGCCTTTTAAAATTGAAATTCAACATAGTAAGGCAAAAGTAAAATGAAATAATGCCATTTACTTGTTCACATGGATATTCTACTAATCAAATAATCACATGCAAAAATCAATAACCACTTTCATAATGTTGGAGTGCATAATGCCAGACTATCATAACCACATAGCCAAGGCCTCGTGCCAAGACTACAAATAAGATTTTGTCAAGGCCTTGTGCCAAGACACTAGTTTGTCTCATGAGACCTACCGATGCATCGAGGAGCTATAGCGGGCTCCACCCGTCACTTATTAAGTCCAATGCATTCCCATATGAAAAGGTTTAAACATAACATAAACATTCATATTAAAACTAGCATACGAAATGTCAATACTTTCACAATAAACTATGAATGGTATAAAAATAGCACATCCACAGTCAAACATATCACAAAACCTTCAATACAATATAGAAGTTTTGTATCATAATAAATCAACTTCAAATAATCTTAAAATCCATCAAAGGATGTTGACATAGATGAAATCAAAATTCTTTTTAAAGAAATATCTCCTTTTATTTTGAAATCATTTAAGATCCATATAAAATAAAAAAATTTCTTTGAAAATATTCTTATAAGCTTGTAAGGAAAGCTTTGAAGATTTTATAACGGCGTAAAATAACCGCACCCGCCGTATAAGTTAAAAAAAACATTCTTACCTCAATTCTGTCGAAAAGGTTAAAAAGGACCTTGTTTTGAAAACGACGGAAAGATTCCTTTATAAACCACTTATAAAAAGTCAAAAAAAGGTATAAATGACTTTAACCCATATTCTTGTAAATAGTAAAAATGTTTTGAAATACATTTTTAAGAAACATGGATGTGGATGATAAAGAGATCCCAGTAGATTATTACATATAAACAACCTCGGATAATGAAGAGATTGTGAAATAACCCTTACCTTGTACTTTTCCTTGGTTGGGGTAGGTTAACCTCCTGTATAATGGTGAAATAATTGTTATTAAATTATACAAGAATCATATATATTAATATGATATCATATATGATCTTTTAACAATGATTTGTTAATAATATCTTAGAATTATCGTCGTTTCGGGTGTTAACTTACTCATTTTCTTTTATATGTTTTGTTACATAAGTCATGTTTGTTGTATCTTATTCATATCCAGAATGATATCAAGTCCTTAAACATAATTTTTAAATCATTAAATGATAATTATACTTGAATGGATACGATGGAGAATGAATCTCATCGCGTTCGTGGAGACGGTAGTCCGTACGTACGCACGAACGCTACTTCCATTTAATTTTTATTTTAAAAGAATCGAATCCAAATGATACATAGGTATATTACTATTCCAGTATAATATAATATTTTATATATGTTACTTAATTTCATTAACACCATCCTTTATACGTTCCATGTGTGGTATGAACGAGTCATATCATTTTAAGGGGGCGGTAGTCCGCACTTCCTCAAATGAAATTATCGTATGTATATACAACATGAAACGAATAATGGTATGAAATAAAATGGAATTACAGAAGCTTATATATAAAATATATATCATTAATATCATATTTAATTACAGTTCCATCATAATGGCCACCATGAGAGGTGGTAAGATGTATTTGAACAATCATCGTTTCGTGAGACGTTAGTTTGCCATCCACAGAAACATTATGTTCATCATCCATTAGATGGAGTTGTGTGTATGTGTAGTTTGAATCCTTCTTATAACAACATCCTAGTATATTGTTGATACTGGTGTTGTTACAAAAGAAAGGAAATAAAAAGAGTTTGGGGGTTGGAGAAGCAAAATAAATGAAAATAATTTAAGAGAAATCGTTACCTTTAATCTAGGTAACTCACTTTGGTTGGAACCAAAGGACTTCTTGAAATGCTTTCTGCCTAAGGGGAAGCTTCAAGTAGGAGGAGAGGGATGTGGGGGGCTTATTTGGGCAGAGTTTGGACGAGCCAAGTGGCTTGAGAGGTGTGAAGAAATGAGAAGGAGGAGTGCCCTTTTATAAGAGGGGTGAGGGGTACCTTTGGAAAAGCTAGAAATATTAATTTATAATAAATTAATATTCGGTTTCTAAAGGCTCCAAAGTTGATTATTCAAAGGTTAAGGTGGGGATAGGTCGAAAACCACTTAACCAATAGAATTTAGACAGGTTTGGGTACTTATATTAACCTTATATTTAAGTATTAACTCTAAGTTAATTAGTTTCACTTTTACAATGTCTCTTTGTATTTTTATATAATATGGTTAATAAACTTACTATATACATCCAAGAGACCCCCAAGTGGTACATTAATGATGAACCTATCATGATATAAGTCTCTTTTCCGAACCTTAGATTTTTAGGAATTTAATATCAATTAATAATATAATATTTGTTTAAGAACTCTTTTATGTCAATTTTGACACTATTCAATAGTTGATTTTTGTGAAACTCATAACAGATTGATTACTTCGAAAAAAGTCAATTAAATCAATCATAATATATCATATTATCCTAGAAAATTAGTTTAATTCATTAAAAGTTTCATATTATATTTATTTGGGTATTTATAATATCAATTATTTTAATTTTTCACTATTATAGTAATTACTGCATCATCTTTGTGTCATAAATAAAATAAATTATTTAATGTCTAAAAATTATAAATAAAATATCATTATGTAGGAAATCTTTTTATCTTTCTAATTAATATTTATAATCTAAAATCCAACTTATATAACACTATGTAACAATTGTTGTTCTAAAAGATATATGCTTGTGTCATTTTTGTATTTATTTTAACTAAATTAAAATAAAGTGTCATTATCACTTACAAGTGGATCCATGGGGTCCCAAAATAGACCCAAAGATTCCCATGGTCGACCATGTATCAACCAATAGGGTTAAGACACGTTTTAGGGTAATTTAGTATTATTATAATATTATTTTTTTACCCTTATTTACCGGATTTACCCTTAAACCATGGTAAATAAAATATTTACCGCAGTAATTATTCAAAATGTCTAAAAATAAAAGTTACCTATTTACACAATCTGAACATCCTGATTCCAAATATGGAATCCATTTTTATAAATTCAAAACACAGAAGTGGAAGAAATTAATTTAAAATTAATTCCCGCTGTCAAAACAAAAAGCGTGTTTTTAAGAGATAATAACTATCAAAAGATTGACACTTGTTTATGTTCGGTTTAATTGTACAATTATGTCCAATGACCAAAATTATATTAAGTGGTAAAAATATATTCTAAATATACTTTAAAACCACTCAAATTAATAATTTATCACTATTAATTATTTTGATTAAAAAAGTTGTTTTTAATTAAAATTTAGTAATTTTCACTATTCATCAAAATATGAAAGTTATCCGAAAAGTACCAAAATTTCACCTTAGGCTAAATTTGATATTCCGAATCCAAAAATGAAGTCCATTTTAAAATATAAAATATATTTAACTTCAAAAAGTAGGTATTACTATTCATAACAACTAGTTTGATTGGTTACGGTGTGTTAGAACTCGAAGTTGCGTACAACACACGCTACTGTTTTATCCAAAGGAAAGCGTACCGTGGACGCTTGGGATGTTTCATTTTAAATTTTTTTGATGTCTTTATTTAGTCAAAAAGTTTAAAATATTGTATTTAAAAAGGTTTCACTATTAGAAGTTGATAAAAGTGAAATACTGAAAATGAATTTGTTCTTGCATTATGACTAAGAAACTCATAATAGGGATTCTAAAATTATAAGGATTATATAAAGTTCAAAATGTAGTTAATACTATTCATGACCTCTTTTAATGGTGTGATTGAACTCGGTGTTGCGTGTAGTGCAAGTTATTGAATTATTTTTAAGAAATAACACACTCTGAAATCCTGGGGTGTTACATTCTCCCCTCCTTCAATAAATTGCGTCCTCGCAATTTGAAATTGTTCTTCGAAGATAAAAGGTTGAAAGTAGAAAATATATTTGTGGGAAAACCCACATTGGAAATTGGGTTACTAAAATTTAGTCTTAATATGAGGAAAAGAGAAATTAAAGGGTCACCACCAAATTATGATCTCGATTAGGAGAACATTGGCGGCAATTAGAGACATATAATCGGAGGAAAACATAAATATTTATAGGTAGTGATTGAGGTCATCAATCAAAAACAAGTGTATAATTGAGGTCCTTAAACTCATCAATCTATGATGATTTGAAGTACCATCGGTTCAACAAAATATAGGGTATTGGGATAACACATTTTTGACGTTTCAAAATATCTTAGTTGAAATTCCACATCGAAAAATGAATTAACGAGGCCTCTATTTAAAATAAAGAGTCGAAAGTATGAAGATTACTGAAAATAACACATACTAGGGTTCCATGTAAGAAAATATGGATATGGAAGAAAAATCTAGCCATCAATTATCTGATGGAGAGTGGTAGAGAACATGGCTATGAAAATGCCAACAATCCCAAAGCCATAAATTTGTGATGATTTAAGGTACCATCTAGGACAACATTTTTGTTCTAAGTTTCTATTATTAATGTTGAGGAATTTATTTATGAGATTGGATAAGATAATAAGGAGATATACTTAGTTTATAATTAGAGTTTTATCCATTAATAAATTTCTACCAAAACTCATCATTCACTCGTAAAAAAATTCTATTTATACTATTCATAGAGGGTTCCAAAATAAACGAATTTATAATTCATCTACCAGATCTTTTAAAAAACTACTTTATTTAATCCAGGACATCTCGTGGGATAGTGGTAGGTGATACACCCTTGTCGCCCTTTGGTTGCGGGTTCAAGTCTCACAGCCTTGCCGGACGCGACGGGTTGCCGCCCGACCTCCGGGTTGTCCTTTTATGGCAATCCAAAATAATCCAAACTAGAACTATCCAAAATACTTCTGTCCAAACTCACAGTCAAACATTCATAAGGAAGGTAAACATAATATAGATCCTTTTTACCCCGTAATAGCATATGAATACCTTCATCATGTATTACCATATTCCTTATTGATTACATTCATGCTCCCTTATTCCATATAGAATGCTGGATATACTTCATTAATCCAAAAATGTTTTAAACCCCAACAATGATGGAATATACAAATCATTAATCAGTTCCAAGGTAGTCAAGAATATCCAATATAATTTATCCAAAACAATCACATATTATTCCAAAATCACTACCTCAGTATCAGAACTATATTATGGTTTATCATTCTCTCAACCATATATTTTCCAAAAATCTATCCTGCTAATGAGTCACTTTTCTTTGTTCCACACAATCTCAAGTCCTTAATGAAATAGTACTGCAGTACAATCCTTATATACTCCATAATTATTATAACAAGTACATTGTTGATACAAAGCTCAATTGACATAATCAACATAAGAACTCTAATCATTCCTCTTCATCTGTGGTAGTATCATAACTTGATTATTATCCAATAACATCATTTGCGGCATAGTCTGATGACTGGGACATAGGTTCGCGTAGTGTCCAAACTCATTGCAAATGAAGCGTTGTACATTTAAAACCATTTTCTTACCCTTGTAGTCACGTACTTTGTGCCCTTTTCCTCCACACTTATAACAAACTCCCATTCCTTTCAGGCAAGTTCCAGGGTGTTTCTTTCCACAGTTACCACATATGGGAAAATTCTTCTTTTCCCTCTTCCCTTTATCCATCTTTCTCTCTTCCATCCTTTTCTTCTCTTGCTTCCCTTCAAAGCCATAGGACTCAGTAAACTCTTTACATATCTTATCAACACATGATATTATTTCTTCATATGATGATAATACATGGGAGACTATTTCTCTTATCAATTCTAGATTAAGACCATGAAAGATATGATCCTTTCTTCTCTTTGGATCATGTGCATTTCTGGAGTTCTCATTCCTTCTACTGGGCGCCATTTCTAAACAATGGCATAAACTAGATCAGTTTATGAATCAAAATACATAATCCCATACTTATAAAACACCTAACATAAATTGAACTATTTATGGATATAATCCATAATCATAAAAATGTTTTCTTTGAGGAAGTATATACTCATAAACCCTTCATAATGATTTGTAAAGATAGTGAGAGTTATCCTAAGCATATCCCCCGGGAGTGTCGTAACCAAGAGTGCAGCAAGGCCCGTTGTCGTGCACCAGTTCCCGTTCGAGTCTAGCTCAAAGCGGTGTTTTCGGGTTTTACCCCTAGGTACATCTGTGCCAGAGCCGCCTCTACCTGCTCGTATCCAGACAGGGATGTATTGCTTGGAAAACTCACAAAATCTCTACAATACCAAAATTCTAGGAAGTTCTTCTATACTAATCCTCAAAGTTCATCTTAGGTCTACGTGCTCTAATCAGAGTTTATCTAAATCTAGCTTCCAAGGTTTGTACTAAAATTCCTCTGATACCAACTGTAACGCCCCGACCCCAGCTACCCAGAGTCGGTGCATTAATTACATAACATTGGCATGATCACAAGAAGATCAAATCTCGAAAGACCGATTGGTTTAGTAGCCTTGGAAACACTAGATATAATCATAAAGTTTTACATTACATTTCAAAGTGAAAAACTACTACAACAACAAAGTCTTCATATCCACACTATTAACCCCTCATAATATCCCTGCAAGTCATTCATAATTTACTTCTTCACTACCTGGGAAAAATAAAACATAGAAAAGGGGTGAGCTCAAAAGCCCAGTAAGGATAACAATATAGCGGAACATTCAAAATAAGCATAAACATTTAAGGCAATGAATTACTAAAACAAAATCCTTTTAAAATTGAACTTCAACATAGTAAGGCAAAAGTAAAATGAAATAATTCCATTTACTTGTTCACATGGATATTCTACTAATCGAATAATCACATGCAAAAATCAATAACCACTTTCATAATGTTGGAGTGCATAATGCCAGACTATCATAACCACATAGCCAAGGCCTCGTGCCAAGACTACAAATAAGATTTTGTCAAGGCCTTGTGCCAAGACACTAGTTTGTCTCATGAGACCTACCGATGCATCGAGGAGCTATAGCGGGCTCCACCCGTCACTTATTAAGTCCAATGCATTCCCATATGAAAAGGTTTAAACATAACATAAACATTCATATTAAAACTAGCATACGAAATGTCAATACTTTCACAATAAACTATGAATGGTATAAAAATAGCACATCCACAGACAAACATATCACAAAACCTTCAATACAATATAGAAGTTTTGTATCATAATAAATCAACTTCAAATAATCTTAAAATCCATCAAAGGATGTTGACATAGATGAAATCAAAATTCTTTTTATAGATATATCTCCTTTTATTTTGAAATCATTTAAGATCCATATAAAATAAAACATTTTCTTTGAAAATATTCTTATAAGCTTGTAAGGAAAGCTTTGAAGATTTTATAACGGCGTAAAATAACCGCACCCGCCGTATAAGTTAAAAAAAACATTCTTACCTCAATTCTGTCGAAAAGGTTAAAAATGACCTTGTTTTGAAAACGACGGAAATATTCCTTTATAAACCTCTTATAAAAAGTCAAAAAAAGGTATAAATGACTTTAACCCATATTCTTGTAAATAGTAAAAATGTTTTGAAATACATTTTTAAGAAACATGGATGTGGATGATAAAGAGATCCCAGTAGATTATTACATATAAACAACCTCGGATAATGAAGAGATTGTGAAATAACCCTTACCTTGTACTTTTCCTTGGTTGGGGTAGGTTAACCTCCTGTATAATGGTGAAATAATTGTTATTAAATTATACAAGAATCATATATATTAATATGATATCATATATGATCTTTTAACAATGATTTGTTAATAATATCTTAGAATTATCGTCGTTTCGGGTGTTAACTTACTCATTTTCTTTTATATGTTTTGTTACATAAGTCATGTTTGTTGTATCTTATTCATATCCAGAATGATATCAAGTCCTTAAACATAATTTTTAAATCATTAAATGATAATTATACTTGAATGGATACGATGGAGAATGAATCTCATCGCGTTCGTGGAGACGGTAGTCCGTACGTACGCACGAACAATACTTCCATTTAATTTTTATTTTAAAAGAATTGAATCCAAATAATACATAGGTATATTACTATTCCAGTATAATATAATATTTTATATATGTTACTTAATTTCATTAACACCATCCTTTATACGTTCCATGTGTGGTATGAACGAGTCATATCATTTTAAGGGGGCGGTAGTCCGCACTTCCTCAAATGAAATTATCGTATGTATATACAACATGAAACGAATAATGGTATGAAATAAAATGGAATTACAGAAGCTTATATATAAAATATATATCATTAATATCATATTTAATTACAGTTCCATCATAATGGCCACCATGAGAGGTGGTAAGATGTATTTGAACAATCATCGTTTCGTGAGACGTTAGTTTGCCATCCACAGAAACATTATGTTCATCATCCATTAGATGGAGTTGTGTGTATGTGTAGTTTGAATTCTTCTTATAACAACATCCTAGTATATTGTGGATACTTGTGTTGTTACAAAATAAAGGAAATAAAAAGAGTTTGGGGGTTGGAGAAGCAAAATAAATGAAAATAATTTAAGAGAAATCGTTACCTTTAATCTAGGTAACTCACTTTGGTTGGAACCAAAGGACTTCTTGAAATGCTTTCTGCCTAAGGGGAAGCTTCAAGGAGGAGGAGAGGGATGTGGGGGGCTTAGTGGGTCAGAGTTTGGACGAGCCAAGTGGCTTGAGAGGTGTGAATAAATGAGAAGGAGGAGTGCCCTTTTATAAGAGGGGTGAGGGGCACCTTTGGAAAAGCTAGAAATATTAATTTATAATAAATTCATATTCGGTTTCTAAAGGCTCCAAAGTTGATTATTCAAAGGTTAAGGTGGGGATAGGTCGAAAACCACTTAACCAATAGAATTTAGACAGGTTTGGGTACTTATATTAACCTTATCTTTAAGTATTAACTCTAAGTTAATTAGTTTCACTTTTACAATGTCTCTTTGTATTTTTATATAATATGGTTAATAAACTTACTATATACATCCAAGAGACCCCCAAGTGGTACATTAATGATGAACCTATCATGATATAAGTCTCTTGTCCGAACCTTAGATTTTTAGGAATTTAATATCAATTAATAATATAATATTTGTTTAAGAACTCTTTTATGTCAATTTTGACACTATTCAATAGTTGATTTTTGTGAAACTCATAACAGATTGATTACTTCGAACAAAGTCAATTAAATCAATCATAATATATCATATTATCCTAGAAAATTAGTTTAATTCATTAAAAGTTTCATATTATATTTATTTGGGTATTTATAATATCAATTATTTTAATTTTTCACTATTATAGTAATTACTGCATCATCTTTGTGTCATAAATAAAATAAATTATTTAATGTCTAAAAATTATAAATAAACTATCATTATGTAGGAAATCGTTTTATCTTTCTAATGTATATTTATAATCTAAAATCCAACTTATATAACACTATGTAACAATTGTTGTTCTAAAAGATATATGCTTGTGTCATTTTTGTATTTATTTTAACTAAATTAAAATAAAGTGTCATTATCACTTACAAGTGGATCCATGGGGTCCCAAAATAGACCCAAAGATTCCCATGGTCGAACATGTATCAACCAATAGGGTTAAGACTCGTTTTAGGGTAATTTAGTATTATTATAATATTATTTTTTTACCCTTATTTACCGGATTTACCCTTTAACCATGGTAAATAAAATATTTACCGCAGTAATTATTCAAAATGTCTAAAAATAAAAGTTACCTATTTACACAATTTGAACATCCTGATTCCAAATATGGAATCCATTTTTCTAAATTCAAAACACAGAAGTGGCAGAAATTAATTTAAAATTAATTCCCGCTGTCAAAACAAAAAGCGTGTTTTTAAGAGATAATAACTATCAAAAGATTGACACTTGTTTATGTTCGGTTTAATTGTACAATTATGTCCAATGACCAACATTATATTAAGTGGTAAAAATATATTCTAAATATAATTTAAAACCACTCAAATTAATAATTTATCACTATTAATTATTTTGATTAAAAAAGTTGTTTTTAATTAAAATTTAGTAATTTTCACTATTCATCAAAATATGAAAGTTATCCGGAAAGTACCAAAATTTCACCTTAGGCTAAATTTGATATTCCGAATCCAAAAATGAAGTCCATTTTAAAATATAAAATATATATAACTTCAAAAAGTAGGTATTACTATTCATAACAACTAGTTTGATTGGTTACGGTGTGTTAGAACTCGAAGTTGCGTACAACACACGCTACTGTTTTATCCAAAGGAAAGCGTACCGTGGACGCTTGGGATGTTTCATTTTAAATTTTTTTGATGTCTCCATTTAGTCAAAAAGTTTAAAATATTGTATTTAAAAAGGTTTCACTATTAGAAGTTGATAAAAGTGAAATACTGAAAATGAATTTGTTCTTGCATTATGTCTAAGAAACTCATAATAGGGATTCTAAAATTATAAGGATTATATAAAGTTCAAAATGTAGTTAATACTATTCATGACCTCTTTTAATGGTGTGATTGAACTCGGTGTTGCGTGTAGTGCAAGTTATTGAATTATTTTTAAGAAATAACACACTCTGAAATCCTGGGGTGTTACAAAAATGTGGTTCAATGAGATGAAAATAATTTTTTGGTGAATAGTAACTTTTTACTTTTTTTTACCACGGTTAATAGTAAATAGGGTAACTAAGGGTAAATATGATATTAATATTACCCTAACACATGTCCTAATTCTATTGTACAAGTGTAATTCGACCAAAAACAAACTTAGGAATAAAATATGACCATTTAGGCCCACTTGGATTAGATTAGGACATTTATTATTAATTTATTTAAAGAAGGGTTAAAATAGTTAAAATCAAAGTTTAATAAGTAAATCATTTCTAATATGGGGTTATACATAAGATAAATTCGATTGTAAATATTCATTAGAAATCTAAAAAGATTTACTACATGATGGTATTTTATTTGTAATTTTTAGACATCAAATAATTTAATTTATTTATGACACAAAGATGATGCAGTAATTATCTTGTTAATGAAATATTGACATAATTGATGTTATAAACACCAAAATAAATGTAATTTGAGACTTTTTATGAATTCCACTAATTTTCTAGGTTACTATGATATATTAGTGTTTATTTAACCAACTTGGTTAGAACAAATAATTCTGTTATGACTTTCAAAAAAATCATGTATCAAATAGTGTCAAAATTGACACAAAATAGTTTTTAAATCAAATATTATATTATTAATTGTTATTTTATTCTTAAAAATATAAGGTTCGGCCAAATGACTTAGATAAGGATATATATATTAATAATATATAATTTGGGGTTCGTTTGGCATGTTATAGTAAGTTTATTAACCATATAATGTAAGAAAACAAAAAGACACGGTAAAAGTTAAATTATTTAACTTAGAGTTAAATCTAATTGATAAGGTTAAAATAATAACCTAAACTTGTCTAAATCTTATTGGTTGATAGGATTTCGATCCATACCCACTTTAGCTTCGAAATAAGACCCTTTGGAACCATTATAAACCGATTTTTACTTTAATATAAAATAATATTTTGAGATATTCCTAAGGTGCCCCTCTCCTCCCCTATAAAAGGACACCTCCTTCCCCTCCTCCTCACACCAATTTGAGCACTCAAACTCGGACAACCCCTGACAATTTCTCCTCTCCACTTCCCTAGAAACATCCTAGAGGTTCTGGTCTTCCTCAAAGACCAATTTTAGTGCCCTAAGAGGAGGTCTCAAAGAGGCACTTCAAAGAAGAGGTAATTACCGTTACCAATTCTTTCATCTTTATTTCTTCTTCCACTTCTTCTTCTTAGGTTGTTTCATTATGAAGTAATAAAATCAGTATCACTCATATACTGATATGTTATTATAATTATGAAACAACCCTATTTCACCATCTATCCATCCTACGGAAAAAGAAATCACCGCGCGTGCGTACGTACGGAATACCGTCTCCACGCCGTGGTGTAATCTATTTTCCACCACCACCTTACATGGATGGGTATAATGGTGTAAAGAATAACTATACATAGTTATTAAAACATCATATTGATTCTGATATATTGTATAATCCACTCCAATTCAATTCAATATTTATAGAAATGATATCATCGCTCGTGCGTACGTACGGAATACCGTCTCCACGACGCGATGAGATTAATTCTCCATGTTAACCATTTAAGAATGATTATAATGTATATATAAGAAATAATAATGAAATATATGACATTATAAAGCTACTGGATTTATGTATATATATACATATGTATGTCATCTACTTACTTCCATTTCAAGACAATAAGGAAAGGAAAACAGCGTTCATGCGTACGTACGGACTACCGTCTCCATGAACGGTGTTTTTCATTTTATTTATCTACCTATTATATATATATATATACTGAATATATATGATATATAAATCATATTTTATATTCTGGAAGTAATTAAATCATGATATAAGTAATAATTATGTCAAGAACAACAAGTCAAAACACCTACGATAAATGAAACGATTTTACCCAAAACGCTTCTTTAACATGGAATTTACAAAAGAACGGGTAATATAATGTCATAAGTGAACCATATATGATATCATAAAAATGAATATGATTCTGTAATAAGTCAATAACATGATTTAAATCATTATACAGGAGGTTCGGACACTTACAAAGCAAGTTGGACCTAAGGTAAGGGAAATATCACAATCTCATTTTTATCCGAGATTGTTTATTCATAAGTATTTACTGGGGTGTATTTTATCATCCAAATTCATGTTTCATCAATATGTAATATTATTTCCATCCACCTACAATTGTTTAAATCCATTTTTACCCTTCGGTGAGTTTTTAGTAATATCTATGAAAGGAATCTTTTGTCATACGAGGTATTTTTTTTTTACTTTTCCGACAAAAGTACGAAGAATGTTTTTTTTAACTTATACGGCACGAACGGATTTCTACTGTTTTATAAAGCCTTATTTTCATGAAGATTCCTCTAAAAGATTTTATGACTATTTTCAATAAAATCTCTTTCTTTTAAAATTTCATGATGTTTCGTGAAAAGAAATTGATTTTGAAGAAGAAAGGATATTTTCCTCAAGAATTCAATTCAAGTGTTTTATCAAAATTATTTTCCATCTAAGATAATAAAGGGTTCTGTTTCTATCCATATTTTTACATTGATTTGACTATGTTGTGATGGAATTATGTTTATAAATTCCTTTATCTTATATGAATTGATTTATGATGTCATGATGTTTCAAGAATCCCATTTTTGTTACATGTGTTATGCGATGATGTATGTTTTATGATTATGTGGCACACATAAGAAAGGATTCATTATAAGATGGGTGGGACCTATATCTCCCTCCAATGCATTGGGTAAATATTTTATATCTCATGAGATAGACATGACTGGAACGGAAGGTTATTTCGGTTCAGTGATACAGGACTGAAACGAGGAGTGAACTCGGTTCAGAAAGGGACTTTGTCCACTAAGATAGTCTTGGCAATGAGTCATGACTAACAAGAAATGATTTTCCATGATTATGTATGCATGCCACAAAGTTTCAAGTTTTATGTTATGATTATGGGGATCTCATTTTCAATTCTATGATTTATCCCATGTTATGATATTATGAGCTCTTTTGCAGGTCAAGATTTCCAAAAGCTACGTTCTTATGTATATGATGTGATTGATATTTCTTTTGTTTACCCTTACTGAGCATTTGAGCTCACCCTTTTTTGTTTTTTCTTTCCCCAGGATATAAAGAAAGGTTTTAGGTAAAAAAAAAGGGGAAGATCTTTATGGGAGATATTGAAGATCTTTCACCACGTTTAGAAGATTACGTTCCGAGTTTCCAAAGACACTAAACTATTACGATCCTTGTGTGTGTGTTTTTGTTATGTACTAAGTATTCCGCAAAAGTAATGTAATGTCCATGTACGATAAGCTTCGGGTCTCTACAAGCCATCTCCTCATTAATATGTAGGGCTTGCGTGCCCAAGCATTCTTTTATGTAAAACCCACTTTTTAGCCCTCACCTGCATGTGAGATAAGTGCATATGTAATGTATGGAGATTCTAATCTAGTGGAGGCGGCTCAAGTCAGGAGACAAGGTGAAATCAATCCAAGGATATAACGACCCATACTTTACATACATTGTTAATACTTCAAAATTGAAGCACACTTATTACAACATATGACAAAACCACAAAGGACCGTATAGGTGTAGTGTCTTTAGAAACTGGGAAACATAAACAACTGGTTCATAAATCTTCTACAGTGTCTCCCATTTATTTCATCATCTCTAGGGTCCCTTTTAGCATATTCTACTTAATATCCATCTTCCTGACCTGGGGAAAAGAAAACATAAACGGGTGAGCTCAAATGCTCAGCAAGGGCAAATAAAGGAAATAAAAATCATATCATATCTTTTTGAAAATCATAACCTACAAAAGAGATCATAATATCTTAACATGGAACAAATCATAGAAGTGAAAATGAGATCCCCATAATCATAAAATAAAACTTGAAACTTTGTGGCATGCACACATAATCATGGAAAATCATTTATTGTTAGTCATGACTCATTGCCAAGACTATCTTAGTGGACAAAGTCCCTTTCTGAACCGAGTCACCCTCGTTCCAGTCCTGTTTCACTGAACCGGTATAACCTACCGTTCCAGCCATGTCTATATCATGAGATATAAAATCTTTACCCAATGCATTGGAGGGAGATATAGGTCCCACCCATCTTATAATGAATCCTTTCTTATGTGTGCCACATAATCATAAAACATACATCATCGCATAACACATGTAACAAAAATGGGATTCTTGAAACATCATGACATCATAAATCAATTCATATAAGATAAAGGAATTCATAAAAATAATTCCATCACAACATGATCAAATCAATGTAATAATAGGGATAAAAACAGAACCCTTTATTATCTTAGATGGAAAATAATTTTGATAAAACACTTGAACTCCATTCTTGAGGAAAATATCCTTTCTTCTTCAAAAACAGTTTTCCTTTCATAACATGTCATAAAACTTTAAAATAAAAGAAGTTGATTAAAAATAAACTTGAAAACTTGTAAAGGAAGCTTCTTGGAAATAATGATTAAAAATCCATTCATGCCGTATAAGTTAAAAAAACATTCTTTCGTACTTTTGTCGGAAAAGTCAAAAAGTTCCTCGTACGAAAAACGACAAAAGATTCCTTTCATTTATTTTACTAAAAACTCACCGAAGGGTAAAAATGGATTTAAACAATTGTAGGTGGATGGAAATAATATTACATATTGATGAAACATGGATGTGGATGATAAAATACACCCCAGTAAATGCCAAAGTATAAACAATCTCGGATAAAAATGAGATTGTGATATTTCCCTTACCTTAGGTCCAATTTGCTTTGTACGTGTCCGAAGATCCTGTATAATGGTTTAAATAATGTTATTGACTTATTACAGAATCATACATATTGATATGATATCATATATGGTCATATTCTTAGCTTCTTGATAGTGATATTTCATTGTTACTTGTTACTCGGGTCTTTATTGCCTTTTGTTCTTATGCGTGTTTTGCCGAATACATTCTTATTCTTCTTTTAAGGTTATAGATACCTTATATCCAGAATGGTATTAGTGTAACATATATCATATTTATTCATTCAATTCATTTATATAATTATTATGTAATGATGATCATGTAGAATGAGTCGCTTCACATCGTGGAGACGGTATTCCGTACGTACGCACGAGTGATGATATCGTTCCTATGATCATGGAATTGTATTGGAGTATATATATATATTATTTCAGTATCAATATTACTTTATAATAATCATAAATAGTTACTCATTACACCATTATACCCATCCTTGTAAGGTGGTGGTGGAAAATAGATTACACCATGGCGTGGAGACGGTATTCCGTACGTACGCACGCGCGGTGATTTCATTTTTCCGTAGGATGGATAGAAGGTGAATTAGGGTTGTTTCATATTTATAATAACATATCAGTATGTAAGTAATACTGATGTTATTACTTTATCATGAAACAACTAAAGAAGAAAAAGTTGAAGAAGAAAGAAATTGAAAAGATCGGTAATGGATATTACCTCTTCTTTGGAACGCTTCTTTGGATCCTCCACTTAGGGAACTAAGATTGGTCTTTGAAGAAGACCAGGACCTCTAGGATTATTCTAGGGAAGTGGAGAGGAGAAAATGGTAGGGGTTGGCCGAGCTTGAGTGCTCAAATTGGTGTGAGGAGGAGGGGGAGGAGGTGCCCTTTTATAAGGGAGGAGAGGGGCACGTTAGGAATATCTCAAAATATTATTTTATATTAAAGTCAAAATCGGTTTATAATGATTCCAAAGGGTCTTATTTCGAAGCTAAAGTGGGTAAGGGTCGAAATACTATCAACCAATAGGATTTAGACAAGTTTGGGATATTATTTTAACCTTATCAATTAGATTTAACTCTAAGTTAAATAATTTAACTTTTACCATGTCTTTTTGTTTTCTTTCACTATATGGTTAATACACTAACTATAACATGCCAAACGAACCCAAAATTGTTTATTATTAATATATATATCCTTATATAAGTCATTTGGCCGAACCTTAGATTTTTAGGAATAAAATAACAATTAATAATATAATATTTTATTTAAAAACTATTTTGTGTCAATTTTGACACTATTTGATATATGATTTTTTTGAAAGTCATAACAGAATTATATGTTCAAACCAAGTTTATTAAATCAACACTAATATATCATAGTAACCTAGAAAATTTGTGTAATTCATAAAAAGTCTCAAATTACATTTATTTTGGTGTTTATAACATCAATTATGTCAATATTTCGTAAATAAGATAATTACTGCATCATAATTGTGTCATAAATAAATTAAAGTATTTAATGTATAAAAATTATATATAAAATACCATTATGTAGGAAATCTTTTTATCTTTCTAATTAATATTTATAGTCTAATTTATCTTATGTATAACCCCATATTAAAAATGATTTACTTATTAAACTTTGATTTTAACTATTTTAACCCTTCTTTAAATAAATTAATAATAAATGTCCTAATCTAATCCAAGTGGGCCTAAATGGTCATATTTTATTCCTAAGTTTGTTTTTGGTCGAATTACACTTGTCCAATAGAATTAGGACATGTGTTAGGGTAATATTAATATCATATTTACCCTTAGTTACCCTATTTACTATTAACCACGGTAAAAAAAGTAAAAAGTTACTATTCATCAAAAAATTATTTTTATCTCATTGAACCACATTTTACTTACTGATATCAACCGTGTCTGTCGAATTTTTGAAATTCCATTCACAGAAGCGGTAAAATTAAGTTTTATGCAAAATTCAGTTTTTAACCTACCACTTAGTGGTTTCACTATTCATCAAAAATTGAAAGTTTTCAGAAAAATACCAAAATTTTACCCTAGGCTAATTTCGATATTCTGAGTCCAAAAATGAAGTTCATTTTGAAAAATAAAATTTATAAAATTTCAAAAAGTGGTTATTACTATTCATAACGGCTAGTTTTAATAGCATATTGTTGTTTAGTGAAACTCGGTATTGCGTACGACGCAAGCTATCGAGGAAGGTCGCAATTGCGTGTAAAGAAAGACAAGAAAGTGTTGTGTAGAAAAAGATTCCTTTGATGATTTATATAACATAAAAGTATCAGGTGTTACATTCTACCCCCCTTAAAAAGAATTTCGCCCTCGAAATTCGTCACTTTGTAACAAACAGATGAGGATACTTCTCCCTCATCATATCCTCAAGCTCCCATGTAGCTTCTTCTAATTGGTGGTTCCTCCATAAAACATTCACCAAGCGAGTGGTCTTGTTTCGTAGGACTTTTTCGCTACGATCCAGAATCTCTATCGGC
Organism: Viscum album; assembly: GCA_963277665.1. Lineage (NCBI taxonomy): Eukaryota > Viridiplantae > Streptophyta > Magnoliopsida > Santalales > Viscaceae > Viscum > Viscum album. The sequence goes on from OY728159.1 coordinate 507,097,963, forward strand.
TGTTCTTGATAAGAAAGATCTTGCTCCAGTGGTACAGCTTCTGAGCTGAGTACATGTGAAGGATCTGGTATGTACTTTCTCAGGAGAGATACATGGAACACATCGTGAACTTGAGAGAGATTCGGTGGAAGATCTAATCAGTAAGCTACCTTCCTAACACGATCCAGTATTTCGAAAGGACCGATATATCTAGGGCTCAACTTCCCCTTCTTTCCAAATCTCATAACCCTCTTCCAGGGAGATATTTGTAAGAACACTTTATCACCCACTTCAAACTCTAGGTCTTTTCTTCGGTTGTCGGCATAACTTTTCTGTCGACTCTGAGCTGCTCTTATGTGTTGTTGAATAGATCTGACCTTTTCTTCCATTTTATCAATGAGATCAGGTCCTAATAGCTTTCTTTCCCCAACTTCATCCAAGAAAGTTGGAGTCCTGCATTTCTTTCCATAGAGAGCTTCATAAGGAGCCATCTGAATACTGGAGTGAAAGCTATTATTATAAGAAAATTCCACCAAAGGTAGGTGTTGATCCCAACCTCCTTTGAAATCCATAGAGCAAGCTCTCAACATATCTTCTAGGGTTTGAATTGTTCTCTCAGACTGACCGTCTGTCTGGGGATGATAAGCAGTGCTGAAACTCAACTCTGTATCCATAGTATGCTGAAGACTTCGCCAGAACTTTGAGGTAAATCTCGGATCCCGATCAAATATAATAGAAAGTGGTACTACATACAATCTTACCACTTCCTTTACATATATCCTGGAAAGCTGATCTAGAGAGAAATCCTCTCTAATAGGAATGACGTGTGCAGACTTTGTAAGACGATCAACTATGACCCAGATAGCATTATTGCCTTTGGATGTTTTAGGAAGTCCTGTGATAAAGTCCATAGTGATGTTTTCCCATTTCCATTCGGGTATGGGTAATGGTTGTAACATCCCCTTAGACTTCTGTCTCTCAGCTTTAACTTGTTGACAAACCAAGCATCGAGAGACATATTCAGAAACATCTCTTTTCATTCCATCCCACCAGAAGTACTCTTTCAGGTCCCTATACATCTTCGTGCTTCCAGGATGAATAGAGAACGATGAACTATGAGCCTCATCCAACAGCTCCTTCTTTAATTCGGGGATGGGAGGAACACAAACCCGATTCCTGAACTTTATTATCCCATCACAATCAAGGTTGAATTCAGGAACATTTCTCACCTTCTTTTGTAACTCTACATCTTCTTTCTGTGCCTCTTTAATCTTCACATGTATAGATGGTTGGACATTCATTTGAGAAAGATAAGATTTTTCCCCTTCCATTATAATTCCAAGATGCATCCTTTGTAAATCCATAAATATTGGATCTTTTGTGATCCTCATCATGGATAAACTAGCATGGTCTTGTCGACTTAATGCATCTTCCACCTTGTTTGCTTTCCCAGGGTGGTAATGGATTGAGCAGTCATAATCCTTAATCAGCTCCAACCATCTTCTTGGGCGCATATTCAGCTCCTTTTGTGTGAAAATATACTTTAAACTTTTATGATCAGTATAAATATCACACCTTTCACCATAAAGGTAATGCCTCCAAATCTTTAATGCAAAGATTACAGTAGCCAACTCCAAATCATGTGTTGGGTAATTTTGCTCATAGATTTTCAACTGTCGTGAGGCATAAGCTATCACCATATCATTTTGCATAAGAACACACCCCAATCCCTTCTTGGATGCATCACTGTAGATCACAAACCTTTCTCCACTACAAGGCAGTGTGAGCACAGGTGCACTGGATAACCTTATTTTCAACTCCTTGAAATTCCCTTCACATTCCTCTGTCCAAACAAACTTAACTCCTTTCCGAGTCAACTTGGTGAGTGGATTAGATAATCGTGAAAAATCCTTTACAAAACGTCGATAATATCCAGCCAAACCAAGAAAACTTCGGATCTCAGTTACTGTTGTTGGTCTCGACCATCTTTCGATAACCTCTGTTTTTGTTGGATCCACAGATATCCCCTCTTTTGAGATTATGTGACCCAAAAATGCAACTTTTTGAAGCCAAAATTCACACTTGGTAAATTTGGCATAAAGCTTCTCCTTTCTCAGGGTCTTCAATATAATTCTCAAGTGATCTTCATGCTCTTCCTTTCTCTTTGAATAGACAAGAATATCATCTATAAAGACTACCACAAATTGATCAAGATAGTCTCTAAAGACTCTATTCATTAGATCCATGAAGATATCAGGGGCATTAGTAAGACCAAATGGCATCACTATAAATTCATAGTGTCCATACCTTGTACGGAAAGTCGTCTTTGGTATATCCTCCCTTTTGACCCTTAATTGATGATACCCTGAACGAAGATCAATCTTGGAAAAGTATTGAGCTCCGCGTAGTTGGTCAAATAAGTCATCAATGCGTGGGAGAGGATATTTGTTCTTGATAGTGATCTTGTTATGTTCTCGATAATCAATGCAGAGTCTCATTGATCCATCTTTCTTCTTAACAAATAGAACAGGTGCTCCCCAAGGTGAGGCACTAGGGAGTATGAATCCCATATCAAGATTCTCTTGGAGTTGCTTCTTCAATTCCTGCAACTCAATTGGGGCCATTCTATAAGGTGTCTTTGAAATTGGCAAAGCGCCCGGTACGAGTTCTATTGAAAACTCAACTTCACGATTTGGTGGAAGTCCCGGTAATTCCTCCGGAAATACATCATCAAACTCACGTACAATGGGCATATTCTTAATCATGAGTTTCTCACCAACCATTTGAGATAAATAACCATCATTTAGTGGAATCAATACCCATAAGATGGAAGAAATTTCCACTGGAAGGTTATGTTCATCCTTGCATTAATAGACGATCGTAGATTGATCTGGAATATGAAATGTGACTTCCCTTCTTTGGAAATTGATATGAGATCCATGTAGAGAAAGCCAATCCATGCCAAGAATCACATCAAATTCCACTAAAGGAAGGATCACAAGATTTGCAGGAAGCACTTTCCCACAAACATCGATCGGAGAAGAATTATAAACTTTTGATGCGACTGTTGTGCCATTAGGTGTTGTCACAGCTAACTCAACATCTAATTGTTGAGGTAATACGGTGATACCCTTAGAAAATTTTTCAGAAATAAAAGAGTGGGTGGATCCAGAATCAAATAAAACATTTGCTACTTTAGAGTGGATGGTAAGTGTACCTTTCACCACTTCGTTATCGTACTCCACATCGCTGATAGAAATTGCATGTGAATTTCCTTTGTCTTTAGCCTTATGATTTTGTTGACGTCGACCATCATCATCAACCCTTGGATTTGGGCATTGATTGGCATAATGCCCCATCTCCTTGCACTTGAAACATTGAAGTGTAGTAGGTTCATTCTGTGTATCTCTTCCTTTGTTTGCGTCATTAGAATCTTCTTCCCATTATCACGGCATTCAAATGCCCGATGACCTTCTTTTCCACATTTAAAACATTTACTTGTCCCTTTAAGACAACTCCCTCCATGTTTCTTTCCACACTTTGAGCATAAGGAAAAGCTCATCTTCTTTTCCGTGTGATCTTTAGATTTTTCTTTGAATTCCATCTTCCTCTTCTTATCAAACCCATGTGACTGATGGGTTACTCCAATCTCCATCTCGGCTTTGAGAGCACATCGAACGATTTCCTCGTAGCTATTGAAGTCCCTTATGGCTAACGCCCTTCGAAGACTTGGTTTTTAGCCACTAAAGAATCGATCGATCTTACTCTCAGGTTGGATAATAATACCAGAAGCGTACCTTGCAAGTCTTGTAAAATTTGCTTCATAGGTACCAACAGATTCATCATCCCTTTGCTTCAGTTCAAGGAACTCTTTCTCCATCTTTGTTCGGAGAATACGAGGGAAGTACTTATTGAAAAATAAGTTCTTGAACTCGTCCCATTCCATAGACTCAATTTCATCCCTTTGCCTCGTATTCTTAATAAGATTCCACCATTGATCAGCATCTCCTTCAAAACGATACACTGCTAGGATGACTTTATCATGTTCAGAACATTGAAGAACTGAAAATATCTTTTCAGTAGTACTAATCCATTGTTCAGAAACTAATGGATCAGTAGACCCACTGAAAGAAGGTGGACGCTGCCTCATGAAGGATTCAACAGAATGTTTCTCCTTCCTTTGCTCGTTTGGAAGTCCTTCATGATTCATAGCTTGAGAAAGTTGTGTGAGCATGGCTACAAGATTTTTCATTCCAGCTCCCATATCGTTTGGTTGTTCAGGGGGACAATCATTGCATTGCCCATCGCATTCCGCATTAACACGGTTCCTTCGGGTTCCAGCCATTGACTAAAACCAAGAAGAATAGTGTGAGCAACACTAATTATAATAGGAAAACCACATAATTCAAGAATAAAATTTTCATGCTTAAGGTCTTATCCTAGGTTATTCATGGCCATTTCTAAAACACTAAGATTGTGTTCTATGATTAGACTTATCCTTAGGGTTCTTACTAAGGCTTTTACATCCTAGTTTCCAAAGGTTGACTATACCTTTCCTCTGATACCAACTATAACGACCCATACATTACATACATTGTTAATACTTCAAAATTGAAGCACACTTATTACAACATATGACAAAACCACAAAGGACCGTATAGGTATAGTGTCTTTAGAAACTGGGAAACATAAACAACTGGTTCATAAATCTTCTACAGTGTCTCCCATTTATTTCATCATATCTAGGGTCCCTTTTAGCATATTCTACTTAATATCCATCTTCCTGACCTGGGGAAAAGAAAACATAAAAGGGTGAGCTCAAATGCTCAGCAAGGGCAAATAAAGGAAATAAAAATCATATCATATCTTTTTGAAAATCATAACCTGCAAAAGAGATCATAATATCTTAACATGGAACAAATCATAGAAGTGAAAATGAGATCCCCATAATCATAACAAAAAACTTGAAACTTTGTGGCATGCACACATAATCATGGAAAATCATTTCTTATTAGTCATGACTCATTGCCAAGACTATCTTAGTGGACAAAGTCCCTTTCTGAACCGAGTCACCCTCGTTCCAGTCCTGTTTCACTGAACCGGTATAACCTACCGTTCCAGCCATGTCTATCTCATGAGATATAAAATCTCTTACCCAATGCATTGGAGGGAGATATAGGTCCCACCCATCTTATAATGAATCCTTTCTTATGTGTGCCACATAATCATAAAACATACATCATCGCATAACACATGTAACAAAAATGGGATTCTTGAAACATCATGACATCATAAATCAATTCATATAAGATAAAGGAATTCATAAAAATAATTCCATCACAACATGATCAAATCAATGTAATAATAGGGATAAAAACAGAACCCTTTATTATCTTAGATGGAAAATAATTTTGATAAAACACTTGAACTCCATTCTTGAGGAAAATATCCTTTCTTTTTCAAAAACATTTTTCCTTTCATAACAGGTCATAAAACTTTAAAATAAAAGAAGTTGATTAAAAATAAACTTGAAAACTTGTAAAGGAATATTCTTGGAAATAATGTTTAAAAATCCATTCATGCCTTATAAGTTAAAAAACATTCTTTCGTACTTTTGTCGGAAAAGTCAAAAAGTTCCTCGTACGAAAAACGACAAAAGATTCCTTTCATTTCTTTCACTAAAAACTCACCGAAGGGTAAAAATGGATTTAAAAAATTGTAGGTGTATGGAAATAATATTACATATTGATGAAACATGGATGTGGATGATAAAATACACCCCAGTAAATGCCAAAGTACAAACAATCTCGGATAAAAATGAGATTGTGATATTTCCCTTACCTTAGGTCCAATTTGATTTGTATGTGTCTGAAGCTCCTGTATAATGGTTTAAATAATGTTATTGACTTATTCCAAAATCATACATATTGATATGATATCATATATGGTCATATTCTTAGCTTCTTGATAGTGATATTTCATTGTTACTTGTTACTCGGGTCTTTATTGCCTTTTGTTCTTATGCGTGTTTTGCCGAATACATTCTTATTCTTCTTTTAAGGTTATAGATACCTTATATCCAGAATGGTATTAGTGTAACATATATCATATTTATTCTTTCAATTCATTTATATAATTATTATGTAATGATGATCATGTAGAACGAGTCGCTTCACATCGTGGAGACGGTATTCCGTTCGTACGCACGAGTGATGATATCGTTCCTATGATCGTGGAATTGTATTGGAGTATATATATATATTATTTAAGTATCAATATTACTTTATAATAATCATAAATAGTTACTCATTACACCATTATACCCATCCTTGTAAGGTGGTGGTGGAAAATAGATTACACCACGGCGTGGAGACGGTATTCCGTACGTACGGACGCGCGGTGATTTCATTTTTCCGTAGGATGGATAGAAGGTTAATTAGGGTTGTTTCATATTTATAATAACATATCAGTATGTAAGTAATAGTTATGTTATTACTTTATCATGAAACAACTAAAGAAGAAGAAGTTGAAGAAGAAAGAAATTGAAAAGATCGGTAATGGATATTACCTCTTCTTTGGAACGCTTCTTTGAATCCTCCACTTAGGGAAATAAGATTGGTCTTTGAAGAAGACCAGGACCTCTAGGATTATTCTAGGGAAGTGGAGAGGAGAAAATGTCAGGGGTTGGCAGAGATTGAGTGCTCAAATTGGTGTGAGGAGGAGGGGGAGGAGGTGCCCTTTTATAAGGGAGGAGAGGGGCACCTTAGGAATATCTCAAAATATTATTTTATATTAAAGTCAAAATCGGTTTATAATGGTTCTAAAGGGTATTATTTCGAAGATAAAGTGGGGAAGGGTAGAAATCCTATCAAACAATAGGATTTAGACAAGTTTGGGATATTATTTTAACCTTATCAATTAGATTTAACTCTAAGTTAAATAATTTAACTTTTACCATGTCTTTTTGTTTTCTTTCACTATATGGTTAATACAGTTACTATAACATGCCAAACGAACCCCAAATTGTTTATTATTAATATATATATCTTTATCTAAGTCATTTGGCCGAACCTTAGATTTTTAGGAATAAAATAACAATTAATAATATAATATTTTATTTAAAAACTATTTTGTGTCAATTTTGACACTATTTGATATATGAAGTTTTTGAAAGTCATAACAGAATTATATGTTCGAACCAAGTTTATTAAATCAACACTAATATATCATAGTAACCTAGAAATTTTTTTTAATTCATAAAAAGTCTCAAATTACATTTATTTTTGTGTTTATAACATCAATTATGTCAATATTTCGTAAATAAGATAATTACTGCATCATAATTGTGTCATAAATAAATTAAATTATTTAATGTATAAAAATTAAAAATAAAATACCATTATGTAGGAAATCTTTTTAGCTTTCTAATGAATATTTATAGTCTAATTTATCTTATGTATAACCCCATATTAAAAATTATTTACTTATTAAACTTTGATTTTAACTATTTTAACCCTTCTTTAAATAAATTAATAATAAATGTCCTAATCTAATCCAAGTGGGCCTAAATGGTCATATTTTATTCCTAAGTTTGTTTTTGGTCGAATTACACTTGTCCAATAGAATTAGGACATGTGTTAGGGTAATATTAATATCATATTTACCCTTAGTTACCCTATTTACTATTAACCGCGGTAAAAAAAGTAAAAAGTTACTATTCACCAAAAAATTATTTTTATCTCATTGAACCACATTTTACTTACTGATATCAACCGTGTCTGTCGGATTTTTGAAATTCCATTCACAGAAGCGGTAAAATTAAGTTTTATGCAAAATTCAGTTTTTAACCTACCACTTAGTGGTTTCACTATTCATTAAAAATTGAAAGTTTTCAGAAAAATACCAAAATTTCACCCTAGGCTAATTTCGATATTCTGAGTCCAAAAATGAAGTTCATTTTGAAAAATAAAATTTATAAAATTTCAAAAAGTGGTTATTACTATTCATAACGGCTAGTTTTAATAGAATATTGTTGTTTAGTGAAACTCGGTATTGCGTACGACGCAAGCTATCGAGGAAGGTCGCGATTGCGTGTAAAGCAAGCCAAGCAAGTGTTGTGTAGAAAAAGATTCCTTTGATGATTTATATAACATAAAAGTCTCGGGTGTTACAAAGGAGATGCAAAGGTGGACAGGTGGAAAGCTGTAAACATGAACTTACAAGGTTCAAGGTGTTTCTCCCCTAGGTCTTGGGTTAGTTTATCAACTGCTAGATAAACTAAACAATATAAAAACCGGATGATCATACCATTTATTTTATTTATGTTAGTTTCATGGTTTATTTATTGTGGGTGTGGTGTCACGATCACACAATTAATGAATTAAACGAGCATGAAAGATGGAACTAAAATAAAAACGTCTTAAACGTAAATATTATCTTAGACATGGTTAATCAGTTAAGTATATCCCACTTAATATTAACAAGCATGTAATCAAAGATAATAAAATGGAAATTTACGTATAAGGATAAAATCTCTCAAAATAAATATTAAGTCGGTGTAGCCTTCCATAATCTTGGTTAGAATCGAACCATAGTTCAAAGTGCTTGACCAACCCTAGTTGGGGTGCTTTCAATTATCGGGGAATTCTAATTCAAGGTTTTGGGTTGACTTGACTTGGTTCATATCAAGGGTTGACTGCCACAGCAGGACTTTGTGTGACCAAGAGGCAAAGGTTGAGGAAATCCAAAATAAAAGGATTTTAGGATTAGGGAGTCTACTCAGTGGATCAAGGAGCTACGAGTTAATGAATTTGGAATTTGTAATGCCTACCTAAAACCCTTTAAGTTGCTTGAACAAACCTAGTTGGGGTAATGAGAAGGGCAATATGGATCCTTGCCACTAGAATATTCAGGCAACAAAATATTCTGAAATCAATGGTAAGGGCTATTGGATTTCAATAAAATAGTGGGAGACTAATAAGTATTAATTTATTTATTTTTCTTAGTTTTATAAAAAATTACTAAACCTTTGCTCCTCTTAATTGGTAGAAATGACAAGAAAATGACTTCAAACATATCATTGCAAACCATACTCGAGAAGGAAAACCTTCTCACCGGCACCAATTTCCAAGAGTGGCAGAGGTGTTTACGCATCATCCTTCGCCACGAAAGGAAATTGAATGTGCTGGAAGAGCCTATTCCAGTTGCACCTGGGAATGAGGCCAGTGATGAGGAATTATCTCTCTATATTAAACACATGGATGATGCCACAGATGTCCATTTTTTCATGCTATCGGCCATGTCCAATGAGCTCTTGAAGCAACATGAAAACATGGACGTGTATAGCATGATGTATCACCTTAAGGATCTATACCAAGGGAAGGAGAGACATGAGAGGTATGAGATATCCAATGCTTTGTTTACAACTAATCTTGGAGATTCTATGCCAGCTGGGCCTTATGTAGTAAAGATTATTGGCTACATTGAACGCCTGGACATCTTAGGGATTAAATTCCCGGATGAGTTGCGTACAGATCTCATCCTATCATCACTACCCAAGACCTTATTTAGCTTCATTTTCAACTATAATATGAGAGGCAATGAGAAGAGTCTATCAGAGATTCTGACCTTTATTCTCTACGTATATAAGGACATGGGGCGTGACAAACCCGCGGTCTTTATGGTGAACAAGAAAAGGAAGGACAAGGCAAAGGGGCCAAAGACTTATAAACTGTCTGAAGCCCCTGAGCATCGTCCCTCCAAGAAGGGGAAGATCCAGAGGCAGGGAAAGGAATGGGAGGAAGTGTGTTTTTCATGTGCCAAGCAGGGCCACTAGAAAAGGAATTGCACCCAGAAGTGTGGGGATGCCAAAGGTGCGTTTTTTATCGAGTGCAATCTTTCTATTTCTACACATTGGGTATTAGATACAGCTTGTGGGGCTCAAATCTGTATTCAAATGCAGGAACCAAGTAGATTTAGAAAGATCTCCAGAGGAGAGGTGTATATTCAAGCTACTAATGGAGCAAGGCTCGCTACGTTGGATATTGGAGACTGTCACCTCTCATTGCCAACTGGCATGATTTTGGTTTTACGTAACTGTTATTATGTTCCTAGTGTTACCAAGAACATAATTTCTGTATCTTGTTTGGATATGGATGGATTTATTTTCATGTTTGGAAATAAGGGTTGTATATTTTATAAGAAAAATGTATGTTATGGTATGGCACATTTAAATAATGGTTTTTATGTATTAAATTACGAAAACCAAGTGTTGGCAACCGATAACGAAACAAACCCACATGACTCATACATCACACAGTTGTGGCATCACCATCTCGGTCATGTAAATGAGAAGCACTTGAAAAAGCTCTGCCAAGATGGCTATTTAGACTCTACTGAGCTAAAACCACTTGATATATGTCATGCTTGTTTACAAGGAGAAATTACCAAGCCACCTTTTGGTGGACAGGGTGAAACGGCCATAGAGCTTCTAGGATTGTTTCACACAGATGTGTGTGGTCCATTTCCAGTAGAAGCTAGAGGTGTATATTCTTACTTCATTACTTTTACTGATGATTTGAGTAGATATGACTATGTCTACTTAATGAGGTATAAGTCAGAGGCCTTAGATAAATTTAAGGAATTCATGAATTAAGTAGATAATCAGCTTGGTAAGAAGATAAATAAACTTTGATCGGATCGAGGTGGAGAATATCTGAACCAAGAGTTCATCAATCTGCTACAGGAGTCTGGGATTCTATCTCATATCAGTCATCCTTATACACCACAGTGGAATGGTGTTAGTGAAAGGATTAACCACACCTTGTTGGACATGGTGAGGTCGATGATGAGTCATTTGGATCTTCCATTATCCTTTTGTGGATATGCATTACAAACTGCGAAATACACATTAAACCGAGTACCAACTAAGGCGGAAAATGGAATTACCTCCGAGTTAGGGAATGGAAATAAACTCATTTTATTGCACACATGTGTATGGGGATGCAAGGCGTTTGTTAAGGCCTTCTCAGGCAACAAACTAGCACCCTGGGGCACGAAGTGTATCTTTATAGGATATACCAAGGAAACTAAAGGATATTACCTATATAACCCTTAAGATAAGAAAGTGACTGATGCCAGACAAGCCGTATTTCTTGAGAGGGAGCACATCCTCAAAAAGGATAGTGGAAGCAAGATTGACTTCAACGAAGTTGATGCTCAAGATACGCAGGAGTTGGTACAGGAACAAGTTCCACATGTCCCCGTGGAAGAGGTTCTAGAAACACAAGTACTGTGTAGAATCTCAAGAGAGGTAAGGGAACCAGAGAGATTTGGTTTCCTAGTCATCGAGGATGGTGAATCATTATTGTAGGACAATGATGAGCCTCTCTCCTACAAGGAAGCAGTAGAAAGCTCAGAACTTGCAATATGGCTAGAAGCTATGAATTCTGAGATAGATTCCATGTATCAGAACCAAGTTTGGGTTCTGGTCGATGATCTAGTTGATGTAAATCCTGTTGGATGAAAATGGGTATTCAAGAGAAAGCTGGACATGGAAGGTCAAGTTAGCACCTATAAAGCAAGGATAGTGGCTAAAGGATTCAGACATCGTCAAAGAATTGACTATGATGAAACCTTGTTGCAATTTTCCATGTTTAAATCCATAAGAATCATATTTGCCACAACAGCTTACCATGACTATGAGATTTGGCAGATGGATGTCAAAACAACATTCCTTAGTGGGAACCTTCAGGAAGATGTCTATATGACACAACCAGAAGGGTTTGTGACACCAGGTATATCCAAACGGGTTTGAAAGTTGCAGAAATCCATTTATGGATTGAAGAAAGCATCCAGGTCATGGAACATTCGATTTGATGAAGCCATAAATGAATTTGGGTTCATTAAAAACGAATGTGATCCATGTGTTTATAAGTGGTTTAATGGGAATGTGATCGTTATCCTAGTAGTATATGTTGATGATATATTTCTTATTGGAAACGATGTACCAGTCTAACAGTCAGTTAAGTACTGGTTGAACAAGTGTTTCTCCATGAAGGGCTTGGGTGAAGCAGCCTACATTCTAGGGATCAAGATCATTCGTGATAGATCCAAGAGGCTGCTTGGACTATGTTAGAGTACATACATTGACCAGATACTAAAGAGTTTTAGTATGGAACAATTAAATAGGGGATTGGTTCCAGTGTCACATAACCTACATCTTTCTAAGAAAATGTGTCCTCAGACACAACAAGAGAAAGATAGAAGGAGTAAGATCCCATATGCTTCGGCTATAGGATCCATCATGTATTCCATGTTATGTACCAGGCTTGATGTTGCTTATGCACTGAGCATGGTAGGCAGATATCAAGAAAATCCAAGAGAACAACATTGGACTGCTGTTAAGACTTTCCTTAAGTATCTATGAAGAACTAAGGATATGTTTCTGTTGTATGGAGGAGACGAGGAGCTTGTCATCAGAGGGTATGCTGATGCTGGGTTTCAGACAGATCAGAATGATCTGAAGTCGCAATCTAGATATGTTTTCTGTCTCAATGGAGGAGCTGTGAGCTGGAAGAGTTCAAAGCAACCAGTTGTCGCCGATTCTATAGTGGAGTCCGAGTATATAGAGACTTCTGATGCAGCCAAGGAAGCCGTCTGGATTCAGAACTTTGTCCAAGAGCTTGATGTGGTGCCTAGCAGTAAATATCCCATTAAATTGTATTGTGATAATACTGCAGCGGTGGCTCTTGCAAAAGAACCAAGGTCACATCAACAGACAAAGCACATACTCTGGAAGTATCACCTCTTGAGGGATTTCTATCAGAGGGGTGAAGTTGTAGTGAGTAGAGTGCCCACGGAAGAGAACGTGGTGGACCCCATGACTAAAGGTCTATCTCAGCAGAAGCATGAATATCATGTGAGAGCTAGCGGGTTAAAGGTTGTTAGCAGTTGGCTCTAGTCCAAGTGGGAGTCGGTTGGAGTTGGTGGCCTAGAACCAACTACTTTGTACTTTATTCATTAATAAAATCCTTATCACATATTGATTATTCTTCTGTGTGACAATGTATGTGATAATGTCCTAAGGACAACTGTTGCATTAAAAGGTCACAGTGGATCCCTGCTATGATGAGAACCCGGAAGTGCTATAACACTATTCTCAAATAAATGTTCTATGGCCGGATGATATTATTTGAGGGACACAAATAATACAGGTCATTAGGGGTGAGGACTCATAAAACTTTGAGGCACCTTCTCATGGTGTGTGCCCTTGGTAATATCCAGGAGGATATTATGAGAACGAGACCCGCCAGTAGGAAATCCAAATTTCATAGTGTGATTGGATGTTCCTATCTGCGGACGCGTGTTTTGGTCATTAGACTTTAAGATTATTATTAATGGGTATTACAACTCGCGCACTTATATGTATTGACGAAAACTGTGACGACACACTGTTCATGGCGAGGTAGGATACGTTGGGTGCATAATGAGTAATACCACATTAATAGATAATGAAAGAAAGGATTTGTCCCTTTTGTTCCATAACAGAAGTAGATATCTCAGGCCTTTTGATGGAATTGATATAGCCTAAATAAATCAGTGGCCATGGTAAGGTATGAGCGAGTTCAATTATGGTAAGTCAAATAAAGAATAATCGAGCACATGGGTTGATGGCACTAGAATGCAACCCGATTGATTAGAGATATCGAGACAAAAGGATTATATTACACGGTAAACATTCATAGGAGGTGACACGTCATTGCGGCGCTAACTTCTTTCGCTATGAGTGCCTTGGCATGTTTCTAGACGCTAACTTTAGACTTTAGGCAGGCTCCGCCAAATGCCACTGAGAAAGAGGCCTAGAGGGTCACAAATTAAGTGTGTCCATGTATCTCAGTTAAATATTAATTTAACAAGTTAAATAAATATTAATCCCGACTGTGGTTTAATAACTATTTAAGGATACCTAATCGCATTTATTTCGACACTAGTTATTCGAGAGAATATATTGTGGGCGAAATAATATATTTATTAGAGAGTAATGCAGTTACATTTATTTAAGAAATAAATAGCCATTACTCAAGGTCTAATAAACGTGGTGGAGAAAAATGGAAAATAAAAGTACACGCCGTGTATATTAAATATACACGCCGTGTAGTTTTATGGAAAACAAGTACACACCGTGTATTAATTATTACACGCCGTGTAGTTTTTCCAGTTGAGATTTTGAGGTTTTAATATTGCTTTATTAAATGATATTTATTATAATCATCGTGGGCGCATGTCAATGAATTAATAATTCGACATGGGGTTTTCAATAAGAGTTAATGAAACAAATAAAACGCGTAACACATTTATTTATTTTCATAACTCTATTAACCTTAAACCCAATTATAAATATCCTCGAAACCCCAACACTCTAGAGAGAGATTTTTGTGCACAACGGATTTGGAAATACTCTCAAGCCAAGAGAGAATTCCCTTTACACCAATAACGACCTCAAGTTATGAGAGAAAGATCCTCCACTGGATCAAGGTAGTTAAAGGCAGACATCACAAGAGAATTTTCTTCCGCACTAGCACCCGAAGATCCCTTTAGCGACATCCATAGATATGTGGCACACATGTGGATCACTGTTAGAGGAATCCTACACTTGGATTCTATGACGCAACGATGGATCACTGAATCGTGACTGGACACATCAACGAAGAAAGAATTCCACCAAGGTAATTTTGGTGAATTAATTAAATTAATTATAAACAACATATGATGATCCTATCTCAATGGTTCCGGGACTCTTCTTTTCTTTTTTATTCTTCATTATATTCCGAAGATCTGGCGTTTTATATTGTGACAGCTCTCGGATTGAACGTTTTTTAATGCTAAAATTAAAGTTGGTAAAACCCACCAACGCGCTTCCGCTGCTCCCGGAACCTACACATAGAGGCTCTCGTTTCAGAACCTACCCAAACTAAAGAATTCAATCTTCTTTCACCTATATTTCCCCCTATTTTGAACACACTGAAGGAAGAAGTCCAACGCCTTACAACTTGTCCATGCATCCCGAGCCACCGGTTTCCCAATTCCAATAGTAATAAGAAGACATGCTAGGTCGAAACTCACTACCTCAACTTGTTACGAACACCCCATAGTTGTGAGGACCCGACTCCAGAAACCCAGGAGCCGGTGACTTCTGAACATGATGTGTATCTTGGAATAAAAACATGCATTAAAAAAAACACATCATGTCCCATACAGAGGATCATGTACGGTTTGTGTTCTGGGAAACCGGCTACTTCTGAAACGATTCATCTTTTAAAAGCCGTTACCTGAAAATTTTAAATCAAAACGTAGGGTGAGAATTGAAATACTCAGTAAGGGGTTTTTTAAAATAAAAAAATGTAACTTTTGAAAACATTCGTTTAAAATTATCCATAGAACATTCTCTTAAGAAAAACTGTAACACATATCATCAAATGCTCAATCAATATTTTTAAGAAATATATGAATCAATTATGACATTTCTCAAAGGAGTAGTAATGGTCATCATGAACAAGTATGACATGTGATTACTTAAGCCTAAAATTAAACAGTTAAGAGTAATGCATAATCAGAGTTGTGCATAAAGGAAACAACTTAAATTTTTATATGTTGGTTACTATTTTACTAAGTGATAAACACAAATCATGCTCCAAACTTATACTAGTGAAATAAGAACTTTATGAAAACATAAAGGCAATGGTCGTGAAAGAATGGGTGTATTAACTTGAAAAGAACTTGTAACATAACTTGAATTATGTGACATCAACATTTAACTTATAAAATCATTTCCATATCACCAAGTTCCATCCCCAAGGAGTCATTAAAAATTACCAAGGTCCATCCCCAAGGCGTCATTAAACTGGTTATCTCTAGAGATTAAGTCTTTACCCAATGCATTGGAGCGCTATCAGGGCACACCCTTAATTTGTCTTTATTATCAAGTGATACACATCGTTCATACTTTACTTAAAAGGTTTGTATATTCAAGATGTATCATACCACCTTGAATAACTCATTCCTTTTCATATTACCCAAGGTGTCCCATACCACTTTGGGTAATCTAATTTCTTAATTCATTATCATGACATATCATAGGCATGCATTATGTACAATAATAAAAATAATAATTAATGAATCATCACACATGTTGCTAATACATGATGATAGTTGACATTGCAAAATATGTCAACAACTAATCAAAGGAATAAATAGTTTAGTAAACATTCTTTGCACACAAGCTAACTACTAAAGTACATAATATGGTAGGTGAATAGAGTTTGTCACATGATATAATAAATGAAGATTTCTTTAGAATTATCTATTTCATAGAAATGAAATACTTAAAGAAAACACTTTCCATCAGTCATGGTGATAAACAGGTCGGTGAACTTGAAAATAAATTAAACCATAACTTGATTAACTAGTAAAATTCACCAAAGTAAAATCATTTGTATAATAGGTCCATAACTGAACATAACATGATAACATGATCCCATATATCCTAAATCCTCTAGTACATTTTAATCAAGACAAAATATACGCATTATCATAAAACGCATCCTAGGTAATGACAAATAAACTCCTTTAATAAAACATTCTCATTTGTGTGTACTTATATAAAAACTACATGTTGATTTAGTAAACACCAAAATTATCTTTTATTAAAAATCACACATGTATCAAAGCATAAAGTCAGTCTTGGTAATCATTACTAAAAAATAGGGTTTTGGAAATTAAACTTATAAATATATATACACATCTCTATATATACACCAAGAATGTATATATGGGTTTTTACACTAAATAAAAAAGGCAATTAAAATTTCTTGAGTTATGAAAAAACACTCTAATTACTTATATTATATTTAGTTAAAAAATCAGAACTTTAAGAGGGTTTAATGTCTATGAAACTATAAATATATAAAAACTTTGGTTTTAAACTACAACATAATTTCACCTAAGCCAATGGCCTAGTTTTCATCCCAAATATCATTCAAGGATAGATATTCATCCCCAAAAATCATAACTATCTTGTTTAAAAAAAACATAAACATGTATAAATATTTAGTTATATATATATATAGGGTTTACATAAATAATATATGTTAAGATTCGGTTAGAATGTAACCTCTATAAACATATATGACCTAGTATAACCTATCGAAATAATCTTGGATACCCTAAACTGATTGGGTTTGAGTTAAGAACATGTATATTTATATATGAAAATCACAATATAAATATAAGTTTCAGGTTTTTTTTGCAAAACTGAATATTTAAAAATACACAAAGGGGTTATTACATATGTATCTTTTATGATAATACGCTGGCAAGCCCCTTGAAAACGTTACAACCCAAGGGGGGTGGTATAATATATATACATATATATAAATTATATATAAATACAGGGAGTATAACATGCAGGTTTCTCCAAATGAAAACCAAGCATGCAATCACCTTTACCTTGCTTGAGAAGGAAGCTCAGACCGAGGTTACGTCGCTGGCTTGATGGGATCTTGAGGGAGCGAAGGAAGAGGAGAACCCGCCGGGTTTCATGAGGCATGGGGGTTTTAGTAGGGCTTCAGTGCAACTAGGTGACTCGTCCAAAGGGTAGGTCGGCGTGCGGAAGATGAAGAAACACTGGCCTAGGAGGGGGTGTGCGGGGGTCAAGTGGTACAGTGAAAAAGGAGAAGGCTGAGGCATCCTCGGTGCAGTCCTACTAGTGCAGGACCCCGACGTGAGGAAGAAGGTGACACGGAAAGGACGACATGGAAAAGGGACGGAATACTATGATTAAAATCGGAGAGATCAGATGGTTGGAGGAAGAACGCGAATTGGGTTGATCGGTTTAAAAGGAATCGAGGGCCATGATTAAATCTAGGGAGAGATCAGACGGTCACAGAAAATGGACGGACATGATGGAAGCGGAAATCGATCGAACGGTTCTGATCGCATGGAACACATCCAACATCGAAACGAACTGAAGGGGAGGCATGGTTTATAACTCAGAACGTGCAGTCTTCGGAGCAATAACACAAACACACACTCACCGGGGCCTTATACACAGGCCCCATGCGGGTCTTGGCCCAACCCTATGCAACGCCCACCGCGGGCCTTATACATCTGCCCGCGTGCGATTGGATGAAGCTATGCTCAGCTCAGACCTCGTTGACACCCACTGCTTGGGATCCCGATGGTCGGTACCTAGGGTACCTAGGGTCTCGATCTCAGCCTTGAGGGATTGTCCCCAAGGGATGCCCATGGCTTGTCTGTGTCCCAGCCTAATTGTTTTATTAAAAACTTAATTAGATATAAAGAGTAAGTGGTACAATAAACATGTAAATAGTATACTTTGTTTCAAATAGTATGAAACATGAATATTTGTAAAATTGAGTTTTTATACAATATAATAACTAGTTTAAACTTATAATTTTCAATTCTAATATCCCATTGTAGATTACCTTACAATTTGATATAATTCTTTTAAAAGATATAAATTTCATAACAAATATACTAAACTTTTATAAATATTAGGATGTCTAAAATACACCACTATTTGTTTCATAAAATTCTTTTTAAAAGACCAATAGTTTTTCCCAATTCAAAATACATAGTTTTAAAGGTCCAATAAGATATATATATATATATATATTTCCATTACTATAGATACCTTTTAGACATGACTTTCAAAACATTCTTTTAAATACTAAGTTGTCCACTATATAGATATTATCAAGGTTTTGTAAAATCAAATAGATTCATTTTCAAGAATATTCTTTTATTTCAAAAAATTAAGATACTCGAAAATATAATTCTATTCTTTTGTACCTACTAAAATTTTGAAATACAATAAGATTATAAGAACATTATAAAGACCAAACTTTTATATAAAGATAAAATTTATCAATGGAAACCCAAAGGTTATTTTGAAAACACCAACGGTTAAAAATACCACGGTCATAATTTCTTAAAGGACCATTATAAAAATAGGGGAGGGTAGGGTGTTTCATATTTTCAAAACACTTGAACCTATGTGGATGGTTCTCCTCATTCCATTGGTTCTAAGTACTTGTGATGTGGTTCTGGTTATTATGTTTTTTACACTGACGGACCCGGATGACGTTTACTATCCAATTACTGGAGTTGTGGTTCTTAGAAGCCTTATCGTGGCTATGTTAGGTCTTGTACATGGTATTTTAAATTAGTTTGGGTCTTTTGTTGTAATGTAACATTTTAATGTATACCAGTTCTCTTTATTCCCATTTTTTTCCATCTATTTAGTTTTCAATTCCTTCATTGGTACCAAAAACAAACCATGTAAAACAAGAAACATCATTATAAAACATAACATTGTTCAATCAGACAAGTTCATAAATCCTGGGGCGTCACATTATCCCCCCTTAAAATAATTGTGTCCTCACAATTCCTTTCATACAAACTCACTAAGAGGAAAACTCCCAGTTGATTCTACCACATTCCCCATCATGGGAATTCATCAGGTGTGATCAGTGGAAGACCCACATTGATTCTTAGCTCCTCAAGTTCTCTGATCCAGATACACTTGGGGAAGAAAAGGTTGAACTCATGTGCCGAACACTTGGGCTTCCAGAGTGAGGTTTGAACAATAATTTTTTTGGAAATGTCTATATGGACCAATGTACAGAGAACTCGTCGGATTATGTCCCGTTCGAGAATATCTAAATCATAGACATTGTTGTATAGGCTAATGCTGAGGAGTTGGTACATATAGGTTTCACAAACATTTCCCTCCAAGGCAGCCTCTTGAAATTTTACTCTGGCCGTGTAGTTACAACCTAGGGTGAAACACAGGAAGAGTCCTTCGTGGTACTTCCCCCTCTGCTCACACTTGACCAATTGTGCTGAGCTTATGCAGTTGAAGATGGAAGCATTCCCTTGACAGGTGCAGAGGATCTCTGGATCGTTTGTCACTTCAAAAAACTGTTTGCACATTCCTCACAGGTTTTTGAAGGGACGATATTCGTCTTCACATGTTTTGATCACAATGATCTCCAATATCTCAGTAGGAAGAGATAACATGTGAGTTTGTCCTTCCATCTAAAAGTTTAAATGAGAGTTCAATCACTTGAAATCCATTCAAAGGTACAAACAAAGCTAAGACAGGAAAGGGAAAGACAACATTTCAATAAAAATAAGTTTATTATCAGTACTTGAGTTTCCCCTAATGACTTACTACACGAACTCCACACAAAGAGGAAAAACTCCCTATCTCCTCAAACCAAACACAGGATGAGCATTCAGGGTTAAACTCATGGGGGCACCTGTGACGTCTCCTGAGTTTAGCATGAGGGGTATGAAGTTGGGAGACATCATAATACACCTGTTGTCTACAAGACAGTCAGGTGGATTCATCTTCTAGCATTCTGAAGTTCAGAAACTCGCCCTAGAAGCCGAATTTCAAGATTTGACAGAGGTAGGCTGCTCAGAGGTCACCGGCAGCAGTAACCTCTTGAAAAGCATCGAGGGTCCTAAAGCCAAAGTCTTCACCTGCCGTGAACACCCGGAAAATTCCCTCATGGTACCTTTCCCAACGGACATAGGAGGAAAACTAGGTCATCATCATGAGGAGGTAATCCATTCCTAACCCCTGGTGTAGCTGGATCACCCGAGGTGAGTTGGACTCGTCGTAAAGGTGTTTTCATGTCATGCGGATATGGGCGAAGATTAGAAAATTCTATTGTCTAGATAAAGACACAATGGTATCTAGGGCCTCAGTGGGGAGAGAAAAAAAATTAGTACCTTCATTTTCCATCGGAAATCTAAGAAATCTATTTTTTAGTAATATTGGAGTATATTTTTCCTTGTTTCAGTTCTAGTTTTCCAAAGTTATCCAAACTGAACCTCTGATTCCAACTGTGAGGACCTGACTCTAGAAACCCAGGAGCCGGTGCCTTTTGGACATGATGTGTATCTTGGAATAAAAACATGCATTCAAAAAAAAAACACACACACATCATGTCCCATATAGAGGATCGTGTGCGGTTTGGGTTTTGGGAAACTGGGTACTTCTGAAACGATTCATCTTTTAAAAGCTGTTACCTGAAAATTTTAAATCAAAATGTAGGGTGACCATTTAAATACTCAGTAAGGGGTTTTTTAAAATAAAAAAAGTGTAACTTTTGAAAACATTCATTTAAAATTATCCATAGAACATTCTCTAAAGAAAAACTTTAACACATATCATCAAATGCTCAATAAAGATTTTTAAGAAATATATGAAACAATTATGACATTTCTCAAAGGAGTAGTAATGGTCATTGTGAACAAGTACGACATGTGATTACTTAAGCCTAAAATTAAACAGTTAAGAGTAATGCATAATCATAGTTTCGTATAAAGGAAACAACTTAAATTTTTATATGTTGGTTACTATTTTACTAAGTGATAAACAAAAATCATGCTCTAAACTTATACTAGTGAAATAAGAACTTTATGAAAACATAAAGGCAATGGCCGTGAAATAATGGGAGTATTATCTTGAAAAGAACTTGTAACATAACTTGAATTATGTGGCATAAACATTTAACTTAGACAATCACTTCCATATCATCAAGGTCCATCCCCAAGGTGTCATTAAAAATTACCAAGGTCCATCCCCAAGGCGTCATTAAACTGGTCATCTCTAGAGATTAAGTATTTACCCAATGCATTGGAGCGCTATCAGGGAACACACTTAATTATTATTTATTATCATGTGAGCCACATCGTTCATAATTTACTTAAATAGTTTGTATATTCAAGATGTCCCATACCACCTTGAATAAATCATTCATTTTCATATTACCCAAGGTGTCCCATACCACTTTGGGAAATCTGATTTCTTAATTCATTATCGTGACATATTATAGGCATGCATTATGTACAATAATAAACAAAATAATTAATGAATAATTACACATGTTGCTAATACATGACGACAGTTAACATTGCAAAATATGTCAAAAACTAATCAAAGGCATACATAGTTTAATATAAATTCTTTGCACACAAGATAACTACTAAAGCACATACTATGATAGGTGAATATATTTTGTCACATGAGATAATAAATGATGATATATTTAGAGTTATCTATTTCATGGAAATGAAATACTTAATGAAAACACTTTCCATCAGTCATGGTGATAAACAGGTCGGTGAACTTGCTAATAAATTAAACCATAACTCGATTAACTAGAAAGTTTCACCAAAGTAAAATCAGTTGTATAATAGGTCCATAAATGAACATAACATGATAACATGATCCCATATATCTTGAATCCTCTAGTATATTTTAATCAAGCCAAAATATACACATTATCATAAAACACATCATAGGTAATGACAAATAAACACCTTTAATAAAACATGCTCATTTTTATGTACTTATATACAAAATACATGTTGGTTTAGTAAACACCAAAATTATCTTTTATTAAAAATCACACATGTATCAAAGCATAAATTCAGTCTTGGTAATCATTACTGAAAAACTAGGGTTTTGGAAATTATACTTATAAATATATATACACATCTCTATATATACACCAAGAATGTATATATGGTTTTTTACACTAAATAAACTAGGCCACTAAAATTTATTGAATTCTGAAAAAAAACTCTAATTAATTATATTAAATTTAGTTAAAAAATCAGAACTTTAAGAGGGTTTAATGTCCATGAAACTTTAAATAAATAACAACTTTGGTTTTAAACTATAACATAATTTCACCTAAGCCAATGTCCTAGTTTGCATCCAAAATATCATTCAAGGATAGATATTCATCCCCAAATATCATAACTGTCTTGTTTTTTTTAAAAAAAATACATAAACATGTATAAATATTTAGTTATATATATATATATAGGGTTTACATAAATAATATATGTTAAGAGTCTGTTAGAATGTAACCTCTATAAACTTGTATGACCTAGTATAACCTACCGAAATAATCTTGGATTCCCTAAACCGATTGGGCTTGAGTTAAGAACATGTATATTTATATATTAAAAACAAAATATAAATATAAGTTTCAGGTTTTTTGAAAAATTGAATCTTTAAAAACACAAAAAGGGGTTATTACAAATGTATTTCTTCTGATAATACGCTGGCAAGCCCCTTGCAAACGTTACAACCCGAGGGGGGTGGTATAATATATATATACATATATATATATATATTATATATAAATACCGGGAGTATAACATGCTGGTTTCTCCAAATGAAAAGTAAGAATGCAATAACCCTTACCTTGCTTGAGGTGGAATCTCAGACCGAAGGTATATCGCTGGCTTGCTGGGAGCTCGAGGGAGGGAAGGAGGAGGCGAAGCTGCCGGGTTTCATGAGGCAGGGGGTTTATGTAGGGCTTCGGTGAAACTATGTGACTCGTCCAAAAGGTAGGCCGGAGTGGGGAAGATGAAGAAACAGTGGCCTAGGAGGGGGTGTGCGGGGGTCAAGAGGAGCAGTGCAAAAGGAGAAGGCCGAGGCATCCTCGATGCATGCCTATTGGTGTGGGACCCTGACGTGAGGAAGAAGGTGACATGGAAAGGACGAAGTGGAAAAGGGACGGACAACCAGGATTAAAATCAGAGAGATCGGATGGTTGGAGGAAGTACAGGAATTTGGTTGATCGGTTTAAAAGGAATCGAGGGCCACAATTAGATCTTGGGAGAGATCAGACGGTCACGGAAAACAGACAGACATGATTGAAGCAGAAATCGATCGAAGGGTTCTGATCGCGCGAAACGCGTCCCACATCGAAACGAACCGAAGGGGACGCGTGGTTTATAACTCAGAACGTGCAGCCTTCAGAGCAATAAAACAAAAAAAACACACACCAGGGCCTTATACACGGGCCCCATGTGGGCCTTGTCCCAACCCTACGCAATGCGTGCCACGGGCCTTATACACGGGCCCGCGTGCGACTGGATGAAGCTATGCTCGGCTTGGACCTGGTTGACACCCACTGCTCGGGATCCCGATGGTCGGTACCTCGGGTCCCTAGGGGATCCGTCTCGACATTGAGGGATTGTCCCCAAGGGATTCCCTCAGCTAGGCCAGGTCCCAGCCTATTTTTTTTATTAAAAACATAATTAGATATAAAGATTAAGTGGTACAATAAACATGTAAAGAGTATACTTTGTTTTAAAATAGTATGAAACATGAATATTTGTAAAATTGAGTTTTTATACAATATAATAACTAGTTTAAACTTATAATTTTCAAATCTAATATCCCATTGTAGAATACCTTACAATTTGATATAATTCTTTTAAAAGATATAAATTTCATAACTAATATACTAAACTTTTATAAATATTATGATGTTTAAAATACACCACTATTTGTCACATAATATTATTTTTAAAAGACCAATAGTTTTCCCCAATTCAAAATACATAGTTTTAAAGTTCCAATAAGATATATATATATATATATATATATATATTTCCATTATTACAGATACCTTTTAGACATGACTTTCAAAACATTTTTTTAAATACTAAGTTGTCCACTATATAGATATCATCAGGGTTTTGTAAAATCAAATAGATTCATTTTCAAGAATATTCTTTTATTTCAAAAAATTAAGATACTCGAAAATATAATTCTATTCTTTTGTACATATTAAAATATTGAAAAACTATAAGATTATAAGAACATTATAAAGACCAAACTTTTATATAAAGATAATCTTTATCAATGGAAACACAAAGGTTATTTTGAAAACCCCAATGGTTAAAAATAAAACGGTCATAATTTCTTAAAGGACCAATATATAAACAGGGGAGTTTAGGGTGTTTCATATTTTCAAAACACTTGACCCTAGGTGGATGGTTCTCCTCATTCCATTGGTGCTGAGTACGTGTGATGTGGTTCTGGTTATTATGTTTTTTTACATTGACAGACCCAGAAGACGTTTACTATCCAATTACTGGAGTTATGGTTCTTAGCAGCCTTTCTATGGCTATGTAATGTATTGAACATGGTATTTTCAATTTGTTTGGGTCTTTTGTTGTAATGTAACATTTTAATGTATACCAGTTCTCTTTATTCCCCTTGTTTTTCATCTATTTAGTTTTCAATTCCTTCATTGGTACCAAAATCAAGCCATGTAAAACAAGAAACATCATTATAAAACATAACATTGTTCACTCATACAAGTTCATAAATCCTGAGGTGTCACATTATCCCCCCCTTAAAATAA
This sequence comes from Viscum album, assembly GCA_963277665.1. Classification (NCBI taxonomy): domain Eukaryota; kingdom Viridiplantae; phylum Streptophyta; class Magnoliopsida; order Santalales; family Viscaceae; genus Viscum; species Viscum album. The sequence goes on from OY728159.1 coordinate 507,123,210, forward strand.
TTGCATCCTCACAATTCCTTTCATAAAAAATAACTAAGAGGAAAAATCCTAGTTGATTCTACCATATTCCCCATTGTGGGAAATCATCAGGTGTGCTCAGTGGAAGACCCACATTGATGCTTAGCTTCTCAACTTATCTGATCCAGATACACTTGGGGTAGAAGGAGTTTAACTCATGTGCCGAACACTTGGGCTTACAGAGGGAGGTTTGAACAGTACAAATTTTAGAAATGTCCATATGGACCAACGTATGGAGAACTCACCGAATTATGTCCTTTTCGAGAATATCTAAATCATATACATTGTCGTACAGGCTAACGCTGAGGAGTTGGTACATATAGATTGCACAAAAATTTCCCTCTGAGGCACCCTCTTGAAATTTTACTCTGGCCATGTAGTTCCGACCTAGGGTGAAACACAAGAAGAGTCCTTCGTGGTACTTTCCCCTCCTCTCACGCTCAGCCAATTATGCTGAGTCTATACGGTAGAAGATGGAAGCGTTCCCTTGACAGGTGCAGAGGATCTCCGGACCTTTTTTCACCTCAAACAACTGTTTGCACGTTACTCATAGGTTTACGAAGGGATGTTACTCGTCTTCACATGTTTTGATCACAATGATCCCCAATATCTTAGTAGGAAGAGATATCATGTGAGTTTGTCCTTCCATATGAAAGTTTAAGATGAGAGTTCAATCACTTGAAATCCATTCAAAGGTATAAACAAAGCTAAAACACAATGGGGAAAGGAAATATTTCAATAAACATAAGTTTATTATCAGTACTTGAGTTTCCCCTAATTACTTACTACACGAACTCCGAACAAAGAGGAAAAAATCCCTATCTCCTCAAACCAAACACAGGTTGAGCATTCAGGGTTAAATTCATGGGGGCACCTGTGACGTCTCCTGAGTTCATCATGAGGGGTATGAAGTTGGGAGATGTCAGAATACACTTGTTGTCTACAAGACAGTCAGGTGGATTCATCTTCTAGCATTCCGAAGTTCAATAACTCGCCCCAGAAGCCGAAGTTCAAGATTTGACAGAGGTAGGCTGCTCAGAGGTCACCGGCAGCAGCAGCCTCTTGAAAAGCATCGAGGGTCATAAATCCAAAGTCCTCACCTACCGTGAACACCCGGAAAAGTCCCTCATGGTACCTTCCCTGATGTACATAGGAGGGAAACTGGGTCATCATCATGGGGAGGTAATCTATTCCTAACCCACAGTGTAGCTGGAGCACCCGAGGTGAGTTGGAAATGTCTTAAAGGTGTTTGCATGTCATGCAGATATGGGCGAAGTCTAGAAAATTCTCTCGGCTAGCTGAAGACACAATGGTCTCTAGGGCCTCAGTAGGGAGAGAAAAAAAATTAGTACCTTCATTTTCCATCTGAAAATTAAGAGAGCTCATTTTTTTAGTAATACTGAAGTATATTTTTCCTTCTTTCAATTCTAGTTTTCCAGAGTTATCCAAACCAAACCTCTGATACTAACTATGAGGACCTGACTCCAGAAACCCAGGAGCCATTTCCTTCTGAATATGTTGTGTATCTTGGAATAAAAACATGCATTCAAAAAAACCACACATCATGTCCCATACAGAGGATCGCGTGCAGTTCGGGTTCTGGGAAACCGGCTACTTCTGAAAGGATTCATATTTTAAAAGATGTTACCTGAAAATTTTAAATCAAAATGTAGGGTGAGAATTGAAATACTCAGTAAGGGGTTTTTTAAAATAAAAAAAGTGTAACTTTTGGAAACATTTGTTTAAAATTATATGTAGATCATTATTTTAAGAAAAACTGTAACACATATAAGAAAATGCTCAATCAAGATTTTTAAGAAATATATAAAACAATTATGACATTTCTCAAAGGAGTAGTAATGGTCATCATCAACAAGTACGACATGTGATTACTTAAGCTTAAAATTAAACAGTTAAGAGTAATTCATAATCAAAGTTGCGCATAAAGAAAACAACTTAAATTTTCATATGTTGGTTACTATTTTACTAAGTGATAAACACAAATCATGCTCCAAAATTATACTCGTGAAATAAGAACTTTATAAAAATATAAAGGAAATGGTCATGAAAGAATTGGCGTATTTTCTTGAAAAGAACTTGTAACATAACTTGAATTTTGTGGCATGAACATTTAACTTAGACAATCATTTCCATATCACCAAGGTCCATCCCCAAGGTGTCATTAAAAATTACCAAGGTCCACCCCCAAGGAATCATTAAACTAGTCATATCTAGAGATTAAGTCTTCACCCAATGCATTGGAGCGCTATCAGGGCGCACCCTTAATTTGTCTTTATTATCTTGTGATCCACATCGTTCATACTTTACTTAAACGGTTTGTATATTCAAGATGTCCCATACCAACTTGAATAAATCATTCATTTTCATATTACCCAAGGTGTCCGATACCACTTCGGTTAATCTAATTTCTTAATTCATTATCGTGACATATCATAGGCATTCATTATGTACAATAATAAAAATAATAATTAATGAATCATTACACATGTTGCTAATACATGACGATAGTTAACATTGAAAAATATGTCAATAACTAATCAAAGGCATACATAGTTTAGTAAACATTCTTTTCACACAAGCAAACTACTAAAGCACATAATATGATAGGTGAATAGATTTTGTCACATGAGATAATAAATGATGATTTCTTTAGAATTATCTATTTCATGGAAATGAAATACTTAAGGAAAACACTTTTCATCAGTCATGGTGATAAACAGGTCAGTGAACTTGCAAATAAATTAAACCATAACTTGATTAACTAGTAACATTCACCAATGTAAAATCATTTATATAATAGGTCCATAAATGAACATAACACGATAACATGATCCCATATATCCTAAATCCTCTAGTACATTTTAATCAAGCCAAAATAAACACATTATCATAAAACACATCATAGGTAATGACAAATAAACTCCTTTAATAAAACATGCTCATTTGTGTGTACTTATATACAAAATACATGTTGGTTTAGTAAACACCAAAATTATCTTTTATTAAAAATCACACATGTATCAAAGCATAAAGTCAGTCTTGGTAATCATTACTAAAAAACAGGGTTTTGGAAATTATACTTATAAATATATATACACATCTCTATATATACACCAAGAATGTATATATGGGTTTTTACACTAAATAAACAAGGCATTTAAAATTTCTTGAGTTCTGAAAGAAACTCTAATTACTTATATTATATTTAGTTAAAAAATAAGAACTTTAAGAGGGTTTAATGTCCTTGAAACTATAAATATATAACAACTTTGGTTTTAAACTACAACATAATTGAACCTACGCCAATGGACTGGTTTTCATCCAAAATATCATTCAAGGATAGATATTCATCCCCAAAAATCATAACTGTCTTGTTTTAAAAAACATACATAAACATGTATAAATATTTAGTTATATATATATATAGGGTTTACATAAATAATATATGTTAAGAGTCAGTTAGGATGTAACCTCTATAAACATATATGACCTAGTATAACCTACCAAAATAATATTGGATACCCTAAACCGATTGGGTTTGAGTTAAGAACATGTATGTTTATATATGAAAAACACAATATAAATATAGGTTTCAGGTTTTTTGCAAAACCGAATCTTTAAAAACAAAAAATGGGTTATTACATATGTATATCTTCTGATAATACGCTGGAAAGCCCCTTGCAAATGTTACAACCTGAGGGGGGTGATATAATATATATATACATATATATAAATTATATATAAATACCAGGAGTATAACAAGCAGGTTTCTCCAAACAAAAAGCAAGAATGCAAGCACCCTTACGTTTCTTGAGGAGGAAGCTCAGACCAGAGGTACATCGCTGGCTTGCTGGGCGCTTGAGGTAGGGAAGGAGGAGGAGAATCCGCCGGGTTTCATGAGGCAGGGGGTTTAAGTAGGGCTTCAGTGCAACTAGGTGACTCGGCCAAAGGGTAGTCCGGCTTGGGGAAGATGAAGAAACGGTGGCCTAGGAGGGGGTGTGCGGGGGTCAAGAGGAGCAGTGCAAAAGGAGAAGGCCGAGGCGTCCTCGGTGCATGCCTTTTGGTGCGGGACCCCGACGCGAGGAAGAAGGCGACAAAAAAAGGACGACGCGGAAAAGGGGCGTATGACCCAAATTAAAATCGGAGAGATCATATTGTTGGAGGAAGTATGAGAATTGGGTTAATCGGTTTAAAAGGAATCGAGGGCTGCGATTAGATCTCAGGAGAGATCAGATGGTCATGGAAAAATGACGGATGCGATTGAAGCATAAATCGATCGAACGGTTCTGATCGAACGGTTATGATCGCGCGGAATGTGTCCCACATCGAAACGAACCGAAGGGGAGGCATGGTTTATAACTCAGAACACACAGCCTTCGGAGAAATAACACAAACACACACACCGGGGCCTTATACATGGGCCCCATGATGTCCTTGGCCCAACCCTACGTAACGCATGCTGTAGGCCTTATACATGAGCCCACATGCGACTGGATGAATCTATGCTCGGCTCGGACCTGGTTGGCACCCACTGCTTGGGATCCCGATGGTCGGTACCTCGGGTCCCTAGGGGATCGGTCTCGGCATTGAGGGCTTGTCCCCATGGGATTCCCTCAGCTTGGCCGGGTCCCAACCTAATTTTTTATTATTTAAAACTTAATTAGATATAAAGAGTAAGTGGTACAATAAACATGTAAACAATATACTTTATTTCAAAACAGAATGAAACATGAATATTTGTAAAATTGATTTTTTATACAATATAATAACAAGTTTAAACTTATAATTTTCAAATCTAATATCTCATTGTAGAATACCTTACAATTTGATATAATTCTTTTAAAAGATATAAATTTCATAACTAATATACTAAACTTTTATAAATATTAGGATGTTTAAAATAATCCACTATTTGTTTCATAAAATTATTTTTAAAAGACCAATTGTTCTCCCCAATTAAAAATACATAGTTTTAAAGGTCCAATAAGATATATATATGTATATATTCCATTATTACAGATACCTTTTGGACATGACTTTCAAATTTTTTTTTAAATACTAAGTTGTCCACTATATAGATATTATCAGGGTTTTGTAAAATCAAATAGATTCATTTTCAAGATTATTCTTTTATTTCAAAAAATTAAGATACTTGAAAATATAATTCTATTCTTTTGTACCTATTAAAATATTGAAATACTATATGATTATAAGAACATTATAAAGACCAAACTTTTATATAAAGATAAACTTTATAAATGGAAACACAAAGGTTATTTTGAAAACCCCAATGGTTAAAAATATAACGGTCATAATTTCTTAGAGGACCATTATAAAAATAGGGGAGGGTAGGGTGTTTCATATTTTCAAAACACTTGTCCCTAGTTGGATAGATATCCTAATTCCATTGGTGCTAAGTACATTTTCTGTGGTTCTAGTTATTATTTTTTTCACATTGACAGACCCAGAAGATGTTTACTATACAATTACTAGAGTTGTGGTTCTTAGTAGCCTTTTCGTGGCTATATTTGGTCTTGTACATGATATTTTCAATTAGTTCGAGTATTTTGTTTTAATGTAACATTTTAATGTATACCACTTCTCTTTATTCCCCTTGTTTTTCATCTATTTAGTTTTCAATTCCTTCATTTTTACCAAAAACAAACCTTGCAAAACAAGAACCATCATTATAAAACATTACATTGTTCACTCAGACAAGTTCATAAATCCTGGGGTGTCACAATAGTAGAGGACATCATTTGCTGTTTCTAGTGTTATGTTAGGGGAACACTTTTATTTTGTATACAATGATATATATTATTTATGAGATTTCAAGTTTTCATGTATGATAATATATGTATTAAAATCTAGTTACATTTTATTTATTTTAATTACGAATGTGTGTTTAAAATTAATGTTAGATGTAAACAGAAAATTTTATTTTAAGACAATAATTTCCAAATTCTCAGTTAATATGTATATATGCTATGAATTAGAAGTTTATATTATACGCATCAATATTGATCAATTCTAGGATCACTCATTTATTCATGAGTTCTTGTTTCATATTTCTTATCATGTAATGGTTTATTATGTTATCATTCCCAATTTATATTTTTTCCAAGTATATAACTATATAAATATATATATTTATCTGTTGTTTATAATTTTAGGATTTCAAACAAATATATATATTATGCATGTCTATAATTTTAAATTACATAATGTTCATGTTTTAGAATTTAAATATATGGTTTATATATATACATGCTTGTCATTGCATATTTTAATTCTTAAATTATTATTTTTATAAGTATTGAATGTACCTAAAATATTCTAATTAGGAATTAAGGTTATTTAAATTAATGTAAAGGGTTTATTTCTATATATATATATATATATATCTGTGTGCTTATATATATATATATACCTTTCCCTGATTTCATGTTTTGAAATGAATATATAATTCATTTCAAATCATGGAATAATCTAACATAATATTTTCAAGTTAAACAATGAGGAATTGTTTCTATTGAAAATATTAATTTTATCTTTCTTATATGCGATATGGTTTTTCTTTTAAAGTTAAAAGTTACGGGTGTATCAACTTTTACTAAAATTTTTCATGAGAGTAAAATTATATATATTCATATATTATTAATGGAATTACTTTGTGAAAATAGTAATTATATAATTACTATTATTCACACCATTATTTTAAATTCTTATATTTATGTGCTCATGATAATTCTATTAGATAGAAATTAAATTCCTATTACTTCATGATACTTTTAATTTAAAATAGATAACATTTAATGTGAAAGGTTTATATATTTTTTAAAAGCATCAAATTGTGTTTTAAGCAATGGGTATTTAATACTTTTATTTAGGGATGAGTTTTAAAAGATAAAGCTTAATGTTTTAATGAAAATATATTTATCATAAATCTTAAATACATGGATGTTAATAATTTTTTTATCAAATCATGAAAAAAATTTGGTAGTGCCAAATCTAATAAGTTTATTTTTTCAAATAATATAATTATTTATATATTTGTAAAAGTGCATGTGTATTCAAATCATTTTTGTTTTTAAAACAAAAAACCCAGGTAGAAAATGTATATATCTAAAGAATGATAAAAAAATTTTTTATAAAAAAATTTCACATGGCCATTGTAAACAAGAAGGGGAGTGGGGGTACCCATTTCTAACACATGTAGGGAGGCCCAAGACAACAATCAATGTTTAAGTAGCCAAAAATGTTTTATTTTCAAAATAATTCTTAGTATTTTCTAAAAACCCAATGTTTTATTTTAAAGCATTTTCAAGCATAACTATTTTAAAAACGAGTTATAATATTTTCAAAAGCGTAACTATTTTCGCAGGCTTTAAAGCATTTCCAAATACGTTTGTATTTTACAAATAGTATATTTAAATGTTTTTAAATGTGTTTTCTAAATCATTATTTCAAATGATTTTCAAAAGAGTTTTCAAAATGCTATTATATTTCCAAAGGTGTTTTCAAAATCAAGTTTTTGAAATTATAAGTACATTCAAAATACTTTCTAAAGTGTTTTAAAAAACTATGTTTTTATAAAATTATTAATCGAAGGTATTTTCAAAGCTATTTTCAAGAGTATTTTAAAAATTATTTTTCAAATGGTATAAGTATTTTAAAAATGTTTTCACTGGATTTTAAAAAAAAACCCTTAATGGGTAATCTTTCTCACCTCATGGTTTTAGAAAATGTTTTTTGGTTCCTCTAGAGATTTTATGGAGTTTGTCTCAACAAGAATCTATCACAAACAAAGATTCAATACTACCATTTTATTATAGGTTTAACTTTGATAATATGTAAATACGGTCTTTTTCCTCCAAAACCTAAATACAAAATAACCCTTAGTTGTAAATTCCTGTATATTTTTTGGTTTCTTTTAATAAAAATATACAATTTTTTTTGTATGAGATCCAAGAAAGAAAATCTGGGGATTTATATTTGTTATTAAAGGAATGGTTTAGATAAATTTTCATCATCATCATCATTTCAATTATTATTAAAGAAAAAGGGAAAAAACAAACCAGAATCTCAACCCCACATCCCCTCGACAAGAAGGGACCTAAGGGGGTCTAAAGTAATGAAGGCCGAGGGCATCCCCCCTGATTACGTTCACCCCTTCAGTTTTGAGAGTATGAAAATTATGGAAACAAACCGGATTCGGGCCAATGACCTCCAAAGAAGCAAGATAATCCGCCAAAGTTTAGATAACTTTTAAGATTAGGAAATTTGGTTAAAATATGTTGAGTTTCTAGGCATACAATTTTAGTAAAATATCTATATCCTAACCTTTTCTATTGAGAAAAATATAAGAGATAAAAATATAATTTTTAACCCCTAGGATTTTAGGTGACCTTTAGAAATAAAGAACTATGGTAGTTCTAGTTTTCCCAAATCTGATAAATAGAATATCAAATTTTTTCCTTAATTATGACAGATGAATTTCGAGGATGAAATTCTATTTAAGGGGGGTAGAATGTAATAGTCCATAAATTTATGCTTTTAATATGTGTTTATTTAATGATTTATATGATAATTAAAACGAAATAAGGTATAAATGAACATGATCTTAAATATTCTACTTAATATAATTTTATATTTTCCATATATTTAGTGAAAATAAAAAATGTAATTTTAGGAATATAAAATATTAATGATAAAAAAACATTACCAAATTAAATTCAAACAATATTATCAATATACTTAAAATGAAATAAATAATTATAGTACTATTATAAACATAATTATATATATTATGCTAAAATAATTATATATGTTTTAAATTACATAATAATATAAGGATGAGACGTTAATATAAAAGTATGAAATATGATAGTGATACATGAAATATTATTTTGAAATTAACATAATTGATCAAATCTAAAATAGGTAATAATAAGACATAAAATATTAGGATATAAACATAAAAAGTGTTAAAAAATGACGATGTTTTAAAATACCTGAAGTATGGCTGACCGAAAATGGAAAATAATAATAATATTGTTTGATTATATGAAAATGAATTAATTATAATTTACTAATTTAACACGTTATTAATCAAACAAAAACCGAGTTAGTTTTACTTAATTCATATATATATAATCGAATATGTACAAAAAAATAAAAGAAATAATAAAAAGAGAATAAAACCCATGTGTGTCTTCCTCAAGACTCTTCTCCTGCATGTTGAACTTCTCTCCCTTCCCTTGTAGCCGATGAACCCCAATGAATGGCCCTTCCTTAGCTCTCATCAACCTCAGATCCCTCCACTGCCTTATCCAAAGATGCCGACTCCCTTTATGTACTTCAATTCTTCTTCTATATGCCAAGATTATAGAACCTCGTCATCTTCCTTCATATCCCAATGATGACTCGATTTATGAGACTATAGATCGGCCTCACTTACAAGGTATGATGAACTGACAAATACCTCCTGATTTCTACGATTTTTCATCACTTTCCCCGCAAGATAATCCACGTCATCGTCATTGTCTTGCAAGGTAAGTTCTAAAGAACCTCTTAAATTCCCCTTCATCACATGAAAACAACAGTAAAAGACTACTCCACTTTTTATTTACTAAAACAACCATAGATCTGTGAATCCAAATGTGGATCAAATTTTAAATAAAGAATTTCATTATCTGTTGTAATCATGTTTGGTAATTTCATCTTTTTAAACCCTCGATTTATTTGATTATAGTATATTTAAACCTAATTGATATCTAGTTTCACTTTAATGCCTATATTTATTTTCATGAACCAAATTCCAACTTCTCCCAGAAGCTAAGAATTCATAATACAACCCTCTATATAAGATGATTCTTGTATATGGAGACTCTCGTTGCACATCCTACCCAAACCAAAGCATTCCCTCTTCTTAACCCAATATCTACAACTGTTTTGAACACACTTTAGGTAGAAATCCATGACTTCCAACCGGTTCAAGAATCCCAGGATGTAGATTTTCCCAATTTCAATAGGAAAAAGAGGACCTTCTAGGCAGAAACTCACCGCCTCAACTTATTTCGAACACCCCTTAGCAGAAGCCCTTATTTTCAGTTTCTAGTGTTTTTTTATAGAGAAACGTTTTATTTTATATATACTGATATATATTACATCTGATATTTCACATGTTTATGAATGATTATACATGTATTAAAATGTAGTAACATTTTATTTCTTTTTAATTATGGAAATGTGTTTAAAATTATTCTTAGATGTAAAGGTAAATTTTTATTTTAAAAGCATCATTTCAAAATTCTCAGTTTATATGTGTATATGCTATAAAATTGATGTTTATATTATACTAATATATATTGATCAATTCCAAGATAACTCATTTATTCATGAGTTTTAGTTTCATATTTATTATCATGTGATGGTATATTATGTTATAATTCCAAATTTTAATTTTTTCCATGTATATAAGTATATATATATATTGTTTACAATTTCATGATTTCAAAAAAAAAATATATATTATGCATGTGTATGATATTCAATTTCATCATGTTCATGTTTTAAAATTTAAATCTATGGTATATATATATGCATGTGTATGATATTCAATTTCATCATGTTCATGTTTTAAAATTTAAATCTATGGTATATATATATATGCATGCATTTCATTTCATTTTCTAATTCTAAAATTAAGGTTTTTATAAGTATTGCATCTCTTTCAAATATTCTAATAAGGAATGAAGGTTATTAAAATTAATGTAAATGGCTAATTTCATTATATATAAATATGTATATATATGAACATATGTATATATATTCATTTACCTCATTTATTTTCTTAAAATTAATATTTAATTCATTTAAAAGAATTGAATCATCCAACATAATATTTTTAAGATAACCAATGAAGAATTGTTTTTTTAAGAATATTACTTTTACCTTTATTGTAGGTGATATATTTTTCCTTTTAAAGTTATAATTTAAGGGTATATCTACTTTTACTTATAATTTATCATGAGTGTAAAATTATATATATGCATATATTGATAATGGGATTATTTTGTGAAGATAGTAATTCTAAAATTATAATTACACATGCCTTTATTTTAAATTATTTTATTTATGTGCTCATGATAATTATAATAAAGGGAAATTATTTGTCTATTATTTCATGTGACTTTAAATTTACAATAGATAACATTTTATGTGAAAGATTTATATATTGTGTCAAAGCATTAAATTCAGTTTTAAGAAAATGAGTATTTAATGCTTTTATTTAGGAGTGATTTTTAAAAGATAAAACATAACGTTTTAATGAAAAGTGATTTATCAGAAATTTTAATTACATGGATGTTAATAATTTTACTAACAAACCATGAAAATGATTTGGTAGTGGAAAATCTAACAGGAGATTTTTTTTTCAAAGAATATAAATATTTATATATTTTTAAAATTGCATGTGTATTGAGGGCATTGTTTTGTTTTTAAATAAAATACACTAGTGGGAAATGTATATATGTAAAGAAATCTAATTTTTTTTATTAAATAATGGAACTTGTATATTATAAATAATAAGGGTAGTGAAGGGTACCCATTCCTGACACAAGTGGGTAGGCCCAAGACAACCTTTAATGTTTAAGTAGCCCAAAATGTTTTATTTTGAAAATATTTCTTATTATTTTTAAAAAAACCACTGGTTTATTTTAAATCATTATCAAGTATATGTATTTTTCCAAAGAGTATATTTAATTTTTTTTAAATTTGTTTTCAAAATAGTTCTCTCAATGGATTTTCAAAAGTGCTTTGAAAAAACCGTTAAATTTCCAAAGGTTTTTTCAAAATCATGTTTTCAAAATTATAAGTATTTTCAAAATAATTTCTAAAGAATTTTTGAAAGCTATGTTTTTATAAAATTATTTATTTAAGGTATTGTGAAATATATTTTCAAGAGTATTTTCAAAATTATTTCTTATAATGTATAAGTATATTCAAAAGGATTTTCAATAGATTTAAAAAAACCCTTATTGGGAAATTTTTATTACCTGATTTTTTTATAATTTTTTTAGGTTCATATATATTTTTTATGGTGTTTAGATCAAGAAGAATCTAGTTCTAACAAAGACATTTTTTCCTTTTTTATTATAGTTTTAAATTTTTAAATATGTAGATTTGGTATTTTTACTCCGAAATCTAAACTGGAATAGATCCTCAATTGTAAATGTCTGTATATTATTGATTTTTTTAAAAAATATACAACATTTTTGTACCAAATCTGAGAGCGCATGTATGGGGATCTACATACGATCCCACATATCACATAATCATAATGCATTCATACATATGCCACAATTTCATAAAACATTCAACATATCATTATAGAATAACCCAATGGATATAAATTGGATTCATGCACATATCATCATCATAGTCATATACTATGAAAAAAAAGAATAAGGTTGGTATCATTTGATCATATCCTTAATATATAAAAAGTAATATAAAATTATGTTATAATAGATAAAAAATAACATTAAAAGATCACTGGAATATTTCTTGAGAAAAATACCATTTTCATTTTGAAATCACTATTTAAAAATATATTTTTTTAAAATATTATGAAATAATTTTATTTGAAAAGAACCATGTAAAAATGTAATGTAAGTTTTAAATCACTGAGCAATCATTGTGGTGTGAAATTCTATTCACGTCATAATTGTTTAAAACAAATATTCAATTTACACATTCAGTAAAATGTACCTCATTCATAAAAAAAGAAGATTATATTAAAACTTTTAAAGAAAGTAAAAAATAGGTAACGATGAATTTATCCAATAATTGGATCATATTAAAAACATTATTTAAAATATTTTATAGAACTTACACATGGAAGAGAAATATTCCAGGCCAAAAGAGGAGAAAAATGGCTGATGTCTCTTAAAAGTATATTCTCAACCATTTTGAGTAACAAAGATGGGAAAATGGTACTAACACTTTTAAATATAAAAAAAATACAATTTAAAATAAAATAAAATGGATTTATCAAATAAGGATGATATAGTTTCCCTTAATTGAAATTCATTCATAAATAATCCTGACTAAAATGATATTGAAACATAAACCTCTTACCTCAAATCTCATCTTAATTCATACATGTCAGAACATAATGTATAATAAATATAGATTTAATATAAATCTATAATAATACATATAATACCATATATTATTTACTTACAACATCTGATCACTCGTCTGTTAACAACTCTTTATTAAAATCACTATTTAGGGTGATAATTGCTTTGTTTTTCATGCGTATTCATGGATGGAATTCCCGGTCCTTATACTCCGATTATAGATAAATCATATCATGAATTCTAATAATTTATTTATAATCATATGTAATAATTATATACACTTTTATAATTATTCATATAAATAAGGTATGAGAAATAAATTACATCACTTCATGTAGATAGTAATCTGTACGCACATATGAGTGATGTTTAAACCTTTTGAAAGATGGAATGAAGAAAAATAATATAACAATTAACCTTTTGAGAAATATTATAATATAATAAATATAAAATATATTTATTAAGTCTATTATTATAACCATCCATGTTTAGAGGTGATGAAAAACGAAATGCATCGCTTCGAGGACGTGATAGTCCACACATACGCACGATCGATGCTTTCTTTTACCATAGGATGGAAAAAATATGGATAATGTTTGGTCTATAATTATAATAACAATAAAAAATATTAATGATAATTAATTAATTATTTTATAATGGATACTATAGATTTAGATGTGGTAGAATAAAAATTAAAATATAAAGCACTCATCCAAGAGTTTTACCTCTTTGTTGAGAAACCTACGTTGTATTACACCTTAAGCCATGAAATATTGGTATTATGGAAATAAAAGAATCTATAGGATGTGGTGAAATAATATAGTATGGTATTAGTCCAACTATTAGCTAAGGTAAAATTTCTAAAAATTGTGAATAAAAGAGAATATGTGGTTCCCTTTTATAAGTGAGGGGAGGGGAACCCTTGGAATTACCTAATGTATTAAATTAATATAACTTAATTTTTATATTCAAGTGGAACCAAATTGATATAGATTTAATATTTTATTAGGATGATTTTAAATCCTTTAATCCAATAAAATTTATACTATAGGTTTTTAACCCATATCTCTTAATTTTGACCCTTGTTAACCTTTTTGATGATTAATGCGATATCAAATATATTTTACTCTTTAGTGGCCCTGAAGTTAATATAAAATAAGAAATGAACCAAAACTGGATAATGGTTTTCATTCTATACCATATAACATCTAATCTAAAAATATAAAACTTTTAAGAATTATAAAACATTTAATTTATTATTATTTATCATAGGATACCGTTAAAGTCATTTTTGGGACTATTTAAATATTTTGAAATAAAATACAACAAGATGAAAATATAATTCCAATATAAACTTTTAAATTAATAAAAAATGTTATATTTATATAAAAAATTCATGGAACACAATAATTGATCTATATTGTATTACTTTTAATATTTGTTAAATTATTTACTTTTTTTATTATTTGAACAAGCACCATGCTAGCATTATGTAATCATTTAAAGTAATTATTCCATCAATAAAAACTATAAATAAATTAAATTGAAAAAAATTACTTATTATTTCAAATAAAAAATTATAACCAAACATAACCATTTTTTATCTCTTTAAAAAAATAGTAGAGATATTAAAACCAAGAGAGTGACATTGTGTATTTATCTTTACATAAAAAAACATTAAAGTCATTATCAATTAAAAAAGGAAATAAGTTAGCTTATATTTGAGTATTATGTGATTAAGGTTTAAATAAACTCATACTATCGAAATAATATAGTCGTTAGATATATTTTTAAATCCTTATATTGTTATTTGTAACCTTAATTACCTGATTCACCCTCTTATAGGTGAAAAATATTTATCAAATTTACTATTAATTAAAAAATTAAGTTGAAATTATTATATAATATTAATCATTATGACTCAAAATATGGAATCGATTTTAAAAGATTAAATTTACATAAGTGTTAGATAGTGATTTTATAGTAAGTGTGTAAAATACAACAAAACTATTTATAGAAAAATGCATTTTTTCGCAAAATATTGAATTTTCCATTATTCCTTACCATTGAAAAAAACTATAAGATAAATTTTAAAATATTTTATTAAATATATTATTTAAACATTTAATTAAAATAATTCATTAATAGGTATTAATTTAATTTATTATGATAGAAACATATTGTGGGATTTTTTTTTTCAAAAAACTCATCTCTATTTAACATAAAATGATTTTATTTTCATTTTTAACTAATTTATAACCAAAGAATTAATTTTATACACATTATAAAAATAATGTTTTTTTATAATTTAGTTATTCCTATTTATACCAACCAATCTTGCTGTTTAGTGATAACCAACACATTAAATAATAATATTTTAATAGTATATCAAAGTTCATTTAAACTCAGTATTGCATATAAAACAAGATATAAAAGAAATAAAATTTATTTAAAGTGAAAAATATATTAAAATTTTAGGCTGTTAAAAATATTCTACAACTTGAGGAATAATTTACCTTTTTAGTAATATATAGTTATGAGATGCACTAAACAAAGACTAGAGGTACAAGCAATATGGGCTAGGTTATGGATCTAAAAAAATACTAATGAAATTGTAAATGATTAATATATAGTGGAAAAATGGATTAAGATTATCATTTTTATTAGAAAGGATATGAGGTGATGTATTTTGTGATTTTAATTATATCTTATAATTAATCAGACACAAGAGGAGATGAAGGTATCCATTATAGAGGTAAGTATGAAGGGTACTATGATCTGATGGTTCACTATTTTAGAGGAGGTACAATTTGAAGTGTCTTGGTCAATTTTTAAATAGTAATTGATGGAATGATTTATTTCTATGTAAATTCAAAATCTATAGACATATATGGAAACATAATAAAAAAAGAAAAATGTTTAAGATTACATTGAGCAATTTGAATATTTGTAGATTCTACTACCATGCCAGCTAGATTAAAAATATATAGTATATTTCCTATAGGTAATATGGGAAGTAATTGTAGGTGGTTAAATATAGATAATCCAAAAATGATGTTATAGGCAATGTGATTAGAGGGGAATATTGTGCTATATTTGGTTCCCTAAAACCAATTGAATTTTTATTTTAGATTTGTAGAATATATACATTATTATCACTTAAATATTATTCTTCTTTGTAACAATAATATGTTATAATTTACTTAGAATATTTTTCACATCAAAGGTCTATCAAAATTACAAAATATATGGGGAACATATAGATGTAAATATAATATTCATAAACAAACATGTTCTATGTTCTAGATGTATAATTCTAACAGGACATAGCTAATGTATAACTATATGGTTTTGGAAGCTAATAAATAATTATGGCTTCTTCTCACAATGTTCACACTTGGTGATATCAGAGAAGGGATTTCATGAAGATAGACCTTTCATTAAAATTTTCACATGTTTTATATATCATTGGGTATTCCTATACGTGAACATGTTTATTAACCCTTATGCTTGATATAATTATTAACATGTGTCATAAAGCATGTACTTTATTGTATGGATAAATACCATGATGGTATTTTCTCATAGTGAGGAAACATATGTTGGGCATAAGTGATATGAGAATAATTGATTGGTAAATAAAATAATTTTTCATTTTGAGTCAATGAAATTAGATATATATCGTTATTTTATTGAAAATGAAGTATCTAGTATAAATCCATATCCATGGTATTTTATAAAAAAGTATGTTCCCAGAATTCAATGGAAGTTATATCAATCTTATAGGGTGATGGCACAAGTATTAATCCTACTCAATGAGATATCTATAGACAAAGGGATTATATTACAAAATGAGTGTTCATATCGTGGTTTCCATTATTTTTTCTTTGACTTATTTTTTCTATATAGGTGCCCTAACATGTTTCTAGAAACTGATCTTGGAATTTAGGTTAGTTACACCAACTTCAATTGATAAAGATGCATAGAAGGACCTAAACTAAGTGTATCTATAATCTTGTAAATAAATATATATTTCATGTATATAATTATTGTTTTTTTGGAAATAATAGTTTATGGATTTAATTTATTTTCAATTAATATGGAAGATTTTGTAAATTGATGATCATTATAGAAGGATGTGAAAGACTTGATGAGACATGATGACATATAAAAAGAGGTAAAGATGACTATAATGAAAAAGGTAATCCCATTTAGGTTTCTAAGTAAGATAAAATGAAATATTTGGAATTATATTTTGAAGATAATTATTTCATAGTTTGTTTGGAAGCATTGAAGAAAAAAAAGTTGTTAAATAATGGATATTTTTAACGAAGACTCCTTGATAGTTCTATATATAAATGTCATGACATAGGGAGATTATGAGTTACATCATGATAAGGAATCTGTCATTGGTGGATGGATGATATTATTAACATTACTTATTTTATTCTATTAAGGTATTTGATGAATTTTGGTTATGAATTATATATATATTTTAAATTATTGAAGAAATTATATGAAGGATAGAGAAACATGCCATAATGAGAGTGATCCCACAAAGGGGATCTATGCTAGATTAATCTTTGACAGCCAATAGATGTATATATGTTGAACTTAGGTATCTGGAGGCTATGTAATATTACATCAAATCTAATAAAATCATAAGTAAATACTCTACAACATTAATGGGACTACAAATTCTTAAATGAATTTTATATAAGATGAATATATGAAGCTAGATAAAGGGTCGTGTTATAAAGTATAAGACCATACTGTAAAGGTATTTCATATAATAATACTTTGGAAATAATGAGATATACAAATTCTTATAGTTGATGTCCATAAAAATATATGTAATATTAAACAAAGAGTATTTTGTATATTATATTCCTTGAAATAAGTTATCTTAAAAAAATTAAAGCTACATAAGGTTAAACTAAGAAAGATTTTAAACCGATGAGCCATGAAATATGTGACTTCTTTTCAGTTGGTTGAAAACTAAGAAAAAATAAAAAATAACACAGTGTTCTCATCATAGAGTAATAATATTTGGTTGATATATGAGGATCTAGGTTTTTTTAAATATTCAAGGACTTATGTCGTGAATAAAAGTGCCATAGTCTAATGAGTTCCTAATCATTGGGAATTCAATATGATTTGAAAGATCACTCTTTGATCATCAAATTAATTGATAAGGATACTCAACTATATTTTTTAGATACGGTATTTGATAGAGAAAAATTCCATAGTGGAGGAAATCGCACCATAGAGTAGAAGGAGTCGAGACATGTCATGTTGTAGTGAGGAGCATCACACCGTGATTTGGTCATTTCCATAATATCTTGTAGATTCAGTTTAAATTTAAAATTGGGAATATTTTTCATAGTCTTAAAAAGATATGATTGAATTAATTGAATTAATTTGATTAAATTTAATCGTGCAGATATATAGATTAATTTTGGAAGATTAAAAAAATATTTTTTTAATCGCAACTATTTAATCATAGATTGGATTATTGGAATATATTATAAAAATCGCTTGTTAGTTCGAGATGATAAAGAGAGAAATATTGAATATCTAAATTATAGAGGATAATGGATTGAATAATATACATCTATTTTCTGTAGAGGAAGAAGATAAGATACCCATTGATGAATTTTTATTAAAAAAATATGGTGTTGTTAATAGAAAAGACTAAAAGAAGAAAAAAGAATTAAACTTTTACACTTAGCTATTGAAGAAGGATAAAAAAATTATAAATCTAGTGTAGGAATATATTTATGCAAATAAATAATTTACTCTAATATTCTCATGTGGAAAAAAGTAACTGGCTCTCACATTGAGTAGTCATTCTCATTATTCCATAGAGAATTTAAAGAGAAGAAAATGTGGACTCTAATAGAGTATCAACTCTACTGATATAATGCAAGTAAAATAAAATACTAATATAGAAGAGATACTCATATCACTAAACTATTCAAGAGGACCCCACATCTATAAAACAAATCACCACTTACTGAAGTAGTGTGTAGAGGATAAGAATAGGGAATGGTATTTGAATCGATAATGAGTCATTCCTAAACTTGTAAGTGCAGTGAACCGTGTCACGAAGTTATGTTCCTTGGATTATAAATTTGTGGTGAAACAAGTAAAATCATTTTATGTGATTATACTTTACATTCAATATTTGTATTTACTATTCACTATGATCAGATGAGAGAAAAAGTGTGACTAAAAATTTTCCTTCCACTGAGAGTAAAATATTTGTATGGTAAAAGGATCTTCAAAGAAGAAAGGTTTTATTTATAATGCACCAAGATTTACACCTATCAGGGTATTGACATTTGGTTTGATCCCAATATGTGGAATCATATCCCAAAGTGTCTAACTTGGTGTTCAATCATTAAATTTGATTTCGGATTTGTGTGCACACAGATTCAATGATGAAGCCACCATTTTTTAGTAGTATTAACTTCAATGTTTGGAATATGGATATGTATTGTTTTCTATATTCTTTTGCTAAAGAGATTTTGAAATATGTTAAATGATATTCTGATGTGTGAAATAATAATGAATAGTCTTGTGATGCATAGGATTAGAAAATTATGAATAGAGGTATCATTATAAATATATTGAGGAAAACCATTCCTTATATTATTACTTTGGATATTTAAGTTATATTGAAATAAATATATAGAAAACTAGTGGGAGAAAAGAGAGATTTAGATCCTAGATCAAGAGATGAACACAGATCTGGTTAGTATAAGAAAATAGTGAACTAATTTGGTGAATACTATTTTATTTCAAAAGGCTAGAAGAAGAGAATTATCAAGAAGACTCAAGGTAAAATAAACACAAAAATGAGGTATTTTTTTTTAATTTAATTGTTAAATATGATTCAAATAATGTTTTGGAAGATGATTGAAAATATAGTAAATTAGTGTTTCATCTAGAGATATATTTATGTTTGGATTCTAATGATGAACAAAAAACTAAAACAATCTTCCAATTTAGAGGATTTTCAGGTAGTGATATAGATTGTATCCAATATTTACAAGAAAATCTTTATTAATGAAGAATCAATAATATATTTAGTTATTCATTTATTATGGGTTTTTTTAGAGAATAATCGGTTGAAGATAGAAGATATGTCCTTTAATAAAGATATTATGAGAATGGTGTGAAAATATAATGGATCTAAGTGAAATTCATAGATAAATTACACCTAAGAAATGAAAACAAATATCCAGGAAGCATGAGTTAAAATAAAGAATTATCTATCTAAAAACACAACATGAAGTTAGCATAAAATCTAGAAAGGAAGCTAGATAAAGGATGAAGGGAATGAATTCCCAATTATTATAAAATGATGATAAGATCAAGGAGCACCATGAGGGTTAAAAAAACATTAAATAAAATAATAATATCCCTCCCATTTAAGAATCAATATGTGGATTCCAAAGTTATGAAAAATTAGAATTATCGAGTTAGTAGAAGATTCTTTACAAATCAATAAGTAAAAGATCTCAATGAATGGTGGATAAAAGTAACACTATTGTGGAATCATGAGACGCACTATGAGAGTGTGTCTATAAGAACAAGTGCTCAACTATGGAAGAAAATATGAAGTATAAAAATCTAAAATAATAAATGAATATGAAAGGTATGTTTATGTTTTATATGTTATAAATGTGGACATGTATAATGTCATTACACCAAGAAAGGAGTTATAAGTTTTATAAGGTAATCATCTATTCCTATGATAACCAGAGATATGGTTTTAACCGAAAAAACCATTGTGTTGTGAATGAAACTAACCACATTATAGAAAGGTAATGTTAGAGTATAATTAAGAGTATATCATGTACTTATAATGGGTTACTCACAAAAAAATTCATGGAGATAATAAAATAAAATAAAAATAAATAATATTCTACCATAATAAGAAATATGGATGACCATTTAATGAAATTTCCACCAAAGATGAAAAATTATTTGGTTGATCTAACAGATATCAAATAGGATAGACATCGATCTTGCTTATGTGGGTTTGAAAATTATACCACAATAAAAGCGGTAATGGTTTGGTGAAGATCAATCCCATGGGAGAAAAAGTATATTGAAGGATGAATCCATTACAAATAAAAAGAAGAAATATGTACATGTGAGAACTCTAATAATAAAAGTGATTCCCAAACCAAATATGATGGGTAAATCAAAAGTATATATCTATAATGAATTTTGTATAAGTGGTGTCATATAAAGTAAAACCACTAGAATGGTTTAAAAAAGTTATAAGTAAATACATAGTTTACTAAGGATAACCACATTACTGAATATGAATATATCCAATAAGTACCCATATACTAATAGTGGTTTATCACATGCTTTGTTTGTTTTTTCTATAGAGTCACCTTCCCTAGTTCCACAGCAGGATAAGGATACCTCCTATTATTGGAAAGTCTCAACGGCTTCACAAAGTAGTTGTTTTGGCACACGATTCCGATCTAAAGGTTATTTTTCTTCGTATCCCTCTTTATTCAAGAATAGTTGCACAACTTGGGCTGGAACCAGGAAAACCCCTTTTAATGTCATTTTTTCTCCTATGGAATGATCATTGTCTGGGAGACCATGATGAAACTAATTTTATCTCCTTTAATTTTTTCATCAACCATATTGTAGTAGTAGATATTTTTGAGCCAATGAAACATCCAATCATGATTGAGACATTTTCTCATCACTTGAATTTTAGATCCTACATGCATAAAGATCCTTACAACCAGCATATTTGGTTATTCTGGAATAAAAATTTCATAGTGGAGCTTGTGGAAGTATTGGAAGAATATATTAATATGTAGATAACTTATAATTATATGTGTTTATTAGGAACCATTTTTTATAAAAAAATGATGTTCTCTTGCTAGGGATTTTCCTTGGAGGGACCTAGAAGGCTTCAAATCATGTAATATTCCATGTATGGAAGGTTAGATTTTAAAATGATTTTAGATAGATCAGAAAATAATGGGATAGGGGAGTAGTAAAGGAAGGATTCTAAGGTCTTATCAATGTATATATCTTGAGCTTGTCTCTTGGACACAAGTTACATTGGGAACCAATTAACTTTGTGTAATAATAAAATGGGGGACAATCGCTTATAGAGTTGACTCAATTGGTATTTAAAAAATCTTAATGTCATCTCCCACTATATAGACACAAAGGTAACTCATTTTCCTCGTATTTTGTATGCCCATTCACCAATTTTCATTGATCACTCTTCCAATTTGGATCAAGGATCCCATTTTCATTTCTCCCGTCAATGGATGTCAATCCCAAGTTATAAACAGATGGTGAGTGACTCGTAGTTAAATCTAATTCTTGAAAGCCTATGGTATGGCCTATGAAACAAACTCACGTGGCTCATAGGTGAACTTCACAAGTTGAGGAAATCACTTACCTTTATCCTTGATTATTTCAATAATTGTAATGTAGAGATTGAAAGGGTGGAGAAGATGTTGGAAAATCGTTGGGATGAGGATATCTTCAATTACCTCATTTAGAAGAAACTTTCACTGGAAGAAATGATCCTAAAAAATGAATTCCAAGTTCATGATCTCTCAATAATAAAATTTTTAAATGATGGTAAGTAATACTACTTATTTTCAAGAATGATTTAAATAAAAATGACTCTTTAACTAGAAAAAATTCTTCTTGAAGATGGAACCTATTTGGAGGACCGTGATATTGTCGGTGGTTTATCAGAATGACACTTCAAGTCTTTACTGTGCAACCCAAACCTGCACATGTAAGGTTGGTATCCTAGGGGTGAAGGAAGAATCGTAGATTATATCCCATGCTTGGGGTCAACCTATTAAAACACAATATTTGAAGCCATTCCAGATGATCAGAAAATTTTTGAGGCTATGAAAGATCTTAACAAAGAAAGATCCTCTAGGCTAGAATGATTTTTGGGGCCTTTATACATCGCCTCCTAGTCATATATGAAGGAATAAGATGTGGAAGAAATAAAATATTATTTTTTGGATTTTCATCTCCCTCAGGTGTTCGTGACTACCACCATGGTTCTCATTCCAAAAATCAATTACATGTCTTCTCTAAATCATTATCGGTCAATTAGCATGTGAAAATTCCCTTAAAAGGTACTATCTAGTATCACATATAACTATATATTTTTTTTACTTATATGGATTTTGGAGGATCATCATTGATTCATTAAGGGTAGATCAATATAGGGGGTCCATTTCTTTGGCATAGGTGAAAATCAATGTTGTTAACATTAAGGCCATTGGCTGTAACGTCGTCATTATGTTGGATATGAAAAAGGCCTACAACAGAGTTGAATGGAGGTTTTTTAAGAAGGTTCATAGAAAAATGGGATTCTCCTCGTGCGCCATAAAACTTATTTTTAGGTTATTTAATTCTTCCTGGTTATCAATATCCTTCATGGGGAAATTTTTTGGTTTATTCAAAATAGTACATGGGATTAGACAAGGTGATATTTTGTCCCCTAACTTGTTCATTCTCATCCAAGATTCCCTTAGCCGATTCATCAATAAAAACCTCCTAGATAGAAGAATACTCACCTTCTAATTTAATAATCAACAAAAGGACACTTCTAATCATATATATGCTGATGACATGGTTATTTTCCTGAACAAAAGTAAGAAGTATATCTGTGGTATCAAAAAAATTTGGAAGAGTACATAAATTGGAGTTGGAAAATAGAGAATCAATAAAAAATCATCTTGTTTATCTCAAAGAGGTGTTCAAATAGAGAAGATTCCTATATGGAATGTAGTATGGGTATTCAAATACATTCCTACCCCATGGACTGTCTTGGAGCTTCGATTTTTCCAGACAATCCATGTATCCTCCAATTAAACATGGTGGTCAACATGATCATTGGACATATTAAAAATTGGAAGAACTAGTTTTTTTTCATCAATGGGATAATTACCCTCATTAATGGTGTACTCAGTTCTATTTCCATGCATATTTTTTCTTCCCTCCTAGTTCCAAAATTTCATGCAAATATGGCTTGGAATTTTATCGAGGGCCAGTCTCTATGAGGGTGGCTCATGGTTTAGAAGTATGGTAAGGGCATGGGATCTCAATGAAGGGAATCATACTTATTATGGATAATTATTCATCTTCATTTATAGTTTCTCCAAGGGAAATATCAATTGATTATGGGAAAAGGAGGGATCATTTTTTTGCCAGAAAACTGGGCTGGAATCATCAAGATATTTCTACATTGTCATGCGACATCAATGACCTTCGTACAAGCTAAAAATTTCCCAAGATTCACCAATGAATTATTGAGTGATTATTAGAGATATTTGTTTCATCTTATTAATCTATATTCTTATTCTTATAGATGCGTGTTTATATGCTCAACTCAGTCATTTTATCTGATGGAGATTATAATTGTCTGGTAGCCGACACCTCAAAGAAGGATACTTGGGTGGATTTACTCTAGTGAAAATACATTCCTTTGAAACATAATTTCCTTATCTAGAGAATTTATAATAACACACTCTCCATGAATTACTAGGTTCAATGGTCTGGTATCATCCTAGCTTCTAGGTGTTGCTACTATGACAATCCCTGGGGTGAATCCTCTAACCACATGTTTTTTTGGGGAGTGGGCACACACATTTAAAAATGACATTGAGGAGTTCAGTGGTCTCCAACATTAGGGGTCCTTGGGAGGCTATTTCTGTTCTATCTCGTTATAGGGGGTGAATACGAATAGCCAAGAATACAAAGCGATGATCTTTATCTTATCAGCGGGCTATTGGTGTATATGGAAGGCAAGGAATAAATCTCATCATAAGGGGATAAAGAACTTGAATCTCAACCTAGTCCTCAAAACAAATCATTTTCTCATCAATCATTCTTGGCTATCCAAGGGCTATTCTGACTCCCCATATTTTAGGTTCCCGAGGAACACCAGACCTCCCACTTGTTCCACTATTGTGGACCAGAAAGGGAGGTGGATCACTTGGAACACTCATAGATCAGGACTGAAACACAAATTTGGCGGCCTGTGCAATGAAGGTATCATGAGGGGAGGGGTTTTTTCAATACTATAACGACTCAATCATTTTTTCATTCACTACATTTTTTGGTGATGGTGAATCTCTACAGGCCGATCCAAGGGTAATGTGGTAAGGTATATTCCAGTGTATACATAACAATATTGATCTCACTAAAGTTCAAAAGTACACCAAAATTATTTATAATTCCCTATGTGGGCTCACATTTATTCCTTGGTTGGTCTCTTATCTCATTCATAATTGAAAATCATAATAAAAAATTGGGAAGTAATTCCTCTATATGTGTCAATAGGGGAAAAAAGTAGTGTACTTTATTACCTCTATAGCAATGTATGACCTGTTGGTCACCAATTTCTCTTCTTCCAGATCCTTTCCCCATGAAAGTTTATATTTAGTTCATGGTGATGAACTCATGATTTACCAATTTATACCCACTTGATTTTTTCTTTTCATTATGGGGTTTCCTTATCTTTTTGATAAATAAATAAAAATATAAATAGTAATATCCCTATTCATTTTATTATTTCTAATATTTATTGGAAGTGGTATATGAATAAAGTTGATATATAATAAAAGGGGTGACTTTGTTGAAATATAATTCAAAAAACAAGTGGAGTCGAGAAAACTCCTTTTATTTCATGTCTCTCTTTGTAATTACATGTTGTAATGAATAAGTTAAAATGATATAGTGGTTATTATTTAATTAAATTGGTATCAAATCCATATCTAAAATATACATTGGTATTAAGAAAAATTTAGTGATACAAAAATGGAATCAACCTCCATATTTAAGTGGTTTTAAACCACTAATATAAGGTGAATATAACCCAAGATAAGAATCATTGAAATTTATAAACTTCAAGTATATTTTTCTATGAGATATCAATGTGGTATCACTAAATTTATTTTTAGGAAAATAAAAAACACTAAGAAGAATGTTTCATAACAAATATGTGGTACCAAAATTGTAATATTATTTTAATATTTGGTGCCCAAAGTTGAATAAATTAATGGGGAGTTAGTGATTTGTGGTCCAAGTCCTATTAAGTACATATAATATGGGATAAGCCCTATGAGAAATATAAGAACATGTATATCAAGGTGAACAATAACTTTATCATGAAAAAATGATGTCATTTATTTCAACATGTAGTATGGATCACACACTATGTACATTATTTTCCATTCACTAAAATTATTATTTAATTATGATTGAGATCACATGGTCTTTTTTTAAAATGGGAAAAATCCCAATCAAAAATAATTAATAGATGTATGTGAGTAACATGGGAAAAATTTTATTTATTGACTTAAACTCCTGTTTCCTACCCCGATTTTTAACTTAGATGGCTTATAGAATTTTTTTCATAACTCCATACATTGTGATAAATCCACTCACTGAAATCTTTGATAATGATAAAACTATTATTGGAAGTGTTTCAATGATTATAAGATATAAAATCTATAATTTCTATGTTCAATAAGGGATATCATGGATTTAGTAGAAAATATATTATTCCAATAGTGGTAAATATGTCTAATATGATCAATCAAAAAATAATTGGGGGAGGATTCTTTTTTGAAGGTGATTTCAAAATATGATTCTATTTTTGGAATAGGGTTAATGAGAAAATATCAAATGATTTATAAAATAATTTCATGATGAATGGGAAGAAAAAAACCCTATATATGTTGTGATTAGAGTATTTGGTAATACAATTATTTCCAATAATATTCTGCTATATATCATTGCAAATTTAGAGAAAAACTTGTATGGATGTAAGGGATTAAGGATGATAATATATACTTGTAAATTTTAGTGATAAAGGGGGAGAATATGAAAATAAAAAACTCTCTATGAAGTCATTTTCATTTTACTGAAAAAAGTGGAGAAGAAAATAAAACATAAATGTATACATGTTTTTGGAATAAATGGGGTTACATGATAGATCTATATTTATTGTAGAATATAAAAGACATCTAAAGGTGTATAATGCTTCAAATAGAAGTTTTGAATTTGATTTGATGTAAATCACTATGGGATCTATTTTCAATTGATGATAGAAATAGAAGGTTGTGAAAGACTTTAGGGGACATGGTGACCTGGTTAAAAGGTGAAGATGATTACCATACACATTGGAAAACCATTTGGGTTGTTGAGATACCATAATAATGACATACCTAGAATTAGAGTTTGAGGATGATCATGTCATATTTTATTAGGAATAATTTAATACACAATAGTGGTTATATGATAGAGATTATGAATGAAGATAAATTAATGCTTCAATATATCAAGTTAATGAAATATATAGATTAGGATTTGGAGTATGAAGTTTAATCAAGAATTGGTGGAATATTGATATGCTTAACATTTCTTATTATGGTCCAATTTGGTATTTTATGATGCCTTTAAGTGGATGTAATTTTTTGAAAGAGGATAAAAGATGTTATGTGAAGGACAGAAAAATTATGCTGCAATGATAGTGAAAACTCAACAAAGGGGATGTATGTGAGATTAGTATATGAAATATAAATGGGTTACATTCTATTAAATTTCGAATCTGGAGGAAATATAATATTACACTAGATCTAATCACATTGTGAAAATATACAACATTCCAAAAAATGGCTAGATATAATTAAATAAATACAGCATAAGATGAACATGTGAAGCTGGATAAAGTGTTGTTTCCTAAGGATAAAAAAATTCTATAAAGGTATCTCCTTAATGAATAATTTGGAAAAGGTGAAAGCTAATTATGGTTAACCAATGAGGCCCATATAAGTATTTTTGAGTTTAAACCATGAAAGATTTATATGTTTTGTTCCATGAAATAAGTGACCACACTACAATTGAAGCTTTGGGAGGTTAAAACATGTTGTATTTGGAAGTGTTGTACCATGAAATTTGTGACCATTCAATAATTGATTAAATGTTGAGAATTATTTATATATAAAATAGTGGTCACATCATAGATGACATATATTTGGTATAATTAAGGAGATATAGGTTTCCTAAGGATGTTGGGACTTTCACTGTGGATTAATGTTCCAAGAAGTGATGTTTACAAAATCAAAGAGTATTCGAGGAAAATTTTAAGATAATTTCATGATATTTATGGATATTTTAAACATAAATTAGACTTAATTTAATTGATTTGGTATTAGACTGAGAACCACACTATAGTGGAGGAGATAACACCAAAGAGTGTCTGAACTCGAGTCATATCTCTTTATAATGAGAATCATTACTCCATGATTAGGTTATTACCATTATATATTACTAATGTAGTTTAAATTTAAATTGGTAAATATTTTGAAAGATATTTGGAGGAAATAATTGACTTAATTGGATAACACTTCTGAAATTTAACAATGTAGAAAAAATGGATTAATCATGGAGGATTAAAAGAAGATGTTTTAAATTCAAACCCTTAAATCAAGGGATGTATTCTTGTATGATATTATAAAAACATATAATAGTAGATCTGGATGAAAGAGGGGGAAATAATGAATATATAGCTCACATAAAAGAATATAATGAATTATATACACATGGTTTCAAAATAAGAATAATATAATAGATCTATATAATAATTTCTATTCAAATATCTAGTTTTCTAAGAGATAAATATTGATGAAAAAGGATTTACACCACTATATATAGCTATTGAAGAATTAAAAAGAAAGATAAATAGAGTGAAGGATAATTTTCATATAGAGGAAGAAGTTAGGATACTAAGTTTATGTGGAAGAAAAATGATTGAAACTCACATTGAGTAGTATTTCTCAATGAGTGTGAGAGGGTATAAAGATTAGTTAACATTTAATACAATGGAGCATCAAGTATAGGGTTATGATACAATTCAAATCACATTAGAATATTGAAGAGAACCTATTGTCTATACACAATTGAAGAGACCCTCACATCTAAAAACTGAATTTTCCTCCACTATATAAGTGTGTTGAGGTTAATAATAAAAATTATCCCTAATATTTACAATGATTCTTTCTTAAACCTATAAAGGAAATGTGCCTTTCCATTGAGTGGCTATGACTTAAAAGCTACGTCAATTGAATAGTGCATGATAGTATATTGTGGTATATTGACACATCACTACATGTATTATACCTTGATTAGGCCTTAGTGATAAACCTAGTAAAATCATTATGTGTACTTTCGATTCACATTCTAAACTCATATTTAATATTTGACTGCATTATTGAAGATATAAAGTGAGATTGAACACGTTACTTCTAGTTAGAGAACAATATAAATATGGTCAATGATACCTCAATGAAGAAATTTTTTATTTAGGATGACCCCTGATTCACCACCTCATATGGTGATCACATTAAGTTTGGTCCAAATTTTTTTATTTCTATGGATCAATAAATAAATAAATATTATTCATAATTTATGTCAATATAATATTTATTTTATCAAATGAATATTAATTATCCAAGGTTTTTTTTATTTTATGAGATGATACAAATAAATTATAATTACTTGGTATATGAAATAAATATTTAATAATATTAGACATTACATTTTCACTATTAAATAATAAGCCTTATTATTATATAATTGTGTGACCTATGTAGTTATTATGGTAAAATAAAATAAAAATCCATCATGAATTTTTATTTTGATGAAATTTTAAAGTCATGGTCAGTCCATTTTTCAATTGGGGAATTCTCATTTGAAAAATTCAAGGGACACTATAGAAACTTGTAGGATCATTCTCTTGATTCCTTGAAAAGTATAAATCTATCTTCCTCCCATCTCTCAAGACATAGAGAGGTATTCATCATATGATCAAGGAACATACTAGGTGATCTAATTATTCATGTCATAACATATTAGTTGGTGATTAAAATTTTGGAGTTTCATGGTGCACCTTTGGTTACATTTAATGGGGTTCTCTGGTGACAACACCAACATAAAAGGGTTAAGAATGAATCCATGACATTGACATTGAGCAAAACATCCTTGGGATTTTTGATTCGAATGAGGCACCATTTTATTTTTATGTAATTGTGTACGAATTTATTTCACATAATCTAATGTAAGAGTTTTGTTAAGTTACATTAGATATTCATTTCATGAAATATTCAATGTAATTTTTTTAAAAATACATGCTTCTACATCAGACTAGTTCCATCATGTTGATGTAATAATGCGAAAAGTAGTGGGTCCCAAATTTTTTGGATTA
Organism: Viscum album; assembly: GCA_963277665.1. Taxonomy (NCBI): domain Eukaryota; kingdom Viridiplantae; phylum Streptophyta; class Magnoliopsida; order Santalales; family Viscaceae; genus Viscum; species Viscum album. The sequence goes on from OY728159.1 coordinate 507,153,693, forward strand.
GGGATACATATATTAAATGGATGTATAGTACGAACATGGTATAAGACTCACTGTGTGAGTATTGGATAAAAAATTGGGATCCATTTAGAAGAGATAGACGAATTGGGGGTCGTTTGAGAGGGGAAATTGAGGAGACATTGAAACTGATATCTATTTGGCCCACAAGAATCATTAGTAAAATATAAGCTAATCAGTTAGTGAACCAAGGTATAAAAAACCATTCCATGTTAAATCACTAAATCTTCTAAACTCTGATAGAATAAAAAGATCTTAACCTCATGATTAGTAGGGTCACATTCTTTCTTTTTTTATAAGTATTATGAAATCATTATTCCATTTAAATTTTTCATAATTCAATTTACTCAATGATTAAATAACCTAAAAATGAATTTATTCCCCAATGAGAATACAAAAGTCACATACCCAAGACCCATAAATTTACTTGGTTCACTCACATTGGGATCTATCTGAGGAGTATATAATGGTGATGTACCTATTTACCCAAATACAATAAATCACATTTAGTGGTGAGTTTAGTAAAGGGAACTAAAATATTGGTGTTAAACCACTTGAAATTGTTTATGAATAGTTCACTACCTACCTTGGGTTACCCCACAAATCATCCCTTTATGATCATAGTTCAAGATAAGAGAATAAATTAGTATACAAGATAATAAATGGATTAAAAATATCAGCATTATCATTGTTTCTACAAATATGGATGAGTTCTCCTTTATCTCCCTTTTCTTGTACTTTTTTTAAAAAGTGTTAACACCACCATGATGGTAGACTTACCTTTTGTTCATTTAGTCATCAATAAATCTTCATGGAACAACTCATTCATTATAAATCTCTATAGATGTGTACCAATACTATCTTTCTCTCTTATTACAACTCTTTTTTCATTATTATCTACCTATCTCTTATTTTTTATAACTATATTATCGAATACCCCAATATATATATATATATATATATTTCATATAAAAAAACTCTTATACTTATAGAGAACGATACCTCTTTATCTCTAGAATTTACTCTTCCAAAATTTTTCATTTCTCTAATGTAAGTTATAATATTTAAGTTTCCATACATTAAATTATTCAATTTTCTTAAGATATATTGTTAAAATTCATCCATTCATTCCTTTGTAATCTGAGTTAAAGGAATAATTTTTGAATTAAAAAATATCTCCTAAAATACAGCTAATTCAAAACCAAGATTATTTTTATCATTCTCTTATTACAGTGTGACATGATATGTCACAGTTCATTCCTTTTATCATCCAAAAAATCACGGTTTGAACTCATAAAAGGAAATCATGGTTTACCTCTAGAAAAATATACTTATTTAAAAAAAATATGATGAAATATTTATTTTGAGGTATAAGAATAAAATATAAAGCTTTATCTATGCATAGAAATACCTACCTTCATGGAATGACCCACCAGATTATGGAATGAACTTTTCCAACAAATCCACACATCACAAAATTTTAATCTTATATATTCACATTGTGTCTTGTAATTTATCTATCACACTTGAAATATCCATTCAATCCTTAATATATAAGTACTGAAAAAATACAAGGTCCTCCTTACATCATGAAAACATACTTCATGGTTCAATATATACTGTTGTAGTGTGATTTATGTCCCCTAAGCCTGAATCTATTAAAATTCCTCAAACCTTAGACAATACAATATAAAATCAACTCCATTGTTCTTTCAACAATATTTTATTAAAATTACTGACAATTTCACTCTTAACTCACTTTGACACTATCATAAACATGGAAAGAGAATACTCAAAGCTTACATATCTGACTTTCCACTAGAAACTCCATCCATAACTCTAGATTTGGAACTAAGTTATTATGAATACTATCATGATACTCATGAAATCCAACATATTGTATATGAACATAATCATGGAATACAACACTATATAATACCAACTACTCATTGGATATAATTGTAACAAATATAATACCATAAAATGAAAATTATATATTGAAATTTAAGAATCAATCAATTTGGAATTTATAGTAATAATTTCATGAATCTGAAACCAAAATGATTGGATCTCAATGACAATTCAATGAGTCTTCTAATAGAAATCTCTATGATTCATTATATACTTATCTACCCCCTTTGATATCAAATCTAAATCAAATATCCCTTTTATAAAAACACATGTACATTCTTAAAAAACTTTTACCTTGAGATAAAACGGATTCACATTCATCTTATGTACGGATACAGTTATATCCTTACCTTATTTATGTTAGATATCTTACACTTTGATACCAATTATTTAATTATATTGAATACCAATTTATACCCATATAATTTTGCTCAATTTTCATAAAAATATCACCATTTATCAGTCAAATGAATAGGGTTATCAATAATAGATATTCTAACCTTTTTCAATATACTTCTTTCACCATATTGGGAGACCAATCTCCCAATTTTAAATAAAAGCACATTAAAATACTTTCAAAAGATATAGATAATTTTTTATATATATCTTAAATTTTTTCATTGGATCATATGATTTTTCCCCACATGGTAATCACCATCATTTATTCCTCAACTTTATCTATGCTTGATACCACAAATCATGTTAAAAAAACTCTAGAAACAAATCTTCATATTTTTCTAACACATTTTAAAAAAAATCTATACTTTAATTTCAAATTCATAAACCTATTCTAATTATATTATCACTGTCAAAATTTTTTATCTAGTGAACATACCACTTAGAATAGACATCGAAATTTCCACCAATCCAAATAACTTAAAAATAAGCGAGTTTAAGTTAACAACACAAATAATTTCCATCACAATAAATTAATATCATTATCTTCATACAAACATTACATTTATCTTCTAATAAGGAACTCCACCTATGATATCAATCAAAATCTCACAAAACCATTAGTTAATAACCATGGAACACTAATCATGTAATGCAAACCTATTTTCCATTATAGAATGACTCTTAACCGCAATGTGATAAAATGAATTTTCCTTTTCTCATTGGATTTCCTTCCATGGATGATAGGGATAACATATTTGTAATATCTAAATCAAAATATCTCTGAATGAATCAACTCTATCTATAAATAGACTATTAATAATCATCATAAGAGTCATTAATCATTATCAGATTTTGATATGATGAAATAAATTAGATGACATCATATTTTCAATAAAAAAATATGAAATTATTTAATGTGGATGATTATCTATCAATGTGTCCTTTTCCTTATTCAATATTCAATACTAATTGATATGGATATAAATTGATATATTCTCTTCAAACCAAATCTTTTATTAGGACTTTATACGAATTTATATACATTTTGATTACACTTATTTCATTTATATTCATATAATTTTTGATTTATGACGTTTTATTTAATGTCATACCCATTGATCATATCCCCCATTATTGTTTGTGCATGTGCAAATTTTCTTTAATTTTATTTCATGTGATTTTGTTTGATTACTTTTTCTCTGTATTTTTCTGATATGTTAATTTATGTTATTTGAATTTTTGTGATTATTATCATGTTAGAAATCTAATATATTTATCTATATTTTATTATTTAAGGAGGAAGTTTTAAAATTCTTATCTATTTCTCAAAAAATTCAATGAATTTCCTACTATGGTTTTAGAAACTCTACATTTCACTATTTTAAAACATTTCAGTATTTATTTTACTACAACTTCTACAATTATCTGATTTAGATGAAACCTGATTCTATGGAAATATAAAATCTTTATCTTGATTTCCTTAGTTTACATCAAAGTCTAAAAATATCTTTTGAATGGAATTTTAATTAAGTGAAGTTAATATATGCTGTTTTGTAGTAGCAGTTTTTCAAGAATTGTAATTCGTCAGTTTTTTAATGATTTATGGATCTGTAGATGTAGTTTTTAATTGATTATTTTTTTTGGAAAGATAATAAGTTTTTATACAAATCATTAGTTTTAACCAATGTCTAAATATACTCTTAAGAGCCCTTAAAATTCGTTTAATTTTATCAAAATATTCTTTCCATATGTTTTGACCAAAGTATGGTTTATTGTTTATCTCACAAAATTATGGTTTACTTTTTATCTCAAAAAAGTATGGTTTACTTTTTATCTCACAAATGTATGGTTTATTGTTTATCTCACAAAAGTATGGTTTAATGTTTATCTCAAAAAACTATGGTTTACTATTTATCTCGTAAAAGCATGGTTTTCTGTTTATCTCATAAAAGTATGGTTTACTGTTTATTTCACAATGTATGGTTTGGAAACCATACTTTACTGTTCATACATTACGTTAATTTACTATTCATACCTTACGTTACGTTACTGTTCATACCTTACGTTACTTTACTGTTCATACCTTACGTTACTTTATAGTTCATACCTTACATTACTTTACTGTTCATACCATACATAACATTACTGTTCATACCTTACGTTACATTACTGTTCACTCCGAAGTTACTATTCATTCCGAAGTAACTGTTCATTCTGTGCAATTTTTTATAAATTTATTTTCTGCAAATATATGGATTTATTTTTAACGATTTTTTTGTGAAAAATTATCATTAAATATAATGATAAAATCAAAGAGTTTTTAAATTTTTTGGTGCTATTTTTAGAGAGAAAAATTAATAATGTTTTTCAACATCTTTTGCAAATAAATTTAGATGTTTTAAAATTGTTTAAATTCAAATGTTTGAATTTAATTTCCGAATCTTCTATTAGTTTTCAGGAACTGTTTTGAATACGTTTAAATAAATTTTAATGTTTTTAAAATTATGTTTTAAATCATACAATGAATTTATTATTCTGAGATTTTATTGGAAGACTTATTCAAAATATTTTGAATTCTTTTATTAGATATTTATTCTACAGGAATAAAAAAATCAACGGTGCTTCTATTTTCATGGAGATATTTATGGGATCTCTTGACTCAATAAATTTTGAAGATCCTAAGGAAGCGGAGCTACTACACCTATTATATATTATCTATATAAATCATTCTCTCTTGCAGGTAAATCATATACAACACAATAAAAAGAGAAAGTGCTGTGAACTTTGAACCTGCTGTGCATTTATAACGTCTTGTGTCACTTTGCTTCACCACCTTCTCGTTCTCTCAAGTACTGAATTAACTCTGCTTCAACCACAATTGCATTGAAGGGACATGTTGATCTAAAGGTCAAGAACCAGTACCTGTACTTTAATTTTTATCTTCTCTTTTATCTGGTTCTGAGTCTGTAACACTACTTATAATCTCTCACACGCACTCTATTTTTATTGTTTATGCTTTTGCACACAAAAAAAATATTTGTTATTTTTTTTCTCGGGTTGTGACACCCGAATTCTAAAGTTAGGATCTTAGGGTTGTGACTCCATATATCAAAAGTCAAGACTATTTGGGTTGTGACTCCCAGTATCTAAAGTCAGGTTGTAAGGGTTGTGACTCCCCACACAAAAGTCAGTATCGTGGTTATCCCTCCACCAGAAAATGATTTTTTAATTACGTTATTATTCCCCTTTAAAAATCATTTTTAGTGCACATGTATCTCTCTCCGAGTAGATAGGTATAGGAGTAGACTATGCCCACTTTGGAGCAAACAACTATAAAAAACATCCTTGAGTTATTTATGTTTTTTGATTATAATTAACCTTAATAATTAACTTCGATAATTAATTAATTTGATTAAAATTTATAATCTGGTCTATTAACACCCCTTCTAGACCATCTTCCATTACCTTGTCCGACCTAACAATTGGTATCAAAGGGTAACATTCTTAAGAATAGTTTTGTTCTTTCATTATATTTCATTATACCAAAGATCGGTACCATTGGTTGTTCCTTAAAGAATTTATCCAACCATTTTTTTGAGTTTGCTTTTATAGTTTACTATAATAATATATTCCTACACCTCATAGTATAAGGATAAAGATCTTATAAGATGGCAGGATTGAACCCGAAGGATGCTTGGATTCCTCAGAATCCACCACATTTTGATGGCAATGATTATGGATATTGGAGATCTCGAATGGAGGCATACCACAAACATTTGAGCATTGAGCACTGGTCTATCATGTCAAAACAATACACACTGCCTGAAGATGATCCATATACTCTTACAAGAATTGATGCTACTAGATATGTCTTAACTTACAAAGTCGTTAATATTTTATATTTTACTAATAAAATAAGTGTTTTTAAGCATGTGTCTGCATGCAAGATCACTCATGAGAATTTGAATATTATGCAAGTTACTCACCTTGGCTCTGACAAATTGATCCTAACCAAGCTTGGAATGCTTGGTGCTGAGTATCAAGACTTCAAGATGGGTGAAGATGAAACTGTAAACCAAATGTTCCATATATTCAAAAGAATTGTGAATGGAATGAATTCACTTAGAGAAGCTCTGGAAAATCCTATACTTATTGAAAGATTCCTACAAGAATTAGCAAAGAAATGGCATGAAAAGAAGGTTTCCATTGATGAAAGAAATAAATTCAAAGATTACACACTTGATGAATTGATTGGATCACTACTCCAGTATGAATTGGAACTAAAAAAATATAATATGAGGAGAAAAAAATAAAAACTGTATATTTTAATTCTATAAAAGTTATTTCTAATAATTCATACGATTCTGATCTAGAGTATATTGAAAATAAATACTTGGCTCAGATTGTAACTGGATTCTACAATATAATGAAAAAGAAAGGATTCAAAAACTAGTTTAGAAGAAACCCTCAAAAAGAAAAATACAAGGGAGATAAGAAAAGTGATACAAATTACAATGCTTCAAATGTAACTTTTTATGAGTGCAGGAAGAAAGGTCATATCAATCCTGATTTCCCTAAACTAAAGAATAAAGACAAATACAAAAAGAATGATAAAAAGTCATTGACAACCAGATGAAGTTGTACTGAAGAATATGATTCTACTGAAAAATATAGAAATGATAAATAATCTGATAACTTGTGTTTCATGGCATTACTGGATAAGGTTTTTAATTCTAGTAATTATTCGGAATGTTTTGATTCTGAATATGAATCTGAAAACCCCAATGTTTTTGAATTAAATAAAGAAATTGAAAGATTAATAAATGATATTTTCAAAGCTTCTTATTTATTTAATAAACATAAAGATGATAATAAAAAAATTATTTATGAAAATAAATTAATTTTTCAAGAAAATAAAAAGATAACAAACACTTCTTCTGCTTCTCATTCAACAGTATATGATAATTTGAAAACTACTCAAAATTTGAACAAGAAATTGAAAAAAGAAGTTGAATGTCTTAAACAAAATTTATCTGCCTTTATTAAAGGTCATGAAAAATATCACGAGTTGATGTCTTTGACTAAAACTAATAAAAATAAATATGTTTCTGGTTATAATAAAAGATTACCTCAAATGTATAAAACCTATTTTGTTAAAAGTAAAAATGGTTATACTTCAACTATAACTTGTTTTAAATGTGGCATGAATTGTCACTATGCCAATGTCTACTCACATAGATTCAAACAATCATTGGGATTTACAAAAACTAATATTTCAAAATCCTTATTATCGATAGTACCTTAAAATACATGTTTAAATTCTGTATGGGTACCTAAAAATTTTATTACTAATCCTATTGGACCCAAAGTAGCTTGGGTACCAAAATTTTCAATTAATTGATTTTTGTAGAAAAAATTATTTGGATGTCTCAAGAACGACATATGGTACATGGAAAGTGGATTCTCTTGGAATATGACCAGAGAACCATCAAATTTTACCTCATACAACACATGTGATGGAGGCACTGTTACTTTTGGAGACAATTTCAAAGGAAAAGTAAAAGGTTTTGGTAAAGTTGGTATTTCAAATTCTACATTTATTTCCAAAGTTTTATATGTTTAAGGTTTAAAACATAATTTAAATATTATATCACAATTATGTGATGATGGAATCGAAACTAAATTTCAAAATGATAAATGTTAAGTTTTTAAAGATGATTCTTTATTATTTTATGATAATCAAAAAGATAATATTTATACTATTGATTTTGTTGAACTAAATGTTCAACATGTCAAGTGTTTGAATGATGTATAGAATGACTGCATCCTTTGGCCCCGATGTTTAGGTTATGTTAATTTCAGAATGTTTCATAATCTCTCAAACCATGATAATGTTTTATAGCTTCCTTCTTGGAAGAAATAACAACTTCATGTTTGCGATGCCTGTATGAAAGGGAAGCAACACAAACTTTATTTTAGACCTATCAATCAGATAATTACTATTAAGCCTTTACAATTAGTACATCTTGATTTAATTGGTCCTACTCAAATTTCTAGCCTTGGTGGAAATAAATATATTTTAGTTATTGTTGATGATTATAGTAGATTTACTTGGGTATATTTTCTATCTCACAAAAATGATATTTTATCTAAATTCACTGTTTTTTTATAAATTAGTTCAAAATGAAAATGGTTGTATGATTATTTATATTCATAGTGATAAATGAGGTGATTTTCATAATTTATATTTTGAAAAATTCTATAAAAATAATGGATATTTAATTAATTTATCTACTCTTAGAACACCATAACAAAATGGTGTTGTAGAACAGAAAAATAGAACTCTTATTGAAATGGTTCGAACTATGGTAAGTGAATATAATCTGACTAGATATTTTTGGTATGAGGTTGTTTTTGCTGCATGTTATATTTCAAATATAATTATTATTATACCTTTGCTATAGAAAACTCCTTATGAATAATTCAAAAATAAAAATCCTAAAGTTGGTTATTTTAGAGTTTTTGGCTGTAAAGTGTATATTTTAAATTCAAAGGATAAATTTGATAAATTTGATTCTAAATGTGATGAAGGTATTTTTATTGGTTAATCTAGTAATATTAAATCTTATGAGTTTATAATAAAAGAATGATGTTTATTGAATAATCTATCCATGTTATGTTTGATGAAAATAATGTCAAATTAAATTCTGATTCTAATGTTATTGATGATGAGTTTAGAGATTTTAATTTTGGTGAAGATATTCCTCAAGATAATAATGAACTAATTGAGGGGGAACATACTACTTCTCTACCGGATCCAAGATCATGGAAGATTCACAAAGATCATCCTGTTAAAAATGAAATTGGAAATCTTGATTCTGGTGTCAAAACCATAAATTATATTTTAAATTATTATGCCAATTCTGATTTTATTTCTAATTTTTTTCTTGTTAATATTAACGATGCGTTAAAATATGCAAACTGGATTGTTTCTATGCAAGATGAATTAAATCAGTCTGTTAGAAATAATGTATGGACTTTTGTATAATTGTCTGAAGATAAGCATGTAATTGGAACTAAGTGGATCTTTAGAAACAAGCTGGATGAATCTGGACAGATTGTAAAAAACAAAGCCAGACTTGTTGCTCAAGGATACTCTCAAGAAGAAGGTTTAGGCTTTGAAGATTCATTCGCACCTGTTTCCAAGTTAGAGGCAATTATAATTTTGTTATCTTTTGCGTTTTTTCAAGGTTTTAAATTATATAAAATGAATGTAAAAAGTGATTTCTTAAATGGTTTTATTACTAAACAAGTTTATGTTTCTCAACCCCCTGGTTTCGAAAATGAAAAATTTTAAAACCATGTTTTTATATTATCTAAATATTAATGTGGTCCCAAACAAGCACCTCGTTCTTGGTATGAAAGAATATCATCATTTTTATTAAAAAATGGTTTCATGAAAGGAAATTTTGATCCAACTCTTTTTATTAAAATATATTATGATGACATTTTAATTTTTCAGATCTATATTGATGATATAGTTTTTGGATCATCTGGTGAAATACTTTATAATGATTTCTCTTTATTGATGTCTTCTAAATTTGACATGAGTTTAATGGGATAATTAAAGTTCTTTATTAGACTTAAAATTTATCAAAGGAAAGATGGTTTTTTTTCTTAATCAATATAAGTATGCTAAATATTTAGTATAATGATTTGGTCTTGATTCCTCTAAATCCATGAAAACTCATATGGGTACTAATTATAAATTAGACAGTGATGAATCTAGTAAATTAGTTGATTTTACAGTTTATAGAGGTATGATAGGTAGCTTGCTATATTTAACTGCATCAATACCTGATATCATTTTTAGTGTTTGTTTATGTGCTAGATTTCAAGATGATCCTTAAGAAAGTCATATTAAAGCTATAAAAAGGATAATTAGATATATTAAAGGAACTGTTGATTCTAGTTTATTTTATCCAAAATATAATTGTCTTGATTTAACATCTCATTCTGATTCTGATATTAGATGTTGTAGAATTGACCGAAAAATCACATCAGGTATGTGTCATTTTTTGGGAAAATGTTTAATTTCATGGTCATCTAAGAAACAATTATCCATTGATTTATCTATTGTAAAAGCTGAGTATATCTTTGATGCTAGTAGTTGTGCTAAAAGTTTATGGATTAAGCAAACTTTATGTTATTTTTGTGTTTATCCTGATAAACTATCTATTTATTGTGATTATACATCTGCAATTTCTATTTCTAAAAACCACTTACAACATTTTATAAAAAACCATATTGATCTTAGATTTCATTTTATTTGAGATCATGTGAATATGGGTGATATTATTTTAGAATTTATCTCTTATGAAAACAAGCTTGCAAATAATTTTACAAAGCCTTTAGACTCTGCTCAGTTTGATAAAATTAAATGTTCTCTTGGTATGTTAGAATTTTAATTTTTATTTGCTGCATTTGTTTAGGGGGAACATGTTTTCACTTTTTTTATTTACAAAAATGGGGAGAAGTTTTGGGGGGAAATAATTTGGTTTTAATCATTTTAAAAATTAATTTATGGTTTAAATATTTTGTTTTTGTAATCAAACGAAAAGGGGGAGATTGTTTGTGCATGTAAAAATTTCATTTAATTAGATTTCATGTGATTTTGTTTGATTACCTTTTCTCTGTATTTTGATGATATCTTAATTTATGTTATTTTATTTTTTGTGATTCTTATCACGTTAGAAATATAAGATATTTATCTATATTTTATTAGTTAACGAGGAAGTTTGAAAATGCTTATCTATTTAACAAAAAATTCAATGAAGTTGCTACTATGGTTTTAGAAACTCTACATTTCTCTATTTTAAAACAATTCGGTATTTATTTTAATGCAACTTCTACAATTATCTTATTTACATGAAACCTAATTTTATGGAAATATAAAATGTTTATTTTGATTTAATTAGTTTACATAAAAGTCTAAAAATTTCTTTTTAATGGACTTTTAATTACGTGAAGTTAAGCTATGTTGTTTTGTAGTAGCAGTTTTTTCAGAAATGATTTTCTTAATTTTTTTAATGATTTCAGGATCTATAGATGTCAGTTTTAATTGATTATATTTTTGTTCGAAAGGTAATATTTTTTTTCTACAAATCATTAGTTTTGACCAAAGTCTGAATCTACAGCTTAGATCCCTTAAAAATTTGTTTACGTTTATCAAAATATTCTATCCATATTTTTTGACAAAAGTATGATTTATTGTTTATCTCAAAAAAGTATGGTTTATTGTTCATCTCACAAAAGTATAGTCTACTATTTTTCTCACCAAAGTATGGTTTACTATTTATCTCACAAAAGTATGGTTTACTGTTTATCTCACAAAAGTATGGTTTACTGTTTATCTCAAGAAAGTATGGTTTACTGCTTATCTCACGAAAGTATGGTTTACTGTTTATCTCACGAAAGTATGTTTTACTTTTTATCTCAAAAATTTGTGGTTTACTATTTATGTCACAAAATTATGGTTTACTGTTTATCTCACAAATGTATGGTTTACTGTTTATCTCATGAAAGTATGGTTTACTGTTTATCTCACAAAAGTATGGTTTACTATTTATCTCACAAAAGTATGGTTTACTGTTTATATCATGAAAGAATGTTTTACTATTTATCTCACAAAATTATGGTTTAATGTTTATCTCACAAAAGTATGGTTTAGTGTTTATCTCACAAAAGTATGGTTTACTTTTTATCTCACAAAAGTATGGTTTATTGTTTATCTCACAAAAGTATGGTTTACTGTTTATCTTACAAAAGTTTGGTTTGTTGTTTATCTCATGAAAGTATGGTTTACTGTTTATCTCATAGAAGTATGGTTTACTCCGAAGTTACTGTTCACTCCAAAGTTACTGTTTATTCTAAAGTTACTGTTCATTCCATGTAATTTTTTAAAGACTGGTTTTCTGCAAAAAATTTGGATATTTTTTAACAATGTTTTTTGAAAAATTCTCATTAAATGTAAGGATCAAAATAAAAGAGTTTTTAATGTTTTTGGTGTTATTTTTAGAGAGAAAATTTAATAAATCTTTTCAACATCTTTTGCAAATAAATTTGGACGTTTCAAAATTGTTTAAATTCAAATGTTTGAATTTTATTTCTGAATCTGCTGGTAGTTTTCAGGAACTGTTTTGACTACATTTAAATCATTTTAAATGGATTTAAAATTCTATTTTAAATAACTAAATGCAATTATTATTCTGAAGATTTTATTGGAAGACTTTTTCTAAATATTTTGAATCCCTTTATTAGATATTTATTCTACAGGAATAGAAAAAAGAAATGGTGCTTCTATTTTCTAGGAGATATTTATAGGATCTCTTAACTCAATTAATTTTGAATATCCAATGGAAGAAGAGCTACTACAACTGTTATATATTCTCTATTTATATCATTCTCTCTTGCAGGTAAATCATATACAACACAATAAAAATAGAAAGAGTTGTGAACTTTGAACCAACTATGAATTGGAAACGTCTTGTGACACTTTGCTTCACCACCTTCTCACTCTCTCAAGTGCTGAATTAATTCATCTTCAACTATAATTGCATTGATGAGACATGCTGATCTAAACCTCAAAAACCAGTATCTTTGCTTTAGTTTTTATCTTCTCTTTCATTTGGTTCTGAGTCTGTAACACTACTTCACATCTCTCACAGAGACTCTATTTTTTTTGTTTATGCTTTTTCACACAAAAGCATTATTTTTTATTTTTTTCTCGGGTTGTGACTCCTAGATTCTAAATTCAGGATCGTAGGGTTGTGACTCCCTATATATAATGTCATGACTGTTTGGGTTGTGACTCCCAGTATCTAAAGTCAGGTTGTAAGGGTTGTGAATCCCCACACAAAAGTCAGTGTCGTGGTTATCCCTCCAGTAGAAAAGGATTTTTTAATTGGGTTTTGATTCCACTTTAAAAATAATTTTTAGTGCACACATATCTCTCACCGAGTAGAGAGGTATAAGAGTATAGTAGGCCCACTTTGGATCGAACTACTATAAAAAACATCCTTGTGTTATTTACTTTTTCCGCTACTAATTAACATTAATAATTAACTTTGATAATTAATTTATTTTATTAAATTTTTTAATTTGGTCTATTCACCCCCCCTCTAGACCATATACCATTACCCTATCCAACCTAACAGTTATACCCACACAAAATTACTAGAAATTAAAACAAACAAGTACTTGGGGAGAGGGTATTTCCAAATTTACTCAAGTTTAGGTTTACAGTGTGTCACTATAGACTATGAATTTTCCGTTATCCTTAATTTTTAAATCTATTTTGATATCAGGAATAGTTTTTGTTAAGTCTAATTCTTAATAATTCTAATTTTGATTCATATGTTCTCCAGAAACCAATTAAAAGTGTTTCTTATTTGGGTTTTATTACATTCAAGAACCTATTCACTTAATATTGGTTGGGTGTTTATTTTCTAATCTATCTTTTTACTTTTCTTGTCCCAATAATATCCATTAAATTTCTTGATCCATAACTTTTTTGGAGTATACCTTCTTATTAGAATTATTTTTATTTATTTCACTTCCCTAAGCCATTTTCTTATCCTTCCATGAATTTTTTTAGTGACATATTTTGATCTCCTCATCCAAAAAATTTTATCATTAGGATCTTCTTCAACCAATTGATAAAATAAATTTTTCAATGTAATATATTTTACATTAGATGCATGTTGATTTTCTTTATTTATTCTAGCTAAAATTATTCCATGATCTCCATCAAAATGATTACTAACATGGTAAAATATTTTATAATAACATTCATACATCATTTTATGTGGTTAATACCTTTATTTTAAAATATTTCTATAAAATTTTAAAAAATAAATATATTCCAATGATTCATAGAAAAACAAAGCAACATGACCATACATTACAAAATAAAATCTCATATCTCCATATATATTATCACTAAACATTTTCTCATTATTGTTACTGCATTTTTGGGAAATCCATGAATGTACTCATATTACATACACCCATTTAAAATTTCACCATCAAGAATATTTTTTCCATTAAATCTCAATCATCCAAGGACTTATTCTTCTCAACATTATGGGAGGCTCCATCATAATAAATACAAAGTTTTCCAATGGAATATTGGATTTTGGATTTAAAAAATTGATTATTCCTATTATTTTATTTAAAATACCTATCCATCATCTAATTTTTACATATATAAGGATAATAAAAAAACCAATGTATGATATATTTAAAATCGGTTTACAATGAAATTTTTGTTAGTATACTTTCTTTTTGACAAAGATGAAACTCTTTTTGATTAGTTGGATCTTTTTTCCCTCCTTGAGTCGAGAATTCATTTCCACTTTTAGTATATTTTTCTTATAAATTGTATACACTAAATTATGTTAAATATCATATAACATGTCAATTTTTTCCTTTATATTTTTATTTATCTAGGAAATGGAATCCTTTATTCTTAATTTCCCTTGATTAAACAATTAATTACCCTCACCCAATTCATATATGTATGCATAAAATTCACCAATTTCAGCCTTCCAGTTTTTAAATAATTTTGGTATGTGGACATTCTTTATATAATTAATATTGAATTTCAAAAATATTAAATACATCTCATACAGTTAATTGGATTGAATATCATTCTGCTCACTAAGATCAATAGTTACTTTAACTAATATTTTATTTAATTCTTTTAACTTTTCAATCTTAGTCTTCGACCATGCAACATAAAATATACACAAATAATCAACCATTATTAATTTCAAAATTAATTCTTATATCCCCAAATCAAGTTATTCAGATAAGTGTAAAACATACACATTTTGTTTTTTTTAATATTTATCCTCCATTAATAAATCTAACAACATCTCAAAAAATTAGATTCCCCAACTAGTTAGACAACATAATTAATAAATTTACAAAAAAAGTAATTCATAATTTACTCTTGAGGGATGCTTTAATATTTTTTTTGAATCTCAATTTCCCCAAAAAAGTTAATTATGGCATCCCACATTTTTATTATATAACTTTACATTTAATTTAAAAAACATAGGATATTTTAAATTTTAGTGTCATGGAAATAAGGTACATAATACATAAAAAAAATAAAACATTATTATATTCACCATGAAAGGATTTCTCAAGGTTTATCATAAGTAAACATATTGAATCTCATAACTTGGGGACATAAATCAAAGGAAAGGGTGACCAGATGTCCCAGTAAGGGAAAACAAGAGAAATAGTTTACATGTTAACTTGAGAAATATCAATAAGAACATGAAGAATATAGTAAAGGAAAGATAATTAGGCTTATCATAATAATATCTTGAGTAATAACATTAAAATTCAGCTACAATGTTTAATTTAGACATTAATAAGAATATCACCAAGGTCTATCCCCAAGGTGTCATAAAAAATTACCAAGGTTATTCACCAACTTGTCATAAAACTTTTCGTATATAGAGTTTAAATTCTTTACCCAATGCATTAGAGAACTGTATGCGTGCACCATTAATATTTATTTATTTTCATATGATCCATATAGATCATAATAAAATATTTCATAAATATCCCCGAGAGAATAAAAGAAATGGATTTCATATCAAAATCATAGAATTTTAAAAAGTTCTTAAAAACATGGTCATTATGTCATTTATAACCCATGGAAAGGGAATGAGGGTTTTATGCAGTTCAATTAAAATATCTAATAAATCATTTTTATTCCTTGATTAATACCTCTAGAAATTAAATAGGTTTGGGTATTCATATAAGGAAAATAAAATAATTTATTGAGAAAGAGTGAGATTTTGAGAAAAAATTCTACAACATAATGGGTATGAAACATAGTTATAAAAATCATTAAAAAGTAAGGGGATTGGGTTCACCCATTCATAAAAGACTCATAAAAAATTAGAGGGATAGAATAAATCATAAATAGGAACATGATATGGATATATGAATAAAATACCACATAAAAGATAACACGAAAGTAAAGAGAAGTTGAGAATTCCCTTACCTTGAAGAGTAACTTCTAAAACTCTATGATTGGGAACATAAAGGATTTAGGACACCTTGGGAGGACTCCTTTGGAGGTAGAACTAGTATAAATTCATGGAGAATGAATTTTGAATGAAGAGAAATGAATGAATTTGTGGGTATTTATAGTAAAAGAGCGGGAGTTTTTTATTAATTTCAAAAGACACCTCATTAGTGTTATTGGCAAAACCATGGGCTTTCCGATGGTATTTGACCATGGTATTGGCCACATGGGACACCACATATAATATTTTAATCCAAAAGAGTCGACCAGAATATTATATTACTCATTACATCATTATGAAATATTTATGATGTAATTAAACATACCGAACACTCAAAACTATATTTTTACTATTCATTGTAAATTCAACTATTTCAATAAAATCCCAACAATTCACCCAAATCATTTTTTTACTTGTAAAATTAAAAAATGACCTCTATTTTATAAAAATGAATTTAATTTAAAATTAAATCAAATAAAAAAAATACTAATACTAAACTAATAATTTATAAAACATGTATTTACTTATACTCTAATATAAATATATCACATTACCATTTAAGATGACTAAAATATATTTATAATTCCTTAGATGAGGTTACTATTACGTTGGTCAACTTACTATTCATAAGGGTAACATTAATATTCCAAAGTGAAAGTTACTATTTGTAACACCCCTATATTTTACGAAATAGATTCTTTTAATTTCTTTTATGACTCATGTTATACCATACACCAAGATTAACTTATTCTGTACACAACATCGTATTAGCTTGCAGTATACACAACTCTATTCTGGGATTGTATTGCACACAATTTCAAGTTCCTTTGATATAATTCATTCCACACAACACTGAGTATAGATTTTATTCAATTTATAAATGAACTATGTTAGGTTTTTTTATGAGAAACACGAAAGGAATATTCCACTACACGCAACACTGGCTTGTATTAAGTTACACACAAGAGTGACCTTCTCTGATAGCTTGCATTGTACGCAATACCATGTTTCACTAAATAATGATATATTAGTAAATTATTATATAACAAGCCATTAAGAATAGTATTAACCAAAATTTTAATTCTATAAAACATTATCATTCATCTTACACATTTTCTAGAACATGATATGAGAAATAAAATAAATTTTTTGAATAAAATAAGTATTTTTCAAAAAGTGTAGTTTTACTGAATTTTGAAGGCGCAACCATTTTAAATATATTTTTTGACACTTTTAGAAGTTAAATTTTAAAAAACTAAACTTATTATTTTGAATAGGGACATAAAAAATTACTTTTTTTTGATTTTTTGGTATTGTTTTTAAAAAATTAAAATTGTAATGAATAGTGAAAAATACTAAATTTTAACTCAAAACATCATTTTTATCTAATTTATTCATATAGTTAGATTATATTTTTAAATTTTTATAAAACATAATTAGATTATATTTTTATCATTTAATCCAATTTTGGTCATTGGAAGTAATTTCACTTTTAAATTGGACATAACGACATGTCAATCTTTTGATAGTTATTACTTCTTAAAAACCCATTTTTTGGTTTTGACAATGAGAATTAATTTTAAATTAATTAATGCAACTTCTGTGTTTTGAATTTGAAAATATGGATTCCATATTTGGAATTATAATTTTCAAATTCCTTAAATATGTACCTTTTATTTTTAGACATTATGAATTGTAACTTTAGTAATTATTTTATTTACCATGGTTAAAAGGGTAAATCTGGTAAATAAGGGTAAACACATAATTTTAAACTACAATAAAACATGTTATAATCCTATTGGATGAGGTATTTTAGACCATTGGTATACTTGGGTAGATTTTGGGACCCCATGGATTCACTTGGATGTGAAAATTATATTTTATAAGAATGAATTTAAAATAAAGATAATTATATTCTAAACATATTTATTTTACTAAATCGATTTTAATATATTTTATTTAACTGATATATATGTCTATATATTTTAATTATAAACATAAACATATTTCATACATCCTGGTATTTTATTTATAATTTTTATACATTAGAAAAATATATTTATTTATGACACAATTATGATGTAGTGATTACCTCATTAATGAACTACTCTAATAAATGAATTTATAAATATTTTAATAAATTTAGTTTTAACATTTTGATGCCATGAAAGAATTTTCTAGATGAAATTAACATATTAGTGATGGTTTAATACATTTGGTTCTAAGTAATCAGGTTGTTATGAATTTTTTTAAAAAGTCAAGTATGAATAGTGTCCAAAATTGACATAATTCATAACTTAAAACATACAATAAATTATTAAATGATATTAAATTAAAAAAAACTAAGATTCATAAAAATGGTTAATAAAATTATAAATATATGTTAAATAACTTTTTTTGTGTCCTTTTACATGAAATAGTTATTACAGTAACCCACAATGTGTAAATAACATGATATTACAGTAAGATTAAAAAAGGGTAAAATAAAGGGTTAAACAAAAAATATAAGGATAAAAAAATATTCAAAATGTGTATAAAAATTATTGGATAATGGGTATTCGAACAGAAATTATCTTATCTTGTAATAAAATAAGTTTTGAACCATTTTTAACTGAAATTGAATTTATAATAAATTTATATTTTGAGAGTTTCCTAGAGTGCCCCTCTCATATCTTTTAAAATGGAACCTCATCCCTCTCATCTTCACCCCATTTTGAGCCTTCAAGCTCAGAAAACCCTTCCCATTTCTATTATATAAAAAACTATTTACTTTTTAGGGGTTATGGTCTTCTCAAAAGACCAACTCCAGTTTCCTAAGAGGAAATTTAATGGAGGCACGTCGAGGAAGAGGTAATATCTTCTAGGGATTCTTTCATATTTCTTTATTCTTATTTTTCATCTCATTTAGTTGTTTAATTATAATGTAATAACATCAGTATAAATAATATACTGATATGTTATTATAAATATGAAAAAACACTATTTCTCCTTATATCCTTCCTACGAAAAAGGAAATCACCGTGCGTGCGTACATATGCCTTACTGTCTCCACGACTCGGTGTAATATGTTTTTCACCACCACCTTACTTGGATGGGTATAATGGTGTAAATAATAAATATATATGATTATTATAACATGATACAAATATAGATATATTATAAACTATCCAATTCAATACCATTCAACAACTGTGGGAATGATTTCATCGCTTGTGCGTACGTACGACTTACCGTCTGCACGATGTGACGAGATTCAATATCCATGTTAACAATTTAAGAATGATTATAAAGTATATATAATAAAGAATAATTAAATATATAACATAATAATTCTACTGGATTTATGTATATATATATACGTCATTTACTTACTTCCATTCAATTCAATAAGGAAAGGAAAACAACGTTCATGTGTACGTACGACCTACCGTCTCCATAAACGATGTATTCCATTTAATTTATATATCTATTATATATATATACTGAATATATATAATATATAGATATTTTTTTCAATCTTTAAGTAAATCATGATATAAGTAATAATATCAAGAATAAAAATTCAAAACACATACGATAAATAAAATGATTATTACCCAAAATGTTTCTTTAATAAGGAATTGACAAATGACTGGGAAATATAAAGTCATAAGTGAATCATATATGATACTATAAATTGTATTATTGTTCTATTACAAGTTAATAATATGTTTAAACACACTATACAAGATTTACATACACATATAATAGAAATTAGACCTTAGGTAAGGGGTAATTTTGCAATATCATTTTTATCCGTGATTGCTTATATGTAATTATTTACTGGGGTTATATTTATCATCCATGTCCATTTTTTCTTAAAATATTTTCATGAAATGTTTACTATTCTTAAATTAATTTTTATGTCATTTTTACCAATTTTTGACTTTTACTACATGGTCTAGAAGGAGTCTTTCTTTTGTTTACCATAAGTGCTAATTTTTTTTTGACTTTTCGGGAAAAAGTACGAGGAGAATGTTTTTCGTTAAATTATACGGCATGAATAGATTTTTATGGTTTCACAATGCCTTATTTACATGAAGATTCCTTTATATTATTTCAAATTTATTTTCAAATAAATTTATTTCTTTTAAAATTGCACATCATTTTGAGAAAAGAAAACATTTTTGAAGAAGAAAGGATATTTTCCTCAAAAACAAAGATCAAGTGTTTTATCAAAATTATTTTCCATCTAAGATGATGATCCTAAATAATGTTATGTTTATATACCTATTATTACTATGATTTGATTTCATTATTTATGGAATTATCTTTTATATAGATTATGTTATGATAAAATGATATTTAAGAAACCCATTTTATTTCATGGGTTATGCTATGATGAATTATTTATATTTTTTGGAAGATGTAAGAATGATTTCATTATGATATGGGTGGTAACTATATCTCCCTCCAATTCATTGGGTAAATATTTCTATCTCAAGAGATAAACATTACTGTAATGACAAGTAAATCTAGTTCAGTAATACAGGGATGGAATGACAAGTGAATCCAGTTTAGTAATACAAGCCTAGAACGACATGTTAAACAAGTTCAGTAATGGAATTTGTCCACTATGATGGCCATGGAAGAAATTCCTTGGATACTATGGAAATCATATTATTCGGTTATTTATTTTCCAAAATTCCATATTTTGTTTCCATACAATTTTATCATGGTTAATGTTCCTTTATGATCTATGCCTTAGGTATTTCCATGATTTATTTCACGACTCATGTTTTTGTATTCAAATTTTATGTTTATGTTTTCACATTACTATGTTTATGTTTGGTTTTATGTTCTTAATGTTTACCCTTAATGATCATTTGAGATCACCCTTTTTATTTTTTCTTTCCCCAGGATATAAAAAACGGTTTTAGGTAGGAAAAAAAGGGGAAGATATTTATGGAAGATATTAAAGATCTTTCACCAACTTAGAAGATTATATTCCATGTTTCCAAAGTCACTAAACTTATACTGTCTTTGGGTGTCTGTTTGTTTCATGTATTATGTATCTTGCAAAAGAAATGTAATTTCCATGTATGTCAAGCTTGGGTCTTTATAGTTGGTATCAGAGTGAAGGTTTAGTAAAACATTAGAAACTATAATGAGAAATATTTTAGTGAGACACATAGAGATATTTCAAGGATATGTCTATGGAAGTCCTAAGGATAAGTAAAGTATAAGTTAAAAACCTAGGTTTTTGTGATAATCATGACTAACCTAGAGTTAATATGAAGATATCATAGATTGAAATATTATAATTAATTTACCTTACTTATTTGTTTCTAATCTCTGATATGTATTTCTCACACTTTTCTTTTTGATCTTAGTAAATATCCTGATCAACATAGAACATAGATAACCAGTGAGTGTTTCAATTGTGAAAATTATGGGAATTAGGAAGATTGATTTCTTAAGTGGAAATATCATGAAGAGAATCATGATAATGGTATGAGTATTTTTCATACTACTGAGGATAAATAGATTATAAACGATATGTTAATGGTATGTGATGTTCTTATAATATTGTTCACATTGAACCTAAGAAGTTTGTAGTTGATAAATGAAAAGACATGATTCAAATTTTAGTAAATATGAAGATTATGGAACATGAGTAATGGTTTATGAATAATGTTGTATGATTAAGGTGTATATGTTTTGAAATTAAAATATTATGTAATATAAATCATGAAATATACAAGTGTTTTCATTATAAGGATTGTAAATGATATGATGAATAGTTATAAAGAGATAGAAAAGTTATTTAAAGGAAAGGTGATAAAATTGGATAACACAAGATTAAGGGAAAGATAACCCTTAATATGTCCCTTATGTTAGGATAATGAGGTTTGGATAAAGATATGTTGTATTTGAATAAGTAAATTTGGATGATTCTAGTTTTTTGAAATCTAATTATTCAGTTATTGAAAAAAGGGTTATCTATTAGGGATGACATATAAAACTTTTTGGGACTTAAGGAATATATCTAATAAATTTTAGAATGAGGAAACATGCTTTTTTTAATAAGGATATCTGATAATTTAGGTTGTTACTGTGACTCAAGAGAATACATGATTAAGGTATTCACATGATTGGAATGTGCAACCAAGAACTATCTTATGAGATATTGGAGATAAATATTATGTCGATTTATTTCACCTCTTTCTAAGTTTTATATTTTTGAAAGGATTATAATTTTATCCATTTATGGATTGTATAAGTTATATTCCGGTTGAAGTTTATTAGATTAATATATTATCTCACTATAGGCGGACTTATGCATATTTGATTTCCTATGCTGAACATTATGTTGAGACAGATGGAATGACCAATCATTCTATCACATTATCTACTAACACTTCAAGAATGAAAAAATGAACTTTATATATTTAAATAACAGATGAAGTGGAAATTGTTCAAGGTACGAACAATATTGATATTGAACCAAAATCAAGTAATAATTTATTCTCATGCAAAATTCATTAACATTAGGGAAATGATATTGAAAGTAAAAAATGTTATCCTAGTATACTATTAGCTAATGATTCCGATGGTCCCTTAAATCATTGCAGATTTATGTCTTTTTGGTAGTTAGGTTTCTCTAAATCCTATTCTCTATCACTATCAATCAGAACGTGATGGTTAGATTTCTCTTCCATATCCATGTTTTCACTTACCACCAATGTTCTCCTATATGGAAACCCAGTGATGAGTTACTTTGGGTAACCATTATGATTATAACATTCCCTTTAAAATGATGTTTTAGTATCCCTTTTTACCATGTGGGTTTCCATGAAATAATCTTTCAAGTTGAAAACCATTTATAACCCCGAATAATTTCGAGGAAAAATTTATTTTAAGGGTGGTAGAATCTAACACATCAAGATTTTATGAAATAGATTATTTTAATGTCTATTATTACTTGTGTTGTATGATACACCAATATTATCTTGCGCTATATGCAACACCATATTAGCTTACAGTATACACAACACTATTATTGGCTTATATTTCACACAATTTCATGTTCCTTTTATAGAATTAATTTCACGCAACATTGAGTATAGATTTTTTTCAATGTATAAATGAACTAATTTGGATTATGTTATACGTAATAGAAAATGAATCTTTCACTACACATAACACTGACATGTCCTGAGTTATATGCAAGAGTGACGTTCCTCAATAGCTTGCATTGTACACAATACCATGTTTCATTAAACAACGATATATTATGAAAATATTATATAACTAGATGTTATGAATAGTATTAACAAAATTTTGAATTTCATATAACATAAAATTAATATTATACATTTTATAGAACATGATATGAGAACAAAATCAATTTTTCATATAAAAGAAGTATTTTTAAAAAAAATACAGTTTTACCGCCTTTTTATAGAACACCCATTTTAAATATATTTTTTACACTTTTATAAGTTAAATTTAAAAAAATAAACTTATTATTTGGAATAGGGACATAAAAATTTACTTTCTTTGAATTTTGGTATTATTCTAATAAAATCAAAATTTTAATGAATAGTGAAAAACACTATATTTTAACTCGAAACTGCCTTTTTATCTAATTTATTTATATAGTTAAATTATCTTTTTAATTGGTTTTAAAGAATAATGGGATTATATTTTTATCTTTTGATACAATTTTGGTAATTTTAAGTATTTTTAATTTTAAATTTCAAAAAAACACATGTCAATTTTTGATAGTTATTACTTCTTAAAAACTCATTTTTTGGTTTTGATAATGAAAAATAATTTTAATTTAATTACTGAAACTTATGTGTTTTAAATTTGGAAAAACATTTTCCATAATGGGAATCATAAGTTTCAAATTTTTTAAATAGGGACCTTATATTTTTAGACATTATGAATAATAATTTCAGTAATTATTTTATTTACCATGGTTAAAAGTGTAAATCAAGTAAATAAGGGTAAAATAATAATATTAATCTACCCTAAAAATATCCTAATCCTATTGGATGATATATTTACAAACATGGTCATCCCTGGGTATATTTTTAGAGCACATGGATTCACTTGGATGTTAAAATGACATTTTATAAGAATTAATTTGAAGTTATGATAATTATAACCCAAACCTATATCTTTTACTAAATCGATTTTAATATAAGGTTATGTAATTGATATATAGGTATATAAATATTAATTAGAAATATAAAAATATTTTTACATAATGGTATTTTATTAATAAATTTTAGGCATTAGATAAATATATTTATTTATGACACAACTATGATGTAGGGATTACCTCATTAATGAAACATTCAAATAAATGAATTTATAAATATTTAAATAAATTTAATTTGAAAATTTTGATGACATACACGAATTGTTTGGATGAAATTTATGTATAAGGGATGAGTTAATTCCTTTTTTTATGTAATCAGGTAGTTATGAATTTTTTTTAAAAAAATTCAAGTATGAATAATGTCCAAAATTGACATAATTCATAACGTAAAACATAACATAGTTCATTAAATGATATTAAATTCCTAAAAATATAATATTCAAAAAAATGGTTAATATAAGTCCCAATATGTCATAAATAACTTTTTGTGGGTCGTTTGGCATAATATGGTAATTACATTAACCCAAAATGGGTAAATAACATGATATTATGGTAAGATTAAAAAGGGTAAAGTAAGGCTTAAACTAAGAAAATAAGGATAAAAAATATTCAAAACTAGTATAAAAAATTGAATGATGGGTATTTAAACAAAAATAATTTTATCTTTGAAGTAAACAAGTTTAGTGACAATTTTAATCTAAATTTAATTTTATAATAAATTAATATTTAGAGGGTTTCCTAAAGTGCCCCTCTCATCTCTTATAAAATTGCACCTCCTCCCTCTCCTCTTCACTCTATTTTGAGCCTTCAAACTCATCCAAACCCATCCCATTTCTCTTATCAACTTCTCTATTAACATTATAGAGGTTCTGGTCTTATAAAAATACCAACTCTTGTGCCCTAAGAGGAAATTTAAAGGAGGCACATCGAGGAAGAGGTAATCTCTTCTACTAATTCATTCAAATTTCTTTCTTCTTCTACATCCTCTACTTTAGTTGATTCATTATAGAGTAATAAAATCAGTATCAATAATATAATGATATGTTATTATAAATATTAAACAACTCTATTTCACCTTCTATTCAACCTACAAAACACGAAATCAACGTGTGTACGTACGTACGACTTATCGTCTCCACGCCGTGGTGTACTCTATTTTTCACCACCACCTTACTTGGATGGATATATTGGAGGAAATAATAACTATATATTATTATCATTACATGATACTAATTATGTGATATTATACACCATCCACTTCAATACCATTCAACAACTATGAGAACGATATCGTCGCTCGTGTGTATGTACAACTTACCGTCTCCACAACACGATGAGATTAAATCTCCATATTAACAATTCAAGAATGATTATATAGTATATATAATAAATAATAATTAAATATAGAAGATAATAATTCTAATGGATTTATTTTTATATATATATATGTCATTTACTTACTTCCATTTAATTCAATAAGTAAACAAAAACAACGTTCATGTGTACATACAACCTACCGTCTCTATGAACGGTGTATTCCATTTCATTTATCTATATATTATATATATATATATATACTGAATATATATGATATGTAAATAATTTTTTTCATTCATGAAGTAATTAAATCGTGATATAATTAATAATATCAAGAATAACAATTCAAAACATGTACGATAAAGAAAACGATTATTACCCAAAACGTTGCTTTAACAAGGAATTGAAAAATGAACAGGTAATATAAAGTCATAAGTGAATCATATATGATATCATAAATATTAATATGGATTTTTACAAGTTAATAATATGTTTAAACCCACTATATAGGAGTTTGGGACACATATGGAGGAAATCATACCTAAGGTAAGGGATGATTTTGCAATCTCTTTTTTATCCGAGATTGCTTATATATAAGTATGTACATGGGTTATATTTATCATCCATGTCCATGATTTCTAAAAATGTTTTCATAAAATGTTTATTATTATTCCATGTATATTTAAGGTTATTTTTACCCATTTTTTACATTTACTACATGCTATGGAAGAAATCATTCTTTTGTTTACCATATGAGGTACTTGTTTGAATTTTCAAGCAGAAGTATGAGGATAATGTTTTTGTTTAACTTATACGACATGAATGGATTTTTACCATTTCATAACATCTTATTTACATAAATATTCATCCATACTATTTCACTTTTATTTTCAAATAAATTGTTTTCTTTTAAAATTGTGCGTCATTTTGAGAAAAGAAAATGTTTTTAAAGAAGAAATGATATTTTCCTCAAGAAAAAAGTTTAAGTGTTTTATGAAAATTATCCCCCCATCTAATATGATTCTCCTAAATAAGGGTATGTTTCTATCCCTATTATTACTATTATTTTATTTGATTAATGAAGTAATGATCTTTTATATGGATTATGATATGATGAAATGATATTTAAGTAACCCATTTTATTTTTGGGATATGCTATGATGAATGATTTTTGTTTTGTGGCACATGTAAGAATGATATCATTATGAGATGAGTGGGACCTATATCTCCCTCCAATGCATTGGGTGAAGATTTATATCTCATGAGATAAAAATGAATGAAATACAAAGTAAATATGGTTATGTAATACATGGCTGGAATGACAAGTGAATCCTGTTTAGTAATACATGGATGAAACGACAAGTAAACCCAGTTCAGAAATGAACTTTGTCCACTATTATGGGCATGGAAGCAATGCCTTGGATACTATAGAAATATTATTCTATGATTATTTATTTTCCACAATTCCATGTTTTATGACAATACTATTTTATCTTGGTTAATGTTCTTTTATGATCTATGCCTTACGTACTGCAAAGATTTATTTCGTGGCTCACATTTTTGATATTCAAATTTTATGATCATGTTTTCACATTATCATGTTTTTTTTGTTTTATGTTCTTAATTTTTACCATTACTGAGAATTTGATCTCACCCTTTTTATTTTTTCTTTTCCACAGGATATAAATAATGGTTTTAGGTAGGAAAAACAAAATGGGAAGATATTTCTCGGAGATGTTATAGATGTTTTACCAAGATAAAAGATTATGTTCCAAGTTTCCAAATACACTGAACTAATATGGTTATTGGGCATATGTTTTTTTTTCATGTATTAAGTATCCTACAAAAGAAATTTAATTTCTATGTACGTAATGCTTGGGTCTTTACACTATTCACCAAAAAATTAAGTTGATCTTATTAGACTCTAAATATCTTACGGATCGCAGCCGTGTATGTTAGTTTATTTAAAATAATTTCACAGAATCAATTATGTTAATTTTCATACTATTCATAAAACATAATACTATTCATAAAAAAATATTATTCATCAATTACTATTCCTCAAAAAAATAATATTCATCTAAAAATTGAAACTTCTTAGAAAACTACTAAAAATTTACCTTAGATTAATTTTGGACATTGAAATTCAAAAATGATGTTTATTATACCATAATAATTATCTAAATAGGAGAAATATCTAAAAAGTATAATTTTTCTATTTCTAAAATCAATTTATCAATTTTGTCTCAATTAATCATATATTTTATTACGCAAATCTATTTTTTAAAATAGAAATGATGAAATAAGTTTTTTTTATTAAAATAATGGGATTGCATTTTATGTATCCTGGTCATTGAAACATAACCCATTAAAACACCTACATATGACCTAAGGGTAAGGTGTGTGATGATGATGGACTCTTGGGGCCCCTTGGATAACATCTCCCTGGTTTTAATCTCTACAAACATGAATTTCTACCATAGGCGATTTCATTCAAGGTTAACATGTTGAAGCTCAGCTTGGTCTTAGTCTAAATCAAATCCTATTGATGTTGCCTCCTTTCCATGCTTTGAAAAATGGGCTTTGTATGGCCTGAGTATAGTAGATAAGGCCATCAATTATTTTTTATTTGTTAATTATATATTATTATTTATATTTATAAACAATTATTATAATGTTAAAAACTTGTTCTTATTTCCAATGGTCAGGTTAAATAACAGTTATATAACTGTCTAACCTGATGGTCACATTTTATTTATACTTTTTACTAATTATGAAATAATAAAACATAAATTTTCAGGAAACAATATATTATTCAAAATTTTGGTTTATTACATTCTCCCACCCATAAGAAATTTCATCCCTGAAATATCAACTCGTACCCTCCGAAAAGAAAAGGAGTGGGTACTTCTGTCTTATAGTCTCCTCTGGTTCCCACATGGCTTCTTCATATTTTCAGTACCTCCAAAACACTTTAACAAGGTGGGTAGTCTTGTTGCGTAGAACCTTGTCTCTATGATCCATGATCTTCATCAACTGATCATCATAAGAGAGGTCATTTTACAATTATAACACCTATGGATTCAGTACACATGAAGGGTCATGTATGTACTTCCTCAAGAGGTATACATGGAATACATGATGAACTTGAACCAGATTTGGAGGAAGTTAAAGCCAATGGGCCACTACACCTATGCAATCAAGGATTTTAATGGGTCCAATGTACCTAGGGAAGATCATCACTTTCTTTCCAATCATCATGACTCTCTTCCATAGAGAAATTCAAAGGAAGACCTTATCACAAACATCAAACTCCATGTCCATTCGACAGTTGTCGGCATAGCTCCTTTGCCGACTTTAAGAAACCTTAATGTGTTGTGGATGGAATGAACCTTTTATATCATCTGTTATAAAAGATTATACCCAAGAAGATTTCTATCACATGATTAATCCCAACAAGTAGGATTTCTACATCGCTTCCCATATAGAGATTCATAGGGTGCCATTTGAATGCTCGAGTGGAAGCTGTTTTTGTAAGAGAACTCAAAAAACGGGATATGTTGATCCCATCCACATTTATATTTCATCGAGCATGTTCTTAGTATTTCCTTGAGTGTATGAATAGGCCTTTAAGATTGAACATTAGTTTGAGGGTGATATTCCATACTAAAATTCAAATCATCACACCGATCTAATTGAATACATCTCTATAATTTTGATGTGAACCTTGGGTAATGATCAAATATAATATAAATCAGAATTCAAAAAAACCATTCCACCTTTTTCATATAAATCATAGAAAGTTTATCAATATTGAAATCGTCCCTAATATAGATAAAATGGGTAGTCTTGGTGAATGGTCCACTATAACCAATATCATATTGTTTCCTTCAAATGTTCTTAGGAGACCAGTGTCAAAGTACATAGTGATATTGTCCCACTTCCATGCAGGTATGAGTAGTGGTTGTAATACCCATTTAGGAAGTTGTCACTCTGCATTCACTTGTTGAAACACCCGGAACCTTGTAGTATAGTTAGAAATCTACCTTTTCATGTTATCCCATGAGTAATGATCACGAAGGTCCCTATAAAATTTTATGATTGCAGGATGTATAAAGAATGTAGTGCTATGAGTTTCATCCATCAGCTCCATCTTTATTTCTATAATAGATGGAACACCTAGTCTTGTTCAAAATTTCAGTACACCCTCTTGATCAATATTCAACTCAATAGAGTTCCAACCCTTCACATCCTCAAACTTCTTGTATAACAATGTATTTTCATTTTGAACTTTCTTGATCATCTCTAGTAATGATGATTGAAAAATCATTTGGGATAGGTATGATGATGCACCTTCCCTTAAAATTCCCATGTATAGTTTCACTAGGTATTTTATCAAGGGATATCTTTGAATCATCATCATTTTCAAAAAAATAGGGTCCTTCCTACTTAATGCATCACCAACTTTGTTTGTTCTTCCGATATAATAATGAATTGAACAATCATAGTCTTTAAGAAGTTCCAACCATATAATCTATCTCAAGTTCAATTCCTTATGTGTTAAAATATACTTCAAACATTTATGGTCTATGTATTTATCACATTTCTCCCCATAAATATAGTTAAATTGTATCTTTAGAGAAAAAAACAATAGTATCCATCTCAAGATCATGCGTAAGATAATTATGCTCATGAGGCTTCAACTTTCGAGATTACTAAGCAATAACCTCGTCTTTTTTTTCATGAGGATTAACCCAATCCCTTTCATAGATACATCATTAAAAATATCAA
Organism: Viscum album; assembly: GCA_963277665.1. Lineage (NCBI taxonomy): Eukaryota > Viridiplantae > Streptophyta > Magnoliopsida > Santalales > Viscaceae > Viscum > Viscum album. The sequence continues at coordinate 507,184,389 of OY728159.1, forward strand.
ATCCTTATACGATTTAGGGTAGAGTTAACATGGGTGAAGTAACCAATCTCTTCTTCTCCTCTTAGAAAATTTGTTCACACTTCTTTATCCAAATGAACTTGATACCTTTTCGAGTTTACATGGTTAATAGATTAGAATCCATGAGAATTTTTTTAAAAACATCCAATATTATTATAATAAACCAAGGAAACTATAAATCTTAGTTACTATTATAGGATGAAGCCACTCCTCTACAAAATTTGTCTTTGTAGGGTAAATTGAGATTCCTTCACTGGTTACAGTGTGCCCTAGGAAAGAAACTTTCTATAACCAAAACTGACAATTTCTAAACATTCCCAATAACCCATCCTTCCTCATAGTTTGAAATATTACTATAAGGACCCGACCTTAAAACATTACATAATATTGAATTAAATGAATAATTCACATTGAGGACATTTTCAGGTTTAGAGTTTTAGAGAATTACGACATAATTATTACATCTCAAAAGATTACAAAGTAGACACTTCTACTAAGTTTCCATTTTTCTCAGAAAATAAAAACCCTTAAAAAAAGAGTCATGTCTAGTTTCATGTTTTAGATAGAATGAATTATCCTTGATCCCATCCTTGACCCTATTCATCTTTAAGTCCCCTGAAAAACATTTCAAAACATGGGATGAGAATAAAAAGCTCAGTAAGGGTTATAAAACGAATAATTAGAACATTAGTTCATCATTACATACATAACATATGCTCTTTAACATACCTCATAAAATCATAAGATTTATGAATATAACATAGAAAACATAAATCATAAAGGTAACTTGTGGCATCCATATCGTACTTACATTGTAGCTATCACAACTACGTAGTGAGTTACATTTGGAATACCCATCACAGTATATTCCCTAAATATCTTAGGAGAAAAAAATCAAGTTTACCTCTATCACATTACCCAATGAATTGGAGAGCTATCTCAGGCTCACCCACCCTAGGTTTATCACAGAACCACCCGTATACAAAAACAATTCCCAAGGACCATAACATATTCATTACACATAAAATAAACATAAAGGAATGATAACATTTCCATATTATAATCACAATATATCATTTAAATATATTGACATAACATATCCATTATCAAAACCATTTTCAATACCAAAATACAAAAAACAGTATATGGTATTTATTTTCCTTTTAAAAACATCACGGCTTGTTAAGTAATCCAAAGATCAAATAATACTCACGACGGTGGAAAGGTCGTTTTCACCGCGTATGTTAAAAATAAACATTTTTTTTGTAATTTAGTAATGCTCTATATAGAAAAAGATTCCCTTTGAATGAAATGAAAATTAAAAAGTTTTTATAAAGCGTATAAAAGAAAACCGGGTTTTAAAACAAAACATGGCTCAAAGAAAGGAGATTGAGACGAAGTCCTTTACCCTGTATTCGACTTGACCCGTTTGTCCTTTAATCTCATGATTAATAAACAAAATTTAATTTATAATTGATTAAGAACCTTTTTCAAGTTTAATATTTCTTTTACATCACTTATTACCATGTTATAAACATTATATAATCATTTAACTTATTAATGGTTGTTTAGTCGATATTTGGTACTTGAGTAAAAATGAACACCTTATAATTACAAGTAGTCCATGTCGTCTACAATCCATTATCTCCAGAATGTTATTCATGATTTAGATATCATATAAATCATATACATCCAGTATATATATGTATTTACAACAGTACATAACATTTGGAGATAAGAAATGAAATGCTACGTTCATGGAGACGGTAAGCCGTACCTACTCATGAACGCTACTTTCATTTCTATTTCATACATTAATTGAATTAAAACATAATTATAACTAGGTATATTATAATTCCAATATAATATCATATATAATCCCTTTAACTCTATCCTTTATACGTCCTACATATGGAATTAACGAGTCATATCACTTTGAGGGGGCGGTAGTCCGCACTTCCTCAAATGAAAATATCGAGTTTACCCACTATGGAAACCATAAAGGTATGGTATAAATGAAAAATAAAGAAGCATAAATAAAATTTAAACATAATATATATCATATATAAATATAGTTCCATCTTAATGGCCACCATGAGAGGTTGTATAAGATAATTGAACAATCATCGTTTCTTGAGGCGTTGGTTTTCCATTCACAGTAACAGTATGTTCTTCACCCATTAGATGGAGGTGTGTGTATGTTTAGTTCAAATAATTATCATAAAAACATACTAGTATATTGAGGATAATGGTTTTGTTATAAAATAAAGGAATAAAAATAGTTTAGGGGGTTGGAGAATGAAAATAAAACAAAATAACTTTAGAGAAGATGTTACCTTTAAATCGGGTAACTCCCTTTGGTTTGAACCAAAAGGGTTTCTTAAAGTGCTTTCTGCCTAAGTTAAGGCTTCTAGTATGAAGAGAGGAATCTTGGGAGCTTATTAGAGTAGTTTTTTCACGAGATAAAGGCTTGATAAGTGGGAAGAATGAGTTATAAGTGAAGGATTTTATAAGGGAGAGGAGGGGATCTTTAAGAAAGTTTGAAACAATTATTTTATTATAAACCCATATTCAATTTCAAAAGGTCGAATAATCATTAAAGTCGAATTTAAGATGAATAATGGTCGAAATAAAATCATCCAATAAGAATTGGATAGGTTTTGGATATTTTTTTTTAAATTTATAATCTTATTTATTTAAATCGTTTATTAATGAGATAAATATTGCATCATTAATGTGTCATAAATAATTTAATTTAGTTAATGTCCAAAAAATATTAAAAAAATACCATGATGTAGGAAATATTTTTATATTTCCAAATAATATTTATAGTCTAAAATATAATATATATAACCCCATGTAAAAATTGATTTACTAAAAGATATTTGTTTATGTCATTTTTGTCTTTATATTAAATTAATTAATATAAAGTGTCATTATTACTCAAATGTGGCTCCATGGGGTCCCAAATTCAACCCAAGGATGCCCATGGTCAGATATGTATCATTAAATAGGAATATAACACATGTTAAGGTAATTTAATATTATTATAATATTATATTTTACCCTTATTTACTATATTTAACTTTTAATCATGGTAAATAAAATATTTACTAAAGTAAATATTTAAAATGTATAAAAATAAAAGTTACCTATTTACAATTTTTGGACCTACTGATTCCAAATATGGAATCCATTTTTCTAAATTCAAAACATAGAAGTGGTAGAAATTAATTTATATATAATTCTCACTGTCAAAACAAAAAGCGTGTTTTTAAGAAATAATAACTATCAAAAGATTGACACTTTTTTGTGTCCAATTTCAAAGTGAAATTAATTCCAATGTCCAATATTGGATTAAATAGTAAAAATATATTCTAATTACACTTTATAACCAATTAAAAAGATAATCTAGCCATATAATTAAATTATATTAAAAGGCACTTTTGAATTAAAATACAGTATTTTTCACTATTCATTAAAAAAATGAACTTTATCATAAAAATACCAAATATTCACCCAAAGTAAATTTGGATGTTCCAAATCTAAATAAGAATTTTATTTTTTCAAATAGAACATATAAAAATGAACAAAAATAGATTTAAAGAGGGTTCACCATCAAAAGCCGGTAAATCGATCTTTTAAAGAATATTAGAGTATTTGTGCTTAGATTCATTCACATTTTAAGCCTATAACATTTATTAGATAAATGTAAATACATTTAAAAAACATGTATAATCATATGTTAGTCATTTATATTCATTCTCACCGATACAATGGATAGGCATTAACTACCATTTAAAATAATAATATTATATTATTAGTGTGCAACGTAAGATTTCAAAGAAACCCGCTATTGCGTATTGGGTAAGCTATCAAACATAGCATACCCTTTAAATTAAAATTAATATTTATGTCACAAATATTAATAAACAATCAAATTTATTATTCTTTATTTACTTGGGATGTTACATCCTTCCCTTCTTTGGGAATTTTGTCCTCACAATTTTTATTCACTTATCAAATAAGTGGGGGTATTTATCCCTCATAACATTTTCAGATTCCCACCGTGCCTATTAAACCATATGGGTTTTCCACAAAAAATTTACCTAAAAAATTACCTTATTCCACAACACATTCTCTCTACAGTCTAGAATATGGATTGGTTGTTCCTAATAGGAGTTATTCTCTTCCAACTGAACTACCTCTGGGCTTAAAACATGAGATGGATCTATAATATACTTTCTCAACATTGAAAAAAGAAAAACATTGTGTACCTGAGATAAACTTGGGTGTAATGCCACTCTATACACAACTGCTCCAACTTTCCCCAGGATTTCATAAGGTCCAATGAACCTCAGACTCAACTTTCCCTTTTTACCAAAACGCATCACACTTTTCCATGTAGAAACTTTGAGAAAGACATGACCGTCTACCTCGAAAGATAGATTCTTCCTCCGGTTATCCGCATAGCATTTTTTCCTGATCTGAGCTGTTCTCATGTTATTATGAATCAACTGAACATTTTCTACCATCTCTTCTACCAATTATGGTCCCATTAGCTTTCTTTCACCTACTTCAACTCAAAAAACTAGAGTTCAACAATGCTTTCCATATAATGCCTCAAATGGAGCCATCTGTATACTGGAATGAAAACTATTATTATATGAAAATTCAACCAATGAAATATGTTGGTCCTAACTTCCCTGGTAATCTAGTGAACAATCTCGTAGAATATCCTCTAAGGTCTAAATTGTTCATTCTTACTGCCCATCTAATTGAGGATAAAAAGCTGTAATAAATTTTAATTTAGTACCCAACGACTTTTGAAGGACTTTCTAAAAGATATAAGTAAACCTAGGATCACGATCAGATACAATGGAGAGGGGAACACCATTACAACTGACTATATCTTTAACATAAAACCGAGAAAGTTGATCTAGAGACAAAGTATCTCGAATATGAATGAAATGAACATATTTTGTCAATCGATCAACAATAACCAAGATTTCATTGTTACCTCTAGATGTCTATGGTAATCCCACAATTAAGTCTGTGGATATATTTTCCCATTTCCACTATGGCACCGGTAAAGACTGAAGCACCCAATTTGGTAACTTCCGCTCTGCTTTAACATGATAACAAGTAAAACACTTCATAGTAAAATCAGCAATATCTATTTTCATTCCATCCCACCAGTAATAACCTCGAAGATCTCTCTAAATCATAGTACTACCATTATGAACTGAAAACGAGGAACTATGAGCTTCACATAACAACTCATTCTTCAACTGTGAATCACACGACACACATAATCTTTTCCCAAACCTCAAAACACAATAACTATCAATGTGAAATTCAAGAAACTTAACCTTTTGAACCAACTCTACCTTTTTCTATAACTCACTATCTTCTTTCTATGCTTGCTTAATTCAGTCTGGTAGAGATGATTCCACTGACACCTAAAACAAAACAGAAGCATTTCCTACAACAAACTATTATATTCCAAAGTTCAAAAAATAAAAAACCAAATGATCTCATTCCAAACGTAGCATGGTTAGTGAAGCATTACATTTTCAACTCAAAGCATCAGCCACTTTATTTGCCTTTCCTGGATGGTAATGGATCGTGAAATCATAATCCTTGTTTAATTCCAACCATATCCTCTGTCTCATGTTCAATTATTTTTGAGTGAATATATACTTAAAACTTTTTTGGTTAGTATATATTTCACATTTCACTCCATACAAATGATGCCTCTAAATTTTTCAAGCAAAAACAACAACAGTTAATTCCAAATCATGTGTAGGTGAATTTAACTCATGAGGATTCAAATGACGTGAAGTATAAGTAATTACCAGATCATTCTGCATAAGGACACAACCAATTCCTTTCAACGAAGCATCACTATAGATAACAGACTCACCATTTATGGAAGGGAGTGCTAAAACTGGAGCATTCACCAATCTTCTTTTCAATCCTTGAAAACAATCATCACATTATTTTGTCCAGATGATGTTAACATTTTTTTGAGTTAACTTTGTCATTGGACTAGATAACCTTGATTTTTTTAACAAACCTTCTGTAATAACATTCCAAACCAAGAAAACTATGAATATCAGTTATATTTATGGGTCTTGGACATTCTTCAACAACATTTGTTTTAGTAGGATCAACAGTTATTCCATTTTTTGAAACAATGTGACCCAGGAATAAAATTTGTTGTAACCAAAACTCACACTTGCTGAATTTCCGATACAGTTTATTTTCTTTTATGTTTTTCAAGACAAACCATAAATGACTTTCATGTTCCTCTTTACTTTTATAAAAAACCAAAATATCATCAATGAACACAACCACAAACTTATCCAAGAACTTACAGAAAATTATATTCATAAGATCCATGAATACAGTAGGTGCCTTGGTTAACCCAAAAGGCATAACTACAAATTCATAATGGCCATATCTAGTATGAAATGCTGTCTTCAGAATTTCTTCTTCCTTTACTTTCAACTGATGGTACCCAAACCTCAGATCAATCTTTGAAAAATACTGAGCTCCATGGAGATGATCAAACAAATCATCGATATGAGGCAAAGGATACTTGTTCTTAACAATGATGTTATTCAGTCCTCTATAATCAATGCAAAGTCTCATTGAACCATCTTTATTTTAACAAATTAGACAGGAGCACCCCATGGTGATGTTCTAGGTCGAATGAAACCTTTATCTAATAACTCCTGTAATTGCTTCTTTAACTCTAAAAGTTCAATTTGAGCCATTTGATAAGGGGGTTTTGAAATTGGTTTAGCATTAGGATATAAATCAACTATAAATTCAACTTACTGATCGAGTATAATACTAGGAATCTCATCAGAAAAAACATCAAGGTACTCATTTACCATTGACACATCATTAATCTAAACACTTCCTTTATTTTTAACAATATGTGCAAGGTAACATTCATTTCCATCTTTTACTAGTTTATCAGCATTTGGATATGTTATCAAAAGTAAGGGTTCATTCTTATACACAAACTGAAAATATTTCAAAAAAAATCCTCTTTAGCTCTATAGTAAATCTTAGTATGATAAACAGAAAGCCAATCCATACCCAAAATAACATCAAACTCTACTAGAGGCAAAACAATAAGATTTGTAGGTAGATTCTTCCCGCACACAAGGACGGGAAGGTTATTATAATTTCTTTTTATCCCAACATTTCTTCCAGCTGTTTTTACCATAAGTTCCATATTCATATCATGAGAAGGAATTCCCAATTTACTAGAAAATTTCTCAGAAACGAATGAAAGTGTAGAACCTGAATCAAACAATACATTGGAATAATCTGAAAAAACAAACATTGTACTTGATACTACTTCATTCGATGGTCCAATATCTGCTGAAGTAGTTTCAAAGGATTTCACCACCCCTTTCTACTTGTATTCGGGATGCTTTCCCACAATTAAGTTCTTCATTGGACACCCATTTTCATAACGACCCATTTCATTGCACTGGAAACATTTTACTGATTGTAAATCATATTTTGTCTTACCATTAACTTGATCTTTACTAGTGAAATTACAAGCCTTATGTCCCATTTTACCACATCAGTAGCACATAATAGAATTAAAAAGACATTCCCCAGCATGCTTTTTTACCACAATCTTCAGAAACAGTAAACTTAAGTTTCTTACCATTAGATTTTTTTTGAAGAGTTCTTCTCTTTTGTCTGCCACCTCGACCTCTTATTTTGTTTTATTTCAAATAACACCTGATCATCGACAAACTCCATTTCCACCTTCTCCGCACAAATAACAAGTTTTTCATAATTTTGAACTCCTGATAAGATAAATCCCTTCTATACTTTGGATTTAATCATGAGTAAAAACGGTTGATTTTACTATCAATATCTCATATGAAATTCAAAGCATACCTTGCATGTCGAGTGGATTTTTCTTCAAAAGCAGCCACTGAGTATTCCTCATGCCTCAATTCTAGGAATTTTTTTTCCATCCTGAGTCGAACCACCTTAGAAAAATATTTCTCAAGGAACATAACTTTGAATTCATCCCAATAAAGAGCATTAATCTCTTCACTATCCCTGATATTTTTCACCATCGACCACCACTAATCAACTTCACCTTCAAAACAGTAAACAACAAGACTAACCTTTTGGTGTTTTGAACACCCCCTGACATCAAAATTTTGCTCCAGTTAATTAATCCACCCTTATTCTAGCACATGGTCAGATGATCATCTCAATGATGGGGGATGTGGCCTCATGAAATTCCCTCCTACTGACATGTTCCTCTATGGTTGATTTGGATGATCTCATGCGTGGATACCACCACCATTTATAGCCTGAGTCAACTGTGCCATCACTGCAAAAAAACTATTCAGTTACAATTTCGACCATCTCAGGTTTCTGATTTGGAAAGCTATCTTCCTCTTGATGTCGTTCCAACATAGCTTCCATGTTTCCTCTGCGGAAAACCATTCTGAATATATAAAATATCTTAGTCAAAGCAACATGGTAATCAGTAAATGCTATATCATTTCAATATTATCATAAATTAATTTATGGATATTAATTTAACAATACCCTAACTCCTAAAGTTATCTAAACTTACCTTTGATACAAACTATAAGTACCCAACCTTAAAACATTACATAATATTGAATTAAATGAATAATTCACATTAAGGATCTTTTCAGGTTTAGAGTTTTAGAGAATTAGGACATAAATTTTAAATCTCAAAAGATTACAAAGTAGACATAATGATTTCAAATATGGAATCCATTTTTCTAAATTCAAAACATATAAATGGTTGAAATTTATTTAAAATTAATTCCCGTTGTAAAAAAAGCGTGTTTTTAAGAAATAATAACTATCAAAATATTGACACTTGTTTATGTCCAATTTCAAAGTGAAATTAATTCCAATGTCCAACATTGGATTAAATAGTAAAAATATATTCTAATTACACTTTATAACCAATTAAAAAGATAATATATCCATATAAATAAATTATATTAAAAGGCGCTTTTGAATTAAAATAAAGTATTTTTCACTATTCATTAAAAAATGAACTTTATCAGAAAAATACCAAAAATTTACCCAAAGTAAATTTTAATGTACCGAATCTAAATAAGAATTTTATTTTGTCAAATAAAACATATAAAAATTACCAAAACTAGATTCAAAGAGGGTTCACCATCAAAAGGCGTTAAATCGACATTTTAAAGAATATTAGAGTATTTATGCTTAGATTCACTCACATTTTAAGCCTCTAAATTTTATTAGATAAATGTAAAAACATTTAACAAACATTTATAATCATATTTAAGTTAGTTATATTCATTCTCGCTGATAAAATGGATAGGAATTACCTACCATTTAAAATAATAATTTTATATAATTATTAAGCAATGTAAGATTTCAAAGAAACCCACTGTTTCGTATTGGGTACGCTATCAAACATAGCATCCACTTTAAAGTGAAATTAATATTTAATTCAAAAATATTAATAAACATTCAAATGTATTATTCCTTACTTACTTGGGATGTTATAATTACCCCTAGATGATCTTCATGCTCTTCTTGACTTTTAGAATGTATCATAATTTCATCAATAAAAACTATCAAAAGGTTATCAAGGTAGTATTTAAAGACTCTATTGATAAAATACATATAAATATAAGGTGAATTAGTAAATACTAAGGGCATGAAAACTAACTCATAATACCTATATCTGGATTAGAAGGAATTTTTCAGAATATATTTTATCTTCATCATCAATTTATGATAACCAGATCAATTTTAAATCTTGTAGAATAACTGAGCCCCACAAAATTTTTCAAATAAATCATCAATTTCTAGAAGAGGGTACTTGTTCATTATTGTGATCTCATTTAGCTCTCTATAATCAATGCATAATCACATTGATCCATCCTTCTTCTTTACAAAGAGAATTTGTGCTCCCCCAGGAGACACACTTGTATAGATAAACCCATTTTTCAAAATATCTTTGAGTTGCTTAATTAATTCATTTAGATACACATTATCCATTCTATATGGGGTTTTTGAAATATTCATGGAACCAAGCATGAGTTCAATGGATAAATCTACCTCTCTTTCTGGTGGAGGTCCATGTAACTCCTCAAGAAATACATCAATTCATTCTTGAATGATGGGGACATTCTATATCCTTACACTCTCATTTACGTCTTCATCTTCACAAATCAACTCCACAAATAAGGCTATAGGAGGTAATTCTAGACAATGATCTGGTCGAGATATCTCTCCTTGGAATATAACTAATGGTTTTTCATTCAATACTAGTGATATTTCCTTGATTTTTTTTGAGCTTTGTATTATACTTTGAGAGACAATCCATCCCAAGTATAATGTCGAATTTTAACATGGCAATGACTACTATATTTGAGATAAAATTGTGCTCGCTAATGTAAATACTAGACTTTCAACACACCGTTGATGCTTGGATAATACCTCCAGAAGTATTGACTAATAACTCTACTTTTAGAAGTTTAGGAATTGATTCTATATTCTTTGAAAACTTATGGGAATTAAAGGAATGCGTAGAACCAAAAACAAACAAAGTACTTGCTAGCTTTGAGAGAAAAATAAGAGTACCTCCCACCACATTATGCTGAGCATCAAATTCAATTGTAGTGATAGAAAAAGAATGACATTGATCCCTTGTCCTATGATAAGGTCGAGGCTTATTCCCCTCCAATGCCCTCTGATTCAGACAGTAATTGGCAATGTGACTAAGCTATCCACACTTAATACATTGGAATTCAAGTAGGTCCTTCACCATCTTCCCTTTTTCATTAGTGTTGGGAAATTGAGGCTTCACCTCACTATGACAATTCTGAGCAATATTGAAATCTATTTCACACTTGTAACACTTTCCACTCATGAGCATGCAGTTCCATGAATAATTATACCCAAATTTATTACACATGGTAAGTTTCAATTTCTTTCCACATATTCCCTGATAAATTATCCTCCCCAATCTTGGCTTCATTAATATGCTATTTTCATTGTATTAATGGGACCATTAAATCTCACTGGACTCCAGTTCGACTTTCATAGCACTTCTTAGGATCTACTCATAGTTGTCATAGTCTCAATTGGCTAGATTCTTCTGTATATGAGGTCTTAGTCCACCAAATATTATATAAAACATACCATTAGGATCCATGAAAATGATAGAGGTGTAACATGAATGCCTTGTAAAGTTCATGTCATAGCTTCCCACAGATTGATTCTCCTTATTCTTCTACATGAGAAATTCTTTCTCTATTTTCAATCTCCTCAAATGATGGAAATAATTATTAAAGAATATCCTTATAAACATTTCCCACTACATAGATTCAATATACCCCAGTGGACGCGTGTTTTTAATCATTACCCACCACTGATCAGCATCTCTCTCTAAGCGGTAAACAACCAAGGAGAATTTCTCTTGTTTAGAACTATGAAGTATAGAAATGATCTTTTCCATAGAGCTTATTCATTGTTCTGAAATCAATGGGTTGATTGATCCATTTAACATTGGTGGTCATTGATACATAAAGAACTCAACCAAATGTTGATCACTTCATGGTGAAATTGATCGTTCATCTTGATTCTAGTTATTTCTCATAACATGAGTAACTTGATTCCTCATTCTCATGAAAGCTTACATTCTGTCTTCCATTAGAGGGCCATCAACTCATGGTCCATTACGGTCACCAATTACATGGTTCAACATATTTCTCTCCATTTTATAAAATAATAAATCCTTAGTGAGAAACTTATTTCATTTGATAATCTTATAACTCTAAAATATTTTTTATGTTTTAAAACATCATGCTTAAACACATTATTTGTTATCAAAAATTACATTTTCTAAAAATACTTCATAATGGTTCATAAAAATATTGTGATTAAAAAAATATCTCTTGAGAGTTTCAAACTAGGATTATATAGGGGACCATTGTTGTGAACCAGTTACTATTTGATTCTATCTCAAAGTGGTGTTTTTGATATTTATCCCTAGATACATCTGTGCCAGAGCCACATCCACTTGTTTGTATCCAGACATGGATTTATTTGTTTAGAAACCACTAATATAATATTTCACCAAAATACCAATAATTTTTTCTATACCAAAACATTCTTATAGTATTATTCATAAATATTTAATATCATAATTTCCACAAATAACTAAAATATCATCTAATACCAACTATGGAATCCTGCCTCTTTATTACACAACATTACATGAAATTTTAATAATAGAGGATCTTTTAAAGTTTAGTGTCTTGGAAATATGGTGCATAATACATGAAAATGTAAAAGCATACTCTATTAAATAAGAAATAATTGTTAAAGGTTCATCATATATACACTTATTGAATCTCATAACATGGGGACATACATCAATGGAAAGGGTGAGCAGAAGGCTGAGTAAGGGAAAATAAGTGAAATAGTTTACATGTGAACAAGAGAAATATCAATAAGAAAATGATGAATATAGTAAAGGAATGATAAAGAATAATATCATTATAATATCTTGAATCATAACATGCAAATGTGGCTACCAAATTTAAATTATATATTCATATTAATATCACCAAGTTTCATCCCCAACGTGTTATAAAAAAATTACCAAGGTTATTCTCCAAGGTATCATAAAACTTATTATCTATAGAGATTAATTTATTTACCCAAAGAATTCGATAGCTGTTAGGGTTCACCCATAATATGTATTTTTTTTCAGGTTATCCACATAGATCATCATAAAAATTTCATAAATAACCTATAGATAATAAAAGAAATGGGGTCCATATCAAAATCACAGCACTTTAAAAAGTGCTTAAAACATGGTCATTATATCATTTATAACCCATACAAAATTAATGAGAGTTTTATGTGTCAATTACAGAATCAAATAAATAATTTTTAAGTGTTGGTTAAAACCTCTAGAAATTAATGAGGTTTGGGTATTCACATAAAGAAAATAAAATAATTTCTTGAGAAAAATAGTGGGATTTTGAGATGAAAATTATACAACATAATTGGTATGAAAAATAGTTTTATAAAACATTAAAAAGAGATGGTAAATGGGTAAACCATTAATAAAATACTCATAGTACAGTACAGGGATATAATAAAATTTAAATAAGAACATGTTATGAAAATTTGGAAGACATACCACATAAAATAGGACTTGAATGAAAAAGAGAAGTTGAGAATTCACTTACCTTGAAGAGTGACTTATAAAACATTAAGATCAAAACATTGAGGGATTTAGAACACCTTGGGGGGGACTACTTGGGAGGTATAAATAACATAAATTCATCGAGGATGAATTTTTAATGAATAAAAAGGAAGTAATGGGTGGGTATTTATTGTAAAATAGAGGGAGTTTTCTATTAATTTCAAAGGATACCTCATTAGTGGTATTTGAAAAACCATGGGCTTGACCATGGTATTTGTTGATGGTATTAGACACTTGGGACACCACATATAATATTTTAATCCAAATAATTCAAAAAAATCTTATCTTAATAATCACATCATTATGACATAGTTATGATTTCATTAAACATTCTGAAAAAGAAAAACTATATTTTTTCTATTCATAAAAAATTCAACTATTTCAGAAAAATACCAAATAAATTACCCTAAACCTTTATCTATGTGTAGAATTACAAAATTAACTCCATTATATAAAAATTAATTTCATTTTAAATTAAATTAAATAAATAAAATACTAATACTTATCTAATAATTTCTAAAACATTAATTTACTTCCACTATGATAAAATTATATCACATTACCATTTAAGATGAATAAAATAAATTTATACTTCCTTAGGTGAGGTTACTATTCCATTGGTCAACTTACTAATCATAAGGGTATGATTACTATTCTAAATGGTCAAGTTACTATTCATCAAAAAAATTAAATTGATCCCATTACACTTTAAATATATGACTGATGATAACCATGTATGTCTATTTTTTTGAATATTATTTCACAGACTCAATTATTTTTAAAAAATATTTGTTTAATATTCAAATAAATAATACTATTCCTTGAATATTATTAATAAAAATACTATTTATTAAAGAATTGAAACTTCTTTTAAAACTACTAAAAATTTTGCTGAGAATATTTTTGAAATTTGAAATACAAAAATGATGTTTATTTTACCATAATAATTATCTATGAATGAGAAATCTATTTAAATAATATTTTTTTACTGCTAAAATAATTTAATCAAAATTTTCTCAATTAAACATACAATTTCTTAAACAAAGATATTCTTAAAATGTAAATGATGAAATAAATATTTTATTAAAACAATGGAATTACATTTTCAGTATATAGGGCCTTAAAAAATAACCCCTTAAAACACTCGCATAAGACCTAAGGGTAAGGTGTGCGATGGTGGTGGACTCTTATAACATCTTGGATAACATCACCTATGTGGTAATCTCCAAAAACATTAATTTATCCCATAAGTGATTTCATTAAAGTTTAAAATGTTGAATCTAGTATTGGGCTTGGTCTAGAGAAAATCCTTACAAAGATCTGACTAATGGGCTTCGTATGGCCCAAGTCTTCTGGATGAGTCCATTGACTCTCATTTTCTACATTAATTACCCATTAACATTTATATTTATCACAATAAATATAATGTTAAAAAAATTATATTTTTTCTAATGGTAATATTAACCAATGGTTATATAATGACCAAAACACGATGGTCACATTTCATTTATACATTTTCTTGATTATAAAATAATAAAACATACATTTTTTGGAACCAATATATTATTCAAAAGTTAGTGTCATTACATTGACTCATTTATAATCACCTTGAATCATTCTTTATTTTAATAATCTTTCACTTTTACATATCACCATAAGGTTTATAAAGGAATATAACAATATATAAAATATTAACTATAACAATCAGTCAAAGGAATTCAGAGTAAAATAAATCCAATAAGATATACATATGTTATAATACAAAGTTTTAGGCCCACAAGGTACTTTAGTGAGAGATACCCTGGGGGGGTGAAGGCGGGTATGAAAACTAATTAAAATCTTAACTATTTAGTTATATGGAATCTTATAGCTCAAAATATCTTGACATCATGATCATTAGGGTCACATTTAATTTCTTCTAGTGGTGATCTATTTTATATTCCATTTAACTTTTAATTAAACCAATTTACACAATTATTACTTATCCAAAACATGATTTTATTAATTTGTGAGAAATTGTAAAAAATAAATAAAAGACATAAGAATTTAATTTGACCACCTAAACTGGGATATGTCTAACTAGTATTCAACAATAATGTGTTGATGTACCAAAATCTACTAAATCAATTTTTTTGGTGGGTTTAGAAAATGTCAATCCAACCTAAGGGTCACTCCCTTCATAATATTTTATCAATGGTTAAATACCTATAAATGGTAACTCAATATATCCACCCATTAATCTAACTAATCACGAAAGGAAAATAAATTGGCATATAAACTATTACAAGGATAGACTAATATAAAAAATGTTGTTTTAACTTAATATGGATGGGTTCTAATTGATATCATATGCACCAACTCTTTCACAAAAAATGTGTGAGAATAACTATGAAAAAAACTTGACCTTTACCTTGTAAGGACTATAATAAAACTCTAGGGAATAACTCTTTATTTATAAATCCTTATTGATGAGTTCCAATACTCTCTTATACTCATATTATTATACTTTACACTTTAATTTATCTCTATTTTATTCCCAATAACTCCATTATAGAATACTCCTATATTTATATTATTTATTGTAACAAAATCCTTTATTTATATATATGGACACCTCAATATCTTTATCATTTTCTCTTCCTAGAATTTCTATTTCACGAATCTAAGAGAAATTCTTCAAAAGTCCCTATATTAATGTCTTCAATTTGAAAATAAATATGTCTAAAAATAATCCCTTCATTAATTCATAAAGAAACTAAATTCATTCCAATTTAATCATAAAATATCTCATAAAATATTGGGAATTTAAAACTAAAATATGTTATTGTCAACCCTGTTACAATGTGACATGAGGCATCATGACACAATCCATTCCACTTATGAAAATAAAATATTATACTAAAAAAACCGCATCCAGATAAATATATATAAATATATCGTTATTAAACACTTTATGAATCAACTTATACTTTCCATTATAACACTAGAATTTTATGGCTTCATCTTTGTTGTGAAAAACCTCTCTTTACATCATGACCCACCTAATGGTAGGGTTACATTCCTTACTAATCCATTCTTCCCAAAATTTTAATCTTATATAGATATGTTGTGGTATATAATTTATATTTCATAGTGAAATAATCCATGAAAACCCTAATATATATACAAAAAAAATCCATGGGGGTATTTTTCGCTACATGACACGATGAATCATTACAAATTATATACCACTATAGTGTGATTTCTATCTTTAAAGACAAGACCTCTTCAAATTTTAATAACCTTATATAATACAATGTAACATGAAATCATCTATTTTATAACATTATTAAATTATAATATGATATTATTTCTATAACACCATAATATTTTACATTAATTTGAACATGAAGTATTCGGTAACTTGCTTTACACGCAACCTTGAGTCTAAATAAACCTCTATATAGTGAACCGTTATAACATAGCCATTTAATTAGAAGATATAAATAGTAATAAACACATTATAAAAAAATATTTAAATTATTTAAATTGTATAAATGTAAATATTAGTTCATAACCACTAAGTACTCAATTTTATTCAAATTCACTTTATTCTCAAAAAAAAATTTCCTCAAAAATCACTTTTATCTCAATTGTTTAAAAAAAATATTATAATTAATCACTAAAAATTTATAAAGTTTATTTTATAAAATTAATATCAAATTTTTATTAATAATTTCAATATTATCTTACGATCATTTTTTTGATATTTGTGAAAAGATTTCTTTTTTAGTGAATTGTGAAAAAATACCGATATTTTATAAAATATGTCATTTATTTTTAAGTAAGAGTACCTTTATGTTTTTAATTTTATCTTAAATATATATAATATAATATAATTATAAATAATATAATTAATTACATGATAATCATCACTATAATTTATTTTTATATAAGTTCATTTTTGGGTTTAAATTTTTTTTCTTCTGAAAACATGTTTTTATGCGTGCAATGTGTTTTTATTTTAATGAAATAAATTAATATTTATATATTAATGTTTTTAATAAAATATATGACTCTATATTACAATATATATATTAAAATTAATTATATGGTTTTTAAAAGGAATTCAATTTAAGTAAATTAATTTTTATTCTTATAGATTCATTATACCAAAAATGGTTTTGATTGCAGGTCACACATTTATTTTAAATTAAATTCTAAAACTTATAGAAATTGAATCTGGTAAAATGGATCCCATAATTAAATTCATCACAATTAATATAATATAATGAGGTCAATATAATATTTCGTTTTAGTGAATAATAATAATAGAAACATTTTGTTACCATAATTAAGAATAAAAATGATTTATGAGGTGGAACCAAGATACAAGGGTAGAATTTCCAAAGAAACTATAAAATTAATATGTTTTTCTGATATTTAAACCATATATTATCATAAATTTTAATACCTAGACATTTGGATCCACTTTCCCATGACAGTGACCGCATATAATTGAAATCTTATATGAAATAACATGTATGTCCCACCTCTCACTTATAAATTGGAACCTCTACTCCTAACTTTTTAACACTATTTGAAACTTATATCCTAGAAAATAACTACTAAAAACCTTAGTATAATACTTTATTTAAGCTCTTATGATTTTATTTCTTATTGTAATTCCTATTAAATATTTTTATCCATAAAAAATGATTAATACAGTTCCATAAATTTACTGATATTTTATTATGATAATTGAAAAATTATTTTACACCCATTTTCCATCAAATGGGAAATAAAAGTATTTCTTAGGTGTATGTTTGGAATATCGCCTCCATATAGGGATATGATTAATTTCACATTAATATCTTTAATAGATGGTTATTATTATGGATTTTATATTTATATTTAATATTTATTGAATAATTATTTTTCTATAATTATAATATCTTTTTTACCTATTTACCTTTCAAACTATTGGATGATGATAACGTCGCTCATGTGCACCTATGGATTACCACCAACATATAACGATGCGATTGATTTTCTATTTATCATTTACATGGATAGTAAAAATGATAGATAAAATGAATATATATGATATTTATGATATAATAATGGCTCTTTGTTGGGTAATTTTCTTTTAAGTTTCTTTTGTTTCACCCATCGAAAAGTAGAAAATATCACTCATGAATACATACGGACAACCATTTTCTTATAGTGATGTAATTAATTTTTCCTCTAAACTTTATATGAATACATAAAAATACCAATATAATTAACATATATGATATTATATCATTATTAAAATTTTGGATATGAAGTAACCACGATCAAAGAGAAAGGACCATCACCACCAAACCAAAATATACAAGAAAAACAATGTAGTTAACACCCAAAATGACAGTTAAAATGAATTATTGTTAATGTAATGTTGATAATATGTTATAAGTAAAACATGTATGTAATTATCAGTGTTATTATGGTTATTTCAAATAATTAAAATAAATTTAAATTTATTACACATGTGTTGAATCACCTAATAAGTAATAAAAACTTAAGTTATGAGTTTTATGTTACAATATTATTTTATCAAGGAGTATTTATGAATAAATTGTTTTATTATGAAATTAGATGATCTATCTACCCCAATTTTAATTAATTTACTTACCATATATTTATTTCTAGAGATTACATGTTTTAATTTAATTTTTATCTCTCTAAATACTCAATAGTTAATGATAACATTTTTAAGTAATAACTTTCTTCATGTATCTCTTCAATCAATATTAATTTCTTCAGTGTCCATATTGTATTTTAAAAAATTCCCATAATCTATTATTATTCTAAAAAGATTCATTAAATTAATTTTTACCTATTTTTTAATTTCTTTAAAAATATTTTTAAATATTCTTATTTAAATTTTCTTAATGAATTACTTATGATTTTTTTGAAATTATTAAAGTATTTTTTGTTTTAAAAGAAACCAAAAAAAAAATTTCCCAACCCTAATGAGTATTATTTTATTTTAATATTTTAAAATACATTTCCTTGGTTATTTTTAATGAATTTTTGTCATTAATTTTTTGGAATTTTATAGATATTAAAAAAGTGATTTCAAAATGAATAGGGTATTTTCCTCATGAATTGTTTTAATGATCTTCAAATATTATTTTTCATATATAATGAAATAATTTAATATTACTTATGATTTACCAAGGATATGATGAAATGTATTTATCCTTATTATTTGTCTATATTGTTTATTATTATAATTGTTAAATCTTTATGAAAACCATATACTTTTCACATATTATGATATATTGATATGATGACTTCTTTATGATATTGTGGTACACATATGTATGGTTTTCATTATGTTATGGGTGGACCAAAAATTATATATCTTTCTAACGCATTGGTTATGGAAGTATATCTCATCAAATAATAAGGAATTGAATTGAAGGTGGACCTCATTCAGTATGGGACTTTGTCTACTAAGATACTATTGGTAGTAACCTCAACCAAAGAAATGATAAAATTGTGAGTGAACCAAATACACTATGATAGTCTTGGTAGTGATCCTTGAATAAAGAAATGACTTTATATGCTTATTTAGATTCTAGAAACTTATGTATTATGCTTATGACATGTTCTCATGACTACTGATTGATCATTGATGATTCAACACTCTTATGTATTTCCCATTTTGAATGATAAATCTTTATTCCATGTTTCATGACTATGACCTATGAATTGATGAGTATTATTATATAATGTTAATATCATATTTAAATTACCTTATTTCTATGTAATTCTCACTCATGGTCATTGATTGATATATTTTATGTTTACCCTTTCTAATCATCTAATCTAAAACATTCTTATATTTCCTTTACCTAGTTTATGGAGAAAGGTTTTATGTATGATATGTCTAAGAAGAGTTATAGTTGTGAGGAACTTAATTTAAAATTATGTAGATTGATTATGTACCATGATTGTATGTATCCATGTTTCTAAAGGCACTACAACTTTTTAGTTATAGCATGGATCATATTAATATGCAATTAATAATATTTTAATAAAAATTAGTATTTATGTATGTAATTTTTGGATCACAATAGTTGGTGTCAGAGAATGGTTTAGTAAATTTTGGAAACTAGGATAAGAAAAATTTAGCGAGAACACTTATGATAAGCATAAGTATAGGAGAACATACAATGTTATTATAAAGTATGTAGTGAGATTTTCCTAAGTAAATGCACCTTTTCCAGGATACTACAACTGGTTGTGGTTTTGGTATATAATTATCTTGTGATAATTACCCCAAAAATATTTGGTTGAGAATATCCCTTCCAAAAATTTGGTACATGAGGAATATTCCCTTACTATTCACCTAGTTTGACACTCATGAGGTATATGCTTAGGTTAATTAAAATTTTATTTAAGAGCCATTATGAAGGACTTGAAAAGATAATGACCATGGATGACCTAGGTTAAACCTAAGGTGTAATGGATTGAAAATAATGTATCATTATTTAGACATCATGTAAATGATTTTAATGATTATATGATTTCTCACTATTATTATATTTTTTTATTCTATGTTTTTTGGTTTTAGTAAAATAATGGAACTAGAAGGAACTTTGTTAACAATGAATGTGATGAAAAGTTAAATGATTAACCTCTTGAGTAATCAAATGTTATGGGAGATCGAATGAAGAATTTTTTTTTTGATTATGGAAATTTATAAATCCATGAATTTTGATGAGCTTCCAAATTAAAAAATAATGAATAAGATGCAGTTGATTACTTAATAAGAAAACACCAAACTTAATTTAATGGGTCCTCTAATACACATATTACTGATTAATAGATCAATAATAATGAAAAAAATATTTTTTAATATCCAGTGCTCCAAAACTGAAATTTTTGTCTTAGTTTTTGATCATTTTAAAGGTGAAGTAGATCAATAGTGTAACCTTATCAAGAATACGAGGCAATGAGATGAAATTGAATCCATAGGTTGGGATGAGTTTATAGAATTATTTTCAATATTTAATTAACCCTTATTCTCTATATGAATATGGAGAAGGTATTACTCAATCTTAAGTTTAAGGATGATGAATCCATCGGTACTTATGAGGAAATACATTGAAGGTACACTTATAGTATTATTATTAATCTAGAAAGTAAGATTTATAGATTTTTATTGGCTTTAAAAATTATTTTAATAGATTTTTCCATAAGAGACTTCATTAGATTTTAAATAAATAATTCAATGCACTATTAAGGAGAAATCTATATTGGATTCAACCATCAATATCATGGCTTTGATAAGAAAATAAATATGGAATTAAATGGAAATTATAATAATAAAAATTAGAGCACAAATTGGATGAGTTTTCGTTTATTCTCAAAGCGTGAAAACAAGAATAGATGAAATTTATTTAAGTATACACTTAATTTTATTTACATTTTTAAATTAAGGAAATCCAGAAAAAAATACCAAATTAATGTGAAGAAGTTATCCAATGATGAAAATGGAAAAAATATGCACATAATGCTAAAACCCCACTCAAATGATATAAACGGTAGTATAATGAAAATAATGATAGATAATGCTCAAAACCAAGAGTTAATGATGATGATCAATGTATACAACCTTTTAATCCTAGAGAAAAATTTGAATATCATTCCCTCACTATTATTGATATAGGGTTCAATAATGATGTGGTGAAAGGTACACTTACCATACACTTCAGAACTAATAATGTCTTATTTGATTCTAGATCTACCTACTCTTTTCTATCAAAATAATTTTCTAAGGCTATCATTTTTTCACATAAATTATTATATGGTGAAATAAACGTAAAAAATCATAATGGCATGGTGATTGTATATCAATTCTATTAATATTTCCATCTGAATTTTATGGGAATGTGATCCCTGAAAATATTTTTATTCATCCAATAGTTTAATTTTAAGTTATTTTGGGAAGGGATTAAATTTATTTAGATAAATTCTATATAAATTATCATTGATGGGAAGTCATATTTGATATTATGAACCAACATATGATTATTTATCAGTGTGATGATAAATATGAACTCATAATGGAAATTAAATACATTGCATGGGTCTTAATTCCTATTTTTAATGGGCATTTATATTTTATAGTTAGGGAGAAAATAAACATCAAATATATACATATTTTATTAGGGGTATTTGATGTATTTATGGAAGAGTTACTTAGTCTTCCTCTGAATAGTGAATTCAAATTTTTAATAGAACTGATACCCAATGTTACACCAATTTTTAAAACACATTATTTAATTGTTCTAATTGAGTTATAATACTTAAAGAAGAAACTATAGGAGAATCTTGGTAAGGGGTTCATTTATAAAAGTTTTTCACAATGGGGTGAAATATTACTTTTTTTTATGAAAATAGATTGATCAATAAGAATTTACATTTATTATCAGCAACATAACAATATCATAGTCAATAATATGTTACCTTTTCCCCATAATGATGATTTGTTCGATCAATTATGAGGAGATAAATATTTTTCCAAGATCAGTATTCAATTCGAATATTATAAATTGTGGGTCAAAAGTGATTTCATACATAATACAGCATTCTAAGAAAAGTATAAATACTATGAACGTATAAAGATGGTAATTGGTCTTACTAATTCCCCCACTATCTTCATGTATTTAATAATTAGAGTCTTTAGATATTACCTTGATCTGTTTGTTTGAATCATCATAGATGATATTTATATATATTCCAAAAGTAAGGAAAATCATGAAGATCACTTGATAATTGTATGAAAGACCATAATTAAGGAGAAAAGTTTTGAAAAATTTACCATGTGAAAATTTTGGTTTCATAATGATTCATTTTTGGCTCATATAATCCCATGTGAGGGTATGTCGGTGGATCCATCAATGATGGATGTTATTGAAAAATGTCCTCGACCATCCATTATGACTGAGATCTCTAGTTTCTTGTATTTTAAATATATTATTGATACTTTGGGAATAATTTCTCTAAACTATATAATCTACCTCCAAGTTAAATCAGAAGGGAGTTTAGTGTTTTGGATGTTTGAATATGAATAAAATTTTAATGAACTGAAGAGATGGTTGATGGGTGCACATATTCAAACAAATCCATGTATCAATAAGGGATTTCAATTTATACTGAGAACTTGAATAAAGGGTTTATATGTTTTATCATGAATAATGATATGTTGATAGCTTACACCTCAAGCTAATTGAATATTCATGATAAATATTACCTAACTCATGAATTGGAGTTAGAAGTGGAAATATTTTTATTAACTACAGGGAATATTATCTTTACAGAGAATGGTGTTTCATATATAATAATAATAAAAGTTTAACTTATATATTCACCAAAAAATAGTTGAATATATTCCATAGAATATGGTTCTAGTTTATTATTTATCATGACTACTTAATACATTACAACCATATAAAAGGGAACAAGGTGGCTGTTTCATTGAGTCGAAAGGTTTATGCCATCTTATCTATGATTAGGATCACAAAATATCCAATATTTATGGACTTAAAAAAATTGGACCTTGAAATCATGAATGAAAGGGATAAATATTATCTTTCAAAAATAAATCATCAACCATTTATCAATGAGAATATTAAAGAGGTTAAAAAGGATGATGTGAAGAAATAAAAGTAGTTGAGAAATTTTCCTGAGTTCAACCTTTGTTGTGTTGGAATTATATCATCAAAGAACTGATTATGTGTCCCATCAACACCTAACATGAAGAAGCAGCGATTGTAATAATATCATATATCATCATTACCAATTCATCCTTAAAGTACTAAGAGGCATAGAGATATGAAATTTTTTTTCTAGTGGTAAAACATGAACAAAGATGTTTTAGAGTATATATCTCAGAGCTTAGTATGTAAAAAAATTAAGGTTGAGAGACAGAAGTTTTAGGGTACTTTACATCCATTACTAATACCCAAATAGAAATTTGAAAACATCACCACGGGTTTCATCATCACGCTCCTTAAAAAAATCTAATGTCTGTAATGTTATCTGGGTTATAGTCATGTGAATTATAAAGTCAACATACATCAATTTTGTTAGAGAATATTTCTATATTGGTATAAATTCTAATATATATATTAATTATGTATAGAGGTTGTATGGATTACCAAAGTTTATTATATTTTATTAAGATATGAGGTTTACCTTGATGTTCTAGAAAATTCTTCAGCAATGTTAGGATACAAAGCGGTTTTTTAGTAATTCCTATCATCCTTAGAAATTTTTTCAGTCTAATAAAACTATTCATACCCTAGAAAATATATTTAGATCCGATTATTTTGATTTCAAAGGAGGTTGAGATCAAAACCTTCCTCTATTTATGTTTTATTACAAAATTAGACTTCAATCGAGCATTTAAGTGAATCCTTATGAATCCCCTTATGGAAATAAGTGTAAAATATCAACATACTAGGATAAATTTGGATAAATTAATCCATTGGTACTTTAGATATAGGAGGAAATAGTAGATAATGTTAAATATATTCATCAACAGATCAAGGAAACTTAGTGTATAAAAAATTATTATGTTGACAATTGCAATTGAGATATAGAATTTGAATTTGGTGAGAAGGTTTTCCTATGAATTTCCCAATTGAAGAAGGTATGAGGTTTATAAATAAATTTAATATGATCCCTAGTTAATTTTTTTTGAGATTCTTGATCATATTGGGATGATTGTGTGTCGCTTTTCACTCCTACCAAACATCTCCCAAGTTCATGATGTGTTCCACATATCTCTCTTGAGGAAGTACATACATGATCCCTCAAATGTACTGAACATAGAGGTTATACCACTAAATAATGATATTTTTTATGGAGAATAACCATTATAAACATTAGATCATAGAGATACATTTATATAGAACAAGACTACTAAGTTTGTTAATTTTTTTTGGAGAAATCATAAATTTTGAGAAGCAACATTGGATATCGAGGATGTGATAAAGCAGTGATATTATCATTTATTTATATTAGAGTAATGTAATTTTGAAGGAAAAATTAATTTTAATGGGTTTATAATGTAACACACTAAAATTTTATATGTATTTCCTTTGAAATAAACTTTAAGTATTTGATAACCCACTTTACACGCAACCCCGAGTATACATAAATAGAGATATAGTAAACCACTATAACCTAGACCCGAAACTAGAATGTATAAATTATTATAATGACATTTTTTTAAATATTCACAATGTATTTAAATAGTAAAAATTTATTTATTAATGTATAATAATTAAATACTCAATTTTAAGCAACGTCATTTTATGCTTCAAGAGCATGCCTTTTTTTAAAAATTGGTTTTATCATAATTTTTACTCATGAACATTATAATAAATTTATATTATTTTTTATAAATTTTATTTTCATAAATTAATAGATTTTTTTGAATCATAATTTCAATATTATCTTGTGGTGAATTTTAGGATTTTTCAAAAAAGATCTATTTTTTAATGAATTATGAAAAAAATACTGATTTTTTTATAAAAACTGTTAATTATTTTCAAGAAAAATCACCATTATTTTTTTTAAATTTTGTCATAAAGTAAAATATGAATCCATTAATTAATAATTTTTTAATTAATAACATAAAAATAATCATTGTACTTTATTTTGATATAAGTTCATTTTTGGGCTTAAAAAAATATTTTTCTAAAAAACTAATTTTATGCATATAAGGTGTATTTATATTAATAAATTAAATTAATATTTATTTCATAATTATTTTAATGAAACATATAGATTATATTTTTAAAAAATTTTTTTAACATTCATTCGATTATTTTTACAAGGAAAGGAATGAAGGTAAATAATGTATTATACATAAAGATTCAATCTTTAGAAAAAAGATTTCATTTTAGTCTGCTCTCATGTTTGAAATTTAATTCTTAATTATAGAGAAATTTAATCTAGTATATTTGATTCCATATTTTTAATAATCATAATTAATATAATTTAATAGAGTGAATTTAATTTTTTGGTCAGAGTGAATATTAAAAACAATAAAATTTTGTTACCAGAGTTAAGGATAAATAAAGTTTATAGAGGGTTAAACCAATATATTAGGGTCGAATTGATACAAAAACTGTTAAATTATTATTTGATGAATATATTTCGACAATAAATTATCCTAAATTATAATACATGGCTATTTGGGTGCACTTTCCCATGAAAGTGACCTTATATCATTGAAACCTTTTAAGAAATTTCATGTGTTTCCCCCCTCACATAAAAGTGACCTATCCTCTTCCATTATTCATAAAATTTGAGCCTTATATATTAGAAAATACACACTCAAAAAAATTTCTAGAATATTCTACTTCATAAATTTAATTTTTGTTTTCTTCTAAGACTAACCCTTCAAGGATTAAGGAGTAAACCAAAGGAGGTCTCTTAAATAATAGGTATAGATCTTCATCGATGTCCTTTGATTTTATTTCTACTTATACTTCCTCTAAAATAATTATATCCATAAAAATGGTAAATATAGTGTCATAACTTCTGGAATATTTTTATGATGAAGGAACAACCATTTTACACCCCTTCTCCATAAAATGGGAAATGAAAGTACCACTCATGTGTAGTGTGGACTACCACCTTCATATAAAGATATAATTAATTTACCATAATCATATTTAATGGTTCATTATTTTGATTTATTTATTATTTATATATTATATTTATAGAAAAATTATTATTCTATAATTATACTATATTATCTACCTTCTTACCTTCAAATCTATTATAAAATTATAACGTCGCTTGTGTGTAAGTGTGGACCACCACCACCACGAAGCAATACAATTCATTTTTTGTTTATGTTTTAGTTGGATTGAAATATAGATATATTCAAGGACTATATAATATATTTATGATATAATAATGTTTCTAAAATGTTTAATTATCATTTAACTTTATTTAATTCTATCATCAAAAAGTGGAAAACATCGCTCGTGCGTATGTACGGACTACCGCCTCCATGTAGTGATGTAGTTTATTTTTCATCACCACATTATATAAATGGAAATAAATTTATATATAAGGAATATATATTATATTTATATCATGACTAACATTATTTATATAATACCCTATGATTTTATGGTATTTATATTTTTAAATATATTTAATCTATTTGGTAGCTTATGTTCCACGCACAACCGATCTTAAAAAAACCCCGAAATATTATTAGGACAATTTTAACATTAAACATAAATTAAATGGTTTTAATAGGATAAAAAATATTAGGACATACCTATATATATATATATACGTCTTAATCTATATAAATTTAATTATTAATTCTTAGGAATAAAAGACTCAAATTTTAGTAGAGTCATTTTATACATTTTTTTTCAAAAATGTTTTTATTACTTTTTATGAGATAATAATATATTCCAATTAAATAAAATTTATTTTATAAAAATAACTTCATTTTTGAAATCATGATATCAATATTATCTTAGGGTGAAATTTTTGGATTTTATTTGAAAATAATTATTTTATAGTGAATAGGGAAAAATAATTTTTTTTGAATATGTATTTTTATTTCAACTATTTGAAAAGTTACATTTTATTTTTAAATGGTTTAAAAGAAAAAACATTTATCAATAATACAATTATGTTCATTTGAATCAATTTCATGGTTTAATTTTGAATAATTCTTTTTTATACTTGAAAGGTCATTTTTCTGAAAAATGCCTTTCTTCGCATTTTTTAGTTATAATTTTAAATTAAAATTTTAAAATTACATCTATTGAATTTATAAAAATGGGATTCATATTTTGGTTCTTCTGTTTAAAATTTATTAAATATTTACCCTTTATTTTTGGTCTATATGAATAGTTCCCTTAGTAATTTTTTGTTACAATGGTAAATGGTAAATCAGTTAATTAATTATAAAAATAAAATTATAAGGACTGTAAAATGACACAAAAAGTTCCATAAATATTATTGGATGAGTAATTACCATCCATACACATAACATATTTGGTTATATATAATTTTATGTCAATTTGGTTTAGATTATGACCTTTATTGTATTTTATTCCAAGAAAAGTCAAGCATGTCACGTTCTTGTTTTAATAACTATAAAATTTTAATATTGGGTCATTCAAAGGATATGTTATATTATACTTAGTCTTTTATATTTGAAATATTTATCCCTAAAATGGAAATTAATTTTTAATTTTTAGTGAAAAAATAATTAAACTAAATTCTTACACAACACTGATGTAGTAATTATTTAATTAATTGAATAATCAAATAATTTGTATTAAAAATAATTGAATTAACCTAATTTAAGATATTTAAGGTGGTAAAAGAATTATAGATATTACAATGACATGTTTATAATATAATAAAATATTTTTTTTCAAATTTCACATGCTGTATTGATGTTTTTAAAGTCAAAGTAATGAATTCTATCAAAATTAAAAATAATGATATTTTATTAGATTAATAAATTATAAAATTAATTAAAAATCATAAAAATATTTAATAAATAAAAGGGTAAAATTTATTTTTTATAATTTAGTCTCATATTCCTTTATTTTCCATTTGAATCTATTTTTCTTGATTAAGACTTTGTAATATTTTAAACTTTTAAGAAATTATAATTTTCTCCTTACCATCTCTTTTAAATTTAAATCCCTTCTCTCAATCATGCACTACACATTGAACCATATATCTCAACAAAAATATCCCCATTTATCTTTTATACATGCTTAGTTATTTTATTGAGGTTATTCCCATTCAAAAAATACCTACCTTTGGCCCATTACGAGAAGTTATGAAGGGGCTCCATCGTAGAAGAAACAATTTTCCTTACCGACCCTTTCAGATTAATTTCATCTTCTACCTCATATTAATATGTTATACCCATAATAGAATAATTAGTTCAATATTATAAATATTCCAATATTTTATTTTGATTACAACATAAACAAATTCCACCTTTTATTCATCCTATGTAAAATGAAAACATTAGGCATGTGTACAGCATCGCGGTGAGCTGAGGAGTTGATGGCCGAGAATCCGAGGCTGGAACATTGAATTTTCTGATCGTGAGGGTTTCTTGATTTTTGGGTGCCTTTGATTCTGATATTTGTTAATGTTTTCATTTGGATGGACTGAATGTTTTCCCAACGTCTAGGCTGCAGTGGTGATGGTGGTTGTTGCTGACTGCGGCGACGATGGTGGTTATTGCCGACGGTATGGCTTACGCTGCATGGGGTGTGGCTCGAGGTGACGTTCTACCCGAGATGCCTCAGTACTTGCATTTTAAATGTTGGCATGGTTTATGAATTTTGAATTTGAATGGTTGAATATGTGGTTGGGGTGTTTGTTTGTGATTTTGGTCAGCTTTTATATGGTTACCGGTAACCCATAGACCGGTTTTGAGAAAATGAAAAAAATGATTTCTAGCAACTTATAGTGTCCACGTAGCAATGTAATTTGTTTTTCATATTCACTTTACATGAATGGTTATAATGATTTTAATAATGGATATATATCATTATTTTTATAGTATATTTATCTGTTAAAAGTAATATATCATAAATTTCTCAACCCATTCATCATTTATGGAATGATACCGTCGCTCGTGCATACATATGATTTACCGTCTCCACGAAGTGATGCAACTCATTTTCAATATAAAATTTTAAAAAATGGTTTTAAAAATGTATTAAATAATTAAATATAGTAATAATATAATTAATAACATTAGGGATATAATTAATATATATCCCATCCACTTGCAATGGAACATACATGAAAAAACATGCATGAAAAAATAGAGCAGTTAACACCAGAAACAATTGTAATAATGAAATATTATTCACGGGAAGGTGGTGTAATTATTTATATGGATTATATATGATCTTAAAAATATTAATATTATTCTAGTATAAATTAATAACATTATTAAAACCATTATAAATGATATTAAATCACATTTAACTAATGGAAATCACAAGGTAAGGGATTTTTAGTCTCACTTTTATTTTAGGGAGATTTATTTCATATTAACTGCTATATTATTTTGTGTGATATATATACTTCCATTTTAATATTTTATATCATGGAATTTCTTATATTCATTATATTTAAATTTTATTCTCAATTTATTATTTCAAGTGTCTTATTATATGAATGTTACAAAATCATAAATGGTTTATTTTACAGCCTTTTCATTATTCAAGATTGTTTATGTTTGAGCCCCTACTGGGGAACATTTCTCTTCCTTCTATATGTTTTCTAAAAGTTTTGAAAAAGGATTTTAATATTCACCTATAATTGTTTAAAGTCACTTTAAAACTTGTATTATGTTTTAATTTGTATTTATGAAAAATTAATCTTCAAATAATTTTCCAAATGAGGTATTTTGTGACTTTTCTAACAAAAATAGAAAATAATTTTTTTATCATATAAGGATTGAGATAATTTTTCTACCCTTAATATACTTTAATGATTTAAATATTACTTTACAATTTTATAAGGTCATTTTCAAATAATTTTTTCCTTCATATTTTCACAGTTTCTTTTAAAAATTGAATTTTAATGTAAAAAAGTTATTAACTTGAAAAATGTTTTCTAAAATTTTTATGGTAGTTTTATTCATCGCTGAAAAAAAATTAATTTAACTATTAACCATTGGTTATATGTTTTAATGATTCCATCTTTTGAAGCATTATATTTTTTGGGATAATTGGATATTTTATTTCAATGAAATATCCATATTCCTATATAATGGATATGATTATTTCTATATCTATATACCATTTATACATATGGAGTTACAATTAAAAATTATTTTATTTTATAGATAATTATTGATAAATCTATATTATTTACTTAATATGGATATTTTTTCATAAGTGATATTTTTTCATGAATTAAATTAATGATTTCAAAATATGAAAAATGCATAGGGAATGCGGTGATGTTTGGGGAATTAAATTATATACCCGTATATGCATATAAAGGTGTAATGAGACAAATTAGTTGGAAAAATTAAATTGGTTTTTTTAAATAATTATTAAAATGTATTTTGAATGGTCTTTATAATATATATACCATGATGTATTAGATCATTCCATCCAATATTCAGCATTTCCATCATTAGAAATATAGTTATTTTTAGTCATGAAAATTTCACTATGTTATTATTTATGTATTTAGATTGGGTTATTGATTAAATGATTTTTCTAATTATTTACATTTCCATAATTTATATGCCTTATTTTATTATTATTGAGACGTGACTAATTAAATGAACCATGCGTTCAACTATTTACCTTTCCATATTGATTATGCATTATTGATTCATGATATATTATACTGTATGTAACCCTTATTAATCATTTGATCTAACTATCAATTTTATTCCTTTCCTTATGATATAATGGAAAATCCTTTTAATGAGTTCATGGATGATGAATTTCTTCCATTAATATGTTTTATGTATTATCCTAAATATAAAATGTGTGTCATGTATGTATCTATTTTTCCAAAACTATTAGAATGACTAGTCCTTTTGGATTTTACTACATGACTGTGTTGAAATATAATAATGTGACTACTAACTCTAAGATTCTGGTGTTAGGGTTGGTATAGTCGCAATCAGATGAAATTTCATAGAATCCTTGGGTACTATAGCAAAAAGACCAGGAAATGATGGAATCTAACCCTAAGAAAATTAAATAAAATAGTAGGAGAGTTAGGAATACAAGGGGTTATTACATAATCGAGTGTACAACACCCCACATCTATCATCCTCCACAAGTGAGGAACAATAATCAAGCACTGTGAAAGACCACATTCTATCAAGATCAATAAGTGCCCGCTTTTCCAGAGCATCCGCCACCTCGTTGGCCTCCCGATAGACATGTTAAACCTCTCAGCGCATTTGCACGACCTTGTTGAGACAATCAACCCATTGAGGTAGCACGCACTAAGGCACATTACATATCTTTCTCCTCAACGCATGAACCACAAACTGGGAGTCAGATTCAAGCCATATACACTTCCAATTAAACCGGATAGCATACCTAATAGCATATATCATGGGCCAAATTTCAGCTTCAAATGTGTTTCCAATTCTAATGGCATGGTGGAAGAATCCCTTCACAAACCCACGGTAGGTCCGGAACACCCCCCGCACCCTGATGTAACTGGTGCGCCCGATGCAGCCCCATCAACATTCACCTTGAGACAAGGCACAATGGGTGGAATCCACCGAAAATGTTTCAGCATTCGAGGCTTGCGCAGCCGACCCGAAACACCAAGCTTTCTCAGAATTTGGAGATCATCAACAGTGTTAGACATGGCGCCATCCTGGACCATTGAGGCAGTATAAACATACCTATAGAGAGACATCATACCTTGATGTATCGTGGAGTGTGCATCACCAAACAATATGCAGTTCTGAGATTCCCAAATATCTACAATAATAGCCGCAACAGCCACCAAAAGCAAGTTCTGAATTTTCTCACTGCATTTATCATACACCATGCTGGAAAATAGGTCCAGAACCGGCCTACATGTGTTAAATACATTCCCAAACAGATAGCCAATGTAATCCGAAAGCTTCTTGGCACGCCTGTAGTCTGTGAAGACATGCTTCATCGAGTCCTCCTTAGCCGTACAAATGGAACACATAGAGGCCATTTGCAGGCCATCCCGTTTGAGAAGGCCAGTTGTTGGCATTATATTTTTCCACAATATCCATATCAAGAAGAACATAGCAGGCCGAATGAAGCCAACTTTGAAATGAAGCAGCCATGCCGGTGTAGGAGTTAGACCCCCACAAACTGTCCTACAAAAATCCCTACAGTTAAACTGCCTAGTTTTGGCATGGACCCAAATCCGAGTATCAACATACATAAAAGCATATCCATTGATTTCATTTTACACCTGCACAGGAATGTCAAAAACAAGAGCATGAATTTTTGAAAGAAAGGCCAAGATGGACATATGGGATGCATCCATTGGAACATTAATATCACGAAGGGGCTGTGTGAGACACTTTGTTGTCCAACAATATAGGGTGGAATCCCTACAAACCAACCATTTAGTATCCTGCACTATCCTCCCATAAGCATGCTTGAGAGATGCCCAAACTGATAAGGAAAGATAATATTTGAGAATCCTACTTGTAATTCGATTTAAAAGGAAGTCATCATCATCTTCATGTGTGATCAGGTTCCAAGTGAATTTCCCAATCAAACCATCATTGAAGGTGCGGAGGTCCTTTACCCCAAGGCCTACCATCTCCACAGGCTTTATGCATTCCTTCCACGCAACTGTGATCAGATTCCATTCATGTGGTGACCCCATCCATATAATGTTTCGAACCATGCTTTGAATCTCCTTAATAAGTCATCTCGGCCATCTATAAAGGGAGAATGAATAAACAAACTTCGATGTGATCACAGAATTCACCAGTAATACCCTCTTGGCTAGTGACATGGCTTTTCCCTTCCAACTGGCCAACTGATGTATAAAATCAGTAGAAATTCCCTCAAAATACTGACTTTTCACCTTTCACCAAAATAGTAGGACCCTAAGATATTAGAAAGAAAGTGATCATGTCTTCACCCCAAGATACCTTATAATTATGTTTCTTTTTCCAACCGGAACCCCATTCCCAAAGACGATCGAAGACATATCCCAGGTAATGTCCTGGCCATCCACCTCCCCATAATGACTGAAGAGGGCCTTAATTGAGTATATAGTTCTCCTTGAAGCTTGTCAAAGTAATAATATGTTGTCTTCATAAAAGAGATTAGATGGGGCCTACCCACTCACACCAGCCCTGATCTGCTTGTACCATCCCATTTGACCAAGTTCGTTGATACACCTACTAAGATAATCCTCTACAAGTGTAAAAAGAATTCCAGAAAGTGGATCACCTTGCCTCACCCCCCTGGTGTAAGGAAAAAATCCCCTCGGGACCCCATCGACCCAAATTGAATGCCTTGTAGAACTAAGAATAATGCAGGTCATGTTCACAAATCTAGAAGAGAATCCATACCTCCAGAGGACATCCAAGAGAAAATCCCATTTCAACTTGTCAAAATCCTTGGATATTTCAATATTGATAGAAAATTTCACTTCCTTTGACTTCCTTCTTAGAAGGCTGACACTCTCAGAGGCCATGAATAGGAACTTTTGGATGTTCCTCCCATGGACGAATCCAAATTGGTTCATGGTGATCATACCATCAACCATCCCACCCAACCTTCTCATCAAGATCTTACTGATAAGTTTGGGCATTGTGTTCCCAAGAGCCATCGGCCTGAAGTCCTTGATGTCAAGGGCATTCTCTTTCTTGGGGATGAGCACAATAAAACATGAGTTCATACCATGTGGCATGTAATAATGAGAGAAGAAGTCCTTCATGGCCTGCTCAATATCATTATGCAGAATGTCCCAATAGAACATGAAAAACATGTTCGTAAATCCATCAGGGCTCGGGGCACTCTTCCGGTTGAGAGAGAGGAGGGAATATCTAATCTCATCTTTTTATGGGGAAGCAGTTAGGAGCTTATTCGACTGATCATCAATGTATGAGCTGATGTTTTCCACCATACAATGAATATTGGGCTGCCCATTATCAGAGTATATGCCCTTAAAGTACTCAACCACAGCCAATGCAATCTCATTCTCCTCCATGTAGAGTTTCCCATCAATGCTAATAACCATGGTCCCTCCCCGCACCCTCTTTTCTTTGTGAAATATATTGATGAACTTAGAATTTTTTCCCCATCCTTTAGCCACCGCACATTCAATTGGTTCCTGACCAATCTTTCCCTCACCATTAAAAGATCGTTGAGATTGTTGTGGGAAGAAATTTCTTCTCTTGAAACTCTCAAATGTTGCCCCTGACCAATCTGAATTCTGGCCAACTCATCCCTTGATTTCTTGATATTCTCATCCAGTTTTGAAAAGGAATCCCTGCTCAATGCTCTTAGCCGCCCCTTCAAATGCTTATGTTTCACAATCATTCTTTGTAGCGGACTTCCAATTGTGTCAAGTTTCCATGTTTCTAAAACAAGTTCCCTACAACCTGGCATCACAATCCATCCATTGTTGAAATGAAAAGGAATAAGGACTGACCTTGTCACCTGATTCTCAACATAAAAAACAATTGGGTTGTGATAAGAGTGGTGCTTAGGCACTGTGAATCCGGAAATACCATGTGTTGTAGCCTGATCATCAATATGAACATAAAATCTATCAAACTTGATAGCTTGTTTCCCTTCCCAAGTGTATCTACACCATGTGAAATCATCGCTAGAAATTGAAACTTGATCCAGATTGTAGAAATCAATATAATCAAAAAATTCAGTGGTAACAATCCTATTAAAATTTGTTCCAGTTTTTTCCTCGGGCTTCAAAATAGTATTGAAATCACCAATAAGCAACCATTTTCCATCCTCCTAGAGATTACTTTTATCACCTCCCATAAATCCCTCATTTTGATATAGGAGTTGGAAACATAAACAAATGATAACGAAATATTCTGTCCAGAAATGGTACAGTGCACCAGAACACTTTGAGGACCGTTGTCACATGAATTAATCTGCAGGGTGTTATGCACTAACACCCACAAGTGATCCATCGATGATGCAGACTGACTACTGGCCACAAAACTGTATCTTAGTGAGTACCACCTGAAGCCCTTCTAGTTATCAAACAGAACTTTAGGTTCAACAATACTGACAAACATTTCTTTTTAGGTCAAGATATAATGTCGAAGGGCCCTGACCGTACGGGAGTTCCCCAGTCCTTGACAATTCCAGTACAAAATATTCATTTCTTAAAAACCATACCTCTTGTCAGAGGTCTCCCTTTCTTCTCCACTGAGGATTGAATGTGACCTTTTTTTTTGACCTCCCTATCCCTTCTTCAGGCCATGCCCAGGGACAGTGGCTTTATAATGCTCCTTGATTACCTTCTTTGCTACGCTGGTATACTTACCCTTACCTGTACACTATTTTTGGGCAGCATTGTTAGTAGTCAGATCATCCACTCGACCACTATGATCCACAGTAGCCTCACCCGTACAGACTGGGTCTAATTTTGTAGGTAACTTACCCTCACCCTCTTTGTCTTTCCATCCTCGCCCAGCAGCCCAAACGATCCATACTTGGGTACTATATTTTAAAATAATCATATCTAACATGAGATCAATGATAATTCATTATAGTATTTGAGATTTTTTTACCTTTAGTAGGATTTCATTTTATGTTTTAGTATTCATGATAATTTTGATCTAACTCATTGTGTGACATAATTTAGTGATAGTGTGTAATGGAAGAAAGAGAATCAATACCTATGGTCAATGTAGGAATTTTCATGTTGAGTAAGATAATAATTCTAGTATTGAAACTGAATAGATCACAGCTATATTAGGTCAAATGACATGGGTAATGTATAATAACAGAGCACATATAGTGAAACATGATGTTCCATGACATGATACACCTATATTAGATCATTTTATACACCAAACCCCTATATTTAAGTGGAACTACTTGTCCAGTGGTAACCTAGTAATGAATCATGTCTCTTAAAAAATATTTCTCACATTAGAATGTAATGAAAGGGAAAAAGTCCCACTGTATGTTTATTATCATATAGGTTATTTTGATCAATGGTGGTATTTAATCTAGAATACTATGGAAGAATATGAAATATAACATATGGAGTGGATATTTTTAAATTAATATTCTTTGATTAATATTTCCCTCATGAACAATGAACTGAAATGAATAGAAATTTCATCGTCTAAATTAAAAAGTAGGAAGAAATTGTAGTGGAGTGTGAGGATATAGTTACAAGACTATGATGGTATGATAAAAATTATATATATAATTGAGAGATAAAAATTTATCATTATTAGAAGGACTTAATAAATAACCCTAAAAGGAAATGGTTTCCCACATTTTTCATCATATCATGAAATTGTATTATGTGACATCAAAACCTGGAATGAATTTTCATGATCATATATCTTAAAAGGAAGTCAAGAGAATGATAGGTCGGATAAGAACAATGAAAAAGGTAAATAATCAATGAATAAAATGGGATTAAAAATTACTATCATGTGAAAATTGTGGGAAGAAACATCTAGGAAAATTCATAATGGGAACAAAAAATTTTTATAAGTGTGAAGATAAGGGTCATATAGCCAATAAGTACATAGAGAATAAACAAACCAAATATATCTAGTGATTAAAATTTAAATAAATGCATAATTATTAAAACTAATATTAAAAGAGCCAATGTAATATACTATAGAAGTGGACGAGGGGAGACTTCCAAGTGTATGCGATCACAACAGCTGAAGTTGAAGTCCCCAATGATGTTGTGGAAGGTTAATTAATTACATGCTTAAAATTTTCCAATGTATTATTTTATTTTGGACCCACAAACTCTTTTACAACAGTTATGTTTTCTAACAAAATAAATAATTCCCTTTCACTTTAGGAATATATTTATTAGTAAAAAATCATTGTGGAAGTCTCACTAAATCAAGGATGTGTTAGGTAGTCCCCACTATGACACATAAATTTGGTTTATTTTCTAACCTCTTTATCATAATTATGGTTAAATTTGATATAATATTTGGTATGGATTAGATTTCAAATAATGATAAAAAATTATAAAAAATAAAAGAAATCATGATTCGTGATGAAGGGGTGGAATTCCTTATCTTTATAGAAGAGTCTTCGTCATTAGAGACATTTCAAGATCCACCTATAATATCTATTTTCAATGGAATTCTTAAAGAGGACGAGAAGAAAAATGAAAAAGGTAATATTATAATTAAATATATACCTATTAAATATACATACATTGACATTTTTCAAAATGAATTATATTGACAGCCACTAGAGCATGAAGTTTAGTTTTCCTCTAATTTAATCATTTATAAAAAACCTATATAAAAAACTCCCTATAGAATAGACACTATGGAATTAATGGAGTTAAAAAAAAGAGGATATATATATAGTAAAGGATTTATACTTACTAGTTTTTCACCTTTGGGAACCCCTGTTCTTTTTATTAAAATGAAATATGGATGAACGAGGCTATGCATTGACTATAGGGAAATAAATGTTATTACAATAAATAAATAGTATATTATGCCTCTAATTTATGATTTAGTTGATCAAAATCATTTATCTAATTATTATTTTAATATTTATCTTCATTTTGGGTTTTTAAATTATGATTAAATAAGGATGATATTCCATAGACATCATTTAGAATCAGTTTTGGAAATTATGAGTTTATAGTAATGCCATTTGGAATAACTAATACACCCTATATTTTCATTGATATAATGAATAGAGTACCCAAGGAATATCATGATGTTTTTGTTTTAGTATTTATTAATGATGTCCTATTGTACACTAAATACTATGAGGACCATCATAATCACTCATATATCATTCTTGAGACTCTTATAAGAAAATAGATATATGTAAAAAATTTCAAGTGTAATTTTTGTGTTAAAAATGTATATTTTCTTAGCTATATTATCTCTATGAATGGAGTCTCCGTAGATCTTATTAATAAAAAGGTATTCCAATAATGTAATACACTAATAAATATAAAAAAGGTATGTAGTTTCATTGGTTTTTCCTATTACTACTAGGGATTCATTCTGAATTTTTATATATTCACTAACCCTTTAACTAGGATCACACATAAAGGGGTTAGGTTTTTCTAGACAAAATAATGTGAATAATTATTTTAAGCATTTAATAGAAAATTATAAAATGATTTGATTTTGACTCTACCATAAGAAAATGATGATTTTGTAATATATAGTAATTTATCTAAGATCAGACTAAGTTGATTCCATATGAAGAATGATAAATGCATTACATATGCATTAAGGGAGTTGAAAAGACATGTACCAAAGAATCCAACTAATTATCTTGAGTCACTAGTTGTAATATTTTCTACTATGACATGAAGGCACTATCTCTATGGTGAAATATGTGAGATATGTAAGGATCAAAAGTGTTTTAAATAAATATTATCCAAGAAATAACTCAACATAAGGAAACTATGATGGCTTGAGATATTTATGGACTATGATTTCTCAATACCTTACCACCCAAGGAAATAAAATATGGTATCTGATGCATTAACCAGGAAAGATCATAGAGTTACTACACAAATAAGGATCAAAAGAGTTCATATATTCATGAAGTTATTAAATATATATATGGTAATTATTAATGTTGGGGAGTCACCAATAATTTTTCTAATGAATGAGAAACCATTTTGTTATAAATGATAAAAAACTCTCAATATGATGATGAGAATTTTAAGAATAAAATTAAAGTTATGAATTATGGGAAATTGGAATTCTTTGTTTGTGAAGATAAGATTTTTGAAATTTTGAAAGAGGTGATATTTTCTATAAATACAAGAGCTACAAAGGGAACTATTGGATGATGCTCATATCTCAAATTTTTCTATACACCCTGGTAGTACCAAGATGTATAGGGATATGAGGAAGAATTTTTTGTGGGAAAAAATGAGATAGAAAATTTCTAACTTAATGTCTAGATGATTGGTTTTAAATAAGTGATGGAAAAAAGAAAAAATCCAAGGGGATTAATGAATACTTTTTATATACATGTGTTGAAATGGGATAAAATTATGATGGAATTTTTCACATTAATACTAAATACTCCAAGAAGGAATGATTAGATATTTTTTATTATTGATTTCCTTACCAAATTTTCACAATTCTTTAGTATAAGATATGATTTTCCTCTGGATTGCTTTACATAACTATATATTAATGAATTTTTAAGACTTCATGGTGAATATATTTCAATTGTTTATGATCACGATCTAGGATTTATATTGAAATTATAGAAAAGTATCCAAGAAGATCTTAATAGTGATTTCCATTTATGTACCGCTTACCACTCTCAAACTAATGGATATTCTAGAAGGACTATTCACACATAATAAGGTATGTTGAGATCATGTTCACATTACCTTCAAGGTATATTAGATCAGTATATAACTTTGTTAGAGTTTTTCTATAACAATAGTTTCCATTAGAGTATCCATGTGGGGTTGTATGAAGCATTATATCAAAAAAGATTTCATACTCTAACTTATTGGGACAAAGTTGGTGAGAGGAATCTGGTAGGACCAAAACTTATGTAGGATACAATGTAAAAGGTAAAGACTATAAAAACCCACATCAAATAAGTTCAAAGTAGAAAAAGAGATATGAAAATAACTAGATAAAGGATTTTCAATTTCATGTGTGGGATCATGTATTTCTGAAAGTATATCCCTTGAAGGGTGTCATAAGGTTTGGTAAGAAAGGGAAACTAATTTCTAGGTATATCAAACCATTCCAAATTCTAGAAATAATTGGAGCTTTGGCTTACTATTTAGCAATGCCACCAAGTATCTCCAAAGGTCATGATGTGTTCCATATATTTTTGTTAAGGAAGTACATTCTATACTTGAAAAATGTTCTCACTTATGAATAAATATAATTTTAATATTATTTATCTTACCATGAATATATTATCTATATTATAGACACTCAAGAATAAGTGGCGATAAATGGAACAACTTAGTTGGTAATGGCACATTAGAAAAATCATAAGGCTAAAGAAGTAACATGGGAAACTTAGGAAATTATGATGAAGAACTACCCAGATATATTCATGTGATAAAATTCTGAAAATTTTGAGAATGAATTTTTTTAATTAGGGAATAATATAACACCAGATTAAATTACTGTATGTCTCTTTTAAAATAAATTTAACCACTTCGATAACTTACGTTGCACACAACACCCAGTTTAAACGAACCCCACAATATATTTATAACCATTATATCCTAGACATTAAATTTATGGTTGTGAATAGGATTAAACATATTATTAAACATATATAAAGGATTTTTCCATCTAAATATATCGAATAATTCTTAACAAATAGACACTCAAATTTTAGTAAAGTCATTTTGTACGTTTTCTCTCAAAAATGATTTTTATTACTTTTATTTGAAAATAATATCACTAATTTTTCATAATTATATGAAATTTATTTATGAAAATTAACATCCATTTTTAAATCATCACATCAAAATTATATTAGGGTGGAATTTATGGATTTTTATTAAAGGATTTATTTTTTAGTGAATAATTAAAAATAATGTTTTTTATTAAAAACTGTATTATTATTTCGACACCTTGAAAAGTTACATTTATTTGAAAATGTTTTGAATTTTAATTTGGTTACTAATAATCTAATTAAGTTAATTTTAAAAAATTTATTGGTTTAATTTTAAATAAAAACTTTTTTATACTTAAAAGAGTATTTTTCCTAAATAATGTTTTTCGTTGTATTTTTCAAATTTAATTTTAAATTAAACTCTCCCACACCAGTGTCAGGAATTTTGAAAATGGAATCAATATTTGTGTCTTTAAGCCCCAAATTTATTAATTATTTCTCTTTTTTATTTGGTCAATATGAATAATAACCTTAGTAATATTTGTTACCATAGTAAAAGGTAAATCAGGTAAGTAAAGTTATAAATAAATTGATAAGGAAGAGAAAATGACCCTAACACTTTAAATAAATATTACTTTATGACTAAATTTCTTCTATAATCATCTAAGAATTGGTTATATAAAATTTTTGTGCTATTTGGATGAGACTATGACCATTACAGTATTCTATTTCAGGAAAAGTCTGACATGTCACACTCTCATTTTAGTAACTAAAATTTTTTAATATGGGTTTATCCAAAGTATATGTTACTAAATAAATATAACTTTGAAATATAAAATATTTATCTTTATTTTTGTAATTTTTAATAATTTTCTTTTGAATAAATATTTAACTTCAATTCCGACATAACACATATGTAGTGATTATTTAATTAATGTAATAATCAAATAAGTGAAATTAAAAATTTTATAAATAAAATAATATAATATTTTATGGAGATAAATGAATTTAAAATATTAACATGAATTTTTTAGGATATTATAAAATAGTTTTTTATAAGTTTCCTTTTTTATTTACATTTTTAAAGTCAATGTAATGAAGAGTAGTAAAATTGAAAATAATGATTTTTGTGGGGTTAATAATTTAAGAAATTATTTAAAAATAATAAATGTATTAAAAAATCACAAAGGGGATAAAATATGGTCAATAATTACATCCCCAATGAAATTAAAAGTTGTTTGGAGCCACTTTTCTTGAGAAAGACTTTATTATATTTTACCTTCTAAGAAGTTCCAATTGTGTCCTTCCCCTCCCTTATAAAGGACATCACTTATCTCAATTATTGAATTAAAATTGATTCATATATCTCATAAATATCTTGAAATTTATCTTATTAAAATATTTAGTTATGTTCTTGATGTTTTTAACCTTCCAAAAAATCCACTCTAAGTCCCTGAAGAGAATTTATAAAGGAGTTCCTTTGTAGAAGAGGTAATCATATTTATGGACTCTTTCAAATTTATTTCTTCTTATACCTCATATTGATATAATATATCAAAAATAAAATAAAAAATCCTTAATAGATAAAATTTTAATATTTTATTATGATTTTTATATAACCATATTCTACATTTTTTCCATCCTATGAAGAATTAAAGCACCATGTGTGCGTACGTAGAAGTTACCTTCTCCACACAATGATGTAATTAATTTTCCATAACCACTTTACATTTACGATTATAGTTATGGAAATAATGCATAAATACGATACTTATTACATGATATTGATTCTGTAAAATTAATATATCATTCATTTTAATACCGATTAACCATTAAGGGAATGATAACTTCGCTTGTGTGTATGTGCGACCTATCATCTCCCCAAAGCGATGCGACTCATTTTCCATATCGAACTTCAATAATGGTTCTAAAAATGAATTAAATCATTAAATATGATACTTATAGAATTAATAAAATTATGGATATGATTAATGTATATCCAATTCACATTAAATAGAACTTACATGATAAAACATTCAAGAAAAAATGTAGTAGTTACCACCAAAATCAATAGAAAAAATGAAATATTATTAATGAGTGGGTGAAAAATATCATATAAGGATTATATATGATATAATAAATCTGAATATGATTCTAGAATACATTAATAATATTTTCTAAAACATTATACATGAGGATAAATAATTCTCAACTAAGGGAAAGTGCATGGTATGATATTTTTAAATTCAATTTTATTTCTTGGAGATTTATGAAATATTCACCACTAATTTATTTTATGTGTTGTATATATTTCTACTCGACATGTTATATCATTAAATTCATTAAATTAATTATATTTAAATATCCTTTTCATGTTTTCCATTTCATGGGGCTTATTATATTAATGTTAAAAAATGGTAAGAGTTTATTTCACAATCGCTTCACTATTCAGGATTGTTTATACTTTAGTCCATATTAAGAAATATTTCAATTTCAGGTTCATGTTTATTAAAACTGTTTTAATTTTTTTAATATTCTTATAAAA
This sequence comes from Viscum album, assembly GCA_963277665.1. Lineage (NCBI taxonomy): Eukaryota > Viridiplantae > Streptophyta > Magnoliopsida > Santalales > Viscaceae > Viscum > Viscum album. The sequence continues at coordinate 507,228,358 of OY728159.1, forward strand.
TTGTTCAATGTCATTTTATGAATTTTTTAGCCTTTTCAAAATATTTTAAAAGGTATCTTTCCACCTTTTCCCAATTGAAGTACTTTGGGACTTTTTAAAATAAAGTACAAAATGAATTTATTTAACTTATATAGAATAAGAAGATTTTACTGCTATCATGATGATTTAACATTTTAAATATTAATTTATCATTTTACATGGTTATATAAAAGAAGAAATTTACCTTTATATTTGTTCAGTTTTTTTAAAAGTAAACTTCAATGTAAGAAAATATTTTCCGCAAAAATGATTTTTAATATTTTTATGGTACTTTTATTTATCAATGAAAACAACCCATTATCTTACTTATTCACCAATGGGTATATGATTTAATGATAATAAAATTTGAAGAATTCACTTGTGATCATTGGATATTTTATTCCTCTCAAATATCCATATTATTATATCTTGGATATTTTTATTACCTATGTAGTATACCATTTCTAAATACGATGTTTCAATTTTAAAGTATTTGATTGAATGGAAAATTACTGATAAATCCATATTATTTACTCAATAAAGATAATTTTTTGTAATTCATATTTATTAAAAAATTAAATTGATCATTTTTATATATGAGAAATGCATTAGGAATGAAATTATGGGTGGGGAATGGAATCATATAACACATAAATGCACTCGTAGGTCTCATAAGAAAAATAAGTTTTCCAAAAATAAATGGTTTTTAACGATAATGATTAAACTATTTTTGTTATTATTATCCATGTGATTTTTTTATATAATATTATATGTGGATTGAAATAATTTTATTGATTACATGGATTTTTTCCAATTATTTACACTACCATAATGATTAGGCCTTATTTTCTCATGATAGAAAAGTTATTGATTAAATGAAATGTGTGTTTAGTTATTTACCATGACATATTGATTATGCATTATTGATTGATTATAACTTTCTCTATATGTATGCCTTACTGAGATTTGTGGTCACACTTATTTTGTTTCCTTTCACCAAGATATTAAGGAGAATCCTTTGAATAGTTTCAAATATGTGAAATGTTTTCCATTAATATGTTTTTTTCTTATCCCAATTTTAAAATAGTTGTCATGTAATTATCTATTTTTATCAAATTATTAAATAGAATGTTCATTTAGAATTTGAGTAATTGTATTTATGTCAATGTAAAAAATAGACCATAAAATGTGGGATTCAGGATTTTGGGTTGTTACACTTTAGATTAGAAAACAATGATTAGAGTTCAAGGACTGTAACCATCGATCTAAAACATACATGATAAATGATGTAGTTAATACCCAAAATGATGATGATAATGAAAGTTTGTTAATAAATGAGTGATAAGATTTTATATGTAAATAATTGATGCTATTATAGGTATGATTGTGGTTATTTTATATTATAATAATAAACATGAATGTATTATACATGATATTTGAGCACTTACAATGTACGATATACTTGAGGAAAGTGGTTTATGTTACAATCTCATTTTTACATGGATTATATATGATTAATTTTTTCAAGGATGAAATTATATGATATATTGATTATAAGTATTATATATTTTCTTATCCACTTTTTATTTTATTATATTACATGTTTTATTTTAATTTTTCTCTCTTTAAGTAATGAAGAGTCTAAGAGAATGTTTTTATGGAAACACAGACCTCATTACTCTCTCCAGTTGGAAATATTTTCTTATATGTCAATATTTTATTTCAAATGTTTTCAATAATGTTTTTAATATTCTCAAAATATTTATTAAATTAATTTTTACATTTTTTATAATTTATAGAAAATATTTATAATGTAATATTCATCTTATTTTCCGAACAAAGTACTTCTGAAATTTCTCTAAAAATGTAAAAGGATGTCTTCTTCTAGCATACACTGCATGAATAAAATTTTCCTCAATAATGAATAATATTTTAATTGAATATATTTGTATAAGTTTATTTTATTTTTTTCAAAAAAAATGTTTTCCTTAATATTTTTTCAGTATTTAGATATTATATAAGTGATTTTAAAATGAAAACTGTACTTTGAACATAATCTGTTCTAATGATATTTTAATGTTATTTTTCATATATAATGAAAATGATTGATGTTTCTTATTGTTTAAAAGAGATATGATCAAAAGATAATGTAAATTTTATTTCTCAAGATTATTTATGATTATTATGATGAAATCATTGTTAAACTAATATCCTTTCCACAAGTTCCAATATACTGATATAAGGACTTATTTATAATAATTTAGAATATATATGAATGATTTTCATTTTATGATAGGTCTTCTATGAATTATATATCCCTCCAATTTATTCAGTAAATATGGGTATCTTATTAGGTAAGAAGAACTAGAATGGAGAGTGAACCTATTATAGTAAGGGACCTTTTCAAATAATATTGTCTCATGAGTGAACATTGACCATGGGAATGATAAAATTAGGAGTGAACTTAATCCATAATGATAGTATTGGAATAAATACTCCAGTAAAGAAATTATTTTTTATGATTATGTGAATTCCATAAACTTATGACTTATGCTAATGATATGTTCTAATGGATGTTGATTGATTATTGATGATTCAACACACTTATGTATTATGAATTTTGATTGAAAAAACTTTATTCCATATTTCATGAATATGATCTATGAATTGATGGGTATAATTCTCTAATATTAATACCATGTTATCATTCCTTCATGCTTTTATTATGTTCACTTATGGTCATTGATGGATATCTATTATATTTACCCTTATTGATCATCTGATACCACCTTTTCTTATGTTTCCCTTCTCCATGTTATGGAGAATGTATTCAAGTATAATATTTCTAAGAAATTTTATAGTTATGAAGAAATTAATGGGAAATTATATAGGTCATTTATATACTTTTTTATATAACCATTTTTCTAAAGGTACTAAAAATTTATAGTTTTGGAATGGATCTTATTGATTTTTAATGAATATTCTACTAATAAGAAATACTATTTATGTATGTATTGTTTCAGTCACATAAATTCACAAGAAACCAACTTTTCCATTAGAAACACCTTTTTAGTGGAAACTCAAAACATACTCCCTTTCCATTATAATGAAAACACCATAAAAAAATCTAGAAATATCACTAATCACTTATGAATAATTTTATCCCCTTTATAAAATATAACATAATATAGATATAAATAATAAATAATTCAAACCACATAGAATACCAATTCATTATTTTATATAGTTGAAAAAAATACAACACTATGTACCATAAATTTAATATTATATTCTAACAATTTATTATTTTTTATTTACTAGAAACTCTTATCATAAATGAAGAACCATAATGGTTTTATCTAAGTAAAAGTCTAATTATAAATACAATAGAAAACTATAAGATTAATGATATACTTATCCACCCCCTTTTAACATTATTTTCAGTCCATTTATATTGAAAACAAAAATGAATAAAGACCACATTCTTAATAAAAACTCAGTTACTTAATGAATTCTTAGTTACATTCCATATATAGGTGTTTTCATATGATCAATTATTCACACATTCCTATGCCCCCTTTCAAGAATCCCATCCACATGTATCCTTTGCACCCATTCCAACATTCATGAAGAAAATAATTAATAGTGAATGAGTGGTGTTCAACTCTATGAAATAATCTACTTTTAAATAAGCTGTATGACTCATAGTTTGAAAAAAATAGGGAAGATCCATATGATCAAAGATCATAATTTTGGGAAATAAATAACTTTAAAATATACCCAAGTTTCTTAACTTTCATTTAAGTTACTACATAATTAAATACCAAATATAAAATAATGAGGGATCAGGGTAATTATTAGGATAAGTTTGTTAATACATTCCCCTGATAAGTACTATGGTTTTCAGAAACGAGTAACTTTCAAAATGTCATACTAAGAACCAGATAAAAGGAGGCTAACAAAACCCAATGTTAGGAACTAGTGGAAGTAGTGATGGTTAATATGGCTTTGGAAATTTATGAATCCTAATGATGAGTTGTATACTCTTAGTGCTTAATTAGGTTCAATGAGATGAATTTTGCTTTCATAAAACTCATTTCTCTTGATACAGAAGATTCAATTCTGACGATATATAAAAGTAAAATCATGAGAGTTTTTAGAAGCCTGAACTACTCACTAAAAGAATGTTTTTAGGTATATACTAAATTTAATGTGGTCTAAGGATGTCTATAAATATTTCATTTCAATGTAATTCTCCCCCTGATTTTCCAATTGAAATAGAATAAGAGTTACTAAAAGGTAGCTATTATAAATTAGTAATGGGGTCATTTGAATCAAGAATTATTTTGACTAATCCTATACCACTATTATCTTGTTCTTTAGAATTTATTTTTTCCATTTTGATATCTTGTTAACTATTCAAGTGAAAATTTTGATTCCCATGGATTAGGAAATCATATGAACAATATAATTTCTTGTGTTCCTTTTTTATGTTATTTAATTGTTTTAATTTCATGTTACACTTAGGTTTTCTAATATGAGTGTTTAATATTTTTTAATGTTGTGAGGATGAAGTATATGATGGTTTTCATGGATTATCAATCTTGGAAAAACCTTTAATTACTTATTCTATGTTCCTAAACATCTAAAGATCTTTTTAAAAACTTGAGTTATAGAGCTTTGGTTTTTTAAAAGACACAACATCCGACAAGAACATTTGTATTATAGTATAGTTTAGAGTTCTAATGAAGATCTGAAAAAACAATAACAAAAATGTGGTTTATATAATCATTTGATTTTATTGATTTTTTGGTGTTTTTATATCTTTGATGATTTTAGTCAAATAGGTAAATATGAGGCCAGATAAGTTTTATGGATCAGATTTTGGCTTCTAGAAGAGGAAATTAGAGAATTACCTATTCCATAAGGAACTCGATCATCTTTTGACTAGGATTAATCCAGAAATAATATAAAAGTAGGAGTGATAATGTCTTGAAAGAAATTAACTAGGTTTTTTTGGATGAAATTATCGTAAAATACAATCTTCAACATCCGTGATGTGAAGGAAAATGTTAAGCTTGCAACATGTTTGAGAAGACTTCTATAATGAATAAAGTGTTCATGTTGAGGTTAATATTTTTCGTGAGGATTCTGAATGGAAGGTCAGTGTATAATCATATGAAGGAGTTCATCATGATCAAGCATTAGATAGATTACATTATTTTGGTTTTTAATGAAGGAATGTGGAACGTGAATCTTCTATCATTCCTTCGAGAAACATGATATTTGATGGTGACTATTGTGAGTAATTCAAATGGAATGATGAAATATTTATTTAATAATATTCATGATATGATCTTAAATTAATAGAACCATAATAAGGATATATCAGGTGATACCATAATTGAATTTGGTATTTAAAAATGGGGTACTATAGACAAATAATATAATGGAAGAAAGAAGAAAATTGAATATATAGATGCCGGGGAGAGTCAACGGTTCCTAGAGATTCTATATTTTATATTTATAGATACTTTTTTCTTATCTAACTATGTTTTTAAAAGATAGTTATAAAAATTTAGAAAGAATTATTTTTTCTCATTATCAAATTCCCCACCTAAATGGGGAAGTGATACTTTGGTTCTAAGTGTTTTCAGTTCGATTGAGTCATGGGTTCTTAATTCTGAATATTCATTATAATCATATTTTTAAAGAGGTTGCATGAAAAATTATGTAAAGACTTGAAATTTCCATGGAAATGTTTTTCTTAAATACATGGGAATTCTATGAGTCCTTGAAATTTGACGGCGCATGATTTCGAGTCCTGGTGTGCCCGAAATCAATTTCTAAAGTTTTGTTTGGGTATGTTTAGTAGACGTACGAATGGGTTTTTATAAATTTTGAGCCAGTGCATGGAATTGAAATCTGAGGGCACCGTTGAACTCACAGCGCCGGTATTCTCTTAAGAAGACTTTCACCACGACGGAAGTTGGTCGAGAATAAAAGTTAGTTTTTGGGTTTTTAGTGAATGAATTAAATAAAAAAAAAGTTGTGTAACTTTATTTTTATTTATTGGTTAAAACCTCCACTTGGAAGTTGGAAGTTTGAAGTGTGGGGACCACCCGACCATAACCTCCAATGAGAGGTTATAGTAGTGGGGCCCACCCAAATCGAACCTCCCGCGAGAGGTTATGAAGTGGGGACCACCTGGGACAAACCCCCTAATAATGGTGGGAGAGGAAAACCTCTCAACTCCCCTCATTAATGAGGGAGAGTTTCCCCACCCCCCTCCTTTAATGCGCCAAATCCTCCTCTATAATTTATTGTGCCAACCTCGTGAATTAATTATGTAGAGCCAACTTAATTAATTCAGATTTTTTGAATTCCTATGCCAACGATAGATTTTATAATCTATTACCTTGGCTTCATATTCTTTTGGTTGGATAAAGGATGGAAAATCAGGATTAAATATTTTGAGAGAAAAAGCTCTCACCAACAAAGAATGAACAACACTCCCTATGAAGAATTATCTCCTTTGACCTTCATCCATAGACTCATACCGACATGTGACTTCTTTGAATGACCTTCCCTCCTCATCGTCATCAATGAACCGATGCACGAGCTTGGGATTAGAAGTGTGCGGCGGACACGAAAAATGACGACAACTTCGTCTTCTTCCCCACGACTCTGTCGATGAACAACGATCAATGTAGGGGGTTTATTTTCATGTTAATTCTTTCCTTGATTTTTCTTTTGCGGATTGGGAATGAATCGTTGTAGAGGCTTTATAATTTGAAGTTCATCGTTCTCCTTTCCTGACGGACAGATTTCTATCACCCTAAATGCAGAGGGTGCGGGCCAAACTAACATGGCTCAACTCCCTCCGTCAATCTCTTTTGTGATGTTCTTTAACATGGCGACAAAATTATGAGGCGACGAAAAAGACATGCAATGACCATGCTACCCGTGGTCTCTGCGACCCGCACTGGCCGCCGACCGTGCCATCCTCTGGCTGAACCGATTCGAGCCGCGCCGCGCCCCGGCCGAACTAGCCTCAGCCGCGCCGGGCCCCGACCATGCCACCCTGGCCGCACCCTCTGTCCAACTGAATCGGCCCTGGACACCTCGTCAGCTATCCGAACCGACTCTTCCACCCTGGGCCGAAGCACGATTCCCTCTCAGCCACCCGTACCTCCCGGCCGCCCGCGCCTTCTGGCCACCCGCGCACTCCCGGCCACCCACGCCTCCCAGTCGCCTTGCACCTCCTGGCCGCCGCCGGCCTCCTGCGCACCATGCACTGCCCATGTCCAAACCGGCCTCATCCATATGGGCCATGCCGCCCAAGGTATGCCCCTCGCAGCATTGGACGATTCGGCCTCGGCCATCCGGGCCGAGCTTCCCGAGCCTTTCCCCTCGCAGCGCCGGCCGAACCGGCCTCGACAATCCAAGCCGAGCCTCCCGAGCCGCGCCCCACGCGATGCTGGCTGAACCGGTCTCGGCCATCCAGGATGAGCTGCAAAGCCACGCCCCATGTGTTCTTGGCCATTCCCGCATTCCATGACCCTCGCGGTGCCTCTCGGCCGAACCACCATTGCACCGACCCACGATCGGTCCACGCCCCCATGACCGGTCTGCTCCCTCACACTACTCGCGGCCTTCGCGGCCTGCTGCGCCTAGCCCAGTGGGCCAGGACGAACTCAACGGGTCAGGCCAGGATAAACCAGAACTGGGTTGACCCAGATTAAGTCGGGCTGGGTCGGTCTGACGGGGTCGGACCGGACCCAGGCCCACTACAACCCTTTACTTTCTTTTGGCCAATCATTGGCACCAAACGTTCATTTGATGAACCATCAGCTGCGATGATATTATTGGAGCATGAATGTCCCTTTGTGTACACCCCACTAGTGTTTTGGGTATAGTTGATATACAGTCAGGTTGGATCGAGCACGAATCCAACCGGGCCCCCAGGACTAAAAGGCTAATAACTCATAGACTAGGTGTCCGACTGATGCACCGTCTGTCGCATTGGGTTTCTTTTGGGAAGACGGATCTTTTGGATACATCAAATTGGGACTTCATGGAAGTTGATGTATATACACTTGGCTTGAGGAGCGGACCCTCCTGGAATCAAGCATGCTTTGTGCGGAACCCCGTGGATGGATGTACTCTAACTACTGTTCTTGGATCCTACGTTGGTTCGATATCACTGAATACTGTTACTAGATCCTATGTGGGTTCAATAGATATGACAACTATTCCTAGATCCTGTGTGGGTTCGATAGCTTTGACTAATATTTCTGGATCTTGTGTGGGTTCGACAGCTCTGACTCCTTTTCATGGATCCTATGTGGGTTCGACAGCTCTGACTACTGTTCTTGGATCCGGTGTGGGTTCGACATCCCTAACTATTGTTCCTGGATCCTGTGTGGATTTGAAAGCTCTAACATATATTACTGGATTCTGTTTGGGTTTGACAGCTCTGACTACTATTCCTGGAACTTGTGTGGGTTCGACAGCACTGACTACTATTCTTGGATCCTACGTGGGTTTGACAGAGTAGATGATTTAGTGGCTACATCTGATCATCTCTAACTCTCTACATAATTTTTATACCTGTGTGAGCTGAGTCAGCAACTTATGTGTTTTCCTTAGGATTGAGATGGATTACTTCATAACATAGGTGTATGTATGGGGATATACCTAAGTGGGGTTATCTATTGATTTCATACTTTGTGGTTTATCCTTATTGGATTTTGTGAGACATTGAGGGTCTTGGGATCCTTACTTAGTATCATTATACTCACCCCTTCATGGGCTATGCCCGCACCTCGATGTGTTGGATGAAGACGAAAGATAGCGCTGGCTGAGGCTGATAGTAACAGGACAGGACGTTACCCGGAGGTGGACCATATGGAATGACGGTACACGGAGGATACAGACAGATGTAGAGTGTTATGGATGATATATGTACCTACCCTTCAGGTAGAAATCCCGGAGGATGACCCAAAAACAGTTTTACCTTTCTCCAGTTCCTTGTACTTTACATGTGGGCTTGTATTTCCGACCCCTTTACTTTCAACACTCTTTTTTTATACATTTTACTAAGTATTTTGTATCTAGATATGTGCTTTGTTGTGTGCGATTATAGGTTATAAAGGCAATGACTTCCAAGTTATAGGGAATTTCACCTTTGGTGCTAGTCCCCAGCCCTTGGCCTATGGATATAGGGCTTGGGGTAGTCATGACATGGGCCCCAGGGGACAGGTCGTGACAAATTGGTATCAGAGGAGTTGGTTCTACTGTAGAACTTAAGACTGTGATATTTTTTAATGGAAATTGTGTTAAGTGTAGTGAGTGTGGTTATCAGTTTAGGGAATCCATTGTTGGTGCAGCAGCCGATGTATCCATACTCTAGGACCCTGACTTCTGATTTCTGACTCAGTGCATGAAAACACTGATTGAATGTGTGTTTTCATGAGTATTCTTTGTGATTTTTTTGAGTCAGCTTACCAGGTATAAATTTTTTACCGTGGAACACCTGTTTCTTTTCAGGATACCTTTACATAGACAAACAGCCAGGGTTCCGAGATTAGTATGCCCAGATAGCCCACCGAGTGATGAGCCCTCAGTGTATGGCCCTTTTCCCGCAGAGACACCAGCGGTACCACTCCCCATTGGTCCACCCTTTCCACCAGCCCCAGTAGCAGAGAGTGCACACCACCTGAGCGGTTTACTCAATTTCCAATGCTAGAGGCCGCCTAGGTTCAAGGGTGAGATGGACCCGCAGGCAGCTGAGGATTGGATGGAGGCTGTGGTGAGAGTCTTCAGACTGGTATGGAAACCAGCTGACCTTATAATGATCCTTACTGTGAGTCTTTTTCAGGAAAATGGTGGAGCCTGATGCTCTAGGTGCATGATGAGGCGACACTACTATGGGAAGACTTTGAGAGCCTGTTTTAGACAGAGTTTGTCCCAGCCACCCTACGTGTAGTGCGAATACAGGAGATACTTCATCTGTAGCAGGGTAGCATGACAGTGGCACAATACTCAGCGAGGTTCACCTACCTCTCGCGCTACTCCACAGATATGGTGAAGGACCCATTCTTCATGGACCAGACCTTCGATTAGGGGCTCTGTCAAGAGATCATGTATTTTATGATCTCCCTCAGCATCCCGACACAGGAAGGGGTGTTGGTGTTAACCCCCTTAGTGAAGAGTTTCCTTGCTGAGCAGTCACTAGCAGCAAAACCCACCACCGGGCGTCACATAACGAAGTATTCTACAATTGGAAACAGAAAGATGTCATCGAGATCAATGAGGACCAGACCATCAAGTGGACATCCTCAGGACAAGGTTTCATTTGTACAAGGCACACGAGATAGAGCTAGTCATACAAGGAACTGGCAGTGTTTCACATGTGGCGGGCAGGGTCACATGGCTCATAATTTTCTGACCCGCCGTTCAGATGATCAACAGATAGTCGAAGGACCACTCATGCAGAGACAAAGATTTGATCTAGGTGGTCCGCAGGGTTCATGCGGACGTGGCAGAGGAGCTGGTGGAGTAGCTGGCGATGAGCAGCGTTTCGAGGTGTTACCGCCACCACCACCAGGAGGTCCACCCCGACTGTAGGGAGTAGGTGGACAATGGAGATATTAGCTCCAGGTAGCTAAGTCATATGATCATGAAGCTCTAAAGAAGATTTGAGGTACGGTCTGTGTCTACTCCACCTTAGCTGCAGTTCTTATAGACACATGTTCCAGTCACTCTTTCATTTCCACCGCCCTAGTTCGGATCTCGGAGATCCCGACGGAGCCGTTGGCTCGATCCTTTGACTAGAGAATCATACGAGAGAAGACTCGATGATTACGTACTGGTGTTGGTAGTGTGATCTTACTCTAGGAGGCAAGAGCTTGGGCTGGGATCTCCTAGTAGTGGCGTCGAGGCCTTACGAAATCATCTTGGGTATGAACTGGTTATTTACAGTCCATGCTCAGATCTACTGTTTTAGGTGCAAAGTGTGGTGTGTCCGCACGGATGGGACCAGGATCACCTTCACCGGAGAGAAGGGAGCCTTTGCATGGTCGGATGGACTTGCCCGGAGGAGAGTACAACCGATCACTCATCATTTGGCTTGCCTTACCCTCAGAGAAGTTGATGAGGAGAGTCTGACTTATTCTATAGTGGTGGACCAGTACATGGATATTTTCCCTGATGATGTCACAGGTTTACCTCCTAGTAGAGAGGTAGACTTTTACATTGACTTGTACCCCAGGATGACTCCAATATCTACACCAGCATATCGGATGGCTCTTGCATAGCTTCAAAAGCTGCGGGTACAGCTAGAGGACTTGCAGGGGAAGAGATTCATCCAGCCCAATGTTTCTCCCTGGGTAGCCCCGAATCTTTTCGCCAAGAAAGTGGATGGGAGCTTGAGGCTTTGTGGTTACTACTGATGCCTGAACCAGGTGACCATGAAGAACAAGTACCCACTCTCAAGGATTAACGATGTCTTTGATCAACTGAAGGGAGCACAGTGGTTCATGAAGATAGACCTCATATCAGGCTATCACCAGCTCAGAGTTCAAGATGAGGATGTGTAGAAGACGGCCTTCAAATGTTGGTACGACCACTACAAGTTCTTGGTTATTCCATTTGACGTATCCAACACTCCATCAGTGTTCATGGGACTCATTAATAGGATTTTACATCCATAACTCAATCACTTTGCCATTATCATCATCGATGACATGCTGATCTACTCGTCTACTGAGGAGGAGCATGCCTACCATTTGTAGGTAGTACTGGACACACTATGAGAGCATCAGCTTTATGGTAAGCTCTAGAAGTGCTAGTTTTGGATCTGAGAGGTTCAATTTTAGGGACATGTCATATCAGAAGCTGGGGTTATAGTGGATCCAACGAAGATTGATGTGGTACTTTCTTGGGATCCTCCCAGGAGTGTGACGGATGTACGAAATTTCCTGGGGTTGGCAGGTTATTACCAGAGGTTCATAACAGACTTCTCCATAGTTGCATCACCACTATCAACCTTGACAAAGAAGGGGTAACCCATCGTGTGGTCAGAGATATGCCATCAGATCTTTCAGAAGCTGAGGCAGAGGCTGACTAGTCCCCCCATCTTGAGGCTACCGGGGGAAGGCGTAGGGTACGTAGTCTACTGCGACGCATATGGGACCGGACTCTGATGTGTCTTGATGAAAGAGTGAGTTGTGATCACTTATGGTTTTCGGAATTTGAGACAGCATGAGCAGAACTACGCTACCCATGACATGGAGTTATCAGTATTGGTCTTTGCCTTGAAGATGTGGCGGCACTATCTGATGGGTGAACGTTTTACTATGTACTCTAATCACAAGAGTCTCAGGTATATCTTCTCCCAGAAGGACCTGAACATGATACAACGACGTTGGATTTAGTACCTCCCGGACTATGACTTATAGATATTCTATAGTCTTGGGAAGGGGACCATTGTTGTAGATACACTCAGTAGGAGGTCTGATATACAACTGATAGGCAAGGGGACAGAGCAGCTGGCTACTTTATGGATATACTTTGTGGATAGAAATGGATCAGTCTTCCTTCAGTCTCTTACAGTCACTCCCCCACTTCTTTAGCAAGTTAGGGAGGCACAACATGGGGATGCTGACTAGGAGGCACGATGTGATCAGATATCCACAAGGCATACACCTGATGTATTTTCTGAAGGTGGGGAGCACATCATCCTCATCAGAGGACGTACAATAGTGCTTGTGTCACTTCAGGGGGAAGTGTTGAGGGAGTTCCACAAATCCCCTCTAGTGGTACATCCAGGAGTGGCGAAGATGTACCAGGATCTCCGGTGACGACACTGGTGGCCGGGAATGAAGAAGGAAGTTGCAGAGTTTTTATCTCGGTGCCTCACTTGTCCGCAAGTGAAGGTAGAGAACCAGGTACCAGCAGGCTTGGTTCAGCCTTTAGAGGTCCTAGAGTGGAAGTGGGATGGGATATCCTTGTACTTCATGACGGGACTTCCACGTACATCTAAAGTTCATGACTTGATTTGGGTGATCCTCGACCGACTCACCTTTTCGTCCCTTTTCCTACCAATCAGAGAGTAGGGTTCAGTGGAGAGATTGGGATGCCTCTACGTGCAGGATATTGTGCGCCTACATGGAGTAACTTCGATGACTGTTTCCGATCGTGAAATTTGTTTTACATTCCAGCTATGGAAGGGGTTTCATGAGGCTTTCAGGACACAACTTTGTTTGAGCACTGCCTTCCATCCTCAAACGGATGGTCAGACTGAGCGGACCATTCATACCCTCGAGGACATGTTGCGTGCTTGTGTCCTCGACTTCAATCGCAGCTGGGAGGATCACTTACCTTTGGTGGAGTTTGCATACAACAACAACTATCACTCCACCATTGGGATAAGACCTTTTGAGGCATTATACGGGCGACCTTGAAGATCACCCTTGTGCTGGACCGACCCTAGGGAGTCAACACTAGTTGGACTATAGATGGTACGAGTTACCACAGAGAAGGTGCAGATCATCCAGGAGCGAATGAAGACTGCACAGAGCAGGTAGAAGTCACATGTTGACAGGAGACGAAGGCCTATGGAGTTCGAGTATGGCGACCACATCTTTCTATAGGTCTCACCTCGATGAGGTCTATTGAGATTTGGAAAAGGCATAAATTTCTCTCCGAGAATCATCAGACCTTTACAGGTCCTCAGAAGAGTTGGCGAGGTGGCTTACTGATTAGCTCTTCCACCTCAGTTGCACAGGGTGGATGATGTCTTTGACGTATCCCAGCTGATAGGATATGTGCATGAACCTTCTGACATCATCGACCATAGATATATGGATTTCGATGATGGGGTGACTTTCACATAGGTTTCAGTAGAGATTGAGGATCGAAAAGAGTGAGTCCTTCGTGGATGGTCGATACCTCTGGTGCACGTTCTCTAGCAGCACGATAACCTCCAAGAGAGCACATGGGAGCGGGAGGCTCAAATGTGTGATCAGTACCCCCACTTGTTCCCTTAGTTAGAGTTGTAGCTTATGGGGATGTAATGTCCTGAGGTGGGGAGAATGTAAAGAACCAGAATTTCCATGGAAAATATTTTCATAAATACATGGAAATTTTACGAGTTTGCAAAATTTGACGGCGCATGATTTCAAGGCCCGGTGTGCCCAGAATCAATTTCTGAAGTTTTTTTCGGGTACGTTCAGTAAACGTACAAGAGAGTTTTTATAACTTTTGAACTGGTGCACCAAATTGAAATCTGAGGGCACCGTTGAACTTTCAATGCCGGTATTCTCTTAGGAAGACTTTCACCTTGACGATAGTTGGTTGAGAATAAAATTTAGTTTTTGGGTTTTTTGTGAATGAATTAAATAAAAATAAATATGTGTACCTTAATTTGTATTTTTTGGTTAAAATCTCCACTTGGAAGCTGAAAGTTGGAAGTGTGGGGACCACCCGACCATAACCTCCCATGAGAGGTAATTGAGGTGGGGCCCACCCGAACCTAACCTCCCATGAGAGGTTACGAAGTGGGGACCACCCAGAACTAAACCCCCTAATAATGGTGGGAGAGGAAAACCTCTCATCTCTCCTCATTAATGAGGGAGAGTCTCCCCACCCACCTCCTTTAATGTGCCAAATCCTCATATTTAATTTATTATGCCAACCTGGTGAATTAATTAAGTGGAGCCAACTTTATTAATTAACCCTTTTTGAATTATTATGCCAATTATAAATTTTATAATCTATTACCTTTGAGTCCTATTATTTTGGATGGAAAAAGGTTGGCAAAGGAGGATTAGAGCTTTTGAGAGAAAAAGCTCTCACCAACGAAGAATGAAGAATGCCCCCTACGAAGAACGATCTCCTTCGACGTTCATCCACAGACTCCTACCAACATGGGGTGTCTTCGACCAACCTTTCCTCCTCATCATCGTCTACAAACCGACACACAATCTCGGGATTGAAAGTGTGCGGTGGACGCGATGAACGACGACAACTCTGTCTTCTTCCCCGTGACTCCGTTGATGAACAACGATCAAGGTAGGGGGTTTATTTTAAGGTTAATGCTTTCCATGTTTTTTCTTTTTCAGATTGGGAAATAATCTGTAGAGACCCGAATCTTATCGTACATGGACATTACATTACTTTTGCGGAATACTTAGTACATAACAAAAATACACACACAAGGATCGTAATAGTTTAGTGTCTTTGGAAACTCGGAACGTAATCTTCTAATCGTGGTGAAAGATCTTCAATATATCCCATAAATATCTTCCCTTTTTTTTTACCTAAAACCTTTCTTTATATCCTGGGGAAAAGAAAACATAAAAGGGTGAGCTCAAATGCTCAGCAAGGGCAAATAAAGGAAATAAAAATCATATCATATCTTTTTGAAAATCATAACCTGCAAAGGAGATCATAATTTCTTAACATGGAATAAATCATAGAAGTGAAAATGAGATCCCCATAATCATAACATGAAACTTGAAACTTTTTGGCATGCACACATAATCATGTAAAATCATTTCTTGTTACTCATGACTCATTGCCAAGACTATCTTAGTGGATAATGTCCCTTTCTGAACCGAGTTCACTCCTCGTTTCAGTCCTGTATCACTGAACCGAAATAACCTTCCGTTCCAGCCATGTCTATCTCATGAGATATAAAATCTTTACCCAATGCATTTGAGGGAGATATAGGTCCCACCCATCTTATAATGAATCCTTTCTTATGTCTGCCACATAATCGTAAACCATACATCATAGCATAACCCATGTAATAAAAATGGGATTCTTAAACAACATGACATCATAAAACAATTCATATAAGATAAAGGAATTCATAAAAATATTTCCATCATAAAATAATCAAATCCATGTAATAATAGGGATAAAAACAGAACCCTTTTATTATCTTAAATGGAAAATAATTTTGATAAAATACTTGAACTCCATTCTTGAGGAAAATATCCTTTCTTCTTTAAAAACATTTTTCCTTTATTAACATGTCATAAAAATTTAAACTAAAAAAAGTTGATTAAAAATAAACTTGAAAACTTGTAAAGGAAGCTTCTTGGAAATAATGTTTTAAAAATCTATTCATGTCGTATAAGTTAAAAAAACATTCTTCGTACTTTTGTCGGAAAAGTCAAAAAGTACCTCGTACGAAAAAAAAACGACAAATGATTCCTTTCATATTCTTTACTAAAAACTCACCGAAGGGTAAAATTGGATTTAAAATATTGTAAGTGGATGGAAACAATATTACATATTGATGAAACATGGATGTGGATGATAAAATACACCCCAGTAAATACTTACGAATAAACAATCTCGGATAAAAATGAGATTGTGATATTTCCCTTACCTTAGGTCCGACTTGCTTTGTAAGTATCCAAACCTCCTGTATAATGATTTAAATAATGTTATTGACTTATTCCAGAATCATATTCATTGTTATTATATCAAATATGGTCCACTTATGACTTTATATTACCCGTTCTTTTGTAAATTCATGTTAAAATAGCGTTTTGGGTAGAATCGTCTCATTTGTCGTTCGTGTTTTTAACTTGTAATTATTCATATGATTACTTAATTACAGAATATAAAACATTATTTATATATATATATTCAGAATATACATATATAATAAATCAGTAAATGGAAAGAAATACACCGTTCATGGAGACGGTAGTCCGTACGTACGCATGAACGCTGTTTTCGTTTCCTTATTGAATTGAATGGAATTAAGTAGATGACATACATATAAATATAAATAATTCCAGTATCATTATCAGGTCATATATTTCATTAGTACTTATTATATATACTTTATAATCATTCATGAATGGTTAATCATTGAGAATGAATCTCATCGCGTCGTGGAGACGGTAGTCCGTACGTACGCACGAGCGATGATATCATTCTCATGGTCGTGGAATTTTGTTGAAGTGTATACTATTTCAGTATCAATATCACTTTTTAATAATCATATATAATTACTCATTACACCTTTATACCCATCCAATTAAGGTGGTGGCGGAAAATAGATCACACCACGGCGTGGAGACGGTATTCCGTACGTACGCACACGCGGTGATTTCCTTTTTCCGTAGGATGGATAGAAGGTTAATTAGATTTGTTTCATATTTATAATAACATATAAGTATATAAGAAATACTGATGTTATTACTTTATCGTGAAACAAATAAAGAAGAATAAGTTGAAGAGGAATGAAATTGAAAAAGATCGGTAATGGATATTACCTCTTTTTTGGAACGCTTCTTTGAATCCTCCACTTAGGGAACTATGATTGGTCTTTGAAGAAGAACAGGACCTCTAGGATTATTCTAGGGAAGTGGAGAAGGGATTTTGGCAGGGTTTGGCTGATCTTGAAGGCTCAAAGTTGTGTGAGGAGGAGGGGAGGAGGTGTCCTTTTATAAGGGAGGAGAGGGGCACCTTAGGAATATCTCAAAATATTATTTTATATTAAAGTCAAAATAGGTTTATAATGGTTCCAAAGGGTCTTATTTTAAAGATAAAGTGGGGATGGGTCTAAATACTATCAACCAATAGGATTTAGACAAGTTTAGGGTATTATTTTAACCTTATCAATTAGATTTAACTCTAAGTTAAATAATTTAACTTTTACTGTGTCTTTTTGTTTTCTTACACTATATGGTTAATACACATACCATAACATGCCAAAAGAACCCCAAATTGTTTATTATTAATATATATATCCTTATATAAGTCATTTGGCCGAACCTTAGATTTTTAGGAATAAAATAACAATTAATAATATAATATTTGATTTAAAAACTATTTTGTGTCAATTTTGACACTATTTGATATATGATTTTTGTGAAGGTCATAACAGAATTATATGTTCTAACCAAGTTGATTAAATCAACACTAATATATCATAGTAACCTAGAAAATTAGTGGAATTCATAAAAAGTCTTAAATTACATTTATTTTGGTGTTTATAACATCAATTATGTCAATATTTCATAAATAAAATAATTACTGCATCATCTTTGTGTCATAAATAAATTAACTTATTTGATGTCTAAAAATTACAAATAAAATACCATTATGTAGGAAAGCTTTTTATCTTACTAATGAATATTTATAGTCGAATTTAGCTTATGTATAACCCCATATTAAAAATGTTTTAGTAAATATACTTTGATTTTAACTCTTTTAACTCTTCTTTGAATTAAATAATAATAAATGTCCTAATCTAATGCAAGTGGGCATAAATAGTCATATTTTATTCCTAAGTTTGTTTTTGATCGAATTTCACATATCCAATAGAATTAGGACATGTGTTAGGGTAATAATAATATCATTTTTTACCCTTAATTACCCTATTTACTTTTAACCGTGGTAAAAAAAAGAAAAAAGTTACTATTCACCAAAAATTATTTTCATCTCATTGAACCACATTTTAGTCCTTGATATTAACCGTGTCTCTCGGATTTTCGAAATTCCATTCACAGAAGCGGTAAAATTATGTTTTATGCAAAATTCAGTTTTTAACCTACCACTTAGTGGTTTCACTATTCATCAAAAATTGAAAGTTTTCAGAGAGATGCCAAAATTTCATCCTAAGCTATATTTCATATTCCAAATTCAAAAATGAAGTCTATTTTACCAAATTCATTACATAGAAGTTGCATTAATTAATTTTATAATTACATCCCGTTGTTAAAACAAATAGCGTGTTTTTAAGAAACAATATCTATCAAAAGATTGACACTTGATTATGTCTGGTTTAAATGAGAAATTACAACCAATGACCAACATTGTATTAAATTTTAAAAATATATTCTAAATATACTTTAAAACCACTCAAATTAATAATTTATCACTATTAATTATTTTGATTAAAAAAGTTGTTTTTAATTATAATTTAGTAATTTTCACTATTCATCAGAATATGAAAGTTATCCGAAAAGTACCAAAACATCACCTTAGGCTAAATTCGATACTCCGAATCCAAAAATGATGTCCATTTTGAGAGATAAAATTTCTAAAATTTTTAAAGTTTGTTATTACTATTCATAACGGCTAGTTATAATAATATTTTAATAGCATATCGTTGTTTAGTGAAACTCGGTATTGCGTACTACACACGCTATCGAGGAAGGTCGCGATTGCGTGTAATCCAAGGCAAGTCAAGGATGTGTGTTGTGCAAGCTCCTTTTGGTGTAGCGTACAACACAAGACATTAATAAAATTAAAAAGAATATTTTTCATAAAATCTCGGGCTGTTACATAATCGTTGTGGAGGATATAGAATTTGGAGTTCATCATTCTCCTTTCTTGATGGATCGATTGCTATCACCCAAAACACGGAGGGTGCGGGCCAAACAAACATGGCCGACTCCCTCTGTCGATCTCTTTTGTGATGTTCTTCGACATGGTGACGAAACAATGAGTCAATGAAGGTGACCGGCAACGACCACACTACCTGTGGTCTACGCGACCTACACTGCCCACCGGCCGTGCCATCTGCCGGCTGAACCAGTCCGAGCGACACTGTGCCCCGGCCGAACCAGCCTCGACCGTGCCGCACCCCGGTCGTGCCACCTTGGCCCTACCCTCCGTCCGACCGAACTAACCCGACCACCCCGTCAGCCAGCCAAACATTCTCTTCTGGCCCGAGTAGAACCGCAGTGCCCTCCCGGCCACCCGCACCTCCCAGCAACCCACACCTTCTGGCCACCCTGCACCTCTCGTCTGCTGCCGGCCTCCCGCGCACCCCAGCCAAACATCGCCAGCCCACGCACCCCGCGCGCCCTGCACGCCACGCGCCACCGCTGGCTGAACCAGTCTCATCCATCCGATCTAATCCACCTAAGTCGTGACCCTCCTAGTGCTTGCTGAACTGGCCTTGAATATCAGGGCCTAGCCACCAGAGTTGCGCCCCTCGCGGCACTGGCCGAACCGGCCTCAGCTATCCGGGCCAAGCTGCCTGAGCCGTACCCCTCACGGTGCTAGCCGAACCGACCTCGGCCATCCGGGATGAGCCGTAGAGCCGTTCCCCAAGCAGGCCCAGGCCAAGCCGGCCTTCTGCGCCCATTGGGGTACCTCTGGGCTGAACTGCCCTTACACCGACCCATGGACGGTCCGGGCCCCCGCGATCGGTCCGCACCCAAGCATAACTTGCGGCCTTCATGGCCTGCTAGGCCTGGCCTAGCGGGCGAGGCCGAACCTAATGGGTCAGGCCGGGCTAAGCCCTATCTAGGTCGACCCAATGTAAGTTGGGCCGGGTCGGTCCGACCGGGTCGGACCGGACTCGGGCCCACAACGACCCTTTAATTTTTTGACCATATCTTTGGCACCGGAAGTCCGTTTGATGAACTGTCAGCAGCTCTGGTATTCTTGGTGTGCGAAAGTCCCTTTTTATATACCCCACTGGAGTTTTGGGTATAGTTAAGATACAATCAGGTTGGATCGAGCACAAATCCAATCTAGCCCCAGAGACTAAATGGCTAATAACTCACAGACCGGGTGTCTGAGTGATGCATTGTCTATCGCATTGGGTTTCTTTTGGAAATATAGATATTTTGGATACATCAACTTGGGACTTCATGGAAGTTGATTTATAGACACTTGGCTTGAGGAGAATACCCTCCCGGAATAAAAAGTGCTTTGTGAGGAACCCTGTGGCTGGCTACAATCTAACTACTGTTCCTGGATCCTAGGTTGGTTCGATAGCACTGACTACTGTCCCTGGATCCTGTGTGGGTTTGACAGCTTTGAGTACTATTCCGAGATCCTGTGTATGTTTGACATCTCTGACTACTCTTCCTTGATCCTGTGTGCGATCCACAGCTCTGAGTACTGTTCTAGGATCCTATGTGAGTTCGACAGCTCTGACTACTGTTCCGGGATCCTATGTGGGTTCGACAGCTCTGACTACTTTTCCTGGATCCTGTGTGGGTTCGAAAGCTCTGACATATGTTCCTGGATCTTGTATGGGTTCGACATCTCTGACTACTGTTCCTAGATCCTGTGTGGCTTCGACAACACTAACTACTGTTCCTAGATCCTATGTGGGTTCGAGAGAGTTGATGATTTAGTGGCTACATCTAATCATCTCTAACTCTCTACATAAGTTGTATACCTGTGTGAGCTGAGTCAGTAACATATGTGTTTTCCTCATGATGGAGATAAATTACTTGATAACTTAGGTGTCTGTATAGGTATATACCTAAATGGGGTTATCTATTGATTTCATACTTTTTGGTTTATCCTTATTGAATTTTTTGAGACCTTGAGGGTCTCAGGATCCTTACCGAGTATCTCTATACTCATCCCTACACGGGCTATGCCCGCACCTCATTGTGTTGGATGCAGACGACGAACAACACTGACTAAGGCTGATAGTACCGGGACTGGACGGTACTCGGAGGTGGACTATACAGTGTGATGGTACACGGAGGAGATGGACGGACGTAGAGTACTGTGGAGGCTATCTATACCCACCCTTTAGGAAGGAATCCCGGATGATAACACAAAATCTGTTTTTTCTTTCTCTAGTTCCTTGTACTTTACTGTTGGGCTTGTATTTTCGGCCCCTTTACTTTCAGCACTCATTTGTTATAAGGTTTACTAAGTGTTTTGTATATAACTGTGTGCTCTATTGTGTGCGATTACAGGTTATAAATGCAATGCCCTCCCAGTTATAGGGAATGTCACCTTTGGTTCAAGTCGCCATCCCCTATCCTGTGGAAGACGGGCTTGGGGTTGTCACGGCATGGGCCCAGAGGGACGGGTCATGACAAATTATGTGTCATGAATCCTATAAAAGGTTCATAATGTAGATGGATAGATGCTGGAGGTTGTTGGAAAATGAGATATGAGAATTAAAATGAGGAATATATGTTTTTTATATTTGTAAGGCATCTGTCACAGCCCAGGTTCACAGAAGAACCTACTTACCATTAGATAGATTAATGATGTGGAATTCAATACTATATTTATGGTTTGTGTATTGAAAATCACCCATGTTTCTATGTTGGTGGATCATTGTGTGAATGAAATATATTCAAACGTCAATGGGGTTATATAATGTACCATTCATGCTGGAGGAACAACTTCTTGAACAATGATGTTATGGCTTGTTTGTATTGATCACATTGTGTATAATGGTTTTCAAACCATGGATAATAATGGATTACTGAAACATAATAACGTGGAGTGTGAAACATATAAGGGTTTCATCAAAAATAAGCATAGGAAGGTTTCATTCAATTCATATAGTAGGGTACCAATGAATTTAGTTCTCCATATGGCACATATAGACGTATGTGGACCAACACCTATTCGATATCGTAGGGGTAATTCGTGTTATATTACCATCGTAAATTATTCTATGTGGAATGTGTGGGTGATTTAACCCAAATAAAAATCCATTGTGCTTCATAATTTCATTGTATAGAGAGATTTAACACCTTGATTTTTAAAATATATATTTTCCTTCAAATAAATACTATGTTAAAAATATTATTTCGTAAGAAACAATGAACTAGAATAAATCATGATATATTTTATTGAGATAAAATATTGAAATTCTAGATAATAATAAACACATTTTGATAACTTAATATGAAACATAATTAAGAATAATACACAAATAATAAAACCATGGATAAATAAAACTTTCAAAAACATGAAACTCTTAACCTCAGAGGTTTCATTAACGATCATACCTCCAATTAGAACTTTGAAAAAATGGGAAAAAATTAAAACTACTATATAAATATTGACTTTGATGTAATTGAATAGAATAAAATATTCTAGATATGTATGTAAGTATATATATATATATATATGTGTGTGTATATATATAAATGAATTTACTATGATTGTCACATATAAGGCCACTAGACATATAACAGTTGGATATATGGTTGATGGATATATGGTCACTGGACAAATGAACATTGGACATATGACCATGTGATATATGATAATTTTATATACTAGTATCCAATAGACTTATTTAATTTCTATAATTATTTGTAAAACATTAAAAGTAATATAATTTCTAAATATAAAATAATTTTTGAATGATATTTAAAAAAAATCAATTAAAAAACCTTATTGAAAAAATATGTAATTTTTTGTTACATATTATTAGAATTAGAATTATTATTATTAAAATAATAATTTTATGTGTTTAAAATTAAAATAAATATTATAACACTAAATGATTTTATTATATTGATTGTTTAGAATAGAAATAATTTTAATGGGGTGTGATAAAAATTATTTAATTCAAAAAATATATTTTTATCATATAATAATTTTTTCTATGTGTTGTGTTTTTAATCTTAATAAACTAAATTTATATATTTTAAAGTTTAATTATAATAAAAATAAAATATTTACTGCATATCAAAATAGAGTAACAGTCAATTAATGATTAATTAATATGAAATAATCTTGAGAATACTTAAAGTTTTAAAAAAAATCCATTTTCCAATAAAAATAAATTATATATATATTTCAGTTTCTCATTTGAAAATGAAATTTGTCATTTTTTTAAATTTTGTTATATTAAATGGATTATATAATTATAATCATCTTGTTGAAATTATTTTAGAGGTTCAACCTCATTTTTAGGCAAAAAAAGTTACCAAGTTGAATAGTGCATGGAATCGGTAAACCATAAAATATATAAAATAAAATATATATTTAAAATTATGTATAAGACATTAAAAATAAAAATAAAAGTGGATAATAAAGTAAATATCTATCCTAATTGGTTTTTTACACTTCTGGGTCCACTTCTCACTAAAAAATGCCCCTCTTTAACCATTAATTAAAGAGAAATTAAAAAAATACTACTCAAACACACATATTTAATGACCTATTAAACAATAATTTTAAACAACACATATACTTTGTTAATAAATTTAATAATTACACATTTTTATATTCTAAATTATTATTAAATATTGGGTATCTTCTTGTCCCAATAATGAGGCCTAAATCCTTCATTCTAAAGGAACCTGTTTCAAGAAAGAGAGAATTCATTAAAGTTGCTTTGTTCTTATCCATGTTTTTCAATTACCGTCACATATAAACTCTTTATTAATATCTTTAACCACTCTATTAATGTTATATTAACATAATTATTGTTATTTTAAAATTGTTTTTTTGTTATATAAATCTAAACCTCCAGTCATTTCATTAGTATAACATATTATTTTTTAGGTTAGTTCAACAACCTACATGAATAATGCTATAAAAACATAAAAACTGTCGTCATGAATAAGAATAAATACATTAATACTAGTAATAAATGATATTAATTTTTAATTTCTATTCTGAATATGGTTTTGAATAGGGGATACCAAAATGAATGTTCCTTATAAAGTAACTCGTTGTTTTCTATAAATTATATGAAACATGATTTTCATGGATTATATTCCCATGAATCATACAAATAACATAAATAAAATTAATACTAGAATAAAGAAATAATCAAATAATAATTACTAAACTACCCTGAATAACCTAAATTTATGGAAATGTTATTAATAAATTATGATTTATATCATCATTATAAAACTTTTATGAAATAATCCAAATTATTAACATCAGATAATGAAAATAAGAAATAACTAACTAATATATGAGTAATAAAAGATTATAATTAAAGAGTATAAAATTTAATATATATTAATAATGTTTTAAATGAGTTATTATGATTTTTTTGTTTATTATGAAAAAGATTAAACTGTCTTTGTGGATGTCTGATGTAAAGGTAATTGTTTTATTCTAACATCTCTTTGAAATCATGATTTCTTAAGACTAAATTTACTATTTGAGGATTTTTTTTGGTATTACTATCTAAAACCCCATAAATTTTATTCTAATATATTTATTTATAGGTTTTACATTATTATTACCATTTCAACTCTCTCTGGTTTACAAATCAAACAAAAGGTTTCATATATGTAGAGTCGGCCATATCTCATCTTTTCAATCTGGAATATTTGTCCTCTACGTACATATTATTTATATTTTCAAGATATAAATTTCTAGACATATATGATTTATTAATTTTATTTTCTATTAATTTTTAATTAATTTTAAAAAAATTTATGGAATATAATTTTAATGTTCTTCACATAGGCAATTTTCTGTTGGCTTCCTTTACAAAATACGATAGAAATATTTTTAATGTTTTTTGTATGAACTCAATGGGACGAATTATTTTGTTTTATTTTTGAATATACCATTTTATGTTATCATGATTTTAAAAATTAATTTATTTTTAGATTTTTTACAAATTATTTCATTTGAAATAAAAGTTACTAAAAATAAAAGGGTATTTTCTCTTACTTTTCAATGAAAATTTTTAATTTTATTATATTGTTTATATATATATATCATCATCCCATAAAATTAATTATTCCTCACTTAGGATATGATCTAATGATACCATCTACATTCTTTATTTGTATTTCTTATGATAATGTTTTGTGGGAATCATTGTGGACCCTATTAATTTCTCATTACTTAATTAATATAAGATGAAATTGTGAAATTTTTAATTTTCATGTGGAAAAAATATATAAAATTTATCATTATGTAATGGGTGAATAATTTATATCATTTAAATAAATTGGGTAATGATTTATATCTATTGAGATCAGTATAAGAAAAGGGTGGATAGACCAAGCCCAAAATGTCTTGGGGTTCAGGTGGTTAGCCTAAGTCAACCATGTTATGGGATGGTGTTTAGCCTAGTCCATTATGATATGATGGTATTAGTGGTCAAACATGAAATATATTGTTATTTAAATTCTTTTTTATGCCAAATTATTATATTACACAATGTAGCTATGTCAATTTCTCATGAATTATGATTATTGAACCATGTTTTTACACTCCCATGTTTCATGTATAATGATATACCAAAAAAATTAATGTCATAGTTCATGATTTATTATCCATGTTTTATTGGGTATTATTTATTTATATAATATTCATGTACCTTGATTATGTTATTTTACACACATGTTCACCATATGCTCAATTTTGATATTTATTTGATATCTCTTATGTTAACACCTTACTAAGTGTCTGAGTTAACCATTACGCATGCTTAATTTTCCCCAGTCTTTGAATAAGTGTATTGCATATTATATTTCTATAAGGGTTTCATGTATAAAGAATATTTGTGGGATATGTTGAATAATTTCTGTAAAATATATTGACTATGTATCTTGTCTCAAAATAAACTATGCTTATAGGTTCTGGGGTGCACTTTATAGTCTTATGTATTGAATAATCATATAAAAGCAGGTATTGTAGTTGGGGTTTTGTTTAGTGGTAAGCACCTCGTAATCCTACAAGAAAAATGGGGGTTCAAAACCCATTTTGTGTAGGGTACTATAGTTGTACTGTAGCAGAGGAGGCACTGTAGCAAAGGAAATCACTATAGCAGTGTTGTAGCAGGTGAGTACTATAGCAATACTATTCACAGAATGGGCTTCGGGACAAAAATTTGGGCTTACGGGCCATGTAATGGGATAAATTACCACTGAGACTTTGAGCTATGTAATGGGTCTCCCTCTACCAAGTTAAAAGAGGTCCTTTCTTGGATTTAATAAAAAATGAGGCTTCAGCCGCAACCTTTAAAAAAATAAAATCAGGTATTATGTATATATTATAAGATCGGGTTTCATTAGTTGGTATAAAAGTATGGTTTATTTTTTGGGGAATTTTTTTATTAATATTAATAGCATAGAACATAAAAAATGTTATATTGGATAAAAATTAATATAATATGAACCTAAAATATCATAGTTTGAATGGATGATTTCATAATTTTTGAAATATTAAAATGAATATTACTTATAATATGATTTATTACTTTTTTTATACTTAGAATTTTATTTAGTAAATGGATGTAACCATAAGGAAGTAAGTTAACAATGAGTGTTATGCGTAATGAAATGACTTCCCCAATGAGAAACCAAACAAGATAAGAGTTGGGGTGGAAAATATCATGGCTATGCTGACCCAAATAAATACATTGTTTTAAGAGTAATGAAAAACACATAAAAATATCAGAAAACAAAAGTAATGAATAAGTATCCATTAATTAAATTATAAAATAATAACCTCCCTCATTTATTGGGTCTTATGATCCACTAATTTACATGTATTGGATTAACATAATAAAAATGAAGTTTTCTATTTTACAAAGCTTAGTTAATGAAAATATTATTTTAGTAATTTATCATTTGGATGGTGAGGTGGAACATTGATGGACCCTAACCAAGAACATGAACCAAGAAGAATAAAATGAATTCATGATTGATATGAATTTAAGAAGATAATATTGAATAAGTATTTTCCTCAAAATATTCACAAAATTGTAAGGTTATATACAATACCACTCTGAATTATATCTAATTGAAATTTCAAGTTTATCTTGAATTTCTGGGAATTCCTTAAAAATTACTATATAGAGAGATATAATTCAATAATTTTTATGGATCATTCACAAATGTTCATTATAAATGGACCATTAAACTCTGGAATATATGCTAAAATCCTATTCAAGATATTTAAAAGGAGGTTTTGATATACATATTCTCCAAATAGAGTTCTCATATAACAATGGGGTATAGTCAAGTATTCAAATGGACCCATATGAGGCTTTATATTAGAATTGGTGTAGAACTACAACATTTTTGGATGAAGATAAAGAGAATAATATGATGGAAGTGGATCTTTCTAAATTAATTTTAGAGAAGATAAAAAAACTATTTAGTTATATATTAAAACTGAAAAATGTGCCGTAATTTTTATATTGATAATCATATGTGAGACATGGATTTTGGATTCGGGTAAAAGGTATTCCTCAGAATATCACCGTTGAAGAGGGTTACATGATTCAGAAAGATGAGAAAGTCAAACCCTAGATACATTATCCCCTTCAAAATCCCCAATCATGTGGGGATGATAGCTTACTATATTTCATTGACACAAGACCTATTCTAGGTGCATGATGTGTTACATATATCCCCTTTTAGTATGTACATATCTGATCCTTAACATTTACTGAACTCATAGGAAATAAAACTAAAACATGATCTCTCTTATTGGGAATAAAAAAAAATCATAGATAATATAGATAAAGTACTACAAAAAAGGACCACGCACCAGATAAAATTTCATTAGAGGAATCATAAGTTTTAGGATGCAAAGTGGGAACCCAAATATGTAATGAGGCAGGATTACCCTCATTTTATTCCATTATAGTGATGAAATTTCAAGCATTAAATTCTTTTAATGGGGGTATAATGGAATGACCAAATATTTTAGGTTTTCATTCTCCTTTATATTAATACTAAATTGAATTTATTATTTCACATGAAATAATAAACTAAAAAGATACCGGTTATGTTTTTTATGAGATAAAATAATAAAATACAAGATGAACAATAACACACTATGATAATGAAATATGAAACACCATTAATATAACTATAAGTGGGATAAAACTACAATTAAAAAAAATACCATGAACATGAAATCCTCATATATAAAGATCATACCTCTCAATATAACTATAGAATGAAGGAATAAATTAGAAATAAAATAGTTTCAATATTAACATTATATATATAGATTTTTTCTATATGGTTATTGGATATATGGTCATTATACATACAACCATTGTACATACAACCATTTAAAATATGGTCATTATATATATTCGTATCCAAAAATCAAATTTATTTTTTTTAGTTTTTTTGTGAAAAATTAAATATAATATAATTCACAAATAATAAATATTTCTAGAGAGAATAGAAAATAAATAATTAAAATACATTATTATAAAAATATGAATTTTTATCATTACATTTTATTTTTTTAAAGAATGGTTTGATGTGTTTGAAACTAAATAAAAGAATACAATAAAAAATTTATTAATTTTATTTAATAGTAAAAAGATAAATTATCATAATGGGATATGAAAAAAATCATTTAATGGTAAAAAATATAATTTTATTGAAGTGTTTTTTTCTATGTGTCCCAGATTTTTATATTGAAAAATTAAATTGATCACTTTTAAATGATGATTCTAATAAAATTTAATGTTTTAATGTGTAAAAAAAATTAACACTCATTTAATTATTAATTGACATGAAATAATATTAAGACCACTAAAATTTATAAAAAATAATTTGACTATAAAAAATGTTTTCTATATTTTTTAATATTTTCATTTAAAATTTAAACTTATATTATTTGGATATTTAATTATATTAAATCGAGTTCAAATTTTAAATTAATATTTTGAAATTATTTAAGAGGGTAAATTTAATTTTTTGGAAAAAATGTTAATGGGATGAATAGTAAATAATATCGATAAACTATATATACTATAAAACAAAATATTTGTTAAAAAATAATTATAAAACTTGTAAAAACAAAAATAAAATAGATTAATTAAGATAATCCCATGATTCCATAATTTTTTCCACTTATGGGGAAACATGTAATTTAAAAATGACTGTAAGAACCTAGAACTTCCATTCAGGTATAAATCCTGTTTTCTAGTGTTTTTGAGGAAAATAGGAGAATCTAGATATTTAAGGAGTATACGTCGTGTAATTTGGAATACACGATATGTTCCCAGTTGATGCGGGTGATCGTGTACTGGTCGTGTAATGGCTGAGTACATGGCCGTGTGAGGTGACCTAGAGACTGCTAAAACGGGACCCGGTAAAGGCATATACACACCATGTAATTTTAAAAGACACACAATGTACATTTCTTTTTTAATTGTTATATCGGATCGGGGTCGTGTCTCGTTCACAGAAATTGCTTCTTCTTGACTCATCTCATCAAGGAGTGATTGAGGCCGATGAATCTTCACCCAGCCTTTGACTCGCCGTCCATTCTCTGAATCGAACTTCGTTATTCGAATTGGAATCACATCAGTTGATTCAAGGGATGACACTAGATTATATTGATTGTATAACACTGAGGAAGGTGGTTTGTGCCTTTTTGTAGTTAGTCTTTGAATATTATGTGAAAAAGTTCCCTATACCCTAGAATGGGGTATTGCGTGTTTAGGTATTTTAGCCCTGTTAATGCCTGCTATGCCTTGTGTTCTCGATTAGAGGTTGTTTGATTCTAAATAGGGTTATTTTCCATGCTATGGATGTGTTTCCCATTATTGTTTTTATATTGAACGTTCGGTCTAGCTTTGCATGTCAGGATGCTTTCTTTCCAGGGCTAGTATTGTTAAGATGGAGTGATTTTATCTAATGTTGTGGTATGCCTTGTAGCAATTTAGCCAAGTAGTACTTTTAGGTTTACTTTGGCTGCTGAACATCATTTGTGCATAATTTCTTTACACAGGGATGTGGGAATTCGGTGTAGTGAAACCATATGGGGAATTGACATTGAGGTCTTCCCCAGAGTGTCTATTATTTCATTATCACACTACGAGACCATAGAGGGGATTAACGTTGAGTGCTCCCTCAGAGTGTCTATAGTTATCGTTATGAGACCACAAGGGGAATTAACGTTGAGTTATTCCTTAGAGTGTCTTTAGTTTATCGTTAAAAGGATAGAGGGGGACTTGATGGTGAGTGCTTCCTTAGAGAGTCTTTGTTTACATGAGTCCAAAGGGGTTATACCATGTGAGTTACCTAGGAGGTCATTATATCATTGTATAAGTTGAACCAGAGTGGTTAGGCTATGAGAACATACCCAGAGGGTTACTTGAGGTTTTTTGGTTGAACCAGAGGGGATATGATGTGGGTACTTCCCAGAGGGTTACTTGTTTTTGATTAGACGCTTACTTGATATATGAAAATGAATGCAATTGAAACTGTATGATTGGTTACTTTTGAGTACTTATTTTTTTATTGATTCATTTTTCTTATTACCACAATATATATTCACTGACTGTTAGGAAAATTTATCTTGGTGGTTGCCTACATGGATTCATCTCACACCCTATTTGGGTCATGCTTTTGGGCCCAAACAGATTATATTTCTGCAGGTATAGATAAAGGAAAGCACCCTTCTATGTCAGGTACTTGACTACTGTGGAGATGAAGAGCATGGGACCAAGCTGAGGCTTGCGATGTGGTTGGAGTTTATTTTTTTTCCTTATACATTGTTTTATTACTATATTCTGTCATTGTGACTTGTTTGGTGGTTTTACTTAACATATGTATCGTGCATCTTTTATATATGTTCTCTAGTTATATATTACCTTCATTCTTCGACTATTTTCTTATTGCATGTGATTACTGCATCTGCTATTGTTATCTGTTTATTTCTGCTGCATTACTCTTCTAATGAGGGAATAGTTTCCCCAATATCACACCCAAGGCCCTCGCTGCTAATCAGAAGCCTTTGGTGTTTGGGGAAATGTGCTTGAGGCAATGCGACCAACTGGGTACGGGGCACCTCTAAGAGGGACCCGTAACCAGGACATTACAAAGTGGTATCGAAGGATTTTTTTTGTCTTCTTGTCTTAATATTTGGAGTCTATAGCTAGGTATAAGAAGAAATAGGTTCTTGGTAATAATCTATGCCTAGGATTAGCTAACCCGTTTATAAGAAAAATACAATTTACCTCATATATTGAAATATTTCTAGTTCTGTAATTATTATAGTTGATTTAATTTCACCATTGGGTGAGTCACATGTTTTGTGCTATTATAGTTGATATTATTGAGGTTCTATTTATATTGAAACCCAATGATATAAAGGTATTCCATCTCATGCATCATATAGGCACTTGTTAGAGATCATATGTCATGCATTCTTGTCATGCCATTTAGGGTGCAGTAGTGATTGCATGTTGTTGTGATAAGTGTTGTTCCAGATATGCATGCTGTTGTGATATATTCCTTGATATAATTGCTGATATTTTATAGGGTATTGAATTATGTAAGGTTTCATTTGAATGAACTGCAAACATTGGTTCTTAAGGTGCTATGGACCCTCATGGGCCAGAATTTGGTTGATCATTGCACTGTTATATTTTTATATGACATATAGAAGATTCCATGCTTTGATTCATAAGGATTATGGGCCCTCACAGATCCAAATTTGGTACTTTAATGTTTATTTCAAAGTTTTCTAGTTTCTAAAGTAGTTTCTGAGGCTCACTGTCTGGAAAATCTAGAATACACGGTTTGTAATGATAAATACATTCCATGTTTCTTTCTATTTTGGAAGGAACTGTTATTCATAAGTACGTGCCTTGTACTACATGTACACATTGTATAGTCTCTAACCGTGTCACTGGATATGTGGGAAGAGTCACGAGGTTGGGAAAATCCTTGGTGAAACCCACCGTGTACTAGAGATACACGTCGTGTGTATATACCATGTGTTCAGCTGTGTGACCAATGTCATAGGTGGATTATGGGTAGTTAGTACACATCGTTTCTGGAACCAACACGCTGTGTAGAGTTAGCCTTGTAACCGGCCGTGTGACTAACATCATGGGTCAGTGAAGTTATTTCTAGTACATTCTATGTCTGGCAAAAACATGTTGTGTAGTCTTTCTCTAGAATAACCATGTGGGTTAAGTTGTATAGAAGAACTTGGGAAGGGGAAGAGGATTAAAGTACACATCATGTCTTGGGAAAACATGCCATGTGTATAGGGTGTTACATGACTAGGGTTGGTAGGAGTACACACCCATTTGAAAGCTTAAGGGAATACACTGTATAAGATTTGCACACACTCTATATCCAGATTTTAGAGTCTTGAATGCATTTCATTCTCTTGTTCCCTTTCTTTCACTTCTAAGTCTAGTCCTTGTTAATCTTGATCTAAGGAGTGTGTTTGACCATGCATAGTCATGCCACCGAGACGTCCTCCGGTTGTACGCCATTTACAGTGTAGTGACCAAACACCAGACATGGCATATCTAGAACTTATAGAAGATCCTCCAGTTCTTCTCGTCTTGACACCAACCATTATCCCGGATACACATTCCGATGCACAGTTCTGAAAGGGCTTCATAAGGTTTATGTAGACCTTCTAGGGAGCATTGACTCCTTCCCTGTCTATGGAAGAATTGAAGCAGGTTGTTCGGCAGCAACATACTCCCTTTTTATCAGGGGATGGAGGACCTCGGGCTGCAGAATCATGGTTAGAGTCTATGCTTTTGATCTTTGAGCATTTGAAGATGCTTCCGGAGTGGAGGATGAATCTCTCTACGTACATGCTATGGGATTTCTCCAATAGACAGTGGGATGTGATCTCACAGGCGGGACACTAGAAGGTTGTGGCAAGGGATATATTCTAGTGTTCCTTCTAAGGTTACCTCTACCTGGATACTTTGAGGGTCAATCAAGCCCAAGAGTTCATGTGTTTGGAGTAGGGTACTCTTTTAGTTGTGGAGTATTATCCTCACTTCTTATATATGTAGGGCTTTACACCCATCCTAAGTGGTGATGAGTTATTCCTGGTGAGTAAATTTGAGGATGATCTCAGTCATGACATTCGATCGCCAGTGAACATCTTCATGTTGATGACCATATCTTCTATAGTCAATGAGGTTCTGATCACAGAGCGCAACCTGAGGGATTTTGGAGTTGGGGGACCAGTTGGTTCAACATCTAGGGTTAGTGCTTCTCCGGATTATAGTAGGAAGTGCCACTGGGAGTCTACACATGGACATCCGAGTTGACAAGATACACTATCAGGAAGCCAGGTGGTGTGCTACCTATGTGGTAAGGGTGGGAATATGAGGCCACATTGCCCAAGAGACCCAGTGGAGTGTCGATCTTGAGGCAATATGGGCCATCTTCAACAATTCTATCAGTTTTTCTCACTGGCAGCTGGTGATAGGGGTTCCTCCATGACTCCTCATTCAGGAGTAGCACCACCAGTTTCTCATTAGTCTGGGAAATGGAGTTCTTCTGTCCGTTCAGGTCGAGGAGGAGGTTTCAACCATCGTAGCCAGTCAGAAAGATTTCAGTGAAAATAGTGTGGATCAGCTTAGGGTGGTCAGGGAGGGTCATAGGGCCACGATACAGGATAGACCATTGTAGAGGAGTAGACCCAACAAGAGAAGGATCTCAGAACCTCTACAATTTGATGTACGATCCTATTTGCCTCAGTTTTATCTTCTTCACTTTTTGATATTGGGTATTTCCATAGTTTCATATCTGTTTCTATTTTGGATATCCTTGGGCTCTTTATCTTTTCTTTTGCTGATTTCTTGGTGTTGGAAACTCCGTTGGGGATAATAATGACTAGTGTAAGTTAGTTAAAGGAGTTCCCTCTTGAGGTTGGTGGGTGTCACTTTTCATGGAACCTTTATGACTTTGAGATGACCGGCTATGACATAATTCTTGAGATGGACTGGTTAGTTCCCTTCCAGGATGTTGTTTATTGGTTTCACCATTGGGTGAGTTTCACATCACCAGAGGGTGGATCATTTCTTCAAAAAGTGAGAATGGGATGTCCAGGCGAGCAGAGTAGGACCCGAGCATCATTAGTTGGGAGGATTTATAGTCCAAATTGCTAGTCTATATCTAGAATACCAGAGGGCATCACAGTTGTACTTTCCTACAGTGGTGGATCTTTTTAGGGATGTCTTTCTAGAGGACATTTCAGGATTTCCTATGGAGTGAGAGGTATACTTTTCTATTGATATTTTTTCAAGATCAGCACTGGTGTCCATTCCTCCTTATAGGATGGCTACCCTAGAGTTACAGGAGCTCAAGAAGATGTTGGAGGAGTTACAATCAAAGGGTTTTATCTGACCCGGTACTTCTCCTTGGGGTTTGAATGTCTTGTTTTAAATGAAGGTGGGTGGTACCCTACGACTTTGTGTGGATTATCGGAAGTTGAACAAGTTGACGTTCAAGAAATGATATCCCTTACTGAGGATTGTTGAACTCTTTGATCAGCTTCATGGAGCCCCACTATTCTCTACGATTGACTTGAGATCCAGTTATCATCATTTGCACATTATAACATCTGAAATACCTCATACATCCTATTAGATCAGGTATGGTTTGTATGAGTATGAGGTTAGGTTATTCGGTCTCACGAACGCACCTGTAATTTTCATGGAAATGAAGAATCGAGTGTTCCATCCGTACACGTATTGTTTCATGTTAGTCTTCGTGGATGATATCTTGATGTACTCTCACACTCAATAGGACCATGCCACACATTTTGAGATCATTTTGAGTACACTGAGAGAGCATCAGTTATATGCTAAGCTCTCAAAATTCATCTTTTGGATGGACAAGATTCACTTCATGGGTGATGTTATCTCCGAGACATGAGTGTAAGTAGACCCTTAGAATGTGAAAGAAGTAGTTTCCTAAGAGTATCTGAAGAATTTATTTGAGTTAAGAAGTTTTCTAAGGCTATAAGGATACTACAGAAGTTTCATACAGGACTTTTCACACTTAGCAACACCACTGATTTGTTTGACTAAGAAGGGTGCGAAGTTTTTGTGGACATATTCTTCTAAGTCAGCCTTCCAAGAGTTGAAAGGGAGGTTAACTTTAGCACCAATACTAGTATTTCTAGATTCATTCAAGATTTATACTATTTACTGTGATTCATTAGGTATTGGGCTTGGAGTAGTTCTTATGCAGGGAGAAGGAGTCGTTGCGTACAGGACTTGGTAGTTGAGTCCACATGAGTGGAATTACCAAACACATGATATTGAGTTTTCTACAGTTGTTCATGCCTTAAGATGTTAGAGACCTTACCTGTTGGGAGAAAATTTTGTAGTCTTCACCGACCAAAAAATTCTCAAGTATATCTTCACTCAGAGCGATCTAAGTTTGAGATAGTAAAGGTGGGTCGAGTACCTTCAATCCTTTGACTTTGAGCTTTCCTACACACCTAAGAAAGGGAAAACAGTGACTGATACACTGAGAAAAAGGACATAGATACAGGTAGTTATGGAGGCCAGTAGAGAGTTGTGGCTTATGTCTCTATTCTTGGAGATACATTTGGAGGTGCACGACAGATAGGGACATATGTTTATTTCTTATTTGGATTTTACCTCTACTCTTCTTGATGGAGTTTGAGTGAGGCAGATATCAGATTATAAAGACCTAGTCATATGAGATATTGTGTCATGAGAGGAACCTATTCTTAGATATATAGTAGGTGATGATGAGATCTTGCGTTTTCATGGGTGCGTAGGTGTCATCAGACATACACAAGAAGTTGATGAGGGACTTTCATTCCTCAGTTTGGGAAGTTCATCCTGGCATCAGAAAAATGTATCAAGATCTAAACCATAAGTATTGGTGGCCATGAATTAAGAGAGATATTTCTGGGTTTTTTTATGAGGTGTTCCACCTATTAGCAGGTGAAGGCTGATCATCAGAAACTAGTAGGGCTTTTTTAATAGTTATCCATTTTTGAGTGGAAGTGGTGTGATGTCACGATGGACTTTGTGACAGGATTACTGAGGCCGCCTCAAGGGAATTATGTTGTATCTGTCATCATTGAAAGACTCACAAAGGTTTATAACTTTTTTTAAATCAAGGAGACTGTCAGTGTTGATGAGCTATTAATGCTATAAATTCAAGAGATTATACGTTTACATGGAATTCGACACTACATTGTTTTAGATAGGGATGCCCATTTTACTTCTCAGGTTTGGAAGGGACTACAGGGGGCGTTGGGTATATAGGTACTTCTGAGTACAACTTACCACCCCCATACATATGGCTAGTTTGATCGTATGATTCAGGTGATAGCGGACATGCTTCGAGCATCCGTCCTAGATTTTGGAGGCTATTGGGAGAAGTAAATACCTATTGTGGTGTTTACCTACAATAATGGGTTTCAAAAAACTATTTAGATGGAACCTTATTAGGCTTTGTACAATAGGCCATAATGATAACCCTTATGTTGTCTAGAGATAGGAGAGGCAGCTATACTGGGACCTCATCTTGTCCAAGAGACCACATAGCATATAGAGTTGATTCGGAATAGGATGGATACTACATAGTCACAACAAAAGACTTATTCTGATCGATGGAGACGACCTCTAAAAGTTCGAGGTTGGAGATCACGTTTTTCAACATGTCACACTGAGGTTGGGACACAGGAGGATTAAAAGATAGGGACATATTTCACTCAGATACATCGGTCCGTTTGTGGTTTTGGAGAGATTCAGGCCAGTTTCCTATCGGCTGCAATTACCTTAGAGGTACCAAGCTATGAATGATGGTTTCCATGTTCCTCAGATACGAAGTTAATTCTCAAACTCTTCCAATATCTTTCAACCTGAGTAGGTTGCGATAGAGGTGGAAACATCGTTTGAGGAGAATCTTATCCGGATTGTTTATCGTAGTGCAAAGGTTCCCTGTGGCTGGTCTGTTCCACTAGTACGAGTTCTATGGCAGCTTGGGCAAGAACAAGACGAGACTTGGGAGAGGGAGGCCGATTTACAATTGCAGTGGCCGAAGCGGTTCAAGGATTCTTTTCTACACCACCTTGCTATGGATATTTGGGGATGAAGTTATTTAAGGAGGATTTTTGTAAGAACCTACATCTTCCTTTTAGGTATGAATCTCATTTTCTTTTTTTATTACACGAGGTGAATCTGGAAATTTAAGGATTAAACATAGTTTACTTTGGAGTACACACTATGTACCCAGTTTCCGCGGGTGATCGTGTACTAGCTGTGTAACAGATGAGTACATAGTCATTTGAGGTGACCAGAAGACTGCCTAAAGCGGGTCTCGATAATGGAATATACACACCATGTAATTTTAAAAGACATGCATTGCACTTTTACTTTTAATTATTATATCGGACCAGGGTCATGTGTCATTCAGTGAAATGGAATCTTCTTAACTCGTCTCGTCCAGGGGCGACCGAGGTTGTTGAATCTTTTCCGGGCATCCAACTCACTATCCGTTCTACAAATCGAATTTTGTCGATTGCATTGGAATCCCATCGGTCGATTAAAGGTCCAATTCTGGAGTATATTGATTTTACAACATGGAGGGTGGTTGTTTGCAACTTTATATAGTTATTCATTGAATATTTTGTGCAAAAGCGCCCAATACCCTTGAATAGGGTATTGCATGTTAAGGGATTTTATCCCTATTAATTCATGATATGCCTTGATTGCTTGAGTAGAGGTTTTTTTGATTGTTAATAAGGTTATTTTCTATGCTATAGATGTGTTTCCCATGATTTTTTTGATATTGACCATTTTTTCTAGATTTTCCTATTTGGATGCTTGCTTTATATGCCTAGTATTGTTACGATGTAGTGATTTTATCTAATGTTGTGGTATGCCTTATAACTATTTATCCAAGTAGTACTTATAGGTTTACTTTTCCCGCTGAACATCGTTTGTGCATGATTGCTTTACACAGAGATGTGGGAACCTGGTGTAGTGAGACTATTGGGGGAATTGACATTGAGGGATTCCTTAGAGTGTCTATTATTTCTTTATCACATTGCGATACCATAGGTGGGACTGACATTGAGTGATTTTTTAGAGTTTCTATAGTTACCATTATGAGACCATGGGGGGAATTGATGTTGAGTGCTTCCTCAGAGTGTCTATAGTTTATCATTAAAAGGACATAGGGGGAATTTTCGGTGAGTACTTCTTTAAATAGTCTTTGTTTTCATGAGACCAAAGGGGTTAAACTGTGTGAGCTACCCAAGAGGTCGTTATATCATTGTATAAGTTGAACCAGAGGGGTTAGGCTGTGAGAACCTACCCAGAGGGTTACTTGAGGTTGTTTGGTTGAACCAGAGGGGATAAGTTGTTGGTACTTTTTATAGGGTTACATGTTTTTGATTATCCACTTACATGATATATGAAAATGAATGCAATTGAAACTGTAAGATTGTTTACTTTTGAGTACTTTACTTATTGCTTCATTTTTCTTATTAGCTACCATATATATTCACTGACTGTTAGGCACATATATTTTGGTGGTTGCATACATAGATTCATCTCACACCCTATTTGGGTATTTATTTTGGGCCCAAAAAATTATATTTCTATAGGTATAGATAAGGGCAAGAACATTTTTACATCAGGTACTTAATTTATGTGGAGCTGGAGAGCATAAGAATAAGCTGAGGCTTACGATGCTACTGTATTTATTTACTTTTTTTCCATTTTAATTTGGTTTAGTACTATATTCTATCATTGCGACTTGTTTGAATTCTTTTCTATACATAAGTGACATGAATCATTTATATATTTGCTTTAGTTATTTATCTACATGTAGTCTTCCACTATTTACTATTGCATATTATTATTACTGCTTCTGCTATTATTATCTGTTTATTTCCGCTATGTTACTTTTACAATGAGGGCATAGTTTCCCAACTATCATTCACAATTCCCTTTCTAATAGTTGGAAGCCTCTGGAATTTGGGGAAATGCACTTGAGGCCATGTGACCAACTAGGTATTGGGCACCTCTGGGTGGCACCCAGAATCGGTACATTAAAAAGTGGTATTAGAGGAGTTCTTTTCTTCTTGAATCACTGTTTGATGCATATAACTATGGATAAGAAGGAATGGGTAGTTGGTAATAAGCTATTCCTAGGAGTATCTAACCAGTGTACAGGGAAAAGAAAATTTACCTCAATTATTGCAAATTTTCGGGTTTTTCAATTTTTACTGTTTATTTGATTTCACCGTTGGTTGATTTGCATGTTTTGTGTTATTATTGTTTATATTATTTAGGTTCTATTTCTGTTTCAACCTGATATGTTGAGGGTATGACATATCATGAATCATTTAGGAACTTTCTAGGGATCACATGTCATGCATTCTTACCCTGCCATTTAGGGTGCATTACTGACTTCTTGTTGTTGTGATAGTTGTTTTTTTAGATATACATGTTGTTGTGAAAGATGCCTTGATTTAATGCCTGTTATTTTGATAGGTTATTGCTAATTGTGTAAGTCCTCATTTGAATTATCAACAAACATTGGCCCCTGATTAGTTTTGGCCCCTCATGGATCAGAGTTTGCTGGACATTGTGTTTCTTGCACTGCTATACATGTTACGTGACATGAATATTATTCCAAGATTTGATTCACGTAGAGTATGGGCCCTCACATATCTAATTTAGGCACTATAATGTTTTTAAGCATTTTTTTGGGTTCTGGAGTAGTTTCCAAAGATTAATGTCCATAAAAAACCATAATACATGGTGTGTATTGATGAATACACGCCATGTATCCTTTTATTTGGGAAGGAACTGCTTTTCATAAGTATGCACCGTGTACATTATTTTCATGCCATGTAATCCTTGATTGTGTGACTACCTATGTGGGTCGGGACATGGGGTTGGGAATTCATTGGTGTCACACACTGTGTAATGGACGTACATGCTATGTAATGGACGTACATGCCATGTTTTATAGACCATGTGTCCTTTCGTGGGACTAACGCCATAGAGGGATGAAACCCAAGTATTTCACATAGTGTCCAGCTTGAACATGCCCTGTAGAGTCAACTATGTAACCAGCCATGTGACTAATGAACTGGGTCAGTGAAAACCTTCTAGTAAACTCCATGTATGGAATGAACACGCCATTAATTTTTTTCTA
The DNA here is from genome assembly GCA_963277665.1 of Viscum album. Classification (NCBI taxonomy): domain Eukaryota; kingdom Viridiplantae; phylum Streptophyta; class Magnoliopsida; order Santalales; family Viscaceae; genus Viscum; species Viscum album. Next base: position 507,269,028 of record OY728159.1, read on the forward strand.
GGTGAACCATGTGGATTAGACATGTAGAAGAACATAGGCAGGGAAAATAAATTCAAGTTCATGCCATTTACATGCGAGGAACACGCCATGTGTTGGGGTGTTACACAACCAGTTTTGGCATAAGTACATGCCCATGTAAAGGTATAAGAGAACATGTCTTGTAGTGGTCATACATGCCATGTATCCAAGTTTTATAAAATTTGAATGTTTTCCTTCTTGTGTTACTTTCTTGCACATAAATGTTTCAGTTATTGATAGTCTTTATCTTAGGTGAGCGCTTGAACTTGCAGTTTCATGCCACCGAGACATCCTCTAGTTGTTCACCAGAAACATGACAATGATTAGACACCGGACAGGGTTGGTAAAGGACTACCAGCAGATCCTACTATCGTGCTGGTCTTGGCACCGACTGTCATTCCAGACACAGGTGTTGATTCACAGTTCCGAGAAGGCATAATGAGGATTCTGAAGACCTTCCAGAGAGCACCAAATCCTGCCCCGTCTATGGAATAGTTGACTCAGGCCTTTCAGTAGCAGCAACCTTCCACTTTCTCAAAGGATGGAGGACCTCAGGCTACGTAGTGATAGTTAGAATACATCCTGTCTGTCTTAGAGCATCTAGAGATGCCTCCAGAAAAGAGGGTGAAGCTCGCTACGTATATTCTTCTAGATTCCTCCAAGAGATGGTGAGATGTTATCTCACAGGCAGGACACCAGCAGGTCATGATGTGGGATTAGTCCCAGAATAACTTCTATTATTACTTTTACCTGGAGAATTTGAGGCCCGAGTGAGCCGAAGAGTTTATGAGTTTGGAGAATGGTACTCTATCAGTTATAGAGTATTCTTCTTACTTCACAGAGCTTCAGTGTTTAACACCCATTCTATTTGGTAATGAGATTTTTCTAGTGAGTACATTTGATGATGGTATTAGGAATGACATCAGATGTCAGGTGAACCACTTCAGGTTGATGACCATATCATCCATAGTCAACTAGACACTGATCACCAAGGGTATATTGATGTATTCTGGAGTTGTGGGCTAGGGAGGTTCAACATCCAGAGTTGGTGGTTCTTCGGTTGATAGTAGGAAACACCACAGAGAGTCTACATGTGGAGATCAAAGAAGGCATGATATAACTTCATGTACTTAGGTGGTATGCTACCAGTGTGGGAACAGAGGGAATACAAGGCCCAATTTCCCAAGATACCCAGTTGAGTGCCGATATTGCATCAGTATGGGACATCTTTAGAGTTTCTTTCAGTTTTTATCACTAGTATCTAGTGACTAAGGTTCTTCTATGACTCCTCATTCAAAATCAGAACCACCAGTTTCTCATCAGTATGGGAACTGGAGTTCGTCCATCCGTTCAGACCGAGGTAGAGGTTGTGGCTATTGTAGCCAGTCACCAGGTCTTCAGAAATAATAGGTGAATCAGCTTGGGGTGGTCAGGTAGTGTCACAGGGCCACGGTATAGGTCATACATTTGTAGTGGAGTAGACCCATCAGAAGCAGGATACCATACCCTCTATAGTTAGATGTACGATTCTAGTTTCCTCAGTTTTAGCTTCTTCTTTTTTTGATATAGGATCTTACCAATGTTTCATATATGTTTCTTTTATGGAGATCCTTGGGTTCTGTATCATTAATTCTGTTGATATCTTAATGCTATAAAATCTTTTAGGGACTACAACGTCTAGTGTAGTGAAAGGAGTTCCCTCTTGAGGTTGACATATTCTACATCTTATGAGACCTCTATGTCTTAGAGATTACAACACTAGTGCAGAAAACATTTTTTACGTCACCATTTTTTACGTCGGTTATATATAACCGAAGTAAAAATGTGGCGAGTAGATTTTTAACGTCGGTTATTTTAATAACCGACGTTACAAATCGCGCCTGTTCGGTTTTTACGTCGGTTATCTTATAACCGACGTAAAAAACGAGATATCTACGTGTTTTTTACATCGGTTATAAAATAAACGACCTAAAAAAACAAAGCACAAGGGGGTTTTTTACGTCGGTTATAAAATAACGGACGTAAAAAACCAAAGCGCAGGAGATTTTTTACGTTGGTTTTAAAATAACCGACATTATAAATTTAAAAAATAGTTTATAATGTCAGTTATATAATAACCGACGTTTTAAAACTTTTAAAGAAATTAAATTCCCGTGGACTGTCTTTTACGATTTTTCGATTGACAGTCCGCCGGCTCATCTCCCTCGCGCGGTAAACCCTAATCGGCTCGTCGATTGACCTGCGTTAAACTCATTTTGGCTTAATTTTTTATCTTCTTAACTCCTCTCTGATCTATCATCTCAACTCGCAACATTCAAGTAAGCCTTCCACGAATTTATTTCGTTCGTTTTTTTTCACGGATATTCTATAATTATGTTTTTCGATTTTTGTACATTTAATGTAAACAAGATGTAGTGGTTTCCAAGTATGCACCTCATTACTATTTTGATAAGATGGTGATGAGATAATCTAAGATACATATGATTCATTGATGGAAGTGATACAATTTCACATGGTGTAGGATGATTTATGGGCGGGGTGAGACCATGACATTAGCATTGGGGTGTGAGAGGAAAACTAGTGGAGAAGTGGTATCCGAGAACCTTAATTTTAATATATATATATATATATATAATTTTTTATACGAAAAGGTTTATTTATATGAATTATTTTGTGAGTGATCCATAGTGAGTATACGAAACTATTTTTCCTTGTTTAGGTGATGATTTAGATTCTTTTTTTCATAGGGCTTTAGTGTGCTTCCTCAACATTTTCATGAGATGTTTTAGGGAGGATCTTACTATGTATACATGTTATGCCCACCATACATAAATATAAACAATTTTTTTGGTTTTTAAAAGCAATTTGTAGTTTTTTATAGATGTTAGTAGCATGGAAGTGTTGTGGAGTAGCGCATTGGGGTGTGAGAAGAAAACTAGTGGAGAAGTGGTATCCAAGAACCTTAATTTTAATATATATATATATATATATAAAATTTTTTATACGAAAAGGTTTATTTATATGAATTATTTTGTGGGTGACCCATAGTGAGTATATGAAACTATTTTTCCTTGTTTAGGTGATGATTTAGATTCCTTTTTTTATAGGGATTTAGTGTGCTTCCTCAACATTTTCATGAGATGTTTTAGGGAGGATCTTACTATGTATACATGTTATGCCCACCATACATAAATATAAACAATTTTTTTGGTTTTTAAAAGCAAGTTGTAGTTTTTATAGATGTTAGTAGCATGGAAGTGTTGTGGAGTAGATTTCATGAGTATATAGAGTCTATTTTTTCTTCCTAGTTTTACTTTTAGTACTAATAATATTCTTTTTGGTTTATGTACAATAATACATGTATGAATTCATGCATAATTATCTAAATTTATTCATTTCGAACTGAGGAGGGTTACTTTTGGTGGGAGCAGATCCTAAATGATATGTTATGAATTCATTATATCATAACCATAAATAAAATATAGTTGTATTTTATTTATCATATACATCAACTTATACTCTTCTTTTTCATCACAAACCCTTTGAGAACAAAAAACCAAACTAAGGGCTTTGGTATCCACATTGCCTTTTGTTATAGAATATGGGACATCAAAATCAAGTGATTGAACATATTCCTCCCAAAACACTTCCATTGATTTTTATAATTGTGTGAAAATATTTACCAAATGGATTTAGGGTCTACAGAAACCAATAATAACATGTTAAATAGGTAGTTTATCTAATATATTAAAACATCAAAACCACAATCAATATTAAACTATGTAGGTGTCATGGTTTTCTTTGATTCAATGAAATTTAAAACTGTTATATCTAACTATATTTTGTTTTAAAAATAATATTCAAGCATATTTTTTTAAATACCTATAGATTTGTTTTATATTTTAAATTGTTTTACATTCAAATTATGATTTTTTTCATATAAACATATATTTGTATTATCTTAAAAATATATATTTTTTGTTGATATTTGTTATAGGTAATAATGAGTCGAAGTTGGATTACAACACATCAAATGAGAAATGAATTTGAGGAAGGTGTTGATGCCTTTTTGGAATTTGCAAAAAGAAATGTTCCAAGTAGTGACATTTTTTTCTGTGCATGCCTGAAATGTTTGAATATGAAGAAGTTGAAAAGTAGAGAGATAAAAGATCATCTGATTTGTCATGGTTTTAATCCGAGTTACAGCCCTTGGATTTGGCATGCTGAAACTGGACGGAATGTCACTGATGATGATGATTCGCAAGATGGTAACTCCGATGGAATTGAAGAAATGATTCGCGATATTGTAGCAGAACAAATTGAGATAGAACCGACAGTTGCACGTCTATAAGGTGATGCTGAAAAACCATTATATCCTGGTTGTACAGATTTTACAATTTTGTCGGCAGTGTTAATATTGATTAACGTGAAGGCGATGCATGGATGGAGTGACAGAAGTTTTACAGAGCTGCTACAATTGATGAAAGACATTCTTCCAAAAGATAACGATCTTCCAGATTCACATTACAAAGCCAAGAAAATATTATGCCCGATGAGATTGGGATACCAGAAAATACATGCCTGTCCGAATGACTGCATTATATATAGGAAGGAATATGAATTTCTATCAGAGTGTCCTAAATGTGGGACATCACGGTATAAGGTGAAAGAAAAATCACAGGCTGATGTAGAGATTACAAAGCTCCCTCCAAAGGTATTTTGGTATCTTCCTATAATTAATCGTTTCAAACATTTATTTTCTAATTCACATGATGCAAAAAGGTTAAGATGGCATGCTGAAGAGCGGGTATGTGATGGAAAAATACGTCATCCAGCTGATTGTCCACAATGGAAGAAAATTGATGCGCAGTATTCTTCATTTGGAAATGAAATTAGAAATCTCAGACTAGGGTTGTGCACAGATGGAATGAATCCATACCGAACACTCAGTAGAACACATAGTTCATGGCCTATTTTATTGGTAATTTACAACATCTCTCCTGATGTTTGTATGAAGCGCAAATATGTCATGTTGAGTACAATGATCTCTGGTCCAAATCAACCCGGTAATGATATTGATGTTTACTTGTCACCGTTGATTGATGATTTGAAACTGTTATGGGCTGATGGTATTAGGGTGTATGACTCATATAAAATGGAATATTTTCAACTACAAGCAGTGCTTCTGTTCACTATAAATGACTTCCCAGCATATAAAAATTTGTCTGGATATAGTGTTAAAGGGCATAAAGCATGTCCAATTTGCGAACAAAAGGCGTCATATTGTCAATTGCATCATGGGAGGAAAACAATGTACATGGATCATCGAAAGTTTTTGCCTATGGAACACCCTTATAGAAGACTAAAAAAGGCATTCAATGGCTCACAATAATTTGATACTGCTCCAAAACCTTTATCCTTTGATCTGTATTTTGAGAGGGTGAGATACCTTGACGTGACATTGGGAAAGACACTAAAATATGGTAATGATAGACATATTTGGAAGAAAAGGTCAATTTTTTTGAGCTACCATATTGGAGGTATCAAGAAGTTAAACATAATATTGATGTCATGCACGTGGAGAAGAATATCTATGATTCTTTGATTAGAACATTGTTAGATATTAAAGGAAAGACTAAAGATGGGTTGAATGCAAGATTAGACTTACTATCAATGGGAATACGTTTGGAGTTAGCTCCCACTCCTAAAGGAAGATGAACATTTCTTCCCCCGTCTTGTCATACATTATCGAAGAGGGTGAAAATTAGCTTCTGTCAGTGTCTTCATGATACCAAAGTGCCTCAAGGTTATTCTTCTAATGTAAAAAATTTTGTCTCATTGAAGGACTTGAAGTTGATAGGTATGAAATCACATTATTTTCACGTCATGATGCAACAAATTCTACCAGTTTCATTGCGTGGAATATTTCCCATTCGTGTCAGAAAGACAATAATGAAGTTGTGTTATTTTTTCAATTTAATTTGTAACAAGGCGATTGATGTGAATGCATTGAACATTTTGGAAAAGGATGCAATTTTTATACTTTGTCAATTGGAAATGTATTTTCCTCCAACTTTTTTTGATATAATGGTGCATTTAATGATTCATCTGGTTCGATAAATAAAGCTTTGTGGACCTGTATATCTTCATTGGATGTATCCTTTTGAATGGTATATGAAAATATTAAAGAGGTATGTTAAAAATCTACATCGACCTGAAGACTCCATTATTGAAAAGTATATTTCTGAGGATGTAGCAGAGTTTTGTACAAGATACTTGGCTGCGGCGCAACACATAGGTTTGCCTCCATCTCTCCATGAACGAGTTAATAATGAGGGAAAGGGGATTCGCGGCTTGAAAGTCAAATCTTTGTCAGCTGAACAGATGAAGAATATAGAATCATACATCTTGAATAACATAGCTGATGCTCAACTGTATATCACATTGTATATTAATGAGTTGAAACAATGTCATCCAAAGAAGAAATAAATGTGGGTTTTTAATGAGCACAAAATTTTTTTTTTCATGGATTAAAAAGACATTGCTTGGTAGATCAGATGTATCAGAGACATTAAAATGGATAGTGGGTGGTCCATGTTTAAATGTGATAACATGGTCCGGTTTTGACATTAATGGTTATACATTTCTCACAAAAGCTCAGGACAACAGAAGTGCAGTTCAGAATAGTGGTGTATTGGTGTTTGTAGAAGCAATGCATTTTTCGAGTGCTAAGGACAAAAACCCAATTTTTGCATCAAGTGCATATTATGGAGTGATTGAAGACATATGGGAGGTTGATTACTTTAAAATTAAAGTTCCCATTTTTAACTGTAAATGGTTTAACGGTAAAAATAGTGTCAGACACGATGAATTTGGAATGACACTTGTTAATCTGAATAGATTGGAAGACACAGCTGAATCTTTTATAATGGAAACACATGCAAAACAAATTTTCTATGTAGTAGATCAATCAGATATGCAGTGTGCTGTTGTTTTACAAAGGAAAAAACAATATGTTGGTGAGGATGAACTTGATGAATATGCTAATTTATGTGAGATCCCTACTTCCATGGAAATATTAACAGAACATAATGATGATCATGTTGAAGACATAGTTTGTGCCATAAGGAATGATCATGACGAAGGAATTTGGGAAAAAAATCCATGTGTACATTCCTAAAATTACAGGTAACATATGCTTATTTCTTGTTTACATTTATTTTTTCCATAAATGTTAGATATTGTATGTTTTTTATTTATTAAAACATGTTTTAAAATAAAATAAGTATATGTTTTTGTTTGTTTTAAGTTTGTTTAGTTTACTTTATCATATTTATAACCATTACATGAATTTTAAAATGCTTATTTTTGTTCACTGACAATTACTTTACCATGTTTACAATGTTTACCAGGTTTACCATTTTTACCATTTTTAGCATCTTGACCATTTGACCATCTTTTCCATCTTTACCATTGTTTAACATGCTTACCATATTAACAATATTTACTATTATGTAACTTAGTACACTTTTCTATTTTCAGATTACAGTAGTATTAAAATATTTGAATTTGTATATTTGTGAACTCACATTTGTTTTTTTGATTTAAAGGATAATGACAAATCATTCAGATGATCAACCACATGATTCTGGAGAGGAGCATATTGCTGGTCATACCTCTGGGGATGAAAATTCACATGCTCCTATTACGAAAAAGAGTTCAAAGGTTGGTAAACGTGGGTGCACACGTGTACCAAAATTATCACTTGTCCGTACGCAGGATCCGAGGATAGTCGTTGAGTTTGATGATGATAATATTCCTAGAGGTCCGAATGCCAATGATTTTAAGAGTATTGTTGCAACTCAGGCTAAGACCAAAGTAAGCATTCTGTATGATGATTGGAGAGGTGTGGATAAAGCGATTATCTCTTAGTTGTGGGAGACGATTTTGGTAAGATCTTTTGTCATTGTTTGACCATTATTTTAATGTTTCTAGTATATATAATATGTTAAAACTCTTCTTTATCAGATGAAATTTGATATTCCTGACACTGGAGGAGTCAGGAAGAAATGCTTATCGTTGGCTGCCAGGAGATGGAGGGATTTCAAATCATCCCTCTCATCTGATTTCATTTATGGTCATAGGAGTCACGACAATCCATGTCGTATATATCCTTTTATAAATGAAGACACATGGATACAATTTTTTGAAAGTAGAAAAAAAGATTCATTTCTGGAAAGGGCAATGTAAACTTTTATTAAATTTCTTATATAAATGATTTTATTAATGTTTTTTAATGATTTCTTATTCTTAAATTACACCAATCAAGGAAAGCTCATCAGGAGATCCAATCTAAAAATGTATACCCTCATAGTTTATCTCGGGGAGGGTATGCATTATTGGAAGAACAAATGATGGCGGAAAAATTTCAACAACTAAGAGCTGAGTCTTCAAGCTCTGGAGAGGTGGCCCCTCCATCCCCTCCATCTAGACATGAAAAATGGAAGAGAGTTCGGAAGGGAAAAAAAGGGAAATATCTTTCAGAAAAATCGAGAATCGTAGCTGAGAGGATTGTAAGATATCTATTTAATTTATTTAAGTTAACTTTTTTTTCATATAAGTTTCAATCATTATAGAAATGTTCAATTAATTAATATAGGACTCTCTTGAGGAGCAGAGTTCAGAGGGGACATTTATAGCTACTGGGAGGGAAGATATTTTATTTGCAGCATTGGGAAGGCCCGAACATCCTGGTCGTGTAAGAGGATATCCGGCAGGTGTATCAGTAAGAAAAGTGTTTCCACGTTCTTCAACTTCTAACATTCAGGGGGTTTATAAAAAAAATAGAATCCTTGGAGGCTGAAGTTCAAAATATTAATGCGATGATGGAGGAAAAGATTAGAGAGTCGGTGCAGTCTATGTTTGCAGAAATGCAAAGACAATTTCAGACTGCAGCTCCCACTCCTCCACCTCCCCCTGCAGACCCCATTATTTATCCTCCTCCTCCCCCAGTAGCTCCCACTCCCCCACCTCAGCCTGCGGACCCCATTTTTTATCCTACGCCTCCGCCGCAGCTTCCTACATATTTGGAGTTGTATGTTGATGATTCTCAACATCATATAGTAGCATACGGGTTGGTATATTGTATAGGAGATACAGTTCATCATCAACAATTAGAGGTAGAGAATCAGAGGGTCACTGTATAGGATATTATAGATAGATCAACTAGAGTACCAATGCCTACAGATGAGGTGGTGACAGTTGGACAGAGTATCAGCCATTTTTTATTTTGGCCATCCAGACTTCTTCGACTCATTACCATAGAGGTATAAATGTTATATCTTTTATTTTATTTTTTTTATTAAAGTTGTTTTATCATTTGAAAACTACTATATTTTTCAATTTTTTTTTCACAGGAATACTTCAAAGGTAAAGAAATACTGTATAGACAACAACAAAGACAACAAGCTATGACATCAGATACAGATTCCAGTGGTCTTGATAGATTGTCAAGATATTCACATTTTTTGTTGGGTTTTTAAGAGTTTCCAATGGAATCTCATGTTTTTGGACGTGAAATAAGTGTGGGGATTACAAAAACTGATATCATGGACCTTTTTACTGGAGATAAGTTGGGCATCAACGTGGTGCAAATTTTTTCCATGTAAGTATTAACACCTTTTCCCTGCGTTATATTTATTAAAAATGTATACTTATGTATGTTTTGTATTAGGTATATTTCTAAAATTTGTGAGAGGAATGAGCTGACAGAAGTATATAGATTCATGGACCCGAAGTTTATTTCCCCTGAAGCATGTGCATTGAATGAGGAACAAAGAATGGTTTATATTGCTGAAAGATTTGAAAAGAATATAATCACACAATGTTGGATGATGCCTTTTTGTGAGATGTATGAAACACATTTCTCTCAAAGAGTTAATTATCTTTTAACATAAAAAACAGCTAAAATTAAATTTCCTTTTATCAGTGATCATTGGATGTTAGGGATTTTTTCCCAAGGGAGAAAGCCCTTTATTGGATATTCTCTATTCATGGTGATGTGCGGGAAAGTTTTAAGAATATATTGGGAAAGTAACTTTCAATTTATCAATAGTTTTATATATTATAATGAATTTTAAATTTACCCCATTCGTATTATTTTCTAACAGTGCATGGGTCTACTTTTGAAAAAACATGAAGAAAAGAAATGCAAAGATCAAATATGTAAATGCGAAGGAAAATTTCCATTTATAATTTGTAATTTTTTATTTATTACATAAAAATAATATATTGAATTTACACTCATTCAAACAGAATTGTCATGAACAACAAGGCGTCATCGAATGCGGATATTATATGTTAAGATTTGTGTATGAAATAATAACAACTGGGACAGTTGTGAATTTTGACCTGGTATGATTTCCTCTTAAACTTTTCCATAATATTTCAATTTGAATTATTCATTATACACGTTAACTATCTTCTTTTTCATGTGTAGCTTTTTGATGACCCTCAACCCTATACTGCTGAAGACATCAAACACGTACAAGTGGAGTGGTCAAATTATTTTACAGGTTTGATTGAATTTTAGTTGTTTGTAATGTAAAATGTAATTTTGAATATTGTCGTTTTAATTGTGTATTTGGTAGTTGCTTAGGTTGGATTTAGTTTTTTTGAAGTTGACAGTGTATGTTTTGAATGTTATATAAGTGAATGTTTAATTTTTCTCTACTTCTTGTTTTGGTCTACTTTTGATGGTTTTCTGGTATGGATTTGGGTCTGTGGGGGAGGGGTTCCAAGGGTGTGGGGGTGTGTTCAGTGGGGTTGGGGGGTGTCCAGCAGTCTGGGAGGGCTGTCCGGTGGGGTGGGGGGATAGTTCTGGGAGGTGGCAGGGATGTCCAGGGGTGTGGGAAGGCGGTCCAGGGGTGTGGGAGTGCTGTCCAGGGGTGGGGGGTTGTCCAGGGGTGTTTGGGGCTGTCCATGGGTGTGGTGGGGGCTGTCAAGTGGGGTGAGGGGGTGAGGGGGTGCTGTTCAGGCAGGTGGGGGGTTGTCAAGGGGTGTTTGGGGGTGCCCGTGGGTCGGGGGGCAGTCCAGGAGTGTGGTGGGGACTCTAATGGGGTGGGGGAGGGTTGTCCAAGGGGTATACATGAGAGTGGGAGCTCCAATGGGGTGGGGGAGGGCTATCCAGGGGGTATACATGAGGGTGAGGGCTCCAACGGGGTGGGGGAGGGCTGTCTATGGGGTATAAATGAGGGTGGGGGCTGTCTAGGGGGTAAGTTTTATATGTTATATATGTACATGCTGAATTTTGATCTACTTCTGTTTTTGTGGTACGATTTCTTGATTTGTTTTCTGGTTGATTCTGGTGGAGAGAAGATGACTGCATTCTGTTTAAAAAAGTTGGGTTTATCACGTCGGTTATTTAATAACCGATGTGATAAAAGACCTGGAGATTGGTTTATCACGTCAGTTATTTAATAACCGACGTGATAAAAGGCCTGGACAATGGTTTATCACGTCGGTTATTGAATAACCGACGTGATAAACGGCCTGGACAATGGTTTATCACGTCGGTTATTGAATAAACGACGTGATAAACCGCCGCCCGCCGGTTTATCACGGCGGTTATATAATAACCGATGTGATAAACCCCCTCCCCCGGTTTTTCACATCGGTTTTATAAGAACCGATGTGATAAACCACGCTCACCCCGGTTTATCACGTCAGTTCTTATAGAACCGACGTGATAAACCCCCCTCACCCTGGTTTATCACGTCGGTTCTATATGAACCGACATGATAAACCATTTTCCAGGCCTTTTATCACGTCAGTTGTTAAATAACCGACGTGATAAACCCTTCCCATTTTCTTTATCATGTCGGTTCTAAAATAACCGATGTGATAAACATCGTGATTTTATGTTTTTGACGTCCGTTTTTAAATAACCGACGTCAAAAACCTTATTTACGACGTCGCACGTATTAACGTCGGCTAGAAACCGACGTAAAAAATGGAAAATAACCGACGTAAAAAATGTTTTCTGCACTAGTGCAGGCTATGATGTCATTATAGGAATAGAATGGTTGTCTCCCTACAAGGTTGTTTTCAACTTATATCTTTTTAGGGTGCATTTCACATCACCAGAGGGATGTTTTTTTCTACATAAGGGTGAATGGGATGTCTAGGAAAGTAGAGCGGGACCCGAGCATCATGGGTTGGGAAGATTTATAGCTCAGAGTGCTAGTATACATCTGGATGACAAGGAGACTTCAAAAATAGACATTCCCCCAGTGGTGGATCATTTTAGGGATGTCATTCCAGATGACTTTTCAGGGTTTCCTATGGATTGAGAGGTATAATTATCTCTTTAGATTGTTCCAAGAGCAGAACCAGTCTCCATTTATCCTTATAGGATGGATACAATACAGTTACAAGATCATAACAAGTAGTTAGAAGAGTTGCATGCAGTTCAAGAGGCCATTAGTGAGTGGCAGATTATGGTTCTATTCTCTAAGATGTATTTGGAGGTTCATGACAGGCAGGGGAATATATTCGTTTATTTTGTAGCAGTTAACTCTACTATGCTTGATCGAGTGAGAATGAGGCAGATATTAGATGCTAATGGCCTAGTTCTATGGGAGATTTTTTCAGGAGAGGACCATATTCCTAGATGGACCCTAGGTAACTATGAGATCTTGTGTTTTCATGTGCACGTATGGGTGTCAGCAGACATACGTGAGGAGATGATGTGGGATTTTCATTCGCTAGTTTGGTCAGTTCATCCTGGTGTTACCAAGATGTATCTATATCTACACCGTCAGTATTGGTGGTCAGGAATGAAGAGTGATGTCGCTTGTTTTTTCAGGATATGTTCTATCTATCAGCAGGTGAAGGCGGAGAATCAACAACTAGAAGGGATTTTGCACTAGTTACCCATTCCCAAGTGGAAGTGGAATGATGTCATGATGGACATTGTGATAGGATTATCGAGGTCTATTTAAGGGAATTATGTAGTTTTGGTTGTTAATGAAAGACTCATGTTGGTTGAACATTTCTTACCAATCAAGGAGACCTTTAGTGTAGATGATCTTTGAAGGTTGTACATCCGAGATATTGTATGTTTACATGGGGTTTCACACTCCATTGTTTCAGATAGAGATTCCCATTTTATATCTTGGGTCTGTTAGGGACTAAATATGGATTTTGGTACACATGTACTTCTGATTATAGCTTACTATCCCCAGACATATGGCCAGTCTGAGAGTTCGATACAGATGCTAGAGGACATTATTCTAGCATGCATTCTAGATTTTGGAGGTTCTTGGGAGAAGCACATACCTCTGGTGGAGTTTTCCTTCGTTTATAGTTTTCATCAAAATATTTATATGGCACTTTATGAGGCTTTGTATGGAATGCCATTCTGATCACCTCTGTGTTGGCTGGAGGCTAGAGAGACAACTATGATATGCCCTCATTTTGTTTAAGAAACCATAGAGTAGATAGAGTTGATTCATAAGTGGATCACTACTGCACAGTCATGACAGAAGTCTTATGCTAATCTACGGAGACAACCTCTAGATTTTTAGGTCGGGGATCAAGTTTTCCTACCTGTCACACCGAGGATGGGACACAGGAGGATTAGAAGACACTGAATTCTTTCACCGAGATATGTCAGGCCATTTGAGGTTTTAGAGAGTGTCAGACATGTTTCTTATCTGTTGTAGTTATCTCAGAGGTATTGGGCTATGAACAACATCTTCCATGTTTCCCAGCTACGACATTACTTCCTAGACCCATCACATGTTTTTCAACCCGAGGAGGTTGATTTTGAGGCGGATGTATCGTTTGAAGAGAACCATGTCCAGATTATTGATCACAACATGAAGGTTTTTGTGGACGGTCTGTTCCTCTAGTATGGGTACTATGGATGCATGGGCGAGTACAAGATGAAAATTGGGAGAGGGATGTTGATGTACGATTGTAGTGGCTAAAGCTGTTTGAGGATTATTCTTTGTCAAATTCATAGGGAAATTTGGGGACAAATTTACTTGGGGGTATTTTTTAAGAAACCATATCTTCTTTTAAGGTATGGATCATTATTTCTATTGTTTTTAAGGAAAAAGGGATTTTTTTTAATTTAAATATTACATGCTATTTACATAAGAGTACACGCTGGGTACCTGGATGATGTGGGTAGCTGTGTAATGGTCGTGTAATGGCCAAGTATAAGGTCGTATGGGGTGACCTAGAGAGCACCTAAATCGGGTCCCAGTAAAGGCATATACACACTGTGTATTTTTAATTGACACGCTGTGTATATTTATTTTTAATTGATTCAATGGACCGAGGTTGTACTTAGTCGATAGAAACATCTCCTTCTAAGCTCATCTTTTCTAGGAGAGAAAGATATCACCGATTCTTCCCAGAGCCCCGATCGACCATACATACTCTGAATCAACCACTTTTGATTGTTTTGGAATAGATACGATGAGTTCTTACTTCTTCTAGAGTTTCATCTCATAATTTCTCCTCTTTCGTGAGATATCCTTGGTTGATGGGTTTAGATATTTTTGTAGATGTACGACATTCTAGGTCAAATAAAAGGCTTGGATTCAACTATATCAACCGTACACAGCCAAGGTAGGTGGTTTTTTCCATTTGGTAGTTTTTCATTGTATTATATGTGTTATTTTGCCTAAAAACACAGTTCGAGGTATTCCATGTTTAGGGAATTTAACCCTGATAATGCCTGCTATGACTTGTTTTCTTTAATTGGGATATTGGATTGTGAATAGGGTTTATTTTCCACACTGTGGATGTGTTTCCACATTTTTGATTGTTTTGGTCATTGGGTCCATAACTGGTTGTTAGTATGCATTGTTTTACATGCCTAGTGTTTTTAGGATAGAGTGATATTATCTAATATATTGTGATATGATTTGTATCTATTCATCCAAGTAGTATATTGTGATTTACTTTAGCTGTTGGATATCGTTTGTCCACAATTTACTTACACATGGATGTGGGAACCTGGTGTAGTTAGACCATATGGGAAATGGAAGATGAGGGATTTAAGAGAGTGTCTATTATAAATTTACATTGCAAGACCATGTGGGGGATGGACATGAGTGATCCCTCAGAGTGTCTGTAGTTCAACATTGCAAGGCCACATGGGGAATTGGACATTGAGTGCTTTCCCAGAGTGTTTGTAGTTTACCGATAAAAGACAATAGGGGAAATGGATGGTGAGTGCTTCCTTAGTGGTTATTGTTTAAGCTAAACCATAGGGGTTATACTATGAGTACACCCCATAGGGTTTATTGTGTTGATTTGTTTATTATTTTGATAAATGTAAATTAATGTAGAAGAAACTATAGGATTGTTTACTTTGGAGTAATTCCTTGTTTATTACGTCATTTTTCATATTGGCTGCTATATATATATATTCGTAGACTGTTATGAACAGATATTTTGGTGGTTTTCTTCTAGTATTCTTCTCACACAATGTTTGGGTCATGGTTTTAGGCCCAAATATATTATATTGTAGCAGTTATAGATAAGGGAATCACCCTTCTACTTCAGGTACATGATTGTTCTGGAGGTGGAGGGCATGTGACCTAACTGCGGCTTGTGATGCTGCTGGAGTTATTTAATTTTTTTCTATGTACTTCGGTTTAGTAATTTATTCCAATATTTTGACTTGTTTGGATGCTTTCCTAGATATATGTTACATGGATCACTTATATATGTGTGCCAGTTGTTTATCTACTTGTAGTCTTTAAATTTTTACTGTTGCATGCTATTATTACCGCTTCCACTATTTTTATCTATTTATTTCTGTTCTGTTACTATCTCAATGAGAGAATAGTTTCCCAACAATTACACCCAAGGCCCTCGATGATAGTCATAAGCCTCTGGTGTTTGGGGAAATTCACTTGAGGCCATGTGACCAACCGGGTATGGGGAACCTCTAGGCAGCACCCGAAACCGAGACGTTACAATTATTCTATATGTTTTTAAATAATTAAATATTTATTAATTTCTTTTAGAGTTTTTGTAATCATTAACGATGATATAATTATGGATTTCTAAAATTTTCAAACATATGTTTTATCATATTGATAACCTAGTGATTAAAAAGTAATTTGAGGAATAATTTTATTTTTGAGGATGATTATTGATTTTTTTGGAACTATATAAGAATTATACTAATATAGATTTAGAAAAAGGACAACTCCTGTGTAAGGTGACGACCCATTGCATCCAACAGGGATTAAGGGCTTAAACCCACAATCAAAGTGTGACAAGGGTGCATCTCCTATCACTAGTGTTTGTGATTCCCAGGTTTGTTTGACATTTTTGTTACTTAAATGTTTTGACAGTTAAATATTATGTTGATTTTTTAAAATCAAATAATTGGATTTAATATTTTTATTTTGAGCTATTGGTTGATATTTTATGATATGTGTTATTAGTTTGACTTATACATACAATTATTTGTAACACATATTATTATTTGGGTAAAATATTATTGCATTATTGGAGGTGTAAGATGAAGAGTATTAGATAACCATTGAGGTTAGAATATTCATCAATGTTTTGATTATTGGTGTTATTTAGGATATATGGATAATTATTTATTGAATGTAATATGGTAAACATTTTTTATTTATTAATATTGTATATTAATGTTTGATTTTTTATTAATTTTCGATATTAACTTACATTTATCTAAACATTATGGTTTTTGTAAATATAGTGTGAATAGATTGTGATTATTTTTAGGATAAATTTAACCACAAGATATTTATTTTAGTGCTTTTGGAATAAAAATTATTATTGGATATTCATTTCCTGTAGTAAGACATGTAGTGGATATTGATTAAAGAACAATCAAATGATTAAATTGTTATTATCATTTAAAAATACATTATATAAATATATTATATCATGTTATATATCATAACATAAAAATAATTCTTCAACACATGGGAAATATTAATGAAACAAAAATGATATCCAAGAACCATCATTTATTCAAAATAAAAAAAATTATTAGGCTACGTATTATTGTTTTTAGAAAGGATTATCTTCTATAACCTCATAATATATACCATATGCAAGGTGGCTGTTGGAAATGATGCATGGAATTGATTTTATTGGATATGGTAAGTCTAATTTCTATATGTTCCAAAGTTGTAAAACAATTTTATAAATCCTAAAATTTATGTAGGTTCACATATATAAAAAGGACTCATGTAATTATTTTATATTCATTAGTTAGATTAAACTAGAATTATATGTAAAAGTAAACTCATTAGAGTTTATGAATGTGTACACTATACTATAGAAGAACCTGCTGTGGTGGATATTACCTTTAAATGAGTTCAAGGATGCCTATGAAGATTGGATTTCAATGGAATTATCCCCATGTATTTTGTATGGTTGTGTAACTAGAATTACCAAAAGTTGGATACTATAAAGTAGTAGTGGGGAATATTTATATTAAAAATGACTTTATTATGTCTAAATAAAATTATCATATGATTTGGTGGTTATTATTTCCATTGTGACATCTTTATTACTCTTCAGGTGAAGTTGTTCTTCCCCATGGACTATGTCATCATCTAAAACACATAAATCCTTTTGTTCCTTTGTTATGTTGTTTAATTAAATTCGTTAAATTTTCCATTTGGGTAGCCTACTATGATTGTTTTAAATTATTGGAATGTGAGTGGCAGATATTTGTAGATGTGATTCGTGGATTCTTAGTTTCAGATAGTGATTTTTGTGTCATTAATATTTTATAGATCTTTTGGAAAAATTGTTACATACATTAGGTTTGAAGGTTGAATTTTTTTCGAAGATAAAACATCTAGTGTAATAGTAATTTCTCCATCTGAAGGATTTAATATTGAAACCTTCACAAAACACCACATCCCCTATGTTACACCAATAATAGTGAAGAAGACCAAATCCCAGAAGATCCATACTAAGGTACCAGATAAACAATTAATCCAAGAGATACCATACTTATGTGCCACATGGATTTTTCATCATGGAGATCCCATAATTGGGTTCCACATAACCAGGTCATCGTAAATATTATATATATGAATACCACATTCTTAGATCATTCTAGAGATCCCATAATAGGTTGAAAAGTTTCCTAAGCCTACATACTAGAGTTCATATTTCTTTATGATTCTACACTAGTGTGACACTTCATCTAGATCCCCAAATATGGGAACTGCTTAACATTGGAATCTATAATAGGGTGGTAATTCACCTGTTAACCCATACTCAAGCACCACTTCAATCGGTTTCCATACTTGAGTGCCACTTTTTACTGGTTCCCCACCATGAGTTCTTACCAACCCAAAATCCTCTATATCCTCTTAAGATAAATATTGGTTTATTCACCCTAGAATCATCCACTTAGATTATATATTCTTTTGATAATGTATATTTCTAGGTTTTCCTATCTAACCAATAGGACAACTATATTGATTTTTATCATGTATTACCATGAGAATGAGCGTACTTTTCATTAGGATTATGGAAAAAATCTTTCTTGGATCAAGATTCTCATCCTAGATTTTCCATGTCATGTTTCTTGTTCACCTTAATGTAACCAATGGTCTTAATTTTTCCATTCAAAGATATATACATATCATGGTACTCAAATATTGTATAATAATCAACCCTTCCTCATTAGTTAATATTGCGAATGATTCCAATCTTCCTTTATTAATTATCAAAAAATAGGATATAGAAATACATAAAATCTACTAATTTAGTTTAATCCACAAGTCTTACTCATTTGTCTATATACCTTATGAATTCATCCTTCCTACCTAACCAAATTTTCAATATATGGGAATTTGACCCACATACATGCCTCCTAATTGGTGTAATGAGGATCAATAAATTAAAATTCATGTATATGGTACTAAAAACACATATTTTCAAATACTAATTGATAAGTGAGATGAACCAAGATAAATATATCTTTATTTTACATCATTTTTATAAGTTAAAAATCACATCTCACAAAAAATATCATAATCCTATGAATGGGAGGTTTAGTGTCTTTGAGGGACAAATATAGAATAATTTTTTTTATAATACTTGTGAACTTTCTAAACTACCATAGTTCTTATAAAACATCATATGATACCATGGGGAAATATATAATGTAATTGGTGATATAGAAATACGTGTAAGAGAATAATTAGAGTAAATCATGATAGTGAGACAACACATATATATTGGAAGGCATAACATGATATCAAAATGAGATTGATCATAAGAAAAGAAACATGGAATAAGGGAATGAAATCAAAATTTCATGGAATCAAAAATATGTTGGAATAATATAAATCATGTCATTATAATCATAATACAAGAATCATTACCAAGACCATATAATATATGTTATATATTGAATTCCAATTCACAATACAAGTTATCTCGAGAGATAAACAAATTACCCAATGCATTATAAAGATATATAATTATGGGAACACCCCTTCCATTATTAAAATGATAAATATGTGTGCCATAATATTTTAATCATCATATCATAAAAACCCATAGAAATAAAAGTGGGTTTGAAATCCTTTTCAAATAGGATCCCACATAGAAACATTCATAAATTCAACGATAATCATAATAAGATAACTTATTGTAATTGTATGAGTATCCAATGATATTTAGTAACCTTTTAGGTAAATAAAATTCAATTAAGATGATGATGTATATTTTATTTAAACTATATAGATAAAGGGTATACAATTTTTCAGTGATTTCCCCAACTCATCGATGTATGTGTATCAAGGTGAACACCTTTTAATTAATGAAATTAAACATAGGGAATTCATATAGGAAGGTAATTTTATAAAAATAATGTTTATAAATATTGGATGATTAGTTAAGATAAAACCAATGATGGATAATTTCTTTTATATAGATGTAAATATAAGTGCTTTCATGAAAATAGTATTCCTAGAAAAAATTTCATAAAATCACTATAAAAAGACATGATTTTATACTTTTATGTTAATTTATTTTATAAAATGATAATAATAATTATTAAAATATTACTTTAAATGAATAATAATAATTTTACTTTTAAAATAAATAAATCATAAGTTAATAAATTATGATTAGAATAGAAAAAAACAGGAGCATAAATGAAATCCCCTTTTTATATTTTAAAATAACTTTATAGAAACCCACACCTTTAAAATGACGATAAAAATTAATTTTAAAAATGATTAAAGATAAATTTAAGGATTAATTGGGAAAAAATTTCATTAAAATATAAGAAAGTATAAAATTGAGAGGAAGAGAAAATATAGACCTAGAAGAAAAAAATCCATTAAAAATGATGAGTTTTAATCCTAACAATGCTATAACTTTTACGATGAAATGAAACTAAAAATATTTTTCAGTTTTAAATAAGCAATTTACTATAATTGAAAAATTAGAGTTAATATTTAATATAGATAAATGGAAGAATAATTGAATATAGAAAATAATGGTCAAGAAAGATAGCTCAAGACCCAAAAGGAACAAAAAATATATCAAAAAAATAATTATGACTTTATTGTCTTATTAATCATAAACCCATAACTCATTAAGATTAAATGGATTTGAAAATAGAATATATTTATCAAAAATTATGACCCAAATACGTCTAATTTAATTATCTACAACAAAAAGGGATTAAGTGGTGAATACAAATCATAGCACAATGAAAAAAATTGAGATGAAGAAATCCTTACCTAGAGTGTAGGCCCGCCCTCCTATTTCATTTACCTCCATTAATAATACTATTAAGTTTATTAAAATCATTATTAAGTCATTTTTATTTATTTTATTTTTTTAGAAGGTTTACTTTTTATTATGAGTTATTAATTTAATAATTTTTTTTACTTTTTGTGGTTACTTGACGTGGTTCAGTCAATTTATTTGAAACATCATTAGTTTTTTTACCATGGTCTATTTTTATATAAATAACTTTATAATATCTAAAATTTTATATGTGTATGTATTTTATTATTCCATCATAATTTTTTTATTGTTTTCATAGGTTTTACCAAATTGGACTCAAATTTAGAAAGGTTCTTTGATTTGTTCATTTAAATAGATTAAATTTACTATGACCACTTATTATTAATATGAAATATATAATTTACAATATTATCATTACATAATATTAATAGTTTCATAAATATCAATTTTAAAACATAAAATATATTTATGAAGTTTTAAAATCATGGTAATGATGGAAAAATAAATACAGTGTTTATATGGAGGAGGTAGTTCATACATACACAAAAATGAAATTTTTATTTTCTATATAAAGTGAGTGGTATAAAATGAAATTTTTAATAATTTAATAATAATTATGTTATAAATATCAAAACATTTTATCAAATACACTTTCTAATCATCCAGGTAAGGTGGTAGTGTAAAAACAAAACACACCATTCATGGAGGAGATTGTTCGCATTTTTTAGATGACGAAGTCTTAATTCTTAGAATGGTTGTAGAGGTGGGTATAAAATAGAAATCCCATTGGAATAATGACATTTTATAATAATCTTATTTATGTTATCATAATTTAATGGGTAGAATATATTTTAGTTATTAGAAAAAAAACAAATTAAGAGTGATCTGTTGAGAATATTACCTCTCCCTTTAGATATTATCCCTTGGGTAACAGTTTAAGGTTCTTTATTGTGGTAGTTTATAAAGAACAAAGATAATAGTGAATGGGGGTGATATTTGTGGTTATACAAGGGATGATTTTTTGTTGAGCTAATAATTTTGAATGAGTGGAGAAATCAGGTGGTGAAGGGTGGTATTTAAAACTTAGAGGAGTGTTTTTTTAATTATGTAAATGGTAATGTCACTATTCACAGGTCAACAAGATCCAATAATGAAAAAAATTTAGTGGGGGAAGGGTTATGTTCGGGAAAGCCTCAAAATAAATTTTCATGCATGCTTTGACACTTTTTTATGTCTTCTAATATTCGATTTTCTAGTTTTAGAATTTTTAGATTTTACCATGGTTACCAAATTTTAACTAAGTAATTTAATTTTATTGTTGAAAAAATGGTCATTGTGAGAGAATTTTTCACTAATTATTGAAAAAATTAAATAATTTTTTTTTCTGAAAAAATATCTAGTAGTGATAAATATTGTTTTTTATTTTATCTCACATAACACATAAAAAATATCTTTTAGAAAGAGTGTATTTTTAAGCACAAAAATTATGTTTATGATAAAATTATCAGTGGTTTTAATTTACATGAAATTAGTTAGTTAATTAATAAAAATATAATTGTTATACACACTAAAAAAATTCCAAAATGTAATTATATCTTGTGAAATAATAATTAAATAAAAAATATAAAAAATAGTATTTTATTACAATAAAAGACTAGTGAAGTTTAAAAATATTAAACATTGGTATTGTAAATTCAACATATTATTTTAAATAAATCATTTTAACCATTTAGAAATTCAAGGTTATAAATTTTTTTTTGAAAATTTTAATTCTTTCTTAGATCATGATATCATCAAAAACTCAATGATATTAATAAAAAAATATATTGTTTGCTTTTTAATTAATCATCAATATTTTCAGAGAAATCCCAAAAATTCAATATAATTTGATTTCAACACGTAGAATTCAAAAAATATATTCATTTATTCAAATTAAATTCTAATATTTAAATATTTATAGTTTAAATAAAAATTTAAAAATAAAGAAAAACTATTTTTTTACAAAAATAAAATTTTTATATTTAAAATTTTTTAATATTATTTTCTATAGATTAATAATTATTAGAGTTTTAATATATTATATGGAAATATTAATTATTTTATGAATAATGTTAAAAAGGTATTAATTTTATTTATTAAGTAAACTACACATTAATTTAAAAAAAATTATTTGAAAAATATCTCTTTGATCATTTAATAGTTTTTTTCACATTTAATTAATTATTTATCTTATAATTTAAAATTTAATAAAAAAATAATTATTCATTAAAAAAATAATACGTAGTGAATTTAAAAATGTTTTTTATGTGATTAAATTTATTATAGTTTTATTTACATGATGATTTATTATTATTATAATTTTTTTATTGATTCATCATATCATATTTAATTATTTTAATATGGTATGTGGTAGTTATTTTTAGGTTGGAGTTATATGTGAAAGAAGATATTGAACACATTATATTTATTTATAGAGAAGATATATGTTAATATATTTGGGTGTTATATGTATTCCCAAAACATATCTTCCCTGACGATCTCATCCTCATACCCTATCAATGAGACATACA
This sequence comes from Viscum album, assembly GCA_963277665.1. Classification (NCBI taxonomy): domain Eukaryota; kingdom Viridiplantae; phylum Streptophyta; class Magnoliopsida; order Santalales; family Viscaceae; genus Viscum; species Viscum album. Next base: position 507,292,415 of record OY728159.1, read on the forward strand.
TGTTATTTAACTTCTTCCTGATGTAATACTAAACCATACCCTCTTTTCTTATCTACCATCAAGTAGGATGAACTAAAAAGGGCCACTCATGTATAGGTCCCACAATAACCATTTCTAGGAACCTTTCACCCACCAGTACTAAGTTCATGACTTTAAAATGCATATCATATGGTCTAATCGATAAGCTGTTAAACTTATTAGAATAGTTCCTTAATAAAAGGCCTTAAAGGGAACCAAATCGATCATTGTCACGTGAACTTAAAATGAGTGATGTTTCTCATGAAAAGGAACTGAACCATTATGGTTCATGATTGCATTAAAAAGGATACATAATATGCCTATCTAATGGTCCTAATCCTAACTCCACAACACCCACCACCACCCTAGATGGTAATAAATTCAAGAGTTCCCACATATGAGGATTTAAACCAAATTATTATCAATTTTTAAGAGATAAATAGAGAACACATGATACATACTAATGTTTACATCAATTCATGGTAATAATTGATCACCTTCATGACCAAGGTAACCAATATTATTATAAAGATGGATTTTACACAGATGTCTTAAATTGATAAGAGAGTCCCAGACTAGAAAATGAGTCCCTTTAAGGGATGAACCAACATATCATCCTCTAAACTAACAAAAATTCCATTAGTATTTGTTTAAGACCACCTTCCTTTAGAATTTAGTTATACAATGTCTCAAAACCAATATTAATACTTTACCCATTTTAAAGATTTATTGAAAATACCAATACCTGTAATGTTATAACAACAAGTTCCTTGTTTGTGGTTATTGATTATTTTAGATCACCCATAAAATCCAAATGAAATCATCAAATTAACCATCACACATCAATATCAATAAAATGTATTGTAGAATCTTTATAGACTATTAGTATACAACATAATTCTATCTAATGAACCAAATATATTCCTCATCCCCACTGAGGACCATGGTACTAAATCCTAGATTTACACAATCTGCAACCTATAACCTCTAGTAAAAATTAGTGAGTACCCTGGTATAAGAGTTCCATTTCAATGGAACCTTTCTGAATCTGGAGGAATCTCATTAAATCATTTATGATAAAAAGTCCTATAATCCATCCTATAAATTATGTTATGCAATGAAATAAGTGGTAGTTATTTCCATATCGAACCACATTTTTAGTATGCCACCGAATCATGAAAACACCCACCTCCCTTATCATAGGTTGGTAGAGAAGGGTTTTTACTACATTTTCACTACTAATAAGGATATTTTTAGAAGGGACCCTACCATTTGTTATCATCAACACTTTATGACCCCATACTAACAAGAATATACTATATAGATCACCTAGAATATTTGACCCCCAACAATCAGATCTTAGAAACTTAGGAGGAGGGACCCCCATGTATGATAGATAAGAAAATTGAACAATATTTTCATATTTTTATTCCTTATTTTTATGTCTAAAAAGATATTCCAATAAAAAATAAGGAGTGATAATATATTCTCGTTCCCCTCATTAATCAGGAAGTTCATTTGCATATTTTGGCAGTAACATAATAGGGGTATCATATTAGTGTTTGCATCATCATCTATGAATCATATAATCACATATTAATGAAAAATAAGGATCCTACAATTAGGGATCCCAATCATGAACATGAGAACGCTTATTTACCTATTCCCATCAATATATGGGAGGTATACTGACATATTTTGATGATGACATAGGAGCACAACCACATCCATATTCCTGCCAAAATTTAATTGGTCCACTAATATATTCCAATGGAATAACATGAGAAGGATAATTCTCTTAATACTATCAACACTTAAGAAGTTCATTAGTATATCCTAATGAAACCCATGAATCATCCCATAAGGGATCCCACTCGTGAAGGTTATTTCTGACATTGATTGACCTTGATCAAGATTGATGTTTTAACTATGTTCTCTAAGATGATAATGTTTAGGATAAGGTCTCTCTATGGGGAATCAAAAATTCATCGGTCATCTCATATCCCTTCCCCTATAAACACTAAAACCCATGAGACTTATTGGTATATTACAATAGTGGACTAAGGATCATCCAACTTTTCATCAAAAAGGGATGGTAGACATGACCACGAAGGTTCATCCTATCTTCAGATGAAATTTTACTTTCAAGGTCCTCCGCAGAGCATGTTTCATGGAGTTCCACACAATGAAACCAAATATATTAACAAAAAAGGTCCTCCACGTGGAAATAAGAATACAAACACTAGGTATCCTCACAATGGTGTATGTAATAAAGATCCTCCCTAGTTTATGGCATTTTATTGAAAGGGAGGCTATACCCTTTATAACACATCAAAAAATGATAAACATAGAGTCCCTCCATGTGAGAACAAATCTAATAATTATAGAGGTCTTCCCCAGGATATAATTTTTGGATGTCCTCTCTAAAAAACATAAAATGAGGTCCTCCCCTTTATGAATAATCTGAAATAAAAAACCAGGAAGGTTCTCCCCATGGTTATCTTTGAGAAGGACACACCCATAATCATACACAATCCTGACATGAAGGTCCTACCCTTGTTTAATTTTTTTTGAGTTAGAACATATAACCATTTCTAGAACCCAATTTAGTCCATATGCTTCTATATTTCTTACCTCAATCACTGGTATGATGGGATCCATCCCAAAAAAACCTCACATGATGAGGGTCACAATATAACTCTATCATTGTAATCCATAATATGAACCCTTTCATTGATAAATAGGAATAATAATATCATCTTTAGTAGTCCATATATAATTAGGTAAGATTCCATAGTGGTTAGGAATGATAACAGTAAAACAAAACTTTTTGGTCAGGCATTATTTTGGTAAAATCCATATGTACAATTGAAACCACAAGAAATGTTCTCTAGGGTGTTGTAGTTGGTTCCCCAAAACAAACTACTTTTTTACTTTAGATTTCATGTGTATTCATTAATTAAAATATAAATAAATATATTATAACTTATTGGTTTTTATTTTTCATTAAATAAATTTTATAATTTCATTAGATTATTTGTTACATCAAAAGGTAATAATAGTTATCCACTATGATGAGAATATTGAAATTCCCTAAAAATATTATAGAACATAAGTCCAATTTTCATATTATGTTATTTGATGAGATGAAATTGTTGCATACTATCATGAATTGGAATCTAATAAGTGGACAAGGCTTCATCTCTTGAAGTTATCACTTGGTAATCTACAAGACATGGTACTATAAGGATAAACTTTCAAGTATTAATTCCTCATGTTTATGTGTCATTAGATATTCTTTTCTATGAATATGAACAATGATTCATAGACTTTAAAATTATTATTAATACATATCATGACTCTTGAAGTTTTATTTATTTTCCCAAAACATGATTCCATATGTTCACAATAAAGTAGGATAAGTAGGGTGCATGACGAATGATATATTATTAATTAATAATTTCAGAAATTATTTGTACCTTATATATTCATGGAAATTGATATCTCCACCATTTGGATAGAAGGGAACCATTGAACTAATATTCAATGGACATAGGGTTTTAATGAGTTCATTTTAGAATGTTATCAAAAAATGTATTGATCTTATAGGATGATGATGATTGTATAAAACATGCTTGATGAGATATTAAAAAAATGGGATTATATTACAAAGTGATCATTCATATATAGTTTTTTTATAATGACACTAACTTATTCCTTTATAGGATCTTTTACTTTTTTCTAGGAATTGTTATTATACTATTGGAAATTCAACATAATTCTACTAAAGAAGAGGCATATAGGTTCATACAGTTAGTTTTTCTATTAATTTAAGTTTAATTTCATATAAATTTATCAATTATAATAAATTTTATTCTCAAGAATGATTAATAGTATTTATTCATTATTTATTAATCATCAATATTTATTTATTATATTTATGTTAGTTTTATATAGAATATATATTTATTCCTAATAGGATTATTAAAATACTTATTTACTTATATAATGAATACGATTTATTGTTCATGGATCAATAAATTTTGAGGAAAGTGCAAGGGCAAAGTTATGTTTCTAATAATGAAAATGATATGTTAATTTCATTTAAATAAAAATTATTTAATATATTGATATTTATATTAACCGTGAGACATGGAAATGTTAATGAAATAATAATGAAAATAATAACATTAGATAAAGGGTTTTCTAAGGATTATGATATTGAATAATGGAGCATGTTAAATTATGAATCCTCCAACCTACCTTTATATATATATATATGTTTGTATCATTTTTATAGGTTTGGATAAAAAATTTGTGTTGTGAAAAATGAATCATATCCCTAGAAAATTCTATGAATGATGAATGATTCTTTGGTTCCTCTCAATAGTGAGAGAATTATTCCGCATCATTCTATCCTCCCCAAAATGACAGAATAAGAATAAATCCGTTAATCTTGATGGATTTTGTTGCGATCAAAGGCAAGATATATTAGAAAATCGATACCACTACACTAGCACTCAGAGTAGCATCAGTGATTATTTTCTATCAAGGAGAATGTGTGGATCAATAATAAAATAATTCCAATTTTTTATACTCTCAATAAAATGATAATAATTCAGAACATATTCTCAGTCGATCAACATCTACATTGTTTTGAATGACTAAAAATTATTTTTTTCTCAAGAAAGACTCTTTATGGATAAGAGGTGAAACACATTACACCGCCTGGGGATCCAAAGTTACATGATGATTATAAAAAATTTGAAATTCAAAAACAACACCAAACTCAAGGAGACCTCAATCCAAGTGTCACCGCATCAACCGGAGTCGCGTCGCTGCCATCCAACATCATCACTAAGGTACACCACTGTCATCAACATCAACACTACCCAAAACTGTAGAGCCTATGACCGGAGAAAACCAAATGAACCAAAAATTCCAGCCATACCACTTATCGTCGTTGTCACCATAACACCACCCGAGCCAATTGACAGAGAAGGATATCTGAGTTGCTGAACCAGGACAAAACTTCCATCCACTATCATTAATAAGATCATAAACATCAACATTGTCATCTCAAACCTTCCACATCCAATGAAAATATCTCCAATCGAGGAAGCACCACACCGAATACAAGGATAAACTTGGTGGAACAGAATGATAATAAGTCACTATAAGATACATCACCTGTAGCATCATTGACCGCTTGAACTCACATCCCAAAACACCTTGGAAACATCTATGAAGATCCAACTAGGAGAAGATTGGTGGAATACTGGTGTAAGAGAAAAGTATGGAGAAAATAATGGCCTCAACATGGCCATGTGGCCATGGTCATCCAACGCCGACTACCACCGCCACATGCATAAACAAATTTCACAAAAATCAGAATCAAAGAATGTCATCACAAGAAAACTAAAAAACCAGGTTTGACTCTGGTAGTGAAAAAAACCCTCAGAAGCGACACCAAAACCCAAAACCTCTAAGTTACAGCCGCTCCATATTTGTCTTGGAGAGTTGTAGCTGAATAAGGGGTCTGTGCAGGGAATGAGCGGCCTAGGGCTTCAACAAAATAAATTTCATCTAAACCACCAAAATGTCAAAGATAACTATCACCATAAAAAGACCACCAACTTGAAAGAGTCATCATCATGAAGTCTGAATCACGAAGCATCATTGAGAAATCAAAAATGATGAGAGAAAAGAAGGGGGAAGGAGAGGTAGAGATGGGAGGAAAATAGTGAGGGGGGGGGGCACCAGAGAAGGCGCACCAAAACCTCCCCCTCCAAATCACTACAGAGGAAAACCCTAGGGCGAGGGTTAGGGGAATCTGATGCCACTCAGAGGCCATATCACTACATTGAATAAAATACTGAAGATCAATGTAATTTGTTAGTATTAAATTAATTTAAAATTTAATGTAAGAGATCCTTTAATTAGTTTAATGATTCATTAAATATGTCTATTTATCAATAATCATTATACATTCAATTATTCATCTTAAAATTAATTTTTATTCATTGGATTATATGAAAAACTATCATTGGGAATCGACCTGACCAACTTTAGTTTCTCCCAAAACATTCATGTGGTATTAAAATGGTTACATTTAAAATTTATATTTTTTCAATTATTTATTTATTAATATCACAATTTTTTTTGTTAGTTTTTCATTTCAATTATCATTTATAATCCATAAATTTGAGAAAACATATTAATTTAATAACATATAATAATTAAAATTCCAAAAATAGGTAATGAACACTTTGAGATACTATCTAGAGGTACCGGTGATCATGGCTTCATGAAACAATTACACAAAATGTACCCTAATTACATTCTATTTAGTCTTAGTTAACTACATGGGGATGTATTGTTTTATACATATCTATCCACAATATAGGTCTTTACACATCATTTAAATACACCATGTATTGATTACCAGGGTGGAAGATGATTTGAAGTGTTACGATCAATGTTGGGTAACACTCACACCATATGGCATTAATAAGGATAATGCCAACAATGTGAAATAAATAAAAATGATTCATGTCAAATAAAATTTTGATGACATAGATAAAGCTATATTATATGACATATATCTAACATACAAGCCTTTTCACACAGTATTATGTCATTCAGACTACATATTGAGTCATAAAGTATTGGATTAAAGGAGTTACATGATGTATTGATAGTGTACATTCCATGTAACCCCTACACATTTATGTGTAGAACATGACAATATTGGATTCCCACATCATGAAATGAATTTTTTGGAATAAAATTAATTTAGAAATTAAAGGATAAAAACAATACATGTAGTTTGTGTGGATTCTAAGTGCCATGGATTTTCTAAATATTAAATTCATAATTAATTTTACATAAATTATATAACTACAAACCTTGTGGTGGTCATACACACCATGTGTATTACATGAGAATTTAATTTGATACATTCCACATAGGTTATATTTGTGTTTGCAAGTTTTATAACTACATAACATACTCTGTATGCAAAATAATTTCTGAATATGTTGCATAAGACCATAAAAGAAACTAAATAATTCAGGAGGCTATGTGACATGTTGACATCAAGTATACTTCATATACTAAATCAATTTTAAATAAAATTAATTAATTGAATTTATTTATATTATAGTGGATGGTTTATCTGATGTATCACAAAGACTAATTTGATTAATAATCAAGATAAATAATTATTAAATTAATAATTCTATTATTTATTAATTCAATATAAATTTATATTCATTAAATAATTTATTTAAATTATATTTTATATTGTATAATATGAGGTTGTTTCAAGAATGTGACTAATCATGATCTTGACTGACCAATGTACGTGTTATATTTCTATGCAATTTAATATTATTTCATGGGTTTTTATATGTAGAAATGTTTTTGTCAATTAAATATTATGGCCCATGATTCATCCATCCCACCTTTAATATATTGGATCAGTGTGTCCTTGGTTTATTTTATTCATCCCATGACCCAGGTTATGCTCACCTCAATCTGAGTAAAATATTTGAAGGGCAGAGATCCAAGGAGAAGAGTTCATTTAGAACCCAAGTAGAGGTGAAACCAACAAGGAAGATACATACGATTATGGTGGAATTCTATAACTCAATTCAAGCTTGAATCACTTTGTTTTTCCCTTGGGTCATAGGTTGATTTATTGTATGCTAAATAAATCAACCCTTATAATGATCATGATCATGTTATATTATTTATTATAGTTTTTCAAAGTTCATGATTATATATTTTAGGTGATCAATGTTTTTATGGTGTTAAACATGATCACATATACCAAAATTAGATAACATGACATATAAGATAAAATAGAAAAAATGGATCATGTGTAAATTAATTTTATCAAAGACATGGTTAATTGATTATATAAAATTAACATAATATTTATAATAAATGTTTCCACATAATAAAAAAATCCCTCAAAAAATATTAATTAAATAAAATATTATCATTATCAATTCTATAGATAGACCTGTGGTTAATGTGTTGGTTCAGACCATAACCGAGGGAACATTTAATTTTCAAGGAGTCAAAGAATGGATGAAGGGTTAACTTAACCAAAAATGTATTTAATTTTATATCCATATCTTATTAAATACAAATTTAGAGGAAAGTGTCGAGTAAATCCTTGTAAGGATTTTGGGATTGGGGAGACAACCCAATAAAGCAATGATATGAAAGCTAATAGTTGGAAATACCACCTACCTATATACATTCTTATCAAAATCATGGACATAGTCTATGTTATGATAAGAGAAATATGAATAATTTACCATAAATTTCCACATAATAGGACAATACAAGTATAATGGAGAGGTACATTTTGACTTGATAAAATAGTTGGTAGCTAATAATATAATTAATTTTATTTTATCTCAAATATTTTGAAAATAAAAATAATTTATTTATATGTTCATTTATTTTTATGGAAAAATAAATATTGAATGTTCTTTGACCATTATGTCCCTATGATCTATAATGGAGAATGAAAATATTTTGACTAAAGGTAAATTGTAAGAATGATATATACACTTTCACAATGTATTTTTCTATTAATAAAAGATTTACCTAATAGAATCCCTATTTTATGACTCTCTTTATTAGGAGGAGGGTGGGGACGGGATCTCTATCTTAGAAAACACATGGATTATGTGATAGATTTTTAGTGTTTCATGTTGTCATCCATGGATGAATAACATATGAAGTTTCATGATTGCATGGATACTGTAACACCCTAAATTTATTGGAATTAATTTTTTTAGATAAATTAATATTCTTTGATGGCTTGCATTTCATGAAAAACCATGTTAAGCTTGTGATACATGCACCAGTGAGTTCATATTAAAGTAAAAGAAACATTGAGTTTGGCTAGTGTTATTTGAAATACTATGTTTAGATTTTGTTATACGAAACACCTATATTTCCTTTCATTACAGACAACACTAATTTTAAAAGAAATGTGACATATTATTAAAATATTATTAGCATTATCAATTAGCCATTGGAATGGAGTTTTTAAAAAGGATTAACTAAATTATAAAAATATGGTATATAAACGTTTTAAAAATAAATTCTTTGTTAGTAAATTAATTATAAGTAAAAGTAATAACTATTTGAAAATAATTAAATTCTATTTCTGAAAAATAATTTCTCTATGAAAAAACACGTTTTATATCAATAAATTAATAAAACTAATTTTTATGAATGATTTTAATGAATGGTATATATTACATATATAATAAACTATTTAAAATTCTTCTTCTGTTTTTTTTTCTATAAGAGAGAAGTATAAATTCAATTTTATGAATAAAAGGATGTATTTTTATAAAAGGTAGTTTTAACACCTTTTAATGAAACAATTATTTTAAAAATAATTTAGATAATTTATGAAATTATGTTTCTAAAAATAAAAATAAATTTTTAATTTGGAATGTTAAAATTATATTATGGAAAATATTTGGGATTTTTCTAAAGGGACTCATTTTTTTGATGAATAGTGAATGTAAATAATTAAAATTGAAAAATTCATTTTTGATGAAATTATTTATATAAGTAAATTACATTTCAAATTTGGTTTCAAAGTATAATTAGTAAAATTTTATATAAATTAATACAATTTTGGTCATTGGAGTAAATTTACTTTTTAAATTGGATATAAAAAAATTATAAACTTTTGAACATTTTCACATTAAAAACCCACTTTCTCATCACGTCTCCAAGATTAATTTTAAATTAAATTATTCAATTTTAATGAGTTAAATATGGAAACGTGGATTAAATATTTGTAATAATAATAATTTATAATAAATAATAATGTAAACTTAATTTTTTACCACAATGATTAGTAAATGTAGTTAAAATTAATTACAGCTGTTAAAGAAAAAACTAGTTTATTTAGTAGTTAAACGTCGAATATAAAGAGTAAGAATGACCTAAAACTTCTAAAAAAATTTTATGCAACTGTTTGGAACCTCATGAAATTAGTATCAAATAATATGAATTATGGTACATTGTTTCATGAATGTGACCCATATAAAAAGTTATGTAATGAAAAAGAATAAAAATGTACCTTTCATACTTTTAATTTCTTTAAGGATTTGGAATAGGTATAAAATACATAGGTTTTATTATAAATATTATTTTTTATTATAAATTAGTTTTTATCATGATAAATTATTTTAAATCTTTAGAGATGATATAATTATATTATATTCTTAAGAAACTAAAACGTAGGAATTATTTAGTTAATAATTGAATATATCAAATGATACTAAAACCCTTAAATGTGATGTAAATTAATGAATTATTGTGTTAAATTAGTTTTTTACACCGATATATCATGTTAATAATGTTTTAAATTAATATATTCAAATTAAATAATTTTATTGATTTTTTAAAATTCATATTGATTATGTAATTTCAAAATTGGCATTAATATTATTTAATAATAAATGATATTTTATTAAATGATTTAAAATTAATAAAAATACTATATTTTTGAAGTGATTTTTAAATGTTAATAAATATAATATTTTTTCAATTTATGGAACAATTTACCTTTTATAAGAAATATATTTTCCCATAATAGTAAAAAACTTTTAATCATATTTACGGTTAAAGTAATGTTTTAGGAAATTACACAAGTTTCTATAAAAATTAATGTTCAACACATATAGGATTTTTAGTTGATAAAATAGATATAATATTTTAGAATTATGGAATCTAAAATTTCTAATTATTATCACTTTAAATTAGTTCTAATGGATAAATTAAATTGTTCATAAAAATAGTTACCTTAATAAAAACCAAAAATGGTAAAAATAGAGAAACTTAGATGATATGGAGGAAAATTAGAAAAATGGTTTTATTTTTGTGTATTGGAAGTGTTTGTACCATTAATAAAACATAAAATCAATTATTATTTTTTTCTAGATACATGTGGTAAACGAGACCTACCAATAGTAAATAATTTTGGTTATTCACAAGAATGTCACTCTTGATCAACTATAAGAGGCAACTCAATATCCCCCATTATTCACACCTCTAAAGCCATTATTATTGGAAAATATCTACCCAAAATAATTTCCAACACCTCTCCCCTAAATCTAGATTCCTTAATTTGGGAATAGGTCCAACTAATGAAGTACTTTGGTGAAAACAATGAGACACCTGAAGAAGAGGTAACGTTCAACCACAAACGTTTTCATTTTATTTCTTCCGCAAACCACTAAATTTTTTTTTATATAATAATTATATTATAAAATAATTATCATACATATAATTAGATTTAACTATGTTAATGTTAAGACCTAAAATAACACACTTTCATAAAAAGGGTTACAAAATCATCGTTCATGTGTATGGAAGACAACCCGTTGCGAACCAAGGTTATTTTCTTTTATATTAACACCTCTCAAGGATGGTAATAATGATGAAAATAATATTTTTATATGATATATATGATATTTATAATTTATTTATAATTATTTAATTATTATATAACATATACGTCAATGCTTTCCTTTTTATGGGAATACGATAATGTCGTTTGTGTGTATAACAACCTACCACCTCACAAAGCGATTTTATTAATTCATTATTTACAAGGAATATATTATGGATTGGTTAAATAAAAATATGTTTTAAAATAAAAATTATACTATAATGATAATATATATATATATATATATATATCATTCACATTTCTTACATTCAATATGATAATAAAATGGAAACAACGTTCATGCGTACGTACGACCTACCGTAACCATGAATGATGTATTTCAGTTCCTATCAAAAACATTTATGGATCAATAAAAAAATTATTGAATATATATAATATTTATATAATTTATTACATTCTATATGTTATTAAATCATTTTCTATGTAATCACATGATGAATAACAATCCAAATCAGGTACAAAATACAGAAGTGGTTATTACCCAAAATATAACATTAACATGGAATTATTGATAAATGAGTAATATAAAAGAATAATAAACTCATATATGGTTCAATATATTTGAATATTGTTCTTTTATATATTTATAATAAAAATATAATTTTTATACAGGAGGTGTAAACAAGTACAATGTGAGTCAAGACATATGTTTAGGGATTTCCATCTCTCTTGTTACTTTTGTTAGACACATTCTATATTAATTTTTTTTAATTATACATGGTATATATACTTCCCATGAATTTATTTTATGGAAATTATATTAACATTTATTTGTATTTACATATATATTTTAGGATATCTCTTTAATGGGGTTTAGAGTTAAAAAGTTACCAAATCGGTAAGGGAATTTTGTCTCGATTTTTCTTCTTTGAGAGATATGTTTAGTTATGAACCTGTATTTTTTGAGGTGTATATAATTACCATTTTACATGTTATATCATGAATATAAATTTTCTAATCATATTTTATGATTCATGTAATTTTATTCTTTCCTGGTGATTGTGATTCAATATTTCCAAAGTGGTATGCATTTATTCCTATAATCTCATCATTTATTGGGATTGTTTATGATTATAATTATATTAATTAAATCTCTTGATATAAATCTCAATAATTACCCGGAATTTTTTTTACTATAGTTATTCATGATATTTTCAAGTAATATAATCAGTTTCCCACTCATTGTGACTTAAGATAATTAAGACAATTATTTTATGAAAATCCGACTTTATATGTCTATTTGATTTGAAATATGTTTTCTTTAAAAAGAACGTTTTATAAAATTGTTTTCAAAAAGGTTATAATATTATCCTATGATTTTTAAAATAAATTTCTACCCATGTTTTTCCTTTTCAAAAATAGTTTTAAAATTAATAGTTTTGTCATTTTATGATCAAGGTTATTTTTCCTTCTACCAATAATGTGAATGTAATGTTTTTTTATATATACATCATGTATGATATTCTATACTGCCATGACCACTCCATTTTTTGAATCTTCTATTATATTTTTTATATAATTATTTCAGATTAATAGTTCATCGCAAATATTTTTGAAATATTTTTATTTTAAACTAGTTTTCAATGAAACTAATTTTGAAAATGTTTTATGTTTAAAAAATTGTTTTAAATGAATTTTAAAGTTTCCTTTATAAGTTTCCAATGTTATTTTAAAAGAAAACTATTTTGAAATTATTTTATGATTATTATTTTTAAATAAAGTTTATTTTCATTAAAAAATGTTCCAAGTGATATTTCAAAATCCTTACCTATCTAAGATTACATTATTTGATGTAATTATGATTATTCAGGATATAATCCATGGAAACCATTATTATTCTTTCATTGAATAGTTTATGTTTAAGATAAAATGTTTTTTATGAAACTCATTTCTCTCCCACTGGTTTTTCTATGATAAAATTATTATGGAACCCACTTCTTTTCATGGGATATTAAATGGTTAAATGTTTATGAAACCTATCTCTTTTCTAAAGGTTATCATATAATGAAATGTTTATGATACCCATTTAATTTCATTGGTTATTGATTGTGTGTTTGTGAAACCCATCTATTTTTATGTGTCATTATGTGATGGATAATTTTTTATCTTGTGGAAAAATATGTATGATTTCATTTTGTGAAGGGTGGGACCTATATCTTCCTATATTGAATTGGGTAAAGATTTATAACTCATCCGATAAACATGGATGCAATGGGGAGTGATCTTGGTTCTGTAAGGAACTTTGTCTGCTAAAATAATCTTGGGAGTGAACCTTGACTACTAATATTGTCTTGGGTATGAACCCTGACTACCATGATATTATTAGGAGTGATCCTTCTTTACTAAGATGGTTTAGGGAGTGAACCCATTCCACTATGATATCCTTGGCATTGAGCCTATAATATTATGGAAATAATTTCAAATGTTTACATGTCTGCCACAATTCCATGTATTATTCATCTGTTATTATATCATATATTATTCTCTATATTCCCTTATGATTCGTATATTATGATATATAAATTTTTATTACATGAATTATGTGTATGTTGTGTTTTTATTTAAAAGGTATGATCTTCAAATATTATTCTTATGTTATCATACCCTTATGTTTAGGTTATGCTTTTGTATATACTATTTTTACCCTTACTAAGCATCTAAGATCACCACTTATTGTGTTTACCTTACCTAAAATATGAATAAATTTTTTATGTAAAATTACTAAATATGAAGATCTTAGTGTGAAATATTTAATATCTTTCACCAAGTTATAATAATTTTTTCATGTTTTGAAAGTCACTAAACTATTATGGTCATCACGAATTTAATTTTTAAATGTATTGAATATTCATCTAAAAAGAAGTAATATCCATGTATTAAAATCATGGGTTTATATAGTTGGTTTCAAGGGAATGGTTTATATAACCTTTTAAAACTAGTATGTTAAAATTTTAGTGATATCCCTTGGGATATTTCTAAATATTGGTATAATGATGTTTCTATGGTTATGTATAATGATCATTTAAAGTATAAGAAATTGTTATTATATTTTTGAATATAATAGAGTATGTGTTTTCATAGAATCACATCCCTGTCAAGATACTAAAAGTGGATGTGGCTCTGATATAGATGTTCCTAGGGATAACAATAATAAAAACACCATATTATGCTAGACTCAATCAAGAACTAGTCAAAAAAAGATCCTTATTGCACACCTGGTTTGACCTTACCTATGGATAAGATTTGGAAATTCAAAAACTCTTTATGAAAAATCATGATGGATTTAAATAGAATATGAATATAAAAATGAATAAACTAGGATAAACCTATATTATTATAGATTAATGAATAAGGTTCCATGATGTAGACATCATATATGTAAATTTTAATGATTATGTATCTTTTCACTATGAATTATGTTACTCACACTATTCTTTCCGGTTTTATTAAATGGATGGAAGCATAATCAATTGGGTTAAATTTCAATGTGATGAAAAATTTGGTTATGATCATCCAAATGGGATTTTTATTGATGTCAATGATATTTTTTCCAATAATCCATCATGGAACATGATTAAAAACATAAACCATAGCCAACTCTTAGACTCACTAGAGAAGAGAAGGATATAGTTCATTGAGAGTTTGGGTAATAGATTCCATAGATAAAAGAAGATTCAATTTTTTATATTCCCAAAATGTACAAAGAAGCCTCATGTAAATTACTTTAATGAAACTTGGAGGTATATAAATTATGGAAGGGAAGGTTAAAATTCCATAGAATTATGAAATGTGATTAATGGTTCACTTAATACAATAGAGATGAAGAGGACACCAACTAACACACCACATATTATATAGTGTTTAATGTGTAAGGATAATGTAAATTATGCTAATTGATTTTATAAAGGGAATGATCATGAATAAAATCAGCATTTTGCAATAGAAAATGAAGAGTCTAATAATTAAAAATGACTGAAAATAAGTATAAATTAATAATATCATGAAGTATAGTTAATAGTTTTAGAAGGCAGTGGTATGATTTAATTATTTTTGTTCTGGGATTCAATAATTATGAAACATATTAGGTATTTTCAGTATAAGTTTTAATGATGTATTTGAATGGATATATTGAATGATGATGATTTACTGGAAAAGTTATTTAATAGAAAAGGTGGTTTTTTAATTATGGTAAGGTACCACTTAATATGTTTTGGATACTAAGAAAATGGTTTTCATTTTGGAGAAAGAGATGATTGATTTCGATAAAGTAAATTGGTTAGTATCAATGACATCAGAACTAATAAAATATTTGATAAAAAAGTATGATATCATTGATGGAGATAAAAAATTATTGTATATATGTAATATATTAAATATGTTTTGGTTTTATTCAACAAATTAGGTATAATTCATATTTTCAGTATGGTTCTATGGTAATTAAGGTTATTACCATGATTTAAAAGAATACATTATGAAAGAGTCATAAGACTAACAATTTATGAAATTGGTTTTGTTAAACTTTTAATGTGGTTTTAGAGATTAATATATTATTTTTACAGATAATGATTTTATAATAATATATAAGTATTGATTTAAAATTTTCTTTGATGATAAAAAATGAAAGAAAAGATTAATTATCATTCTATCAATGGATATTATAATCTATTTGTTCTTCTGGAATAACAAATCCACCTTTTTAAATTAAAAAATAAATGAAGTGGAAATTGATCCAGGAATAACTAAAGAATAATATTATACTAAAATAAAGTAAGTATATATTCTTGAAAAGATAACTCAATATTAAGAAAATGATATTGGATGAAACATTTTATCCTAGTACCTTCATTTCCAATTAATTGAATGGTCCCTTAGATCAACACAGATTTATTGTTTTGTGATTGTTAAATTTTTATGGATCACCAACATTCATGTGATTAATGATCTCTATAAATCTCTATAATTATTTTACATTTCTTTAATGTCTATAATTTCACCTCCCACCATTGTTATTCTATGTGGAAACCATGTTTTTTGTTACTATGGGTGACAATTATGTTTCCAACATTCCTTTTTTTTAAAAGGACATTTCATTATTCTTTTTATGATGTGGGATTCTATGAATGTAACTTTCAAGTGTTAAACCATTGATAGCGTAGAAAAATTTCACGGTTGAGATTCCTTTGGGGTGGGGGTGGGAGTGGGGGAATGTAACACCAAGATTTTTTTTGAATACATTTTTCTGAAAAAATTTAAATTATTCTGTGGATTTCATTACATGCTACACCATGTTAAGATTTATTTGTACGCAACAAAAAGTTAAGCATGCAGTACATGAAACACTTATTTTTTATTACATCACACAAAAAAATAATTTTGGATTTTTTCCCATGCTATAACATGTTTATATTTTATTACACTCAACACTGATCTTATCTTGTGTTGAACACAACACAATGTTTAGATTAAATGTTGTAGACGCCGAAAAAAGGTCCGTAACTCCTAGAGGAAGTTTCGAAATGGAAAAGAGAAGTCGTATTCGGAATCAGAGGGCCGGTCCGAAGGCCTGAGAAGTGGTGCACGAAATAATGGAGGACTTGCATGAAATAATGATGTGCACGCAAAGAATTCCTGGGATTCACGTAATCGAGCCGATGGCACGGGCAATTTTGCGCGCCCCGGTTCCGCGCGGTGAATCTTTGCTCACCGACGGTTCCCATCGCGAAAACATTCGCGCACCGCCTGGATTCCGCGCCGGCCGATGCCTTTAAATAGAAGGTGACCCCAAACAGTTTTGGGTTGTGGAATTCGGAATGGCTCCCGTGCACGCAATTCGACTCCCCCCCCCCGCGCACAATATGACTTCCAGGTAATTCCCCTTTTCACGCAACCTTGACCCGGGGTTCGCCTTTGCTCACAACTCCACTGGCTTATGTGAATTTTCCCACTCCTCTGGGTACATCCCTTGCACACAATCATTGCCCCTTGCACGCAATCCACTTCTATGCGTGCAATACATTGCATGTAATCACCTATCCGCGCAATCCTCTGGCCCTATTGCGCGCCATCCCGGTGTTTTGCGCGCAAACATTCTTTTTGCGCGCAACACCTAGGACCTCGTTACCTTGAAACCCCTTGGCTGACTTTCCGCACCGGCACCTGATGTCTCCCCTGCCGAGCATGCGCTCCATGCGTTGTTTTCTTGTACGGCCTTCCAGGCTCATACGAAGTAACCTCAAGGTCCCTTGGGTGGTGTTTCCCGTTGCGTTGCTTTGCCTTATGCTTCTCCGCATAGGCACTCTAACGGCTATTGGTTCTTCGCATAGCCATGCTAACATGTACCCCTCAATGGTTCGCCCTATCGCCCCCTTCATTACATCCATTCCAATTCCTTCCCTCCCCCAAGGGGTAGAGGGAATTGGGCATGTAAGCCCTAGGGGTGTGGAGCGAACCCACCTCGTCCAAGCTGCAGGACGTTAAAATGCTAAGCACCTCGTTCTTAACACATGAAGTTAAACTATGGTCCGACCCCGTGCTTCGCACGCAGGGTCCCCCAGCTTGGACATTTTTTAAGCCTCTCGTCTCCACAGGAATGGAATCTTCCTTGCATGGAATGAGATCCTCCTGGTCGGAGTGGCGTTTGTCCACGGGGGAAGGTATGCCTCAGAGCGTAATCCCCTAGACTATATTACGGAAGGTTTCACCCATGCACCATAGTACTTCCCCCCTGCCAAGGCCAGTGGAGTCCCTTTCCCATTGTGCTTTGTCGCACCACGAGCCTCCATCCTGGAGTAAGCCCCAACACCAAGGGCCACTAACCACGTGTAATCACCTGTTTCCTCTTTGGGCCTCTCAACGCGTAAGCCCCTTTCCGCTTCTCATGGACAAACCCTTTGCGGCGTGATCGTCTGGTCCCTACTGCCTCTTGTTTCTCACACCGAGCATGACTCACGTGGGCTTAGAGAGTGCATCAACCATGACATCCTCTTATGGGCCACCCCATAACATAAGCCCCATCCCAGCGAACTACGTGGACTTTGATCCATGCTAACGCATGGTACGTAGGAAGCCTCCTCGAGGTTCAAGCCCACCACCCGGTCGTTCTGAGCTCTCCACGTCGGTTCCCCGACCACCATGGGCCGCCTCAGAGCATAATACCCATATCCACTCTAGGCCACCTCAAAGCGTAAGCCCCAGATTCCTCGTCACACATGACGTTGAACTGTATGCCCTCGTCCCGCATGACATTAAACTGTATCTCGTCCCACATGACGTTAAACTGTATCTTGTCCCGCATGACGTTAAACCGTATTCCCCCTATTGTGCCATCTCAGAGCATAAGTCCTATTCCTCACACCCACGTCTCATCCTAAATTCACCCCTCAAGCCCACATGCCTTGGGAGGCTCATGCCCTAGCCCGGAGATCTTACTTCCTCCAGGCTCCAATCCATGCGTCCATTATCACAGGTCGCCTCTTCAGGTGTCCCACCGTATCACCGAACTACGTGGACTTTGATTCCTTGCCATGGGGATACATAGGTAGCCTCCATGAGGTTCAATCCCGTCACTCCATCATCCATTCTGATCCTTACCCGGGCCACCACATCCCGGTGAGATCATGCCACCCCATCCCACTCCATGGTATCCGGGAAGCCGCCCACGTGCTGGACCCAACATCGGTGTTCCCCCTAGGGGGTCCTTCAATCTGATCCACTCTCAATGTTTCGATCAGTCAGATCCATCTCCTCAAGACGTTAAACTCGCAGCATACCCCATGTTAAACATGGGAAGCTGAGGAAAACCTCAGATGGTACACATTCCCCGCGTTCGATGTGTGATGCCTCGGGCTTCCGCGCCCTCGAAAAGCCCTGTGATAAGGGACAAAAGATAGACATTCCAATCCCCAGCGTTAATACATGCCAACGACACCCCAATGTGACCATTCTCCTCACCGAAGGTTGCTGCCCCGACAAGACCCCTTGGAGCGTCTCGACAGAAGTAGCGTAATTAACTGGCGTCCATGCAGATATTGCGTCGGGAACGAGCCTCACGAACCCGCCTTAAATCTATAAGGGAGACCCAGTCTAGGTGACGATCTTCGAGGATGAATCCATGGAAGGAAGAACCGACATCCCATCATCCCAGTTTCGATCAAGGATCAGACGTCCCTGAATATGGAACAGATGCCACCCGACTTTGGAAAGCGGGAATGCGGGGCAACAAGCCGCACGTCTTCCCATGCGTGATGGATATGCATGCACGCCCTGGTGTAAAAGTGTCAGAAACAGTAAAATGTGAACCCGACGTGAAGCTCTTCTCCTCAATACGAAGATGGGTAGCGTTCAGGGTGTCGGAAGATTAGCATGTCACCAGGTCCGGGTACCTATCACCGAGACGTGAAACCCGCCAGGGGTTGAGGCAGTCAGGATGTTGAGCACTCCGTTCTGCGGCGTCGTCAGTGTGGATCCCTCTTGCTGACCACAGAAGATGGAATGACGATGGTCTATTGGTTTTCTATTTCTTTTCCTGTTATTACTAATGGGTTCATCTCCCTGCTTCTGGGAATAAGATCACTGCATCCGGAGCTCGATCGCCACCTGCCCATCGGCGCAAGGGCAGGGCAGTACTGACGTGGCTACCCCGCGCGGTCTCGCCTTTTCCACAGTCACTCCGGCTCCTATTTCCACGACTGTCGGGTGCTCTCGCCCCCTCTCTCCGTTAGAAATCATCCATGGAAGGGTGATCAATGACCTGTTTCGTAGGTACGATGAGGAAGGGATCATCCCCACCTGGGGCATGGCCCGTTTGGATCTAGAGGCAGTTGTGCCTCACTATCGTCGCTGCCCCCGAGGGTCGCGAAGAGAGCCGTTGCACCCCACTCCAACGTTCAACTGATTCGAGAGCCTATCCTCGGAGTGCCTTAACACATCCGTCCCCTACGCCAATGAGGTGGGGGAATATTCGGGTCCGCCCGATCGGAGACCCGTCCCAGGGGTTAATGGTAAGAACTCCCGCTAGGCTGCGTCGACGTCATCACCCGACTCCTTGGGACGAGGACCAGGCAATCATTGTGCCTGCGCCACTGGCTCTAGCCCATCTGACCCGACGCCAGTGTCGGGAGCGAGCAGAAGAGAATGCCCATCCTGGGGCACCAACGTCAGTAACCACTATGTCCCAAGCCACTGCTGACTCCTGCTACCAGACCCCCACACACGTTGAGTATGGGTAGTCACATGCCCGATGGGATCGAGGCCTCGACCTCCCTATAGGTAGGTTGGGTCGACTCTCCTGGTCATGGGCACAGGCAATGGCCACTACGGACCAATCCGCGGTAGTACCAACCACCATGAAGGCTCATTCTGTGCCACTGATTTGGAAAGCCGAAGGCTTCTTTGCGATAGCTACGCTCCAGGTATGACTCTTTCCAACACCCACTACACTGGGTATGAGGTCACTCCCCCTACCGCGGGCTGCGAGTATGGAACCGTTGTGTATCCAGTCGCTCACTCACATGTAGGTCCTCCCCATGTCCCTTTCGACATCTGTCCCGGTGCTTCCCACACCTCGGCCTTTAGTCCCCTCTCACCCAGCACTATTGCGGCCAGGAGACTCTTTGACAGAAATCATCCTTACCCTGAGGAGCCACATAGGGGCAGGAAGGCAGGGCGTCGTCGCCGTAGGAGGAATATCAGGGGAGTCCGGATGGAAATTAGACCAGTCCGTTTCTCGGACTCTGAGGCGGAATATGACTCGACGATGGAACCTCCCCCCAACCCTTTGAGTGGAGGGCACGGATGGGGGTGTGGCGTGTCAGTCTCGTACTCCCCGAATGCGAGATCCGTATGATTTCCTCCTCCCTACGAAGGTATATCCAGGAGGACGAGGACATGGCGTACACCTAGGGGTCAAACCCGCAGTTATCACTGGCCTCCCCGGTAGCACCTTCCACCTCAGTCAGGGAGGGTGGGCAACTTTTCTAGGGACCGACAGAACAGTCGCAAGGAGACACACCATCGGCGAGCACTGATGCTGTAACAGGAGGCCCATTCGCTGGCCCATCCTATTGCGACATGGTAGCCAGGGTACTGAAACCCTTAGAGGACGACTCAGGGATCGGTGAACAATCAACTTGTTTTCCGTATTCCCCGCCGGCCAGCCCACCGGCCCGTCGACCTGCCTCAGCGCTATTTCCAGCTCCCCTTCCATTCTCAGTTGACGAGTAGGGGAAACAAGGTCCGGACCCTGAACCGGAGTCATGGAGCTTCTGGACCGTCCTCGCAGCGGGAAACTTCCCCGAGAAGTTTTTCCCGGTCGCAGGGTCGGATTTTGATATGCCAGAGTCAGTCACCCCGGGAGAGTTTGAATGTTTCCACCAGACTCTTCGGGTGACTCACTCCTGTCTTCTCCACCAGCAAGCGCCTTATCCCGGGAGTCAAGCATATCTCGAGGATGTCGGTGAGCAGTGTCGTTGGGTCGACCTGGAAGCGCTCCCTGTGGTTCGGCACCTCGAGTCACTTGGCCACCGTAGGTCCCTCTAGAAACAATGTGTCCAAAGTTTTCAAGTACTATGCAAGGTTATCGAGGAAGCCACCCCCCACGCACACGTCCGCAGATGGGGGCAGTATGCTGCCCTTCTTTTCTGTACGATCCTCCGACATCCCGACTCACTGGGTGGCCCTGAGGGAACGTCGTCAGGGGCAGTGTCAATCAACATGGAAGACCTTTCAGATGAGGGAAACGGTGTGGATCTCCACGATGGGGACTCACCCCTGAAGACAAGCCGCTACTGGACCCATCTGGGTGGATTACTCACCACCAGAGGAGCCTCCTAGGTATCCCCACACCCACTGAGGCATTAACACTGAGCCGAAACATCGGAAATGGTAAAGAGCATATCGGGGTTTTCAAGCTCGCCGACCCACCTACCTTGGTGCAGAAGGAAGAGGAAGACTCCAAGAAGGCCACGCTACGCCAACAGCTTACTGAGGAAAAGAGGCTGGTTGATGAGATCTTGGCCGAATGCATTGTAGAGCGGCGGCCTGACTACGGTAATCCTAGGCTAGGACAGCAGGGGCAGGAGCACCTACCCCTTGCCGAGATTCCCCTGGGAAACCGCGACCATGTCGCGTTTGCCGATAGGGGAGAGGCCGGAGCCCATGGAAAGAGGGAGCGATACGTCTTGCCAAACCCTCCCGAGTGACGAGATCACCTGAGGGACCCTGCTCGGTTTCCTCCCGCTGCCCTGAGAGTCGCCCCGCCAGCCACCCCGCGAGCTTCTGAGCATGAATATCGGATTGAAGATCCTGGAAATGCACTTGTGGTTAGAGATCCCTGTCAGGACAAGAATCCACATTTGGAAGATCTGATGGAAGTACTCATCACCCACTTGGAGGCCCTGGAAACTCGGCAGGTGGCAATCCCACCGGACGGCAAGCCATACCCAGCATGGGTGGATGATATGCCGGCCCCACGAGGATTTGGGAACCCCACTTTCACCCCCTTTAATAGGACCGGAGACCCGCCACAACACCTGGCCCACTTCAACTCAAGGTGCGGGCCTATGTTAGGAACTCCGGCGCAGCAGGAGGCTGCCAAGCTCTATTGCTTCGTTCAGACACTGGAAGGACCAACATTCATCTGGTACAACCAGCTCCCTATTGGATCTGTCACTAGCTGGGAGGAACTTCGCCAGAAATTCCTCTACAAGTTCAGTTCCACAACCCGGAAGATGAACATTGCAGACCTCTTCAGGTGAAAACAAAGGCCCGATGAGCGGGTCGTGGACTTCGTCGCCCGGTGGAAGGGGATCACGTACTCCCTTGACATGCCACTAACTCAGGAGAAATTACTGACAATGTGTGTATGGAACGTCAAATAAGAGCTGGTTCCTTATCTGATCACTCATAATTACCCTGGAGGGTTTCAGGATTTCTCAGACAAGGCACAACGCCTCGAAGAAGCCCTGCAACAGGCCAGTCAGGCACGCCCGCTGCCTCCTGTAATCCCTACAAGGAGAGCCGCCAGAGCCGAGCCCACTGCTGTAGCCCAGATAGATGCCCCTAGACAGCTAGATTTTCTACCAGTAAGGCCATCTCTGCAGTCCCATATGGGTCCACCCCCACGGGCACAGCCTCTGGCCCAGCAGCGACCGCCTCAAAATCGGTTGGCACCTCTGCGTAACGCGCCGCCACCACCCAGGCGAGATAATCAGGCTCTAACATTTCGTCATGCTCCTTCGGCCCCTGGTCATGGTCGGACTCCACGATCACCCTTTCCAGACAGAAGGAATCAGACTTACTCATTTGACAAGGCCCAGGTCCCCGGTTATTTCCGTAGCGCCTTGGAGCAGAGGATCGTGCGAATTCCTGAGTAACGGAACCCAGAAGAGGCACGTCTCACTGATCACCATAACTACTGCCCTTATCACCGAATCTTTGGGCACACCATCCAGCGATTCTATGTGTTCAAGGACTGGCTCCAAGACCAGATTGAAAACAACATAGTCAGGTTGGGGCCGGCCCCGACACAGGTGGTAGGTGACTTCGTGAGATAAGATTGTAGCAGTGACAACAAGGATGAGTGGGAATAGGTTTCTGACCGTGGGTCCCGGAAGTATAACAATTGGATGGCCCAAAGGACGGTCTTCCGTGCCCATGGAATCATCCGTGCCCGCCTGAGTCAGCCAGAGCCCTCAGAATCTGAGAGCGCCACTTTTGCATCGTCTTCCTAGCCTACCTCTTCCTAGAAGAGAAAACAACAGCGCAAGAAGAAAGAACGCGCCCTGCCAGTGCCGTCATCTTCCCACACGCTTGGGGATTTTATGCCCCCAGAGATGGGGATCCCTCTGATACTCCGTCCGGTAGTGGATGAATCCTCGAGTGAAAGACTGGGGTATGCTTCAGTTAACATCGTAGAGTTAGTAAATCCCTTTTTGAATCCCGACGATAAGGAACGCCAGGTGGACCTCCCCAATGTCCCCAGCCGTCGCCAACGTCGGCGGAACAGTGGCTACATGAATCTCTGGGGCATGGCAGTCGTCACCTCCAATCAGGCCGTGCACACTACTGAGACTAGGCAGCAGGCCCGATATAGAGACCAGCACACGCGACCCCCTCACCCGGTGTCGACATGTTCGCCTCTGACACCGTTTTTGTTGCTGGATCAGGCGGGACCACCTCGTCCATGTCACAATCAGCCCTACCCTGCCACCGGATGACTACAACCTTCCGTTCCTAACGCGACATCCACCTCCTGGGCTTTGACTAGTGAACATCGAGATGTGTCTAGTACCAGTCAGTCACCGATCCTGCCGGCAGGGGCCGTCAGGCCTCCAATCGCAGAGTGGCCTCCTGTAAGCAGAAGCTCGCGTTTGGCTTGAAAGTAAGATGTTCTGAAGCACCTGGCCAGCATTCCGGCATGGCTTTCTATCCTTGAGGCCATTCGCATGTCGTCTGAAATTCTTGAGGTGCTCGTCGAGGCTCTAAGGAGCCCCCTCCAGTTTGAGACGGAGGTGGAAGCCGTAGAAGCCTTCCACACCGAGGCGATTGAGGATGTCGAATGTCAGGCGGTTATCTCGTTTTCCGATAAAGATGAAGACCTTCCCATACAGGGGAACATTCACCCACTGTATATCACTGACCAGTTCAATGGCATGGATGTCCGCCGCTGTCTAGTTAGCACAGGTTCCGAGATTAACCTAATCCCAACTCAGACGCTGCGGAAGCTGGGCCTGTCTGAGGATGATCTAACTCCCTCCAACTTCAGGATCCAGGGGTATGAAAGGACCGGGAAAACTCCACTCGGAAAAGATTCATCTGAAGACCCAGTTCGGCGGCCTAATTGCCAATACCGAATTCATGGTTGTCTCTCAGGACACCGCCTACAATGCGTTGATGGGCAGGCTGTGGCTCCACCTTCACGCAGCGGTCCCCTCCTCGTATCACCAGTTCCTCAAATACTCCCTTAAGGGTCGAGTGGGCATGCTCCAAGGTGATGCGTCTCCTTTTGCCTCTTGTGAAGCCCGTTATCTGGATGCTGACTATTACAAGAGCAAGGATAAGAAGATCCTGGAATGTGAGGTCGAGCCCGCCGCTATCGCAAGTGATCCCTGGGCAGGTTTGGACGACGCATTTGTCTTCCCAATCCATCGGTTGGATACCACGACCCCCAACATGGGGCAGTGCTTTGTTGTTTCGGGTACCATAGGAAGGAATATTTCCGGATCCAAGCGACGGCGGGAAATCACCTCGTACTATTACACCAACCAGGCTCAGGTGATCCCTGAGCCTCCTACCCCTGTACGATATCGGGATGTTGGGCTCATGGAAACGACAGTATGTCATAAATGTCTGTTTCTCTAGGCTGGAATCGACCGGCTCAAGCCAAGGCACCACTACAACTGTGATTTCATAAAGCGTGGCCTCTTGGGCCGAAGTCCAGATGGGATTGGATCAACCACCTTTGTCGCCATGGTCTCCACAGTGCATGGGTACCCTGATGTGATGACCTTTGCTGCCCAAGATGGCACCAGCTTCCCATCAGGGTCTGGAATCCATGAAATAACTCCCCCTGTGGATGATCCATCCATAAACAGAGAGGAGGACATGGAAGATGCTCCTCCTGCCTTTGAGGAGGGCGTCCCCACCATGGTCGATGAGTTAGTGTAGGTGAACCTCGGTAGCGAGGCAGACCCGAGACCCACATTGGTCAATGCCGCTATGCCCCCCGAGGAACGGAAACAGTACGTAGACTTCCTCAGACAGCACCATGATGTGTTCTCCTAGAGTTATGATGAGATGACAGGACTAGATCCCCAAGTATCCGTTCACCGCCTTGGCCTTCCAGCAAACCATCGCGGGTTCAAGCAGCCTCCCAGAAAGATGCACCCCTCTCACGGTGCCATGGTTGAGGCCGAAGTTTATAAGATCGTCAAGGCCAACTTCATCAAGGAAGTCCAGTACCCCAGGTGGCTAGCCAACATTGTGCCAGTCAGGAAGAAGAACGGGCAGATTAGGGTCTGTATCGACTTCCGCGATCTCAATCGCCATAGTCCGAAGGATGATTTTCCCCTTCCCGTGACAGAGTTGTTGATCGATGCCATGACCGGGTTCCAAGACCTCTCTTTCATGGATGGTTACTCCAGGTACATCCAGATCTGGATGTCCCTTGAGGATGAAGAGTTCACTGCCTCAGGGCCCCCTAGGGTACTTTCTTCTACCCGGTTATGCCCTTCGGCCTAAATAATGAAGGTGCCACCTATCAACGAGTCGTGCACCGCATATTCAAGAAGATTCTCGGGACACTGGTGGAGTGTTACGTGGATGATCTTGTGGTTAAATAACATTAGTTCCAGGACCATCTCAAAGACCTTGAGAAATTTTTCGGCTTCCTCCGTTCTCACCACTTGAAGATGAACCCATTGAAGTGTGCCTTCGGGGTCACCTCCGGAAAGTTTCTTGGCTTCATTTTTAGGTATCGAGGCATCGAGATCGACCCAGAGAAGATCAATTCCATCAGTCAGATGCCTCCACCAAATAATATTCGGGAGCTGAGAGCCCTTCAAGGCCACTTAGACTATATACACCGATTCATTGTGAATCTGGCTGGCATGTGTAAGCCCTTTTCTCGGCTCATGAAGAAAGGAACTGCCTATGAATGGGACGAAGAGTGTCAGATCTCTTTTGAGGAAATCATGCAGTATCTGCTTCAACCTCCGGAATTTATGCCACCCGTTTCAGGAAAGCCGCTGGTCCTTTACGTGACCACCCTGGAGTGATCCCTCGGCACACTTCTCGCCCAGAAGAACAATGGGGGAACAGAGAATAGCCTCTAATACCTCAGCCGCATGCTCCTCGACGCAGAAATTAAATATTCTCCCATCGAGAAGAGCTGCATGGCGCTCATATTTGTTGTGCAGAAATTGCGTCACTACTTACAACACCACGAGGTACAGCGGGTCTCTCGGGTATACCCGTTGAAATACATCCTGAACCGACCTATGTTGACCAGCCGATTGGTGCACTGGGCGGTGATCCTCTATTAGTTCGACATCTGGTTCGTACCTCAAAAGGCCGTTAAAGGAAAAATGTTGGTAGACTTCTTAGCTGCCCACCCAACCTCCGCGGACCAACCACTGGATCTAGGATTTCATGATGAGGCAATCCTCTCAGTCGATCATGCCATCCCATGCTGCCAGATGCACTTTGATGGTTCCTCCCGGAGCCCCACCGGTAGAAGGCTCAATGATCCTAGGCTTAACAGAGTGGGCATGGGTATCATCTTTATTACCCTGGAGAAAGCCGTTCTGCTGTATTCATTCTTGTTGTAAGAAGGCTGCACCAACAATGTGGCAGAGTATCATGCCCTCATTACTGGCGTCGAGTTGGCTCTCGAGATTGACGTACCCCATCTGTATGTAAAAGGGGACTCCGAGCTAGTCATCAAGCAGGTCAATGGTGACTATGCTGTCTGAAAGCCAGAACTCATGCCATTGCTGGAGTGCACCCTCCATCTAATGGCTATGTTCCCCTCCCGGCCAGAGGTTGTTCACATTCCCTGGTCGCAGAATAGTCAAGCAGATGCTTTGGCCAGCCTGGCTGCATCACTTGCGGAGCCCGAATAGGATGACCTAATCATCCACGTGGTGCACTGGAGAGTCATTGCTCCTGTTATTCCGGAGGGGGATCGTGGCCCGCGAGTGAACCATCTCACCACTGGTGCCCCTACATCAGGATCCCCGGGGGCATCATGTGCGGTAATCGAGACAGTTCCTGACTGGAGGACGCCTTTGGTTGAATATCTCCAGCACGACAATCTTCTGCGGGACCGAGCCAAGCAAGAACGAATCCGACGCCGCGCACCACAGTTCACCATTCAAAGTGGTCCTGGCCTTGAGATGCTCCTTTATAGGCGCGGATTTGATGGTGTTCTCCTCCGTTGCCTTCAAGGAGTCGAGATCCCACAGGTCATGCAAGAAGTGCACGCTGGGTCCTGCGGCACCCACCAGGCTGGGTCAAAGTTGTCCCACCAGATTCAGAGGCTGGGATACTTCTGGCGCTCCATGATCTACGACTGCATCGAGTATGCCAAGATGTATCATGCATGCCAAGTTCATGATAACTTTGTGCATAGGCCACCAGAGCCTCTCCATACTACCAAGTATTCTTGGCCCTTTGCAGTCTGGGGGTTGGATGTCGTAGGGCCTTACCCACCGGTGATGGCCTGCCAGTGCCGGTTCATCATACCCACTACGGATTTCTTCTCAAAGTGGGCATAGGCAATCCCGCTCAGGGAAGTCAATGCCTGTTCTATCGCTGACTTCGTCAGCTCCAATATCATCTATCGGTTTGGAGTACCTCACGCTATCCTCACGGATAACAGAACCAACTTCCGAGCAGCCGAGCTGAAGAAATTTTACGCTAAGCACAACATTCTCTCTAAACACACTTGCCGCTACCATGCGTAGGAAAATGGACAGATTGAGGTGTTTAACAAAACCCTCTCTAACATTCTACAAAGGATGTTTGGTCAGAACAAAAAAAGTTGGCCGGTCAAGCTCCCCAACGCCCTCTAGGCTTATAGGATGACGACTCCTGCCCATCGAGATCCAGTTGCCCTCATTGCGCACGGCGGTCTACGACCAGCATGCGCTAGATAGAGTTTCCGAAATCCATCTAGACGAATTGGAAGCGCTGGACGAACGTAGGCTTCGTGCTTTACATAACTTGGAAAGGCATCAGAGTAGGATGGCTCGAGCTTTCAATAAGAAGGTTCTCCTCCGCTCCTTCCTGCAAGGTGACCTGGTGCTGGCTCTCAGAGCGCCAATGATTCCCGGCAGGAAACCATCCACGTTGGAGTCCAAATGGGAGGGGCATTTTATTTCCTATAAGGTCTATCCCAATGGCGCATATTCCCTGGTGACTATGGATGGTGAGCGCGTAACTCCTCCCACCAACGCCAGGTTCCTCAAGCAGTACTTTTCCTAAGCCTCCTATGGTCCCGCATGACCTTAAACTGCACCCGGTCCCGCATGACCTTAAAGCGCACCAGGGTCCGAGTTCTGAGACCTAAAACTAAGATCCTCATGCCGTCCCGCATGACCTTAAACTACACCCAATCCAGCATGACCTTAAACTACACTTTTCCCTACATCTAGGCTCCTTGGTCCGAGTTCTAAGACCTAAAACTAAGATCCGTATTTCGTCCAACATGACATTAAATTGTTCTTGTAGAACTACATGCGGCTTGATTCTCATCCTAATGAGATATGTAGGAACTCCCGAACATTTCATCTTGGGCCCAGCCCCAGTTCTCTCTCCTCCTGTGGTCCTGCATGACCTTAAACTGTACGGTCCCACACGACCTTAAACTAAGCCTTGGTCCGAGTTCTAAGACCTAAAACTAAGATCCTTATTTCATCCAACATGACGTTAAACTGAGTCTCTAGAACTACGTGTGGCTTGATTCCCATCTTTATGGGATACATAGGACTGAATGAACACTTAGATTTCAGGTCCAGCCCCGTCTCTTAGGAGATCCCACGATCTCCTGGTTGCCTCGGTCTTTTGGCCTACCCTTCCCTCGGGAATCCGCCATCTTTTGGATTCTCTCAGTCTGAGCCCTTAGACCCTCTCCAGTGGTCTGCTAATGTGTTCAGAGTACTCTGGCCTAGGACCTGGAGTGTCAGATTCGACTTAGACAAGTTTTCGTCCACTTATCAAGATTTATGTTCCCCTTCATTCAGGCCCCACTATCCTTCACACCCAGAGGGACCCCAAAGAATGGCCCGGATACAATGCCTAAGGGCTCTCCTACCATCACGAGCCAACGCCCCTGATGGTTTTGCGCGACAAATTGATACAAATCCCGTGTTGAAAATGTGGTCAGCGGTTGATGCTCATTTGTTTGCCCCTACTTCTAGGCTAATGCGACAGGATGTTGTGTTGCGACTGTGGTCAGCAGTAATCCTCAATCGTCACACCGGCTTCCTCAGGCCTTGAATGTTGGTTGCATGATTCACATTGTGTTCCACCCCACTATGACAAGGTGGAATCTCGACACTCCTTATACTAACCCTCAGTACAACCCCACACGTCAGACAGACCGAGCTGTGTAACAGTGTCTCTCGGGGCTCCCGTGATCTGAGCACTAGAGTATGTGCTTGCTTTTATTCTTTATAGGTTGCATGCAACCTGACCCTCATCCCCATATGGAACGAGGAGTCTCCCAGACATTGCGTTTCGGGACAAGCGTAGTTGTGAGCAAGCATCTTTTCCCCCCCTGATTCATTGAACCCTCGTAGGCCCCTTTGGCCTGAGGATCCTCTCTCGGAATCGCGCGCGGTGATGGTACGGGATTACACCCTCACCCGCATCATGTATTCATTATCGCATCGCGTGTGTTCCTCTTGGTCCATGCCTTACGACCTTAAATTGTTCTGTTGGTCCAAGTCTTACGACCTGAAACTGTGCTGTTGGCCCAAGCCTTATGACCTTAAACTCTGTTGTCAGGTCCAAGCCTTATGACCTTAAACTGTTCTGTTGGTCCAAGCTTTAGGACCTTAAACTGTGATGTTGGTCCAAACCATACGACCTTAAACTGTGTTGTTGGTCCAAGCCTTAGGACCTTAAACTATGCTGTTGGTCCAAGCCTTATGACCTTAAACTGTGATGTTGGTCCAAGACTTATGACCTTAAACTGTGTTGTTGGTCCTACAACGCGACCTTAAACTGTGAGGATATTGTCCTGGCTGCATGCCAAAAAATGGCACCGCATTGTGATGACCTCCCCATGGGGGACATCACGCCAGGTATTGGTCAATTACTATGCCGCTTGTCAATGCCTGTTATTGATTGATTATTGTGGAGACGCCAGGAATTTCTACCCTAGGCCAGTCTCCCCACAAATGAAAAACCATTTACCTTCAAGAACAAACAAGATATTTCAAATGCCGCTTCTTTTGGTGCGAGGGCTAGACCCGCACGACTCCTTTGTCCTTTGCGCAGGTTCCATATCGCACTGTGCTGCCTTTCAAGAACTACGTATGGCTTGATTCTCATTCTTATGAGATATATAGGAGCGCATGGGAACTTCCCTGAAGGCCCAACCTAACTTTTCATGTTCGGTCTCTCGGCCTAAATGCATCTCCAGGAGCACATATTAAGCTGGGATTTCCCCATTCACATTGGGTTTTGCAACCGTTTTCCCGTGTGTCTCCCATTCCCCTTCTTCTTTGGTCCGAGTTCTAATACCTAAAATTAAAGATCCTTTTCTTGGATTTCCATGAATCGGTCTCTCTTGTGGTACTGTATGGTGTGGTGTGGGATTATGTCCTCATCCACGTCAGGTTACTCGCCGTGTCGTGCCTATCCCCATATGAGATGTGTCCCCCGTCTCACACGATGTTAAACTGTATTTTTTCCAACATGACGTTAAACTATGTTTCTAGAACTACGTGTGGCTTGATTCTCATCCTAATGAGATATGTAGGAACGCCCGGACATTTTGTCTTGGTTCCATCCCCAGGGATTACCAAACCCCATCCCTCTTTATTGTCGGCCCATCGGCCTGACTTCATGGGAATTGGTGTAATCGTGACATTTACCCCGAATAAGTTCCGGATGCCCCATAGTAATAATGGGAAGCGGCAGTTCTCTCGCTAGAGAGGTCCTGCCTGAAAATTGGGACGATCCGTGATCAGGTTGGTACGTCCACCTAATGTTCCTCTGCCACGGTGGCGCAATTTTGGGAGTGTTGGACTCTGTTCGAACAAACCACCACTCCACCTTCCACGATTTGCATGCCCCTTTATTTGGATCCTCATTCTCTTTCATGTCTGAAGGGACCCCCTAACAGTATGGATGATAGACCTACGGTCTGCCTACTTTCCTGGGCCAACATTCTGGAGGACTGATCATGTTTGATGGGACCCCCTAATAGTATGGATGATAGACTTTGGTCCGCCTGCTACCAAAATATGGATGATAGACCTTTGGTCCGCCTATTGTAGCAATTTGGATGACAGACCTATTGTCCGACTGCTATCCTGAGCCAACGTTCTGGGAAACTGACCGGCGATATTTGAGTTAGGCCCCGTGTTGCGAACATGGTCAGCGGTCAACCCTCATTTATTGTCCCCACTCTAGGCCAACACGATATGGATGTTGCGTTTCCATCATGGTTAACCATTATCCTCCATCGTCGCGCCCCACAGTGTTTCGAATTCGGGTAGCGTGAGTCACCTTTCCTTTCAATCTCCCTATGTTTGGATGGATTTCAATGCCCCCGGGATTGCCCCGCTCGTGTGTCAGAGCACATTGAGAAGGCGATATATAAATCGGTCTGAGGTCTTCTCCTCAGAAATCCAGGCCCAATTTCGGATGCCTGAGGCTTGGTCAATGCCCCACAGTTGGATGAAATGATAGCATGAGTATCCTTTGCTTCTCACGTTGGGTGCGACCCACAAGAGCTTAGGGGTGATTTGTTATCCATTTCAGAATTATGGTTGAGCATATTAAACCATGGGTACATATGAATGGATTTGGCCATGTATTTGATTGAGATGATGATATGTACAAGAAAGAGGTTCATGAGATGGCCAAAACAAATCCCTTAAGGATCAGCGTGCTGAATTGACCTTTCCAGCACTGCAACCCTTTGGCTGGTAGCCTCCATGACCGCTTCTCGCTCCTTGAAGACTCTCTCCTCATCAGCCACCCCAGAGCGCATCTCGCCAATCCTAGCTTGTGCCCGCGCCCACTCGGTTCGAAGTACGATCATCTGGTGACTCTCCTCCATCAGTTGTTCCTACGCGTCAGCCAACTGGGATGTCAGTTGCTCCACAATCTTAGAGCATGTTGCAATGAAGGCCTCTTTATCTGACACCTTCCCTTCAAGGTGCCGGAACTCCTGCTCCTACCTCAGAAATGATCGGGCGCTCGCCGATCTTTCCTGACACTGGGCAACGTCGGTGCGCCGGCTACTCTCGCATGTCTTCTCAGCCATGTAATCACGGACCATCAGATGAAGGCACTGAGCGTCGGCCCCTCCGGCGCACAGGAAGCATAGCCAGGTCTGAAGTGATCCCATTCGCCTCAGCCAATCCAACTAGGGCTGTCTGAGAAAGCTCTGGATACACTTCCACCCTTTGCGTCGTGTCATCCGGCTCTCCTTGGCTGCCTCTGAGTCTGAGTCATCTACCTCCTCAGGGTCAGTGGGTCGGTACGTAGGGAAGACAGCCAGTAGATCGGCAGCAGGATCTTCCTCAGGGATGTCTTCGTGAGGAATAGGATCCTCGACATCTGGGAGACCTTCCTCTCTCGCCGCAGCATCGACGATGACTCCGTCAGCTTCCAGCCTCACCTCAAGAACAACGCCTCTGGTGTCTGCTTCCCCCTGCTCACCAATTTCTAGGGTCGACTCCATGTAGGGAGCATGTTCTGAATGAGGTGGTATGTCCGCCACTAGTCCACTCATGGATGGCCCGGGCTCCGCAGCCTGACGATCCTCCAATGTTGAGATCACTGCTCGAGGCGTACGCTGATTAGTTGGGATCTTTTGATAACAAGTTCCAGTAGCGAACTATGAGACTTACAGGAGTCCAGAGCTTCGGTCTCCAATGTTCCGGCCGCTGCAGGAGCCTCCATGATGGGAGACCCCTCTACGCTTGTTAATTCAATGATGGGTGTCATATCCCCATCCTGTCCCACCGGTTCCTCTCCCCCCTCCTCTAGTGGGGATGCCCGTCCAACACTCATCCGATCCTGAGTGAGTCAGAGAGATGGTTTGGAAATTGAAAAGAAGAATGGATGAAATAGGGAAATGAATGAGGATAGAGACAAACCTCGAGTATCTCGGTTATGTCGAGATCAGAGCCGACAATCTCGCCACTCTCTCGGAGACACCCTTGGTAGGTCGCCTCCTGCGACCCCTCACCTTCGGGTTCTCCTTCTTCTTCATCTTCTTCTTTGCCTTCGTCTTCTCCAGTCTCCTCCTCCCCCTCTGAATCCTCGTCACTGCCGCCCTCTCCAGACGGCATCACTTCCGGATCATGCTCTTGGCCGAGCATCACTTTCACTAGGAAAGGTGGCTCCGCACACCAACCCCTTTGGCGCATGTATGTGTCCATGGCCATCAGATAATAATGCCATTGATGGAAATTTACCCGGTCGGTAACTCGAACGAGCCCAACCTCTGGCAGGTGGATCCCGTTTTGCATTATCTTCTGTCAGATGGCATCAACGCTCAGCGATTGCCGCAGGGTCATCTAGGTCTACCATAGTGCCAGGAGTATTGCATCTTGGGAAGGTTCGAGCAGGTATCTTATCTGCTTCCCAGGCAGCTCCCTGGCCTCCTCATGTGACCCCCCTTCGGGAAATGAGGTCGCGGCGGCGCAGTGTAATGTTCCCGCTGCTGAAGTCCCAGCCTGCGCAGGCCTCGCTGCCTGACGCACCACTGGTTCCCTCCTTCTAGCAGCACCTTGCCTTCTCCCCCGTCACCCGGTTTCCACACGAGTAACCACGAGTTGCCGGACTCTCTTGCGTAAAAGCCCCTCAGGGTACGCGATGGTCCAGTGTTCGGCATACTCGGTTGCTAGGCCAACATCAACCCCAGTGGGAGGAAGAGTAACGATGTCACCAGAGCCGAAAGTGGTAAACATCAACCACATCTGGCGCAGAACACAGAGATTCTTCTCCTGCCAGACAGTCGTGAATACCTTCTTCGGCATTCGTTGGAGGCACCCGAATTTCCTGGCGAATCGGGATGGCACGAAAGGCTCGCTGATCACCTTCCCGTCGATCCGAGCCACGAGCACCCCACCTCAAATGCTCTGGAAATACTCCTGCTGTTCCAGGGAGCCTCTCCCATTGTCCACCATCTGGCCGACCGGGGTGGAGAATGGGCTGAAGTGGAAGTTGTTGTGGTTGCCGATGCAGATTTTCACGCCCTCCTCATTGAGCGTCATTGACGCCACCCCGACGATGTTCAGCAAGGACGGTCGCAGGCCATTGCCCGGAGGACGGATGGCGTTTGGGAAAGTGTACCCACCAAGATG
Organism: Viscum album; assembly: GCA_963277665.1. Taxonomy (NCBI): domain Eukaryota; kingdom Viridiplantae; phylum Streptophyta; class Magnoliopsida; order Santalales; family Viscaceae; genus Viscum; species Viscum album. Next base: position 507,328,004 of record OY728159.1, read on the forward strand.
AGCTGCCACCCAGCCGTGGAAGATCTGGAAGGGGCCACATACTCTTCGATGTAACCCCCCTCATGAGATGCATCCCTGAATGGCATACAGCTTGGCCAGAACGGGGACCCCCAAGTTGAACCGTTTGTTAGCATCCATGGTGCCCGCCATCACCAGTGTTACTAGACGGACGCCCATCCTCGCGTCCCGCATTGGTAGGAGCCACCCACTCAAGAAGGAAGTAAGGAATGCGGTGTACTGGACATTCGGTTCCTAGTACTCAATGATGTGGTAGCCCCATGATTGGTATTGCCCCGCCTCCAGGGTCCTCCAGTATGACCCATCCCTGCTCCTCTGAGCCGCGGTTGGGCACCGTTTACCCCATCACGACATCTTGACGGCCGGATCCTTCTCAAGGAACTGGCTGAACCAGCCCTTGTAGGCAATGTCCTTCAAGAAGTCCTTGACCCCCAACCTCTCTTTGGCCAGCTTCAGCAGGTTCCACATCAGCATTGGTGCCCGTGACCTGTCTTCCCAGGTGTTCTTTGGAGGAACGAACTCATCGTATTGGTAGCCCTCTAGTGGGATACCTCCGATGTAGTGAACGTCCCAGAGAATGATTCCAATTTCCCCATGATGAAGGTGGAATGTTTTGGTATCAGGAGACCACCAGGTGAATAGCTCCGGCCCGAGCTCAGGTTGACAGTGGAAGTGGAACTGCGACGTCCATACCACCTCGAACATGCCAATATACCGTAGTTCATCACCGAATTGGTCACAGGTATGGCGAACCCAGAATGCCCATGCCCACTCGCTGGTGAAGTTACCCCCGGACCACAGGTCCCAATCCTTTAGCCAGCCCTTCATGTCATCCGTGATGCTCGGACGGAATGCGCTTGCGTAGAGGGCCAGAGAATTCTCTGCGACGGGCTTGTCCCCATTAATGGTCACGGTCCTCAGGTTCAGGACATATACGTCCATATGTCTGGTTTCCCTGGCGGGATGTACATTGTTGGTGATGTGGTAGCGAGGAAGCTCGTCCTCCTGGGTCACCCATGACCGCGGTGTGTCCACCTCGAAACCCAGCAGGGGCACCTCCTCCAGAATGCCAAAATTCCAGAGCGGGAGGTTGTCAGACAGGGGATACGTCTTCTAGGTTGGAGTCAGCAGATTGAACAAGGTCAGGTTGTTAGAAACGATCACCTTGGCTCCATAAACCTCCTTGTTCACCGCCATTTCGTTCATACGAGCGGCGGGTTCCCTTTCATCAACTCGGTTTGCGGCGATCTCGAATATCTCGGGAGTTGCATGAAACCAGGATGTAGTGAGCGGAATCGGAGAGTGCTGTGCGAAATCTGAAGTGGCGGAAAGAAATCTGGGAGATGGTCGTGCAATTGGCACACTAAGCGCAGAATATCCCGATTAGGCGCGCAAGGAAAGCCAAAATTCGGAAGGAATTCCGCGCTGCCAGAGCATTTTTATGCGCAGCCGCGAGAGCAATTTTGTGCACGGGAGAGATAAGCCTATCATGCAGAAAAACTGGAGTACGGATTTGGGACCCAACACCCCTTTTTATAGGAGAGGCCAGGGTTCCGCGCTGCATGGAAAGCAAATTCCGCGCCAATCCTTCGTTTAGCGTGCCGCGTGGGTTGTTTGCGCGCTAAGCGCCCAGGAGTGGCCCTGCTTCAGCATTTCGGCGTTTCCCTCGAAATCCGACCGTTGCGACCTCTTGTCGATCCAATTCCGAGGGGGGGCATTTGTAGATGCTGAAAAAAGGTCTGTAACTCCTAGAGGAAGTTTCAAAATGGAAAAGAGAAGTCATATTCAGAATTAGAGGCCCGGTCCGGAGGCCTGGGAAGTGGTGCACGAAATAAAGGAGGACTTGCACGAAAAAATGATGTGCGCGTGAAGCATTCCTGGTATTTGCGTAATCGAGCCAATGGCGCACGCAATTTTGCTCGTCCCAATTCCATGCGGTGAAGCTTTGCGTGCCGATGGTTCCCGTCACGGAAAATTTCGCGCGCCGCATGGATTCCGTGCTGGCCTATGCCTATAAAGAGAAGGTGACCCCAAATGGTTTGGGGTTGCATAATTCGGAACGGCTCCTGTGCACGCAATTCGACTCCCCCCTGCGCGCAATATGACTTCTAGGTAATTCCCGTTTTCGCGCAACCTTGCACCGGGGTTCGCCATTGCGCGCAAATCCACTGGCTTAAGTGAATTTACCCACTCTTCCGGGTACTTCCCTTGCGCGCAATCGTTTCCCCTTGTGCACAATCCCCTTCTATGTGCACAATACCTTGCGCATAATCATCTATCCGCGCAATACTCTGGCCCTATTGTGCGCCATCCCGGTGTTTTGCGTGAAAACCTTCTTTTTGTGTGAAACACCCAGGACCCCTTTACCTTGACGCCCCTTGGCTGCCTTTCCGCACCGGCACCTGATGTCTCCCCTGCCGGGCATACGCGCCATGCGTTGTTTTCCCGTACGGCCTTCCATGCTCGTACGAAGTAACCTCAAGGTCCCTTGGGTGGTTTTTCCAGTTGCGTAACTTTTCCTTATGCTTCTCCGCATAGGCACACTAACGGCTATTGCTTCTCCGCATAGCCACGCTAACGTGGACCCCTCAATGGTTCGTCCTAAGGCCCCCCTTTATTACAGCCTTGTCGATTCCTTCCCTCCAACAAGGGGTAGAGGGAATTGTGCATGTAAGCCCTAGGGGTGTGGAGCGATCCCACCTCGTCCAAGCAGCAGGATGTTAAACTGCTAAGCACCTCGTCCTTAACACATGATGTTAAACTATTGTCCGACCCCGTGCTTCGCACGCAGGGTCCCCCCAGCTCATACATTTTTTACACCTCTTGTCTCCATGGGAATGGAATCTTCCTTGCGTGGAATGAGATCCTCCTTGTCAGAGTGGAGTTTGTCCACGGGGGAAGGGCTGCCTCAGAGCGTAAGCCCCTAGCCTCTCTTACGGAAGGTTGCACCCATGCACCTCCGTACTTCCCCCCTGCCAAGGCCAGTGGAGTCCATTTCCCACTGTTCTTTGTCGCACCACGGGCCTCCGTCCTGGAGTAATCCCCGGCACCAAGGGCTGCTAACCACGCGTAAGCCCCTGTTTCCTCTTTGGGCCGCTCAACGCGTAAGCCCATTTCCGCTTCTCACGGACGCACCATTTGCGACGTGATCGTCTAGTCCCTACTGCCTCTTGTTTCTCACACTGAGCATGACTCACGTGGGCTTAGAGTGCGCATCGACCATGACATCCTCTTATGGGATTCCTCATAGCGTAATCCCCATCCCGGCGAACTATGTGGACTTTGATACGTGCTAACGCATGGTACGTAGGAAGCCTCCACGAGGTTCAATCCCACCACCCGGTTGTTTCGACGTCTCCACGTCGGTTCCCCAACCACCATGGGAAACCTCAGAGCGTAAGCCCCATATCCACTCTGGGCCGCCTCAGAGCATAAGCCCCATATTCCTCGTCCCACATGACGTTAAACTGTATGCCCTAATCCCGCATGACGTTAAACTGTATCTCGTCCCGCATGACGTTAAACTGTATCTTGTCCCGCATGACGTTAAACCGTATTCCCCCTCTTGGGTTATCTCAGAGCATAAGACCCATGCCTCACACCCACGTCTCATCTTGACATCCCCCCTCAAGCCCAAGTGCCTTGGGAAGCTCATTCCCTAGCCCAGATATCTTACTTCCTCCAGGCTCCAATCCATGCATTCATTCTCACAGGTCACCTCTTCAAGTGTCCCACCGTATCACCGAACTATGCAAACTTTGATTCCCTGCCATGGGGATACGTAGGAAGCCTCCACGAGGTTCAATCCCGTCACTCCATCATCCATTCTGATCCTTACCTGGGCCACCACATCCCGGTGAGATCATGCCACCCCATCCCACTCCATGGTATCCGGGAAGCCGCCCACGTGCTGGCCCCAACATCAGTGTTCCCCCTAGGGGGTACTTCAATCTGATCCACTCTCAGTGTTTCGATCAGTCCGATCCGTCTCCGCAAGGCGTTAAACTCGTGGCATACCCCGTGTTAAACATGGGAAGCTGAGGAAAACCTCAGATGGTACACATTCCCTGCGTTCGATGTGGGATGCCTCGGGCTTCTGCACCCTCGAGAAGCCCTGTGATAAGAGACAGAAGATAGACATGCCAATCCCTAGCGTCAAGACATGCCAACGACACCCCAACGTGACCATTCTACTCACTGAAGGTTACTTCCCCGACAAGACCACTTGGAGCGTCTCGACGGAAGCAGCGTAATTAACTGGTATCCATGCAGATATGGCACCGGGAACGAGCTTCACAAACCCGTCTTAAATTTATAAGGGAGTCTCGGACTAGGTGACGAGCTCCAAGGAGGAATCCACTGAAGGAAGAACCGATATCCCATCATCCCGGTTTCGATCAAGGAGTAGACGTCACTGAATAAGGAACGGATGTCGCCCGCCTTTAGAAAGTGGGAATGCAGGGCAACGAGCTGCGCGTCCTCCCATGCGTGACAGACACGCGCGCGTGCCCCGACGTAAAAGCATCGGAAACAAATGTGACATATTATTTAAATTGAAATATATTTATCACATAACCATTAGAATGTAGGGTATGAAAAGGATTATATAAATTATAAAAATACAGGTTATTCCTATTTATGAAATGAATTATTTCTTAACCAATTATTTATAAATGAAATTAATAATAGTTTGAAAATAAATAAATTTATTTTCAGATAAACTATTTTTATATACACTAACTTATTTTATCTCAATAAATTAATGAAACCAATTTTGATGAATGAGTTTAATTATATATATATATATTACATATTAAATATACTATTTATCATTCGTCTTAAGTTTTTTATAGAAATGATATAATAATAAATCCAATTTTACGCATCAAAGATGTATTTTTCTAAAAGGTAGTTTTACAACCATTTAATGGAACACTTATTTAAAAATTAATTATTAAAACTTTTAAAAAATATATTTGAAAAAATAAAATAATTTTTTTAAAATTTAATGTGAAAATTATCTCATGGTTAATTTTTTTATTTTTCTGAAAAGATTCCATTTTTGATAAATAGTGAAACTAATGAATTTTAATTGAAAATTATCATTTTTTTGAACTACCGATATAGTTAAATTACCTTTAAATTGATTTTAAATTATAAATTTTTAAATAATATATAAATTTATACAATTTAGGTCATTTTAATCAATTCCATATTAAAATAAGAAATTCAAATATTATAAACATTTGAACATTTCCACTTTAAAACCTTATTTCTGATGAGGTCAAGAAGATTAATTTTAAAATAAATTCTTCAATTTAGTGAGTTGAATTTGAAAAATTTTATTTAATGTTTTCAATTAGAATATTTTTTAATTTATTATTAGTGAAACTTAAGTTTTTACCATAATTTAATGAAAATAGATAAAATTAATTACAACGATTAAAGAATAAACGAGTTAACATATTGGTTTAACGTATAATATAATTTGTAAGAGTGACCCAAAACATTTCCAAAACCAATTAGATCTAAATTTTTATAACTTTATAAACATAGGATCTAATATTATGAGTTTTGGGACACTTTTACATGAAATTGGTATATATAATAAGTTAAGTAAAAAAAAGTAAAAAATTGTACATTTCCTTCCTTTTAAGATCTATAAACATTTGGAATCGGGAACAAATAAATAGTTTCGATTATAATTATTATTTTGGAACAGAAATTTTTTTATGATGATAATTTATTTTAAATTTTTTATATGATATAAGTGTCTTAAATGCTTAATAAATTTCAAAGTAGAAATTATTTCGTTATAATTAAATATATCAAATGATACTAAAAATATTGAAGGTGATGTAAATTGAATGAATTATTATGTTAAATTTATCTTTTTAAAATAATATATCTTGATAAATTTTTGTGAACATAATGAATTCTTATTACACCATAATATTCATATTTTTTAAATAAAGTCAATTAAATAATTTCAAAATTAACATTAATATTATTTTATAATAAATAATATTTTATTAGATGATTTAAAATTAAAAAAATTGTTTCTTATGAAAAATGATTTTTTTAATTTTAATAAATATAATATATTTTCCAATAATGGACCAATTAAACTTTTATAATGATCATATTTACCCCTATATAGTAAAAACAATGTTAGCGTAGTTGGGAAAAAAGAAGTGTTTTGGCGCATTACAGGCGTTTATATTAAAATTAATTTCCAACACATAAGGGATATGTATTTTATAAAAAATATATAATTTCTTATAATAATTGGGACTAAATGTTATAAATATTTATAGTTCAATTTTTTTATTAATGGATATATAATCTAGGTTATAAAATTAGATACCTTAACAAAAACCAAAATGTTAAAAATAGAGAAATATAGAAGTTTGGGAAGAACATTATAAAAAATGAATTTATTTACTGTGTGTTAGAGGTTTTTATTGTTCACATAAAACCTCAATTCCATTATTATTCAATTTTGGAGCCACATTTGGTAAAGTATACCTCCCAATAGTAAATACTTTTGAGTATTTACAAGAATTCTACTCCTCCTAAACTATAAAAGGGAACTCACTCTCCAGAATTAGTCACAACTCTCAAGACATTTGGATTGAAATATATCTACACAAATCAGTTTAAAATCTCCCTCCCATAATCCTAGAAGAATTAATATTTTCATAATTACAACCAAGGAAGTTATTTGGTGCAACCCAAAAGGAGATACCTGAAGAAGAGTCAACATTCATCAATAAAATTGTTTGTTTTATTTATTCCTCATACCCTTTATATTATTTTAATATCATGTTTATATAATACAATAAGTGTCTTATATATAATAATATTTTTTATTTTATGTTAAATACTAAAAACAACAACAAATTCCATTAAATTAGTTACATAATCATCATTCATGTGTATGAAAGGCTACCGCCCCGTGAACTGATATCATTCATTTTTTCCAGTACCACCTATAAAGGATGGGAATAATGAAGTAAATAATATTTATATATGATATATATATGATATATAATAAGTATTTTTATTTTATAATTATTATATGACACATAAATTCATGCTTTTCATTTTGGTGTAATATGATAATGTCGTACATGTGTACGACGGACTACCGCCTCGTGAAACGATGTGATTTGTTCAAACATTACATGTAATGTATTAGAGATGTTTTAAATAAAAATATGTGTTATTTATGAAATAAAAATTCTACTAGAATTATAATATATATATATATATATATCATTTACTTTTCTTTCTTTCAACATTATAAGAAAATTGAAACAACATTTATTCATACGTATGACCTACCATGTCTATGAACGGTGTATTTCATTTACTATCACTAAATTTTATAGATTACTATAAATACTTATATAAGGAATATATATGATATTTTTATCATGTTTACATTCTGGATATTATGAAATCATATTCTATGTAAGCGGACCAAGAATAAAAGTCAAAACATGTACGAAATACAAAGAGGTGATTACCTAAAGCATAACTCTAACATGAAATTGTTAAAAAAATGTTAATATAAAGTCATAATAAAATAATATATGGTTTTATATATATTAATATGGTTTCGTTATATATTTATATTGAAATTATATTTTTTATATTGGAGGTGTGAATGAGTACGATGAGAGTCACGACTTAAGGTAAGGTATTTCAATATTTTCTTTTACATTTGTATGACACATGCTATATTCATAAATTTTTTCTTATATGTGGTTTATATACTGAAAATTAATTTATTTTATGTTTCTACTCCAAAAATTTATTTTTATTTACATTTTAATTTTATTATTTCTATTTCATAGGGGTTACAGTTCAAAATTTACCAAATCGATAATTTAATTTTGTCCCAATTTTCCTTTTTTAAGACACATGTTATGTTATGAACCTATATTATTTTTAGAGGATTATATAATACCCCTTGTACATGATATATAATGATTCTACTTATTTTTATGATACTGTGAGATTCATTTTATGTTATTCTTTCATTAGGATTATGATTCAATGTTACCAAAGTAGTAAGAGTTTATTTCTACAATATCATCGTTTATCAGGTTTGTTTATGATTATGATTGCATTGATTAAATATTATGATCAATATATAAATAATAATAATAATTAATATTTTATTCTCTAGTTACTCATGATATCTTCATGCAATTATAAATATTTCACACACTTTTTTATTTATGATAATTATTAATTTTTGATGAAAAATTGACATTATTTATCTCTTCTATCATTAATCTATTTTCTTTTAAAATAATGTTTTCTAAAAATGTTTAAAAAATACTAATATATTATGATTTAATTTTTAAAATATATTTTCCTCGTGTTTTACTTTTAAAAAAATGGGTTTAAAATGAATATTATTTTCTTTTTTCGATCAAGTCTCTTTTGAATTCTACTTATAATGTGAAATGAATATTTATTTTTAAAAATATGTCTTATATGAAATTATCCTCCATCATGAACAATGAATTCATTGAATCTTCCATTATAATTTTTAAATAATATTTTTAAAATAAAATGTTTCCTCAAATATTTTGGGATTTTTTTATTTTATATTTATTTTCAAATAATATAACTTAGATAATGTTTTAAGTTTTTAAAAGTGTTTTAAATCAATTTAAATGGGTTACATTATAAGATTAAAATTTTATTTTCAATGAAAAGGATTTTAAAAATGTTTTATGTATATGATTTTCAAAGAATGGATATTTTGCTTAAGAAATAATCCAAGTGATCTTTCAAAATCCTTGTCCATCTATTATCACATCCTTTGATATAGTTTATGTTTTACTAGAGATATGATTCAAGAAAATATTCTTATTGTTTCCTTGAATGGTTTATGTTTAAGAATAAAAGTTTATTATGAATCTTGTTTCTCTTCCAAAGGTTATACCATAATAAATTAATGTGAAACATGTTACCTTTCATGGGTTATTATATGACGAAATAAAAATAAATCCTGTGTATTTTACACATGTTATGATATGATTATTTGTTTGTGATAGCCATTTAATTTAAAGGGTTATGAAATTATGTTTATGAAACCCATCTATTTTAGGTCATGATATGGTGAATGTTTTATTATCTTGTGGAATATGTATACAAGATTTAATTATGTGTTTGGTGGGACTAATATCACCCTCAAATTCATTAGTTAAAGATTTATACTTCATGAGATAGACATGGCTAGAATGGGGAGTAAACCCAATTAAATAAGGGACAATGTCCATAAAGATAGTATTGGGAGTGATCCTTAACTAATAACATGGTCTTGGGAGGAAACTATGACTACTAATATGGTATTATGAGTGATCATTCACTACTAAGATGGTTTGGGGAGCGAACCCATTCCACTAAGATAGTCTTGGTAATGATCTTTAACTACTTTTTGAAATAATTTCATATGTTTTTGTGATAGAAAAAATTCAATGTATTATTCCTATTTTATTATCTCATGTATTATTCTATTGATTCCCTTATGATTCATGTATTATTATCTATCAATATTTACTCCATGACTTAGGGGTATGATCTTCGATATGAAGGGTATGATATTCAAATGAAATTCTCATTTTATCATACCCTTATGTTCATGTTATAATTATATATATCTTGTATTTACCCTTACTGATAATCAGATATCACCATTCCTTATTTTTCCATTACCCAATTTACGAAGAAAGGTTTTAATTAGGATTAGTAACTTTGTTTATATTTGTTCGAAACATTGAAGATCTATCACCATGTAATAAGATTGTGATCGATGATTCCCAACACACTAAAATATTATGGTCCTTGAGAATTTATTTTTTTAATGTATTAAACATTAATCTAAAATGATTCTATATCAATGTATAAAAAGCCCAAGTTGGTATAGATACATATAACATGATACATGAAATGCTTTATCATTATCAAGAGAGAGATTGACATGATTTGTTTTAGATCTATAAGGCACTCCTTACATGAAAACATGGAGAGGGTGTGCTAGATTGACCTCATGTAGTTAATATAATTATCTATGTTGAGTTTGTAGATATTTTAATGTTTAATATGCCTAAATAATTATATATAGATCACAATATTTCCTCCCTATATTATATTTTCTCCATTTTCTTGGAATTTTAATAATAAAAATAATGAGGAGTGTCTCCAAGATCCGCTTAATATGATTCCCTAGGTTAATTAGGATATAAAGTGTCAAATTAATTTTTAGATTATAGTGAACTAGAGTAATAGAAATGTAAAAATCTCAAATATTTACTCTAATTTTAAGGATTCATTGAAATTCACATCCGAGAGAAGTAATATTAAGGGGAAAGTAAGGGAGTAGGATGCCACTTATTTTAAATGTTGTAATAAGGGTCACTATAAGAGGGACTTCACCATATAAAATATATATTTGTAATCTTTAGATGAATTCATTATTGATTTAAATCTATCTATTTCTAAAAATAGTGTATTATATAGTACTTTTGGTGATCAAATTTGTATCCAATTATAGGAACCACAAATATTTAGAAGAGTTATATGAGGAAAGGTGTATCTATGCATTGATAATGGATATTAACTCACCATAATAGATATTAGAAAATACCACCTCACATTCTTGAAAAGGTTGATCTTTTGTTTAGAGAACCATTATTATGCGACACAAGTTACCAAAAGCATTATTTTTATATCTAGTCATGATATGAATGGATTTATTTTCAAATATTGGAATGAATGTTGCTATTTTTACAAAGATAACATATGTTATGGTATAAAATACCTAAATAATGGTCTTTATATTTTGGATTACACAAACCAAGTAAAGCCAATGGAAACTGAATCAAATTTTCGTGAATCCTATAACACCCAACTATGGGATCACTTCTTAGGTCATGTAAATGATAAACACAAAACTAAATTATACCATGATGGATATTCAGATCCACTTAAACAAAAATCACTCAGTATATGTCACCCTTGGATGAAAGGAACAAATATTAAATCACCATTTAGAAGAAAGGGTTAAATGACCACACAATTCAAGAATTAGTTAATACAGATGTGTGTGGGACATTTCCTATTGAATAAGGGGGTTTGTACTCATACTTTATAAATTTTTTGGATGACTTTAATAGATAAGGATATTTCTACATAATATATTATATGTCAAATTACTTTAATCAATTCAATTAATACAATAATGAAGTTGAAAACCAACTTGCTACAAAGATAATTAAGCATCACTTAGACGATGTTATAGAATTTATTAACAAAATATTTATTGATAACTTATCGGAGTATGATATTATATTCCAACTCACTCATCCATATACACTATAATGTAATGATGAATGTGAAATGACAATCTACACCTTTCAAGACATGGGGAGATCAATAATGAGCTTTTAAGGCCTTACATTATCCTTTTAGGGATACATATTATAGACATTGACAAACATATTGAACAGAGTTCCAATTAAAGAAGAAAACTATATTCTATATGAAATTTGGTATGGATGTAAGTCCATGTTGTAACATATACACATGTAGGGTTTTGAATCATTTTTCTAGGACTTTTTAGGTAACAAAATTTCACCCCAAGTTACTAAGTGTATCTTTACTAATACATTATGTAAAATAAGGGATATTAACTATATGAACAAAAATATAAAATGATTATCATTAAAAGACATCCTATATTTCTTGAGAGGGATCATATCTTTAAAAGAGATCACTGGAATGTGATTAACTTAGATAAAGTCATGTATCAAGATACAAAATTGTTAATACAAGAGTATATTTTATAAAGCCCCATTGAAGAGAATAATTCATCATCATATTTATTTAATAATCTGTAGGATTATAAAGGAAAACTAATCATAGGAAAAAAATTAGGAAAACAAAGAAAAGGATTAGGGGGGCCTGAAATAATGGAGGCTGAGAGCGTAAACTCTCACAAGGTTGATCCACTCTATAGGCAAGTCATTCACATTGGTAAAATAGTTAATCTGAGTATGTTGATCCACCTTAGAAGTGAGAAAGTATGCTACTTTATTTACCTTCCACCAGGTATCAATAATACTCATCTTACAATTAATTAGATCCCTGCACCATCGAATAACGTATGAAATAGACCATGGGTAATTTCTGAACCATGAAAAGAATTATACAGCATCATGGAGTCTGTTTCAACTGCCTCTATGTTGGTGCTAGCATGATCACAAAGAAGAAGACCCATATTCAGAGCACTAGCTTCTACCGAAAGTAAATTACCACAACCAAAGAGAGCAGAGAAAGAAAAAATAACGAACCCATGAGAGTCTCTGACCACCACACCTTCCATCATAACACCCAATGAAAAAGATCAATCTGTATTCTATTTGAGGCCCAGGTTGTGAGGGTACCATCTTACCCAGTGACCATGGTAAATAGGAGATCTCAACTTTGTGTGGGAAAAGAAGGTAGCGAGAGGTTTGCGAGAAGTTATTGCCGACCAATTTTTGATGAGCCACGCCAGGTCCTCCAGAAGGTTACGAGTTCTAGAAACAATTTTCCTCCAAGAGTAAGAAATAACTTTGAATCATACTTTATTTCGATCATGCCAGATACAGTAGTAGCTAATGGAGAGAACCACTACCCTTGATTTAGTTTCTAGACTATCATCACCAGAACCATGGAACCATTTATTGAGGAAGCTAGAATCCCATAACTAGGAAGAAGAAAATCTAGTGAAATCCCCAAATGTTGACCACAGATCACGATCCCAACACCCTTTGAAGAAAATATGATACAGACTCTCCTCCTGGTGAATAGTATAGCACAAACACCTGAAAACCAAAGAGAAACATGTGTCCTTAATAAGATCATCCATATGAAGTACTTTATTGAAAATCCTCTAGACAAGGAAATTATGCTTTGTAGGGAGCTCCTTGCACCACTCCAGCTTTCCCAATTTTTACATATGCCCGACTGAAGGCATAATTCAATAAAAATAATTCACAGAGAAGATTATTGATGATGACCTAGTAAAGACACACTTGTAAGGCTCACTGTTGAGATCAATACATTCAAAGACAACACGTTTCTACTCATCCATAACTATATTAATGAAACTAATATGTATTCATTCTTTGTTGAAGGATATTTATGGGATAGTAAATCCTAGGAATCTGAGATTGGAGCTTACCCAAATATGATTCCAGAAAGAGATCTCTCCTTTTCCCACAATCCACCGATAATGATTTTGAAGGGTGGGAAAGTGAAGGAGGATGATAGACCATACGCAAGAAGTAATGCCTCTATCCAGATCTGAAGTAGCAGTGATTTTTTGTCCTTGAATCTGCCCCATAGATTCCTCTACTCTATAACCTCCCACACTAGTTTTTCTTGTAAACACTGAAGAGTATCTGAGATATTTTTGACATTAATACCACCCTCCTCAATCAGTTAGGAAATTCTAGCCCAGGAAGCCCAGTGATGCTTACCTTCCATATTAGAATCCCATATTAATGAGGCTAGGATCTTTCCAATATGAGAGACCACCACTTTTGGAACCCAAGTAACTGAAAAATAATTCACTGGGATTGAGGATAACACACTATTAACCAGGGTAATTCTTCTTCCCAGAGAAAGAAACTGATTCTCCCAATTTAATATCCTTCCTCTAATTCTTCTCTTAATTTTATAGAAATGGAGGATATGAGGTCAAGTTGGAGAAATGGAAGCTCTTAATTAATACATAAGAAATGTTCTTCTTTGCATATCAAGGTTATTGGACATGGAGGAAGCACACATGTCCGAACATCTATTTGAGAGGTAAATGTTACTTTTCATCTAGTTTATAACCGGACCTCTCAATTTGGAATAATCATCAAGGTCATTGTTGATACCTTGAATAGACCTTGTTCTAGCATTAAAAAAAATTATGGTATCATCAGAAAGAATAAGGTGAGAAATAGAACAAGAGTACCTATTGCATTTTAAGGGAAGAACATTCCCTTGCAGTATACTCCTATTGATGAGACGACTGAGAACATCCTGTATCATGATGAAAATGGTTGGGGATAATAGATCTCCTTGTCTAATTCCACGAGACACTTTGAAAAAACCACAAAATTTTCCCATGAAGGAAATAGAAATCTAGGATGAAATGTAACACAAGAACAGGAGATCAGAAACCCCAGAGGAGAATCCCATTTTTCTAAATACTTTAATAATAATGTTCTATTCCAATTGGTCATAGGCATTGCCTATATCCAATTCGATATCCATGTTATAACCTATGACCTTTTGGTTGATATCACAGATCATATCATGGGTAGAGCTATTTTCCCTTGGATTTTACCTCATTTAACAGAAATGTGTTTCTCATCTGAATGCCAGCTGGAAAGGTATGAGGACATTCAATTATTTCCCCATAGAAGAGCACAATCCAAAGATAAAGTATTATGTTGGAGTATAGAAGAGGGTAGATAAAAAAAATATGGTTTTCTATTAATAAAGGATGGTAACTCAATATTATTATATAATAATAGACCTATGACTTGTAAGAAATAAGTAACTAGACAAAATTGTTCTTTATAGAAGGAATCCCTGAATTCAACGATAAAATACATATTCTAAAACTATGTCAATATTTTCATAGATCCTATAGTGTGTGTGAATTACATTGGTTAAAAATGAGTATTCAATAAGAAACTAGACATATATTGATAAATTAGTACCTATAAAGAATAAAATATTACAAAAGGGTTCAAAAAACATCAATTGATAAAATATTAAGAATCCATTTTCCCAATTTCTAAGTTGAAATCCATCAGAATTATACTTTCCATAACCACTCACTATTACTATGACATTTAGTTGATGGCGGTCAAAATTTATTTCCATAAAAGGATTCATCAGGAAACTTTCTATCTAAGACAACTATAACATTTTGTGACTCTAAAGAATTCTTGTAAGATATAAAAATTAAATAAATCTATTATGGATAAATTAAATCATCTAGGTCATGGAGAAATCACATGGATGAACCTGTAAAAGGATTTTGTTTCATAAATAATTAATGTGAACCTTGTTCTTACTAGATATTTTGTGGGAGTGAAATCATTTTCCAAGTAGTTTATGTTTGTTACATTATATTTATTGAAAATTACATACTATTATTATAGTATGTGAAGACATAATTAGACACATAAATCTATATGAAGTACTTAGGTGAATCAAAATACATTCTTGGGATCAATATTCATTGTGATAGATCCTAGAGTATGCTTTGACTATGTTAAGGTATATACATGGACATGATACTTCAGTATGGAAAATCTAATAGAAGATTTTTTCCACTATCACATAGTATATATCTCTCCAAGAAAATGTGTCCTCAAACACTTTAAAAAATATTGAGGATCAAAAGGATCGCATACAAATCAATTATGGGGTCAGTCATGAATTCCATTCTAAGTACAAGTTTAGATGTCACATATTCCATATTTTTAGTAGGTATACATCAAACTGATCTGGGATACCACCATTGGATGTTAATCAAGACTATCCTAAAGTATTAGTGGAATACTAAGGATATGTTTCAAGTTAATAGAGGATATATGGTTCTAGTCATGATGGGATATATAGATTCTAGTTTCCTAATAGATTAAGATGAAATGAACATTTTATTGAGATATATGTCAGCTCTAAATGGAGGTTTTGTGAGATATAAAAACTCAAAGAAATGGGTGGTCACTTATTATACAATAGATTACAAGAATATTGTTCATTCTGATACAACTAATATCATTGTATAGATATGAAAATTCATTCAATAGATTGATGTGGTGCCAAAAAATAATGATCTTGTCACATTGTAAAATTATAATACTACAATTATGGGTCTTTTATTGTAGGTAAGATAACATTAGTAGACAAAGTGTATACATAAAAAATATCATATCTTGAGGTATTTTTCTTAGATAGGTGACGTCGCAATGAGTTGAGTTTCCATTGATGAAAATGGGGTAAATAAAATGACTAAGGACCTATCATAATTGAATCATGATCATCATATTAGATATATAAGACCAAAATTCATTAGTATATGGATTAAATAAATGTATAAGTCATTAGAGTATTTTTTTGCATCAAATGGACTTAATAGTTTTTTACTATGATGGGAACCTTGAAGTGATATGATAATATTCAAGAACATAATTCATATATTCATGTGTTGTTATTAAATGTGACATATATGATTCATTATATCATGTGATCTATTCTCATAATCATAAAATACTTCATCTCATGATGTTCTATCATAGTAATCTAAACGATGAGAGATTATAAGGACATATCCACATGTAATAATTTCTTCTATTTATATTTCAATGGATATACCTATTTATGAAGGTTTGTAATGATTCTTATACTTTATTATTATTAATAATAGTTACCATGAATCATATAATTTATTTATTTCCATAAAAATGAGTTTCCATATGTTTTTAGTGATGTTGGATATGTTGGGTGCATCACAAATTATATGCTTTTAATGAATATGTTCAGAATGTATTTCTACCTTATACCCTCCTTGAAGTTGATATCTCAACCCTTTGATTTAAATAAAACCATAAAACTAAAATTCCTGATCCATGGGGTTTTGAAATTTTCAATTCAAGAAGTTACAGAAATAAGAATTGATAATATAGGTTGACGACCCCAGTATGCTACTTGATTGATGAGATATTGAGAAAAATGTATTATATTACACAATAAGAATTCATATGTATTTTTTGACATTATTAAATTAAATGTTTTCACTATGGGTGACTTTACTTTTTTCTTGAATTTTAAATTTGAATTTAGAAAATTCATCCTGATTCCACCAAGGAAGAGTTCTATTGTGTCACACATTTAGTGTTTCACTTGAACCCAGAAGAATTATAGTTTAATTAAACAATTTGAATAGATGTTATTCTCAAGATCGAGGAATGATATTTATTCTTGATTTTTTGTATTTAAGATATATAGTAATTATATTTATGTGAGTTTAATATTAATCAAATATTTATTTTCATGACCCTGAATAAAAAATTTATTTATTTATTAAATGATTCATATTTATTATTTTAGGTTCAATAAATGTTGAGGAAGACAGATTGGTCAATTTATGATCCTTATAACAACAATGATATATAATATACAATTTAAATAAATAATAATTTATTTATTGATATCTATAATAGCTGTGAGACATGCATAGGTCAAAGAAATAATAATAATAATAATAATAATAATGTTAGTATTAGATGTTGGGTTCTATAAGGATTTTGTGATTTTATAAGGACATATGTGTCTTTAAAAATTCTATTTCCTAAAACTATATATACTAAATCATATAATTTATTATAATTGTGAATAAAATATTATTTTTATTCACAACACATGTCATAGTCTAAGCCAGTCCATCACTGAACTAGGTACTAGAGTTGACCATGGAAAGGCTCAAAGTGTGTTCCTTATATGATACCAAATTTGAGATTGATTCTTGTACCCTTAAAATTCAATTTTAATGATTAGCTTTATAATAATGGAAACTCATAATGATGTTATAGTTGTTTCAATAGAATTTGAGGCTTTTTCAAAGCTCAGATCTCTGGTCTTTGGAGAATCTATATAAGGTGCATGGTTGATTCATGGTTTGTAGCAGGTGGGTGGATCAACCATGAAACCCATATATAAGGGAGAATAGTTTGATAAACCATGAAGGGGAGTCCACATGGACATTTGAGAAATTGTAGAGATATTATAGAGGAGACCCACATGGGCTACACATAGTTTTTCAAACTGTGTACCTAGACAACAAATGTATCACCAGTTAGGAAGTATACCTATAGGGTTGGTGCATGGTTTGGCCAAAATGTGAATCCGAACTATGTGACCCATATAAAATGGAGAATTTACCCATTTTCCTTTAAGACTTTATGTCTCTTAACCCCTCCTTAATTAATCTTACAACATTTATCCTCTATTAGAGAACCTCCAAGGTATCAAGATATTTTTTGATCCCTCTCCTTTAATCAGACTCCAATTCTATCACCATATTTTATGTTAGAAGAATATAATAATGTTCTTCAATCCATCATCTTTCTTTAATAGTTTATATCACCATATTTGTAATTATTGACATGTTGTCTAATATTCCATATTTTCAAAGATTTTTTGTTTTTCTGCATTATTTCTAATTGCATCCCAAATCCGACGTTGATACTCGATGAGTGTTCCAATAACACAATAAGGTTGGTGGCCTATAGATTTTACCTAAATTGTTGACATTTATATTTGTTTCCATTATTCCATACAACATACTTACTTATGCGTCACCCCTAAAATCAATCTACATTAAATTATTTACTTATGATTGACCATTAATGAACTACTAGACCCCCATATCATCATTGAAGGTTAATGGAATCATTCTAATCCACCCCTTTGAGCATTTCATGCATATTACCATATCAAAATTTGAATATTATTAACCAAAACACCATTTTTGTGTTTGGTTTGATGACTCCAAGGGATTTAATTAATCTAAATAGATGAAATGATATGTTATAATTGGAGAAGTACATTTCACTTGGTTCTTATTGACTCAAAATGAAATGTTAAATTGTTTGACACTTATATTAGACCTTTATCATTATTGAACGAAAAGGAAATGATGGGAACTAAATAAAGTGAATGATCTAGCATAGTTATTACAAAATAAATGAGTATTTATAAATGTAAGTTTTCTATTGTTGTAATAAAAAGTTTTCCTTTTAAAGGAGTGTTCATACTTGATCCATCCATCAATTACTGAGGGAATTCCATGTACACTCATAGGACACCACCCTGATTCGTTGAGTCGGTTTCCAAGGGAGATCCCCACGTTTAAACATAGTATTTATATTACTAGTACATGAATTCCCTAGTATAATATCGGTGATTAATTTTCTTAATATATGGAAATTAGATTTCATCTGATACACTACTATGATTTAACTTGATGTCCTTATATGGGAGGCACCTCAGATTATTCCCTTGGGCTCCAATCACTAATATATTGAGAATTACTATAGATGTGCTCCATAGAATAAGTTAGGCACTTTTCTAGAAGAAATCATCCAGTGTACCACTGGGATTAAACTTATAACCTTATAGTTAGGATGAATTGTTTATAACTGTGAGATGGATTGACCTACTAAGGTTAAGGATTCCATGGCTTCACCAAGGATTCTAGTTTACTTTTATGTATACTTGGATTTTTTTTGTTACACATTGGGTTCTAATTTATAATTTATTATATATTGATAACATGGTTATATTTTAAGAACATAAAATTTTATAGATCACTGGTTTAGGGATATTCAGATTAGGATGAATAAAATATGGTTGGGTGGTAATCCATTGAGGTTTCTCATCCCAGAATGGTTATTATTACATGAATTTTTTTCCTAATCTTATTATTATGCTTGCACACTAGTTAATTTATTCCAAGATAATATATTTCTATAGATGATGTTGGTGTAATCTATTGAGTATATCTCACACCCTATTTAGGACACTAATTTGTACCCATATAGATATCATTGACGAAGGTTTAGACAAGGGAAAGTTCCTAGTCATAGCATGAGATATGTGATAAGATGACCAAGCTTAGACTCAAATTTCAATTGGATATAGTTTTTATTTTTAATTTTTTTTAAATACATATATTGAATTTATTCATATTTCCATGTATTTTTATAGAATCATTAGATTGAAATCATTTTTTATAGAAAGATAATGATTCTTGTTCAATTTATTTATCTTATCTTGTTGTTAACCTTTTCAACTGCTCAGGTTTGTTGATATCTATTTCTACTATTTATTTACTTATTATTATTTTTCAATGTTACAATCCAACCATAGGGTATAGTCTCTACACAGACATACTCTATACATTGCTGCTTATCATCAGCCTATGGCCTATTTGGATTCATACTTGCAGAAATGTGGCAAACCTGATTTAGTTACTGATGAGTGAAATAGATCCACAATATCCAAATAGGTACCAATGATTTCTTTTATTTTTTTTAATATTTGTTGGTTGATTAGATAGGAGACTATAAGTGTGATGGAATTTGGTATTTTTCTTATTATTAGGAGTATCTAACCCACATATGGGGAAAATTTAAAATTTCATTGGATGAGATTTGATGTTCTTGATAATGCCTATTATAGTTATACATATTTCATCACTGGTTGATGAACATGAGTTGTCTAATTTTTTAATATTATAGAATTTATCATTATCATTTTCCCGATATGATAATGAAGCAGTATCTCATTCATCATTATAGGAACTTGAGGACTCACATTCTCATCACATGCCATGCCATATCTATTTTACCATATGCATTACTGATAGCATACGTTGCACATTGATTTCAATGTAGGTTATCTGGATAACATTTTTGTAGCATGAATGAAATAAACAATTTGATTAATTAATGTGTATTAATTAACTTAGAAGGTTTTATTCCACATATCTTGATGCTAGTACCTTAATTTTCCAATTATGGAGTATTTGAGATATTAAACATCAGTCACATGATATGAAATGTTAGTTGGTTACTGTTACATGGGTGTTAATTGAAATATAAAGAGTGCATGTGAATCTATACATTGGGAATAGTGATCCATATGATTGAACCATTTTAAAAGTCTAGGTTTAGTTACATGAAGTACCATTTACAACTTAAAATTGTAGGACTTTATTACTTTGGAATGATAGACGCATCTATGTGGACCCAAATATATATATAGATATACATATTCATATAGATATAATTATATACAAATGGGTTGTCAATTTAAATAGGATCAGTTTTCATTAAATGGGGATTCCAATTAATCTCTATGACAATTTTCCTCTATAGCATGTATTTTACACATTATATACCAAAAACCTCATAATAAAAACATGGAATCTGACCAATATCACAACCTTAGATCTTGGGTAGTTGGGTTAATATATTTTGGGTAATGATCCCTTAATATTATCCTTACACCATGAGATATTCTTTTCACTTATCCATTTCTGAGGCATGTATATAAAAATTGTAGATATATGCCTCAATGAAAGAATTAGTTCAATAAATATGAAGGTGGTGATGACCATGCTCATGAGGTGGTGGGACCAAACATGATAGTAGTGCCACATGTGCTACCTCCTATTATACCTAACTTGGGCATCGATACATAGTTTTTAGAGGGTTTTTGTATAACTTATATAGAATATATACGGAGCTCAATGACCAAAGCCTACTATGGAATAAATTATTCGAGAGTTTTATAGTATAATTCACCCATTTTTCATGGATCGGTGGACTATAAGCTGTTCAGACATGGCTAGAGGCCATGCATTTTATATTTGATTATTTATAAATGCCTATAGAAAAGAGGTTAAATCTTGGATCTTATATGATATGTAGTTATAATAAGAATTTATGGGACATTATAAGTGAGAAATACCATCATCGTATATGATCTGGAAATATTTATAGGATGCCTTATATGAATAATACATTATGGAGATGATGATGGATGATTGAGATAGGTAATATATGCATTCAGAGATATGATTGTTTTCATTTATGGGTTTTTCTGCAATCATTATCGAGATTATTCATTTCTAACTTCAATCACTGGTGATGAAATGTCAATAAAGAGATTATTTGATGATGGGTTTAGTTATTCCATCCTATATCAGGTAAATTTATTTTATTTGACTACTGTTTAGGGATAATGAAATATGCCTTGATCACTAAGTGAAATTTTAGGGAATATAATGGTATAGGGAATAGTGTTTCAGTAGTAAGGTTGTGTAGTAGTTCATGCATGGGTAGGAAAGATCATCTGGATGGTTATGAATAATGTGGTGGTTTCTTGGGTATCTGTATTGGTAGTTTGTTGACATTCCATCAGTATGGAAGGCATTGTCATATAAAGACTTAGTGCGATTGAGAACCATTTGAGTGTAAAGTCTATTATAGAATGAGACATCATCAGAGGGTTTTTTATACCTACCAATATTCTCAATGTGGGAAAGGATCTGCACCAACTCCTACTTCCTGAGGAGGGTTTGTAACACCACATTAGGCTAGAAATTGGGCTACCCCTGAGAGTATAATATGAGGAGGTGGGTGCGGTTGAGGATTATAGACTCAATACACGTAATTCCAGTTGAGTGGACCCACTCAAGGTAGTCAGGATGTAGCTCAGAGTAAGGGATAATTCTAGATATATGTAGTACATCCTATACCTATGGTGTATGGTTTGGTCTATCTATAGTTAGAGGTATGCTTTTAGTAGCCTCAACCATCGTTTCTTTACTCTTTTATAGAAGCACTTCACATTATTTTATCTTAGTGAATATTTTGGATAGTTTTGGGATCAAAATTTATTATTTATATGGAGTTATAACACTGAATACCCTATTAGTTAATTCTATTAGAGAGTGTATAGAAGTTTAAGGTGTTCCCCTTGTTATAGGTGGGTATCACTTCCTAAGGGACCTCTTCTTCCTTGAGAAGAATGGAATTGATATCATTATTGGGCTGGGCTAATTGGTTCCTTATCATACTTATATCGATTTGTATTATAGAATGGTATCCTTCACATAACCAGAGGGTGATATTAATATTCAAAAGGTTGAATGGCATTTCTAGGAATGCGGATATGGACCCGAGGATTGTGGGATGGGTAGAATAACAATGTATATTTCTTTCATTTATATGAGTGGTTAGGGATAATTTCAGGATGATTTATCTCTTGTAGTAGAGAATTATAATGATGAATTCCTTGATGATTTTTTTGGAATACCTCTTGATAAGAAGGTATTACATTTGAGATGGTTCTAGGAGATTCTCTATTATCCATTCATTCTTATAGGATGGGTACTACCGAGTTTCATGAACTCAATAAATATCAAAAGGATTTGAAATTTAAGGGTTTTATATGATCCAATATATTTCCTTGGGGTTCACCCATGATTTTCTCCAAGAAGGTAGATGGGAACTACAATATTTACAAAGATTATAAAAAAATGGATCAACTCATGGTTAAGAACTCATATTCCTTACCTCGCATAGATGACCTCTTTAACATGCTATGAGAAACTCATGTTTTATCAATGATCAATTTGAGGTTAAGTTATAATTTTTTATGAGTTAGGATTTTGAACATATCCCATAAAACATTTAAAAACATTAATGGACACTATGAGTATCTAGTTATTCTATTTAGTTTGACAAACATGCCTATCATTTTTATAGTTATGACTGACTAGAGATTATTCTTTTATTAGAATATTTAAATAGCTGTTTTATGTAATAGGTAACCACAATAACTTACAACATACCCAAAACATCTTACACATTATATGGGATCCAAATTCAATGATTCAAAATCAAAGATTCAAAATTTAAAAGACCATAAACCTTGAGGAGACCTCGATCCATGAGAACCCACAACAACCTAAGTCACATCTTGTTTCCCACCATCATCATCATGAAACCCACCCATCAACAGTTTCATTTTGTAACCATCATCATCGATGCCGATAAATATTTACAGCAGTATCTGAAGAATCAGACCAGCTGATACCATCACCACCACCATAAATATGCAAAAAACATACACAACATAAAAACAGAACCACGAGTCCAAACCATTCCCCTATGTCTTTGCTGACCATCCCCACCGTTATTATCACTGACTTATCACCACACCAGATCGTCAGAGAAAACCATGTGCCAAAGTCCATAATCAACACCAAAAACAGGCCACAAAATAAAAAACTAACAACCATCAATTTCAGAAAATACCTTCCTTCTAGACATCCATCACACCAAGCTGGAAAACGATGATCTCGCCTCTTGGAAACCCTTGGCCACTCGACCACCACATCATAATGCTCCGGGGCACCACCACATGAAACTGAACTAGGGTGGATATATAGGGCACAAAAATAGGGTAGATACGAGAGGAATAAGGTCTCCAAATAGGTTTAAGACATTCACCTAGAATAAGACCAGAGAAATGGAAACCAACATAATAAAACTAAGAGGAAAATCCAGATTAGCCGAAAATGAAGAGCTGATGAAGAAAAAAATACTACACTAACAAAGAGAGACCTAAGGATTCTTCTAGTACCCCTATAATATGATCCCAAGCAGGACCTAAAACATGTATTGTGTCCAAACATGTTGGGGTCCATCTCATGGGGGCCAACCAACAAGAGCAAAGGTGGAGGGAGACCTGGGACACCACCACCGACGCTGATCCAAGCCATCAGAGGAACCTTAACCTTGACCCATGATTGTGGTACAAAGTGCAAGGGATATGTAGAAATGGGTTAGTGAGAGTTGAATAGAATCTACACCAATAGAAGCTCTTGGATAGAAGGGGAAAGAAAAGATAAGACCAGGATGAGAGAAAGGATCCATGCAAGGCGTGGAGCATCATCACTACTGAACGGAGCCATGAAACCCTAGAAGAAAGGGGAAGGGGAAGGCATGGAAGAGGAGAGAGTGAAAGGAGAACCAAGATAGTGGGGATACATCTTTTTTTTATAGTTATGGTGAATTAGGTTTTTAACCAATATTTGGATTCAATTGTATAAGTCTTAATGGATGAATTGTCGGTGTATTTTCATACTATACATGACCATACATAACATATTTAGATCATAATAAATACAATGATAGGTCAAAAACTATATTTAATGCTCACTAGATTACAATTTTTATTGACATGGTCCAATTATTATGTCACATTATTGCAAAGGTAGGAATATCAATTGACCCATAGAAGGTGAGATCCATGGTTTATTGGGAGAATCCCAAGAACTTTTTTGATGTATATAGTTTCTTGGGGACATCTGGATATTACAAGTTCTTGATTAAATAATTTTCTTTCTTAGCATCTCCTCTTATAGGTTTTCCAAATAATGGTTTAAAATTCACTGCCTATTAATCCCGTGGGATTGACATTCAAGTTTTGAATGGAAGATTGATTATAGCACTAATTGGGATTCTCCCACAGTTGGAAAAAATCTATAAAGTTTATTGTGATGCATAAAGAATTAGTATGTGATAATACCTAATTCAAAATGATCAATTTGTGGAATATGAGTCATGTCAGTAGAGGCCTCATGAGAGAAGTTACCTGATGCATGATCTTGAGTTAGCAGTATTGCTTAATGCCTTATATTATTTGTGGCATTATCTACTAAGAGAGTAATTTTTGGTGTATACAAACCAAAAAAATCATTAAAAACATCTTTTAAAGTTTGAAATAAATACCACAAAATAAAAGTGGGTTTAATACCTATAGTATTTTAATTTTTATCTTACCAATATGTCTGGGAAGGGTAATGTTATAGACGATTCTCTAAGTCAGAGGGCATAAACATATGCAGTTAATTAATAAAATAATGAGTTGTAATTGATATACCTATTTTCTTATATTACTTAGTGGTCTAGGATAATCATATAAAGACTATACATAGTAATTTAGTTGGGAAATATTTACTTTTGTATAGAGTGAATATGAGAAAACGTTCAGACCATTATGACATAGCCCTAAGGGAGAGTGTTTCATGTGAGGACACACTATTAGGATTGATCATTGATGGAGATAAGATATTCTCTATTCATGGTTTTTCATTATTCCTAGAGATGTGTGAAAATAATTTATCCAAGAGTCTCATTATTCAGTTGGGATTTATATATTATGCTTATAAAGATTTACTATGGTTTACACTACTAGTATTGGTGGTTGGGAATGAAAGGAAAGATAGATGGATTTGTTTTTCAGAGTTCCACCTGTCATCATATGAAGATAGTAAACCAGTGAATAGGATTGATTTTATATCCATTTCACATTTTTTAGGGGAAATGGGATGCCATCATCTTTGTTTTTGATACTATAATACCGAGATACACTCAAGATAGTGATGCAGTTTCTGTGATCATTGATATTATAACAAAATTCCCCTTATGTCCTATCAGGGAGACGTTTTTAGTGTATATGCTTTGGAGGATATATATTCAGGATATTATATTACATCAATGAGTTACATGTGAAATTTTATCCAATATATTTTCTGATTGACTAAAAATTCAATTTTTTTGAATTTTGAAACACTTTTTTGGCTATGTGAGAACCCACCATAAAAACTACTTTGAGGCTATGCGAGAACTAGCATGCCATCAAAAAGAACCATTAACAGACTAAGAAAGAAACCCACTCTAGGACCAAACCAGCTCCAAAAAATCATCACAAAACCATGATATACAATCACTTTGTGGCTAAGTGAGAATCAAACTCAAGATCCTTTATGATTAGAAACGTCATCATCCGATCCCCCAACACCATCCCAATTTTAAAAGAAACATTTGAACCATCCCAAAGTGGTGGCGTACATGAAGGGAAAGTCCAAAAAAGTTGAGGATAAACATAAAATGAATGTATCAAACCCTAGAACACAAAAATAGAACCCCAAAGTGGAAAACGTTGAAATAGGAGAGAACAGAAGGGAAACTTTCTTAGCACCGAGTGTTCTTGAAGTCTCCCTCTGTGACCTTATATTAACTAGAGAGAAGACGCTGACCCGACCTATTTCGATCCTAAAGAAAATCATAAATTAACTGATGAAGAGATGACATTATCAATACCAATCATTCCTAAATCTTCAATCCACATATTTTTACTAAATCTCTAAAACAAAAAATGACCCTTCGTCAAAGACACCAACGACCCGCATAGGAAGGGGAAGAAGAACAATAAAAAAATCAAAGACAGATCTAGAGAATCCAACGAATGAAGCCCCCCCACAAGACTATGAAATACAATCTAACTAGGATGATGCCTGAATAATGTATCAATATACAACATTTCGTCATGATAAATTTTGGAGGGTTCACAATATGAAGATATGAACCACCACATCGTGAAGGTGGTTGTTCATCGACACAAATAATTACTATGCATTGGGTTGCTTCACCAACAGAGATCGCAACCACATGTGATGGGGTCCAGGAGAGCTTAAACGATGACAACAGCCTTACGGTGGAGGGATATGTGAGGGATGTATGGTACCATGGAAAAAAACACTCAGATGAGCCAGATAAAGCTGGATAAAGGTGGGGAGTCAGAGTCAATGCATTGCACCTCATCTACAACTTCTCACAAAAAGGAGTCGTATGATGTGTCACATGATGAGGATCTTGAAAAATTATCACTTCCGCCACCAAAATTAAACCATGAAACCCTATAAGTAAGGGAGAAAATCTCCAAAAAGAGAATGAGGCCATCCCAAAAAAAGACAAATAGAGTTTCTCATTTTAATTATCAGATCTAGAAAGGGTTTTAGAGGGATCTGGGTTCATAAATTATTTTGAGTACAACATACCTCCCATAGATTGATGGCATGTCTGATTGTAACATACATGTGTTATAGTATATTCTTAGAGCATGCCTTCATGATTTTTGGGGTACTTGGGAAATTTTCATTCAACTATATGAGTTTTTTTACAATAAAATCTTTCATCTAAAAATTCAAATGCCTTTGTTTGAGGAATTATATGGTAGACCATTCCATTCATCCATGTGTTAGTTAGAGGCTTGAGAGGCAATTCTTATATGAACACATCTTGTTCAGGAGGAATCATAGTAGGCACAGCTTTTCAGGAAGTGCATTAAATCAGATCATTCTAGGAAGAAGTCCTATACTGATTGACATTGGGAAAATATAGAGTTTGAGGTTTGGGATTAGGTCTTCTTACATGTTTCACCTAGGACAGGGAAAATATGGCTATAGAGATAGGGTAATATTTCACCTCATCATATTGGGCCTTCCGAAATTTTGGATAGAGTCGGGTCAATGGCCTATTATTTGGAGTTTCATTAGAGGTAACAAGCCATGAAATATTCATTTCATGTATTTCAGCGTCATCATTACCAATCATACCCATCTCATGTCCTTCATCATGATAAGGTTGAGTTGGAAATTGTTTCTTCTTTTTATGAGTACACTATTCGTATTATTGATTGGAGCATGAAGGCTCTCGGAGGAAGGTTAGTTCCTTTAGTCAGGGTATTATGGTAGACCGAGAAAATATTGGATGAGTCATGGGAGTGGGAGGCCATTGTATATGCTTAGTGGCCAGAGTTGTTCTTAGATGATTCTATACCACCCTCAGATGGGAATCATGGGGATTAGTTCTCTTATGTACGAGAGGTTGTAATATCCAAACTTATCTCTTGAGGTAAAAACCATTAAATTTTAGTTTTATTATTTAGTTTCATCCTTATGGAAATTTTTAATGATGTTTCAAATATTTCATGATTATCTAGGGATTGTTCGAAGACTAGAGATATGGTTTTTAGAGAATCTGTTTGAGGTGAACCACTGGTGAAAAATTAGTACTAGATGTGAATATTAACTGTGAGACCCATATATAAGGGAGAATAGATTGATTAATCATAAGAGGGAGGCCATATAAAAATGTCAAAAACTATATATATGTTGAAGAGGGGAACCAAATGCATTATGAATGGTTTGTTAGACTGTGATTCTATCCCACATGGGTTGTTTCACTAAGGCATTATACCCACCCAATTGGTTCACAATTTGACCAAACCGTGCAGCCATGCCATAAAACGTTTTTTAAAGTGTAAATTTACCCTTTTAACTTAGGCCTTTATATCCCTTAAGAACTCCCTTTTAGTATTCCACACACAATATTCCTCCTACATTGGAGCTCCTCCCTGGTATCATGGTATGGTTTGATCCATCTTCTTCAATCAGAAACTGATTTTCTCACTATCTATCATGTTGGAATCATATTAATAAGTGATTCAATACATCAACTTCCTTTAAAAATTTATCTCTATATCTTCGATGTTATTCCCATGAAGGATAATATGACAAATTTTGATTATTTTTTTTCTTTTTCTCCATATTATCTTGATCTATCCCAGATCTGAGGCTGATACTGGATGATTATTCCTCTACCACCGTATGGTATTTGGTCTATAGATTGTTCCTCAAGTCTCATCATTTATATTTTTTTCTGTAGTTATACACACTAGACTATCCAAAACATCACCCCTAAAATTTATCCGATTTAAATTAGTTTCCTAATATAGACCATAAATGAACTACTACACCCCATCAATATCACTAAAGGCTAATGATCTCAACACAATCCACACCATTGGGTGTTCCATGCATATTCCAATATCACAATTTGAATAGTATTAAGAAAAACAATATTTGTTGGGTTTTTTGACCTTTCAAATGGATTTAATTAATATAAATAGATAAAATGACATATTATAATCGGAAAAGTATATTTTACATAGATATTTTCGATTTTCAATGAAATATTTAATGGTAAAACACCCCATTTAGACCTTTGTTATTATTGAATCAAAATGAACTGAATTGTACTAAATTAAGTGAATTAAATTGAATGGTTATTACATGGAACATGTTTATTTATATATTTATGGTGCCAATTGATACTATTGGAGTTTTTCTTGTTAATGTATAGGTCACACATGATCTAGACATGTATTACTGAGAGAATTCCTTGAGCACTCAGAGGATTCCACCCCAATTCATTGATCCTGCTTCAATGGGAGATCCTCTTAATAACTTGATAGTTTTATTTATATTAAATAAACATCATAGTGTAGTAATGATGATTAATTCACTTCATATATAGATATTGTAATTCCTCATATGAAATACATGGATTCAGATTGATGTGCTCAGACATAAGGTGACTTTGATTCTTCCCTTATTCCTCATTCATACTTAGATTGAGATTTAATATGAACATGATCCATGGACTCAGTTAGAAAATTTTCTAGTGGAAATCCATAGGTGTATCCATTGTATTACACCTATACCTCTATAGCTAGGCATTATGGTTTATAGTTGAGAGTTGGATAAACAATATAAGGTCAGGGATTCTATGATTTCACTTTGAGTCATACTTTACATTTATATCTGATTGGATGCTTTAGTTAGACCTTGGTTCCTCTATTATTATTGATTTTATATGGATAAGTTAGTTATATTCTTATAACTAGACCATTTACATGTCACCTATTTAGACACATCTGGCTTGGGATGATGTGAGTACAATTGGATGAGCATCCCATCAGGTATACAAGCCTCACATGATTATTATTTCATGAATTTTATTCGAATAATTATTTTTATAGCATCACAATATTACATTTATTCTCATGGAATAAATATTTATAGATGGAATTAGTGGTGGATTGTTGTTTAATTTCATTCCTAGTTTAGGCGATTGATTTGTACACATGAACATTTTAAGAAATCAGGTTAGGGAAAAGAAAAGTCCCCAGTCATGGGTTCATGATTTTCATATAGCATGAGAATCTAGAGCACTAGACCATGCTTAGGTTTATGATTTTATAGAAGTTAGTTTCAATATTTTTGTCCATTTGAGATAAATGTATTACAGTTATGCCTATTTCCATGTATTCTTATTCATTTTTATATATAATAATAACATTGACTTCATTTTTTTATATAGTTATGATTATAATTTTTCATTTTGTTTATCTTATCTAGTTGATTAACATATTTATTGCTCTGTTTAATTATTATCCATTTTATCTATTTATTAACTTATTGTTATTGTACTATGTCACACTGTGAATAGAGAAGATATTCTCCCCACATACACACATCAGTCCCTTTATAATTTTCAGAATCCTCTGGCCTAAAGGGAGTTATACTTGAGGAAATTTAGAAAACTAGGTTTGGTCAATAATGAGTAAACCAGGTCTAGGACATCAAATTCCTAATCACCATGGTTTGGTGAAAAGTTATTGAGAATCAAGAATAATTCATTGGGAATGATTTCACATAACATTAATAATAATTAAACAAGTATAATAAAAACAATAAATAAGAAATAAATCATGAAATCTAACATAATAAATAAATTAAATGATACAAGACCTAAGAAAACATGGACAATGACCAATAAAACTGAAAATATGGAAAACAAAAAACAATAAGACCACCATAAATAAGTCTCCATGTATAAGTTAGGAAAATCCACTTCCACCACTACTAAAATATAAAAAACGGATTCGTGAACATCATTTATATATGAGCGACCATCAAAACTATAATATATTTTCATGAGCTAGAAATCCTAGTAATTCACCACTAACTGACCCAATTCATAGCATTTTAAAAGTAAAAATATACCATTCTATCTTTAAAATAGATGTATAAAATATTTTTCCATGGTTTTCTCATTTTAAAAAGTGTAAAATAGTTTTCCTTTTTTAAAAACCCCACTTTATAAAAACCTAGATTGTTTCCAAATAAAACCACAATTTATTTTCATTAACAAAATAATCAATAAATTTTACTTAAAATGGTTTTAAGGAAAACCATTAAAGGTAAAAAGAATAAATTATCACAAATAAGAAGTATCTTTGTCAAAGAATCCTAGGTGCCCAGGGGAAACATGATTTTTATAGTTTAATGTAAAACATGAAGCATGGCCACATTCCAAAAAAAAAATTATAATAAAGGAATGAGATAATATATTCAAAATTTAAAAAGAAACATTTAAATAAACTATTCTATAATAGTATAAAAAATAAAAAAATACATGCATACAAAATATTTATAAAATAGGAAACAATTTACAATAATGAAAAGAAAAACATTTAAATTTATTTATCACCATGTTAAGGTGGTATAAGTTAAATAATGTGGGGATAAATAATATTCTCACACCTAATGTGACCAAGTAAAACAAATAAATAGGATTGTACTCACTTCTCTAGAACTCGTGTAGAGGGACATGAGATAACTATCATGTTTATCCCTTCTTCACAATTTTTTAGTTAGATTTTTTGTATATTTTCAATGCTAGTGTGGATAACTAGACCTAGATATTATTTTCCAAGGCTACCCTCCTAATACCTAGGATCCCATGGGTTACCATAATCTTTATAGTTCAAACCATTTTAAAGGGGCATTTTATCAATTGATTTATTTCTTAATTTCAAAATATATATCAAGAAGCCAAAAAAAGTTCCCATAAAAGATCTAAAACCGCTTTAAAAAATAATGAAATTAATATTAATATACAAAATCATTTTCTATTCAAGAAACTATAAAAATTTACATAGGTGGATTCCAAAATATCCTCTCATTATAAATTATTTCATATAAATTCATAGATCCGACCATCAATGTTTCAAATATGAATTTCAATTCCCAAAATTAGAATTGACTATTTAAAACAGATTCAAAGAACAATTTGGAAAAAGAATTCATTTCACTCATTTTTTAAAAACTCAAGAAATAATGAATCTATTTATATAACCAAAAAATATAAGCAACAACATTGAAATGAATATCTAAACCATTGTGAAAGAATAATAAATCATAAATTTAGTTTTAAAGAGAGTTTCATGGGACACCTACCTCAAACTCATTATATCCAACAAACACATAGGTAACCCACAATGATAAAACCTAATAAAAAATTATTAAACCAAGAGGGATCAAAATAAACCATCAAACATCAAAATCCCATAATTAGAAACAATTGTATATCTTTGATTCAATCAAAAATTATTTTAGGGTTAAAATTTATTTTATCATAAGAGGGAAGAATGGAGGAGATATTACCTTCAATAACCAACATAAAGACTTATATAAAATAAAAGGATCCACTATGTAAGAGTATTGAAACAAAAGAGGTTCTATAGTGAGTCATAAGTATCAAGTGAAAGGATAGAGGATCCCCAAAAGGGTTAAACCTAGTTATATGGAATGTGGTAAAAATGCATTATTAAAACTAGTCTGGAAAGAAAATCATGACATGAATACATATTCATGGTTTGATTGGACTATCTGTCTGAGTAATCATAGTGTGAATCCCATTGCATAGTGTGAACATATTCTTCCTAGAAGTGAAAGGCATTGAGATAAGACTAATGCGATCTTTGTAAAAGTGGATCATGATGTGATGCATTGTGTCATGATGTAACTCCCTATGTCACAATGTGGTCCCTTATGTCATAGAATGAACTATATTAGTTTGTAGTTTTTAGCACTAAAACATCTCTTAGGCCCTCCAAAATTCCTAAAAACCCAAGATCATGAAGGGTCTAAGGTTAAAAAACCATGAATATAAAAATAAAAAGGAATTTAAAGGTTTATTGGTGAAAACACATTCCACCCCTATAGAAATATTTCAAACAAAAAATTTCTAAGGTTCCTTAGAAGACATAGATAATTATTCCACCACCTTTTATCCTTTAAAAAACAATGATGAATAATGAATCTTTTAATCATGTAGGATTTAGTTATGATCAATGGTGAGTAACACATGATGATCAATAAATTGTGTCTTGGTCTTTGACTGAGACAACACCTTTAAAAAAAACACATGATGATCAATAACACTATCCAAAAAATTGGAGTACCAATGAGGATTATTTTATATCAAGGAGAATATACTGATCACCAGTAGATATATTATACATTGGATCTTCTCAATATATTGAAAATTAAATCCAAACAGGGGTTCCACTGAAAAATATATTCATCATAAAATAATCACAACTGAGGTACTTCATTATTATAAAATTAGTTATAAATATTTTATGAAAGATTATATAGTTAGCCCAAAGATTATTTTATTATGTTTATTTCAAAATAATCCTGAGACATGTCATTAATTATCATGTTTATATGATTTATTCATTGGATTTTATGAAAAACCATTATTTGGAATAGACATGACTGACTTCTAATAGGCCTGAAACCTTCATAGGGATTGTTCAAAACCATTTATACTATAATAATGAATAATAAGAATGAAATTTTCATGTAAACATATAAAAATAAGAATAATAGATCATACTAACCAATATATGGTGTGGTCAACCCCCAATATCGGATAAGGAATGTATTTGTCAATAGGAACAGCTCAGACCCCTAAGCCACAAGCTAGCGAGTGACCACACGATAGGAAGTGTAGTTCCCTTGTATATAAGTGAGAAATCACGAATCATACTATTTTCATATTAGATATGATATCTATATTAAATAAACATCAAATTTAAATAAAACCCAAAGAATACCTTATCATGTTTTTAAGTCCTTAATAGTATGTGACTAATGTGTTTGTGGATGAGAGATACCATGAAAAGAATAGATCTTTTGAATGCTACACGATAATTTATTTCATAGAATATGACTAGTAAGATACCATACAAGGTAAAATTAAGACTTCATACATATATTTAAACCTTGATGATACTGAAATATGTTGATCCTAATTGGATAACGGTTCTAGGATCAACATCATTCTAATCTAAACCCTATGATATATGGCCCATAGTGAGTCTAACTCTCCCCGAAAAAATGATAACTCAATGGTATGGAAATAATGAATAAGGGACCCTTAGATGAATCAAGATAAGAAATAAGTTTAGAGACCTCATTTATGAATCTAAATTCAAAGTAATATTCCATTAAACAACATTAATCATATTAAAGATATGGTTATGGAATCAATTTTTAAATAACTTATATAATGGGAATTTAATGGAACTATATAGTGATAATATATAGTAAAATTAATCTCAATATATAAAAATAGGATATTACAGTAGGGAGGGGAAGAAATAAATGATAGACAACTCCATAAAGATTTTTACATCTTAAGGTATGAAAATATATCCTATTTATATATAGAGAGAACATTAGGGAGATTCTATTTTCCTTATCAACCAAATTGATGTGTCCAATCCATTTTTAGGGAGTTTTTGGGTCGCATGTTTAATAATGAAAAATTAACTTAATCCTCATCCAATATTACTCTCATATAATGTTTAGGAAGATTATTTAACTGAATGGCTATCAATGATAGAGTAAATGATCACTACACAATATATCTGGTTCAATCTTTCCCCAAATAACCTTTACACAAGTCAATGTTTAACTACTATTTAGAAGAAACAACCAATTTTCTTTGATCAACTATATATAAATTCGAAAATTATATGATCAAGAGGTTTAGGTATATTCACTCCCATTAAAATGGTATCAATTTCATTATATAAACCTAACCATTAGAAATAAGTATTCAATTATGATGGGAATTACAATACCCCCATATCATCTAATGGATCCCCCTGTTCTAATCATCTTTTTATCCCAGATGGAGGTGAATAGGAGGATAAATATATCAAATATTATTCTCAATAATTCATGGATGAAATATTGGTTATTATTATTGAACTATATAAGGTGAACCTCGGTATGAAGGAATATCTGAAGTATATGTTTATTAGTGTTAATATGATTCTTCAAGATCAAGACTATTAAATCTATATCTTGATGTAGAACTGATATGTATTTTCATGGATTATATATAAATTTCATGTATAGACTACCAGGTGGATACCCATCATTTGGGTTTACTGGAAAACCATCTTTGTAAACGAATAGAAAGTAAGGATAATACATATACCCCATGCTTACAAAGTGGAAGAAAATGTTGATAATACAATAAAATCTAACTTCATATAAGAGGATCAATACTTGAAGTGGCTCACTATCCACATAACCATCAAGAAAGAGAATAGGAAATTATGGATCTTTATTGACTTTAGGGATACACCCATAATTACTGAAGCGATGAATTTCAATTCTTGATTATTCATTTATTGATTGGTATAATGGAAAACTTCAAAGACTTTTCCATCATTAACGGGTATTATGGGAAAAAATATAAATGTCCAATAAAGATATGGAGACCACTACATTCAGGGTACCCTAAGGGTTACTCTGTGACAAACTGATTCCATTTAGATTATTGAAAACTAGTTCTACATACCATTGTTACATGAATTATATATTCAAGTCATTTATAGGGAAGACCATATTATTCTCTATGAATGATCTAGTGTTCAAATATTAACAACAATATGATCATGTTGCTGCACTTTAAGCTTCATTGAACAAAATAAATCAATAAAATATTAAGATAAATCCCTTTAAATGAAATTTACGATAATATATGGAAAATTACTTGACATCATGGAATTCCATCCTGGAATTTAAGTTGAACCTAAAAAACAAGGATGATACTGGATATTTATCCTCCTCCAAACCTCAATGAATTGGGGGGGAATCTAATTATTTATTTCATTACAATATTATAACTATGATATTGGATGACGAGACCAAATTTTTTGATATTAATAAGAGTTATATTTCAATGTTTAATACCATATTGTTGTCAGAAAATTATTTATAGCTCCACATGGTCCACCTTGTCTCTCATATCAACTCTCACAGGTATATCCTTAGTCATGCACTTTTAACTAGAAATTTATATTTGTGGGAAGTCATTCTACAGTAGATTGAAATCAATTTTTTCCATAGATGATTATTAAGCATAATGAGATGTCCAATTTAATCTTAGTTCAACCTATATAGAAAAATAGATTTTGACCATGAAAATCCCTAATGAAGAAGTATTCTCTATTCATGAAAAACCCATGCAAGGGATATATACTTTGATTCTACCTCAAGGATCCTAATTGGTTAAATTTCAATGACATAATTTTAGTTTGGTTAACAAGGAGATTTTTATCATATCCACAACAAATATATTTTTTATAAAATCTTTCTTAATGTGATAAGGATACACCAATAATGAGGGAAAATACTAGAACCTTATTATTGTCTTGGAATTGTCTTATAGATATTAGTAGCCTAATGAAATATTAAGGGTAATTCATATATGGGAGTCAAGAAGATCAATCAAGTCTAAAATACCATGAATACATTTTTTTATCCATTTTCATGATAATGTATTCTGTATGGAGACCAAAACACCTTTAGATCCAACACTTCCACACATCCCATGTTCATAGAATTATTAAGAACATTCACTGACCAATGAATCAAAAACTATGGAGGATCTGTAATAGGATGTGATGATTATTCACATATCAATTAATAGGATAGTATATCTATTCATAAATAATATTTTGTAATAGATTAATAATGTTTACCCTACCCTTTATGAAGGTGAACTAATTCCATTTCTGATTAGAACCATAATTGGATTCATGTCTCCTATAATAAACTACCTCCAAAATATTATTCTCCAACTAGATTGATCCAATTAAAGTAAAAATAAATCATCAGATAATATAATTAATTATTTATATTTTTATGAATAATAATAAATTCCTCAATATTTGAGGCATTTATGGAGCCTCCTCAGGTTCATCAAAGGGGAAGATACCCAGATTGTTATTAAATAAGTACATGCTGGTTCTTGTGGATACCACTAGTTTATAACCAAGATCTTTCAGTAAATAAAGAGACTTGGATAATTTTATCTAAAATTTTTCTGAACTACATTATATTAATAAATAAATTCAATTGTTATCAAATAAATGACAACTACGATAATCAACTCCAAAAAAATCACTCCACTAAATATTCTTAGTTTTTTTTCATATGGGGAATAAATTTCATGGCCCCATACACTTCAATTTTTTATAGATAGTTCATGTTCATCCCTACTACCACTGAATTATTATCAATGTTGTATGAATATATATCCTTCAAGGAAGACAAAAAAATATCTCATAAATTATATGAAGTCCATTATCATTACCATATTTAGAGCCCTTAACATAATATTGATTGGTGAATGCACCAATTTATATGATTCGAAAGTGAAACAACAATATCATGATATTTAATCAAGCTAGTAATCTCACTATTATATAGTAGTGAATATATATATATATATGAAGGTATTAAATATAACTCCACATAATATCATCCAAAATATGGTGGAAGAGGATAAGAAATTTTGGTCAGAAAAAATATTATATGCTACATGGGAATATAAAACCTTGAACCGTATCACTACCCAAGCATCCTATATTCTTTTGTATATGGGATAAAAAAATTATTTTTATTAAATATAAACTTCCATCACTTCACATTTCTATTGGAAATCAATTACATAAAGATATAAATTCTAATATATGAATTTATTAGTTATAAATAATTAATAAGAAAAGTTTATGCATGATAGAACACCTTAAAATTCATAAAAATTGAGTCATGAAATCATTTTTCAAGAAGGTCATGCTGCACTCATTCATCGATGGAGAATTTGTGTTAACCTTGAGAACTCTCATGATACATGGGAAGAAACCTATAAAGATAGAGCTAAAATGGGAAGGGCTATATAGCCTATATAAGGTCTAACCGAACAAAGCCAATTACTTGGTTAAAAAAGATATAGGGCTTATCATACCATCCACTAAGGTAGTTTTTCTCAATATTTTTTTTTATAATAATTTTAGGATGGGTTGATGAAGTCCTTTCTCCATAACTTTAAACTGGATAACATAATTTTCCTCATTGCATGAACCTAAACTACGTTGAATCCATGTCCTAGGCATATCAAACAAAACTGAATTATGTATAGTCTATCCTATAATACCTTAATCTTCTCATAAAGACAATTACATGTGTCCTAGACTTATTATGTATAAGTAATATATACATAATAATCCCTCAATTATGGATTTACTAGTTCAAGTTTGGGATTCTCCAATATACCTATGTTATGATTATACTCTTTTTGAAGCATATGATCCTGATCTATATATAGGTTATCATGAACTATGAGTATAATGATTCCTATTTTCATGGGATTTGTAGTGACATGTATATTTATTATCTCAGAAACAATCAAATATTTCATTTCAATGCATGATTCTACCCCGATGATGATAACTTTACCAATTCACATTGGGATTCATCCTTCCTTCTCTCACTATGACACCCATACAATTCTCCATTACTCTCCTATACATAATTCATATGTTTATAGAGAGTTACTTTCCAAAAATACGTATAGTTTGATTCATGTTATCAGAATATATATTGTGACTCCCATAGATCTTGACTAGGGTTCAGCCACAAATCTGATAAACTTGACCCCATATCCACCATAGTTTATGGTCCTTATCATTCACATAATATTCCTCAATGAAACATCATTGGGAATAACTTATTTTCACATTATCCCTATATATGAGACCAATATCTTGTGATTCTACTTTACATAAATAAATATGTATTGACTCTTGTGTTCCTTGGATTCATAGTGACACTAGGGATTCCTGCTTCAAGTGTAGCCACAAATACCATTGTATTTAATAAAAATGATCATTCTATTATTCACTAACTCCATGTTTATCACTATATCATGCCTCCAAGGTGATTCTAACTCAATTTATCATATACATAAATTATATGTATGTGGAGACTAATCACAAAGAATTACATATAACATTATTGTTATTTTTATAGGATATATAGTGATTTTAAAATATCTTATACTCATCTCAACCAATGGATATCCTTATTATATAATTCTCAAATCTATACAAGTGTACATGATATACTAAATACACATTGGTATTTCTTCAGAGATTCTCTTGGCAGAATCCTTGGCTGCTTCTTTAGTGGATGTGGTAGGGCTTCGACTTTAGAAGCAGAATTGTTAGCCGTCATTCATGCTGTGGATTTTTCCAAGCAAAAGGGATGGATCAAGCTGTGGATTGAATGTGATTCAACCACAATTTTCCAAGCTATCTGGAAGGGGGTGGTTCACCTTGCATAGCCACTTACCTATCGATGGATGAAATTCCTTGCTTCACTCATGGATCTCAACTACATTGCGATATACGTGTTTCATGAAGCGAACATTGTTGCGAATAGTCTAGCAAACAATGGAGTCAATCAGGTCACTACCTGGTTGGAGGATTTTCCTGATGACTTACTCCCTCTTCTTAATAAATATTGTAATAAGATTCCATCTTTCAGACTTTTGTAGTTCCTTTTCTTTTCTTAATAAATTGTTCCTTGGTCTTTGACTGAGGCACCACCTTTTAAAAAAAATATCAAAGACTCATCCCCAAGTTTTATCCCCATCAAACTCAATTTTTATCGTGGTGTCTAAGACTACAACAATTCATCAGGGTTTTCTATATTAAATCATAACTAAGAAAAGAATACTCCATGTTGTGTATGAGCTACATATATGAAAACACCTCTCTATAAAGTTCATTATAGTATGACCTTTATACTACATGGCATATGAGTCTTAGTTACACGATGTTATATTTTATGGAATATGGTCTACCTTGTATGACCCTTAACCAAATTAGAGTTTTCTATGTCATATGACTTAATTTACTTAAAATATACCCATATTAATGTATTATTCATTGGTGTATGATCCTTTTTGATAAACCTATGAAAGGATACAATTTCTCTATTCCAAATAATAATGTCATAATGTTTGGCCTCTCTCTATTTACCATTGTATTTCTATTTTATAGCTCATTAATAGGACATAATCATTATACCACCCCCTAAATATAAGACAAATATATTTAGAGACACCTTATAAGAACTATGTGTGGTTTGATTCCAATTATTTTAGGTTATACAGTGATGTCTAAACTATATACTTCAAATGAAACCACAAAATATTCATTCATACAATCTCATTCTATGTAGGGGAGTGACTAAATTCATGGTGGGTGGTTTACATTAACCATTCCCTCAAACAATTTATTATAAGACCTAAATGTAATATCGTGGGTTTCAAAATAATGCTTACTTCAGATTTTTACCCATCACTAAAATAATAAATTCACCCATCAAAAACTGCATGTGGCTAAGTTACTATTATCCCAGGATATATAGTTTTTCCTAAAGATCCTGATTTTGGCCCAACATAAAATTTCAACATTATAAATCCCCATTACTAGCATATGGTTTCTTTATTCACATCAGGTATTTTTTTACATTAGTATCTATGAATGGATGAAATATTTTCATAGAGAAAGATAAATGGATTTATACCTATTATTATACTATTTGTAGTGAAACCCATGGATATTAAACTAGGTACAACAAAAAATTTATCACCATCAAACCCCTCTTAGTGTATGGTATATTAATTCACATAATATTTTTTTATATTATACTATATATTGGGATGACATAACTTTGATAAGAAAATTATTTAGCAAGATTCCTATTAAATCTGAGTTTATTTGTTAATCCTAAACTATATATCTCAAACCCAATCATATATAATCTTCCACTTTCATTTATTTTTTACATTCCACAAAACCCCAATGTTGGTTACTTTTATACTTAGGTGTTTCAATTATCTTTTGAATATATTTTTCCCATATTCCACCCAATATGCCT
Organism: Viscum album; assembly: GCA_963277665.1. Classification (NCBI taxonomy): domain Eukaryota; kingdom Viridiplantae; phylum Streptophyta; class Magnoliopsida; order Santalales; family Viscaceae; genus Viscum; species Viscum album. The sequence goes on from OY728159.1 coordinate 507,369,528, forward strand.
TAAGTACATATATCACTATCAATCAATGATGGACCCTAGTAACGAGTTTATGTGATTCTTAAATGGACATTGCTAGTTGTTAAGGATATATGTACCACATATCCATCCTACAAACTAGTGGCATTTTTTCATCTTGAGTAGAAAATACTCCAACACCATGTTCCCTCATCGATATTTTTATGGAACCCACCATTTGAATATTGGTAATCGAACATAATTACTATACTTGTCCCATATGATCCCTTCATGATTGAAGTACATCATGTTATTATATACACCGTCTTCATACTTCATTCACTACCTCAAGTTTTTGGAAGTCATGATGTGATTCATCTAGCCTCACACAATGTTTAAGTAGATTCTTTTATCATGATATTACTCTTTTTTAGTTTCACAGATCATCATAAATAGATAATTAAAGAAACATGGGAATTGAGAAATTAAAAATGATTATAAAGTGAAAATTTTATCATTTATTAAGATATCAGTGAAGGAACATCCCAAATATTGAGTCTTTATATCTTTTATAATATACAAAAGGAGACATTGGTGGGAATAATTTTATAAGGAAACCATAATGGACTCCTAAAATTGGTTAATTTATATATTTGACACATTTAAATCTTGGTTTAACTCAACTAATTTTGTAGCTTCACCTTCTTCATCAACCCATAATGTCTCAACCCTTGCATCAATGTCCATCCCTTCCACTATAACTTCCTTGAATAATTTTTACTAATCTTCAAACACTTTCTCAGTAACAGATAGTTTCTAGAAAAGATAACCCACTAGGGAATTTACTTCAATGACTTTATGTTACAACTTCACTACCACCTCTGCATAATGGGATGATTACTAAAGTGCTATCATCTGAAGCCTCAATCAATTCCTTGAAGATTTCTCCCTAGAGAGGCTTAATTTTAACACTTTTCAATATTCAAGTTCTTAGGTTGTTTATTTTTACAACCACATGGATGGATCAATAATTGAACCAACAATATACTAGATCCATTGAAATACGAAAAAAACTATGTAATGTTTTCCATAGACCCTCCAAAGGGGTTTCTTAGACAAGATTCCAAGTGTTATTCCATATGTTCTACCATGAGGTGAATTATGAATCAACGTACTTATAATCCAAATCAGAGTCTCTATCAAGTAGTGAAATATAATTTGAGACAAAATCCCTCAAAAGGGTTTTATGTTCATCAACAATTGATCTATTCAGTGCTATAATAGCTTCAATATCCATGCACTTTGGACGATGTAGTACTAAGAGGATAGCTTCCTCAACTCATTCATGTGCTTGTGAAGGCATTAATGTAAGAATATATATTATACATAAATTATTTAGTGAGTTTCAATTCCAACCTAATGAATTATAGTTACTCATAAAACCATATTAGTGAATTATCTTCCTCAATGAACATTTCCTCTTCTAGTGGTATAAATTTGACATCCTCACCATTTTTTTACTTATCTACTTTGAAAATAAATTCACTAATCATATACATTTCATAATTTAAAACTGAAATAACATCATCACATAATTACATAGCTTGATCAATTAGAATAACCACCTCCTCCCATGAATGACACTGTATTAACTTATGGGGAAGTGATATACTGATTAGGTAAAACGTCAACTGTACATTCATGACCTTCTTTAAGAAGGTCGAATGGGTCCACCGTAATAAATTATTGGGACATTGATCATTGTAAAAAATTAGGTGTTATGGTTATAGTTTCTTGTTAGTGGATAAAATTTTATATATTTTCTACAGATAATTAAATATAATCTTGGGGTCCAAGCTAGCATACAATGCCAAAATATAATGGGGAAAGAATAACAAATGGGAACTTATGTTCGTTTAATTACTTATTAATTTCACTAAACATATACAATTAAGAGTGTGTATCTATCACTGATAAGATATCCTCCCTAATAGTCATTGATTTAACAAGATAAATGAACCTTTTAGAGAGATAAAAATAACTAGGGTGGTATGAAATATGGTATTTCACTGAGTGGTTATACCTAAACCATTCACTCCATCATTGTAAGAGATGTCCGGGAAGTATATTTTCGAAATCCATTACACCATTGGTATAACTGCATCTACTAAAAAAGAAAAATATGACTTCATATTCTCTGTGATCATATCTGAAGATCCAGTCATATGTATCCATTACTCAAAAGAGATATTATGCTACCAATGATATTATTTATATGTAGTCTAATAGAGAAATAATTTTTACCTTGAAGACAAAAAACCACTTTAACTAGTGAGAATGCATTTCAATAATATTTTAGTGCTTTTTTGATGTTTGATCACACATAGAGGGATATCTAGATCCACATCTAGATAAGATGGTCCTAGAAATTGGATGGTATAGAGTGAGTACCACCACTCCACCAGTAAAAACATTATAAGTTTGGGAGATGGATTTACTTCCACTGAAGTGGTTTCACTATTACATTATGCATTAGGGTGCCACCCGTAGGGTATTTAGTGAAACTAATGTGTTCTCGTGTCATATCCACCCTCTATATAGATAAACAGAGTTTCATATCAAAGATATAATTAGATATTAGGATAATATATTTAGAGAAATACTTCCATACATATTTGGGTTTTGGGAGATAATATCATTCCTCGTCAATAATATCATTAACCTCCCATTCAGTGCCTTCTGGATCCTTTAAATCCTACTCATGTATTGTAATATGGATATTTTTTTGACTATATGTACCAGAATCACCATCTCCCAAAGGTAATTTCCTATAAAGTTGAAATTATTTTTTATTTTAAAGATTTTGGGCGCCATCACATTTTTTGGTAGGGTAATATATTTTGTACATTATATGGTAGTATATATTTAGAAAATGGCCCAAAACAAGGGCCACCTATATAAAACGTTAATAACATAATGGTATAAAAAATATTAGAAGGGGGAAATAGTTATTCTCTAGGACTTGAAGAGGATTATAAACCCATAAATTTTAGCTCTTTTCCTGGAACCTCATTTTCAACAGGATAATCAAACCATTATGGTCGATGCGACCATCTTGTCTCTACCTCATGATATAAGGACACTTCAATTTTGAGATGTTGGGAGGTCTTTGGGTATGGTTAATATATATGACTAAACTACACATTGTATATGAACTACTTATGAGGCATCCAAGAAACATGTTTCCATTTCTATAGGGAAAAAAATAGTAGTTCACTTGGGGACACCACTCGCTATCTTCCAGTGGGGGTATAGAGACATCCACGAATAGGAATCCCTAGGTTTCTACCTAATAAATGAATTTAGGTAGAGTTGTCTAATATGGTCATGAGTATTCTCTTGTAACATCATCTTCTATCGGTTTTGTTCCAGTATCAGATGATTATTCATATCAACATCCATTAGTGTCACCACTACTTAATGTTGAATGCACTAGAATAGAATTGGGAATCTATACAATGCATATGTATAAAAAAACATTCATTGTCAATATGAGCTACTAGGATGAGGTCCCTTATGGATATTTTTTATTAACACACTTCATATGGACCACATTCATCATTTATAATTGTTCCTATAGGGGGTTCAATATATTTAACAATGTTGAACTCCAAGTGTAGACTAAAGAGATTCAAATGATTGTCATACTTAAAAAACATTATAATGAAACTTAAAATGTGTTGTATGAATAGAGTGAATTTAAATATTTGAATTTAGGCCTCTATATGGAGATCAAATATATTTATTTTTCCTTTATCCATCCCCATAACAGTAGAAAATTTCTTCATATTTGGAATAGGGACATCCAGTTGTATTAGTGAAGCACGAATTGGTTGATATTATCCAAAACCTATTATCCCAAGATAATTTAATCTTCCTCATCTGGGCTAGGCACCATCATAAAAGTGCTCAATCATACACCTATGTATGCGTCATGGACTAGAATCATATACCCACTGAACTATATAATGGTGAAGGTGACACAATGAAATTAGGGAGGAATCTATAGTTTAACATCATAACCCCACTTTTTAATGACCTATTTGTAGATCAATCTCATATGTTCCTCAAAAATCCCTCTTCTATAAACAAGGGAACCCCATTAGATGTTTTGGGATAATCCTATCATCCTATGGGACCATGAAAATCCTCACCCATTTGTCAAAATTGATTTCCATTCAAGGGAATAGATCCTTCCCCATAACATTAAAAGAATTTATCTATAATTTCCAATACAATGGTTTCATTCACCTAAAATATCCCCATGAGGCCTTTAGGGGATTAAAACCATCATACAAGGGTGATTTATAAACCTCATTTACTTCTAATATACTAAATTTCACTTCACTATATACCATATATAATGTGTTTGATTGTTTTCTACAATATTTATGATGTTTTGAAAAATGGGTGATAATGTTTTATATGTATTTATATGTAATCTAAACTATATAATAGATTTTTTATTCCTTAATTTGATTCTCAATCTCACTGCACACTTATTAAACCATATATACCAACACCTATTCATGCTTAACACCACCATTAGGATGTATGTACCGATCCTCATTCTAGCCTTAATGTCAGTCAGTTATATACTAGTGGAAGATGGATAAATGATAATGGGTTTGAGACTATTATATATGGATTATTGTTTAGATTTTATTTTTAATGTCATAATCTATATATTAGGTTTGTCTCCCCCTTGTTGGTATGTGATACTCTAGGTGAGATACTAGTTTTTCCAACATTTGTGTACTTAGTGAACCAGGAGTTTGGTTGGTTTTAATATTACATGGGATATTTATATCATTTATAAGTTCATTACCAAATAATGTTATGAATTATGATACCACATACCTCTAATGGTGCATAAGCATGACCTTTGTGAGAAATTGGTTCTCCTTTTCCATTATGATATAATTTTATTAGGGGTTAACCTTGACATATTGTATGATTTTAATGCTTATTTATTTCTCCTTTATTATGTAATGTAATATACCAATGTTATGTTCTTATGAATCATGATTATCAAGTCATGTTTCCTCACTCCTATGACTCATGTCTTATATTATATCCATTGATTTATGTCATGAATCATGATTTATTATCCATGTATTATTAGGTTTTATTTAATTATTTCATTTTAATATACCTTTATTATGTTATTTTACCCACATACTCACCTTATGTTCATTTATTATCATTAATTGATATCTATTTTTTCACCCCTTACTGAACATTTGATCTCACTGTTAATTCTGTTTAATTTTCCACTAGTTTTGAAGATGTGAATTACATATGATAAGTATATAAGGGTATCATGTGTGAAGAATATTTTTGGAATTTTTTGAAATTTTTTTGTAAAATATATTTATTATGTATATTTTATACATTGACGCAAAAACTAATGTTCATGGGGTGCATTTTATTTTTATATGTATCAAATAATAATACAGAATTTTGGCCTGCGGTGCACGAGTGAGTTGGTTAAAGGCAGTGGCGTCCTGAACCAGAGGTTCCAGGTTCGATTCATCGCAAGGAAATGTACACTATAAGCTAACAAAGCTCTCATGGGCCCCTCTACCCCATTGAGAACTGGCCTAATCCCAAGGTTTGGTCACCGTGGGCCTCACTAGGGACGTGCGACATGTTGGTGGGGAGGCTACCCCAATACCTCATTAACCAACAACACATTTTCCACGGGGCACATGTGAGTTCGTTAAAGGTGGTGTCATCCTAACCATGAGGTTCCGACATTGAGTCCTCATAGGGCAACGTGTACTATATTCTAACATACCTCTCGTGGGCCCCTCTACCCCATTGGGAGCTGTCCTAAGACCAATGGTTGGCCACCTTGTTCCTCATTGGGGATGTGTGATATTCAAGTGTGGAGGACACCCCAATACCTCATTACCAACAAAAAGCGTTTTCCTACAGGGCATGGGTGATTTGGTTAAAGGTGGTGGCTTCCTGACCTCGATTTTCCGGGAACGAGTCCTTACAAAGAAAATGTGCACTATATGTAACACCCCAAAATTTTATGAGAAATATTCTTTTTAATTTCATTAATGTCTTGTGTTGTATGCTACACCAATATTAGATTGTTCTATATGAAAAACCATATTAGCTTGTAGTATACGCAATACTATTCTTGGCTTGTGTTTGTCATGCAAGAGCGACCTTCCTCAATAGCATGTGTTGTACGCAATACCGAGATTCACTAAACAATGATATATTGTTATAATATTATTATGAACTAGCCGTTATAAATAGTATTAACCTCATTTTGGATTTAATAACATTATCCTTCATCTTACACATATTCTAGAATATGGTATGAGAACAATATTAATTTTTCAGATAAAAGAAGTATTTTTCAAAAAATGCAGTTTTGTCGCCTTTTGATGGCACACCCATTTTAAATATATTTTTTACAAGTTTATAAGTTTAATTTGACAATTTAAACTTGTTACTTTGAATCAAGATATAAAAATTTATGTTGGATAATTTTTTCACATTATTATGATAACCTTCATATTTTGATGAATAGTAAAAATGCGCTAAATTTTAAGTAAAAACAAATTTTTTCATCGAGATAATTTATATTGTTAAATTATAATATTGAATGGTTTTAAAGTATAAATAGAATTAATTTTTACAATTTAATATAATTTATGTTATTATCATTAATTTTACATTGAATTCCTAGGTAAAAACATTTCTATCTTTTGCAATCTTTTAAACAAAAACCAATTTTTTTGGACAACGTGATTAATTTTAAATTAATTACTACAACTTATATCTTTTGAATTCAGAAAAATTAATTCCATATTTCGAATCATTAGGTCCAAATTATATTAATAGGCTAATTTTATTTTTGGTCATTATGAATAGTAACTACGGTAAATTTTATTTACCATAGTTAAATGTAAATCGGGTAATTAAGGGTAAAAATAATATTATAAAATTAACCTAACAATTGTATTAAAATAAATGAATGATTATATTTCTTCCTAAAATATACTTGTGTTGAAATTTTATCTATTAGAACCCACTTGGATGAGATTAAGACATTTAATTTATATTATTTAAAGGATAGTGAAATATGTCTCACTAAAACATTAATAATTAAATTATTTTTAATATAAGATTAGAAAAAATATAAATTCAATTATAAATACTCATTTGAAATCTAAAATGTTTTTATTTATCTTTTTATTTTTTATTTAAAATATTTATGAAATATATAATTACCTTAATAACTGATACATTAATGATGCAAAAATTATTTATTTAGTGAAAAATCAATAATATAGTGTTTATTAAAATAATAATACCCATAAAAAATCCCAAACAGTTGACCAAAACTTATTGGTCGAGTATATATTTACCATAATCATCCAAGTATCGACTTGTGGACCATTTTGAGCCTTATAAAACAGATTATGACATTCATATTATTTTATTTTAAATGATGTCAAGGTTCTCACCTTCATAATTTAATAATGATAACATTTTAAAAGTTGGTTTTTTTAGATAATAAATTCGACTAAATGTGTTATTATGAAATATATTAGATTTATCTTAATCATAGTATTTTTGTTTTAATTTTTATGCAATAAATAAGTATAATAAAAAATTATACAACAATGTTATAGTAATTATTTTATTAAGAAAAATATCAAATAAATGGTTTTAAAAATATTAAAATAAATATTAAATGAACTAAATATTGTTCTCCAAGAATTTTATAGATAAATATAAAATGTTATTAATCTATTAAATATTTTGGTTCGAACATATCTTCTGTGTGGATTTTATTTAAATTCCAATAATTAAATTGTTTCAAAATTGACACTATTGGTATTTTATAAAAATAACATATTATTAAATTGTTTAAAAGTCACAAAAATATTCAAAAATTACAAATTTAAAATTATATGGTCTAAAATGTCATAATTTATCTAATTATGGGAAATTAACAACACATAATTAAGTATTTATAACAATTTAAAATTTAGAATATTATTACCACAAATAAAATCAAATAGATTAAATAAGGATAAATCAAAATGGTAAGGTTTAAAATAAATTCCAACCATGTCTAAATTTTATTGGTTGATTATATTACTACCTTATCTCATCTAATATTCAATTTTGAGTCATTTTGGAGGTTTTTATGTGGGGTTTTATTTTATTATAAATTAATATTTTTGAGAGTTTCTTAAAGTGCCCCTCTCTTCTCCTATAAAAGGGCGCCGCCTCCCTCTCCTATTCACACCATTTTGAGCTTTCAACCTTGGCCAAAACCTGAATATTTCTATTATAAACTTTCCTAGAGACATACTAGATGTTCTGGACTTCTTCAAATACCAACCTTAGATCCCTATGAGGAGGTTTAGAAGAGGCACATCGAAGAAGAGGTAACATCCTTCACCGATTCTTTCAAACTTATTTCTTATTCTACTTCCTCTATATGAGTTGTTTAATTATTTGGTAATAACACCAATATCACTTATATAATGATATGTTATTATTAATATGAAACAAACATGCCCCATCTTCTATCCATACTATGAAAAATGAAATCACCACGCGTGCGTACGTACGACCTACCGTCTCTACGCCGTGGTGTAATTTGTTTTTCATAACCAACCTACTTGGATGAGTATAATAATGTAAGAAATAACTATATATGATTATTATAACATGATACTAATTATGAGATATTATATCATCCACTTCAATTCTATTCAATAAATAAGGGAATGATATCATCGCTCGCGCATATGTACGGATTACAGTCTCCACGACGCAATGTGATTCATTATCCATATTAACCATTCAAGAATGATTATAAAGTATATATAATGAATAATAATATGACATAATAATATTACTGGATATATATATATATAATCTACTCACTTCCCTTCTAGTCCATAAGGAAAGGAAAACATCGTTCATGCGTACGTACGACCTACCGTCTCCACGAATGGTGTATTTCATTTCATTTATCTATCTATTATATATATATATATTTATAATCAATATTAATACAATATATAAATAATTTTTTACATTATGGAAGTAAGTAAATCATGATATACCCAATAATATCAAGAACAACAAGCCCAAATAGGTACGATAAATGAAACGATTATTACCCAAAACGTTGCTTCAACTTGGAATTGGAAAATGAATGAGTAATATAAATTCATAAGTGAATAATATATGATATCATAAGAATGACTGTTATTCTTGAATAAGTCAATGAAATTATTTAAATCATTATACAGGAGGTTCAGACACATAAGGGAGAAATCAGACCTAAGGTAAGGGATTATTTCGTCTCACTTTTATTTCTGTGAGACACATACCTTAATCACCATCTATTTATTTTATATGGTGTTTATGCTTCCAATGAATGATTTATGATTTTTATTATGAAGGATATGATATTTAAATATTCATGTAATTTTCTTTATTTTATGACATGTATGATTCCACCAATTATAAATGGTAAGGGATAATTTTTCAATCTCATTTTTACCTAAGATTGTTTATTTATAAGTATTCACTGGGGTTATAATTATCAACCATGTCCATGTTTTCTAAAAATGTTTTCATAAATTTTTTAATTTTCTTCCATGTATGTTTAAAGTCATTTTTACATTTTATTTACTTTTACCACATTGTATGGAAGGAATATTTCTTTTGTTTACCATACAAGGTACTTTTTGACTTTTCTGAAAAAAGTACTAGGAGAATGTTTTTTTAGTTATTCGGCATGAAGATATTTTTATAGTTTCATAATGCTTTATTTATATGAAGTTTTATATACAAGATTTCATGATTATTTTCAACAAAATTCTTTTCTTTTAAAATTGCACGGTATTTTGAGAAAATAAAATGATTTTGGAGAAGAAAGGATATTTTCCTCAAGAATTCATTTCAAGTGTTTTATCAAAAGTATTTTACATATAAGATGAAATTCTTTAATATGGATATATTTCATGTATAATGTCCCTATTATTTACATGGTTTTATTTTTTTATGATGAAATTTAATCCATTGTTTTATATGGATTATGTTATGATGGGATGATGTATATGAAACCCATTTTATTCATTGGGTTATGATGAATGATTTATTTTGTGGCACACATAAGAATGGTTTCATTATGAGATGGGTGAGACCTATATCTCCCTCCTTGTAATTGGGTAAAGATTTATATCTCATTAGATAAACATGGCAGGAATGGAAAGTAAATGCAGTTTAGTAATACAAGACTGGAACGACAAGTAAACCCGGTTAAGTAATGGACTTCGTCCACTATGATGGTCATGGAATAAATGCCTTGGATACTATGGAAATCATAATATGTTATTATTAGTTTTCCACAATTACATGTTTTATTCCAAAGCTATTATTTTATGGTTAATGTTCCTTTCTGATCCTTGCCTTACATACTGCCATGTTTTATTTCATTTCTCAAGATTTTGATGTTTAAATTTTATGTTCATGTTTTTATGTTCAAATGTTTATGGATTGTTTTATGTTCTCTATATTTACCCTTACTGATCATTCAAGATCACCCTTTCTATGTTTTTACCTAGGACATAAAGAAAGGTTTTAGGTAAGAAAACTAAAGAGGAAGATCTTTATGGGAGATGTTGAAGATCTTTTACCATGATTAGAAGATTATGTTTTGAGTTTCCATAGAATCTAAACTATTACGGTACTTGGGTGTCTATTTTTGTTATGTATTAATTATTTTTCAATAGTAATGTAATGTACATGTATTTGAAGGTTGGGTCTCTATAGTTGGTATCAGAGGAAAGGTTTTGTTAAAATTTGGAAACTAGGATGCGAAATCATTAGTGAGATCCCAAGAGATATTTCTAAGGTATATCTAGGGATATCTATAAGGATAAGTATAAATTATAGGTTAAAATCCTAGAATTATGATAACGATCATGAATAACCTAGGATTAAACCTAAGATGTTAGAGATTTAATGCACTCCCCCTTGATTATGTTGTTTTCCTAGTATGATTTTTTCCTCTCACACTATTCTTTTTGTGTTTTAGATAATGACTGGAACTCGAAGGAATAGTGTTAAAGGTCAATGCACCAGGCAATGCAATTATTTTCCTCCTGAACAACCAAATGTTATGGTAATGGAGTGAAAAATCTTATTGATATACTTACACAAGCCATGAATAATTCTGTACTTCCACATGAGTAGAGAAGGGAACAATATTCTATTGAGTCCTTCATGAGGTAACACCCAAATTCTTTTAGTGGGTATTCTAATCCACTTGTTGCTGAACAATGGATCATTACGATTGAAAATATATTTTCCATACTTCCGTGTTTAGAACATGAAAAATTTATTTTGGTTGTGTACCATTTAGAAGGTGAAGTTGACCATTGGTGGACTCTAATTAATAATACAAGGCCCCAAGATGAAATTGAATCCATGGAATGGGAAGAGTTCAAGAACTTGTTTTTCAATAAGTAATTCCCTCGTATTCTTCAAAAAAATATGGAAAATGAGTTCCTTGAGCTTAAGAAAAGGGATGATTAATATTTTTGTATATAAAATATGAATATGACAAGGCCTATAAGGTATGCATCTGGCTTTATCATCCAACCTGAAAGTAAAGCTGATCGATTCTTTAGTGGCATAAAACTAAGTCTTCAAAAGGCATTAGCTATAAGAGACTTCAGTAGCTATGAAGAGATTATGTTTTTTGATATCAAGGTAGAACTGGAAGTTGGTGTTACATATCCATCTCATGGTTTTGACAAAAAACGAAATATGGAGTTCAAGGAAAAATCTCAAAAAAATGGTGAAAAGAAGACGAATATTTCATTATTCTCAAAATGTGGAAGGAAGAATAGTGGAGATTGTCTTAAAGGGACTAGAAAATGTTTTCTATGCAGAAAAGAAGGTCCTCAAGAAGTTGAGTGTCAAAGTAATGGGAAAAAGTTATCTAATGATTTGAATAGAGAAAAGACTACAGAGAACACACCACCAACACTTCAATGCTACAAGTGCAAGGAAATGGGGCATTAAGTTAACCAATGCCCTAATCCAAGGGTTAATGATGATCGGCATCAATAACCTCTTAAGGAAAAGGAAAAAGTGATGTCACATGTGATCACTATTAGAAATGTTGAATACGACAACGAAGTGGTGGAATGATTAAGTGTTTATGTAACGGGATTCAAAAATAGTGTTGTGGAATCTCATTTATAGTATCGTGAAATATTGGAATATCTATGTAATGGTTTATTTTGGTTTTCAATAATTATATGGTACCGGTAACCATGAAAAGTGGTTAAAATATTTTTAAAAATAAGATGATTACACACAATGAAGGGAAAAGGAGAAAATAACCTGTTGGACATTATTAATGAGATAATGAATGATAAAAGGACAAAGTGATATCATGGTTTGAGTATATAGATTTTTTGTGATTTTGGTAAGTGGAAAGAGTTATCTTTTGACAGAATTTACGTTTTCACCTAGTTTCTATGGTAATTCATGTTTCAAGAATACATGATTAAGGTATTCACATGTTTCTAATGTGACAAAAAATATATATCTTATGATATATGGGGGATAAATGATGGTACTCACATGCTTGTTATATGACCTTTCTAGAAATTGTTTTCTTTATAGTATGAGTTTGAACAGAATTATTTGGGATAACCCTAGAGGTTGGAATGGATTAATTTAGACATAAGATTGTATTACTTAAGGATATAACTTTTTCTTATATTATTTCTATAATGTTGTAATGGTGTAGTTTTAGAAAAAGGACAACCCGCAGGACGAGCGACAACCATCGTGTCAGACAAGGCTGTGAGAATTGAACCCACAACCGAAGTGCGACATGCCTTTATCACCTACCACTGGCCTATAAGAAGTCCCTGGTTAGTAGAAATTAGTTATAATTTTTTAAGAGGTATGATAGATGAAGTATAAGTCCATTTTTGGAATCCTATACGGTTAATCCTTCCATAGATAGACTTATGTATATTTAATAATTTGTGCTAACGTTTTTGTGATAAAGACAGATGGAATGACCTATCATTCTATCACATGATCTGCTAACACTTCAAGAATGAAAAATTCAACTTCATTTCATTAAATAAGAGATAAAGTGTATATTTTTCATGGATGGACCAACGATGATATTACACTGAAATCAAGTAAGCATTTCTCCTTATGAAAAAAATCATCAACTTTAGTGATATGATCTGGAAGACCAAAAACGTTGTCCTAGTACCCTCATATCCAATGAATCAGATGGTACCTTAGATCATAAAAAATTTATGTCTTTGTGATTGTCAGCTTTTTGAAAGCTATGTTCTCTACCACTATACATCAGAACATGATGGTTAGATTAATCTTCTATATCCATGTTTACACCTATGTTCTTCTCTGTGGAAACCCGGTGATGAGTTAATTTGGGAAACCATTATATTAATTACTTTACTTTTTAAAATTATGTTTTATTATTCCTTTTTACAATGTGGGTTTCTATGAAAGAAACATTCATGTATTAAACCATCTATAACACCGAATAATTTCAAGGGCAAAATTCATTTTAAGGGGGGAAGAATGTAACACCCTGAAGTTTTATGAGAAATATTCTTTTTAATTTATTTGATGTCTTGTGTTGTATGCTACACCAAGATTATCTTGTGCTATATGCAAAACCATATTAGGTTGTAGTATATTCAACACTATTATTGGCTCGTGTTGCACACAAGAGCAACCTTCCTCAATAGCATGTGTTGTACGCAATACTGAGTTTCACTAAACAAAGATATATTGTTATAATATTATTATGAATTAGCCATTATGAATAGTATTAACCAAATTTTAAATTTTATAACATTATCATTCATATTAAACATATTCTTGAACAAGGTATGAGAACAAAATTAATTTTTTGGATAAAAGAAATATTTTTTAAAAAATATAGTTTTGTCGCCTTTTGATGGCGCACCCATTTTTAATCTAATTTTTAACAAGTTTATAAGTTCAATTTGAGAAATTAAACTTCTTATTTTGAATCAGGATAAAAAAATTTACATTTGATAAAATTTTGTCATTATTATGATAACCTTCATATTTTGATGAATATTAAAAATATGCTAAATTTTAATTAAAAACTACAATTTTCATCAAGATAATTTATATGTTTAAATTATAATAATTAATATTTTTAAAGTTTAAATATAATATATTTTTACCATTTAATATAATTTATGTCATTATCATTATTTTTAAATTGAATTCATAGGTAAAAACATTTCAATCTTTTGCAATGTTTTAAACAAAAACCCATTTTTATCGACAACGAGATTAATTTTAAATTAATTTATGAAACTTCTGTGTTTTGAATTTTGAAAAATGGATTTTATATTAGGAATAATTAATTCCAAATTATGTTAATGTTCTACTTTTTATTTTTTTCCATTATGAATAGTAAATACGATTAATTTTATTTACCACAGTTAAAGGTAAATTGGGTAATTAAGGGTGAAAATAATATTATAAAATTACTCTAACACTTGTCTTAATATAATTGAATGATTATATTTAACAATAAAACATACTTTTGTTGAAATTTTATCTATTTGAACCCACTTGGATGAGATTAAGACCATTAATTTATTTTATTTAAAGGAAAGTGAAATATGACTCACTCAAACATTAATAATTAAGTTATTTTTAATATAATGTTAAACAGAATATAAATTCGATTATAAATAATCATTTTAAAGATAAAATATTTTTATTTATCATTGTAACTTATTTTTAATTTTTAAAAAATATTAAATTACCTCAATAGCTTATACATTAATGATGAAAAAATTATTTATTTAGTGAAAAATTAATAATATAGTTTATATTAAAATAATAATAACCATAAAAGGCACAAACACTTGACCAAAACTCATTGGTCGAGTACATATTCACCATAATCATCCAAGTTTCGACTTGTGGACCATTTGGAGCCTTAAAAAACATATTATGACATTTATATTATTTTATTTTAAATGATGTCAAAGTTGTCACCTTCATAATTTAATAAAGATAACATTTTAAAAGTTTATTGTTTTAGAATATTAATTCGACTAGAAGTTTTATTATGAAATATATTAGATTTATCTTAATCATAGTATTTTATTTTTAAATTTTATTCAATAAATAAGTATAATAAATAATTATACAATAATTTTATAGTAATTATTTTATTAAAAAATATATAAAATAAATGGTTTTAAAAATATTAAAATAAATATTATATGAAGTAACGAATGTGATCCATGAATTTTATAGATAAATATGACATGTTATAAATCTATTAAATAATTTTTTTCGAACATATCTTTGGTGTGAATTTTATTTAAATTCAAATAATTTAATATTTTCAAAATTGACACTATTGTTATTTTATAAAGATAATATATTATTAAATTGTTTAAAAATCACAAAAATATTTAAAAATTTAAAATTTAAAATTATATGGTCTAAAATGTCATAATGTATTTAATTATGTAAAATTAACAACACATAATTAAGTATTTATAACAATTTAAAATTTAGAATATTATTACCACAAATAAAATCAAATAGATTAAATAATGACAATTCAAAATGATAAGGATTAAAATAAATTCCAAACATATCTGAATTTTATTTATTGATGATATTACCACATTATCTCACCTCATTTATTATGTTGATTCATTTTTATGGGTTTTATGTGAGGTTTGATTTTATTATAAATTAATATTTTTGAGAGTTTCCTAAATTTCCCCTCTCATCTCTTATAAAAGGGAACCTCCTCCCTCTCATCTTCACAAAATATTTAGCTTTAAGACTCAGAAAAAAACTTCCCATTTCTCTTATAAACTTTCCTAGAGACATACTAGAGGTACTGGACTTCTTCAAATACCAACCTTAGTGCCCTAAGAGGAGGATTAGAAGAGGCACGTCGAAGAAGATGTAATATCCTTTACCAATTCATTCAAACTTATTTATTCTTCTACTTACTCTATATGATTTGTTTCATTATTAAGTAATAACTCAAGTATCACTTTTATACTGAATTTTTGTTATGAATATGAAACAACCGTATCCCATCTTCTGTCCATCCTATGAAAAGTGAAATCACCACGCGTGCGTACGTACGACCTACCATCTCCATGCTGTGGTGTAATCTGTTTTTCATAAACAACATACTTGGATGGGTATAATAATGGAAGAAATAACTATATATAATTATTTAAACGTGATAATAATTATGATATATTATTTCATCCACTCCAATTCCATTCAATAAATATGGGAATGATATCATCGCTCGTGCGTATGTACGGTTTACCGTCTCCACGACACGATGAGATTCATTCTCCATGTTAACCATTCAAGAATGATTATAATGTATATATAATGAATAATAATATTAAATAATAATACTACTGGATTTATGTGTGTATATATATCATCTAATTACTTCCATTCAAGTCAACAAGGAAATGAAAACAACATTTATACGTACGTATGACCTACCGTCTCCATGAACGGTGTATTTCATTTCATTTATCTATATTATATATATATAATGAATATATATATATGATATATAAATAATTTTTTACACTATTTAAGTATTTAAATCATGATATATGTAATAATATCAAGAACAACAAGTCCAAACACGTATGATAAATGAAATGATTATTACCCAAAACATTGCTTCAAAATGGAATTGACAAATGAATGGGTTATATAAAGTTGTAAGTGAGTAATATATGATATCAAAAAAATTACTATGATTATTAAATGGTTCAATGACATTATTTAAATCATTATACATGAGGTTCAGACTCATAAGGAAGAAACCATTCCTAAGGTAAGGTATTATTTCGTCTCACTTTTATTTCTGTGAGACATATGCCTTAATCACCATCTATTTATTTTGAATGGTGTTTATGCTTCCCATTAATGTTTTATGATTTTTATTATTAATGATATGATATTTAAATATTCATGTAATTTTATTTATTTTATGGCACATATGATTCCACCAATTACAAATTGTTTGGGATAATTTTGCAATCTCATTTTTACATAATATTGCTTAGATGTTAGTATTTACTGAGGTTATAATTGTTGTCCATGTCCATGTTTTCTAAAAATGTTTTAATAAAATTATTAATATTATTACATGTATATTTAAAGTCATATTTACCCTTTTTTAACTTTTACCACATTGTATGGAAGGAACCTTTCTTTTGTTTACCATACAAGGAACTTTTTGACTTTTTTGGAAAAAGTACGAGGATAATGTTTTTTTAAATTATATGGCATGAACATATTTTTATAGTTTTATAATACCATGTTCCCATGAAAGTTCCTCTAAAAAATTTCATGATTATTTTCATTGAAATTATTTTCTTTTAAAAGTGCACGACATTTTGAGAAAAGAAAATGATTTTAAAGAAGAAAAGATATTTTGCTCAAGAATTCATTTCAAGTGTTTTACCAAAACTATTTTACATCTAAGATGACATTATTTAATATGGATATGTTTCATGTATAATGTACCTATTATTTACACGTTTTTATTTTATTTATGATTAAATTATATCTAATGTTTTATATAGATTAGGTTATGATGGGATGATGTATATGAAACTTGTTTTATTTATTGGGTTATGATAAATGATTTATTTTGTGGAACACATAAGAATGGTTTTGTTATGAGATGTGTGGGACATATATCTCCCTCCAATGCATTGGGTAAAGATTTATATCTCATGAGATAAACATGGCTGGAACGAAAAGTAAATCTGGTTCAGTAAACTAGGGCTGGAATGATAAGTAAACCATGTTCAGTAATGGACTTCGTCCACTATGATGGTCGTGGCAGAAATGCCTTGGATACTATGTAAATCATAATATGTGCTTATTAGTTTTCACAAATTCATGTTTTATTCCAATGCTATTATTTAATGGTTAATGTTCATTTATGATCCATGCCTTACGTACTGCCATGTTTTATGTCATTGCTCAAGATTTTGATGTTTAAATTTTATGTTCATGTTTTTACATTCAAATGTTTATAGATTGTTTTATGTTCTCCATGTTTACCCTTACTGATATTTAAATCTCACAATTTCTATGTCTTCTTTTCACCATGACATAAAGAAAGGTTTAGGTAAGAAAACAAAAGGGAAAGATCTTTATGGGAGATGTTGAAGATCTTTCACCATGATTAGAAGATTGTGTTCCGAGTTTCCAAAGACACTAAACTACTACAGTACTTAGGTGTTTGTTTTTGTTATGTATTAAGTATTCCACAAAAGTTATGTAATTTCCATGTATGTCAATATTGGGTCTCTACACAATATGCTAGAAAAACTCATGTGAGACCCTTTACCCCATTAGGAATTTGCATAATCCCAATGGTTGGCCACCTTGTGCCTTGCTGGGGATGTGTGGCACATTGGTGGGGAGGCCACCCCAATACCTTGTTACACAACAAAATGTTTTCCCAAGTGGCACAGATGAGTTGGTTAAATGTGGTGGCGTCCTGACCCCAAGGTTTTAGGTTTGAGTCCTCTCAAGACAAGACACACTATATGCTAACAACCCTCTCGTGGGCCCTTCTACCCCATTGGGAACTGCCCTAATCCCAAGGGTTTTCCACCTTGGGTCTCGCTGGGGATCTGTAGAATATAGGGGGTGGGGTGGCCACCACAATACCTCGTTACCCAACAACACATTTTTTTCATCTTCTAAGGAGATATCCCTGGCACCTATTCTTCGGTATGCTGCAAAAAACTACTCTAGAAAGTTCCGGACAGAAGCTCTACTCAGGTACTTCACATGTAAACCCTACCACAATTATTTCAAGTACAACACCTTCCCATTTTACAAATCATATTGTTATTACTTCTTATATTTTTGACAAAACAACAATGCTTGATAAATCTGAGAACTTGATTTCTAACCAATATGCTAACCATATTTAAATTTGTAGTATATATTCTATGATTTTACACATAATGAACCCATACACTGTTCCCTCTAGGGATAATATTAAGGTAGGTAATTCAAACAACCCCCCATGCTACCTCTAAAAGCATTAATGAAAAACCAAGAGCCCAAAAAGTACTAACAACCTCAGGATATCTTCTAAACATAATGGATCAAGAAACAAAAAAGGATTAAAAACTACAAATTTAGTTTAAAATGAAGATCCTCTTTTGTAATTGTTAGGGTATTGCCAAATCTTACACCTATTCTATTTTAAAAAGAATAATTAACACCAGCTATCCTATGGTTTTTGCAATTGATGAACCTAATGTTAAATTTTCATCTAAAAACCATCATTTGAGTCAACATCTTTATTCTCTTATTGGTTCCACAAAAAACACCTATGTTGATTCTCTTTGGATTTTTTGCACAATTACATCCTATATATTATCATTTTTAACATCTCAGAGCAAGCCATAACTTGTGATTTTGTTTTTTATGGAAGTCTTATTTTATGATCTTTTATTTATTCCAAGAATAGATATCAAGATAGAAGACCCCTCTAGGATACCCTTTCCTTCCTAGGTTTTGTATTAGCACACCTTGGTTTGTTTTTGGGGACTTTAATGCTATACTCAATTCCAGGGAGAAAATTGGTCCCTCGCATTTCATGATCTCCATGAGAGAATTTAAAACATTTTTTGAAGACAATAAACTTATCAAAATAAATATTACAGGTTCAAAAAACAATTGGTAATGAAAAAACTACAATATGGACATTTCTTCGAAATTGGACAGAGCCTTCACGAACGATTCTTCTTTAGATAAATGGGGAACTACCTCTAGCACCACCTTTCACAAGATCCACTCTGATCATAATCCTATTTTGGTTAATGTCTCCATCAAAATTTCAAAACTCTCTCTTCATTTTATGTTTAACAATGCTTGGTTCTATAACACTGAATGTACTGATATCATCAAGAATTTATGGATTTTCACAACATAATGAAATGATGCCTTTTCTTGTTTTGTCATGTTAAAATCTTTTAAACAAATACTCAATGGATGGTGTAACTCACATGCCAAAAAATTAACAATGAAATCATCCTTCTTGAGAATGAACTAAATCATCTTCAAAACATTAATACTAGATCTGATTTAAACATTAATTTGAATCATGAAATAAATATTTCAATAAATCTCAATTCCATGCTAAATTTTAAGGAGAAAATGAAGAAACAAGACTTCAAAGTAAAATGGTTATCTGTCATTGATAGAAACAATAAATTCTATAACTCTTTTTAATGATATAGGAAATCCTGTAGACCACTAGCCTCTCTAAAATATGGAGAATTTTTTTTAGAAAATGATGATGACATTGCTAATCATATTTTATCCTACATTTAATATATCTTTAATTACCCTAATAATAACAAGGACTTATTACCTAACATCATAGCAATGGTGGTCAACAATTATGACAACACCATTTTTCATAACATTCCTCTTGATCCTGAAATTAAGGATAGTATCATTAGTTGAAATATTGATAGTTCTCATAGTCCTAATGGATTCAATAATGGTTTCATTAAATAGTATTGGGACATTATCCAATTTTATGTTTGAATGTATGTAAAATATTTTTTCTCCAATGGTGTTCTCCCTTAGGGCCTTAATTTACAATTCCTCTCTATAATTCCAAAAGTTGACAATGCTTCGAAAATTCACTTTCTTAGGCCCATTTCTATCATTAACACTATTTAAAAAATTGAAAAAAAATAATTACTTATAGGCTTTCATCTATCACTGATAGAAGTTTCTCTAGGAATCAATTTGGGTTTCTTAAAGGAAGATCCATTCAAAAAATTATCTGTCTTTATTTATAATGTATTAACACCTTAAAAATGATATTAGAGTAGACAATTTTTCCATCAAACTAGACATCAAAAAATATTTTGATACCATGGTTTGGTGTTTTATATTTAATGTTCTTCATGCTTTTGGTTTTAATGATACCTTTATCTCTTCTATCAGAACACTGTTAATATCGGCCTCCATTTCCATCCTAATCAACGACTCCCCCAAGGTCTACTTCAAATTCCGAAAAGGTGTAAGATAATGTGACCACCTTTATTCCATCCTTTTCTCCATTGAAATATACTATATTATCCATTTGATCACTTGTATTGTTGATGAAAAGAAACTAAAGCTCATTCATGTATCGCAGAATTTTAATGCTCCCACCCACTTGTTGTATGACGACAATATAATTATTTTTCTCCAAGGTGATAAAAAAACATTAAAAACCTGAAAAATTATTTATCTCACATTGAGGAGATTTTTGGGCAAGCAATTAGCTGGAAAAAATATTCTATCATGTTTGAAAAAAAAATTCCCCTAACAAGAAGTGAAATACTATAAATGACCTATGTATTAAAGAGGGTTCTCCTCCTTTTATATACCTAGGTGTCCCCATTTTTTGGGGCCGACCAAAATCCAGTAATTTATCTACTATTTTTTACCAAGTGCATTAACAACTAACCTCTTGGAAGGGAAAATATCTTTCCATGGTCTATATAATATCTCTTTCCAAGTCTACTATTATTTCTAAATGGGTCTACTCTATAATGGTCTAAAAATGGCCTACTGGTGTAATAAAAAAATTAAATATCTCAACAATTCTTTTTGGATAGGTAGCATTGTGGAAAGTAAGATAGTGACCATCCCATAGTAAACATGTTTCAAACCAATTGATAAAGGAGGTATAGGCATAGAAAATTAGGAGTATTTCAATGAGGATCTTTAAGCCATGCTCACTTAGAATCTTCTCTACAATAAATATGACTGCATTGATTTTCTAAAAAATAGATTTATTCAAAAACTAAAGATAGGAAACTAAAACTCTCTCAACTCCTCTATCATACCATCCATAAAACAATCATTTTTCTCCATCAAGAACAACTCTAGGTGGACGTTTTCAAGAGACTCTTCCCTGAAATTTTGGTTGGATAACTAGACTCACACTCCTTTAATCTCTACAGTTCCTCCTAACGAAAGTCCTGTGAACAACAACCTTTCCATCAGAGATATTCTAAATTCCCAAAAATGATCATCTCTGAGACCACATTAAAAATGTCATTGAAAACAATCCTTTCCCTAACACTGATTACTTGTTAATTTGAGAGCCTTCACATATTGGTATGATGAGTTCTAAAAACATTTACAACCATTCATTTTGCAACACAAAAAGTGAATTTGGTCAGATAAAAAGCTTTGGAAAGACTTGGATCAAACCCTCTATATTTACTCTCATTTAGACCCTTTTTCACAATAGGATCACCACATATTAACGTCTGCAATTGTATGGTATTCAACTCTGCTCTAAATGTTGCCTCTACAATAAACATAGAGAAGATACCAAACATATATTTCTTTCTTGTGCCACTTATTCATTTCTTTGGAACTGTATTTTTGACATTTTTGACTACAGATGGTTGACTCATTTTCATACGTGAATATTCTTCGATCCAAAAAGGCCATTGCAATAACACGGTGAATGATTTTTTCATACTACGACATCTTCATGTTTATGGGAAATTCTTCCAACCCCACCATACCTTTGATATTTTCTGGTGTGCTCCTTTCCCTAGATGGATTATGACCAATGTGGATGGTGAATCCAAAGGCAATCCAGGTCCCATGGGCTGCAGTGCCATCTTCATGAGCCATCATGGTGAGATCCTCTGATGCTTTTATGTTAGCTATGGCATTGCTTCTTCGTTGGAGGTTGAGATGATGAGTATGGTTCATGTCATTTCTTTTTACAAGAAACATGGCTCGATAAAACTCTAGATTGAGAGCGACTCAACCAAAACTGTGAAAACAATATGGAATGGTTTGATACACCATGCGTGGCAGATCACCACCTATTGGATGGACCAGTCCAGCTTGTTTCTCAACATTAACATCATCATAAATCATATATATCATGAAGACAACATGGTTATTGATGGACTTTCCAACAAGGGATTAAACCAAGATATCACTTGTCTTGAGGAACTTCCTCCTAATTTTCTTCTCCTTCATAATAAGGATTTTTTTTATTTTCCATCTTTTAGAATTTTGTAAACTCTCTCTTTTATAATTATTATGACTAGGTTTTCTTGATAAAGAACCAACCTCTTCAAAAAAATATAAAATATTGTATTATGTATATATGACATGATCAGGTTGAATTAGTTGGTATAAAAGTATTTTTTTGATGATTGGGTTATAAATAATTTGAGTACAGATCTTAAAATGAGCTACATTGAACAAAAACGTGATTTAAGATGAACCTAAAATATAATAGGTTCAATTGAGATGTCATAATTTAGGACATATTTGGATCAATTTTACTTATCACAAGATTTATTACTTTAGTTATACTCACACAAACGTTTTTGGTTTCAATATGTGGCTGGAACAAAGAGGAATATTGTTAGCAATTACTATGATGGAAAATGGAATGATTACCATCATAGTAACCAAAAAGGACGGGTGCTGGGGTGAACAATATCATGACTATACTCACAAAAGTAACTCAAGATATGAAAAATAATTAAAAAATAGAACTCTTAAACACATAAATAATGGAACA
Source organism: Viscum album (assembly GCA_963277665.1). NCBI lineage: Eukaryota > Viridiplantae > Streptophyta > Magnoliopsida > Santalales > Viscaceae > Viscum > Viscum album. The sequence continues at coordinate 507,393,262 of OY728159.1, forward strand.
AGACTCCATTGTGTCCTTCATATGGAAATGAACACCCTCATTTAGTGGATCTTCAGATCAACTAATTTCCATGACGTTGATCAATGCAATACAAATGATTTTTTCCATTTTTGAGTTCTTAGATAATGAAATGGTTATTTTTTGAATTTATAGTGTTTTTGGTGAGGTGGATCAAGTATAGACCCTTACCAATAAAATAAGGCAAGTATAAGAAATTGAATTCATGGAATGGTAGGAATTTAAGGAGATAATTTCCAATAATTATTTTCCATAAACTATTCACACAATAATGGAGTGGGAATTACTAGAGTTGAAATAAATATAATATTAATCCATTGGTGACTATGAAAAATACATAATAAGACATTCAAGGTATGCTTCTAGTTTCATCATTGGCCTCGAATGAAAAATCAATCATTTCATTAGTGGATTGAAATAAATTCTCCCAAAGGATTTTTTTATAAGGGACTTGTAGCTATTAATGAATTTTTATTTTGTTCTCTAAATGTAGAATAAAAAAATGGAGAATACAATTATTATCATGGTTTAATGGAAAATAAGAATAAAATTTAGTTTCATGGAAATTATAATAATAAAACATATTAAGGAATAAATATTCATCATCTGATATGTTGAAGATGTGAGAAGAATCAAATTGAAATTTTCTAGAAGTAACAAGTAAATGATTAAAATTTGGAAGATATGGACATAAAGAACATGGATTTTCAAGGGATATGAAGAATAAAAATAAATATCCACCTAATGTACTATTTGTACATCAATGCTTCAATTATAGGTTGTATGGACATGATGCCAACAAGTTCACAAAACCCAATGTTAATGATTACAACTAATATCAGTAACCTCAAAAGACTTGGTTGAAATTAAATTCCTATACATTCAAAACTAATAAAGTGGTCCCTATAAATTATGTAGTGAAAAGTAAATTTATATTACAATGAAGAACTTACTTTTTTATTTTATTCTGGTTCTACCCACTACTTCACAGCTCAGATGCTTTTTAATATCATAAAATCACCTCCCTAACATCTATATTTTCAATTATTAATGAAAATTTATAGTGGTATAAATATTAAATCCAAATTATATATATTCTTCCGAGTATATTTTTGTGGTAATATAAATCTTGAAAATATTATTATTCTCCCTTTAGATTAATTTGAGTTAACATTGAGAATGATGTTTCTTTCTCTATATATAGTCTTTATTAATTATATAGATTGGGAATTCATAGTTCATATTAACAATCAACCTATAATTATATACAGATTCATGATACTATGTAATGAATACGAAAATTACTTCCATTAGATGGGTCATAATACCCATTCATTAAAGGTATTTTCCTAAAATGGTTACAGATACACTAAATATTTTGGAAATTCTAATTTTGAATGAATATTTTGATGTTTTCTTGATCATATACCTAGTCACACCCAAGATTGTGATGTTTAGATTTCTATTGAACTCATTAATATTGTTATGAATTTATTAAGGACTCCATATAGAATGACCATTGTTGTATTAGAGGAATTAATGAATAAACTCCATTAAAACGTGGATAAGGGTTTTATACTCCAAATTGATTCACTATGGGGTGAACTTGTTATATTTTTATGAATAAATAAATATAAATGCATCTTTATTTTTATTATTAGGAACCTCACAATTTCATGATCATGTGTAATTATCCACTACCCTGTATTGATGAATTTTTGAATAAAATATAAAGGTCACAATACTTTTAAAAGATTAATTCTTAATCTATATATCATAAATTAAAGGTTAAAAGAGAGGAAGTACCTAAGACAAACATTAATACAAGTATGGACACTATGAATTCAATGTGATTCTATTCGAACTTATAAATACATTCACCATCTTCCAAGATATCATTAATCGAGTATATAATTATTGTATTGATTAGGTTTTAGTTTTATTTATTGATTATATTCACATTTATTTTCAGAAAAAAATAATATAAGAAAGGTAATTGATTATTGTATTAGAGATCCTAAGAAAAGAGAAATTGTATTTCAAAATTTTCAATTATTAATTATAGTTATATAATGTATCACTTGTAGATCATGTAATAATATGTGAAGATATATCTATAGAACCTTAAAAGGTAGAGGTGACTAGAGAATGGATTTTTCCCTTAACTATAATGTTGATCCATAGTTTTCTTGTATTGGTTGAACATTATCGATACTTTTTGGGAAAATACTTTAGACTGTAAAAAAATAATAAACAACTAAACTCGAAACAGTGTCTAGTTCTTCTAGTTATATTGTTTTGATAATTGTTTTAAGGATCCTAAGGGATGATTGGTCATTTAACCTATAGTAATAGTAACATACCTTTGAGAAGTGGTTATGATATATACTGATGCTTCAAAGAATGTATTAGGATGTGTCTTGATGTAAAATTACATGCTTGTAGGTCATGCCTCACTATAATTAAATATTCATGAGAAAATTTACATAAACCATTATTTGAGATAACAATGATAATATTTTCAATAAATATATATAGGAATTATCTATTAAGTGAAAAATGTGGAATATATGAAACTGCATCATAACCTAATGAATATTCTGATGTTCAAAATTGACAAGGATGGAATGGTAATATTTAGGAATTGCATATGTGGTCCATAAATACCATAATTGAAGTATAGTACTTTATATGATTCATGTAGATAATTATTATCTATCCATACTAGAAGAACAATGATATATAGAGATATAAAGGAGCAGTTTTTGTTGGAAAACATAAAAGGGAGAGATTATTGAGTATATATCATGAATTTTGGTTTTCCAACAAGTTAAGGTTGAACATTAGAGATCTTATAGGATGATGAAAAAATTTTACATACCTATATGGAAATGATATAATATAACCGTGGATATCATTTTAGGTCTTCTAAAGAAATATGAAGTCTATAAATACATTTGGAAATTACTTGTTTTCCATAAACCTTCAGTGCACTTCATTATAGATAAAGAATATTTCCCAATTGAGAAGACTCCCAATATATACATAAATAAACTGGTAATTCTATCCGGAGATCCAATATTAATTTTACCCCATATATATTTGAGGTTTAACTTGGATTTGAAGAGAATTATTAAACAATTATTATATATAGAGCCATGATTTCATACTTCTTATCATCCTTACACAAATTTCCATTTTAAAAGGAACATTAAAACTCTATTATATATGATGAGATCATATTAAATGGATTTAAAATGTGGTTGGGATATACATATTCCCCTAGTACAGTTCTCATATAACATCAGTTTATACTATAGTATTAAAATGGATCAATATTAGGCTATGTATGGGAAGTGGTGTAGAAATACAACACTTTGGGATGAAGGTAAGGAGTATAAGATGATATAAATGGATCTTTGTCATGAAATGTTAAAGAATATTTAATAAATTTAATGATACATAAAAACTATAAAAATTAAACATAAGAGTTGTGCTTATAATCATTTATGAGATTTGGAATTTAAAGTTAGAGAAAAGGTATTCCTCAAAATATCAAAATGGAAGAGGGTTACAAGATTCATGAATATGGGAATGTTAAGACCTAAATAAATTACTTCATTAAAAATACTAGATCAAGTGGGGAAGATAACTTACTATCTCAACATCCACCAGATACATTCAAAGTTCATGACGTGTTCCATGTATCCCTTTTGAGGATGTAAATATTTGACCCTTCAGATGTACTAAAATCATAGGTAGTAAAACTAAAACATGATCTCTCTTATGAGTAAAAAACAATAGAAATCATATATCATAGAGATATAGTAATGGGAAAAAAGACCACTCACTATATTAATGATCTTTAGAGGGGTCATAACTTTCAAGGGTCAAATTATTTTAATGGGTGATAATTTAACACACAGATATTTTAAGTCTATATTATCATTCAAATAAATACTAAAGTTAAAGTATTTTTTAAAATTCAACACTGATCCAAAATGAACCAATATATGTTTTATAGAGATAAAATAATAAAATTAAATATAAAAAATAATATACTATGATAATGAAATATGATACATTAATATTAAAACTATAAGTGGGATAAAACTATAATTCCACAAATACCATGAACATGAAATAATTATCCTTAAAGACTATATCATTGATTATAAATATATATTATAGAAAAATAATTTGAAATACAATATTTGAAATATGAATGTTATATAAATAGATGTTTTCTATACAATATTCTGACATATGGTCGTTGGGTATATGACTGTTGGACATATGGCCGTTGGAAATATGGCTATTGGATATATATATATATATGTTAGAAATATGGTAATTTTATATACTCACATCCAATAATAACATTAATGTTTTGTAATTTGTTTTAAAAATAAAAGTAATATAGTACATAAATATTAAATAATCATAGAATGTAAGAAAATTTATTAATTGACATATTTTATTATAAAATATTTATTTTCATCCTTTAATATCATTTTGGTTGTTATTGTTATTTTTTAAGTAAAGATTTTATGTTTTTAAAATTGAATGAAATATTATAATACCAGATTTGTTGATAATATTAAATGACTAAAAGATAAATAATTTTAAATTGTTATGGAAAAAATTTAATACTAAAAAATTTATTTTTTTAAAATTATTATTATTTTTATGTGGTGCAGATTTTCATCTTAATAAATAAAATTGATCACTTTTAAATGATGATTGAAATAAATTTTAATGATAAAATGCATAATATATATATATTAACACTCATTTAATTATTAATTGACATGAAATAATATTAAAAACAATTTAAGTTATAAAAATTTATTTTAATATAATAATAGTTTATATATATATTTTAAATTTTCATTTAAGATTAACATTTATTTATTTGGAAATTATATAAGAATAAATTGATTAAAAATTTTATTCATTATTTTTGAACTATTTAATAGGTAAAATTTTATTGTTTGGAAAAAAATAAGTTACTTGGATGAATATTGCATGACATTGAGAAACTAGAAAAAATATAAAATAAAATATCTATTTAAAAATATGTATAAAAATTTTAAATAAAATAAAATTTTATAATGAAGATAATATCATGACTTATTTTTTTCCACTCTTGGTACCACTTGTATGTTTAAAATGATTATCCTTAAAAAATAAGTAACATGGTGTAGCAAAAATTCCACCCAAAACCTACTATTAATAGACCTCTCCACCACCACTTACAAACCACTCAAAACCTTCAATAATATATTGAATACTTGGATATATTTTATATCTTAAATTCTTCTTTGTTTTTGGATTAATTTTATTCCAAATAAGGAGTCATAAAACCGTTATTCTAAAAGAGCCCATTTTGGGAGGGAGTGAATTCATCAAAGTAAGTATCCAATTTCGTATTTGACTTTTTCATTTATCTAATCATATAAAATAACTATAAATCTCATTATATACTCTAATAATGTTCTATTTTTATCATAATATTTTTAAAGTGGAGATACATTTGTATTACTCTAAACTCCAACTCATTTCATTAGTATAACATGTTCTTGATTGCATTAGTTAAACCACCCACCAAAAAGATTCTATAACAACATCATCATTTTCATCATAAAAAAGAATCATAACATTAATACTATTAAGACATGATATTAGAATGTAATAAAAGTTTTTAATATGGTTTTCAAATGGTGGCATGAAAATGAATGGTCATTATATAGTAACTTTTTGTTATTAGTAAATTACTAGAAACATTCTCATCATTGATTCCATTCTCATTATCCAAACCAATAAGTTCCATCAAATGAATATAGGAAAAATAAATCTTCTAATTATAGTTATTACACTATTTTGAATAATTTGGTAATTATGAACATGTTAGGAAAGAATAAAAAATTGATACATCCATTACAAACATGTATGAAATTATCAAAATTACTAAAATATGATGATTAGAAAAGATAAAAACAATATAATATATAGGTAATAAACAATTATAACTTAATATTATAAAAGGTAATTTATATGAACAACGTTATTAAATAAGTGATTAATATTTTTATATTTATTAAACAGTTGGTTAAAGTACCTTCTTGGAATTTAAGAGTAAACTAAACTGGTTCTTTCTAATCTCTCATTTATTTGGAGATTGTTTGTGACTAAATATAACATTTGAGAAACTTTTATGTTCTATATCTATAAAAAAGAATATATTCTCCTCTCCTCTAGTTAGTTTTTACATGTTTTAATAAAATTTATCATATCTTTGGTTCACAATTCAATAAAAGGGTTTCCTGTAAGTGGGGATGACCTTATCTCATCTTTTTTTCTCACGAATCTTTCACCTTTACATCCACATTCATTATATTTTCTATTGATATCATTATAAATTATTTTATGATAGATTAAATTAATTTTATATTTAGTTAGAGTTTAATTATGAAATTTGGAAAATAATATATTTTTAATGTTATTCAGATGAGTCATTTTCTATTAGTATTTTTTAAAAATTTTCAGAAGAATGTGTTTCAATTGTATTCCGACAAACACCTTATGCCATTATCGTCTTATGTTTTCATTATAAATATTCATTTACATGTTTTATTTTTTTCCAATGTAATTTCCATTCTCATATTTTTATAAATTACTTCCACTAAAACAAAATTCATTAAATACATAATGTGGATTTCTTCTTATTTTCCAAAGATTTATTTTAATACCCCTACAAACTATTTTTGGTCTATGTCAACATCCTAAAATTTTTCTTAAGATTCAATAGATATATTCTTTAATGATTACATCCAAAATCCCTCTATGTGTGTCTTATGTTTATGTATTGTGAAAATATTAATTTATCATGTTTATTTCTCATAGGTTTATTAAAATATTATGCGATTATGAACATTTTCATGTAAATAAAATAGAAATAAATAGGGGTTATCATTATGTAATGGGTTGTTTCATTATAAACGTCAAATTAATTGGGTATATTTTATATCTCATGAACTTAGTATGGGACACGGTTGGTTACCCCATGTCCAAAATGTACTGCGTCATTTATGGTAATCCCTGATCAACTTTGTTATGAGTTGGTAGTTATCATAGTTTATTATGATATGAAAGACTTGGTTTTTAATCTTAATATATGTTATAACTTTAATGAATTTATTTGTACCAGATTATTATGTTAAAAATGTAACTATGTAATGTTCTCATTAATCATGGTTATTGACTCATATATTCACACTCTTTAGAATCATGTTTTATGTTATAACCAAATCTCAATGTCATGATTCAAGATTTAAGATCCATTTTTTATTAGATATGATTTCTTTATGATATGTTTATATAACTTTATTATGGTTTCATACTTATATGTTTATCTCATGCTCAAAAATGACCTTAAATTGGTATCTCTTATGTTAACCCCTTTCTAAGTTTCATATCTCACCCTTTCTTATGAAAAAATCTGTAGTTTCATTATAAATCACGATAGTTGAGTATGTTGTAACTGTAATAGTAGGTAATGATTTGGTATGGTAGACTGGATTTCTGGATAAAATAAAAATAAGATAAGTGAACACAATTATATACTAATAATATTTATGGTTTAGTTTACTTGGCCATGAAATTTAAATTATACTCATTTAAAAATAACATTGAACTAAAATACCACTTCATCTAGAAACTTGTGAAAGATAGTGTGTTGGAACTGAAAAAGGTTAGAGGAAATTATAATCTTCTTAATATACTAATTAAAATTATATATTAGGAAATTCTAAAGCATTATTATTCTTTAGTGGGGCTTGGATCTTACAGTTATTTGGATCTATGATTATTTGAAGAACATAAAGAAGTGAACTAAATAAGTGAGTTTTGTATCAGAGTACATGTGACCTGAAAGTACATGGTGATGATTCCTAAAAATTATTCTCAATTTGAAAATTGGTAGTCTTCCTGTGTGAAGCCATTTTGTATAAAATTATTGTTTTTTATAAAGTATTAAATTATATAGCTTCATATTATAGACTATTTATAGTGTGTTTTATGAACATAATTTCAACAATTGGCAGTATTAGTGATGGTGAATCTAATTAATGAAAGTGATAAAGTTAGAAGACGAGTTTAGGAAGCTTGTAACTAATGTATGTGAACATATATTAAAAGAAATAATGTATTTTTTGTAGTTATAATTAAAATAAAATTATTATGATATGTAAAATTAAATCGATATGAGTTTATGAAAGTTTATAATACACTTTAGAATAACCTATTAATGAGGATATTGCCTTTGACTATGTTGAAGGATGAATGTGAATATTTGATTTTATTATAATTATCTCCATGGATTTAATCTGGTGGTGGAACTATCATTACCAAAAATTAGCTACTTTAATTATTATATGGATCTATTTATCTAAAGAATTACATGAATTAGATCTATAATTTTATTATCATATTCTTTAGAGTTTGTTTTTTCCATTGTAACACCTTTATTACTCTTCATGTGATGTTTTTATTTCCCATAGACTAGGAAATAATATGAAAAACATAAACCCTTCTTCCCTTGGTTATTTGGTTTACATTTTTTCAATACATATTCCATTTGAGTTGTAGATTGAGAATGTATGAGAGTGTAAAAACTTGAGTGGATGAGGTGTCTGGCTTTGTTCCATGGATTCTCGGTTTCAAATACACATTTTTGTGTAATTTATATCTTTTAATCCCTACAGAATCCTTGTTCCATAATTGAGATTTTAAGGTTGTATTTTTTGAAAGATACAAAATTTGGGGTAACAGTAATTTATCCATCCAAGTAATTTAATATTAAAACCTTCACAAAAAACTACATCATCTTTGATCCTTTATGAATAGGTATAATAACCCAATATCTCAAGAAACATACTAGGAAACTACATACCCACGTCAACCCAAAGATACCATACTTATGATTCACATTCATAAGAAATCCTTTAGATCCCATAATTGGGTTCCACTTGAGTAGGTTATCCCATATATTCCATATATTGTTTCCACATGGTCACATCATCATGGAGATTCTCAAATAGGGTGAATTTTTTTTCCAATCCTCTATATTCGGGTTTATATTCTCTGAATATTGTAAAAATGTGTGACATTTCATTTAGATTCCCAAACCTATGCACCACTTCACCCAGGACTCTATACTACGGTGACACTTTACCCATGCTTCTTACTAGACTTCCACCTCAACAAAGACCCATGCATAAATTCCACTTTATCCTAGTTCTAAATCATGGGTTCCTACCAACCCAAACCTCATATATGTCCTCCTAATATACATTACTGGGTTCTTCACACTATAATTTTCTTCTTACATTATATATTATTTTGATAATAGATCTTTACCATTTTTATTCTATAACCAATAGGACCCCCATATTGTTAACCATATTTTATTCAATTGATAAATAGGGTCCTTTTTATTAGGTTATTGGAAAAAAACCTCTTAGATCAAGATGCTAGTCCTAGATATCACATATCAAGTATCTTGTCATCCTTCAAGCACCAAATGGTCTTCTTTGGTCCATTAAATGATCTATACATATCATGAAACTAAAATATAATATAACATATAGACACTCCTCACTAAGTATTATCCCTAAGAGATGTGGACTACCCCAAATTAGAGGTCTATATGAGCCTATTATTCATTCCTTTCTTAATTATAAAACAATAGTTGGTGGAGACACAGATAGGCATATAATTAGGTGAAATCTACAAATTTTTGTCACCATTCCAAATCCGTTGTGATTATAGTCTTCTTTACTTAATCTAATTATCAACATACTGGATATTGACATACATATGGGCCACTTTCTAGGTGTAATAAGGTTCTCTAAATCGATACTTCTGGACATGGTTCTAAAAACACATAATTTCCACTAATTCATTGATAAGTGTGATGAACCATGATAAACACATCCTCATTTAACATATTTTCAATAAGTTGAACATTATATATCACAAAAAATCTAAAAATCCCACAAATGGAAGGTCTAGTTTCATTGGGGGCTAGATATATGTGAAAATTATTTTATAATTCCTATAAAAATTTCTCCACCATAATATTTATTATAAAACATCATATTATATTTTGGGGAAATACATACTATATATGGTGAACTAGATATCCCTATAATGGAATACATATAATAGATCATAATAGTGAGTGAACATATATAAATTTATAGGCATGACATGATATCAAAAAGATAATGACCATAAATATAGAATCATGAAATAAGTGAATTATATCATAACTTATTTTAATTATAAATATAGGGAAAAATATAAATATTTTCATCATAAGAATAATTCAAGGCTCATTTCCATGAAAATATATCATAGAGTTTTAGTTTGAATGCCTATACACCATACATTGTATCAAATCATATAAAAATATCAACCAATGGATTAGAGAGATATTTTATTATAAGACCCCCAATTACCTAATGCAATCAATAAATAATATTTCCACATGATTTTAATCATCATATGGTAAAAAACCTTGAAACAAAAAGGGGTTTCATAACATTATTGAATGGTATCCCATATTAAACCATTTCTAAATTCATCAATAATCATAGGAGGCTAACTTATGGGAATTGAATGGATATAAAATGTTATTAGGTAACCTTTTAGGTAAATACCTTTCAATTAATAAGATTATATATATAATATTTACACCATATAGACAAAGGGAATACAATTTTGTCAATTATTTTCATAATTAATCAATATATGTGTATATAGGTTAACACCTTTTAATCTATGAAATGTGACTTAATGAATTCTAGGAGGAAATTTATTTGAAGAAAAAAATGATGTTTATAAATAGTGGATGATCATGTTAGACAAACCTACAATGGATCATTTCTCTTAGAGAGATGAAAATATAAGATGTGTAAAAAATTATTTTTGTAAAAAAAAATTCATAACATCATTGTAAAAAGAAATTATCTTATAGTTTCTTGAATTTTTTTAAGATAATGATGATAAATATTATTTAAATATTACAATAAAATAAATCATAACTATAAGTAATTTAAAATAAATATATCGTATGTAAATAAATGTCGAGTAGAATAGAAAAATATAAGAATAAATGAAATCCAATCTTTATATTTTAAAATAAATTTATAGAAACCCACATATTTAAAAGGATGATAAAATTTAGTTTGAAATTTTTTATGGTTAAATATAAGGATCACATGAGATAAAAAAATTTTTTTTAACAAAAAATAAATAGGAGCATTGGAAGGATGGGGAAATATTGAGATAGATAAGAAAAAGAGATCCGAAATGATGAGTATTAGTCCAAATAATGAGATAAATTTTAAGAATAAATCATCCAAAAAATAAGTTTTTTATTTTAAATATGTGATTTACCATAATGAAAAAATAGTATTTACCCTAAAAAATACATAAATTATTTAATAATTTAACTTATAAAATAATATTCATGAATGGTAGGTCAAGACCAAATGGGGAAGAAAATTATGTCAACTAGATAATTATGACTTTGATATCTTATGAATGAGAAACCCATAAATCTAGAAAATGAGATGAATTTTTAAATAGATTACATGTAATGAACATTTTAATAATAATACATCCAATGGAAATATTTAAATGAAAAAAAGGTAAAAATAGCGAATACAAATATTATCCCAATGAAGAAAATTTAGGATCAATAAATTCTTACCCCAGGTACTAATTGACTCTCCGCCAGCATTTAACATCATGAAAAATAAAATCAAATTTACTAAAAAAATTATTACAATACTTTTTAATAAATAAATAAATTAATATATATTCCATTTTAAACAGTAAATTTATTTTCAAGAGTTATTCATTTAGTAAATATTTTTATCTTATGGCGGTTACTTGAAGTGGTTTGGTCAATTTCAATAAATATTCCCCAGTATATTTAATACAGCCCAATAGGTCATAAAATTACTTCATAATATGTATAAATTTTGAGTTTTAGGAATTTTAATATTCCTTTTAGAAAAAAATTTATATGGTTTCATAGGTTCTCCCTAAATATACTCTAATTATGAATGGTTCCCTGATTTGATCATTTAGTGTGATTAAAATTACTATCACCATTTATGTTTAATATCACTTTTAAAATTTCTGATATTTTAATTAAATAATATTTACAGTTTCATAAATATAAATTTTATATATTAAATATATTTTTGAATACATACAAGTTAGGATGTTATGGAGAACAAAATAATTCATTTATGGGGAGGAGGTAGTCTATACGTACACACAAAAAACATTTTCATTTTCCATAAAAAATGAGGGGTTGAAATGTTATAATTTATCATTTAATAATAATAATAATGTTATAAATATCATAGTGTTTAATTAAATAACCATTTAAATCATCTATGTAAGGACATTATGAAAAAAGAGACCACACCATTCATAGAGGTGGTTGTCCACACGTTTACATGATGAAATATTCCTTTCTCAAATGGTTGGGGAGGAACGAAAAAATGGATATATCCTTAGTATAATAACACTGAATAATATTAATAATATTAATTTTATAGTGACATCATGTATAGAATATATTTTTGGGTGTATTTTAAGAAATAGATTAAGAGATATCGATTGAGAAAATTACATATCCCTTTGGATGTTAACCCATGGGTAACACCTTAAAGATCGTTATCATGGTATATTGGAAAGTCAAAATATTCCAAGGAATGGGTAGAGATTTTAGGTTATTGTAGGGAATATTTTTGGTTGATAAATTTTTTATAATAAGTGGATAAATGGATCAGAGAAGGGTGGTGTCTATATGTTAGGGGATTGACATTTTTGTAATAATATAAAAGGAAAATTCACTATTCAAGAGTCAAGTGGATTCAGTAATGGACAATAAAGGACTAGGAAAATTATAATGTAAATAAATCATCAAAAACTCATTTTCATGAATGTTTTAACATGTTTTTTAAGTATTTTACTCTTATATTTTTCACGCATACCATTTTTAGATTTTATAGTGGTAACTAATTTTTAACTAAGTAATTTACTTTTAATGCCAATAAATAAAGTTATCATTGATATAAAATTTATATCTAATGATTCCAAACAAGAAATAAATTTTTTCAAATAAATTTCCAAGAATTAGAAAATTTAATTTTAATTTTATTGTACATAACATGTAAAAACATGCCTCTAAAAAACAAGTATTTTTACGTATAACAATTATGTTTATGATAAAATTATAAATTTTATATTTTAAATCAAATTAATTATTATATTATAAGAAAAATAATATTTATATGGAATAATAATAAATGTAAAATATATTTATGCCATATGAAATAAAAATAAAAATTAAAATATGTGAAACATTTTTTTATTAGAATAAAAGATAACATAAGTTTTAAAATATTAAAAATGGGTTTTATTAACTAAAAATAGTAATTTATAATAATAATTGTACCCCTTAAAAAATTTGATGTTATGATTTTTATATAAATGTTTTAATTCATCCATAGATCATGATACGGTAAAAAATGAAGCAATATTAATAAAAAAACTATATTTTTCACTATTCACATAAACATCAATCTTTTCCAAAAAATCAGAAAAATTAACTATATGTTAATTTTGACATGATTAATTAAAAACATAATTTCATTTAATCAAATTAAAATTCTATAATTTCATTTTTTTTCTTATAAAATGAAATGAAATTGTAAAAGAAAACTATTTTTATTGAAAATTTAAGTTTTAAACTATAAATGTTGTTAATCTTATTACATATAATTATCCTAATATATAAGTGTTATTATATTAGATTTAAATATTAATTATCATTATAATCATTCTCTAATAGTGATTAATTAAATTTCTTAGGTAAAATAGATGTTATATTATGATTATTTGTTTGAGAAATATCCCCTTTAATGTTTAATAATTTTAGTCATATTTAATTAATTATTTTCTTTCTAACCATTATATTTAATCAATACATCAATTTTTATTTTAAAATATAAATGTTAAGTGAATTTTAATATATATGTTTTCATAATAAATAAATTTATTATCTTTGTATTTACATGAGGTCTTATTGTTATTGTAATTTTCTTATTGATGTTTCAAATCATATTTCATTATTTTAATATGGTACGTCATAGTCCATTTTAGTTTGGTATTTTGTGTGATTCAAGATATTGAACACATTATATTTATTTAAAGAGAATATATATATTAAAATATTGAGGTGTTATAAGTATGTCTCGACTATATTCTCCATGATGTTCTCATCATTACCCCATCAACGAGACATACATATTATTGACTTCATTTCAAATGTTATTCTCAACAATATCATCTCCTGTTTTATCTAATAAATAATTGGATGAACCAGAAAATAATTATCATGTATAAGGCCCCAAAAACAATTTCTAGGAACCTTTCACCTTCTAGTACTGACTTCATGAATTTAAAATTCATAACATATAGTCTATTGCATACAATGTTAAACCCATTAGAATAGTTCCTGGATTAATGACCTTTAAAGGGCCATATTGATCCTTGATACATGACCATAAAAGGAATGATGTGTCTCATTAATCAGAATTGAACCACTCATGTTATGATTCCATTATGAGGAATATATAAGAAACCCCTGTCATGGGCCTAATCCCAATTCCACAATACCCACCACCACCCTAGGAGGTGATAAATTAATGAGTTCGCACCTATGATGATATAAAATTTATTCCTTTTCATCTTATTCATATTTCATATACATTCATTTTATTTTATTAAAATTAATATCATGGTGGTTAGGATATAAACCACATTATAATTAGTGAGCATGAGATAAATAGAGAACATATGATACATACTGATGCTTACATTAATGCACGGTAACAATTAATCACTCTCACTAGCAAGGTAACAAATATTATTATTGGGAAGGATTTTATAAATATTTATTAAACTGATAAAAGTATCACAGACTATAAAATAATATCATTTAAGGGATGAACCAACCTTCCATTCTCTCCAATAATACACATTCTAAAATTTCAATTTCTTATGAACTAGAGACTTCCTGGCATTGGATTGTAGTATTTCAATGAATCAAAACCAATATAAAATACTTTACACATGGGAATTATTCATTGAAAATACATTTAATCTTAATTATGTAATGAAATGTTCTTTATTTTTTGTTATTTTGTCCTTCATACCACCCACTGAATCCAAATGAAATCATTAAATTCACCATCACATATTAATCTCCATTGATAGACTAGTGGAATATATGAGTAATCTCATGTTTCTATATATCACCAATTAATGAAACAAATGCCTCATCCATACTAAATGTTTTGGCCCTAAATCACAGACATACACTATAACCAACCTCCCACCTTTAGTAAAAATTACAGAATTCCCTAGTATAAGAGTACTATATTAATGGATCTGTACCGACTCCGGAGGAATCTCTTGAAATAATTTATGAGAAAATTCATATAATACATCCTATTAATGAATATATGTAATAAATAACGTGTAACTTATTTATACATCGAACCAATTTTATTTTCTCTCTTAAATTCATGAAAACACTTACCTCTCTTATCATAGGTAGGTGGAGGAGGGTGTTGAAAATATCTACACTACTAATCATGAGTTTTTTAAGAGGGATTCTACCAGCTACAATCATCACTAGTACTGTAAGACCCATACCCTAATGAATATACTTAGAAGATCACCCTAAATATCCAATCCTTGAATACCTGAATAAGGAATCATCAGAGGAGGGGCCTTCGAGGGATGACATATAAGAAAATCTAGGATCATGTTCATATCCTCATTCATTCATATGAAGTATCCCAACATATTCAAATGAAAACTCAAGAGAATGAATATATCTACATTACCCTCAATAATCAGAATGTTTTTTTGGTATAATATGAATTCTTTTAGATAAGTCTCATATTAGTGTTCCTATCATCGTCTATGAATCATTTAAGAATATATTTATGAAAACTGAGCATCCAAAATGGTGGGATCCTACTCATATACATGAGAAATATCATATCCCTATTCCCATCATCACCTAGGAGTCCCAATGAAAGATTGTAATGAACTTAAAGGGTCATGATCATATCCTTATTTGCATCAACATTCGATAGGCCCACCGATATATTTCAATGGAAGAACATGATAAGGCTCATATTCCTATTCATGTCAAAACTCAGTAAGTCTGTTAGCATATTCGGATAAAAACCATGAATCCACCTTGAAGGGATCCCACTGATGAATTTTGTTTTCCATATCTTATGACCTCAATCATGATTTATGTTCTAACCCTAGTCTCCCAAATGATAATGTTTTGGATAAGGTTTCTCTATGGTAAATCTAAAATTAATGAGTAATATCATATCATTGACCATATCAACACCGAAATCCAAGAGTCTTATTAGAATATTCAAATACATTCCTAATAATCTACCAACTTTAAAACAACATGGGATGGTATCGATGGAAACGAAGGGCCTATCTATGGTTAGATATAATTTATCTTTGGAACTCCTCCCTATGGAATCTATCATGGATTTCCTCACCATGAAACCTAATAAATAAACCATATAGGTTTACCCAATTTAAATATGATGACAATCCCTAGAGTTCCTCCATATAGTGCAGTATATAGGGATCCTACCCATATTATTAAGATTGATTGTAAATGAGGATCTACCATTTCTAAGTCATAAAAATGATAAAAAAGAGTCCCTACATGTGCTTAAAAAGTAATAAATCTAGAGGTCCCCCATAAACTATACGTTGTAGAGTACCCCTATATGACAAAGAAAACAATATAAGTTGATGTCCTCAACTAGATAGATAATCTGAAATCAATAACCATGGAGGTCCTCCCCATGGTTCTCATTGTGAAGGACCTACTAATAATGATTCATCTTCTCAATATGATGGCCCTCCCCATGTAAATTTTTATAGCATCCCACCTTTTTATCACATAATCTTTCATTACATTATACAAAACTGAGGATCTTTAAGGTTTAGTGTCTTGGAAACCAGGAACATAATACATGAAAACAACATAAAAAATTCTTCTTAAACACTTGAAAGGATTCTCCTTAAGTTCATCCTAGGTTCATTACAGCATCTCATAACCTGGGGACATACATCAAAAGAAAGGGTGAGAAGAAGGCCCAGAAAGGGAAACAAGCGAAACATTTTACATATGAACTTGAGATACATCAATAAAGTCATGAAAAGAACTTTAAGGCATGAGAATGAAATAATGAGGCATATAATAATAAACATAACATTTTTCATAACATGAATATGTGGCTACAACATTTAATATTTATAATCATTTCGTTTCACCAAGGTCCATCCCCAAGGTGTCATTAAAAATTACTAAGGTTATTCACCAAGGTATCAGTCTAAAAAGTCATCTCTAGAGATTAAGTCTTTACCCAATGCATTGGAGCGCTATCTGGGCGCACCCTTGACATGTCTTTATTATCATGTGAGCCACATATATCATAATCAATAATTTCATAAACAACCCATATATCATAAATGAAATGGGTTTCATTTCATAATCATAACGTTTTAAAAACTGCTTTAAAGACATGATCTTTATGTCACTTTAAACCCACAGAAAAGGGAAAGCGGGTTTCATGTATGTAAATCCCAGAATTTAAAACAGAAAATTTTGATATATATGTGAATACCCCTGTAGAAATAAGAGCTTTGAGTATTCACTTAATAACATAAAATAATTTTCAGATAAAGAGGGAGGCATTTTGAGACGAAAACTATGCAGCATAACGTCTATGATACATGTTTTTAGAAAACATTGAAAAGAGAGGGGACATGGGTCACCCACTCAAAAAAGATACATAAAACAGTAGGGGAAAAGAATATAAATTATTTAAGAACATGGTAATGAAAGTTGAATGATATACCATATGAAATGAAGAACTTGAAAGGAAGACAAAAAAATTAAGATTTCTCTTATGAGAAGTTGGCAGCCTGACGACGTTACTTAAAACTTCCAGAGATAGATTGATGAGATCAAATAGGGTATCTCATCATATGAACATAAATGATAAGTATGATAGATATAGAGATCATACCCCAACATAATAAAAATAAACTTGAAATACTTGACATGAAAATAGACACTACTAGAAATAGCAGTTTTAGCGACCGCCAAAAGCGGTCGCTAAAAGGATTTAGCGACCGCCCAGCGACCGCTTTTGGCGGTCGTTGTTGCTTCGTCGGTAAAGCCCTTTAGCGACCGCCAATGGCGGTCGCTACTGTTTCACATCAAGGAAACAGGCGCATGCGGGTCTCCTCTTGTCTCGCGGCATATTGCAGGGACACAGACCTTCCCCACCGGCTATGGCGGACACACGGCGGCCGGTGGGCGGTGCGTGCGGCGGCGTGCAGGAGCGTGTGGCGGGAGTGTGCGGCGGCGGTGGCATGGGGCGGCGGTCACGAGGGAAGAATCATCCGACATAATGAGGTGGCGTGTGGGAGCATGCGGCGACGTGCGGCGTCGTGGGGCGGCGTGCGGCGGTGACTATTTGCAGCGGCAAAAGTATAGGAGGGAAAGAAGAAGAAGCGCGCGCGGGAAAAAAATCGCGCTGGAATTTTAGTTTCGTATTAGCGACCGCCATTGGCGGTCGCTAATACCTTCTTTAGAGACCGCTAATGGCGGTCGCTCGCTTCAGCAGGCGCAAAAACCAGAATTTTTAGTAGTGATATCTTGAAAACGAGAAGGGTGAAAGAACCCCTTAGGAATTCGGCAGCCTAACAACGTCACTTAAACATCAACAAAAATGAATTGATGAGATAAAATAGGGTCTCTCATCATGTGAACATAAAAGATAAGTATGATATATTTAGATATCATACCCCAAAATAATAAAAAGGAACTTGAAATACTTGACATGAAAATAGATCTTGAAAACGAGAAGGGTGAAAGAATCCCTTAAAAATTTAGCAGCCTAACGGCGCCACTTAAAACTTCAAAATACTGAATTAAAGAGACAAAATAGGGTCTCTCATCATATGAACATAAAATATCTGTATGATAGATTTATAGATCATACCCCCACATGATAAAAAGTAACTTTCAAGACATGACATGGAATTAGAACTTTGAAAAAGGGGAAAGGTGAAAGAACCACTTAAAAATTCGGCAGCCTAACGACGCCACTTAAAACATCAAAATACTGAATTGAAGAGATCAAATGAGGTCTCTCATCATATGATCATAAAATATCAGTATGATAAATTTATAGATCATACCCCAACATAATAAAAAGTAACTTGAAATAATTTACATTAAAATAGATCTTGAAAAATGAGAAGGGAGAAAGAATCTGTTACAGAAATTTCGGCAGACTAACGGCGCCACTTAAAACATCATAAAACGAAATAATGAGATTAAGAGGGGATCTATAATTATATGAATATGAAAATGTAAGTAAGAGGAGTATAAAAGAACATCATTTAACATAATAACATGGATCATAAAAGAAATGACATAAAAGAGATTTCTTGAAAAGAAAGAGAGAGGTCAGATCCCTTACCTTAAAATCTAACTCTTAAAACTCAAAGGTTTGGACTTGAGGGCTTTGGGGCACCTTGGTAGGACACCTTGGGAGGTAAGGAGGCCAGAACTTCGTTGAGGATGGTTTTGGAGTTGAATGGATGAGAGGAGGGCTTGGTATTTATAGGGAAAGTGAGGGGACAAGGCATTAATGGCCAAGGGACACCTCACATGTGCTTTTCTCAAAACCATGTGCTCTCCCATGATATTTCCCATTAAGTTAGGCCACATGGGGCCCCCAATACAAATATCCAACACCTTAGGTCGGCCAACCCTTAAAATATCTCTTTACATCACCATGACACAGTTATGATGTCATTAAACATACTGAAACCCTAAAACTGTATTTTTACTATTTACTGAAAATTCAACTTTCTCAGAAAAATCCCAAAATTTCACATTAACCAAATATCAATTCTCTGATTCCAAAAATGAAATCCATTTTATAAAAATAAATTTCTAAATATTTTTAATTTTATTTTTAAATAAATACACTATTCCCCAAAAATTCATTTTTTTCAGAAAAAACCCCAAAAATTACCGTAACATAATATCAATGCTCTGAGTTCGAAAATGAAATCCATTTTATAAAAATAATTTTCTAAATAATTTTAATTTAATTTTTAATTAAAAAAACACTATTCACCCAAAAAAACCAATACTAGAATAATAATTTATGAAACTGTTATTTAACCATTTTATTGAATCACATTACTTAATCAAGGTGCCTAGATTATTTTAAAACTTTCTTTAAGTGAGATTACTTATCCATTTGGTCACATTACTAATCCTAAGCGTAAAATCACTATTCATAATTTACTATTCATCAAAAATCAAGTTGATGTTATTAGACTTTAAATTTCGTACTGAACATAATTGTAGAAGACCATTTTTTGAAAATCATTACACATTTTTTATTATTTAAGGTTTACATAAACATTTTTAAAATATCATTTTTCTAAAATTCATCAAAAATATGCACACTATATTTATCCGATCATTTTAAAATTCATAAACTTCATCATAAGAAGAAATCCCAATTTTTATTTAAAACAAAGGATTACACAAGGCAGTTATGGTCTCCTTACATAGCCCCTTATCACACCAGCATTGGACCTAAGTGTAAGGTGTTCTAAGGTGAGAGAATCTGAGGGAGGCTCGACCAACATCGCACGAGTAGTAATTTATATCAGTTTGAACTTCTCACGAAGGCGATCCCATTCTAGCTTCCCACGATGAAGTTCAGCTTGGGTTTGGTCCAGAGCAAAGCCCAGTGGTGCTACCTCCTTCCCAAGTTCTGTTAGATGGGCTTCGATCGGTCCAAGACTACTGGGTGAGGCCATCAAATCTTCTTTCTATATTAATTAACCAAGGTCACTTTTATTTAGAGACAAATATCGAATTGTTTAGTTTCCAGCGGTCATATTGACCGATGGTCATATAAAAGTCAAAACCCAACAGTTTCATTTTAATTATATTCATGTTATCCAATGAAATAGTTTTTTTGAGTATATATAAAAAAAATAAATTAAAATAACACACAAAATTAGGAAACAAGTTTTATTCAAAATTTCGGGTCGTTACAATCTTCCCCCCTTAAGAAATTGTATCCTCGCAATTTTTAAAACTGGGTTTTGAAATTTCATTGAAATTTTCACATCGGTAAAGGAATCAGTAAAACTATTACTTTAAAATAAATAAAGGGAAGTAAAAAGGTCACCCGAGTCAACCCATACTAGGATTCCATGAAGGAAAACATGGACATGGAAGAAAAAAAATGGGTAAAGTTCTGAGGGAGAGTGATAGAAAACATAATTAGGAGAAAGTTAACAATAAGAGAACCACAAACTTATGATGTGTGTAAACGGTCTTTGATTACCTAGTAGGAAACGTAAACCAACAATGTTTTTGTTTTACGTTCCATTTCATAATTTTGAGGAATTCATTTACTACATAGAACAAAAACATAAGAAAATATACCTACCTTCATGTAGATTTTCATCCTTTAATAAGTTTCTACCAAAACTAATCTTTTCTCCGAATGATGAGCATTCAAAACTACTTGGTCTCATTAAAAGCACAAGAATAATCTTCTAGAGAATCACATAATCAACAAAATATTAACTATCTATTTCTTCTATCTTTAAACATTATCCCAAAAACAAAAAGGGTAAGGTAAAACAACTCTTCAAGAAGAAAGAATCCCACAGGAATGGAAACTACTTTTAAATATTCAAAGTTCCATGGTACTACCCAATGTTCCTCATAGACCATTCCATAAATAATGGTCCTTAAGATTCTTCAAAATAAACCAAACTAATATTGAAACCCAAATACAAGAAGGATTTGATAACACAGTCTTCCAAAATAAACTTCATTTTTCATCTCCAAACAACTTCAACTACTCCTAACATCTTATAACAAAAGTAGCTAACCTAAAAATATTTTACCCAAGATAGGTTAATCATTCCCATAAGTAACCTAAATTACTATAAGTCCACCATAAATTCATCGATTCTTCAAAATATAATTCAACCTTACTCCTCAATGAAAATACCATAGTAACCTATTTACCTCGATCATATAGGGTCCCCAAAATAGTGGACGTCTTCCAAAATAATAATCATATTTTAATCCTCTAATCATCTCTGTCATATTAATATGGCAATCATCACATTTCATATCACATTGGTTTTGGGACATGTTCTTTCATTTCCCGCCATTAACTCCGAAAAGAAAGTACAATTAGGGGCTTGAATACTTAGCCAACAATCATGAAAAGGAACATAAAGCATATAAGGATAACTTGTAGAAGGAAAGTTTACCCTAACTTGTGATCCCCTAGGTTCCCATATAGGTTATCCATGATCATATATTCTTATGTGAATATTTATTTTATTTTATCTTTGTTCCTTTAACAATGGTTCATACTAATCATATGAATTTACCAAAGCATATCCCCCGGGAGTGTCGTAACCAAGAGTGCAGCAAGGCCCATTGTTGTGTACCAGTTCCCGTTTAAGTCTAGCTCAAAGTGGTGTTTTTGGGTTTTACCCCTATGTACATCTATGATAGAGCCACCTCTACCTGCTCATATCCAGACAAGGATGTATTTTCTTGGCAACCCATTACTCAATACTCACCAAAATACCAGGAATATGTCCTATATATAAACATTTCTATATGATTCTTCCTAAAGTTTTTATATCCTAATTTCCACAAAATAACTAAACAATACTTTGATACCAACTATAGCATCCCGCCTTTTTATCACATAATCTTTCATTACATTATACAAAACTGAGGATCTTTAAGGGTTAGTGTCTTGGAAACCAGGAATATAATACCTGAAAACAACATAAAACATTCTTCTTAAACACTTGAAATAATTCTCCTTAAGTTCATCCTAGGTTCATTACAGCATCTCATAACCTGGGGAAATACATCAAAAGAAAGAGTGAGCAGAAGGTCCAGTAAGGGAAACAAGCGAAACATTTTACATATGAACTTGAGATACATCAATAAAGTCATGAAAAGAAATTTAAGGCATGAGAATGAAATCATGAGGCATATCATAATAAAAATAACATTTTTCATAACTTGAAGATGTGGCTACAACATTTAATATTGAAAATCATTTCGTTTCACAAAGGTCCATCCCCAAGGTGTCATTAAAAATTACCAAGGTTATTCACCAAGGTATCAGTCTAAAAAGTCATCTCTAGAGATAAAGTCTTTACCCAATGCATTGGAGCTCTATCTGGGTGCACACATGACATGTATTTATTATCATGTAAGCCACATATATCATCATAAATAATTTCATAAAAAACCCATATATCATAAAGGAAATGGGTTTCATTTCATAATCATAACATTTTAAAAACTGCTTTAAAGACATGATCTTTATGTCACTTTAAACCCACGGAAAAAGGAAAGCGGGTTTCATGTATGTAAATCCCAGAATTTAAAATAGAACAGTTTGATATATATGTGAATACCCCTGTATAAATAATATCTTTGATTATTCAATTAATAACATAATATAATTTTGAGATAAAGAGGGAGGCATTTTGAGACGAAAATTATGCAGCATAACGTCTATGATACATGGTTTTAGAAAACATTGAAAAGAGAGGGGACATGGGTCACCCACTAAAAAATGATACATAAAACAGTAGGGGAACAAAATATAACTTATTTGAGAACATGTTAATGAAATTTAAATGATATACCATATGAAACGAAGAACTTGAAAGGAAGAAAAAAATAAGATTTCTCTTATGAGAAGTCGGCAGCCTGACGACGTTACTTAAAACATCCAAAGATGGATTGACGAGATCAAATAGGTTATCTCATAATATGAACATAAATGATAAGCATGATAGATATAGAGATCATACCCCAACATAATAAAAAGGAACTTGAAATACATGACATGAAAATAGATCTTGAAAATGAGAAGGGTGAAAGAACCCCTTAGGAATTCGGCAGCCTAACGACATCACTTAAACTTCAAAAAAAATGAATTGATGAGATCAAATAGGGTCTCTAATCATGTGAACATAAAAGAGAAGTATGATATATTTAGATATCATACCCCAACATAATAAAAAGGAACATTCAATACTTGAAATGAAAATAGATCTTGAAAACGAGAAGGGTGAAAGAATCCTTTAAAAATTCACCAGCCTAACGGCGCCACTTAAAACATCAAAATACTGAATTGAAGAGATAAAATAGGGTCTCTCATCATATGAAAATAAAATATCAGTATGATAGATTTATAGATCATACCCCAACATGATAAAAAGGAACTTTCAAGACTTGACATGGAATTAGAACTTGGAAAAAGGAGAAAGGTGAAAGAACCACTTAAACATTCGGCAGCCTAACGGCGCCACTTAAAACATCAAAATACTGAATTGAAGAGATCAAATGGGGTATCTCATCATATGATCATAAAATATCAGTATGATAAAGTTAGAGATCATGCCCCAACATAATAAAAAGGAACTTGAAATAGTTTACATGAAAATAGTTCTTGAAAAATGAAAAGGGAGAAAGAATCCGTTACAGAAATTTCGGCAGACTAACGGCGCCACTTAAAACTTCATAAAACGAAATAATGAGAGTAAGAGGGGATCTATAATTATATTAACATGAAAATGGAAGTAATATTAGTATAAAATAACATCCTTTAACATAAGAACATGGAGCATAAAATAAATGACATAAACGAGATTTCTTGAAAAGAAAGAGAGAGGTCGGATCCCTTACCATAAAATGTAACTCTTAAAACTCAAAGGTTTGGACATTGAGGGTTTGGGGGCACCTTGGGAGGACTCCTTGGGAGGTAAGGAGGCCAGAACATCGTTGAGGATGGTTTTGGAGTCGAATGGATGAGAGTAGGTCTTGGTATTTATAGGGAAAGTGAGGGGACAAGGCATTAATGGCCAAGGGACACCTCACATGTGCTTTTCTCAAAACCATGTGCTCTACCATGATATTTACCATTAAGTTAGGCCACATGGGGCCCCAAATACAAATATCCAACACCTTAGGTCGTCCAACCCTTAAAATATCTCATTAAATCACCATGAAATAGTTATGATGTCATTAAACATACCGAAACCGTAAAACTGTATTTTTACTATTTACTGAAAATTCAACTTTCTCAGAAAAATCCCAAAATTTCACATTAACCAAATATCAATTCTCTGATTTCAAAAATGAACTCCATTTTATAAAAATAATTTTCTAAATAATTTTCTATTTTATTTTTAAATAAATACACTATTCACTGAAAATTCATTTTTTTCAGAAAAAACCCCAAAAATTACCTTAACATAATATCGAAGCTCTGAGTTCAAATATGAAATCCATTTTATAAAAATAATTTTCTCAATATGTTTAATTTAATTTTTAATTAAAAAACACTTTTCACCCAAAAAAACTAATACTAGAATAATAATTTATGAAACTGTTATTTAACCATTTTATTGAATCACATTACTTAATCAAGGTGCCTAGATTATTTTAAAACTTTATTTAAGTGATATTACTAATACATTTGGTCACATTACTAATCCTAAGCGTAAAATCACTATTCATAATTTACTATTCATCAAAAATCAAGTTGATCTTATTAGACTCTAAATTTCGTACTGAACATAATTGTAGAAGACCATTTTTTGAAAATTATTACACATTTTTTATTATTTAAGGTTTACATAAACATTTTTCTAAAATTCATCAAAAATATGCATACTATATTTATCCGGTCATTTGAAAATTCATAAAATTCATCATAAGAAGAAATCCCAATTTTTATTTAAAACAAAGGATTACACAAGGCAGTTATGGTCTCCTTACATAGCCCCATATCACACCAGCATAGGACCTAAGTGTAAGGTGTGCTAAGGTGAGAGAATCTGAGGGAGGCTCGGCCAACATCACACGAGTAGTAATTTCTATCAGTTTGAACTTCTCGCGAAGGCGATCCCGTTCTAGCTTCACACGATGAAGTTCGGCTTGGGTTTGGTCCAGAGCAAAGCCCAGTGGTGCTACCTCCTTCCCAAGTTCTGTTAGATGGGCTTCGATCGGTCCAAGACTACTGGGTGAGGCCATCAAATCTTATTTCTATATTAATTAACCAAGGTCACTTGTATTTAGACACAAATATCGAAATGTTTAGTTTCCAGCGGTCATATTGACCGATGGTCATATAACAGTCAAAACCCAACAGTTTGATTTTAATTATACTCATGTTATCCGATGAAATAGTTTTGTTCAGTATATATAAAAAAATAAATTAAAATAACATACAAAATTAGGAGACAAGATTTATTCAAAATTTTGGGTCATTACAATGTTTCTTTCAGTTAGCCCTCATATCCTGAGGTACTAGTGAAATCATGGTCAACTACATAATGTGACACATATCCAACAAGTGATATATCATCCGGGTTAAAGAGTAGGCTGAGGTTGCATCCTTATCTGTTCCATCTCTATACAACGTATCATTTGATGAAACTAAGAATATTTTAAATAAACTGTCTCTTCATGATGAAACACCAAGGAAAAATAATTCATGAATATATCATGTCAAAGAACACCTCACATAGGATGAAGATAGCTCCCTCATCATCTCAGATGATTTGGTATAGAATATAATACTATTCATGTTATATCCCATCGATATTCCCTAATACGACATTCTAGAGGAATTAAAATAGAAATGAATACTATACTTTCATTACAACATATCAGAGACTTTAAATTATCTAAATAAAAGACACTTTTATTATTGGGAGTATGTTAACCATATTAAGGTGATGAATGATAATTATTTCCAAGTTTAATTGACAACCATTTTAGTAGTTTGGAACCCTAATTTAGTGAATACGTGTTGGGGCCTCCAACATTCCAACCCCAATAGTACGAAGGCACTCTTCTAGATAGTCATTAATACCCCACCTAACATGTGTATTAGAGGGTGTGGATAATATTAAACTTGATATGTACCCTGCTCACTGGATAATAAGGTTGAGGAGAAGGCTTTCAATGTTATTAGTTGAAGAAAATTCACCTGTCTAGGATTTTTATATGAAAGTTGGTAGATTAAATGAATTCCTACCATTCATAATGAACAAAGATGTTGTACTAAGTATGAGAGAGAAATTGATAAGATCCCTCATCATGTTTCTAAGAACAAAAAACCAACCTCCTATATAAGAAAAAATCATATAAATATAGATAAACCCTTAATGATTAGTAGTTATTATCCAGAAATTGTGATGCATCTAGATTATGTAATGATTGAATCCAAAATTAATTATATTTCCTTGATAATAGCTTTCTCAGCAGTATTATGGGAGAAAACCAAGACCAAATGGTAGGGGGAATTTTTACCACCCCAAAAAAAATCATGAAATCCAAATCAGAGAATATCTATGGTGGTAGAATATTAGAGACCAGCCAACCAAAAAGGATGGAGGTAGTATTAAATGCTCCTATTCCTTTAAGGATGTCATCATTTTCCAGATTGGAATTAGCTTCATAGGATATACTTTTATAGTTTCTCCCACTTTTTTATCCATATCTGTTATCAAGAGAGTTCTCGGTGAGGGATGTTGGGGATTCCATTAGGGTTTTATTCCATAAAATGAATTTAAGGGATAATTATAGAGATAAATTTAAAGATCACAAGTGTTCATTATAAGAAAAAAAGAACACCAATAATGGGGACATCAAGGAGGATTATGACATGTCCTTTTGTGGGTATTCCGAAAGAGATGATTCCCATTACTGTTTTGATGTGGATGAAAATTTGATTCATGACACATGATTATCACTTATGAATGTTGTTTATGTTTGACTCCATGATACAATGTAGAACAAACATGTAAAGTATGAACATGATGATTATGTATTCATTCATGATATGGTGCACACTGACATGCATGGAGAAGGCATGTGTACCCATCATTTGAGACAGAATCACAACTTATGAGATCCTTTGAACATTTTACAATTTATTACTTAGTGTTATTTGATCAAATATAATGTTAAAGATGTTGATATATCCCTATTATAACCAAAATAAGTTTAACTTATCCCTTTTGAAGATTGTAATTCCCAATATTATTTTTATTTTGAGAAGTTGACGCAAATCTACCAAGTGAAACTATAATGACAAGGATAATATATACCCTCCAGTGGTCCAACATCAAAAAGAGTGGAACGATTAACCATCATGAGTAGAGTATATTAATCTAGATAACTTGGGAATATTCAATTATTCTATCTAAACTATATGGTCATGAACTATTTGTAATTCTCTCTACTGGGGAAACAACAACTTTCATATATATTAAGATATCCTAATTCAACTCAATATAGATATCCATGTAAGGGACATGAAATCCAACCATATTAATATCTTTAAAATTATTCCACACGAGTGTTAGCCAAATAAATAGTTCCACAAGTACTCCATGACTCTATAGAGTCCCTTTACACTTAAGTGGAAGCCATATTGGGGTGACACCCATTGGTACAGCCAGAGAGAAATCCATATCATGAAATGATGGAATTGGATTCTTCATAGAAAAAAATTAAAATCCCATATTATTAGTATTAAATCACAAAAGAGATCAATATAGTCACCTCACACACTTTACATCTTGATGAAGCCCCATAATATGAACACTTGAAAAACATGAGGCAAAAAATTCCCATGTTATTTATACAGACCCAAGAGGTACTTGAATTCATATGGTATAGATATATACCAACCAAGTTTATCACCAACATGGAAGGTATGAGATGATAATTGTTTTATCAATTAATCTCTACTGCAAGGAAGAAAATTTTCCTTAACATATTGAATTGGTTTTTTTTGAAAACACGAGCCTTAAAATTTATTTCTATGTGACATTATTAAAGAAACAAATTGAATATGAAGCTTCCCCATGAGTAAATGTTTTAGTTATTAATATAAAATTAATGTGATTAGTTTCATACACCCATCAATCCATAACAATACCCTAGTGGTTTTTGAGTGTTTGCATCCATTAAATATTGACTAGAGGATAACATTTACTGTTCCAAATCCAAATCATTGTGGATGCCATCAACATAGGGAATAAAATCAGGTAACAAATATATTGAAATTTTATTTCTTGAACTATATTTTATATTGGATTTAGCTCATAGTAACTCTCAATTTTATGAGGTACCTCCTCCAAAACT
Source organism: Viscum album (assembly GCA_963277665.1). Lineage (NCBI taxonomy): Eukaryota > Viridiplantae > Streptophyta > Magnoliopsida > Santalales > Viscaceae > Viscum > Viscum album. Next base: position 507,422,753 of record OY728159.1, read on the forward strand.
AGAATATTAAAAACATTATTGTAAACATGAGGGGAAGAGGGAGAAAAATCAATTGAAGGAGGAATATAGTGGAAGGATTTCCCAGATAGGAACGTAGATATATTTTATATTTTTCTGAATATGAAATGGGTCAACTGATAACATTACATACTCAAGGGGCAGTTGAATTAGGCAATTATAGATCAAATTCCCTCTATAGTACCATAGAAAGCATATATTTTAATATAAACTTCCAAAATATGGTCTGATAATCATTGGTGGATAGGGTATATGAAGAGTAACCATTTTTAGAACCTAATATTTTCTAGAAACTATAGTATTTCATACTTCAATAACTTTGATGATGGGAACCTCCCACAAAAAAATAACCCTAATTTTATAACGGGTCATAATATTATTCTGTAGTTGTAATCCTCTAGAAAAACCCTTTCAAGGAAAAATAGGAGGAATCATATGAGATCAAGAACCCTATATATAATTAGGGTAGAATCTATCACGGCTAGGGAAACAGAGGTCAATAAAATCATGATGGTTAGGAATTTTTTCCTTTAAATCATGTTATACATATAAAACCCCAAGAAGGTGCTCTAGGGTGTTGGAGTTTGTTTAAAAAAAACTACTTTTTACTTTATATTGATTGTGTAATCATGAATTTTAATATTAATAAATATCTTATCACATAATAATTTTTATTATCTATTTAATTAATTTTATAATTCCCTTAGAGCATTTGATACATCAAAAGGTCACAACAATTCCCACCATGATCTGAATCTGGAGGTTCCCTAACAATATTCTGTAATATATGTCCTTTTTTCATATGATTTTCTCTGATGAGACCAAAAGGGTGCATAATATCCTTCATTGTATTCTTAGAAGTGGAGATAAATTTTGTTCATGATGTTGGCACATGGTAATCTCCAAGATGGGGAATTAAAATGATAGTCTCCCATGCAGTAATTCCACATTTTTAAAATCATTGGATATTTATATATATGAACATGTGTAATGATTCATAGTCATTGAAATTATCATTAATACAAACCACGACTCATGTAGTTTGATATATTCCCTAAAACCATAATGAAATGTGGTAAAAATGAAGTAAGATAAGCAGGATATGTGATGAATGATACGTTATTAACGAATATGTTGACAAAGGATTTATACATTATATCTTCATGGAAGTTTATATTTCCACCCTTTTGTAGGAACGAAACTGTCAGACTAAAATTCCATGCACATAGTATTTTAAAGGGTTTATTTTAAGAAGTTGATGGAAAATGTATTTGTCATATATGTTGATGATTCTAGTATGAAACATTCCTAATGAGATATTGATACAAAGAAATTATATTACACAGTGATCATTCATATGTGGTTTTTTTTATTGTGACACTAACATATTCCACTATAGTAACCTTTACGTGTAACTAGACAATGTTATTAGACTCTAGTAAAGTTTGTCTAATGACACTAAGGGAGATGTTTATAGGTTCACATAGTTAGTTTTCTTATTGGTCTCAGTTGAATTGTAATTGAGTTTATCAATAGTAATAAATTTAATTCTCAAGAATAAGGAATAATATTTAATCAATATTTATTTATCACAAATATTCATTCATTAAATTTATGTTAATTTAATATAAAATAAATTTTTATTCATTGGATGCTGAATAAAATATTTATTTATGTCCAAAATGAATAATACTTATTATTATTGGTTTGATAAATTTTTAATAATTTGTAAGGTCCATGTTATGTCCTTGATAATGAAAATGATATATTAAAATAATTTTAAAATATATTAATTAACATATTTATATTTATGTTAACCATGATACAGATACGCATTAATGAAATAATATTATTATTATTAAATACTGTGTCTTTTATGGAATGTGAGATTGGGTAAGGGAATATGTTAAATTACCAATTCTCTAACCTACCTTTATATATATCCCATCATATTATTTTTTATAATTGTTGCTAAACCATTTGTGTTGTTCACAATACATCATATACTTATATAATTGTCTTAATTAAGAATGTCTCAAGGGTTCGTCTCACAACTGAGATAATTCTTCTACCTCATTTCATACTATCAAGAATAAGAGAATATGAATAAATCCTTTAAGCCTAAAATATTTTGTTTTGAAAAAAAGAAAGTGATATAAGATGATCAGTACGAGTACACTAGAACCCAAAGTACAATGATTGAATACTTTCTATCACAGAGCATGCATGGATCAATACTAAAGGTATTAAAAAATGGATACTCTCAGAATAATGATATTAAAATATGAATGTAGGTTCGATAGATCTACATCAACATCGAATAAAGTACTCAAGACCAATGTTATTTATTATTATTAAAATTTAATTTGAGAGGTCCTCTATTTAGATTCATGATTAATTCATTAGGGTTATTTATATATAATCACTATACATGAAATTATGCATCATGTTCTTATGATATATTCAATAGAATCTATGGAAGACCATCAATAGGAATGGAACCAACTGACTTTAGTTTCCCCCAGAAACACAATGTGGTATTAAAGTGGAAAAATTAAAATTCATATTTATTTAATTCTTTATTTATTAATATCACATGTTTTTTGTTAATTTTTCATTTCAATTATCAAAAATAATCTACAATGTTGAGATAACATGCTAATTTACTATCATATGATCAAGAACAGACCAAAAACATGTAAAGAACGCACTGAGATACCTTCTAGAGGTACCATGGATCCTAGACATGTAGCTTAATTAAATTCTATATAGTATCAGTCAACCACATTCTTATGTGATTGCTACACACATAGAAATCCACATTGGAGGTCTTTACAGGCCTTGTAAATTAATCGTGTTTTGAATTCCGGGGTGGAACATTATTTTTAGTGTTACACTCTATGTAACTAATATACAAGCCATGTAACACTCACATGACAAGGTGTTCATGGGGTTAATGCATAAAATGTGTAAAGAATCCACATTTCAAAAATTAAATGAATGTTGGACGACATAGATACAACAATATTACATGATGTATAGGTAACATAATCTCCATGTAACATAATGATATCCCATGCATGCTAAATTTCATGTCATGTAGGATTATCTTAATGGTGTTACACACTGTTTAGCCAGCATACAGACCATGTGACTCATACCCATTTAAGTAGAGTACATGTCGAGCCAGACTACATAGTTTATGAAATTAATTACATGGAATAAAATTAATTTTTAAATTAAAACCACGGAACATAACATGTAGCTGGTGTGCATTCTTTTTGAAAAGTTTTTTCAAAATATTAAATTCATAATTAATTTTACATTATTTTCAGAACTATATACTTTGTGGTGGTAATACACACAATGTGGGTTACAGAAGCATTTAAATCGGCACATTCCACATATATTATGTGTGTTTTTAAAATCTATTTAACCTCATAACATGTTCTATATGATAAATACTATGTGAATAAACTATACAAGAACACAAAAGGATCTACATATTTCATGTGGGTACACATTGTGTTGACTTCCAACACATTCCATAGACTGATGAAATTTTATGTAAAGTTAGTCAATATAAATTATTTGAAATACAATGGATGGTTAATATTATGTATCTAGACGACCACATGGATTAAATATCCAGTAAATATTTTTTAATTAATAATATCATTAAATAAAAATTCAATATAGATTTATCTTAATTAATTAAGTGATTAGAAGTGTATGTTATCTTATATAAATATGAGGTTTTTTATTTTACAAGACTAATAATGATCCTGAATAATCAATGTATGTCTTATATTTCTATTTAATTTATTGTTATTTCATAGGTTTTATTTGTATTAGAGTTTTATTATTTTAAATACTATATATTTAATTAATTCATCTCTCTAATCGTTATTATATAGGATCTTCATTACCATGGTATGTTTTATATAACCCATAAACCTAGTTCTCCTCAATAAAATGTGAGTAAAATATGCGAATGATGTAGATTTTTGTAGATAATGTGCTTCAGAACCCAGAAAGAGTTGAAACCAACCAAAAAGATGCATTTGATTATAGTTGAATACTATAACTCAATCCATTCCTGACTCAATGATTTTCCCTATTTGGTCATTGGTTGATTTATTATTCTCTCAATAAATCTACCCTTATAATGATCAAGATCATGTGAATTTATTTATTTTATTTTTTCAAAGTGCATAAATATTTATTTTAGTCGATGCATGCTTATATGATGTTAAACATGATCATATAAAACAAAATTAGTTAAAATGACATGTAAGATAAAATCACATAAATATATCCTCTGTAAATTGATTTAATTAATGACTTTGGTAACTAAATATGTAAAATCCACACAATATTTACAATACATGTTAAAAATAATTAAAAATATCCTATAAAGAAATATAATGTAAATAAAATCCTTCCATTATCTTTGTTATATAAGGATCCATAGTTAGTGTTCTAGTTCAGACCATAACTGGGGGAAATTTGTAATTTTTGGAGAGTATAATAAATTATGAAAGGTTAAATTAACCAAACATGTGTTAAATTTAATATCCATAGTCTATTTAGAGAATATTTTGATGAATGTGTTGAGGAAATTGATTTTATGATTTTGGGATTGGGGTGTCCACTAAACAAATCAAGGATTTTAAGTCTAGTAGATTGGAAGACTACTTAACTATATACATTCTTGTTATTTTAATGTACATTGTCTCTATAATGACATGGTAAATATGAATCCTTTACTTTATAATGTCCACATGATAGACATTCCATATCTAATAGTGAGGGACATTGCGACTTGATAATATATTGTGAATCTAATAAGATAATTAAATTTATTTCATATCACATATTTTAAAAATCAATATAATGTATTAATACCACATTTTTTTATAAAAATGGCATGTTCTTGGAAAATTATGTACATATGATTAATAATGTTGAAGGAAAATATTTTATCTTTAATTAACTTAGAAAAATGGTACGTGAAGTTCTACATTGTATTATTACATACTCAAATGATTTAAATGACAGAGTCTGTAGTTAATTATTCTCATAATAATGATAAATGTGTGAAATATATATCTATCTAAGTAAAAAACATGAAATTTATAATATAGATATAGTATTGATGATATCTTATATGACTGATGAATATAAGAAATCTCATGAGAGAAAGGATACATATAAGAAGCTAAAAGATCTCTATGATTTTAATAAGAGAGAGCATGATATGAGTGGTTTGAGAACTAAGAGGAACTCTTTACTTGTAATCTTTGATAGGGTGTGCTAGCTGGCCCTAAGGTAGTTAAGATGATTAGCTACATTGAGTGTCTATAAATTCTAGATTTTAAACTTCTTTAATAATTATTGACTAATCACATTATTTCCTCTATCCATCTGATTTTCTCTATCATTATTATGATTTTTAATATGAAAAACATTGATAAGTTTCTCCCAAATCCCATTAAATTCATTCTCTTGGTTAATAAGGATATGAAGAGTAAACAAATTTTGATCTTCTGGTGAACTAGATGAATAAAAAAGTAAAAATGACTCAGATTGATTCAAAGGTTACAGATTCATTGAAATTAAAATCAAAGATAAGGAAGGTCGTGGGAAAATAAATGGAGTTAGATACCACTTATTTTTAATGTGGTATGAAGGGACATTATAAAAACTAAACTATAAAAAATATTCACATGGAAGTTTCAGATAAATTCATTATTGATTGGTATCAATCAATGTCTATAAATTTTTTATTTGATACAACATATGGTGCTCAAATTTGTATCTAATTATAACCTAGTATATTTAGAAGTGTTACAAGGGGGTAGGTGTATATATTATTTATTATGGAGTTAGAATCAACACAATAGATATTGAAGACTATAACTTCACATTGATGACATGATTGATCTTGGTCTGAAACAACTTTTATTATCTGCCACCAGTTACCAAGAACATTATTTCTATATCATGTATCAAAATTAAATAATTTAATTTTAAAATATTGTAATAAATGTTGATACTTTGAGGGATAAGACATTTATTATTGTATGGAATACCTAAATAATGGATTTTATGTGTTGTATTACACAAACCAATTAATGAAAATGGAAAATGAATCATGTTTTCATGAATCATATAACACTCAACTATTCAATCACCTATTAAGTCATGTAAATGATAAACACATAACTAAATTACCACATGATGGATATTCATACCCCTTAAATCTAAAACCACTCCATATATGTCATATGTTTTTGAAAGAAAAAATGACAAAGGAAAAATTAGGGGAAAGTATTAAAGGGCCATAGATATTACATAATTATATTATAGAGATGTGTGTGGGTCATTTCCAATTGAATAAAATGGTGTGTACTTATACTTTATAACTATTACTAACAAATTTAGTAGATATAGATACATATACATAATGATGTATAACTTTTAGACCATTAAAAAATTCACGAAATGAAATAATGAAGTTGATAACCAATCTGTTAGGAAGATAAATAATATTCACTTCAACCATTGAAGTGAATAACTTAACCAATAATTCATTGATCATTTATGGGAGTATGAGATTATATCACAACATACTCATCCTTATACACCGCAATGGAATGATATAAGTGAAAGGAGGATCTACGCCTTTCTAGACATGGAGAGATAAATTATGAGGTTTACTAGTATTCTACTATCCTTTTGGGGATACACATTATAGACAGCATATCACATATTAAACAAAGTGAAATCTAAACCAAAAAACAAAATTCCATATGAAAATTAGAAAGGAAGTAAACCTATGTTGTCAGATATATGAGTTTGTGGTTTTGAATCATTTTCAAGGACTTTTTAGGTAACATTATTTCACACCATGTCACTTTGTGTGTATTTATAAGATATGTTATGGAAACTAAAGGATATTACCAATACGACCCCACATATAAAAGGATTTCGGTAATAGGAATCCTAGCCTTATTGAGAGGGATCATATCTCTAAAAGAGATGGTGGGAGTGAGATAAAAATAGATAAAGTCTTGTATAAAAATACAAAAGAGTTGTAACAAAAATAGATTTCATAAATACCCATGGGAGAGGGTGTTACAGAGATACAAGTACTGTATGGGAGTACAAGAGATGGTAAGAAACCAAAAAAATATATTTTTTCTATTCATTGAGGATGTAGACTCAATATTAGTTTATAATAATGGATATTTAGCCTTAAAGTAAGTAGTAAGTCGAACAATATATTCTAGTGGAATGAATCCCAAAATTCTATGATAAATTTCACACTCCAAAACTAAGTCTGAATTCTTGTAGACCCTCAAGTGGATATAAACCCCATTTGTTGAAAATGGGTATTCAAGAAGAAACCATACATTGATGTAAAATTAAGTACTTATGAGGCATTATTGGTTTCAAACAGGTTTAAAAATATCGATTAATAAATTATGAAGAAATATTTTTCCTAGTTTCTATATTTAAATCCTATAGAATTCTAATTTATATAGCCTCTCACTATGACTATGAGAATTTGTTGATGGATATAAAAATATAATTTAATAAGAGAAACCTTTATGATACTATTTATTTGACATAATTAGAATATTCCACGACTACAATGGATAATATAAGGTAAAAAAATTAAAAAGATATAGTTATTGATTAAAAAAAGCATATTTGTCATGATGACATTAATTTGATAAATCCGTAAAAGAATTTAGTTTTATAAAGATTGAATGTGAGACTTGTTTTTAAAAGTAATTTTGTCAAAGTGCAATCATTTTCCTAATAGTCTATGTTGATGAAAAGATATTTATTGAAAATTAGATACAGGTCTTATAGTATGTGAATAATTTGTTAAACACATACTTCAGTATGAAATAATTATGTGAATAATCGTACATTCTTGTGATCAAGATCCATTAGGATATATCCAAGAGGATCTTTAAACCATGTTAATGTATGTACATGGACATTCTAATTAATATATTCAATACGAAAAAACCATAATAGGGGATTATTTACAATGTCACATAGTGTATATATCACTCTATGAAAATGTGTCATCAGACACATAAAGGGAGATTTATATTGAAAAGTATCCCATAGAATACAACTATAGGGTCAGTCATGTATGTCATGCTTTTTACTAGGATATATCTCACATATGAATTATTTGTAGTAGGTTGATATGAAGATAATCTTGGAGACCACTGTTGGATGTTTTTAATACTATCCTAAAGTATTCATTACTTAATAATGATATGTTATTGTTTATAGAGGATATAAGAGCTATTCATCCGAAGATATACAAATCCTAGTTTCCAAATAGTTTAAGATAATATAAAATTTCAAGAAGTATATATTTTTACTCTAAATGGGGGTGTTGTGAGATGGAAAATTGCAATGAAATAGGTGGTCACTGATTATACCATAGATACCAAGTATATTGTGTCTTTTGATACAACTAGTATATAAATATGGATATGAAAATTCATTCAAGAGATTTATGTGGAGCTTGACACTAAATATCCTATCACACACTAATGTGGTCATACTATAATGATGGATATTTTTAAGAAGGTAATATCACATCAAAAGATGAAGTACATTCAAATAAATATCATGTCTTGGGGAATTTATCTTAGAGAGGTGTGGTCATAATGAGTAGAGTTTCCAAAAGAATAACTTGGAAGGCACATTGAATAAATAAAAATAACAATATAGTAATGAAATCATGTGATATCTAGTGGAATAAAAGTCATTTGATGTTGGATCAACTTCAAGTGGAAGTCCTTAGTGTGTTTGTTACATCAAAATTTCATAAGTGTTTCTCTCTATGATGGGAGCCTCGAAGATACAAGATAATATTCCAAGTGATGTTATCTGATGGGACACAAATTATACATTCTATCTTGTGATAGATTCTCATAATTATAAAATACATTATATACATATTTTATTGCTTAGTAATAACAATTATATGATATTATAAGGGATAAACCACAAGTTGGACTTCCACATGTTTACAAGTTATTTGATATTCTTCTTTGTAAACATACGTAATGAATCTTAGACATTAATATTATTAATAATATATATCATGAATCATATACATTGATGTGTCACCTAAAACAATTAATCAATATATTCACGGTGAAATAAGATATGTTGGATGCATCACAAATGATATGTTATAATGAATATGTCAAAAATGGATTTATCCCTTCTATCTTCATAGAATTTGATATCGCAGTACATTGACTGGAATGGAACCATGAAACTAAAATTCAATGGCCAATGGAGTTTGATATGTTCAATTTCGGAAATCAAAGAAATTAGTGTTGAGAATATAGTTTAATGACAGTAGTATGTAACCTCCTTGATCGAATACTGATTAAAAAGTTATTACATTGCACAATGAGTATTTATTTTTCTTTATGTCATTATGACATTAACCATACCTCTATGTGTGACTTTATATTTTTCAATATTCTAATATTTGACATTATTAAATTAATACTAATTCTATTGGGGAATATTTTTAAAGTGTCAAACAAATGGGTGTTTTCTTTGACCTTAGTTGAATTCAAGTTGAATTAAACAATTGGAATAAATGCTATTCTCAGGAATGATTAATAATATTTATTCAATTTTTGTTCATTAAAAACATCCAGTGACTAATTTTATGTGAGTAAAATATTATATAAATTTACATTCACACGATCCTTAATAAAATGTTAATTTATTTTTTGAATGAACAATATTTATTATTTGAGGTTTGATAAATGACATAAGAATATAGATTGGATGAGTTGTGTTCTAGGTAACAGAAAATATATATATATAATATCATTTAAATAATTATTAATTATTTATTGATATTTATATAATCCATGAGTATTTTATGGGTTAATGTAATAATAATAACAATAATAACAATAATAATAATAATAATAATAATAATAATATTAGATCTTGGGTCCTCTAAAGATTTTCAGATTAGCGAAGGGCATAAATGTAATTAAGATGTATATAACCTTTCCCTATATATACTCAATTATATCATTTCTTATAAGTGTGTATAAAATATTTGTCTTTTAAACAAATCATGTCACAATCCAACCTAGCTCAATATTGAACCATGCACTAGAGACGTCCCATGGAATGGTTCGAAGGGCATTCCATGTTAGATCCCAACATTTATCTTGAAGCATGAACCATTAAATTTCAGTTATAATCATTATATTAATCCTTATAGAAACTCATAATGAGGTTAAAATGGATTGAAGAGAGTATGAGGCTTGTTCAAAGCCAAGAGCTCCCATATTGGGAGAATATGTATGAGGCGCAAGGTTGGTGCATTGTTAGTAGTAACGATGTGACTCAACCATGAAACCCATATATAATAAAGTATATATTGATAAACCATGTGATATAGGACACATGAAGATGTTAAAATCTATAGACATACTATATATGGGAACGTAATAGGATGCACATGGTTTTTCAAACAATTTTTCTTACCCACTAGGGTGGTTCTACTTAGGTAGTATGCCCACATGGTTGGATGATGGGTTTGGAAAACTCTGTTACCAAACCATGTACCCCCTTTTTAATGGGTGAATTTACACTTTTTACCATAAAACATTATATATATTAACCACTACTTTTTATTCATTCCACACACAGTATTCCTCCCCTATTGGATATCCTCCATGGAATTAGTCTATTCCTTGATCCCTAATCTTTAATTACACTCCAATTCTCTCACAGTGTATCATGTTAAATGTGTATCAGTACGTTTTCAATCCATGACCTTACTTTCTTGGTTTATCTCACCATATGCAACATTATTTCCATGTGGGATATTCTTTATTTTCAACGATTTAGTATTTTTCTTCATTTCTCCTTGTTCCAAAAAAATATAAGTCCAATTCTAGATGGGTGTTCCTTTACCACCATATAGTAGGTGGTCTATATATTTTATGTCATGTATTGTCATTCATAGTTGTTTCTGTTTTTTCTGACAATGTAATTTCCAACGTATCTCCCCTAAAATTAATTTTCATTAAATTACATTCTTAATATATACCTTGAATGAACTATTATAGCCACTTATCATCATTTGAGGTCAATGAATTCAATGGATTCCACCCCTTTAAGTGTTACATGCATATTACCATATCACCAATTGAATATTATTAGCTGTAAAAACCTTTGGAGTGTTTGGATTGAATTTTAAAATTAATTTTATTAATCTAAATAGACAAATTGATACTATAAAATTGGTAAAGTATGATTCAATTTTCTCTTATTGATTGTAAATGAAATATTAAATGGTATAAAACCTCATTCAAACCTTATTCGTTATTGAATTAAAAGGAAACAACATGAACTAGATAATATGAATGTGATGGTATGGTTATTACATTTTCAATAATTATTTATAAATGTAATGTTCTGATTTTTGTTATAATACATTTTATTATTAAAGGAGTGGTCAAACATGTGCCATACATGGATTACATAGGGAATTCCTTATATACATATAGGATGCCACCGTGAGTCATTGAGCCAATTTCCATGGGATATTCCCAACATGGAACATGATCTTCATCTTACTAGTACAAGAATTGCTTAGTGTAATACCGATGATTCATTTTCATTATATATGTATACTATAATTACATAGATAAACTTTGTGGATTCAACTTTATTCCCTTAGACAAAAGGTTCCTTGGATTCCTCTATTGGGTCTCAATCATGATTAGCTTGATATTTAGTGTGGATGTTCTCTACAGACTCAGTTAAATAAATTTTCAATGGAATTCCTTGGGTACACCCCATGGATTACACTCAGAACACTATATGTAGTCTACATGGTTTATAACATTTAGATTGATCAATAATATATGTTTAAGGATATTATGGTTTCACCATGGTTCAAACTATATTTTTATGTCCATTTGGATTCATTTTTTAAACTTTCGGTATAAAATTATTATTACTTCTACTTGGTTACCAAATTTATATTCTCATACCACAACCATTTATAGTTCACCGTTTCAAACACATCCTACTTATTCCAAATAAGTTATGGTTGGTTGGGCATCCCTTGAGGAGTATGAGCGTGACATGGTTAATATTTCATGTATTTTCTTCCTCTACATATTTTTATACCCATACACTATTACATTTATAATCATGGACTTTATTTTTATACATTTCATTGATGGTGTAATACATTTTATATTGGAAATCTTGTTTGGACCCCCGATTAGTAAAAGGACATAATTTCCTGGATGAAGGTATGGATAAGAGAAATAACCTGATCAGGGATGCTTGATTTGAATACAATATGGGATCTTAGAGAACAAGACCAAGATTAGGCTCACTATGTTATTAGAGATAGTTTTGGTTTTTATTTATTTTGAGATACATTTATTGAATGTATATATATTTCCATGTATTCTAGTTAATTTTTTTATAGCATTCAGACATTGGCAGCAATTTTATATAAAGATGATTATTATGGTTTAGTCTATTTATATTATCTAAATATTTACCCTTTCCCATGATCTGGTAAATTTTTATCCATTCTACTAGTAATTTACTTATTATCATTCTTCTATGTTAAAATATAACTAGAGGAAATATTATTCCCATAGATACACCCTAGGACCTCGCTATTAGTCATAAGCCTCTCATGTTTGAGGATGTTCTTTTGAGGCCATATGGAAAACCTGGTTCAGTTTCTAATGAGTGAGTTAGGTCTAAGATTTCCAAAGTGGTATAAGATATTTATTTTCCTTTTATCTTACTATATATGATATTATATAAGAGACTAGTAATGTGATGAAATTTTGTAATGAGCATATACCTTGGGTTGGTAGACCCACGTATGCGGAAATCCAATTTTCTTGGGATGGAAATTGATATTTTGGATTATGCCTATTGAAATTGTTCTAATTTTACCATTGGATGATGTACATGAATTGTGGAATTATTTAATATTGTTTAATTTCTTCCTTACCCTTGGTACGTTATAGAAATAATGTATCACCTCATGAATAATTAGAGGCACTTTAGGATTCACAATCCATACTTATTTCATGCCATAATTATTTTAATATGTGAATTTCCTGTAGCATGTGTAGTGTATTGACTAGTATGTTTGTTATCTAACAAACTTTTACACAGGATAAATGAAATAGATAATTGGATTAACTAAAGCATCTAGAATAACGTAAATAGTTTCTTCCCATATAGCTGTATGGTGGTACCGTAATTAGAAAAATATGTTGTGTTTAAGATGTGGATCATTTTTTACACAGGATAAAATGTTAGATGGTTACATTTACATGGATACAAATTTAAATTTAAAGAGTTTGTGTTCTTTTATAAATTTATAATACTGATACATATATTTGTGAATCCATGAAATATTCTAGGTGTAGTAAAATGTAGTACAATTTTCAACATATAAATTATAAATTTATAATGAGATATTCCTTTTACTAGACCCTAATATATATATATATATAATTATGACCAACTAAGTTATACATTTAAATATAATTGGATATAATTTAATTAGGATGTCAGTTAAAACATAAAGAGAATTTTCCTATATAATATGTAACTAAAAATTAATATATCTTAACCCTTGTAACTAACACCTGGAATCTGACCAACACATTGACCATATATATCGGGTTTCTGTGTCAAAATATTTTGGGTAGTGAACCATCATTCTTATCATTTCACCATGACAACAACCTCTCAGTAATTATCTAGTTTTTATCCATGTTCTTGGAAATTTTATGTCTACGATTCCATGGTGTCCTCATGAAAAGTTCTAGGAATGTAGTGATGAATACTCTCTTAAGGTGGTGGAATCCAACATATTATTAGTTCCACCTATGACACCTTATATTATACCTAACATGGGTATCAATTTATTTTTTTGATAATATTTTATATGGATTATACAGACAATGTAGGGAGCCCCATGACATACCCATACTATGGAAGATCTTTCAACATAGTTTCATTAGAAGCATCCTGCCACGTTTTTTGGGTATGGTGGTCCAAAAGCTACTGAGATGTTGCTAGAGGAAATTTTGTCTATCCTTGAGCATCTGAAGATTACTCCTGAGAGGAGGGTCATAATTTTAGCTTATATTCTTCTTGGTCATGCCATGAATTCATGGAAAATCAATTTTCAAGAATACTATCATTAGGATATGATATTTAAATACTTTTAGGATACCTTCTATGAGTATTTATTTCTTGAGATGTTGGGGGATTATTGATCTAATGAAATTATGCATCTTGTGAAAGTATCCCTATCAGGTATGGATTATTCAACACTCTTTAATGGGACTCGTGTTTTACACATTTTTCACTAGTAATACACTTTCAAGAGTGAGATACATTTAGAATGGGATCAATTATTCCATCCTATCCTAGGTAAATTTCTTCCATTTGACAACCCTTTCGAGTATTGTGAAATTTATCTAACAAATTAGCACAATTTGAGTGAATATGATGGTACATGGAATGGTAGTTCAATATTGAGTCAGGTAATTAGTTCATCTTGGGGTAGAAAATCTCATATGGAGGGTTATCAATATAGCAGGGGTAGCCAGAGTATCTGTACCAGAAGTTATTTGAGATGAAATTAGTGAGGAAGGTATGATCATGTAAAGACTCAGTGAGATTGAGACCCAGTTGAATGAAAGTCTTGGAAAAAATTGGCCATCTTAAGAGGTTTTAATTGACCTTCACATATACTCATAGCAGAAAGGGAATCTGTATCAACTCCTCCATCTAGAGAAGGGTCTTTTGCTCCATGCCAGGCAGGAATATGGACTACCATTGACAGTACAAGACATGGAGGTATATGTGGTTGAGGAGGTCAACCTCAAGATATGTAGAACTAGTTGTGTGAACCTACATTGGGTATTAAGGTTGTAACTAAGGGTTGTGTATCAGGTCAAATATATGTAATATATCTAATACTTGGGGAGCAAAGTCAAATTCCAAATATTATATGGGGTAAAATTTTAGTACCCTCTCCTTTAGTTTCATCCCTCTTTTACACAGGAACTTCACTTTATTTTATCTCAGTGCCTATTGTGGAGAGTATTAAGCTCAAAATTAAGTATTTATGTGATGTATGAAACTTAATACCCCATTGATAATTTAATTAGTGAGTGCATAGTTGTGAAAGGAGTTCCCCATGAGATTGGTGGGTATATCGTCATATGGTACCACTTTATCCTCTATATGACATGATTTTTTTATCATTATCGATATAGAATGGTTAGATCATTATCAAACTTATGTTTATTTTTATCATTTTATGGAATTTTCCACATTAAATGAGCGTGATAATTACATTGGTATGTGTGAATGGGATGTCTCTTCATGTTGAGATGGACCTGAGTATCTTGGGATGGGTAGTTTGACTGTCCATATTCATATCCATCAAATGAGTGACCAGGGAACATGTCAGAGTGACTTCAGTATTGTATTATATCACCTCATGTATGTATTCCATGATGATTTTTCAAGAATACCATTAAAGAAATAGTTAAATATTACTTTGGAGTTGGTTCCTGGAGATGCACTGATATACATTCCACCATACAGGATGACTACTACTGAGTTATCATAACTCAAGAGACATATATAGGATTCATAAGATAAGGGTTTTGTATGGCCCAATACTTCTCCTTGTGATTTATTAGTAATTTTCACCAAATATTTGGATGGTACCCTTAGGAATTTCCTGGATTACTATAAAATGAATGTGATTATGGTTTAGAACTGATATCTATTACCCTACATAGATAACCTCTTTGATCTACATTGAGGAGATCATGATTTCTTAAAGATCAATTTGAATTCAGGATATCATCATGCATGAGATAGTAATTCAGATATACCCCCTTAAATATTTCAATATAGATATAGACTTTATGAGTATCTGGTTATTCCATTCAGTTTGACGAATACACCTATTTTATTTATGGATATGATGAATTGTATTTTCAATCCATATTGGGATTCATTTGTGCTTTTCTTAATGAACGACATCTTGGTGCATTCTCATACTTCATAAGACATGAGAAACATCATTAGATCATAATCAATATATTTAGAGAGCACCATTTTTATGCTAATCTCACTAAATCTTACTTTTTGATCGATAGTTTCTATTTACTAGGAATCATTATTTCAGAGGAAGGAATATATGTTGACCCAAATAATGGAGAGACGTGGTTTCTTAAGAGAATCCTAAGAATTTTTTTGACATAAATAGTTTCTTGGGGTTAAATGGTTACTACATGCATTTTATTTATAAATTTTCACACATAGAAGAATCTCTTATGGGATTGAGATGGAAGGGTGTGATATTTTTATGGTTTGAAGCTTGTGAGATATATTTTTTAGGATTTGAAATGAATATTAATTTCAATATTAATCCGAATTATTACAAAGTACATAATATATATAGTTAATTGTGATTCATTAGGTATTAGGATAGAAGCATCCTAGATGATGGATAATTGAGTTGTGGAATATGAGTCTATTTTCTGAGGCCACGTAAGTGAAATCACCCATTGCCCGATATCAAGTTAGCAGCATTGGTTCATTCATTTCATTGAGGAAATATTTTTTGGGAGAGTTATTTTTGGTTTATACTGATAATAGAATCCTCAAATACATCTTTACACAACCTAACCTAAACTTTAGATAGCAAAGGTGAATTGAAGACCTACCATCCTTTGATTTTGATCTTGCCTATATGCCTGGGAAGGGAAATTTTGTAGTTGATTCTCTATGTTTGAGGTCTTAGATACACGTAGTTTAGGAGTCTGATAGTGATTATCAGTTGATGAGAATATATTTTGAGATTCACATAGAAGTCTAGGAGAATCATGAGTATCCTAGAAATTTTTCTTTAATAGTGACTTATTCACTTATAAATAATGTAAATATGAGATAACATTTGGACCATGAAAGATTAGTAATATGAGAGAGTGTTTTAGGAAAGCACCTGCTATTAACCTGGATCATTGATAGAGATGAGATATGTTTTATTCATGGATGCATATTGTTTTTTGGTGATGTGTGAGTTGAATTTATTATATTTTCTCATGCTTCAAATTGGTTATTACATCCCGGTCTTATGATGATGTAACATAAATTAGACCACCAATATTGGTGGTGGGGAATGAAATGTTAGATAACTGTTTTGATACTTTGTGTTTGACCTATCAGTCGGTGAAGATATAACACTATTAATCAGAAGGGATTATACATTCATTTCCCCTTCTTAAGTGGAAATGGGACAACATCACCATGGATTTTGTGACTGACCTACAGATATCCACTCGATCTAGTAATGCAGTATGGGTGATCATCGATTGGATATTGAAGGTCACCCACTTTTTACCTTTTAGGGAGAAATTTTTTGGGTATTATCTTGTGAGGTTATATGTTTAGAAAATTATTTGACATCATGGAGTTCAATAGACTGTTGAATATGATAGATATAGTCTTATTTACTTCACGTTTCTGGAAAGGGTTGTAGGGGGAACTATGTTCACTGGTGTTTCTGAGTACATTATACCACCCATTAACTAATGTAATGTCTAACAACACAATACATGTGGTAGTGGATATTATTATATTATGAAACCTTGATTTTAGAGGTTCTTGGAAAAATCATATACAAATATCCCAGTTTTCTTACAATAACATCTTTTAAGAGATGATTTAGAAGGGTATTTTTGTGGCCTTGTACAGTAGGCCATGCCATTCACCACTATACTTGTTAGAGGATGGAGAGGCTATGATACTAGGACCCTTTCTGGTTTAGGTGACATTAGAGTAAGTACAACATTTCATGAATCACCTGGCATTAGTTTGGTCTAGGAAAAAGGAATATTCTGATTGACATTGATGAACATTAGAGTTTGAGGTAAGTAATAATGCCTTCTTACATGTTTCACCTAGGCTAGGTCACAATTATATTCATATATAGGGTCACATTTCCCATCATTATGTATAGACTATTGAGATTTTGGAGTAAATCAGGATTAAATCATATCCGTTATAATTACTTAAAACGTATCGAGCCATGAAAGAGGTATTCCATGTATCTCATATTTGTCATTACAATTTAGAACCATCTCATTTCCTTTATCCTAATGAAGTAGAGTTAGACATTGGAGGTTTTTTGAGGATAAATTTATTCATATCTTTGATAAAATCATATAGGATATATGAGGTAAGTTAGTTGCTTAAATATAGGTGCTATGGTTGGATGACCGCTAACAAGACAAGACCTGAGATATGGAGTCCAATGTATGTGTTCAGTGGAAAATGTTATTATCAAATAATGTTTCACCACTCTCATAAGGGAAAAATGGAGATGAGTTGAATTATGTGGTGGAGGTTATAATATCTTAAATTTTATATTGAGGAAAGAACCCATATAATTCTATTTTAATCTTTTTTTATCCTTATAGAAATTACTAATGAGGTATAAGTTGTTTCAATATCATCTAGTGTTTTTTCAAAGCATGGATCTCATATTTTTGACGAATCAATATGATTCAAACTATTGGATCATATTTAGTAGTAAATTAGTGGAAGAACCATGAGACCCATATATAAGGGAGAAAATTTGACAAACCATGTAAGGGAGGCTAAATGAACATCTGAAAAAATAAAAACAAGTTACAGAGGGGAGTCACAAGAGGTGTGCCTAGTTTTTAAGACTATGCACCTAGTCCACACGAGTAGTAAAACATAGGGATTAACCCACATAGTTGGTGAAAAATTTAGACAAACTGTGTAGGGGGAACTGTGCACCCCATTTTTAAATGGTGAATTTAAACATTTTAACTTAATCCTTAATATCTATTAACCCCTCCTTTTTCATCATTCCACACATAAAATTCCTCCTCTGTTGGTGTTCCTATATGGAATCAATATAGTCATTGATCATTCTCATTCAATTAGACTATGAATCTCCTTGTATGTCTTATTGTAAGAATATTGTTAAGTGCTTCAATATATCACTTACCTTTCTTGGTTTATCTTACCATCTATGGTGTCGGTTCTGTGTGAGATAATATAACCTATTTTCAGGTATTTTTTTCTTTTATTGATTTTCACTTGTTCTAGCCAATATTTGAGGCTGATACTGTATGAGTGTTCCTATACCCTCATAAGGATTTTTTCCTATATATTTATCATCAAGTCTCATCAGGTATATTTTCCATCATTATATAGGACACCATAATTACTATTTCATCACCCCTAAAAAAATATAATTAAATTTAGTTTCCTACTCTTGTCCTAAAATTAACTCTTAAACACACTTTTCATCAATGAAGTTCAATAATCTCAACATAGGCAACCCCTTTTGGTGGGACATGCATATTTTTGTATCTGTATTTGAATATTTTTTGGGAAAACAACCTTCAGTGTTTTTTTGGCCTTTAGAAGTGGTTTAATTAATCTAAATTGATAAAATAATATATTATAATTGGGAAATTATATTTCACATGGACTATATAGATTCACAATAAAATTTTAAATGGTATGCAACCTCATTCAGACCTTTTCCATTTTTGAATGAAAAGGAAATAACTTGAACTAAATAAAATGAATGAACTTGAATGGTTATTATATAGACAACAAGTATTTATAAATGTAATTTGCCTATTTTCTCCATGGACAATATCTTATTAAAAGATAATTCAGAAGTCTTCCATCCATGGATTCTGAAGGGAATTCCTTGGGCACTCAGAGGAAACCTCATCAATTCATTGGGTGGGATTCCATGAGATATTACCACCTTGGAACTCAGTCATTGTATTACTAGTAAATCATGGTATATTTGTACTACTGGTGATTCATTCTGTTCATATTGGGATGTTAAAATTCCTCAAATAAACTCCTTGGATTCCTCTTTATGTCCTCATAAAAGAGGCATCTTGGATTCTTCCCTTAGGCCCTTGTCCATCTTAGATTGATATTTACTATAGAAACGATCCATGGACATTGATAGAAATGATTCCAATTGAATGCATCTGGTGTATGCCTTAGATTAAACATACACACCTATATCTTGGATGTACGGTTAATAACTGTGATATGGATGAAACTTATATGGTTAGGGGAAACATGGTTTCACCTCGAGTTATACTTTACTTTATTTTCAGCTCAGACCAACTGTTTCCACCTTGGGTCCTATATTATTATTTATTATACTTAGAAACCTTGGTTTTATTATTATTTTTGTCCATTTATGGGTCATGTATTTAGAATCATCCGTATTAGGATGAAGAAGGTATGGTTTTCTGGGGATCCTAAGAGGATTCCATTCTTGGTATGGTTATTATTTCATGAATTTCATTCCTCTTATTTTTTAATACCTACACACTATTACATTTAAACTTAGTAACTGGATTTTTATTGATGTCATTTGTGTTATCTTATTGTGTATACCTCACACACTATTTGGGCCCCTGATTAGTACATGAATGAATTTTAGGGATGTAGGTTGGGAGAAGGGTAAGCACCCAATCATGGATTTTTTTTAATATAGAATAGTAAATTTGATCATAGGACTGATCTTAAGATCATGATGTAATGTATTTACTTTTGGTATTTTTAGGATTTTGAGATACATGTATTGTACATATGACTATTTCCATGTATGATTGTTTATTTTTGTATAAGGTAATGATATTGAAGTAATTTTTTATATAGAGAGGAATATCATTGCCTAGTATATTTTTCAAATCAATATATTTATCTTATTTGTTGTTATTATTAATTTTTATCCATTTTCACTGCTTGTTCACTAATTATTTTTCTATTGTGTTACAGTCTTTCCAGAGGAAATAGTCACCCCACGGTTACACATTAGGCCCTCACTGCTAGCCGAAAGCCTTTGGGATATGAGGAGGTACACTTGGGGACATGTGGTGAAATGTGTCTATTTACTAATTATTGAACCAAGTCTGGGACATCACATTCATGATCGCCAAAGGATGCTGATAAGTTTATGAGAATCTACAGGAATGCATTGGGAGAGATTTAACCATACAATAAAAACAATTTAAGACGTAAAATAATGATAATAAAAGGGAACTAAATTAGTAATTCTAATATAATTATTAAAAAACATGATATAATACCCATTAATACATGGATGATTCATAATACAATAGACAATATGAAAAAGTAAACACAACAATACCACAAAGAACAAGTCTCCATGTATTAGTGGGGAATCCCCAATTCCACAACCACCAACCCTAAACTAAGAGATACATGGACATCCTTTAAATTATAGGAGAATAATAAACATTAATATATTTCAATGAGCTAAAAATCATAGTAGGATACCACTCACTAACCTAATGTATAAAAAATTCAAGTAAAACTATTACATTTTATTTTGAAAATTCAGGTAATAAATAGTTTTCCATGGATTTCTCATTTAAAAAATTATCAAAATTTTATCATTAAAAAAAGAACTATCCAAAAATAGAGTTTATTTCTAAATAAAACCAAAATTTATTCCTTAAATAAAATCATTCAAAAATTGCAGTTTGTACAGTTCTATGTCATACCATAAAATAAATAAGAATATAATATCACAAACAATAAGGATCAATATCACAGAATCCTATGTGATCAAGGGAATCATGATTTGTGTAGTTTTATACAAAACATGAAGTATGGGAACTTTCCAAAAAAAATATAATAAAGGAATGAAATCATATTTTAATAGTTTAAAAAGAACTGTGGAAATCAAACATTCCATAACAATCTAAATACACACATATTAAAACCATTTCACAAACTTGAATAAATTTCCAATGATGAAAAACCCATTTAAAACCATTTATCTTGATGTTATGAATTCATATGGTAAATAAGGTGGGGATAGATAAGATATTTACAATATAAGTGTTTAATGAAAAAAATAAATAGGCATGTAATCACTTCCCTATTACTGGGGATTAGGGACTGGAGATCATTATTAAATGCCTTCCCTCCTTACAGTTTTATAGAGTTATTGTATATATTCAATGTTATTGAGGAAAAATATACGTAGTAATAATTATCCATGTTTACTGACATAATACTTAGGATCCCATGGTCTATCACCATTTAAATAATTCAAACCATTTAAAAGACATATTTTTTTCAGTTGAATCATTTTCTTCTTTCAAACTAAATTTCAAGAAGTCAAAAAATCACTTTAAAACTTTTAAAACCTCTTTCAAAAATCAATCAATAAAGAAAGATTCATATGTAAAATACTCTTATTTAAAATAAAACATAAAATTTCCATCTGTAACATCCCAACCATCCAATTATGATCAATTATTTCTGATGAATTAAAATATAAAACCATCAGTGTTCCAGTTGAGAATTTTTTTCAAAATAAGGATTAAACCATTAAAAAAAATTAAATAAGAATTTAAATAATAAAATGTTTTTATAATTTGTAAACAATTCCATAAAGATATAATCCATTAATATAACCACCTAAATAAATGATGAAAAATTGAAATAAATTAATAATCAATTATTAAAGAATAATAAATAATAAATTTAATTTTTAAGGAAGTTTCATTGGAAAGATCCCTCCAAACTCATTAATCCCAATTAATACTAAGGTTAATCACCATAAAATAAAAAAAAAATTATGACACAAAGAGTTATCCAAAGGAAACTAATGACATTAAAATCCTAAAATTAAAAAAAAATCAAAGAGATTAGATTAAATCACCATCGATTTTAGGGTTAAATAGGATATAAGTACAATAGAGAAAACTAAAGGATGTATGACCATGAATAACCAACTTAAAGACATAAAGAAACTAAAGGATCCATGAAGTAAGAGAATAGAAACTGAAGAGGTTTGATAGGGAGTCGTAAGTGTCGAATGATAGGATGAAGGACCCCCCAAGGTTAAACATAGATAGGGGGAATGTGACAAAAAACTGTTAGTATAAAAAGACTAATGATATTAATGATAAGAATAAAAATTCATGGATTTAATGTAAATTTTCTCATAGTTATCATAGTTTGAAATCCCCTTTCAACGTGTGAATAGATTCTTCCTCAAAGTGAAAACGCTTTGAGATGGGGCCGATGAGATATTTTTAAAAGTTTCTCATGACGTAATGCCCAATGTCATAGAGTAGGACACCATGTCATATAACAATGGCTTATTTCATGGCATGAACTACTATAGTTTTTAATTTTTAGCTATACAGCCTCTCCCAATCCTTCTGAAACTCATCAAAACTCTTGACCATGAAGGCTCCAATGTAAAAACACATAATGAAATAAATAAAAAGGAAATTAAAAGTTGATATGTGACAACACATCCTATACTAAAAAAAATTGTTTCACAATGGAACATTTCTATGGTTCCTATAAAGTTATAGAGAATTATTCTATCTCTTTACATCATCTCAGGAACTGTATATCAATGATTAATCCTTTACGCTTGAAGGATTATGTTATGATCAAAGGTGAGTAACAGATGATGATATTTACCATAGTGCTATCACCTAGAGTACCAAAGAAAATTATTCAAGAGAAAGGTGCACATGCTGATTACCACCATAGATATTATACTTTGGATCCCCTCAATACAATAAAAATCAAATATAAACAGGGGTTCAATTGATCAATGTTTATATCAAATAAAATACTCATGACTGGGGTAATTTCATGATATTAAATTACTTATAAATATAGCATTAAATTTACTATATATTATTAAAAGATTATTTTATTATGGTTATTTAATAATAACCATTATACATGTAATTAATTGTCTTGTACATATGTTTTAATCAATTTATTCTATGAGAAACTATCATTAGGAATATACATTAATGAATTTTTTTAGACCTATAACTTTCATAGTGTTAATTAAAAAATCGATATACTGGATGAACAACTAATAAGTAATAAATTGTCCATTAAAAATTAAAATATGGGAATACCATGTCAGCCTAACCCAGATATGGTGGTGTATAACACCTAGTTTTGTATTAGGAAAGGATTTTTTTGACACAAATAGCTCAATCCCCTTAGCCTAAAGAATTTTTTTAACATCATAATAAGAAGTGTATTTTCCTAGTATAGAATTATAAAATCGTAAATCATATTTTTTTCATCCTAGACAAGATATCTATATTAAATAGACATCATCTTTTAATAAAACATGAAAAATCCCTTATCAAGGATTTTCAATACCTTAAGGGTTTGTGACTAAATTTTCCACGGCTGAGACATATCATTAATAGACTAGATCTTCTGAATTATGTATGAAAATTTATTTCATAGAACATAACCATTAAGATTCCATAAATTTTTAAATTATTACCTTGTATTTATATAGAAATATCACTCATACTGACATTTTTTAGCCTTATTTGATAAGGTTAATGGTATCAGTCTCATCCGGATTCAAACCCTCTAAAACATGGAGCATAGGTAGTGTTATTTTTTCCCTGCACAAGATGAAAATTCAATGGTATGATAATAGTGAATAGATACCCTCATATGAATATTGATATAAAATAGGCAATGATACCTCATTTATGACTCTAAATTCATGGTAATTTCTATGAGAAATATTTTAACCTATTGATCGGATGGTTGCGTCTCCACTTGAATATAAAAATTTTATCTTTATAGCGTCATTTACAGAAAACATATATTCAAATGGGAATGGTATGGTAATGTAAAATGATGATTTTATGTATTATGAATATCAATATATAAAAACATGACATTAAAAAATGGTGGGGAATAAATCGATGATAGATAACTCCAAACATATTGCAATTTCAAATGTCATGAAATAATATCATACTAGTATATTGAGAAAAAATATATAGGGTTTGGTTTTTCCTATGAAACAACTTGAGGTGAAAACACCATATCCAAGAGAAAATATGTGACTTTTTTTATAATGTTTAATGATATAAACCCTCCTATAACATTCTTCTCGATTGATGCTTAGTAACACATTCAATTGAGTTTCTATCACTAATATATGAAAGGATAAATTTATAATATATGGTGATCAATATTTCCCCAAATTACTTTTACTTGAGTAAAATTTCAAATAATATTTTGAACAAACAAAAAATAATCTTTGATAAACTATATTTGAATCCTATATGAATAAGGGAATGGGTTTTGGGCACATTCACTCACATTCTAATGGTATTAGTTGTATGATATATACCTAAGAATTTGGAATAATAATTCCATTAGGATGGGAATAAAAATGCCCCCATATAAACTCTTTGATCCCCTAGTGCCAGTCCACATTAAACCCTAGACATAGGTGAAGATAAGGATGAAGAAATCAAAGATTCTCCTATATCATTTAAAGAGTGAATCTTGACTAAAGTTATTGAACTATATAATTTGAACCCAGTTACGATGGAATATTTGTGGCCGATGTTTATAAGTGTCACCATGATTCAAGAAGAAAAAGTGATGTATATCTCAATCTAGAAAAAAATTAGAGGTTTATTTTCATGAAATTATATATAAATTCTATGATTTTACCCCTAGGAGGTTACCCATCATTTGGGTTTACTAGATGAAATTTATGGATATAAATTGTATGTAAGGAGAATGTATTTGACCCATTCTTCAAATATCATCATTGTTTCTACGAAATATCATTCCATTTTTTATTCTTCACTAACATACCCTAATTAAAATTTTCTTCATATCCTCGGAAAAGTAAACAAAAAAAAGGTTGGGTTTCAATGCTCAATATGGGTAAATAAGGGAGGTACTTAAGCATAACATGAAAAAAAGGGTATGATAGCATGAGAACAACATTTGAAAACCATATCCTACATACCAAGAATCATAATATTGATTCATGGAATAAATATTGGTTTTTTATAAGATATGGATCATAAGGGAATCATAGAACATGATCCATGAGATAATAACACCATCATAAGACAAATATTTGTGGCATATACATAAGCATATATTTCTTTTCATTAATACCCATAAATATATTCATAACATGCCAGGATTTGGATAACCAGTAGTGTTTGAGAGCACAAGTGTAACATTTGAAAACCATACCCAATATATAAATGATCATAATCAGGAGTCATGGAATAAAGATTTGTGTTTTATAAGATATGAATCATAAGGTAAACAAAGAACATGATCCATGAAGGAATACTGATGACTTAACACATAGATTTGTGGATTGCACATAAATATAAAATAAATTATATAAATAATAACCACAAAGATATTCATAACATGTATGTTTTAGAATAAAAACTCATTTACCAACATCAAGCATGGGATGACCTCTCATGTACCCTCATTCAGTCTTGGGATAACCGCACATGTACCCTCAGAGATCAAAAAAATTTATCATTACCCAATGCATTTTAGGGAGATATAGGTCCCACCCATATCGTAATAAAAATAATATATATATGATTCTCATGACAATAAAACATTCATCATATGATAACCCATGAAATTAAATATGCTTCATAAATATTTAAATATATAATGAAATATGTAAAACAATTAGGTTTCATAGTCATTTCATCATTTCATCATAACAAAACCATGGAAAGGATACAAGTTACATAATAGTTAAATCATGGTATAAGCCATTTAAGAGAAACATGTTTCATAAACATTATTTCATCATAAACATAAACCATTTAGATAAATTACAAGAATGGGATACATAGATAATGTACCTAGTATGTCATAGTAAATAAAATTAGATTCTATCTTAGATTTAATATTATAATGAATTATAATTTAAAACATTTCATGAGGAAAATACCATATAATCTTGGAAAAAAACATTTCAATAAATATTATTTTTTGAAAACCCTTTTATTGGAAAATAAACATGAAAAATTATAAAGGAATACTTAAAAAAATTATTATTATTATTTATGAGAATATTCATTCATGTTGTACATATTAAAACATTGATTCATTTTAAATTTTTTGTAAAAGCAAAATAAAAATTGTTTTTGAAAACAACATGAAGATTAATTTTAATATTTTTTGTAAAAAATTAGACATGTGTATGAAATATATTTAATAAATCATTTGAATTTTTTTTATAAAAAAAATCTGAAAACATTTTTAGAAAACATGAATTTGGAAGAAAAATGGGGTTTGACAGAAAAGATGAATTCTATTAAAAAAATATATTTTTTGAACTATTCTCTACATAAAGAGAAGATGGTGAATGGAAAATTAGTATTATCATTACATAAAAATTGGGTAAATAAATTCATGAGTTTATTGGGAAATGGAACATGTGATTATATCATCGAAAACATAATCATGAACAATCATGATAAACGACGATATTTGAATAAAAAATCTTTACCACCTCAGTAACTATGAAATGAAGGACCCATGACGGTATAAAATAAGATGAATGTTAAAATATCATTAGGATAAATAAATTTCTTCTATTAAATTTAAAAGGGTATGTATATACATCTTTTATAATACTATTTATGTATAAAAAAATCATATGTCTCAAAGAAATAAAATTGAGACAAAAACCATTACCGATTTTCTAAATCTTGAGCTGTAAACCCAAAGAAATAGAGTGCATGAAATGGATATTTAAATAAAAATAATTTTAAGGATAATAATAATAAAATAAATTCATTGGTATTATATATACCACCTAAAATAAAAACATGGTGAACAAGGATCGTGTCTCAATGAAAATTAATGTGAGATAGAAATCCCTTACACTTTTAGTAATCTCTTGATTCAGAAGACCCAATGAATAATAACATAAAATGAAAATTTAAATATCACATAAATGATTATATACATGATATAAATTGTTAATGGTTAAGTATATTCACCACTAAAAATAAACAACTCTTGATTTTTTGTATGTCTCCTAGAAATAAAAGAGGGTTTTTGAATCTCTTACCTTAAGTATTAAATTTTTTATTACATGTCAAGTGATACTATATAAGTAATAAATTTTTATTATTAATATATTATATAAATATAAATATAAATATCATAGAATATATATTATTTTATTTATGACCATTTATTATATTTTTGATAATAATTCCATATTAAAGTCCCGTTTCGAGCAATAAGTGCATTGTTTGTCCATTATATTTTGATTTTTTATTTTTGGTCCCCGTAATTTGATCATGGTTTCATCATATCTAGAATATTAAACATGATATATATTTTATATATTTAGTATATATGTATTTATATTAATACATAAAATTTAGTGATGAAAAATGAATTACACTATTCATTGAGACAATAGGTCATACGTATACAAGAATGTTGATTCCGTTTTGTTTCAAATTGAAATAAATAAACGTAAATGATTAATAGTAATTGAAGAATAATATTTCTGTCATATATATGAATTTTTTTAATAAAAACTATCCTTATTACCATCTATTTAAATAATGAAATAATTTCATTGCTTTTGGAGGCGATAGTCCATTAAACACATGAGCGACGTTATCATATTCCCATAAAATGGAAATCATGAAGGTATAAATGATGTAAAAATTATAGAATAATAATAATAATTATATCATAACTAATGAAATATATATATATATATATATATAATAAATACATCATTATGTCCAATCATGAGAGGTGTTAATCGAATAATGAATGACATCAGTTTGTGAGGCAGTTGCCTGATGTACACACGAACTATGATTTCATGCCCCATTTGATGGAAGTGAATATTATTGTAGTTCATGAAATTAACATAAAAATATGATTATATGTAATATACCTAGGTTTTTATATCACCCTAAAATAAAAACAATTTAAGTGGCAGGGAATTAAGAAAATCTAAATGATTAAGGTTACCACTTATTCTGGTATCCTCCTTAGGATTACATTAAAATCCATCATAGGTAGTCTTTATACACAAAATAAGTATTCTATGATGATATTAGGGAAGTAGGTAAGTTATTTTGTAATAATTTTTTAAACTAAACTTGTTTTATGGTGTGAAGGGGAAAGGATAACATATGTCCTTTTATAAGTGAGGTGAGTGACAGACTTGCAATTTTTTAAAGAAAAAATTGAAGCCGAATTTTTGTAAGGTAACAAGGCCCTAATAAAAAAATTATGGAAAATAAAAATTATACGATATAAATATGTGAATAAAATGGGTTTTTAAATGCTTTGGGATATTTTTAACACTTAGAAATTTATTTTAACACCCCCCCTGGGAAACTGATTTTTACCACAACTGTGGTAAATAATTAACTATTTTTGCTATTCATTTTGGTAAAAACATTAGTTGAAAAATATATATTATAAATTTTTATGATTTTAAATATGGAATCCATTTTTCTATATTTCCTCTCATTGAATTTGAATTATTTAATTTTAAAATAATCTCACAGACGTTATAGAAATGTGGGTTTTAAAAAGAGATGTTGTTCAAACGTTTACCATGTTTATAAATAGAAATTCAATATGAAATTGATTCCAATGACCTAAATTATATAAATAGATTTATAATTGAAGTAATTTTAATTTTAAAAAAAGTTAATATATAATTTAACAATATTAATAAATTAAAGGATAAGGAATTGTTTAGTTAAAATTCAGTATTTTTCATTATTCATCAAAAAATAAAACTTTTCAGTAAAATTAAAAAAAAATTAACCATAAGATACTTTTGAAATGCTGATTTATGAAATGATTTTTATAATTGAACATAAATTTTATAAAACTAGTATAAAATAATTTTTTAATAACTTTACTCATGGTGAAAAAACAACTTTTTAGAAAAATACAGTTTTAAGTATAATAGTAGATTTATTATTATCTATTGTCTAGAGGAAACATAAGATAAATTTCAACCATAATTTTCAATATAAAATGTTTAAATTTTATTAAAATAATTCATAAAAATTAAAAAAAAAATTATCGAGGTAAAATGCATTTAATCTCATAAAAATATTTTTTCAGAAATTATTTTCCATTTTTTGCAAAAGGTTTTTATTTCTATTTGATTATTCAAAACATAATTCCTTACATATATATGGGTGTGTAAACTATATATTTTCATAATTTTATTTAGTCTAATTCATACATTCTATTCAAATAGATAGGTGATTACTATCATATAAATTAATAAAATTTTAATAGTTTGTCACATTTTTTTTAAACATGGAGTTGTTTGTAACATAATATAAATATGGTATTTTGTGCAACATAGAAAAAATTATGGTCGCATAAAATACAATCTGAACTCAATGTTTTAATGTATTTAAAAATATTTATAATATTAAAATAATTTGGAAAATTATATATATAAAAATATCAGGGTGTTACAAATGCTTCCCAAGTATAATCTCCCAATAATTACAGTAGAACATTAGAACAACATGCATAAATTAAACATCAGTAATTGATAGATAAATCATTCCAAAAATGATAATTCTATAAAAATAATTCTGGAATATTAAATAAACATAATAAACCTAATAATATTCCACCTGAACAATTCTTCATGTATTATGAAATACTTTTGTATTCGTTATAGTTTCCCTCCTTCTAATGTATGTTGTGTTCTCCTTCTCATTCTGTTCATCCAATAATAAATACAACACATTTCTTCCTCACACTTTCTTCGACTAACACCTTCATAAACATGCATATAGGATTTTGTTTTCCAGCCGACATCCAAAGTTACAACACTATATCTTCCATAATATTTCAGTTGATGTGTAATTTCAAATTAATGTGTCTTGTACTTGCATGAAAAATGAGATTCTTATGGGTTGAATGACAATATAAAAATAAAAAAAAATGCAATCTGATTCTTTCTTGAGATCCTTTAGCAACAAAATTGACCACAAAAAACTTCTTCATTACTTCCAAAACAATAACATATTATTATTATATTGTGAATATAGTTACTAAATTTTTTATTTGAGACATACAACTGATCATTTTTCTCTAGAAAGTGAAAACAACTTTCATTATATGTTGAGAATACATCTCTCTAAAAACATTTTTATCCACAAAACCATTCAATAATTCCTTATAACAGAAGTTTAACATTAAATATTCTGATCATTTTTATATATGATGGCTCATTTCAATGCCTCCAACTAAATACATAATGGATTTGACTTTAAAATACTCACAAATATCAATGAGAAAAAATTTAATTTTGTGTGAATATCATTGCATACATCACAATTTCAATGAATGAATCATATGACACCTTTTCTTTGTTCCTGAATTTTTCTTTTAAGGATAGTACATATACCATTGAATTATTAATGTTTCTATAAAAGGGAATTGAGAAAAATCTAAATCTATTAATTATGAATCTTCCAATGACAATGTTTATTTATTCATTCAGGGGTAACACTGATGTTTCTAATTTCATATCACCCTCAATTTGTATGCACAATATTTGATAGGCATGTACATGATTCTTAATCTCAAAACATCTAATCAATTTCACATCATATCCATAATAGGTTGAATTTATGGTCCTATAAGAAAGATATAATCCATATAAAAATTTAGTATAATATATATTTCATCAACCCATTTTTTTATATAATTAGTTATTGGAATAACACAGATAGAAACTTTATTAAATTATGAACGTATCAATATTACGATTCTATTTTGGAGGGAATTGTTTCAATACATATAGGATTATATTGAACAAGAAATTTTTTTCTTATTATACCAATAGTATACAAAATATTTAATATGAACCGTATAGATCTTCTTTACCAAATCACCATGAAGAAAGAATATTTTGACATCCATATACTCTAACTTAAATTATAAGAAGAAATAATGATTGAAATAATAAAATAATAATATCTTTTATGAATAGTAATAAATAATCTATGAAATAAGTTATATACTTTTTTAGGGATGTTTTTCACCCCCAGTGTTTATTTATACATCCTACTTCAATCATATAATTATTTCAGATGTAAAAACAAATTTATTTTCTTAAACCAGCTTTACTTTAATAAGTTCTATCACGTCCCATATTTTATTGAGTTTTTATTACTTCTTTTAATCATTAATAAAAAACTCTGA
This sequence comes from Viscum album, assembly GCA_963277665.1. NCBI lineage: Eukaryota > Viridiplantae > Streptophyta > Magnoliopsida > Santalales > Viscaceae > Viscum > Viscum album. Next base: position 507,455,021 of record OY728159.1, read on the forward strand.
TTGCATATATTCACTCAGGATAGTTTCTTATTACATAATATTTGGGTCCATAACATTAGATATAAGTATATAGTTAATATCATACCTAAACCTTGTTCCTTGAATCTTATTGATCTCCTTAATTGAATTGGTTGTTCTTCCCAACATGTTTGAAAAAAGAATTTCGAAACATTTACCATTGAAACTCTCAAATGAGTTATATTACCTTTTGAACATTAGGAATTTCAAAATTTGATTTATAGAAGTACAACCCTTACTTTAATATCATTTCATCCAATATGAAATTAAAAAAAATTATTTTTCCCTCAACATATTTTTCTTTAATGTTTTGATAAATCCATATAAGTTTCTTATTGAATATTACATATCTTCTTTAGATGATTTGATTTTTTTCATTATACAAGAATTTATGTCCAATGCTCTCATTACCATTTCCAACAATAATAAACACTTTTAATTAATATTCAAATTATATATATCCATGTAATCATCATGAATATATGAAACACTTCCAACAAAAATATATAATTAATTTTAATTATTTTACAAGAACAATGTTCCTAAATAATTTCTCATCCTATTGATAATGTTGGACATATTTTTTCATGCTAAATTACATATTTATATATTCTACCAAAACCCCATTAGGAATTTTAGAGTAATGTCTATTTCACGGATTTTTATTTTATAGGGTCATTTTCAATAACTCAACCAATCCATTATCTTATGGAGTTACAAGAGATATCTTCTCCGGTATAAATCCTTTATACTATTTTTTTTTCTGAAATATTTTATGGTGACTTCCCTATCATTGTTTATTTGGAGGCACTCTTTCTTCTGATCACACTCTCTTTTAGGAAAGACCATTTTCTAAATAAATTTTTGAAGAATTTTTTTTATTAATTAACAATTATATCTATGAATTCTTTGTGGAACGATAAATAAACGTCACAAAGTAAAGAGATTCCATTGGAATTTACCTAGCATGGTTTGTAAAATCAGAATTAACATATTCAAGCTTCCAATTTCTAGGTACATATTAATCTAAATTGAAGGGAAACTTATTATTGTTCCTATCATACAACTCTAACATATTTTGAAATCCAAACAATTGAGTCTATGTAATCCCTTTCCCATTAAAACATTCTTATTATTCTAACTGATATTTTCATGCATATAGATCCATACTTGCTAACATTACAATGATGTGATTATAATCTTCGAAAAATAATATTTTTTCTAGTAAAGTATAGAATTACATTTACCACCCACTGGAAGTCAACATGGATACCCTAGTAATTTTAACACACTATCTAAAAATGTGCTTTTAAATACAAATTCATCATGTTTTCCAACTGAAATCAAGTTCTTCTGGAGTTATAGATTGTGTCTAACAAATTTTAGCATCATTAAACCTATATTCATCATTTTAATGTTGAAATTTCCTTTTACAACAATCTCAAGATCTTTATTATCTACCAGATGTACTTTACCCAAGATTCAAAATACATAGTCCACCCTTAACCTCCACTAACCAGTTTAATGGAATGATAAATCCAAGTCAATAAACCATGGTTCTTTAAGAATATTCACAATAAAAAAATGTTACATATTTCTATTGTATAGATAAAATATGTGGTTGTGTAATTTTATTCATTACATAAATAATCATTCCAATTTTTTCTATTCTTATTTATATGTCCCTTTTATCCAAAAATTATGTAGTTATGACCTTGAATAGACAATTTAATATGATTTCTTACTTATGAATTATATTTCAATGTATTATTCTGATTTTCCTTCCATTTAGGTGAGCATATCCATTCCCTGACATTATTTGTACTTCAAGAGGGTAATTGGACTTCTTTAGAATAAGATTATAAATGTCACTAAATATAAAGACTCTTTTTACACTCTAATTACTTACAAATTCCACTATGGAATCCCCAATTTTCATATTTGAATATAGAAGAAGAAACACCCACAAATAATTCATGAAATCATTATTAACTGATTTGAGCTATCCTAGTTTATGTTGATATTATTATCATTTTCTTTTATTATTATTTCTTATGATAATCTATAGATAAATAATCACTACATCAGAAGGAATTTTATTAGCTTTATTGGTTTCTTATATATGTCAACCAATGCTTTCATAAATTTTGTAGTTCTTCTCTTCTCCCGAATATTGAAAGAAAAATTATAATAAAGATACATTCTATCCAAAGATAAATAATTATGGTCCATCTTCTCCCAAAACATATTTTTCCCCATCTCAGAATATTATAAAGTTAATAAAGCCTAAAGACCTTTTTGTGTCAGTAGATCTTCAAACTGAATCATCCATAAACAAAATTACGTGGCATTAAACTTGTCAATCTTAAAATTTTCATCATCTAATGCTATTTTTTCTGCTTTTAGGTTTGTTCAAATAAACCAAATCAATTTAATAACACTTTTTAGGGGAACAACCCTTCCAAAATCCATGAACAATGATAAAATTATGAATGAATGCTTTTATGGAATCCTGGATTTCTTATGATTTCTCCACAGTACCCCTTGAATTAATGTTTTTGAATTAGGAATAAAAAAATCTAAGCACTATATGGAATCATTCATAGACACATGATTATGATGAATAAAGAATAAAAAAGAAGTTACACAAATTTATTATGTGGTTCTGAAAAATTTTCTACATCCATATAAAAAAAATGAAATCACAATGGTAAAATTTGCGTATAAGATATTACAATTACTATCACTCTCAAATCACCCTATAAAACATAATAATTATGAAAATATATTATATCTTATACATGTATCATGATATTTAGTGACACCACATATTTATAGAAGTCCTATTTTGATAAATTGGTTCTATCACCCACTAGTATTCATATATATATATCCTTCTATTGACTGAAGAAAATTTGATACACCTTTTCACCTTCAGTTTCAATTCTAAAAATCAGTGTATTTTCATGATTCTATATTATCATAATTTTTCTTTTTATACTTAAAATAGAACATTATAAACAACATAAATCCATCAAACTCTAGAAACTAACAAAAACCTCATTCTATAAAATGATATTCTTAGAAAATCACCATTCATTAAACTCCATCTGAAAAAAATGATCTTTTAAGAAAATATCCTTCTATTAAATTTCTTATGAAAAAATAAACATACGTAAAAAACAAAAATATGCCACATGATTATTTGTTCAAGGATTATTAACTCTATCATATTCATCAATGTTTCCGTCCTCCTGATGTATATAGTGTTCCACATGTCCCTCAATTAAAAAATGTATAACAGAGGAAAAATACTGCATCAGTCTTTCTTGGATGAAAACATTTGTAAATATGTCGTCATGGTTATGTTTTCTTTTCCAAATTATGAAGATACAACAATAATTATTCTATAATATTTAAAAATAATTGAAATTTAATCTTTATGAGTTTTTTATATAATTAAAATAAAAATTTACATCAAGGTGAATAACACTCAAACTATCACCAAACAAAATTTATTCTTATGATTCTTCTCTAATATACTTAAATAATTACGTCGACCATACAAAATCCTTTCCTTATTTCATAAAAACAAAATTTTGTTGCATTATTGACCAAGAAACCACATGCTATAGTTCATAAATTCTACTGACTAATATAATTCTAAAAGATAAAACAAATCCTATTATGATCTTCCATGAATCCATTTCACAAAAAAATGCATCCTCCAAACCCTAAAAACTAATAATTATAAAAGAAGAATAATATAGTTTTCTTTGAACCTTTTAGATAATGGATGATCCATTTCAGAGACTCATAATATATTTTTTGTGGGTTTCAAATAAAATGACTCACATATTTCACGATGCAGTTAATATTAGGTTAGTTGAAAATAAGTGTATACTTAATAATTCAACACCTAAATCATAAGAAATGTTTTCCATGTTCTAAACATCTTCTTAAAAAGATGGATCCTACACCTTGGAATGTATGAATTTTCTGGAATAAGGAGTTGTGATAGTTTTATATTCAGTCATTCTAAATATTTCAATCCCCTTTTGAATTAATTCCTCCTAGGATAAGACCAAATTTCTATTTTTTCTATCCCACACAATTCTCATCCCAATTATCTTACTAACATATCAATTCTTCTTCATATCAAACCGAAAAATAATTCGCAATAACACTGTAATCCATTGAATTTAAGGTCCTACGAAAAAAATATTGATGATAAATAGATGTTTCATAATTAATGTTACATTATCCCTTTTATTTTGTTATAAATATTTATCAGAATCTCACTGAGTGATGATTTTTTCCAGCAAGAATGTATCAGACCTCTAATTCCACTATCAAGTGGATTACCTCAAGAAATAGAGGATTATATATAACTTAAAATCCTGTTTCTTATCCTTCTAAAAATATACAAAACCCATGGGATGAACTATATATATATCCTCTTATAAATCACTATTAAGAAAGAATATTTTGAGATCAATCTTTTCTAAGTAAAAATATGAAGAAGAAAAAAATTCTTAACACCATATAGATAAAAGTGAGACTAATGACTAGTGAGAAAATATCTGAAAAATAAATTCCCTTCGTTTTTTTGAAACCATTCACCACCATACATGATTTATAAATCCTACATATATTTTATTCTTAATTCATATGAAGGATCCATTAAATTTCTAGAGGTCACTTTCCTTCCAAAAGTTGTACTAGCTCCAATGTTTTATTGAAGATTATGGAATTAATTTACCTCTTTATAGGAAATTACCAGTACTCTGAGTCACTAAGGAAAGATGATTCATATGTACTATCTTGTTCAATAATATATGATAAATAGTTAAATTTTCTATCATCCCCAAACCATTGAAATGGTTATCTAGTTATATATGATCACCTAAACTATATTTTTTTATTCTTCCCCAATTAGTTTCAAACATCATTTTGGAATCATTGCTTATGATACTCTCTCTCATGTTCCATATCCTTCTAAAATTTATGATTTTCATAATAAGTTTAATTGAAGTACTTTCCCTATGAAAATCTCATTTTAGTCAACTTAATATTAAACAAATTATTTCACTTCTATTTTATGACCCTTCCACAAATTATTCTCATGTTAGATGACATCTTAAGTCCTTATGATTTGCCTCTGCAACATACCGACCAGACTTACCATAAAATTGGTAGGAATACTAGTCAACACATGGACTCGAGAACATATACCTATATGCCGGAGGCCTCCAAATAGAATCGAGGGTGTAAAATAATGTTCAGTGGGGAGACTATACCCTCAATATCAGAGTGAACAATGGTAAAATTTCGTAACAATCAGATATCCTCAGAAGTAATATAATGCGATAACCAAAATAGTGGAAGATGATTGTAATAAAAACTGAATATAGAAAATTAACAACACCATTTTATAAAATGAATTCATTACATAAAATGATACATTTATGAAATCAGTACATAGAAAAACATGCTTTACATTTTAGTATAAGAATAAATAAATGATATAAATTCCCTTAGGTAATCACCACGAGCATCTTGATCACCCGCTCATCCATTTTCTACAAAATTCTAGATACAAGAAATATATAAAAAGGAAACAACATAGCTCTTAAAACAAGTAGGTTTACTCATGCACCAATGGTACCCAAGCATGGTGTGAGATATAAATCTCAGTAGGCTGGCACCCATAGTTTCGAGCCCAATCTAACCCGTACAATGAAAATATAATACTGAAAGAATATATATAAAAAGTAATTAATTAATCATAAGTAATATGGCTTTTTATGAGCGTATTTATTTATTGTCCATTTCTTTTAATCAAAATTTGAGAATTTAAATTTATTTAATTTATAAGTCATGAGATTCCACTCAAGCTTGACATCCCATGTATAACTGGTGGCATAATGAAATGCCTCAAAAGGAAATCTGTACTATATAATTCTAGACTAAAAACAAGATTGTACTCTGGCTTGGAGACGTGTCATAAGTCACTTCATTTAAATAATAAATTATAACCCGAGCCCATCCTAGACATTCCTATGATGGAAATCAAGAATCACTATAGGTGCAATTTCCACCAACACCATACCGCGCCATCCTAATGAAACACTCAGGAACCTAGTATCACTCTACTTGTGGTACATGTTCATGTAAAAGAAAATTCATGCTTAAGGAAGGAATAAAATAATAAGGTTCAGGGGTAAAGGTCACTCTTCCATTCCCAAACAATCTATTTGATTCACAATTTGATATACAAATCAATTTCATGTCTCAAATCCCATGACATGGGGTAAGAAAGAACACCTAAGGGTTCCCAAGGCCAAAGTCATCTAAGTTATATTTAATAATTAATCTCAAGGGGTGATTTAGGTTTAAAAATATATCTCACTTGGTATAGACTTAACATAACTTACGTGGAAAACAAGCAATTTAATAAGCATTACTTTATGAACAACAACTACATGGTAAAGTCCTTATTTATCTAATGTGGGTAACATCATGTAATTAACATCAAAGGGGACATGCGTTAACATGTCCCATATCAACACCAAGAGGAAGAAATATGGAAATTCCAAACAACAACTATGAATGATATAACATTATCATAACTTTTTGGTTTGAAGGTAGGACACCTCAAATTGAGGGGTCTTATTATAAAAAACTTAACATTATCAAAAAATTAGTTATTTATCACCATTAGGTATTTCAATCAAAATTTTTAGTTCCATACACCATGGAAACAAAAAATGAAACTTATTTAAAGAAACACTTAAAGAATTCTTAAATAAGAAGGTTAAGGATAGGAATGTTACCTCGAATTAGGCTAGGAAAACACTTTGAACTTGATCCTTTCTAACTCTAGATTACAACTACTTGCATGAATATAAATCTATATATATATATATATCCATAAACTAGTTCCCATATTCCCCATGCCATGAGGTAATATACACATGGATGATATACATATCTGGTAATATTCTTACCTTCGTATAATCTCATGAGTCTTTTAAGGGAAACAAAACTCACTACACACAAAAACTGACACCCATAAACAAATTATGATTTTTAAACTAATGGTGAGAAAACCAAAAAATGTATAAACCATTACCTCAGAATGATATGGTGAACTAAAACACCCCAAAAAGCCTCACCTCTGGAGGCCGTTTCCAGAACACAGACCAACATAACCTAAGAGGCCAGAACCCTAAATTAGAATAAAAAAAATCAGATCAAACCATAAGATAGGGTTTCATCAAAACATTATATGGTGACGAAGATGCCTCAAATAGTCTAGAAACAGAGAGAAGTGGGAGGATAAGGACTCACCATGATGAGTCGACCATGATTCATCAAGAAATCCGGAGTAACCATCGTAAGAGGAGGAGGTCCGGAGGATGTGTGTGTCATGCCTAAAAGGGGAGAAGGTGAGGCTGGTGTGTCACGTGACCCAAACGAGGGAGGATAAACCTTTTCAACCCCCTGTAAAATTTATTTAAATTATTTTATTTTTAAAAGTGGGTCTCAGTGCATGGTTTACACCACACTATTTAACAGTCCATGCACCACCTATGTGCCCATTTACTAGGCACCATGAAACCCCACATGGTTTGAACCTCATGGTTATCTGACATTGCAAAAATCATGTTAGGAACATTTTTTGCTACGTAAAAAACTACTATGTGTGTGTGATAGGTGCATGGTTTGAAAAAAACATGTTTAGTCCTTTTAAAATTCATCTAACTCACCTGAAATAAGGTGCACATTTACTACTATGGGTTGCAAGGTTTCAAAAAAATTGTGCGCCCTCTTCAAATCCATAAGAACATTCCTTTCCTAGTCCATCACTCTCGAAACTCCTTGAGAAACCTAATAAAGTTCTAATTGCTTCACCCAAGTCCAAGAACATCCCTTTTAAACATCCAAACACTGGGAATTACATTCTGAAGTTCCATTTTGAAAATAGAAAATCCAGTAATTACAGATAATTCAAATTCCCTTGGAAGATCATCTTGTTCAAAAACATAGGTTCTTACAACTTCTTATAATCATTCCAAAAATAATATCTAAAGTTCTCATTTCCATATCCAAAATTGAAGCACAAATTGTATTTATTCTCTAACTTATCTCTATATTTGTCACCAATAAATACATATTTCCCACTTATTGGAGTTTTGAGATAGTTCACTTCTGGTCTTTTACCAAAAAAAATTTATCCATAATTTATTTTACCATAGTTGAAACTATACATATATTTATAAAGTGAGGTTAAATATTAATAGTTTCAACCAATATTCCCCTAGGTGTTCCAAATTTAATTCTAAAACACTAATATATCACTTTTAGAGTCATGTTCATTGTTTTAGCTACCAAATTATATTGTTGGGTTCCTCTAAAAAATTTCAAAATCCTAACTACTATCTTTTAAAAAATGTTTAAGATATTTTGTTTAGTGAATTTTGTAGAATTTCATTTTCAGAGGCACTTCAACTTCTGATAGAACTACATTTCAGCTAATGCTTTCCATTGACAAAATTATAGACAAAAATTAGATTTTTTATTTATGAATTGTACCTTGTTCTTTCTTATAGAATCATAAAAAAAATTTCATAATCTAATGGGACCTTATATTAGAGTTTTCAGGAGTTGGTCACCAAAAATCAGAATGAAAAAGTTACAACTTCTGGTTTCTAGGATTCCACCTATGTAAATTAAAGGACACCCTTTTCTATTTCCCAAACATAAAACAACCAAATATTCCAAAATCCATGTGATTGTGCTTAACTATTTCAATTTCCCCAAAATCATTCATATTATTCTCTCTGGGGTGGCCATACCTACATCACCATACATCTAGATCATTAGATTATGTGTTATTGATCATTACTAATTCATATTTACTTCCAACCAAGTATAAAGTCACATTCTTCACCCCATGAGCAATTACCATTGTTCCTCAATTTATCTTCAACACTCCATTTGATAAAGTGGTTTTGAAACCTACTACATCATGTTGTCCAACTAATATGAGGTTCTTTTAGAGACCTAGAATATGTCTAACATATTTCAACAACATGAAATCTTTATTATTCATGTTAATGTTGACATTTTAATTCACAAAAGCCTCCAATGATTCATCATCTTATATATGTATTTGGAATAATCATCTAGATAAAAATTCCACCATGAACCCCCACTGGCAAGTTGAATTGAAAGATGAATATGAGTTAAGAACCCTTGATTATTATAGAGTATTCACAATTAGCAATAAAATATTACCTTCTTCCATCATAATAATTAATTTTTTTCTTTATAGATGTTGATTCCTTAGTTGTTGAATCATTCTTAATTTTGATGTCCTTTTTTAATATGTATATTATTTCCACAAATCCAATATATATGTCCTTTACCATTATATAAAATCCAACATATTTAGTGGGTATTATCTAATAATTAAATCTTTTAATTCTCTTTCCATTGAGGTGACCATCACCATACTCTAGCATTAGTAACACTTAAAGAATGTACGTGAACATCCTTCTACAAAAAATCATCATTAGAAATCATATTCCTAATTTTATGAAATACAAGGTCTATATTTAAGCTCAAATTAAATTATTTGTTCTCCATAGGATTCCATCTCTATGAATTTGAAGATATAACAAGCAACTCCCACACATCATCTAATAAAGTAACCTTCATTGATTCAATATTTCCTCAGATCATGTTGAAATAATTTACAAGGCCTTCAATTATTCTTCCTTATGATAATTTCAAAAAAATAATCACCAAATTATATAGAAATTTATAAATGGTGTTGGTTTATCATATATTAGATCTGATGTGTTAATAACTATCACAATTATACCTGATATTGACAGAAAAATTTAAATATCAAGAAATTGTTACCAGGGATAAGGGATTCTATTTTAATTTCACCCAAAAAAATTTATACACCATAATTGGATATTTTTTAGAAAATAAAGAATCTAGATATTTCAATATCAAAAGATCTTTCACTATCATTTCCTAGAAACCACAGTATGTCCCATTAATCTTATGAATCCAAATATTTATTTAAATTGATTCCATTATTTCTATTTCTTATTAGGTACAAATGAACTAATTCCCTCTATTACATATTTTTTTCGAACAAGCCTTCCAAAATCCACAAACAACAATAATATTATTAAAGGAAATTCTTCTATAATCCTATATTACACATAATTTCTACTCAGTACCCAATTGAATTTGTGTTTTTCAACTAAGTAGAAAGTAAATCTAATCACATCAAGAAATATTTTATATATAGAATCTTATGTAGAATAAAAATGAGAAATAGAGGTACACACATTAATTATAGGTTCAAAAAAAATTCTTTCACCCATGAGAGTACACTGTGGCCACTATGATAAATGAGAGTATAAAAGATTACAATCACTCTAAATTTTAACTCCCTATATACAAAAAATCAACTCAAAAAATATAATAAATATTGTAAAATCATCATAGAATTTGGTTACACCTTATATTTTCATTGTTATACATCTTGAAAACCATTTCCACAATCTTTTGGGATTCATGGTTGTCCTTCTGTTGAATAGGTTAACCACCAATATATTGCTAAACATTTGGTTTGACTGTTTAAAATTAGTAAAACTACCCACTAACTAGGTATAAAATTAGTTTCTCTGATACATACAATATAACATCGTACAAATGATAATCAATAAATCTCCATCGACTATAAGAATCCTCATTTTGGAAGACATTCCATTTAGAAAATATCCTTATGAAAAACACATTTCTAAATAAAAAAGACTTAAGAAAACCCAATAGTAAGAACCAACTATACCTTATTCTATTTTACTACCAAAAAATAGAATGAAAAAGAAAATCATGATTATGCATATTTTTTACACAAACCATATGCAGATAACATTCATCTATTTTCCATGCTTCATGAATTTAAATTTCATAGAACATAGTCTATTCCAGAAGATGTTAAATTGCATGGAATAGGTCAAGGTTACATGAAATTAAAATTAATTTCATTTGGCAATGGATTCATGGACTTAACAAAAACCATATCATTCCTTGTCACATGACCATACCAGGTTTAATCTGTTCTATTACATGACTATAAACTACACAAATTCTTATTCCCTTTAAAGGGATACATAGGAAGCAACTCTCATGGGACCAATCCTAACTGAAAAATAACAACCAACTATTTGAATAAATTTTTTGAGTTCCTAGTTGTGAGGATTTAAACCATATTATAATAAACCAGCATGATATATATATATATATATATATATATACTATGATACATACAAATGTTTACACAAATACGTGGTAACAATTAGTCAATCTCATTACCATGCTAAAGATAATTTTAATGGAAAGGATTTCGTGAATACATTTCTAATAATTACGAGAGTCTTATACATGGAAAAGGGACCCCTTATTTGATGATAATAACTCTCATATTCTCAACTAAATAATATTTCAATTTATCACTGGAATGTCCTAGCGATTTACTTCCATTGGGAAGAAGGTTCACACAAAATCAAGACCATGGGGACATAGGGATCATTATAAGTAAACATAAAATCTAAATAAAATGTCCTTTCCAAATAGAAAATGTAAAATACTGAGAAAAATTTAACTTGAGTGAAAATGGAAATAATTTTACCTTACATACTAATACCATCCTTTCTCCAACTTCATGATTCCAATTATGAATAACTTTGATAATAATATCTATATTTTAGGGCATAATAGTTAATACCCATAATTGATAACTATTTCTATGAGATTATTTTCCTTTATCACTAAAATACATAGGAGTATCACAAATTGATATTTTTCCATTGAAAATAAATTCCTTCCACTAGATATAGAGACTAAGAACCCTTTGTAAAAAAAACTATCAAATACAACACCTCTAATAGATGGTTTCTCGTAACATACCATCCTTGATATATCAAGTATGTTCATGAAATTATCAGAATTCTTTTTTTATGACGTCTGTAAAATTCTGAGAGGGAATTGTGAGGATACCTATAATGGTGAAGTAATATATTTATTGGACTTTCATCTTTAACAATATTTGTCTATAATATACAGAATGCTTTCACACCATGTAATTCGATCACATGTCATGTAACTATTGCAGGGTACAATCTGTGAAAGGGGATTCATGATATGAATGTTTACACATTGTGATGAGTTGTTTCAATTGATGAATTATTGAAATAAAGTATTTATAATCCAAGGCAATGGATTTTTCAGCATACATTAACATCATGGATTCCACAGCATGTAACTGTCTTAAATGACATGAAACAGATCATGTAATGTTTCCAAAACATGAGAGAAACATTTTTGGTTTTGGTAATTTTCTTGAATCCCTTGGATCTTGAACTAGATCTCTTACATGCGATTTTGGAAGAATATTCTCCATCTAGATATATCTATTAGACATTTAATCTTCATTTTTATTGTGGTGCATCTCTCTTGGTAAGTAATATTTCCACTTCATTGTTTATCTTGATCACGGTGGCTCCCTAGGGTGCATTATTGGATCCAATAACCTATGTGGATGATTATACATGTATTTGTTATAGATCCTTTTGGATATCTCATTCTAGAGTCATGCCATTAGTTAGTTGTGATGTAGAAGATGTCAATTTTTGAGTTATATAGTGTTTTCCCATTTTGTCGATCCCTTTTTTATGTTTGTTCAATATTGAGGTGTGTATTGGATTCCAGGGCCTTCGTTTTCATTTTTTGTATTTTTTATTGGTGGATCACATTACAGGTGTGTGCGACCCTAGCTTTGAGGTAGGTTGTTCTATCTCGATCCTATGATAATTAGCATGATTTCTCCTTCTTTATAAATTGATTTATAAAATTTTAATGACTATTTGTGTGTGTTGAAAAAGGGTATTTGAAGGGATATGGGTTTCCCCTAGTTTTTGATAAATGAATAGAAAATGGGAAATTTTGAAATATTGAAATTGATTTGTGAAAATGAGCACATGGGTTACCTTGGATACATTGGTGGATGCTTTAGATTAAGTTCATCCTCAATGTTTTTTGATTATCAAGAAATTTTCTCATTGGGGTTTCCTCTTTTTCCTAGACTCGTTGTTCTAGGGTATGAATGTTGACAATGTGAGGGGGTTTACTAATGGGGTATTCCTCTGCTTCCTAGGGATGTGTTCTAGGAAGAAGATTGTGCACATGAATTATTATGGTACGAGTAGTCTGGTAGTTAGACCTACAATGTTCCTAGGTCCTGATTCCTATAATATTGCTTCAATTTTTTACTTATTGGATTTCTGAGTCAGTTTTCCTATGCATGATGTACCTAATTTTTATTAGTCCTGTGAAAAATGGAAATGTTTACTATGTTTTCTATAAAACTACTATACTTATTATAATTACATGTTTTATTTAAAATAATCAGAAAATACCAATTATATAGAGAAATGATATGGGACAACTGGGAGGGATCTTACGGGTCCTGTTATCTCACACCATACAAAAATCCTCAATGCTGCATAGAATATTATATATCTACTAATGAAGGGAGAGGCAATGATCCATAGTGATGTGAATTAGTTCATGTCATCTGGTTTTGGGCAGTTGGTTGTGATAACGTGGGATTTCATCCATGCCATCACATGGAGTAGTTGTTTGGTTCCGGTCCATGCAGTTGGACTTGTTTTCAGAGCATTGACTACTTTTTTAGTTGGTCGTTTCTACTATCTTTTTACTAGTATGGAATATATGTTCCTTTATTATTCCACTATATTTTTCCTTATATGTATACATATATTCCTTGTTTTTTATTAGGTTTGGAAAAATCATTCCCTTTGGTATTTTTTCGATTACTGGGTGCTAGTCACCATCCTATGGAGATCAGGAATGGCCTTTAGGTATGTAACATAATGGGTCAGATTTCATGTTTGAGGGTAACCCAAGTTTGTTTATTATAATTTGGTATCATAAGAGTTATTGAATCAAGATTCATTGTATTGGGACATTTTCCATACTAAAAATAAGGTTGGTGGGACTTTAGAGGTATGTTGCGATAAGTTTCGGGTTAGATCTTGTCATAATGAGACTCAAGTTTACATGGGATATTGGGATTTGTGTCTCTAGTGATGGGTTTGGTTTTAAATATCAGTTTTTTATTCTAGGTTTTCTTGTATTAAATATGATTTGTTCTATTGTCTCTTCATTATCTTGTTTCAGTGTGCAATAGTATGCCTCCAAGACATCATCCCTGAGTTCCTTTGGAAGGTCCAACTAATGCTTCTTAATGGAATCCACCTATAGAGCATAAAATCATTGAGACTATAGCACGTGTAGTTCATGATGTTTATTAGGATGCACCCTGATTATGGGACACTATAATTAAGGTTCAACCAATAGTTGGAGGAAATAGAGATATGTCCCATGAAATCTTGCATGAGAAGCCACCATCCTTTAATGGAACGAGTGAACCTCAAGTAGCGGTGGACTGGATGGACATGATCAACCAGATATTTGAATTTCTAGAAGAACATGAGAATATCATGGTAAAGTGTGAAACATTTAGGCTTGAGGGTTACAGTAATTGATTGTGGTATTCAATGGTATCAAAAGACAGACACATGGACTTAGATTAGAAGGTTTTTACAACACTATTATTTTTGAAGTTTTTCCAAGATTCCTTGATTCTATAATATTCTCTGTAGTTTATTTCTTTATAATAGGGAGAGAATTCGGTTTGGGTATACACCAAATTTTTTTCCCTTCTTTTCTATTTTTCTTGGATGTGGTGTGGATTGACCAACTGAAGGCTCAAAAATACCTATATGGTTTGCAACTAGATATTAGATCACAAATGTTCATATTGAAAGTTTCTACATATGTACAGGCTATAGACAGATCTATCATGGAAGAGATGAATACGGTAAGAAAGGATGGTTTTTTGAACCCTACTCTTCCATCTAGTGGTAGTTTCTATGGCGTTCATGGGAAAAAAGGAAGTGGAATGATCATCACAGAAGTAGTGGAGGTGGATCTCAGCAGTGAGCCTCCTCTGTACTATTTGTTGCAACTAGAAATGTGCCTCTGAATTGATACTAGTGTGGAAAGGGGGGAAACACAAGGAATTATTGTTATACTCCCATGAATATTTGTAATAGATGTGGATGTATTGGTCACTTATAGTGCTTTTGTTAGGCTATGACTACACCTCGTTATGGCCAGGGTTTTTTAGTTCCAAAGGCTACGGTGGTGTAGTCAGAAGCTTCAAATACTATAGAGATCAATACACAGGCCTCAGGGGTGAATCATTTTCACATCGTAGATGAGTTTATAGTGGATTTCTATGCAGGTCAAGAAATAGTAAGAGGTACCTTATTTATAGCATCTTTATTTGCAATTGATTTTTTCGATACTGGTGCCTCAAAATATTTTATATCTGCAGTTTTTCATGATATTGTTAAAATTCCAATGATAATTATTTCCATTACAATGGAGTTAGAGACACCTCTTATTAATAGGAAAGTGATTAGTTTTTATGTCCTTGTTCATTAACGATTGCTGATACAGAGTTGGTTTGGGATTTTCTAATTCTTGACATTGATCTATTTGACATCATCATTGGTATGGATTGTCTTGTCATTCATCGAGTTGAGGATGATTTTTACCATTGGAATGTAACATTTAATTTTTTCAATGGGATATCTCATGTATTTAAGGGGGATTGGGACCTGAGATAAGGTCGTATAGGGATATCCATCCCAGAGATCAAGATTTTGATTTCTGCTATTGTGTTTGAGGCCAATGACATCTCGACTATCACTGATCATCCAATCATCATTCGAAACCTTTATAACATTTTCCAAGTTGACTTCTATAGTATTCCTATATATAGAGAGAGATATAGATTTTACATTTGACCTAGTTCCAAGTACACAACGCAAACTAATACCTTCTTATCGTATGGAACCAACGAAACTAAAAGAGCACATGATTTAGCTGAACGACCTGTTGGAAAAATGTTTTTTTTCTCATTAAAATTTCACATTGGGAAGCCCCTATGTTCTTTTCTATGAAAGAAGATAGTTCACTTAGGTTAGGTGTGGACTATCTAATATTGAAATAGGAGACTGTTAAGAACAAATACCATTTTCTTCATGTGTATTATTTGTTTGATTAGTTAAATTTGGCAAAGTGGTTCATGAATATTGATCTTCAGTTGGGTTATCATTAGCTTAGAGATCAAGAGTGTGATATACTAAAGATATATTTTAGGAGCTGGAATGGAAACTATGAATATCTTGTGATGCCTTTTGGTCTTACATACAATCGTGTAGTTTTTATGGATTTAATGAATCAAAAATTCCATGAATATCGTGACACTTTTGTGGTAGTGTTCATGGATGATATTCTGGTTTATTCTAAATTCAAGCATGAGCACAAGCACCATCAGATTTCGGTTATGAAAATTATGAAAAATCAATATTTTATGGAAATATTTTGAAGTGTAGTTTTTGGATTCATTAAGTGAAGTTATTAGGTCACATGATTTAGGAACATGATCTATCAATTGATCTTGTGAAGGAGAAGGTTGTCTAGTCGTGGATGGAACCGGAAAATGTCTTTGAGATACATAGTTTCCTTGGTCTTGCTGGGTACTACTGATAATTTTTCATTGATTTCTTTGATTTGGTGTCACCATTTACTCTCTTACTAAGAAAATGGGAAAATTCTCATGGACTGTGAAGTGGCAGTATTCTTTCGATGAACTGAATCAACTTCTGACATCATATCCTATTCTAATCTTATATGTGCTAGGTAAGGGATATGTGGTGTTCTGTGATGAATCAAGTACTAGTTAGGGATGAATACTTAGTAAAGATTACCATGTGGTAGATTACAACTCTCATTAGATTCGACCACATGAAATTAATTACACCATTGATGTTTTAGATATTTCTGGGAATACACTCAAATGATGGAGGAATAATATTTTTTAGGGATGGTTCACGATCTTTTCTGATCATAAGATTCTAAGATATATCTTTTCTCAAAATTACTTGAATCTCAAAAATAGATAATTGGTAGAATACTGTTTCCTCACGGATTTCGGGGATGACCTCTTGGACGGGAGATTCAAACATTCCGATCGGTTTCTAGCGGGTTTCATCATAGAACCGGAAACATCCAATGATTCCACATCCATTTGGACCTACTTTCCAAAGGCATGCGCTCATTAGCCTGTGGACTGATGAGGCTTAGGAATTTGCATTGGTCGAGAGGATGGGAGGTCAGACTCATCACACCTTTTTGAGGGGAATTATTGTCTACTCCGGGACTCTCTTTATAGATTTAAGTTATGTTCGTGAATCCTTATTACATTACCAAGTATAAAATGCTCTTTCCTTTAGTTTTAACAATCAATGATTAAATATGCAAGAAATTTAGAGAATCTTTTATATGTATTCGAGGTTCTTAATCAATAGAGAATCATCTATATCTGTTTAGAGATTCTTGGTCAATGGTATCCTTCAAAACATTTATATAAAAGTCTCTTGGTCATTATGATGACCAGGCTGGTTTTAAAGCCACTCAGTGGGGCACTTGAAGTTTATCGTCATTCAGAAGGACATGGATTATTTCAAAGTTGGGATCGAACCCAAAAATGGGCTACCTACGTATCCTTTGTTTTGGAAAAGGAATCAGAACCCATGTAGTTCGAGTAATGGAGTATGATGTTTATGATCGATGGCTCAAAGAAGAATGTCATAATTACTTTTACACTCTAAGCTCACATGAGTCATGCTCGGTGTGAGAAACAAGAGGTATTGGTAAAAATTAGACAATTGTGCCATGAAATATGAAATCATAAGAATTTGCTTGGGGCTCATGTATGTATGACTGCCCAGATAGATGAAGGTTTAGGATTTACTTTTTGGGATAAAATCCATGAACATGGTCCATAAAGTTATATGTTCTTCATGGAGATTTGAATACTCTAATCTTGGGAATTACTCCTAAGGAGGATGCCCAAGTTAGGAGGGGACTTATGATTGGGTTTTACTCCTGAAAAGGAAACCCAAATCAAGGGTAAATTAGGACTGGTTAAGAGAAATTTAAGGGGGCTTGGGGTTTACTCCTGAAAAGGAAACCCAAGATTATGACTGGGACATACTCCTAAAAAGGAGGCCCAGGTTAGGGGACTTGGGGATTACTCCTGAAAAGGAAGCCCAAGATTATGACTGAGTCTTATTCCTGAAAAGGAGACCCAGGTTAGGGATTAAGGTTTGGGGCTTACTCCTGAGGAAGATGCCCAAGTTTGGGAACTTTAAGAATTTGGGGCTTACTCCTTAAGAAGGATGCCCAGATTAAGGGATTTATAACTGGGGATTATTCCTAAAAAAGGAGACCCAAGTTAAGGATTCTCTCATCTTAAAGGATGAGGTTAAATGAATGAACTCTCCATAATTAGTGACATAAGGATATTTAAATCACTAGGTTTTGAGAGATATTCCACAGAATTCCTTTCAGATAAGGAAGTCAAATCAAGAAATCATGCCATAAATGACTTTGAAGTGTGTCTTGAAGACTAAATCTTGAAAAGGAAAGGTGAAATGGCTTAAGAGGGGTAAAATGGGCAAGATGGGCACTCAAAAAGATAGGGGCACACATGTCTTGAAAGTCGCGCAAGTCTTCCGTGGGCGCGCAAGTGTTGGTCGCGCTGGTATACCTGCGCGACACATGGTGTACTTGCACGATTTTTTAACCAGCATTGAAATACTTGAGCGACACTTTTTTAAACCCTTTAGAATCCTCTTGAGGTTCTTCCAGAAAAGGGACACGCAAGTTATATTGAAGGAAATAAGTCGGCACGCAAGTGTTTGATAATTTTCCACACTTAGGCCTTCCTTCTTCTCTTTAGATCTTCCGTTCTAGGTAAGAAATTACCTTAGAAGTGTTCCGGAAGCTTTGAGAAGAGACTTGGGCGTCGGGAGCTTCAATCCGAGTTTCTGAAAAAAAAAATCTTCCTGAATGGGGGGCCCACAGGGTCTATTTATAGGCAGGAGAAGACCCCGGGCGGTTACCGAGCGGTTACCACTTAGGTCGCGCAAGTCACTTGCGCGACCAAGAGCGTCGCGCAAGTGTACTTGCGCGACAGAAAGATAACTTGCGCGGTGCAGTTTCGGTTGATCCTTTGTTCATGCCTTTGTCGATTTTTGATGGTTTCTTCAAAGGTTGAATCACTTTGAGCTCAGATATTCCCTTTTCCGATCTTTAGATTCTGTGATGAAAAAGGAGCGTCAACAAAAGTCCCCCCTCAGAGTTGGATCCGGAGAGAAATGAGGATTTGACTCTGAGGAAATAGAATCCATCCAAAGGAAAAGGGTGGTTTCCAAGTCTTCAGTGCGCAGAAGGCAGCGCGCAAGTGTGCTGGAACATAACTTTTATTCAGAGTTCCTTTGTCTTTTGTGGGCAGTTTAAAGTCATGCATGCTGGACATAAATGGGCTAATGTTTAAGGTCGAAATAGCTTTGACCGAAATGGATTAAAATTGATTCAATTCCTTGACAATTTATCTGAAAACATATTACCATACTCAAGTATGAGAGAAAAAATGTAAATTATGGCTTAAGAATATTTGAATCTGAGGAATGATATGAAAAAGAGCTAAAAGGCATTAGAAGAAGTAGTTTCCAAGAATGAAGTTACTATTATTTAACAAAACCCGTTAGGGGGTTGAAATATGAAGGGCCAACTAAGGGCATTGGCTGCATGGTTAAATAAATAGAATCTTTCGGCTGACAAGTTTGTTATGTGGACTGTTTATGCAAGGCCACCTATGGGCACGTGCTACATAGTCAGGAAAAAGAACTCACAGAAATTTACATTCCTTGTGCTAAAAGCCAGTGAAAGTTTATGGAGATTCAAATTTTCTAAAGTATAGATTTTGTTGTATGGAAAGAGGTACTTGAATATGGAGAAGATATTTCCGAACAAGAATATCGAAGAACTGGATGAATATCACTCCTACAAAGGTCTGACCCAAACGTAGGTAAGAAGAATAAACCATAGACTTGAATACTTTCAGATCATGAAAAAGGATATGGGACAAATATGTTAAGGATGGCTATTTTTTTGCGGATCCCTACATACTGTCGTTTAAGGCAAATAAGGACAAAAGAGGCATTCTTCCCAAGAATGAAGTTACCATTATTTAACAAACCAGTTAGGGGGTTGAAATATGCAGGGCCACCTAAGGGCATTGGCTGCATGGTCAAATAAATAGCATCTTTCGGCTGACAAGTCTGTTATGTGGACTGTTTATGCAAGGCCACCCATGGGCACGTGCTTCATAGTCAGGCAAAAGAATTCTCAGAAGTTTGACATTTTTGTGACTAGAAGTCATGAAAAGGGTTATGAAGATCTGAAAATATTTTAAGGTTAGGATTATAACACATAAAGATGGGTATTGTCCAATGTATGTAGAGATACATAGGTCAATGATAACCATAATCATGTTGTGGCTGGGTCCTGAATTGAAACTTGGACTTCACTACGTATCTCATAAGAATGAGAATCAAGCCATACGTAGTTCTTGAAATGCAGTTTAACGTCGTGCAGGACGAAAGTATGAGAAATCTTAGTTTACGGTCATAGAATTCGGACCATAATAATGAATACACAGTTTGTGTTTTCATGAGGACTTTTCAGCTAAGGGACTGAAAGTGAAATTTGGGGTTAGGCCCAAAAGGCTTGGGACTGGATTCGAGGGACACTCGAATGTTCCTACGTATCCCATAAGTATGAGAATCAATTCCACGTAGTTCTAGAACTACCCTTTGTACAAATTTGGTTCGTACATGTGAAGGGTGAAAGGGGACTTTATTGAAATGATGGTTTAACCTAAGATAAAAAGTTTAGGAATTACCATGTATGCATGTAGTCTTTTGGAATGATACATGATCAAAGAATATTGTAGTTTATTGTCGTACCGGACAAAAGTGTTGTATAGTTTTACGTCATATAAAAAGGACGAAAGTGAATCAATGTAAAGATATTGATTCCAGGGGCGGTTTCCCAAATCATATGAGATGGTGGTGAACCGATGTGAAGAGATTATTTTTGGGCTTGAACCTTGGGAGGTTGCCTACATACCCAGCCTGGAGGGCAAGGATCAAAGTCCATATAGTTCAATTAAAGAATGAATTAATGATCAAGTTGTTCTTGGGGACAATGATCTAATTAAAATGTTGTTGGGACTTACACATGGTTAGCGGACCATAAGGAGTGTTATGGTTGATGTTCGCTCTAAGCTCACTTGAGTCATACTCGGTGTGAGAAACAAGAGGTAATAACAACCTTAACGATGCACATTTTAATGTCATGTAGGACATAAAAAAAGGGACTATGCAGTTTAAAGTCTTTCAGTTAGGACTATTGGTGCTGCACAATTTAGTGTCATGTAGCAGGGACAAAATAACAGTTTAATGCCATGTAGGACATATCAAGGACTTTCTGTACAGTTTAGCGTCATGTAGTTAGGACGATGGGGACAATATAGTTTAACGTCATATTGGACGAAAGGGGGATTGTGCAGTTTAATGTCATGTAGTAAGGACAAAATAACACACCATTTATGTCATGTTGGACGAAAGTGTGAATAGTTTAAGGTCATATTCATGGACCGTGGATGGTGCAGTTTAATGTCATGCTGGAACTTTGATGATTATATAGTTTTAACGTCTTTCCGGACGTGAGGGACTTTTATACAGTTTAGCGTCATGTAGTTAGGACGTCACAGTTTAACGTTTTTTTGGACATAAGGGATTTGCAAATAGTTTATGGTAATATACATGGATCAGGGATGATGCAGTTTAAGGTCATGCTGGACGGTTTAGGGAACTTTTTCACAGTTTAATGTCGTGTGGGACGAAGGTGCAGTTTAAAGTCATACTGGACCATTGCTGTATAGTTTAACGTCATATAGCAAGGAAGAACTGGTGCTGTACAGTTTAAAGCCATGTAGCTAGGACTAAGGTGAACCAATACGAGGATATCAGTTCTGGGGACTTTTTACAGTTTATCGTCATGTTGGACGTTGGAAGTGCCACACAGTTTAATGTCATGTTGCTAGGACACAATATAGTTTAATGTCATCTCGGACAAAATATAGGAACTTCTGTACAGTTTAATGTCATGTAGATAGGACATAATACAGTTTAGTGTCTTGTAGGACAAAATATAGGAACTTCTGTATAGTTTAATGTCATGTAGATAGGACATAATACAGTTTAGTGTCTTGTAGGACAAAATCATGAACCAATGTGATTGTTTTGGATCTGAGAACAATATTTTGTGTTTATACAAAATACTTCTTCAGAAATCTGGCATTAGTTGGAGTCGTGATGTGTTCTCCATCCATTGAGATTAGAGAATACGCTCCATTGGAGTAGACCTTATGTATTGAATAGGGTCCTTCCCATTCTGGTTCAAGATTGGGAGGCTTCTTTCCTGGTATCATTGGTGCTCTGAGAACCAATACCAATTCTCCCTGAATGAATGAATGAAGACAAACTTTTTTGTTAAAAGCTCGTGCTATTCGATTCTGATAGATTTCCAAGTGGTGCAAAGTGCACAATCTTTTTTCATCTAACTGTTCCAATTCATTCAACCACTTTTGGGATTGCTCATCTGTAGATCACTGATCAAAAATGGCTATTCTGAGTGAGGGAAATTGAACTTCAATTGTCAAGACTGCTTCTGTTCCATATACCAATGAATATGGAGTTGACCGCGTTGCATTGCGAGTGGTAGTCCGATAAGCCCATAAAGCATGAAAGAGTTTATCAGGCCATGACCTCTTATCTTTATCCACCATCTTTTGCAGTATATTTGAAAGAGTCTTGTTGAAGGCCTCTATCTGGCCATTAGCCGCTGCATGATATCGAGATGAATGGTTGGACTTAATGTTGTATTCTTGATACAATTTCTTTACCTCAGAAGAACAGAAGTTGGTGCCGTTGTCCGTCAATATGGCATGAGGGACACCAAATCTAGTAATGATGTTAGACTTGATGAAGCTAACAATGCATTTAGAACTGACTTCTTTGAGAGGTACTACCTCTGCCCATTTGGAAAAGAAATCAGTAGCAGTAAGAATGTACTTAAACTGCTTGGTCGTAGCTGAAGGGTAAGGTCCCACCACATCCATTCCCCATGTGGAAAATGGCCATGAGTATTTAGCTGTATGAAGCAACTTTGGAGGTTTATGAATGAAGTTGGCATATACTTGGAATGAATGAAACTTCTTTGTAAAATTAACACAATCTTGTATCATTAAAGGCCAAAAGTATCCAAGCCTTCGAATTTGATCAGATTGTCTATGTCCGGACTGGTGGGCACCACAGACTCCTGCATGCACTTCTTTTATGACAGCCATTGTCTCTTCACCATCAATACATCTGAAGAGAACTCCATCAAAACCACGTTTGTAGAGAATTTTCTCGAGGTGGTTTGGGCTATCATAAAGAGTAAAATTGACCACACGTCGCCGAATTTGTTCTTTCTCGGCTCTATCAGGTGGAAGTGTTCCATTTTGAAGGTATTCCCTGATAGATGATATCCATCCTGTAGTATGACCATACTATTCAGGAATGGGACTAATTTCATTAATTTCCTCTGTTCTGACTTGAACATAAGGTGAAATTGCACGACAGTGGGAAATACAGATGGTTGTCTCGTCCCGATTTGGATCTGCTAAAGTTGTGGCTATATTATCCAGTGCATCAGCTTGAGCATTTTGTGATCTTGGGACATAATAAAATGTCGGATTTGAAGGGAATTCTGACATTAACTCTCTGACGTAATCATACAAAGGGATTAATTCTTCTTTTCTTATGGCATAATCCCCATTGACTTGTTTGATTACCAGGTTTGAATCACCTTTCACCTTTAAGTGATTCACTTGTGCTTGAAGTGCTAATTCCAATCCTGTAATGAGAGCTTGGTATTCAGCTTCATTATTGGTACCACCTTCCCACAACAAAAAGGAATAAGGTAACACTGCCTTATCTGGAGAAATGAGCACAATTCCTAAAACAACTTTGTTAAATTTAGGATTTTCCATTTTCTTCCCTGTTGGACTTCTAGAAGCACCATCAAAATACATTTCCCATGTTTGAGGACTCTCTTGAATAGAGAAAACTTCCTCATCAGGGAGTTCGATATCTGAATACCTGTCTTCCACTAAAGGATGTTCAGCCAGGAAATCAGCCAGAGCTTGGCCCTTAATTGCCTTTTGAGTCACATACTGATTGTCGAACTGCTGTAGAATAACCGCCCACCTTGCCAGACGTCCTGTAAGCATTGGACGACTATGGATGAATTTGAGCGGATTATTACGAGATACCAATTGGACCTCATGATGTTGCAGGTAGTGTCTCAGTTTCTGAACTGAAAAGATTAATGCTAGGAAGCACTTTTCAATACTTGAATACAGGGTTTCTGCTTCAAGCATAGTTCTACTGAGATAGTAGAGACTATTTTCATTCCCAGCATCATTCTTTTGAGCGAGAAAGACACCCAATGATCTCTCTAAAGCTGTCACATAGAGGATAAGCGGTCTACCCTCAACAGGTGGCATGAGTACTGGTGGACTCAAGAGGTATTTCTTGAGAACATCAAATGCTTCTTGACATTCTTCAGTCCACTGGTAAGTGACTCCTTTCATCAATAATTTGGTAATGGGTAAACTTTTGCCTGCCAAATTAGCGATGAAACGCCGAATATAGGCTAAGTGTCCTTGAAGTCCTCTTAATTCTTTCAAATTCTGAGGAGGTGACATACCAAGGATTGATTTGGTCTTCTCAGGATCGACTTCAATACCACGATGGCGTACAACAAATCTGAGGATTTTTCCTGAGGTTACCCCAAAAGCACATTTTAAGGGGTTCATATTTAAATTATGTTGTCGAAGCTTGTGGAATATGACTTCCAAATCAACCAAATGATTAGAAAGTTGTTTAGATTTAACCACCAAATCATCTACATAGCATTCAACAAACTTCCCTAAAAGAGGTTTGAAGATACGATGCATGGCGCGTTGATATGTTGCACCTGCATTCTTTAAACCAAAGGGCATCACCCGGTAACAAAATACACCTTGAGGAGCTCTGAAGGCTATATATTCCTCATCTTCTGGGGCCATTCGGTTCTGATTATATCCATAATATCCATCCATGAAAGAAAGTACTTCATAGCCAGCCGTCGCATCAATTAAGAGTTCTGTAATCGGAACTGGGAAATCATCTTTAGGACAATATCGATTAAGATCTCTGAAATCGATGCAAACCCTAATTTGTCCGTTCTTCTTCTTTACAGGGACAATATTATCCAACCACTTGGGATATTGAACTTCTCTGACGAAGTTGGCTTTGATCAGCTTATCCACTTCAGCTTCAATTTTGGAAGCATAGGTTGGGTGTGTTCTTCTCGCGGCTTGTTTAAAACCTCGATGTTCTTTTGGTAAACCCAAATGATGAGTAGCAACATCAGGATCAATCCCAGGAATTTCTGTATAATTCCAAGCAAAAATATCTTTATTTTTCTTTAGAAAAGAAATATACATCTCTTGCTCTTCATGGGTCATGGCCACACTAATTAAAGTGGGGCGTGGATCTTTCTCTGTACCCAGATTTACTTCTCTGAGTTCATCCACAGTGGTAGAGAAACCCTCTTCAAATGCTGGAGGAGCATCTCTAAGATCTTCCTCTTCCTCTTCATCATGTGTTATTTCTTCCGTTTCTACTTGCAAAGTAGATGAAAAAAAGAAATTCTCATGATCATAAGAGATGTCAAAATTTTCACATTTTGAAGAAGAAGCTTCCATTTCCGACTCTATTGATGATAAAGGGTCTTCTTTGGTAAATAAAGAGGAGATGATGGATCGAGAATCGACATCATTATTCACCTCTGGTGTTGCTATAACTTCTTCTGGCCTGATTAGCGAAGTATAGACTTGTTGGACTTCATCACCACTTATGCTTTTATCACTGCTTGGTAGGTTACCAATTTCTCCCATGTTGTCTGGCTCGATCACCGTAATTGACATTATGGATCTTTCCATAAGAGTATTTTGATTTGGGCCTATTTTCTCAATTTGACTGATAGGTAATACATAATCTGTACTCATATGTGAAAATGGATTTATTGGAATTTTTCTCCAAACCATATGGAGCATTAACTTTGGTAATTTCCTTCATTGTAGATTTTTCTCTTCCCTTCATGTGATACAATTCTGCCTCAATGTATTGAGACTCACATGTCTTGAACGGGGCCTTATAACCATACAATGTTCCAAGTTGACCATCGAAACAGTAATTGAGACACTGATGGTATGATGAAGGAATAGCTGCATGCTGATGTAGCCAGGGTCTTCCAAGCAAGATATTGAAAGATGAGTCTTGATCAACAATCATGAAATCCGAATTGGATACAAGATCTCCAAACTGAGTTCTGAGTGTAACTTCTCCCAGTGGTTCTTGTTCATTTTTATCATATCCTTGTAACATCATGGTATAAGGAGATAAATCAGATTCCGTGAGGCCCAATCGACGAAGTGTACGAATGGGCATGAGGTTGACTCCTGAACCATTGTCAATGAAAGCTCTTCGAACATCTACACCGTTGACTTTTCTAGATAAGTACAAAGGTTTTATGTGCCCATGCACAATATCATCTTCATCTTTATCAGTAAATGATATCACTGCATGGCATTCTGCAGGATTATTCTCTATGTGATAGATTTCAGCTGTAGCAATTTCAGCTTCAAACTCCTGAGGACTTGACAAAGCTTCGATGAGTTCTTCCCGAAGATCTTTTGACAGATTCAAAGCATCAAAAATTGATAACATGGCTGGTACTTGGGCCAAGTGTTTCAATATATCATACTTTTGATCTAGAGGTCTGCGTTTCCCAATAGGAATATGTGGTTCAGCAGGTACCTTGGAAGCTGATGCTTTGGAAGCTGATGCATCTTGTATTGAAGATGGCAACATCCTTGGTTTTGGAAGATTAGACTTATTAGATTCATTTACTTACTGATATAAAGAAGATGGAACCTTTAATCGGTCTTCTAAAATAACTGTGCCAAAATTGAGTTGGCCATTGGCAGAAGAACTTTCTTGTTCTTTTTGAGCTCGCTGAAGGGCTCTACCACGAGTTTCTGCTGCATATACAGTGCTAGTAGGGGTAAAATTAGAGTAGTGGCTTCGGAAAGATCCACGTCTTCCCCTGTATCCTAAACCTCTAGAACCTCCTCAGATTCCCTTATTTGATATAGGGAATTCAGGCTCATCAAGACTGGAATATGGATCTGTTAATTGAATCATATTAACAGAACCAAAGATTAACTCTTTGTCTGATAAAGACTCTTCCTGGTTAGCCTGTTTAGGCTGTGCCATTTGGTGGGACGGTGCCTGTGGCTTTGAAGTAGATGGCATGAAATCTGCCAGAGTCAAAGACAATTTAGGCTTTGATACATACTCATCTTCTCCTAATTCCTCTTTCTTCTTTGAATTGCGCTGTCCTTTTGAGGATTTGTCTTTTGATGGAGGCTTTACTGCAGCTTTTGTAGGAGACACAATTGGCTTCTTCAATTGTGTTCGCAAAATGGAATGGGTCCGATTGATTGTCTTTCTGACCATCCAATCATCATATTTTTTCGCAGTTTTGCTTTTGACTTCCTGCCACTCGCCTCCTTCCTCTGGAACTGTAGCAGTAATACACGCTACATGAGCTGAAGAAACCTTCAATTTGACTTGTCCCAAGTCGACCATCTTTTGCAGGAGGTCTTTAATGACAAAACACTCCTGGATGGGATGCCCCAACATTTGATGAAAGGGACAATAATTGGGACGGTCTTCATCTCCTTCCTTGTTTGGCTTCTTGGGCACTGGTAATTTAACCAAATTATTTTCCAGAGATGAAATGAAGTAACCAAGAACTTTCTCACTTCGGAAAGAGTATTTTTTACTCTTCATATCCTCAAATTGTTTTCGTCGTTGATCTTTTTGATCATTTGGACGAAACAACCTTTGTTGTTGGTGCTCAGGAGGTGGAGCCCTTCGAGAAGATGATGGTTTTGAAGTAGAAATAGGTACAGGTGCTTGTTTAAGCATAACTGTAGCAGTTTCCGCTTTACCCATTCTCCTTCCTGGAGCTGATGGAATTATACGAGATTTAACCTTAGCCTGTATAAGGGAATCTTCAATCTATTGAGCGATTGAAGTAAGGTCTCGAAACCCTCCTGTGTATTTCAAAGGGATCAATGGTGTGCGTAATTTGTCACGCAAATTTGCCACATAGATTGGAAACAATTCCTCCCGAGGGAGTGCTAAACTCAGGGAATACGTTAATCCCTTCCAACGAGAAATGAAATCAGAGACTCTTTCATTCTCCCTTTTCTTGCAGTTTGTAAGATCGAAAACTTTCGTTTTTGGCAATGTTGAGCTAAACTGAAGAAGGAATTTTTGACGAAGATCCTCCCATCCGATGACTGACCGGGATTGCAAGCTTGTATACCAGACAAAAGCTGGTCCATTCAAGGTTCGCACGAAGCATCTGAGTTTCACGGCTTCTTGCTGCTTTGGATTTCCCATCATAGGATCACAACAAGACACGTAATGCGTCAAATGTTGTTCGGGGTCGCCTGATCCATTGAAAGTAGGGAAAACAGGGTTTCCAAAACTGGATGGAGGAGAAATTGAATCTACCCATTCAGGGTAAACTTTCTTTTCAGGTTGAACTTGCGCCTATTTCCCTTCCATAGTTTCTAACCGAGCTGTTAATGACTCAATAGTAGTTATTAACTTTTGAGAAACATCAGGTTGAACTTGGTTTTGGGTAGGTGCGATGAATGGAGCTTGGACAAACGTGGTGGTTGGTGCTGCAACTGATGGTAGTGCTGCCAACCGTTGTTGCGTTTGACCCGTAGGATTAGACCTCTGAGGGTGTACTGATAAAGGAGGATATTCCTGATCCATCTCAGTAGTTACAACAAATTCCTTCGGCTGTCGGACTTCAGCATCCTTAAGAAGAAGACTACTCTGAAGTAGTTCTGCATTCAACCTTCTTAATTCTTTCATTTCTTCCTCCTGTTGTGCAAACCTTTGCTCTAATGAGAGAGATTGACCTCCTTCAGAGGTGGGGTGAGAAGTAACCTGATTCTTTCCTTTCCCCTTATTGGATCCTTTTCGGAGATGGGGAAGTGGGTTACTTGAAGGAATACTCTGATTTTGGGTAAGCCTTTGATTACGTGTGAGCACACCTTCTTCATTTAGATCTGTGTGCGCAACTTCTTGAGCGGGAACCTCTTCGTCTGATCCCTCTGGTTGATCCTCATCTAGTGAATCAGCAGTAGCGGCATTGATGACATTAATGGATTCATATTGCCTGGAATCCTTTCTATCAGCATTTCTGTGATATTGTCTTCTTCCATGTCCATGATGAGACATGGCATTCCGTTGACTTGATCCCTCAGGAACTTCTTGGAGAACCGTCACTTGGAGAGAATCTCCTGATAGCTTGGCTCTTCGTTCCTCTTGAGGCTTATTCCCTAATCGAGAGAATACTAACTTTCTCTGAGGGAGGGATTGAGGATTTGAAAAAGTCCCCAGTCCGGTGGATTGGGGATGTTCCTGCTGCTTCCGCTCAACTCCTCGAATCCCATTTGTTGACTCTGAGGGTTGGGTTAGAGAAGTCCCCAGTCTGACAAGCTAGGGTGTCTCTTGACATGCTATGTCTAAGATCTTCTTAAAATCTCTGTTGATATTGCGAATCTTAGTTCGGAAATTAGCTGGATGCATTAACCTGTATCCACTTTTATCACCTGGTTCAACAGACCGTTGGATGATTTCCGAAACTTCTGTCATTTGATGACGTGTTTGCTCCAGACGAGAGGCTTGTGAAATATTCTCACCTGCTCGATGTAGGAGCAATTCAACAACTTGTTCTCTATATACTTGAGTTTGAGAGGAACTAGTTGAAGCCTATTCTTGAGCAAGCTTTTGATTATGAACAAAGTCCATTGACTGTGGCCGGCCATGGGCAATAACATTGCATGAGACCATTTTCGGCGGGCTTTGCTGACTGGAAAGCACTGTGAAATATAGTGCTCCATGAACACCCCATCCTCTGATATGAACATCAAATGGAGCATTGGAAATTAACTGATGCAATTTTCTTAGTGCGCCAAGGCATGAACGTTGAAGGGTTCTTTGTTGCTTTTCAGCTCTCGGATACCGAGAGACTGATAAAGATGCCAAATCAATCTGGCGTTGTAACCCTTCTATTATCTTAATATGATTTTCATAATCACCGTAAGATAATACTTTCTTCTTAAATTGACAAAGAGTCTTCCATATGTTGAGACGAATATCATGGATTCCATCATCCGTCAACATCTTTGGAATGTTGTACTGGGAGTCAGCCAAAGGCCAAAACATGACTGGTACTTCACCTTTTGCCAGTTTTTTTCTCATGTTCAGCATTTCCTCTTTATCATTAAATGAAGATTCTTCTACCTGTTTGGACCAGAGTTGGTGTTTCCTTGTTGCTTCATCGGATTCAACAAGATTGGTAGAGAAATAACTATTAATGCTGGAAGATGAATGGCCTAGGGATGGTTTGGAGAATAACCTGAACCCCAAGCTATCTTCTGATGGAAAAAGAGTTTCACCTGCCGATAGTAAAGCATCATACATGACTGGTTTTACGTTTGCAAGTGCCTCAAGATAGGAGGGCTTTCTCATCACTACATTGCCTTCTAAAGAATTTTTGAGACAACGTGAATCACTACTGCGGAGAGGACTTTCGCAGTGAAGTTCATCACCATGAGGAGGACCGTCATGATGGGTTACAGCAAAAGATGAAATCTCTTGCTCCTTGGTCTTCTGACCACACAGAGGGTTCCTGTGGCTCTCATCTGAAGAAGAAACTTCAAGATTGTCCGAACTTTCATGAAGCAAGCCTTCATGAGGAAGTGTCTGTTGAAGACATTCAAAATTATTGTTCCCGTTATTGAGAACTGAGGGAGTAGAATCTTGAATTCCGATAGATAAATGTCTGAGGGCTTCATGAACTCCAGAATTGAGCAAGGCCTTGTTGCAGATTGGCCTTTGATCTCCTGACTGTGCTGGGTGGATCTTTTTCTTAGATGCCTTCTTACTCACTTTAGAAACCACTTGTTGACGAAAGTGGTTACTCTGAGCAGGTGTATGTGCCTGATCAAGAAAGATGGTCAGGTTAGGTTTACGATCTCCACTCAAATCAGGTGTATGTGCCTGACTTGGTTGTCCGTTTGATATGGGGTAGTATGCCCCATAATCCTCTTGGACTGGAACAAATGTGTGTGTCTGTTCCGGAGTGAATTGTTGATGTGTCACTCCACTGCTAGGGATAGATTTATGTGTCTGTCCCTGAGATGATGCTGAAGCTGTTATGATATCCTGGAAAGCATCCAGAATATGAGAAGGAATTTGCTTCTGCTCTTTCACCATTGACAAAATATGTTTGGTGACTTCAGCCGCCAGAACGGGGATATACGTCCATTCCGGGCTTGGAGTAGGTGTATGTGCCTGCTCATGTCCTCCTTTTCCTGTCAGTGAATCCTGACAGCACTCAAGTGTGGAGGCAGAGAGTTGAGTCTGCCACCTGTTTGTCGTCGGGGCTTTCCGAATGACTTCTCCGTGCGCTACCAAGCGAGACTGTTGGTAGGCTAGATTAGTATTAGCAGTTGTATGTGCCTGCTGATTACACTTTGCCAAACGCGGTTGACGAGATCCATCATATGTAGTCAGACGAGCCTGCTGACTAACTGGTGATGTATAAGCAGGTGTATGTTCCTGCCTATGGTACTCCGCCGGAATTTCCTGGCGGTATTGGCGTGATGCTGCCAGACGAGTCTACTGGACAGCGGAATTAAAACGAACAGGTGTGTATGCCTGCTCGTTGTTCGCCACCAAGTTAGGTTGGTGGACTTCTCCGGAGATGGCAGGGATGACAACCTGCCCATTGTTCACCGGATTCCGTCTCTGGCGGTTCATCTTGACTGCTCGGGTTCGAGGAACCTGAGCTGAATGCTTGGAGTCGGTGCCCTCATCATGTTGAGGGCGCACTACCGCACGATTCTGGCGGCGATTGTTGATGGGAGCCCTTGGGAAGGACTCCTGTCTTTTTGAATTAAGGTCCTGCGGGACCTGCTCATTCACTTCCTCAGATTAAGGGAGTGAATGGAAATTGCGTTCCGGGGATAACGACCCGAAACGGTTGGAGACGGTAGTCAGCACCGCCTGCTTCTTGATCGCTGGCCGCCGTTTTCCGGACGACCAGGTAGAGTTGTTAATTTGGAGGGCTTGACGAGCGGCCTCCAGAGTTGGGATAGTACCGTTGTGACGGTACTCCTTAACCAGTGCATTAGAAACCTAGTGTTGAAGACGCTGAGTTGGTGATGTCATCCTCAGAGCGGACGACGTTCCAGCAGGAGTAGCAGCATTGGTTTTCACAGCAGCAGACCTCACAGTAGAGGTGTTCACAGCAGCAGCATTCACAGGGGTGAATTTAAGGAAAGCCATTTTGCAGAAGATCATGTGAAAAGAGTGCCTTTTCCATATAACAGACATAATCAAGATGAATCCAGCCACTGCATATTTTGTATGAGCATATGTCAATGATTGATTTTTTGGCCCAAGGGGCCTAACAAATAAGAATAAAATCACTTTAACTGGGTTAAGGATTCACGTCGGGTTCACCATTTTTGTTTCCTCATGGATTTCAGGGATGACCTCCTGGACGGGAGATTCAAACATTCTGATCGGTTTCTAGCGGGTTTGTTTGTAGAACCGGAAACATCCAATGATTCCACATCCGTTTGGACCTACTTTCCAAAGGCAGTCGCTCATTAGCTTGTGGATTGATGAGGCTTAGGAATTTGCATTGGTCGAGAGGATGGGAGGTCGGACTCATCACACCTTTTTGAGGGGAATTATTGTCTACTCCGGGACTCTCTTTATAGATTTAAGTTATGTTTGTGAATTCTTATTACATTACCAAGTATAAAATGAGCTTTCCTTTAGTTTTAACAATCAATGATTAAATATGCAAGAAATTTAGAGAATCTTTTATATGTATTCGAGGTTCTTCATCAATAGAGAATCATCTATATCTGTTTAGAGATTCGTGGTCAATGGTATCCTTCAAAACATTTATATAAAAGTCTCTTGGTCATTATGATGACCAGGCTGGTTTTAAAGCCACTTAGTGGGGCACTTGAAGTTTATCATCATTCAGAAGGACAGGGATTATTTCAAAGTTGGGATCGAACCAAAAAATGGGCTACCTACGTATCCTTTGTTTTGGAAAAGGAATCAGAACCCACGTAGTTCGAGTAATGGAGTATGATGTTTATGATTGATGGCTCAAAGAAGAATGTCATAATTACTTTTACACTCTAATCTCACATGAGTCATGCACGATGTGAGAAACAAGAGGTATTGGTAAAAATTAGACAATTTTGCCATGAAAGATGCAATCATAAGAATTTTCTTGGGGCTTATGTATGTATGACTGCCCAGATAGATGAAGGTTTAGGATTTACTTTTAGGGAGAAAATCCATGAACAGGGTCCATAAAGTTATATGTGCTTCATGGAGATTTGAATACTCTAATCTTGGGACTTACTCCTAAGGAGGATGCCCAAGTTAGGAGGGGACTTATGATTGGGTTTTACTCCTGAAAAGGAAACCCAAATCAAGGGTAAATTAGGACTGGTTAAGAGAAATTTAAGGGGGCTTGGGTTTTACTCCTCAAAAGGAAACCGAAGATTATGACTGGGACTTACTCCTAAAAAGGAGGCCCAGGTTAGGGGACTTGGGGATTACTCCTGAAAAGGAAGCCCAAGATTATGACTGAGTCTTATTCCTGAAAAGGAGACCCAGGTTAGGGATTAAGGTTTGGGGCTTACTCCTGAGGAAGATGCCCATGTTTGGGAACTTTAAGAATTTGGGGCTTACACCTAAAGAAGGATGCCCAGATTAAAGGATTTATAATTGGGGATTATTCCTAAAAAAAGGAGACCCAAGTTAAGGATTCTCTCATCTTAAAGGATGAGGTTAAATGAATGAACTCTCCATAATTAGTGACATACGGATATTTAAATCACTAGGTTTTGAGAGATATTCCACAGAATTCCTTTCAGATAGGGAAGTCAAATCAAGAAATCATGCCATAAATGGCTTTGAAGAGTGTCTTGAAGACTGAATCATGAAAATAAAAGGTGAAATGGCTTAAGAGGGGTAAAATGGGCAAGATGGGCACTCAAAAAGATAGGCGCGCGCAAGTCTTGAAAGGCGCGGAAGTCTTCCATGGGCGCGCAAGTGTTGGTCGCGCAGGTATACCTACGCGACACATGGTGTACTTGCGCGATTTTTTAACCAGCATTGAAATACTTGAGCGACTCTTTTTTAAACCCTTTAGAATCCTCTTGAGGTTCTTCCAGAAAAGGGACGCGCAAGTTATATTGAAGGAAATAAGTCGGCGCGCACGTGTTTGATAAGTTTCAACACATAGGCCTTTCTTCTTCTCTTTAGATCTTCCGTTCTAGGTAAGAAATTACCTTAGAAGTGTTCCGGAAGCTTTGAGAAGAGACTTGGGCATCGGGAGCTTCAATCCGAGTTTCTGGAAAAAAAAATCTTCCCGAATGGGGGGCCCATAGGGTCTATTTATAGGCAGGAGAAGACCCCGGGTGGTTACAGGGTGGTTACCACTTAGGTCGCGCAAGTCACTTGCACGACCAAGAGTGTCGCGCAATTGTACTTACACGACAGAAAGATAAGTTGCGTGGTGCAGTTGCTGTTGATCCTTTGTTCATGCCTTTGTCGATTTTTTATGTTTTCTTCAAAGGTTGAATCACTTTGAGCTCAGATATTCCCTTTTCCGATTTTTAGATTCTGTGACGAAAAAGGAGCGTCAACAAATACCTTATGAAATTTGAAATTGATATTGCCTACATGCTAGGAAAGGGAAAAGTAATTGTAGATGATCTTAGTTGGAAAGTGTCATATAGGTTATTCTGGCATTGAAGGAGCAGTGGAACCTTAGGGGTGTTTTTTCTCAGTGGCACTTGGATGATCTAGAGGATGTTTTAGGTATCATTTTGACCATTTTTCAGTTATAATATTACCTAATAGAGTCTATTTTGCAGAGTGAGGAGTAAGATTATAAGTTTCAGAATACTTGAGAAAGAAATTATGGTGGGGATACAATTTTTTGTCGTTATTTGTATTCAAATAGTATGGTCCACTTTAGAAATCGATGTGTCATCCTAGAATCTATATTAACTTTAGTTTTTTTTATTTTTAAAACACCTTATGGACTTTTCATCCAAGCACTTTGAGGATGTATTATTACATGAGGCGATGATTCTGGTTTTTGTGAATTATGCATGACATTATGGAGTTAGTGTCTCACTATTACCCCAACCAATGGATAAAGAAAATGAACATAAAACCTTCATGTTTACTTCAGCCTCTTCTAGTGCGAATTTGTAAGTGGGATGAGGTATCAATGTATTTTTTTGTTCAATTACCATGGAATCACCGAGAAAAGTGTTCTATCTAGGTGGTTGTTTATTGGCTGACAAAGTCTGATCCATTCATTCTGATTAAAGACACCAATAAAGTTAAAGATCTGGGCAAGATTTATATTAAATAGATTGTGAGGATACATGGGAGTCCTTATTTTGTAGTTTTAAATAGGGATCCTAGGTTTACCTTGAGTTTCTGGTGGAGTCTTCAAGAGGCAACGAGAACACAATCCATGTTGAGAAAAAATTACAATCCATAGACAGATGGTTATACAGAGTGTGTGATTAAGATCCTAAAGGATATTCTACGTGCATGTGTCTTGGATTTCATAGGATCAAGGGATATCCATCTAATACTGGTTGGGTTTATTTATAATAATAGTTATCATTCATCAATTAGAATGTCTCCCTTTGAGCCTATATATGGTCACCCTTGTTGATCACCAATTTATTTGGTTGAGGTAGGTGATGTATCTATAGTTATACCAAGTTTGGTTTTGGTGATGTCAGTGAGGATTCAAGATGTACATAGACATTTTATAACAACCCAAGTTCGAGAACAATCATATGTATATTAGAGCATTATTCCTCTAGAGTTTTCCTTGGGAGACTGGGTTTTCATAAATTTTTCTCCTCAGTTGGGTCACTATCAAATTTGAATGTATAAAATGGTGGCTCTGAGATATGTTAGACCTTTTGAGGTCACTAAGATTCTCAAATAGGTTTCTTATCGAATAACCTTGCCATTTTAGTGTTTTGGTATTCAAGATTCTTTCCACAAGTCTCAGCTCAGGAAATACTACCCTAATCCCACTCACTTTCTGAGTTGGGAAGAAGTTGAGTTTGATCAAGATGCTTCTATTTTTGGGAAATTAGTTGAGATAATTGAATCCCAAGTAAAATTATTGCATGGGAAGTTGATTCCATTATTTATATTTCTATGGAAATAAGGATCAGATTCTCATGAGACTTGGGAATGTGAGTCATTTATTAGGGAGTAGTTTCCTCATATTTTTTTCAAGGATTAAATATTACCATGTCTTCTGGGGGGATATAATGTATTTATAATGGACAGTTTGTAACATCTCGTTACCGATCTACCATGCATGTTGTTGACATCTTCATGGATCTATTTTTTCCCTTTTTCTGTAAAAGACTGAAAAGAAATTGAGAGGATACATATATAAGTGAAGTTAGAGATTTGTTGGACTTTTAACAATAAATATCCTTTGTAAGGGATGCAAATGGATTTCACACCATGTAAGTAGGTTAGATATCATGAATTATTTAAAGAGGATTCATACTGTGAAAGTTTAGACATTCTGAAAAGTGGTTTCACATCATGAATTATTTAAATAATGGATTTTAAATTAGAGGTGACGTATTTTTTGGTGTACATAAACACTGTGGATTTCATGGCATGAAACTACATATTATATAGTGAAACATACCACATAATGTTTTTAAATATGTGAGTGACTATTTTGGTTTCAATTCTTTTCTTGAGTCCCTTGGCTCTCGACCTACAGTGCTTCTAAGAGACTTTGGGAGACTCTACTCCATCATGGTTGATATGTTTTACATTAGATCTTTGATATAGATACAAATTATCTCTATAGGTATGTAATCTTTCCTGTTATTCATTTCTCTTGATCACGGTGTCACCCTAGGGTTTCAATATTAGATCTAGTGGATTATGTTGGAGATTCATCATGTCTTATTCTTGATTCTTTGGGAGATCTAATTCTAGAGGCCATTATTTAGTCAGTTGTGGTATAGTGGATGTCTGTTCTTGAGGTATATGGTGTTATCCCTTTCCAATAACCCCTTTTTTTCTATGTTAGATTAGTCATGAGGTGTGGATTGGATTCTAGTGCCATTATTTCCATCTTTTTGTTTTCTTTGTTTGGTGGATCCCACAGTGGGCGTGTGCGAACCAAGTGTTGAGGTAGTTGGTTTTGTCTCTAGAATATGATAATTATTTTTTATTTCTCTTGATTTATAAATTGTTTTTTAAAATTGAAATGGTTATTTGTGTGTTTCGAAAAAGGTTTGTTGAATAGAAATGGGTTTTCCCTAGTTTTTGATAAATGAAAAAAATGTGTACTTTTGAAACATTGAAATTGATTTAGGAAAATGAGCACATGGGTTACCTTGGGTACATAAGTGGAAGATTTAGCTGGTGACCATCATCCATGTTTTGTGGTTATCATGAGGGTTTTTACTACGGTTTTCCTCTTCTTACTAGTCCTATTGTTCTAGGGTATGGATATCGACATTGTTGGGGGGTTGTTTAATCATGGGGTATTCCTCTTCTTCATAGCCATGTGTTATAAAAACTGGATTGTACACTAGATTTATTATGGTATGAGTAGTTTACTAGTCTGAACTATAGTGTTCCTTGGTACTAATACATGTGATGATTCTTTTATACCTTACTGCTTGGATTTCTGAGTTATCCTTGATATGAATGTTGTTCCTACTTTTGTTTAGAGCTATGAAAATGATATATGTTTACCATGTTCTTTATACATCTGATTTAATTTTTATTAACCCATTTTTATTTAAATAAATAATATAATAATTATTATAAAGATATTTGATATGGAACACCGATGTGGGATCCTACTGGTGCAGTTATCTCACACACTACACACCTCCTCGTTGGTGTTTATACCTTTGTATATCTTCCAACACAGAGAAAGGAAAGGCTCCGCAGTGAGGCAGTGTGGTTCATGTGAGCTGGTTTTTGGTATCTGGTAGTAAGATAGTGGAAGTTAATCCATTAAATCACACGGAGTAGTTGTTTGGTTTTGTTCCATGTAGTTGGACTTGTTTTCTGATATTTTACTAATTTTACAGATATTTTTATCTTCTATCTTTTTAATGTTGTTGAATATATATTCCTTTAGTAATCCACTATCTTTTTCCTTTTGTGTACACATATATGTCATTTTTTGGATCATTTTGGGTGAAATCATTCCCTCCAGTGTTTTTATCAATGTCTAGGTGCTTTTCACCGGCATGTGGGGATCAAGAACCACCTTAGTGTATGTAACAGAATGGGTCGGGTGCTAGGTTTGAGGGTAACCCAAGTCAGTTTGTTAGATTTTTCAACTCTCTCATCCTGTTTTTAGTTAAATCACTATATCTATTTTCTAATTGCTAATATATATTATTTATTCCCCATATTTCTATATTATTTATAACAAATTTTTTTGACAAGAACATTAAAAATAATTCTTTTATTTTTTATAACATCACTTTTTCAAAACATTTACATAGTTTTATTTATTTCTCAAAACCCACTTCTAACTATACATTTATTCTCAATCATTTTTATATTGTAAAATTTATACTTAAAAAGAGTTATTAACAAATAATCTAATATTAATGAGTCAAAAATTATTGTAGGAAGTAGTATTATACTTTTTTATCCCATTTAATATCAATAAAAATAAATTACATCCATTAATTTCATAAATCCATAACAATTATCTACTGACAAGAAACTCCTAAAGTGTTTTCAATCACAATATCACAAAACTATTACTAAATAACAATGTAATAATAGGTGTGTGAATTATATCAGTATTTTATTATTAAGATATCCTGATTCCATATTGACTAAATGTTTCTATTTTTTCCAATGGTATTTTAGATCATTTTATATCTCTCCATTTTTTGAGAATCCATGTCTCATTTGAGTATCAATCCACTAGAAACATTACAAACCAACTCATGGTAAATATCATACAATGTGTTACTTTATTGCTTCACATTCCATTGAAGTTGGAAACAGATCCCCAGGGCTTAGTTTCCCTTATTTTAGAATATGATTCCCCTCAACCAATTCTAAATTTTTTATAGTAAACTCATCTATCATGGCCTTCATGGTTTTAAATTGTTTATATATGAGCCCATCCACTATGAAACCAATTTTTATTTTCTAAAACAATGAGGAATGATCCTTGAATTTCATGGAGTGAATATTTTTATCCTCCCTAACATTAGTAACTACATAAAAAATTCTTTGTTTAATTTTTTTTTCATCTTTTCTATATGAGACGCCAGGACTAAACCCTGATATCTATATACCACATTTTCTTTCATTAATTTCATGATTTATTCTTATAGTCCTAGATTTCGATATTCTCTTAAGTAGAAAAATTACACCTTTTTATTTTATCATAATTCATCACTATAAATAAATCTAACATCATATTTAATGCCAAAATCATCGGCTAATTCTATATAATTATTAAGGAATTTACAAAAAAATGCATTCATATTTTTCTCTTAACTATTACTAGAATCTTTTATCTAAATCTCAATTTCACCATAAAAATTTTCAACATTTTAAATATCCATTAATCATTGACTATTTTTAAATTCATTAACATTAAATGTCACCGATATGTTTTAGGTGAATTTTTCAATATATTAAATCATAACTCTAGGAATGAACTAGATCATTTTAAAGTAAATAAAATGGAATAAGATAACATGTGCTCTGAAACCAATTGTTATACCCACATGGGTATTGAGGGAGATATAACTAGAGTTGGGGGATGTATAAAGGTATTAAAATATTTCTATTATAATCCATTTTATTCAATAATCTCTAACATTTTAAAAAATCTGTACCTCATGATTAATGGGCCACATTTGAGCTCTTCTTATATGATAAGATGATTTTTATGCCATTTATATTCCCGTAAACCCAATTTAATCAATGATTAGAGAACCCACACATGAATATATTCATGAGTGAAAATATTGGAAATAGACATATATTCTATAAAATTTTATTTTTTTGACTTTAACTTGGTTACCTAAATGTCTAATACAATATGATGTGCTAATATACCAAAATTTAATAAATATATTTCAATGGTGGGTCTCATCTTGGTCACTCAAATCCATGGGTATCTCTCTTTACAATAGTTTAATAATAGTGATCTTACATCCTTAGGTCACTCCCATGTTTCTCCATTTAGGATCATTACTCATGAAAGGATAATAAAAAGGATTACAAGCCAATATAAGGATAGAAAAATATCACCAATGTCGTTTTTTCATGAATATTGATGGGTGATAAATAATATTCTTATGATTCTCCACATTCTATAAATCAATATAAAGTATCCATGTTCCCCTAAACTAAATTCTTCAATTATTGTTAAGTATGTTAAGTAAATGAATCCTTTAATCACTCCATCGGATAGGTAAAATTCAAATATTTTGAATAAAAATATCTTCTAAAAGATAATCAATTTAAACATAGGAATCTATCTATCTCCAACCTATTATAGAATAACATGAGGTGTCATGAAACAATAACTTTATCCTATGAAATTCATATATCAGACTATATGAAACACATCATGATTGAACTAAATAAATATATCTTTATTTAACACTTCAATACTTATTATATTCTTAATGTTGAAATTTCCATTTTCCAGTTGAAGACCATAATTCAATGAATTCAACTTTGTTGTGAAATATCACATTTCATGACTTGACCCAAAAAATTGTGGCATGGAATTTTCCTATAGATCCAATCTTCACAAATGTTAAATATTTTATCTACATGTTATAACATGTACTGGCTACTTCATGGTAAAAAAATAAACATATTACTCAAAATCGATGCACTAAAAAAATAGAATCTCCTTGCAACACAAATCAATAATTCACAATATAATATATAACACTATGATGTGATTTCTATCCTCGAGGTCAAAATCTATTCAACATAAAACTACCATTTACAAAATCATACTAAATGTAATTCACTATTTTTGGAACACTCTTCCCATATCATATTAAATTCATTCTAAAACATATCTCTTTTCCAAAACTAACACCACATTTAGTGGAAATTACAATTTTAAACCTATTATTTTCCATTCAAAACATCATCAATGAATCCAACATTATAAATAAGAACTTATTAAAACTATTATGATAGTCATAAAATCTAATATTATATAGATGATCATCATCAAAAAAAGTGAACACCATATAACACCAAATCCTCATTGGATGTAGTTAACAATATGTAAAACATCACGTAACACCAATTACTTATTGAATGATTACAATAGTATATATAGGACTAAGGGAATGATTTTTTTCTACCATATAATGGGAGGGAAATAAGTATAAGAGGTATGTTTTAAGTTTGAAATTCCTTATAGTCTAATAATTAATTACATAGACTGATAAATGACAGAAATACTATGAGGAGAGGATAAAAAATGTAAAGAATATATATAAAAATAATATTTATATGAATTACTACCTGAATATATGGAGTTAAAATAGGAGTTAGATGCAAGGATATATAACATTTTGGTATAAAAAAACTTGTTTTCAAACACATGTGACAAATGATAGAGGTTTAGAATCTATAAAGGTCTAAGGAAAAGTGCATAGAATTTATATTTTAGTTCTAGTGAACATTGGATACATTCATGACAATATAAACCCTAAACTGATAAAGATTCATGGTAATACTATCCATGAAAGAAGAAGAATGAGAGTCATGGTGGGTGATGGGTATAAGTTGTGGTCTTGAAGACTGTGTAAAAATTAGAAATAGTCTTATGATATTATCCTTATTTGATCAATTCTCATGTGTCAAATATAATTTTGATGGATTTAATACTTGATATTTCATGATAAAAAAAACTTGGGGAGGTTAGAACCATTTAGGAAACCATGACAATGACATTTACTAATAGTGTATATGAGGACACACTTAATGGAGTAGTCTAACCAAGAACGAATGTGTCATCAATTCATGGGTTAACGAAAAACAAATGTGGGTATGGAAACCAATGGTTTATACAAATAGGGAAGAAAATTAGTATAGAGTTTTGGTTAAATATTTAGAAACAATTATAAATATATGAATGTCATTGAAACTATATAGAATGTTTAGTGAGTGTAAGAGACTAACCAAAAAATGAAAACATGACTATAAAATTAATTTGGTTTAGGGAAAAAACTTGTGATTTTGAGACCACATAGGTAACCCTATTTCTAAAAAAAACTTTATAATAAAATTATAGATAAATATTCCTATTAGAACATTTAGAATTAGTTCAAGTGAATACCCTTTATGAGTGTTGGTAGTAAATAAAAAATATGGTAGCTGGTGTATGTTCACGGAATATGGAGATTACAAAATTATGAAAATTTTAAATAATTTTCTCATTCCAATAGTTTAATAATTATTAGGTATTTTTTAATGAGAAACATAGTTTATCAAGATGGATCACAAATCTGGCTACCATTTGATTCAAATGTGGGAGAAGAATGTGTAGAAGATTGCTTTCCACCCACACAGTTGACACTATATAGATTTAGTGATTCCATTAATCCTCACCAATTCTCCCTTGAATTCATAATATACAATGAATAAGATATTTCAACCCTTACTTATTATGTATTTCTTATTATTTTTTAATGAAATTATTGTTTATATTCATGGGGGTAAATCACATTTGAATCATTTTTAAGCTATTCTAAAATTATTTCAATACAACAAACTATATGTTAATCAAAATAAATTCATTTTTTATCAATGATAGGTGGGTTATATCAGTTATATAATTTTATATAACTGAATTTCCATGTATCTAAATAAAATACATGTGGTTTTAGAATGGCGAAGACAAATGACTTCAAGAGAGTATAAGGATTTTTGGGACTCACGTGATATGATATAAAACTTTTGATAGGTGAATGGAAATATTTCACAACCATTAAAATATTTAAATCAAAAGTATGTGTTAAAATAGAGTCAAGAGACTAAATAACCCTTTAAATAACTAAATAATATCATTTCCGAAGCTTTGATACTTACTTTTCTAAAATTTTCAATGTTTTTTAAAGTAGAATGTGATTATACAAGATGATTTATTGGATTAGTTCATATTAAAGATAAAAAAAATTATATACTTCAAAAAAAAATTTAGATAGAAACTTATCAAATTCTACCATTGGTTCTAATAATATAAAAGTGGCAACCATATTTTTTGGATAGACCATTTATAGTATATTTTGACCAAATGAGTCTAAAATTAAAATTATAGAAATGAATCACTATAATATATTTGAAAAAATATATTGTTATGTTTTTGGAAAACTAGTTTGAAGGGTATTATAAACGCAAAAAATAAAATAAAAAAATAGATTCTTTTTTGCAGATGGAAGAAATTTCATTTCCATGACTATATAAATTAATTCCAA
Organism: Viscum album; assembly: GCA_963277665.1. Lineage (NCBI taxonomy): Eukaryota > Viridiplantae > Streptophyta > Magnoliopsida > Santalales > Viscaceae > Viscum > Viscum album. Next base: position 507,499,011 of record OY728159.1, read on the forward strand.
TGTGTAATGAAAGATATGGTTTATCATAAGGGTTGAATGAAGATCCCTCTCTTAAAAAATTATAGAATATATATAGTATGTACATAAAATATATTTAAGGATTACTTAGTTATAGGTAATGGTGTTGTATGAAGAATGCTTGGTGATACTGGACACTTAATAATGGATTAAATTTTATTTATTAGTATTTATCAACTCATATTAGGTAGATAATTTCAAATATTACAAAATATACATTAAGTTGGTTAGAATTTTATATTTGGTGGGTAAGAAAATATTATTGTTGATTTTTTTATAATAATTTGAGGTTTTTCTATTATATAAATATTTAACACTATATCTAGTATGATTATTGAATTTATCATAAATTCATGAATTTTTTTGTTAATAAATATCTATAAATTCTGTCATTGGGAGGCCAATAACTTTTGTGTATGATTTAATCTTATATTTAGTGTATTGAATTTCAAAATATCAACATTTTCGATAATTAATGTTACCATATATAGCTAGAGGAGTGAAAAAATATTCATGTGGGAGGTGTTCCAACTACCTGGGATTCCTAAATCAATTATGATTGACCGAGACCCAATTATTCTATATAATTACTAGATATCATTTTTCTAATTGAAGGGAAATAATTTTAAGTTGATATCATCATATAACCCATAAATAGGTAGACAACAAAATGGTTTACCACATTCTAAAGAATTATTTAATATGTTTTTCAAGTGAAAATCCAAAATGGTGGTCATTCTGGTTACCATAGGTTGTGTTGTCTTATAAAAATCCTTGGAATGAATCCATAAATACCACTCCCATTGAAGTATGGTATGATAAGAAACTACATTCCATTTCTATTTTCCTTCCATGAATGGTAAAACTAGAGATAGAAACTAAGGATTATGTGGAACATGATGTTGACATCCACCAACTCAATATTCATTTTTCTCAAGAAAAAAACTACCTTAAGAAACAAGAATCCTAACGTAGATGGGATATTACATTTAATGTAAGAGATCAATATTACTTGAAACTAAAACATCCCCAATAATATTTGATATCTTACTAAATTAATCAAAATATATCTTCTAGGTTTTATATCCCTTTTATAGTAATAAAAAACACTATACCATTGGAATATCAACTAGATTTACACCCCAAAATCTTAAAGTCATTAATTATTCATGTGTCCAAATATAAAAAAATATTTTAAATCAGATAATAAATTCTATTTTACCCATAGACATTAGGGAGAAATATTTAGAATGGACTGATCTAGAAAAAGGGCTATTAAGGAAATCCATATAGAAAAAAATAGTGATATAATAATCGATAATAAAATAGAAGGGGATTACAAAATAAGAGGTGACATGGGATGATGATTTTTAATTCATAATCAACTTCTTTATTTTAGTCTTGAGTATAATACTAGTTTTTAATGTGGTTCAAAATCATGTGATACCATAGGGACCAGGAATGTTAATTCTTAGAGGGGAAAAATGGTCCATGTGGAAGAATATAGAGAGATTAGTCTAACTAAATAAATTTCATTTTGTTATGGTCCCCATAGGGATATTTGAATTCACAAATTAGGGGTCATTTTATTAATTCTATTATAATAGGATTTTTGTGAGAGAGAATGGATTGTTGAAAACTATAATTTATTGTTAAATTGGATTGAGTGGTAAAGTGTCACACCCAAGACCCTACAATATCTAGTAAACACAATATCCTGAACAATAACACAATTATCAATCTAAAGAGAATTTATTTATGATTATATTAAAAGTACAATTTTTATATATTATAATTTTATTCAAACAAAATACATTTCATTTTTAAGTTCATCAAAATTATTTTATAATACGATTAAATTATGGGATTTTTTTATAAATTATTGATTCTTAGGGGAATAGTTCAAATTCCATATTCGTTAAAAACTTGAATTTCATTGAATCATTAGAATGTAAGAAAAAATAATCTCTAAAAATTCCATTTTCTTGAAATAATATATATTTTATAAGTAACATTATAAATTCTAAAATGTTATTTTTAATTTATAAAATTATATTTTATATCTCAAAAAATAATTAAATTTATTCATGAAAGTTGTTTTAATGCATTATACAATTACTATATTAAAATTAACCTATATCAATTCGTGAAAATTTATCTTATTAACTCTAATAAATTTTTTGACGCATTAGTTCAAATTATGAATATAGGATCATTTTATTTTTAGGCACAAAATATAAATTACTGAGGTAAAAACTAGTTTCCATGGTTGAAGTTAATATGGTAATATTAGTAAATATAATTGTAAAGAGTTTAAAAAATGTTAAAAATGTGTGAAACTTATTTTTAAGGGATTTTTAGACCTTCTGTATTCCTTACTCTCCAAATTTTCAATTTTGGAGCAAATTTTATTGAGTGTGGCTTCCCAAAATTAAAATGTTATGAATAATTAAAAAAATGCCATCCCATAAATATAACCTATAAAGGGGGAATTTAACCAACCCTTTAGTGCCAATAATAAATTTAAATATCCTCCTAAAACACTAAAATTTATACATACCATTTAATCCTCTATTTATTTTATTATATTTTGTTCACAATATTTTAGCATAATCCCTCCATTTCCAAGGGGTCTTTTTAAGGAAATGTCAAAGTGATCCACATGAGTAATAATTTTTAATTAAATTCATTCATTTCTATATTATCTTAATAATTAAAACTTCATCACCCATATATGGAGACATAAGTATAGATTATATAATTAATTTTATTATATTAAGGGAGAAATCACTATTTTCTTTTCACCTTTTCCTTAAGAAAATAAAAAAAAGTGATTCATATGTTTGTGCAGACTACCACCTCCACGAGGAAACATGTATGGTTTTACATAACTATCTAACATGAATTTTAGAAAAATATAAATTAGTAATTAATTATGAAATATTCTACCTGATTATGTTTAATATACAATAATCCATGTTACTTATTCTTTCATGGAAAATGAAATTATCATCCAAGCATGTGTGCAGACTACCACCTCCATGGAAAAGTGTGTTCAATTGTTTTTCATTACCACCTTTCATGGATGAAATTAAAAATGGGTTTAATGGAAATATTATATTTCTATGTTAATATTCAATTTATGGTTATAAAAATTGAATAATCTATTAGTGAAATAAAAAAATGTAAAATTTTTATAAAATTTACTGTCCTAAACAATCATACTAAGAGAAAACTACTTTTATTTATATCATATAATATATTCATATTCATTTACCCTTATTATAAATCCTTAAAATTATATTATATCATAATAATAAATCATAAATTATATCATTATTCGTCTAGTATAATGATATTAAAATTGAACCACCACACAATCATTAATTAAATCACGACATGATCATATTTTTGTTAGATTAACTATGACCATGAATAATACTATGAATTTAAATCACAAATTAAAATTGTAACATAAATAATTTATAATATGATATAAATATATAAATAATAAATAATTTTTTTTTATAATGTTTGTAAATAAATATTTAATTTTTTAATTAACAAAAACAATTTTTGATCTTCAAGAATCACCAAGACATGATTGTTATCAATTTCATTTTCTAGGAAAAATATTAGAAAACTCATGAGAGGAACATGAAAATGTGTAAGAAATTATAAATCATACCTAATAAAAACTTTAATGACCTAGGGATGATGAACATTTTTAGACGAACAAATACAGAATCTAATATTACAAAACTAGTAAAAATGATCAAACTATAAACACCCAATGTGGGAAAATGGGTAAATATCTGACTATAATTTATATAATTTAATGATATATATGAGGATTATGAATAAATATTTTTATGGGTGAGGTTATTAATTATGTGATTAGGATATATAAGTTCTTGGTATAAAAGGTTAAAGTAAATTCGGAGAAGTTATCAGAAGTGGTAGGGTTTTTCGTGTCAAATTCCTACCATTGAGACATCTTCTTTTATTATGAACCTAAAATACTTTATGCGATTTACGTAATATATATTCGATATTTTGTCATATAATTACATTAATTCATGTTATATTAAAATCAAATTAAAAACCCTCTCTTTTTAGAGGGTTTTATTGAATTAATACCCATTCCATAACTGGGTTCTTACATCTAGTTATTTATTCTTTATGAATCAAGATATATTCAGCACATATTTCCTTTTGTGTAGTTCATACATTTAAATGGAATAATTTTGATACAAGTGTAACCAAAACCACTGTAAAAATAAATCTTCCCTATGGTATAAAAACCAAACAATGTTTTGTTCAAATAAATGTGTATATAGTTTCATAACAAGTATATCCATATTTGATTATTACCATGTGGATACATCTTTGGAATAGGTGAAGAAAGGGGAAATAACCCAAAATGTGTTAGTGGAGAATTGAATCTATCACCACTTCCATGCATGATGAGTGGGCCTAATACTGCACAACTATCAAGAATCTCTTAGGGGTATTATTTATAATATTTTTATGTTTTTTTTGAAAAAGGATGATATATTTTTCATACTATTTCCTTGGTCTCATACCAATGAAAAATATACAATAGTGCAGAAAAAAAAATTAACGTTTAATTTTTTTTTATTTTTTACGTCATTTTTTAGCCGATGTTATTAAAGGATGTGTTATAAATATTGTTTTTTACGTAGATTATAAAAAAACTAAATATTTAATATACAATGGAACCAATTTATTTAAGTCGGTTATTTAATAACCGACATGGTATATATTTTATTACGCCGGTTATTAAATAAATGACATTAAAAACGGTTTGATATGTAGCTTTTTTATGTCATTTATTAAATAACCGACATAATAACATACATACCACATTAGTTATTAAATAACTGGCATTAAAAATAATGATTCTGGATCCTTTTTTACATTGTTTATTAAATAAATGATGTAAAAAACAATATACCATGTCACTTATTAAACAACCGATGTAAAAAAGCATGCTTTTGAAGCATTTTTTACATCATTTATTTAATAATCGATGTAAAAACATTATACCATGTCAGTTTTTAGATAATTGACGTGGTAAACCATTATCCCATTCATTTTTACATCAGTTATAAAATAACCAACATAAAAACCATTAAAAAATAGTGAAATCATTCCTCTTCACTACCAAAGAAAACCTGAAATTAGTAGAAGCAGACCAAAACTAGACTAGAAATGAAAGATGAACTAGACCAAAACAAGAAGAACCAGTATCAAAATTAAACATTAACATTTATAACATTTAAAATATATAATTACATCTAAAAACAAACATAAATCCAACCAAACAACTACCAAATACAAATTTACAATTACAACTTTCAAAATTACATTTTACACTACAAGAAAACTAAAATTCAATAAAACCTGTAAAATAATTTTTCCATTCTACTTGTAAGTGTTTGACCTTTTGATCACTATAATTTTTAGGGTCATCAAAAAGATACAAATTTAAAGGAAATTATTTAACATGTATAATGAATAAATCAAATGAAAAATTGTGGAATATTTTATTAGAAAATCTAACCTCATCAAACTTTAAAATTGTTCTAGTTGTATTTATTTTTTCCATAAATATTAACATATAATAGCCACATTCAATAATGCCTTATTTTTTATGAAATTTTTGTTTAAATGTATTTTTAATTTAAAATATCATTTTTATATAATACATCTAAAATATAGTAATTATAAATGCATATTTACATTTACTTTTACATATTTTATCTTGGAACTCTTTTTCATTGTGTTTTTTTCGAAATTAAGCCCATCCCTAGGTATAAAATAATAATAATTAGATAAATTTAAAATCCATTATAATATAAACAACAATTAAGATATTGAAACATACTTTTCCAAAAAAAATTATTAAAATTTTCTTGCACATCGCTATGGAGAGACTATATCCAATAAATTGTTTTCTCCATTAAACAAAAAATACCCAACATCTAATGGTCTTTGATATAAAATAAAAATTAGGATTAATGGTTTTTATGTTAAAAGATAAATAACACATTGTGAGATATATGTTTCATACCTCTCACAAAAAGGAATCAACTAACACTGTATGATTATATTCTGTTCAAATATTTCAGCAATATAAATTGTTCTTTGATCCTCATCCAATGCATGAGCTTTCAGGGAAATAAACTATGGGTACCTAAATCCCTATACATCTATCATTGAATTATTCTCAAAAAATTTATAAATATACCTAATAAAAAATAGACATAAGTATACATTCTTAATAAATTTTATTTAGGGAAGGAATTGTGTTAAGACTTACATGGAAAAAAAATTCACCACATTGATGCCCAACTTATCTCCAATAAAGAGATCCATGAAATAATTTTTCATAATCCCCAAATCTATTTCACATCCAAAAACATGAGCTGTCATTGAGAATGTATAATGAGCCACCAACAAATTTGAATATCATGACAATCTATCAAGACAACTAGAAACTGTATTTGATTTCACAACCATTTGTCTTTGTTGTTTCCTATATAGTATTTATTTTCAGTTAATTTATTCTTGTAAATAAATAGATAAATATATTATCTTTCAAATGTTAAAAAAATTTAATAAATAAAATAAAATAAATGACATAACATACACATACCTCTGTCGTAATGGGTCGTAGAAGTTTGGATGGCCAAACTAAAAAGTGGCCAATACCTTGTCTAACTGACGTCACCTCATCTATAAGTAATGGTACTCAAGCTGATATATCGATAATATCATTTACAATGACCCTATGCTACTCTACCTATAACTGTTAATGATGAACTGTATTTCATATATAATATATCATCTCATATGAAACTATATGATGTTGAGTATCATCAATATAAAACTTACAATAACTCAGAAGTTGTGGAGGAGGGGGTGTAGGAGTAGGATAAAAAATGGGTTATATAGGCTGACGTGGAGGATAAATAATGGGGTCTAGAGGTGGGGGAGTGGTATCTGTTGGTGGAGGTGGAGGATAAAAAATGGGGTCTGCAGGCAGAGGTGGAGGAGTGGGAGTTGCAGTCTGAAATTGTCTTTGCATGTCTGCAAACCTAGACTATACTGATGCTCTGATCTTTTCCCTATCATTGCATTAATACTATGAATTTCTTCCTCTAAATATTCTATTTTTTAATAAATAACCTCTTTAAACGAAGATGGTGAATGTGGAAATAATTTTCTTATCGATACACTCATCAGGTATCCTCATACATGACCCAAGTATTTAGGCTTTCCCAATGCTACATATAAAATATCTTGCCTCCCAGCAGCTATAAATACCCCATGTGTTCTCTTCTTCTAATGAGAATCATGTATAAATTAATTGAAAAATTATGTAATGTTTTGAACTGTATAAAAAATATAATTAACTTAACTAAATAAAATAAATATCTTATAATCTTCTCAGCTACGATCCTTGATTATTCCAAAATATATTTCCCCTTTTTCCCATATATTCCCTTTCCATTTTTCTTGTTTACACGTAGGGGATGGAGGGGTAACCTCTCTAGATCTTGAAGACTCATCTCTAATTTTTTTTTGTAATTTTTTCACCATTATTTGTTATTATAATAAAGTATACCATCCCAAAGATAAAGTATGGGGGTATACATTTTCAGATTGGATCTCATGATGAGATCTCCCTATTTTCTATAAATTATGAATAATAAATCATTATAAAATCATTAATAAGATCATTAATATAATAAAATTTATAAAAGCTTTCATTGAACTTACCAGAAATGATTCTTTTCTTCTAATTTCAACAAATTATTTCTATGTGTCTTCATCTATAAAAGTTTATATATTACATGGATTTTCATGTTTCCTATGACCAAAAATTAAATCAGATGTGAGGGATGATCTGAAATCCTTTCATCTCCTTGAATCCATTGAAAAAAAATTCTTCTTGACTCCTCGAGTGTTCGGAATATCAAATTTCATCTGAAAGAATAAGGAAAACATATTATACTATTAACATTTAATGATTAATCAAATAATAGAAAAATATCTTACCAAACGTTTCTCCCAAAAATGAGATCGTGTCGCTTTTTCCACACTATTCCAATCATTATACAAAATGATTACTTTTCTTTTACCTTGAGTTGATACAAAACTCTTAAAATATTTTACATTTGGACCTGTAGGAATATCATTCTCATCAAACTCTAAGACTATCCTCTAGTCCTTGCTATGGAAAAGTGATAGTTTTTATAAAAATGTGCTTCCATGTCTACCAACTCTTGAAATCTTATTTCTCTTTGTGGGAGCACATGAAGAAGATTAGGGAACATCAGGAAGAGCATGTGAATGTTCCTCCCCAGATGTATGATCAGGATGCTCATATCCAAAATTATGTGGTTGATCAACTAATTTATATTTCATTATCCTTCAAATTAAAAAAGAAAAAATTAGTTCACAAATACATAAATTCAAATATTACAATACTAATGTAAACAAAAAAATAATGAAAAACTATACTATTTTATGTAATATTAAACATGGTAAGCATGGTAAATCATGGTAAATGGTAAATATAGTAAATGGTAAATGATAAACATGGTAAACATGGTAATCAAATTTTCATTCAAAAAAATCTATAAATATATAAGTTACGTAACACTAAACATGATAATCTATAGTAAACATGGTAAATATAGTAAACATGGTAATGTAATTTTCATTCATCAAAATCAATAAATATATAAGTTACATAATGGTAATCATGGTAAAAAATGGTAAACATGGTAAACATGGTAATGCAATTTTCATTCATAAAAATCAATAAATATATAATTTATGTAATTGTAAACAGGAAAAAATGAACAAAACCAAACTAAAATAAACAAACATTCCAAATTATTAGTTTTAATACACTTTTTAATAATGAAAAAATACAATATCTAACATTTTATGAAATTAATAAATGTAAACAAGAAATAAACATATGTTACCTATAATATCAAGAATGTAAAAATGCATTGTTTTCCGAAATTCCTTTTTCATGATAATTCCTTATGGCACAACCCATGTCAACATCATGCTCATCATTTTTTCTGCTAATCTTTTAATGGAAGTAGGGATCTCACATAAATCAGCATCTTAATCAAGTTGATCCTCACCAACATATTGTTTTTTCCATGTAAAACAATATACCACTACATATCTAATTGATCAAAAACATAGAAAATATGTTTATCATGTGTTTCCATTATAAAAGAAATAGTTGTATCCTTCAATTTATTGAGATTAAAAACTATCATTATAAATTCATCGTGTCTGACACTATTATTACTGAAAAACCATTTGCAGTTAAAAACAAGAACATTAATTTTAAATTACTCATCCTCTAATATTTATTAAATAACTCAATAATATGAACTTTATGCCGAAATTGGGTTTTTGTTTTTTGAACTCAAAAAATGCATTGCTTCCACTAACACCAATACCCCCTATTCTAAACTTCACTTTTGTGGTCCTAATCATTCATATGAAATGTATAACGAATAATTTCATACTCAGGCCATGTTATCACATTTAAACATGGACCACCCACTACTCATCTTAATGTTTTTGATGCATTTGATCTACCAAGAAAGGTCTTTTTAAACCAGGTAAAAATGTCTTGTTATGCTCATTCAAAATTCCCATTTCTTTCTTCTTCAGATGATATTGTTTCAAGAGATTAATTTGAAATATGATATATATTTGTGCATTAGAAATGTTATTTAAGATTTATAAATGTAATTTATTTATCTATTCAGCTGGTAGCGATTTTACTTTCAAGCCACGAATACCCTTTCCCTCATTATTAACTCATTCATGTCGAGATAGAGGCAAACCAATGTGCTCCATTACAGAAAAGAAGCTTGTACAAAACTCCACAACCTCGTCATAAATATACTTTTCAATAATATAGGATTTTGGTCGATATGTATTCTTAACATACCCCTTCAATATTTTAATATACCTTTAAAAAGGATACATTCGACGAAGATATATAGATCCACAAATCTTTATTTCTCAAACCAGATGAACCATTAAATTCACCATTATGTCAAAAAAATATAAGGGAAAATATATTTTCATTTTTAAAAGTATAGTAATTTAATTCTTTCTAGAAATGTTCAAAGCATCCACATAAATCACCTTATTACAAATAGAATTGAAAAATTAACACACCTTCACATATATCTTCTGACACAGATGGTAATATTCCATGCAATGAAACTGGTAGAATTTGTTGCCTAATTTCATGAAAATCATAAGACTTCATACCTGTCAACTATAAATCCTTCAAAGATATTTTTTTACATTTTAAGAAGAACCTTGCGACACATTGATATCATTAAGACACTAACAAGGCTAACTTTCTCCCTCTTGGATAATGTATGACAAGCTGGGGGAAGAAATGTTCTCCTTCCACCACGAGTGGGAGATAACTTCAAACATATTCCCATTGATAATATGTCTAATCTTATATTCAACCCATCTTTTGTATTTCCTTTAATATCTAACAATGTTCCAGTGAAACTATCACATATATTCTTCTCCACTTTCATGAAATAAATATTATTTATCACTTCATGATATCTCTAATATGGTAGCTCAAAAAATATTGACCTTTTATTCCAAATATGTCTATCATTACCAGATTTATGTGTCTTTCTTAATGGCACATCAATGTTTTGTACCCTCTCAAAATACTAATTAGTGGAATAAGGTTTTGGAGTAATATTAAATTCTTGTGATCCATTGAATTCATTTTTTAGTCTTCTATAAAAGTGATTCATAGGCAAAAAATATCGATAACCCATGCATATTGTTTTCCTCTTCTGATGAAATTGAAAATATGAATTCTGTTGTTCAAAAATTGGACATGCTTTCTGCCCCTTAATAGTGAATCCAGACAAATTTCTATATGTTGGGAAGTCATTTATAGTAAAAATAAGCACTACATGCAGTTCAAAATATTCCATTTTATAAGAATCATACACCCTAATACCATTATCCCATAAAAGATTCAAATCATCCATCAATGGTGACAAGAAAACATCAATATCATTTCTGGGTTTCTTTGGACCACATATCATTATACTCATCATGACATATTTATGCTTCATAAAAATATTAGGATATAGGTTGTATATTACAAATAATACATGCCATGAACTATATGTGCTACTAAGGATTCGATATGGATTCATTGAATCTGTGCACAACCCATGCATGTGATTTTTAATTTCATTTCCAAATGTAGGATACTGCTCATCAATTTTCATCCATTGTGGACAATCATCTGGATGACGTATTTTTCCATAACATATATGCTCATCAACATTCTATATTAATCTTTTTCATCATGTGAATTAGTAAATAAATGTTTCAAACAAGGAATTATATGAAGATAACAAAATACCTTGGCAGGGATCTATGTAATCTCTATATCAGTCTGTGATTTTTCTTTTAACTTATACCATGATGTCCCAAAATTAGGACAATATGACAGAAGTTCATATTACTTCATATATATTTTATAGTCATTCAAACATGAATATATTTTTATGTATCCCAATTCCATCATGCATAATATTTTCATGGCCTTATAATGTGAATCTAGAAGATCATTGTATTTTGGAAGCATGTATTCAAACAATTGTAGCAGCTCTGTAAAACCCATATCACTCCATCCATGTTTCTATTTTAGGTTAATCAATATTAACACCACCAATAAAACTGTAAAATCCGTATAATCAAGATATAATGGGTTTTTCATCATTAACATACAAATGCTCAACTGTCAGTTCTATCTCAAATTGTTCTCCTAAAGAATTACGAACCATTTCATAAATTTCATCGGAGTTACCATCTTACAAATCATCATCATCAGTACATATAACATTCTTTCTTGTTTCACCATTAAAAATCCAAGGGTTTCAACTTAGATTAAAACCATAACTAATCAGATGATCTTTGATCCCTCTACTTTTCAACCTCTTCATTTTCAAAAATTTCAGGCAAGGACAACAAAACATGTCGTTGCATAGAATATATTTTTTAGAAAATTCCAAAAATGCAACAAAACATTTCTCATATTAATTACTCATTTGATGTGAAATAATCCAACTTTTACTCATTATTACCTATATCAAATATCAAAATTATAAATCTTGTTCAGATAATCCAATTTTATATTTATATAAAATATATCATAATTTGAAGGTATGTTTTTTTGTAATATATTACAATTATATGCATATTTGAAAAAGATATGCATGAAAATAATTTTAAAAAGAAAATAAAATTAAATATAACAGTTTTATATTTATATGAAATATGACATAATTTTTATTAACACAATTTTGAAATATAATATATAACAAATATATGTGTATTTGAATATTATAAAGATATTTTTTAAGAATAAAATATATTCTTCATTTCATGTAATTTTGATGGTCACATATATGAGTTTTGTCATTATTATGGAGTTTTTATAGAAAATGGTATTGTGTAAGGTTGAAATTGATTTGAGTGGTAAGTTGATATTTTTATGTTATGATCCACTTTTTGAAATTGATTTATATTGGACTCAAGGTACATGCCTTGAGAGGAAACTAGATTATCATGGGAAGGTGGTGCAAATATCATATTCAAGGTATGTTGACAGGTTGTTTTTGGGGATGCTTAGCTAATAATAAATAGTTAACAAATTGAGTGCTAAATAAATAAGAAACGATGCATCAACATATAATTTTATAATATATAGTAGAAGTCAACATAAAATATGTACTACATATAACCTTCCCATATAAGAAAATAATTAAATAAACAAATGACCCAACTCTTATAGGAATACTTAGTACATATACATGCCAAAACCCCAGGAAAAACATAACTTCTTTTTTTCTTATCCAGAATAACCAAAATAAATTAATGTGTTATGTAAAATGGAAAGGGTGATATAGTATATAACCAATGTCTCCATGACATCTATAATGGGATTTCATATTTAAATATAGAAAAAACTAACCAAAGTAACATATAGATTAATTCACAACAATTTCTAGATCCAAGATAAGAAATAACATGTCAAATAATGATAAAATTAAGAAACAATCCAAGATATTGTGATATTTTAAAAAAAGAAATCGCAAAACATTAATATTGGACATCCACGAAAAATAAAAAACAAAATTGAGCTGTGTGAGGCTTAATTGAATATTGTGAGTCGAACTGATAGATTTGTTGATAACAAAGATGAATAAAGATGCTAGAAAAATGATGTTGGAGGGTATGAGTTCGACAAAACGTTTATAGGTTTTCCATGCTATAGAGACGAGTCACATGTCGGCCGATTGAAATATACAGACTGACACAATACGACAGTTGATAATTTTTTAAAGGTTTATTACTATAATTAATTAGTAAACAACATGATAAATTATTGTTCTTAGTACATTTATCACGTCAGTTATATAATAACCAACATGATAAAAATATTTTTACACTGGTTATTTTATAACCAACGTTATAAAGAAGATCTTTTATGTTGGTTATATAATTACCGATGTGATAAATCATGATAGATGATTTTTCATGTCAGTTATAATATAACCAATGTGAAAATTAGATTTTTCATGTCCCTTATAATATAAACGAAAATAGAAATAAAATATTGGATTTTTTACATCGGTTATATTATAATCGACGTGATAAATTAACTTGTACAACATTACACATTGGTTATTTATAACCGATGTAAAAACTGTGGATGAGGTAAATGTTTTCTGCACTAGTGAGAATACCTAACTACCATCTTTCATAGATAAAAAACACATTTATATTATTATATACACTATATTTCATTAATAATGGTACCTACTATTACTTTGATGATACAATACAACTTCTAAATTTATTAAGGTATGTTCTCCTAGACATCGAAATCTTTCCATTGTATGGGTAAGTAATTTTTTTTATAGATTTTTCTTTATAAAAATATCCCTGTTTTTATTCATAAAGAGGTTATTTATGGAATATTATGAGAGTTATATTTTATTTTTATGGTGAATTCATTATTCTTAAACAAGTTATTGGTGGTCCTCGAAATTATATAGATCCTCAATGCATCAATAGATCTCATGAGAGCATAAAATTTTGGTTTTGGTGTATACCTCTCTCTATGTCTATAGTGTCATGTAATAAAGCCTTGACACTATTTTTTAATCTAAAAAATTATGAAATCTAACATTATAAGATCAATGATTATTTTTATGGGTGGTTCTTTAAATTATATAGCTACTCAATGCATCGATAGGTCTTATGAGAATATAAAAATTGGATTTTGGTGCATCCCTCTCCCTATATCCCAATAGTGTCATGGAACAAATACTTGACACCATTTTTTAATGTCCAACATTATGAATTCTAATAGTATAAGATCAATGATTATTTTTATCCAACAATACGAAAAAATTGTATGTAACTTGTCTCCCAATATTGAAAAGTTGTTAGTTCTTTTAATAAATCTTTTATAATGTACCAATAATATAATATAACTATGAGATCTAGTTTTATAGATTCTACATAGTTACATTTGGTATAAGAGGATTTTTATTATAAATCTTGAGGACTTGATTTATATGATAAAAGTTAGATATGAAAATTACTATAAAGAGACGTAAATATTTTTTGGGAGAAGCCTAAAAAAATATTAGGTTTTTTATTTTACAATTCAGTATCATGGGTTAATGATGTGTTTTCTATTATAGAGAAATGAAGACTAATGGGAGGAATGAGAACAATTTAAACTCTAATATTCAATATATGGTTATTTTTACTAAGAATTCCAATAATGCTACTATTGAGGATAATATGATGAAAACAATATTAGAATAGTTAACCAAGGATATAAAAAATAATAAAATGCTCACAAATAGTGACCTCTTGATAAAAAAATAGTATAACTATATTGGACTACTTCATGATACAATAACCTATAATAATCAATTGAACTACTAATCTATTGGTAGTTGATAAATTAACCAATTCATTAGAAAAGACATTTATCACTTTTGTAAAAAGTGAATGATTAAAGGGAACCATTGTGGTATGTCTGCTAAATTGTGATTCTTTACCTCTCATGTCTTTTATAAACCCACTTAAAATAGATAAACTTAATGAAATTATATGAGAATATAAAGATAAAACACAATCTAAAGATGGGAAGGAAATCATAAAGATAGAGGATAAACCCATTGTAAAATCCTTAATTTATATGCTTCCATTGAAATTAATTGGTCATACACTGGAGCATGAAGATGCGTTTTTTATTAAACTCATTCCTAATAAATGTATCATATATAAAACTCCATGTAAAATGTAACAAGTGAAAAAATATATTTAAATAAAGATATATAATATTCAAGTTATAATGATATTATATTCTCTTCTGTTTAACCATAAGTATTTCCTATAATATTTTTGAAAAAAAATATGTCTATGATATTATGCATTGATTATATGGAGATTAATGACATTAATGTTAATATTATGAGTACCCCCATACGTTGATTAATTATTTAATCAATATTAAAGAGTCAAATAATTTTCAATGATCAGTCTTTGAATTTTTTATAATTAACTAAGGGTGAATAAATATGATATACTGAAGTCAAAAATTCAAACATGGTATAATGATTACGAGATTATGATAATTTCAATTGGATTAAGTTATTCACATTTTTTTAGGGATATGATGAATTGGTTATTAATTGATTATATTTATAGAATTATGGGGGTGTTCATTGATGATATCTTGATATACTCTAAGACATGTGAAGATCTTGAGATTCAAATTCAAATACCTCTAGAGACCCTCACAAACAAACTAACAATAAGGAAAATAAAGTATGTGCGAATTTTGGATCATGGAAGATTATTTTCTTTCCCACATTACATTTGAGAATGGAATATCGATTTAACATTTAAATAAAAAGGTAGTATAGAAATATCTTACACCGGTGAATAAAACTGTGATACATAGTGTCCTTGGAATAATAGGTTACCATTGACTAATTTTTATAAATTTTTCCTAATTTTCAAACCCAGTAACCATGTTAACATAAAGATGGTTCAAATTGACAAGGTATAGGGAATGTGAGGAATATTTTTCATATCTAAATAGAATACCAACTAACGCACCAGTATTGAATTTACCATTATGAAATGATGTATTTGTGGTATATATTGACGCATCAATGAAAATAATGGGTTATTTACATTTTTATATTCATATATTTGTTACTTAGGCATCATGAAAATTAATGATTCATAAAAAAACTATAACAATCATGTCCTTGAGCTGAAAAAAGAAATATGATAATTGAAAATATGAAGAAACTACCCGTTTTATGAAATATTATATATATATATATATATATACCATAAGAGTTTGAAGTATATATTACCTAAAAAGGTGATCAACATGAGGAAAATAAGATTTCTGGAACTGCTGACGAATTAATATTTCATAATACACTACCACCCTATGAAGGAAAACA
This sequence comes from Viscum album, assembly GCA_963277665.1. Lineage (NCBI taxonomy): Eukaryota > Viridiplantae > Streptophyta > Magnoliopsida > Santalales > Viscaceae > Viscum > Viscum album. The sequence continues at coordinate 507,515,666 of OY728159.1, forward strand.
TGGGTGCTAATGCACTGAGTTGGAGGGACCATGGAATTTTAACCATGATATGTATTAACAAGGTTACTATATAGAGTGATCCATAAAATTTAGATATGGTGTTTTTTAGGAAAAGGTATCCATTATTCTTTTTCTATTAAATTTGATAACTTTACTTACTAGAAATGATAGAGATGTTGTATAATGATGACGAGGATTTAAAAAAAGAAGATTAAAGAAGTAAATGATGTGAGATTAATACACTTATTATATAGAAATGGACTCTTGAAACTTGGAAAGAGGATATATGTTCCATCCATAAAAGAGTTTAATAGTTTATTACTTGATAAAGAACATAGATCAAATTTTTCCATACAACCTAGTAATAGAATGATATATAGTATTTAGGAGAACAATTCTGGTGGGATGGTATAAAGTATGAAATTATTAACAATGTGTCTAAATTCTGGTATTCTCGTAGTTAATGGATTAAATACAACATCCCATGGGATTCATGCAACATATATCTATATCTACATAAAAGTGGAAAATTTTGAAATGGAATTCATCTTTAGACATTAAAAGCATATATGGAACACTTTTTTCTCTATTGGAAATTATAAATGGATTTACCAAGTCATATGATTTCAAATTAATAAGAGAATATATTCCGATTTATTGCATTTACTATCAATACATCAATCAAATCATAATGAATCACCGAGAATTTCTATAAATTTTATATAATTTTGAAAATTTGATAACATAAAAATAATGTAAGAGGCTTCAAATGGATCTCACCACTAGAGAATTATACATCATCAGAAAACTGATGGAAAATATGAAAGGACTATCCAAACATTGTAAGGAATTTTGTAATCAGGATCACTTGACTTACAAGGTATGTGGGATTAGTATATACATTTGGTGTAAATTTTATACAATAATATATTATATTTGAAAATATAGATGGAATAATACTAAGTATTTCATGGGGAGAGGTTTCATACACCAACCTAGTGAGACGAAGGTGGAGAAAAATAATCTAGATGGCGTAAAGCTTATATAGGTGATGACTATTAAAGTATATGCTATTCAAGATTATATTAAAGTATCCTAGAGTAGAAAAAAGAGGAATGCTGATAATCACAGGAATGAATTCGAATTTCTAGTGTGTGATAATGTTTTCTTAAATATCTCACCATTGAAGGGAGTTGAACGATTTGTTAAAAAGAGTATGTTAATCCCTAGGTCAATTGGGCCATTTGAAATACTAGAATGAATTAGATCCATAACTTATAGTTTTTTTATGAAAACAAAAAATTTTAAAGTACATGAAATCATCTATGTTTTATTACTATTAATATACATTCATGTTCCAAAAAATTCACTCACATCCATGGGAATAGATTTTGATCTTAACCAACCTTATAATGAAGTGTCTACTAAGATTCTAGACGTCTAAATACCAGTGATAATGAATCATAAAACTTGATTAGTGAAATTAATTTAGTGATAACACTGACTAGAAGTTGAAACATGGAATATTGAAGAATTTTTATAGACATAATATACACATTTTTTCAATATCAGTTATGTAACCCATTTTCATGGATGAAATTATCTAAGGGGGAGAATGTAATACCCACGACCATACTGTACGAGTAACCACTATATCCTAAACTATCACACAATGTGAAATATAAAGATCTTGTATTAATGAGTATATTTAATAGTAAAAATTTTTAATGGTAGAATTTATTTTTAGAAAAATAACTATAATATTTAAATTCACTATAGTTATATAAAATTAATATTAGAATTTTGGATTGCTTTGACAATTTATATTTTTTGGACAATAGTAAAACATTTATTTTTCAAAAACCATGAGTTTTATTTAATTTCATGGAAGTGAGAATAAAATAAAACTAAAAATATAATTATAATGAAAATATATATGTTTTATAAGTAAGATTATAAATTTTAAAAAATTATATTTAATTTATAAACCTATATTAGTTATTTTATAACTTAAGTCACAATTTTCACTAAAAATATTTTAATTCGCTATAAATTTAGTATTGTAAAATTAACATATAAATTTTTTATAAATTTTATTCCATAAAATTAATTTCAAATTTGGAACCAGTAGGTCTAATTATTTTAAAAGTAATATTTTATTTTTAATCATAATGTGTAAATTTATTAGGTAAAAACTAGTTATCTTGCTAAATGTTATGAAAAACATGATAAATATATTGGAAATGAGTCGACTAATTGTTTAAAATATATTTAAAATTTAATGATAGAGCCTTTATCAACCTTATATCTTCCCAAATCAATTATTTCTTAGTTTTTAGCCCCATTCCTTGATATTTACTTCCCATAATTAATACTTTGTGGCTATATACAAAAATGCAATCCTTTTTCACTTAAAAAAGGGTCCTCTCACTACCCCTTAAGTATCACTCCTAAAATTAGGTTTAATCATATAAAACCACGTTTTTATTTAAAATTTAATCCCATATTGATTCCATTATCATCAAGTAACATGATTTTAGCTTAATTCCTCCCCTTCAAAGGGACCCTCTAAGAAAAATTAAATGTACTCAGTGCAATTAATATTTTTTTACTTAATTTATTTTAACTTATATGTTACCTATAAAATTATAATTTTCTAATAAATATATCATAAAATTAGTATTTTCTATTTAATTAATTTTATTATGTTATGGTAATAATCATTAACCACATTTCTTTATTTCCTTTAGAATAACCAAAACGTTATTCAAACATATGTGTGGAATAAGACCTCTATGAGGAAACACATTTCGTTTTCCTTTAATTAATAACATGGTTGGTAAAAAAGTTAAAATTATTTATTAATTTTTATATACATATTTATTTTGTTTTATTTATATAATATATTATTTTACTCCTTTATTCCATTTTAAAAAATTGAAATCTTCATCCATGCTTACTTGCAGACTACGACATACATTGAACAGTGTATTCCATGGAATGGTGTATCCCATTTTTTTCATTGACACCTTTAATGAATGCAATTAAAAATTATTTTAAAGGGAAAATATTATTTTTTATGTTACTGATATGGTTATTTTATGGAAAATTGAATAACTTGTAACCAATATAAATGATAAAAAATTGTTATCAAATTAACCGTCTTAAATAAGAATACTAAGAAGAAAATCATTTTAATCATATTATATAATATCATCATAAACATTAATCATTATTATAATTCCATAGTATTTTAATATATGAAATTAATAAAAAATATATAGTATTTTTATTCTTACAGTATAATGATAATACAACTAATCCACCACACAATAATTTATTAAATCATTGTATGTGAATTTTTGGGATGGTTTAACCACATACTATAATATTACAATGAAATTATATCCTGAATTTATATGGGAACATAATTAATATTATAATATTATATAAATGTGTAAATAATTATGGAATTATATTTTTTAAAATTTTAAATCAATATTTAATTCAGTAATTAAGAAAATAGCAACTGATTGTAAAGAATCCATGAAACGTGCTTGTTATCAATTTCATCTACATGGATAAGGACTAAAACAATAATTAAAAGAACATGAAACATAATAAATTAAAATAAATCATCACCGAAAATAAATTTAATGACCTACTGATGATGAGTTTTTTTTTTGAAGAATCGATATAGATATCACTATTATGAGACGAGCAGAAAAGATAAAAATATAAACACCCGATGTCGGAAAATATTTAAAAATATTAACTAGAATTCATATAGAGGATGGATTTATATGATGAGTATAAATTACCACACATAATAATCCCTAAGATCATCTATAACAAAAGAAAAAGTTCTATAGGACCATAACATTAAAAACTCAATGAATAATATCAAAAATCTACAATCTCAAAAACAACCAACTCCAAACCTACTTCTTTAAGTATTGTTTCGTATTAATCTATTATATCATGAATAAAAAGGATCAATACAAATTATAAGTTTAAAATACATAATTTTATTTAATAAATTCTATTGTTTAACCAATTATTAATGGTGATGAGGCATATCAATTTTAGAAAAAGGGTTTCACAGTAGTTTATATCAATTAAGAAAGTAGTCATGAATTATAAATAACATTGATATGACATAAATCACATGAAAACCATTTTCCCCATTCAAATTCAATTAAATATTTAATCACATTTTTAGTCTAATCTAAAACATATTACCATTGTAATAAATGGTAGCATCATTATTGATTAACACATAGATAAAATATAGGATAGATCTTGAATCACATAAATCAATTGAAACTTTAACAATCTATATACATTAACAATAAGGGATGATCAAACACTACTAAACCCACATGGATCCAACACATGACCTATTCAAACTAATATCTATTATAAAAACCAAAATACATCACAAAAAATGATCAAATATAACAGATATGACCTTTTATAAGGTAAGCCTAACTATATGATATAAGAAATGAAAAGGAAGTCACACACCAAATTACAATATCATGACCACATGAAGTGATAGATCAAGAACTATACAAATGGGATAAAGTGGAACCCATTAAGTGATAAAAATAAAGAAGGGTTTAAATATGGAAGATTTTAATAGAGGTAATCTGGGATAGAACCAAAATTTAGATATAAAACTAGGAAAAAATAACATCATGACATTGAAATATTGGTTATGTGAAAATGGGGGTCTAATCTAGAAATCACAGTTCATTATAGCCAAAATCTAGAGGATTAAAGCATTTTAAATTATTTATAAAAAATAATGTTCATGGAGAAATATGGATGATCTTGTTATAGGTATTGAATCAATGAGGATCACGGCCCAATCCTTGGTGCCCACCTCAAACCTGATAATCCATGAAAACAAAATCATATTGTAGCACAACCAACCTAAAAAGGTAGAACTAATGAATTATATTGGTCTTATAAGGAAAAAAAATCACCATAATAAAATTACACCCATGTATGATTAGATTAAAATTTACCCAAGACTCTTGAAGCCATAACCTGAACAACCATGGAATAACTAACCAAGCATAGACAAATTGAATCCCACAAATATCTCATACCTAAGACCTACACCACAGTAAACATCCTCATATTTCAACATCATTGATCATTAAGAAAAAAATTATAATACAAAAACAAATCTTCTCCAGACAATAGACCATACCACATTTGACATGTTCACAGAATGTTCAAACATGCTAGTTAAAATCTCATCTAACAATCCACTATTCATCTACCACCCTCCTTTATACATCCTCCTGACTATCAAAACTCATAAATAGTAAAATAACATATTGGAAGCCCCATGAATTTGTATGTAGTACATGCAAATCAATTCTCATCCTTGAGAATCCAAACAAAACCTAGATTGGGAATGACTAACCACAAAACCCAAACACCCCTAAGATATACCTCTCACATAAGTACCTCACAAACATCAAAACATATCTCGAGGATAGAAAAAAATAAATAATATCTACCCAAAATAAATAAATTCCTTATCAAATAAATAATCAAAATAAATCATATATTTCACCACTTTAAATAACTCTTATTCCTTTAAAGGTTTGATAAAATAATGAAAAATCATACCTTCTCATTTGAACCTCTATTGCGAAAGATCTGGAGGACCATTCAATAATACATGATCATAGATGTAAAAATATTAAGGTATACACATTTAACCATCATATTATTTTTGATGGTCTTGAGTAGCCTTCATCCACTATTGAATACACCTCACCTTCTTGACCATTCTCTTCACCAAATCCAATCTAAGAATCAAAGGTACACCAACCTCAATCTAATGTAATGGTGATACGTAAGGAATCCCATAAAATCTCTCAAATAGAGACATTATAAAAGAATAGTGGTGGATATTATTATAAACAACCCCACAAAACGAAAATTGATCACCCATGAACCAATATAATTGATAAAAAAATCAGAAAATATGTACTTTATAATTTTAATAATCTTCAATGTCTAACCATACATCAAAGGATTAAAAGTAGTGCTATGAAATAGATGAGAACTGAAATTATGCTACAAACCCATTAAAACTCATCTTGTAAAATGAAAATCATGATAATATCTAATATTCTTATAATCCCATAGAATCCAATCAATTAATTTTATATACATCTTCACTAACACAAACATTACCCATAACTCTGTGACCTCTAAAAAACTAATTGACATAATAAACATATCCACAATCATCTAAATTGAATCAATTCATCCTTAAGATCAATTAAAACAATTTTAAAAAACCGTTGATATATTCCAAAACATCAACTTAGGAGTATCCAATAGTTTTAACTACCTAATTGAAACATGATTCTTAATCTTAACCATCTAATAGATTATGAAATCAGATCAAACTCTACCACTGGAATATTCACATCCTTCCAGAAGAGTTGATTTCTCAAAGAATTATACATCATGGATATACTGATAAGTGTGTATACAAAACTCATTGATATATATATATTGTATAATAAATTTAATAATCAAAATCCCATGAAACAACAACCAATGTAAATAAACTTCTAAGCATCCCTTAGGAGCATCACTATAGGCAGAATGGTCTCTCCAATCATCTTCCTCCAAATCTCCGAAATATGGAATCCACAACTTCCTAAAATAATGATTACTATACTATCACATGATATAGAAAACCTTCACTAAAAACCTCTTACATATCAATATTCAAATATTTAGTCTCATCCATCACTCTCTATGAATATCTATAGTCCCAAACATCACCACAATAATATTTCCAACTCTATGCACTGACAACCACATTCCCCTACCATAGTGTATCGAATTCATAGTCTTGAAAAATCAAAATGTATTGAAAGAACTAATGAACATGAACCCAGTGAAAGGGTATAATACTAAACATGTAATTTTATGTTGAACATACATCTACTAAGAACATTAACCATCATGTTTTCAGGAATCGAAACATTCATCAATTATAAGATAACTTATCAATTCAAATAATTAGTGAAATTATTAATAGAAAAGAGTTTGAATGGACTTTGGGGAACACATGACAAAAAAGATAAATTAATATTAACCACAATAGAAAATTCACTAAAATTAAATGTCTTCATATAGGATCCATTTATCATTGTAATAGTGGTATAATTGGAGGAATGATGGTGTTGCTGTAAAATAGTTATGGTACTAGAAATATTATTAGAGGATCTTGAATTACCTATCCAAGTGGTATGGGGATAAGTAAAAAATGAGGTATGAGACTTTATATTGGTTCTGTTAGAACATGAATTTTAAAATTCATATTACATATAACTGATATGAATACAGTCATCCTCAAATACCTCAACCCACCCAATAGTGATCAAGGAAATGTGTTATAAGATCAATGGTTGAAACATGAGCATTATGATGATGGATCACTGGTAGAGGCCAATTGGGTTTCCTGTGGAGATGCCAAAAAATATATATGGTATCGAATTACCTACCATTATGGTGAAACTATTTATAATTACAACCTCCTTCCCATATAAAACATCACCTATGCCCTCTATAGGATAAAAGTGAATATATACTAAGAATAAATATTATATTCTATAGTATCAGTCATGAATTTTTTGTCACATAATATATATTTCTGTTATATTATAAATATGAAATACATTTTTAAAAAGGTATTATTTAATAAAATAGATTTTATACTATGTTGTAAAGGGAACTAATCAATTAAAAAGTAAATTGATGTTACTAAAACTATCAGGAACCTCACCCACTATAACAACTTATTGGTTGGTATCAAAGACAAGATTAAGCACTGAATCTTGTGTCAAATATTTAAAAGATTAATGAAAAGTACAGAACCTATCAAAAATAAAATATTATAGGTATTAACCTCATGAGTTCTAAGAGTTTAATGACAACCAAAAATCAAATCAATATTGTATAAAATAAATCCAACACACAATGTATGTGAATGTTATAAAAAAGAAAAGGTCTTCAAAATAATGTTTCAAAAAGAAAATAATTTCGTAGAAACACCAAAACCAAGTGACCTCCATGAGCTAGTAAATTATATCTTGATAACAAATATCCCTTATAGAATCCTATATATATATTTGGGTGCGAATACATGTATAATTAATTGGAATATCTCAAACAAGACTCAATAAAATGTGAAAGAATCATATCAATTATTTGGTGATTAAAAATAAAATCCATGTTGTTTTCTACCTAGGTTAACTCCCACAAAACCATCCCAAGGCTCATTAACCAAATATTTATACAACATGTTCCAAAATAATATTGAAATAATATATCAGTAAGGTACCCTAAAACCACTTCCCCACTGATCTAGTATCCCTCATACCCAAGTGGTATACATCCTAAAAATCCCATCACTATCGTATCCACATAATCATATCATGATCAAATATATAAGATTCACATTCACAACAACATCATATTACATACAAAACCACATTCCATATCAATACATCATATCCTCCTCATCATAGTCAAGAAAAGTAAAGTAGAAGTATTTCAATCTTGTGTAGTCCTTCATCCATGGAAGTCCACCCCCATTAATCCAAACTAAACAAAAAATTAACATACCAACCTTAAGAAATTATAAACTATCATCATATTAAAGGCAACATATCTTATACCACATATAAATGATATAGGGAATTATTATCCATCACTTACAACATCATCCTAGATGTTTAGGAAATAACCCAGAACCTATGAACTCAAATAGTAATTAGTAAAGTTACATAAGTTGGGATGTGGTGTGTAAGAATTAATATAAGAATACATTTTTTTTAATATACCATACAATATTGATATTGTGGGTCACCAAACAAATTTATCTAATTTATTAATATTGACACAAAACACATCACCTCTACCCCATTGTAATATGTTAATAACTTCTACCACAACTGGGTATAACAAAACCCATCCATACAAACCTAATATAATGACAGAAAATAATTATAAATTATAATTTTTTTACATCATTATCAAATTCTCAAGAATTTATTTATAAGAGTGATTATTTTCCTATGTTTTTTAAATTCTAACCAATATTTACTAATTAACCATCTATTTAATTCCATAAAAATTAGTTTACATTATACACCCCCTTTAAAATTTCATTATCCACACACTGATTATAAATTTATCCATTCATTAATTATTATTCACTCATTCCTACAATAATTCACACTATTAGAAAAATTAACATAACTAGACAAACCTCTTCTCAAATCCACATCACCAATAAACAAAACTATCATAAAACTACCATAGAATATCCACTAAAACCATAATATCATACCTTTTACCCATAAACTAACCATAAAACAACCACAATGATTAGCACACATCATAACCCTAAAAATTACACAAAAACCGACCAAGGATACTAAAAAAATGAACAACTCGACGAACAAAAAAATTGTTATAACAAAAAAAGGATCATCAATAAATATACTTTAATCATACATAAATATTCATGTAGAGTATCATATATAAACAAGATAAAAAACCCATATTCAAATGCCAATATTTCAATTAACATATTTATGTGTTTGACAAATTATTAATTATGATAAGGAATACCAATATCAACATCAAGGATTCCAAAATATCTCATATAAATTAACAATGTAATCATGAAACGGAAATAACATTGATATCACATAAATCACATATGAATCATTTTCCCCTTCCAATTTTATTTAACTAATTAATTATATTTATTAGGTTAATATAAATGGTATATTTATTGGAATCAAAGGCATGATAATATTTTATTGATAAAAAAATTAAATAGAGTATATATATTGAATCCTCAACTAATATTAGACTTTTAGTAGTCACTAACCCTGGACATAAAGGAACAAATGATCAGCTATTACTTAACTCACAAACATCCACCACAAGTACAATAAATTACGGTACCCATAAAAGAAATTACAAAATATCTTAATCACATGAACATGAAGATCAATGCCCACCAGAAGACAACCAACTGACCCCCATTTTGAGAAAAAACACCATTGATTTTAAGGTGGTTGAATAAAATAGAGACAATTTAGGAATTAAAACTTATTTATATTAAAAACTGGGGAAAATAATATCACGATGTGAGGGTATTGGAAATTCTATAATAGTGAACCAATTTGTAAATCATGAAATGATATACACCAAATATAATGGAATCAAGCTATCAAAATTCAATATAACCAAGGAGGGGAATGAAATAATATGGTGTCACATCAAAAATATTGGATCATTATGGACCACTATACAATCCCAAATATCTACATTAACCCAAAAATTCTCCAAACCAATATCTTGTTGTTTCAAAAATACTATCTCAAAACCATCCTAGAAAAAGATATAATGATGATATTATAAATTCATTGCCTCCATAACAGAATACTCATCCCTATGGTGAAATTAATCCCATGTAAGATCTAACTAGAAACACTTTGAGACTCTCCACACTAAAACATGAACAATTTTGGTGAAACAAAAAAACGAGACCATGATAAAACACACCCAAATCTCATGACCTAATCCCCCCAACACAATACACATCTTCATTTCATAACATCATTAATCATGGGGAAATAAAAAAAGATGAAAACATCTTTCATATCTATGTAAATAACTTTGATGCATCTCACTTTGTTATGATGTGATCCATGAGTGTAATGAAAATATCACGAAAAACTATAATCTTTCTTTACCACGTACCTCCAAAATTTCACTTAACACAATCGATTCATAATGAATGAAAATTAAAGGGCCAATAGTCTTTCAGTTTATATAATATATTTAACACCCGAATCTTCAACGGTATACTTATTTTAAATAATTCAATCGCTTGCAGTACACATAACATCGACCTCGAGCGTACCATGACCTTTCAAACTAGTCGTTTAAAAAATAGTTATGAACAGTATAAACCAAAATTTGAAATTTTATTTTAAAAAATACACTTCATTTTTGAATTTGGAATATCAAAATTACCTTCGCGTGAAATTTTGTTAATTTTCTGAAATGTTTCAATATTTGATGAATACTGAAATACACTACATTGACGTTAAAAACTGAATTTTTTTATTTAAATAATTTTTTTATTTTAAATTTATTTTAAATTAATAATTGATAAATAATACATATTTTAATTTAATTTATGTAATTAGAGTCATTTTATAAAATAATTAGAAATATAAAATTTTATTGAACTTTTGAATGTCTCATTTACCCACCTTTTATGCACATTTACAAATTTGAACTAAACGTAATTTTACCACTTCTGTGAATTGAATTTAAAAAATCTGACAGAAATGGTTCTAATAAAATTAAATAATGTAGTCTAATAAGAACAAAATAATTTTTGGTGAATAGTGTCTTTTGAGTTTATTTACCACAGTTAAAGGCAAATAGAAGAGTTAAAGGTTAAAACAATATTATAATAACATAAAATTACCCTAACACATGTCCTGGTTCTTTTGGATAAGTATATTTAGAATAAAATAGACCTTAGGTAAAAAATTTGATCCTTTCAAAACCACTTTTATTGGATTAGGAAGTCTATTATATTTTATTTAAAGAAGAGTTGAAAATGTATTATTCAAAATCTTATAAATAAACTATTTTTAATATAGGGTTATACAAAAGATAAATTCAAATATAAATATTAATTTGAAAGGTAATAAATTTATATACATAATGATATTTGTTTTTTATTTTTTAGACATTAAATAATAAATCTTAATTGTCATACCCTAATGATGAAGTAATTGATTTATTAAAGAAAGAATCAAATAAATAATATTAATAATATTAAAATAAATATAATTTGAATTAATTAATAAAATACACTAATTATATTGATAACTTAGACATTTTAATGAAACATTTGATGTATTGGTTAGATTTTATCATGTTGCTTGGATATTTTTAGAAATGAAAATATCGAATAGTAACAAAATTGACATAAATGATACTTTCAGATAAATAATATTTAATCAAATGGTATAAAAATCATAAAAATATCATGTTCATACAAATAAATAGTATTGTTTTAAATATTTCATAAATGATCCAATTGTGTTTATTTAGAATTTTATTCTAAATATATCAACCATGTAATATAAAATACAAGAAGGCATGGAAGAAGTTAAATTATTTAACTAAGAGTTAAATCTAAAAGATAAGGTTATGTTTATGAACTAAACATATATAAAACCTATTGGTTGAGAGTATTCAGACCCATCCTTATCTTACACTGTAAATAAATAAATTTTTAGCTACTAGAAACAGAAAATCATTTTATAAAAAAGTAATATTTCAAGATATTTCCTAAAGTGCCCCTCACCTCTCTCATGAAAGGGAACCTCCCTTTCTCCGAAACTCACACCTCTAGAAGCTTTTGGTTCAGCCAAACGTAGACCATTTATCCTCCAAAACTCCATCACTTCATCCAAGGGCCCTAAAATTTAGCATAAATCCATCCTAAGTTTCCCTTTTGTTCAAATCAAAAGGAAACACCTGAAGAAGAGGTAATTATTTTATCAACCCTTTCAATGATTTTCCTTATACTTACTCTTTCTGGGGTATTTTCATATAATAATATTAAATACAGTATCATACATATGCGTATATTTATTATAATAATGGGAAAACCATATTCCTCATTTTATATATCTTACAAATAACAATATCACTGTGTGTGCGTACGTATGACTTATCGTCTCCACGTCGTCGTGTAATTTTTTATTCAAAAATAATTTGTTTGGATGGGTATAATGATTATTATATTGGATATAAATAATGAATATAACATTATAATTATTTTTTATAATTAATATACCATCCAATTTCATATCATTTAACCATCAAGGGAATGCTATCATCGCTTGTCCCTAAGTACGACCTACCGTCCCCACGATGCAGTGAGATTCATTCTATAAGTTAACCATTATAAATGATTATAAAGATTATATAATGAGTATACGGAATAATTATTAACTAATTTTAATTCTATAGATGAATAAAATATATCTTATTCATAACATTCAAGACTTACATGACAAAACAGGAAGGGAAAAACAAAGCAGTTAACACCCGAATCAATGGTAATACTAAAATATTATTATAAACATGATATAACAGGATAATATATGATACTATAAAAAAGGATATAGTCCCGTTATAATATAATAACACTTTTTAGCTATTATACAGGATTCTAACTCACCCTCCAATAAAAGAAATCATAAGGTAAGGGTTAATTTAACAATCTATTTATTATCCGAGATTGTTTATATATAAGTATCCATTGGTAAAACCTTATCATACATGTCCATTATTAATTAAAGGTATTTAAAAATATTATCAACATTTATTTAAAGAAAGTCTTACACATGTTTTACTTTTTATAAAACATTTTGAAAGGAATCTTTCTGTCACTTTCCAAACGATGTACTTTATGATCTTTTCAATAAATTATGGAAAGATTGTTTTTTTAACTTATACGGTTCGAGCAACTATTTTCTGAAGTTATGATTCCATAAAATTTTGAAGCTTCCCATAGAAGATTACAAGGTTATTTTAAAATTAAATATTTTATTTTACAATTGTGTATCTTTTAAATAATTTCAATGTAAAAAAATGATATTTCTATCAAAGATTTTCAAAAAAATCATTATGATATTTTCATCAATGTCAACATACATTGTATGATTTTAGACATTATTGATGTTGATTTATTATGATACTATATTAAAAATTGTATTGAATATTTTATGATTTGTTTTTTATTGTGGATGTTCGATTTTTATACCACTCATGGTTTAGCGTTAAAGTATTAACATTTCATTTGCTAATTTTAATATGAATGTTTAAGTAATGTTTCATCCTTTTCATAAGAGGAATGCATTGGACATAGTAAGTGACGGGCGGATCCCGCTATTACCCCTCGATGCATCGGTAGGTCTCATGAGACAATCTAGTGTCTTGGAACAAGGACTTGAAAAAATGGTAATGTAATTGGTACGGGGCCTTGATGATATAGTTATGATGTCCGTAATTATGAATTCCCTCTTTATGTTATTAGTTATTGATTTTGAATGTGATCATTAGACTAGTAGAATATACATATGAGTGTTTAAATGAAATTATGTAATTTATTCATTCCATATTATATTGAATATAATGTTTTAATAGGATTTTGTTTTAGTATTGTACCTTAACATAATAGTTTATGATTATTTATGAAAGATTCTGCTATATTTTCTATCATTACTAACCATCTGAGCTTACCCCTTTCTAATCTTTCATTTTCCCCCAGGATGTAAAGAATTATGTAATTATTTACCTACAAGGATAGTATAAGGAATATGGGGGTTTACTAAGGGGACATTATGTTGTTTTTCATTTCAATATGGAAAGTATAACATTTGTTTGAATCAATATTTTCCAAGGCTACAAAACCGATCAGTCCTTCGAGATTTGGGTATCTTATGATCATGCCAATGTAATAAAGTAATGTACTATCTCTGGGAAATTGGGGTCACAACGTTAAAGTTGGTATTTAATGAATTTTCGTAAAAAACATGGAATCTATAATTATAAAAAAAAACTTCGATTAGGAAACATTACCCTATGATAGACTTTGAGGATACTTATTAAAGAGAATCCTTGAATTTTGTGAAAATAGAGATTATATTTGTATTACTTGGAAGAAATTCATGTATGGACACTAAAAGTGAAAGGGGTTCTGACAAAGATATACCTAGGGGTGAAAACTCTAACTTGGTGTTTAGAGCTTGACTTGGGGTAACCTGGTACACAAAAATGGGTCTTAATGCACATCTAGTTTAACACTCCCAGGTGATATTATTAGCATAATTCATATTTTATTTAAATCCCTATATGAATTATTTATGATTAACAATGTCTTTAAATAAACCATGTTTATTATTATGGATTAGATATGGATAAATTTAGCAAATTATTTTAAGTATTTTCTTGTTTGGAATTATGAATTTTGATTCATAACCTAGTCTAGTTTATGCCATTATTTTAAAATGGATCCTAGTGTAAGAAATGGAAATCGCATCAATGAACGTAATCCATGAAGGGATTTTAATCCTATGCAAGATAATGATAGTGGAGCTAGTGACACAACTGGCTCTGAATAGATTATAACCATAATAGGAAAACTGAATCATGTTATGAATAATAACATTACCCATATAGATCATCCTGATCCACAATATGGGGGACCGATGTTATACCACTTAATAAGAAAAAAAACCTCCAACATTAAATTATACTACAAATCCTTTTTGTATCTGAGTAGTTGATAAGTTCTTAATGAAAATATTTCTTTCTTTGTGGAGTAACGAAAGAGAAAAAATTTTTATGACAGTCTCTCTCCTTTCAAGAGATGCATATCAATGGTGGAAATTGATTCAAAACATAAAGGAGTATGAAAAGGTCTAGAATCTGGAATAGAGTTAATTTAAATAACTCTTCATAGAAAAATAATTTCCTCGGGATCTATGAGTGTATATGGAAGGGAAATTTCTGAGACTGAGGTAAAAATGATGAAAATGTTTCAAAGTATATGTCTAACATCACATGGTTATCAAGGCATGATAAAGACTATATATGTAACCCAATATGTAATATTAATCGATTCATTGATGGGTTAAAATAGATCCTTCTATGGGCTTTGGTCTCAACATCATTATTATCATATGAAAACATAGATCCATGTGCAATCCAGACAGAAAAAGAATTCTCTATGTATTATAATATTAAAGAGATTCAAGAGAAGAAGAGGTTTGTTGAAAACATTGTGAATGGAAATAAGGGGAAAAATGTAAAATCTAACTTTACACCCTACAATAATTGTGGGAATAAACACCTTGGTACATGCATAAAGGGGATGAGAGTTTGTTATATATGTGGAGAAAATGGCCACCAAGTTCATAATTGAAAGTGGAAGAAAGAGTCTGTGAATTTAAAAAAATACAGTTGTAATGAAATGGGTCATTATTAAAATTAATGTCCTAAGAATCAAGGAAACTTATCTCATAAAAGTAAAAGGGTGTAAGGTAAAGATTATGTGATCACAACTGCTAAGGTTGAAGTTCCAAATGATGTGATGGGAGGTACTATAATAATCTCCTCAAATTTAGCCAAATCATTATTTGATTTTAGATCCTCTTATTCCTTTATATATTCCCAGTTTTCATTAAAAATTAGATATTTTAAATTCACCTTAATAAGGGAGTTGTCCGAAAAAACCCCCAAGGGGAGTCTAATTGCAACAAATATGGGTCTGATAGTTCCCAGTATGGTATATAAACATGCTTTATCTTCTTACTTTATCATCATTCATATGGTCGACTTGGTATAATCCTTGATATGGATTGACTATCAAAATATGATTCAAATATTTATTTCAAGAAGAAGGAAGTTATGATTTGTGAGGATGATGCAGAATCTATTATATTTAGAGAAAAAATTTGATCATTTGATTCTTCTTTAGAACCACCCCCCAGTAGCACTTCTAAATGAAATTCTTGGGGAGGAAGAAACATCATCCATGGGTGAGGAAAGAAATATTCAAATTTAGCTTGTGAATATTGTACATGAATATATTTGTGTATTTCCAAAGGATTTACCTGGACATCCTCTAAAGTGGGAAGTTGACTTTACTATTGATTTAAACCCTGATGCATGGACAATATAAAAAAATATCTACAAAATGAACACTATGTAATTAGTAGATCTGAAGAAACAACTGGAGGAGTTGAGTAATAAGGGATTTATTTTCCCTTGTGTTTCTCCATGGGGAGACCCAGTTCTTTTTTTAAGAATATGGATCAATGAGGATATGAATTGAATATAGAGAAATAAATTCTATTAAAATAAAGAAAAAGTATCCCATGCCTCGCATTTATTATTTATTTGATCAACTTCGTGGAGCTTAATAGTTTTTTAATATTGAACCTCGTTCTTGATATCCAAAATTTTTTGTAAAAAATGGATGATTTTCCAAAGACATCATTCCGAATGAGGTATAGTCGTTATGAATTTACACTAATGTCATTTGGATTGACTAATTCACCTTCTATATTCATGGATATAATGAATAGAGTGTTCAAGGAATATCTTGATGATTTTTTAGTCATATTTATTGATGATATCCTATTATAATACAATAGAATTGAGGACCATGAGAACCACTTTCAGATAGTTCTGAAGGATCTTAGAATAAATGAATTATATTGTAAATTTATCATGTGTGAATTATGGCTTCATGAAATTTATTGTCTTGGCCATATTGTCTCCAAATATGGAATATCTATTGATCATGAAAAAACAAATTCAATCTAAGAATGTATAGTACTTATGAGTATAATTGAGGTACATAGTTTTATTGGTTTATCAGGTTGTAATCGAAATTTTGTCCAAAATATTTCTTGATTGGGAAACCCATTAACCAAGCTTCCATGTAAAGGGGTTAAATTTGTTTGGACAAAGGAGTGTGAAGAATGTTTTGAAAAATTACAGAGAATATTATTCAATGCTCGCATATTAACTCCACCATCTTGGAATGATGGGTTTTTGATTTATAGCGATGCATCAAGGAATGAACTCAATTGCGTCCATATGCATAATGATAGGTTTGTTGCTTATGCATCAATGAAATTAAAGAATCAGGAATAAAACTACCCAACTCATGATCAGAAGTTAGCATCAATAATATTTTCTATACAGATATGGAGACACTATATCTATGGTGAAAGATGTGAGATATATGATGGTCATAATAGTTTCAAAAATATTTTCTCATAGAAATAACTCAACACGGTAAAAATAATATGTTTTGAGTTACTCAAGAATTATGATTGCATAATAAACTTCTACCCAAAAAGGGAAATAAGGTGGAAGAGACTTTGAGTAGAAAAGACCACAGAGTTCTAAAAAATGAGAGTTGAAAGGGATCCTATTTTTATGGATTTAGTAAGGATGGATATGAGAATTATCATAGAAGTTGAAACTCTACTACTCTTGAAATGGTTGCAAAACCTTCTTTATTGGAATGGATATAAAGTTCTCATTCTCATGATGAGTTGTTTCAAAATAAATTTAAAGGTATGAATGATGGGAGACTAATTAACTTCATATTTGAAGATGGTATTTTGAAATTTGAGATGAGGCTTTCTGTTACCAATATACCTGAGCTAAAAAGGGAATTATTGGATGATTCTCATAGCTCCAATTTTTCTATACACCCTTGTGGGACTAAGATGTATAGAGATTTGAAGGAACATTTTTGGTGGTACAACATGAAGATATAGATTGCGGATTATGTGTCTTGATGTCTAGTTTGTCAAAAGCTGATGGCTGGAAGACAACATTATAGAGGTGTCATGCAACATCTTTCTATACCTTTATGGAAATTGGATGATATTATGATGGAATTTTTCATATGGCTACCAATCACTCCCAGAATAAATGATGTGATATGGGTTTTCATTGATTGTCTTATCAAATCAGAATATTTTATTGTTATAATAGATGATTTACCACTTGAAATTTCAGCAATTCTATATATTAATGAATTTTTAAGACTTCATGGTGTACCCATATCAATTGTTTCTGACCGTGATCCCCATTTTACATCACAATTTTGGAAAAGTCTTTAGAAGGACCTAGATATTGAGCTTCATTTGGGAATCAAAAACTGTAATGACCCAATGTTTTATCGATGGGATTAAATTATTATAATTATGTCATATAATCGCATGAAATCACAAAATAATGAACTACTATGTACTATGTGACCTTTAATCCAAATTTTGACACTTCTGTGTTTTGAATTTTGAAAATCTAGCATACAAGGTTTCGATCAATAAGATGTTTAATGTATGATAAGACAAACATAATTTTTTATGAATAATAACCTACCCTTATGAATAGTAACCTACCCTCATGAATAGAAATATGAACCTTATGAATAGTAAATCATCCAAAATAATCTTAACCTCCCCCATGAGTGTTTGAATAAAATATAGGCATCTTATAAATGATAATATGATCATAGTAAAAGTATTGGTATTTTTGTAAGTCATAATTAATTAAATACAATTAAATAATTAATTAAAAATAAAATTTATTTTCCTAAAATGTTTTCATAAATTAAATTTTTTATTTCTTCTTGTTTTAAGATAAATTTTTGAGACCTTATGAAAATTTTCAAATCATTATAAAATCAGTTATAGTTTTAAAATATGTATTGTTCAAGTATATTATGATTTTAATTAAAAATTAAATTAATTATAATTTTAAAATTATTTTGGAAAAATGGAGTTCATTTTTGGATTCTAAACATCAAAAAAATGGTTAGGGTGAATTTTTGGGATTTTTCTAAAACCCTTGAATTTTTTATGAATAGTAAAATACAATATTTTGAAAATTAAGTTTAATACATGATTTACAGAGTCATGGATGATGTTATTATAATGTAATCCCAATAGGTTAGAACTCACATGCACTCATTACTATTCTTGGTCATGGAATCATCACTATTGGTTGTATTATGGAAAAATAATAAACTAATGATTAAAGTATTAAGAAAACCCTCCTCCCCTTCACTCTAAAAATCGCTCACACTCCTCCATTCTCTTCATTTCTCTCAATCCTTGAAACTTACTTAAATATTGCCCAAATATCTCCCCAATATCCTCTCCCATGTCCAAAATCCCTTATTATATTCAAAATTTTAAATCCTCTCACCAAAAAAGGCTCTCAAGGAAGATTTATTCAAGATGTCAATTTCTCTTTTCAATTCTTTCACTTTCTTTCCATGTTCATTTGTTAAATTTTGTACCCTTACCTCTCCTCATTCAAATGAAATAAATTTCTTTTTACCTTGCATGTAAGTGAATTTTTTTATGATAATGGAGTAAGTTATTTTTATCTCTACTTTACCCTTTATTTATTTTACTAGTAAATACACCATCCGAGATGTGTTAATTTACCACATTCAAGAACCATGGGTTTTCAATTTCCATTACCATATTTAATTATGGTCATGAAACCATTTTCATGGTTGCAACAGACCATAATATATGAATTATGTCTCATATGTAGTTATGTAATCTTTTTTACAATGGTTTTGAATTATAAAACAAAACATTTTCATTATGGCAAAAAACCGCCAATAATCCCAAAAGGTTATTACTGATGTTTTACATAATGATTAATCCTCACTCAAAAAAACAAAAATAATTTTACAAAAATTTAACCTTATGTATGTTCAATTATAAAATATAACCTCAATTATGGACGACCACCTTCATCATACATGTTTATCTAAACATGAATATAAGTGAACCGATCATTAAAACCAAGGAAGAAAACAGTCCCAAACAATAAAATTAAACCTCTTAACCCATAAAAACGGCCATTTATTAACTTAAAAAGGATATAATAAATAATTTAAATATATAATAGGTTCTGTAATTATTAATTAATGAACCTAATTTGATTATTCAAGTCACTAATATCAAGTGGAGAACAACATTGGAATTAAGGTAAGGGATCCTCTCGATTTCACTTTCATTCAAGAATGATCACTCTGTATTGCCATTTTATGTGTAATAACTAATAATGGGGTATGATTTATAATATATCCCATACTTCCCATAGGATTTATAAGTGATGAAAAACCCCTTTATCTCTCATTATGTCATCGTAAGTACAGTTGATACCATACCAATAATCCGTAAGAGATTCTAACTGAAACTCTTGTGTTTCTTCAGGTTGACTTATCTTCCTTTTACCAAAATGAAGTAATCATATAATTTTATGTGTAGATTCTAAATTACATTTACATGTATGAAATTAATTTATCAAGACCCTTTAATCATTCTCTTTTGGGGATATACAAGTTTTTATTTCATTCCCTCAATACATCCTGATAAGCAAACCTATTTTAATGGAAATTCCCAAATTCTTACCCAATTTTAAGTGCACTCTATATTATGTTTTAAGACCCCATTATGTTTATAAAATAATTATTCTTCTTGTTAAAACCATCTTGGTTCACTTCTGGTTTTATATAAATGATTTTTCCCTTTTTTATTTTAAAGGCTCTATAGTATTTTTCTAAAAATTGCAAAAAAATGTTTTAAGGATAAATTTCTTTAAATACATTTCTTACATGTTTTCACATATACTGAAAATAAAATACTAGGAAAATGACTATTTTACATTATTAATGTCCATGTATATTTCAGTTCCTTTCATTCAAGGACACTTTTATTATATTCTAATTTTTTATGCTTTATGACATGATTATGGTACCCAATTCTTTCAATGGGTAAACCTTTTGATTATGTAAGATTTATTATGAATGATTTTTTATGTTAAAATTATATTCATGAAATATTAAGATGGGTGGGCACAGATATATCTCCAATTCATTAGGTAATGTTGAGTCTCATGAGATGTTATGTGCGATGGTCTTAGCGGTTATCCTTGTCTTGTACTACCATGTGTGACAGTCGTGGTG
Organism: Viscum album; assembly: GCA_963277665.1. Classification (NCBI taxonomy): domain Eukaryota; kingdom Viridiplantae; phylum Streptophyta; class Magnoliopsida; order Santalales; family Viscaceae; genus Viscum; species Viscum album. Next base: position 507,537,345 of record OY728159.1, read on the forward strand.
GTTAGCCTTGACTTGTGCTACCATGTGCAACTATATTGGAAACTAGCCTTAACTTGTGATAAAGTCATGTTTTATGTTTCTTACACATTACTATAAATTCATGTTTATGTGATCCCATGTTAATTGGTTATGATTCCATGTGTTCCATGCATTTTATGTTTCATTATGCCATGCCTTCTATCCCATGTGTAATGTTTTATTACTATGTTTTTTCCCTTAAAGATATTTTATCTCATACCTTTGTTCATGTGATCCCTAGGGTAACTATGCAGATGTATTGTATCAAAAGATATTAGTATATCTTTATAGAAATTATATAAAGAAGTGTTTTTTAGTTCCATGTTTACAGTTGTGTGTACCTAGTCTTCAAAGTCATGAAACTTCACGATCCTTGGCTTTTACAATGATGTTTAATTATGCTTAAAATAATGTAATGTTATGTGTTAAAGAGTAAGGTATTTATAGTTGGTATCAGAGGATGGTCTAGTTATTTTTGGAGAGTAGGAATAGATAACATTATTAATAACCTTAAGGATGAGACTAAGTATAAGATAACACCCCTAAATATTCATAAGTATATAGTAGGTGGTTTATGAAAAAAAATACATCCTTGTTTGGATAAAAACTCATATAGGTGGATCTAGCACCAATATATCTAGGGGTAAAACCTAAAAATTCTTCTTTGAGATAGACTCAAATGGGATCTTCTGCATGACAATACACCTTGCTTCACTCTTGGTTTGACACTCTTGGGGGATATGCCTTGGTAAATTCATGAGTGAGGAGTAAACCATTATTAAGGGAATAAAAAATATCCCATAGGAATATAAGTTAAGAAATAGATCAAGGATAACCTATATTGAAACCTTGGGAAAAACAAGTTAGAATATACATCCCCTTTACAAGTTTATCCTTTTATGTTCAAATTTTATTTTATATTATCAATAAGTGATTATTTGATCCCTATAATTGTACATAATTTTTCTTAGTTAATGTCGGGAAATATTAGTACATGTGCCAATAAACAATGTGATAGGGAATGTGAAGACTACCCTAATGATATATATGATATGATGGGAACATGTGCTCAAAACATCATGGTAATAATTGCTCAGTTGGCTCATGTTATGAACAATAACATGAATCATGTGGAACACCCTACTCCTTCAAGAAAAGAGAATGTTGTTGTTGAATCATTCATGTGGAAAAGCGCTATCATGTTTAGTGGATCATCTGATCCCATCCTTGTGAAATAGTGAATTTACTACATTGAAAAGATATTCACTTTCATATACTGCTTAGAAGAATTGAACGTCATACTGGCAGTATATCATTTGGATGGGGAAGATGATGAGTGGTGGGAATTGATCAAGAATACTAAGCTCTAGGAGGAAATCATTTCCATGGATTGAGAGGAATTCAAGAGATTTTTTTTTCAATAAATACTTTCCCCGAACCCTCCATCTCAAGATGGAAAGAGAGTTCCTTGGAATTAGGAAGAAGGAAGATGGGTCAATCGGGGAATATGAATAAAAAATTACCATGCTTCAAATGTACGCCTCTATCATTGTCATGAACACCAAAAGAAAGTTGGATCACTTCTTTAGAAAACTAAATCTGATTCTATGAAAAGCGTTGGTGATTTGAGAATTTGACAGTTATGAGAAGATTGTCTGTTGTACCCTCAAGGATGAAATGGAGATCGGAGAATCTACATGGTATTGTAGGCCTAGAGGCAAGAAGAGGAAATGGAATATAATCTGGGCACTCACACAAATAAATTTTTTGATGGAAGGAAGCTCGATCATACAACATGTTAAAATTGTGGTAAGAAGCATCCTGGGAACTATCTAAAGGGAACTAGGAATTGTTTAAAATGTTGAAAGTTGGGAAATCATTCCAAAAAATTTTGATGGGAAATTAAGAATCCCACTAATGTGGAATAATAAAGGAAGTTTTAGATCAACACCCAACCTGTAGTGATGTGTTACAACTGGAAGGAGAATGGGAATTATGAAACCATTTTCGTAATCCAAGGGTTGTCGGAGGCGATCAACAACAACCTCCAAGGCAACAAGGACTGGCTTATGCTATCACTACTACTGAGGTGGAGCTAGAAAATGATGTGGTGATATGTATTATCATTATTTATTCAATAATATAGAACTTATATTTGATTTTGGTTCTACTCATTCATTCATATCATCCATGTTTAGTAGAACTCTTCAAACACCACCTCAAAATTTGGAGGATGTGTTATCAGTGAGAACATCGAATGGAGAAATTATTGAATCTAAGGATTATAAAACCTATGTAAATTTTTGTGGACTGAACCTCCTTGAAAATGTTGTCATACTTTCTTTATTGGAGTTTTATGTTATCTTGGGAATCAATTGGATATCTTTATAATATGCCAACATCAACTGTCGGGAAAGGGAGATCACTCTTCACAACCTAAAGCATCCTCCAATTCTATACAATTGTAAGGAGAAAGATGAATCTACTTTAGAATCAGTGTCTCATGTGTGGATATTAATTCCTTATGGGAAATCATGTGAAGCACAAATTATTGAGAAAAAGTATAGGATCATGCTTGAATATATACCCATTATAAGGGATTACACTGATGTGTTACCTGAAGAGTTTCATAGTCTTCATACAGATCAAGAGGTTGAGTGAATAATTGAACTTATTCTTGGATCTCTACCTATATCGAATACATTGTATACAATGGACATCGTAGAGCTGGAAGAGATGAAGAAGAACTTACAGGAGAATCTGGAGAAGGGTTTTTTATGCCCGATTACTTCACCATGGGGTGCAGAAGTCCTATTCATCAAGAAGACAGATGGTTCAATGTTTTTCATCTACTATCATAAGATAAATAAAATTATGATAAAGAAAATGTATCCCCTGCCTCATATATATAATTTGTTCTATTAGCTTCATGGGTCTAGTTATTTCTCTAAAGTGGAACTTCATTCAAGATATCACTAATTAAAGTTGAGGAATGAAGATATTATCAAGACTACATTTTGAAAAATCTATGGACACTATGAGTTCATAGTGATGCCCTTTCAGACTCACTAATTCTCTATCAGTTTTTAGGGATTTAATGAATATATTCTTTAGAGATCACCTAGAAAAATTTGTTGTTGTCTTTTTTGATGATATTCTGATATACACCAAGAGCAAGGAGAAACATGAAAAGCATTCAAATACTATGTTAAAGACGTTGTGAAGGGAGAGGTTGTATGAAAAGTATAGTAAATTTGGGTTCTGTATGAAGTAAGTATCATTCTTGTGGCACGTAATCACCAATAAAAGGATATCTGTGGACCCTTCCATGAAAAAAGAAATTGAAGAGTGGCCCAGGTCATCATCTGTAATAGGGATCCACAGATTTATAGGACTGGAAGGGTATTATAGATTATTTGTGAAGAACATTTCATGATTTTAAAATCCAATTACTAAGATGACATGTAAGGGAATAAATTTTGTCTAGACTTATGAATGTGAATACTGCTTAAAGTAGTTGCAAAAGAGGCTTATCTCTGAACCAAAACTCACACTCCAATCAAGTAGTGAACATTTTGTGGTGTACAACGATGATTCAAAGTAAGTATTAGGCTTTTTTCAGAAGAAAATTGATAAAGTGATATCCTATGCCTGTAGGTATCTCAAAAACCATGAGTAAAACCATCATACACAATATTTTCAGTTGGTGGCTATGATTATTTCATTAAAAAATTGGTGGCATTATCTCTATGGGGACAAGTGTGAGATATATACTAATAAAAAGAGTCTCAAATATATATTCACAAAAAATATCTTAATATGATCCAATGAGCATGGATAGATGTCATCAAGGATTAGGAATTCTCAATCTACTACCATCATGGTAAGGCAAATAAGGTGGTAGATGCTCTGATTAGAAAAGATCCTACATCTTTTTCAATGATGAGAGTCTAAAAGGATCCAATCTTCTTAGATTTGTTGAGTATGGACATGGAAATCATTAAGGTAGGAACATCATCATTAATTTTTCAATTAATTGGTCAACCGTCCCTCATGGAGAAAATAAGGGATGCTCGAAGAAAAGTTGCGAATATTCTAAAAAGGATGAAAGGTGTTAGAAATAGAAAATACTTCAATTTCGACATTGATGAGGAAGGATTTGTATGATTTGGGTCCCAATTATGTGTACCATACTATTCAGAGATAAAGAATGAGATTTTGAATGATTCACATAGCTCATCCATCTCTATTCACCCAGGGAAACAGCGATGTACCGAGATCTCTAAGAGAACTTTTGGTGGGAAATGATGAAGAACGAGATTTATAAATATACATCAAAGTGCTTAGTATGTCAAAAATTGAAGGCTGAAAGACATAACTCCAGAGAGATGATGAATCCCCTACCTATAACAAGATGGAAGTTGGAGAACATCACCATGGAATTTGTCACTGGGCTTCCAATAACATCTAGAGGAAACAATGCTATATTGGTCATTGTGGATCATATTAAAAAGAATGATCACTTTATAACAATTTAGGGGACTAATCAGTAGATAAACATGAATGAATATATAACCAAGAAGTGGTAATGCTTCCTAGATTACCACTATATATTGCATCTGATCAAGATCTGGGATTCACCTCGAAGATCTTGAAAAGTATCAAACATGCTCTAAGCACTGAACTAATCTTCAATATGTCCTATCATCCTCAAACTAATTTCTAATATGAGGGGAAAATTTAGACACCTGAATACATGTTGAGAGAAAGTTCTATGGACATCAATGGAGGATGGGACCAAAATCTTCCACTGGTTAAATTCTCTTATAACAATAGTTTCCACTCGAGCATCCAAATGGCACCATATGAATCCCTTTATGGGAAAAGGTGTAAAACAATGACATGTTGGGATGAAGTTGGTGAGCGTAATATTCTAGTACATGAAATGGTCCAAGAAATGGTGGAGAAGGTGAAGACTATTTATCAGCACATCAAGTAATCCCAAAGTTGATAGAAGAATTATGTAGATAATCATCAACGAGACCTTGAGTTAATAGTTGAAGACATGTTATTTCTATGCATATATCTATAGAATAAGGTCCTGGGGTTTGGGAAGGAAAACAATGTCCTGGGTTCATCATCCCCTTCAAGATCCTTAATCGAGTCAAAGCTATGGCCTATCGACTAGAACTTCCACCTACCATGTCCAATGTACATGATGTCGTTCATGTATCCCTCTTAAATAAGTAAATACCGGATCCTTCACATGTACTCTCTTCATAGGTGGTGTAGTTAAAGGATGATATTTATTATAAGGAGATTCTAGTGAAGATTAAGGATCATATAGATAATGTTCTACGTAAAAAGAATATTCCCCTGGTCAAAGTACTATGGTGGAACCATAAGTACGAAGAGGCAACCTGGGAACTGGAGGATGCAATTAAGAAAAATTACATGAACTTATTTATGGCTTAAAATGTAAAATGATATTTCGAGGGTAAAATTTCATCAAGGTGGAATAATGTAATGAAGAAATATTTTATCAATGGAATTACCTTCTTATAATTATGTCATATAAACACATGAAATCAAAACACAATGAACTAATAAGTACTATGTGACCTTTAAACATAATTTTGACACTTTTGTGTTTTTAATTTTCAGAATTTGGCATACATGGTCGCAATTAATAAGATTTTTGGAGTCTGATAAGACAAACATAATTTTTGGTGAATAGTAACCTTTTCCTTCTGAATAGTAACCTACCCTCATAAATAGTAACATGACCCTTATGAATATAAAATCATCCAAATGAATTGTAACCTCACCCAGGAGGGTATGAAAAAATGAGGGCATCTTATAAGTGATAATATAACCATCGTAAAAGTATTGTTATTTTTTAAGTCATAAATAATTAATCACAATTAAATAATTAATTTAAAATAAAATTTATTTTCCAAAAAGGTTTTCATAAATTAACAATTTTACCTCTTTTGGTTCTACGATAATTTTATAATACCTCATGCAATTTTTAAAAACATTATAAAATCAGATATAATTTTAAATTTTTTATTTTTCAAGTAAAAATGATTTTAATTAAAAATAAAATTAATTATATATAGTTAATTATTATTTAAAAATTGTGTTCATTTTTGGATTATAGACATCAGAATATGGTTAGGTTGACTTTTTGTAATTTTTCTAAAATACTGGAATTTTTTATGAACAGTAAAATTCAATAATTTGAAAATTAAGCTAAATACTTGATTTTAGAGTCATGGATGATGTTCTGCTGATGTATGCATAATTGGTTCAAAATAAAATAAACTTATTACTATTATTGGGAATGAAATCATCAATATTTCTTGTCTTATTGAAAAACATTAAACTAGTGATTAAAATATTAAGAAAACTCTCCTCCCCTAAACTATAAAAACCACCCACACTCCCCTCTTCTATTCCCTCCTCTCAAGCCTTGTGCCTTACTTAAAATATACCCAAATCTCTCTCCATGATCCTACACCATGCCCGAAATCCCTTATTTTCTTTAAAATACAAAATCCCCTTCCCTTAAGAGGCTCTCAAGGAAGATTGATTCAAGAGGTAAATTCCCCTTTTCAATTATTTCACATTATTTTCATGTTCATTTGTTTACTTTTCTATCCTTACCTCTCTTCATAGAAATGTTATGAAAAGTCCAGTACTATACATGTAATGTAATTTTTTAATGATAATGGAATAGGTTTTTATCATCTTTCATTTACCCTTCTTTTATGTTAGTAGAAAATACACTATCTATGATGTGTTGATTTACCACATTCAAGGATGACGGGTTTTCAATTTCCATTAACGTCTTCAATACTAGTCATGAAACCATTTTCATGGTTAAAACAGACCATAATATAAGTATTATGAATCATCTATAGTTATGGAATCCTTTTTTAAGCATGTTATTGATTTTAAAAACAAAACTTGTTCATTTTGGGAAAAAACCACCAAATTTCCCAAAAGGTTATCACTAAATATTTACATAATGATTAATCACCACTCAAAATAACAAAATTAATTTTACTACCTTGTAACCTTTTGTATGTTCAATAAAAAAATATAACATCAATTATAGATAACCACTTTCCTCATACATGTTTATCTAAACATGAATATAAGTGAACCGATCATTAAAAACAAGAAAGAAAACACTACCTAACAATAAAATAGAACCTCTTAACCAATAAAAAGGCCATGAATGGAAAAAAATATTATACTAAATATTTTACATATAGAGAAGGTTTTGGAATTATTAATTAATGAACCTAATTTGATTATTCATATAAGAACAATGCTCTATATTTCACACTTAAATATAATTTATTACATAAAATATTCACATGATACAACATAGAATATCGAGATTTCAAGTGTCTCTGGGGCTTAGGAACATTCCATAACAACTTAAAACATGAAAAAAATATCTTTATTGAAGACTTATTTTACTTGACCACAACTTTCCTTCGTACATAGCATTGCATGCGATAACCTGAGGACATGAATACAAAAAAGGTGAGCTATAAAGCCTAGTAATGGAGTAAAAAATTAATAACATATATAATATAGTACATGTTAGGAAATAGTCATATCAATGTATCATAAGAGGAACATGCAAATAAAAGCATGATATAGCATGACGAACATAACATTGAAATATGGAAACAACATTTGACATGATATTAGCATGATATAAGGCTCATTGCACATGGATCATGAGTAAACCATCGTTGAAATTGAATTATAATGCATAAACAATAATTTAACTTGATGTATCATGATACTAATCTTTACCCAAAGAATTGTAGCGCTATAAGGGCACACCCTTCTTAATAATTTCATTTCATGAATATGTGTACCACATGGATCATATAACATGGATTCATTAAACATCACCATTTATTCAATGATAAAGGAATATTTAACTAAATCATGAAATTATATAATCAATAATTAAATGTGCATAAAGGTGAATAACCTTGATAGAGAAACAAGCATGGTATTCATGACACTATGACCTTGGCTTAGAAATCGTGGTGCAATTTCGGCAACATAACAGCGTGACATAAGAATTAATAAAAATGGGTTATGAGCTAGATATGGGTGTTTCATAATATTTACATTTAATTGAAAGTAAGGGGGGTCATATAGATACACGTTCCAACATATGTAACAGAATTGATATTCCTAAAACAATATAATTTCTTGAATGTGAATGAGGAGAGATAAATCCCTTACGTAATTTCGGCATGGTAATGGGTGTACATGGGAGGAATTAATGAGAGAGAAAGGGGTATAACATCATTAAAACATAATTAGGGATGTATGGGGGAGGTTTTAAATCATTCCCCAAATTTTTTAATTTAAAATACAAAGGAATATCAACAAAAAGAAACTTGGAAAAAAATAAGAAAGGAAGAAATACCTTACTTGGAAGTGTGATCCCAAAGGATAGGGAGAGGCTTGAGAGAGGCTTCATGAGAGCTTGGGGTTCCATGGAAAGATTATATAGAGAGAATAGTAGAGTTTTTTTATGCTCCAAAGGCTTTGAGTGAAGAGGAGGTGAGGCTTAGGTGGGTTTATATAGGATAAGAAAAGTAATTCTTTATTATTTTGGTTTTGGTCACCACACATTAAACTAATCAAAACCAAACTCCAACCCATGTTTTTTTCCTATGTTCTTTTCCAAAGTGGTGTGGAAAACATTTTTTTATAATTACAATGGCTAAAATTTATAAAATATTAGGTTTTATTATGTGGAGGTGAGTCACACTCTCAAGGAAATCATATGAAAAGTTAAAATGTTTTATTAGTCTTGGAGGGTCCCCCATACCTTTGTAATATAAATAAAACAAACCTAAAATCAAATTATTTTAATTTTAGAACTTATATTTTCCGAAGAAACCATTTATAGTATTTTATTACATCACTATTTGGTCATTATGATGTCATGAGACACATTATATATTAAAATAGTGTTAAATTTTTACCCAAAAAGTCAATTGTCTCAGAAAATTATGAAACATTCACCATTGTATAATTTAAAAATCCAAATTACAAATATAATATTAATTTTTTTTCTAAATAATTTATAAATATTTTAATTTTAACTTTTAAAATAAAAACTGACATTTATAAAAAAATTATGGGTTTTGACAAAAACAACTTTTAAACCATTATAAAATTACAATTATATTCATAAAAATTACACAATCATTTATATTTAATAAAAATTAATTTATTAATAATAATTTTATTTAAATATTATTTATTTCCAAATATCTATTAATTCATCAAAATAGATTTATTAATTGAATAATAACTAAAAATATTATTTGTTCTTTAAAAACCATTTACAATGTAACAATAATGAAATGAATGTATATTCTTTATTCTATATAAAATATAGTACATAACCATAGTGGTAGGGTCTCATTATATAACCCCTTATAACACAAGAATAAGACCTAAGGGTAAGGTATGTGATGGTGACAGACTCTTGGGGTGGCTCAGAAACATCACTCGGGTTGTAATATCTTTCAACATTCACTTCTCCCGTAGGCAGTTTTGTTCGAGCATAACGTGTTGAAGCATGGCTTGGGATTGGTCAAGAGAGAATCCCAATGATTCCAGCTCATTTCCCAGTTCTGAAAAATGGGCTTCATACGGAGGAATTCTATGGGATGAGGCCATCAATTCCTTAGTATGAGTAAATTTGATTTTAAAGACCTATATTTATACTAATCATGTGATCATAGTTCAATGGCTATATTAGCAACAATATGAATTGTTTATGGTATTTTACATCGAAAAACATCAAAATAAAGAGGTTCATATGTTATATAACCATTTTACATAATAAGACATTAAATTAGATCAAGTGTAATTTTGTTTAATAAATGTTTGGGTCATTACAATCTTATCTCCTTAAGAAATTTCACCATCGAAATTTCCATTTCCCACACTAAAATAGATGTGGGTAACTCTACTTTATTACTTCTTCTGATTCCAACATTTCATCTTTAAACTTTTGGTTTCGACACAATACCTTGAAGAGGGGGATTGTCTTATTTCATAGATCTGTTTCTGTAACAGCCCAAGATTTTACAAAAAATATTCTTTTTAATTAATGTCTTGTGTTGTACGCTACACCAAAAGGAGCTTGCACAACACGCATCCTTGACTTGCCTTGCATTACACGCAATCGCGACCTTCCTCGATAGCGTGTGTAATACGCAATACCGAGTTTTACTAAACAACGATATTCTATTAAAAATAGTCGTTATGAATAGTAATAACCACTTTTTGAAATTCTGTAAATCTTATTTTTCAAAATGAACTTCATTTTTGGATTCGGGGTATCGAATTTAGCCAAAGGTGAAATTTTGGTACATTTCGGATGACTTTCATATTCTGATGAATAGTGAAAATTAATAAATAATAATTAAAAAACAACTTTTTTAAACGAAATAATTAATAGTGATAAATTATTAATTGGAGTAGTTTTAAAGTATATTTAGAATATATTTTTACAATTTATTACAATGTTGGTCATTGGATGTAATTGCACATTTAAACCAGACATAAACAAGTGTCAATCTTTTGATAGATATTGTTTCTTGAAAACACGCTATTTGTTTTAACAGCGGGATTTAATTATAAAATTAATTAATGAAACTTCTATGTTATGAATTTGGTAAAATAGACTTCATTTTTGAATTCGGAATATGAAATATAGCTTAGGATGAAATTTTGGCATTTTTCTGAAAACCTTCATTTTTTGATGAATAGTGAAACTACTAAGTGGAAGTTAAAAAAAACTGAATTTTTCATAAAACTTAATTTTACCGCTTCTGTGAATGGAATTTTGAAAATTCGACAGACACGGTTAATATCAAGGACTAAAATGTGGTTCATTGAGATGAAAATAATTTTTGGTGAATAGTAACTTTTTACTTTTTTTACCGCGGTTAATAGTAAATAGGGTAACTAAGGGTAAATATGATATTAATATTACCCTAACACATGTCCTAATTCTATTGGACAAGTGTAATTCGACCAAAAACAAACTTAGGAATAAAATATGACCATTTAGGCCCACTTGGATTAGATTAGGACATTTATTATTAATTTATTTAAAGAAGGGTTAAAATAGTTAAAATCAAAGTTTAATAAGTAAATCATTTTTAATATGGGTTTATACATAAGATAAATTCGACTATAAATATTAATTAGAAAGCTAAAAAGATTTCCTACATAATGGTATTTTATTTATAATTTTTAGACATCAAATAATTTAATTTATTTATGACACAAAGATGATGCAGTAATTATCTTATTTATGAAAAATTGACATAATTGATGTTATAAACACCAAAATAAATGTAATTTGAGAATTTTTATGAATTTTACTAATTTTCTAGGTTACTATGATATATTAGTGTTGATTTAATCACCTTGGTTCGAACATATAATTCTGTTATGACTTTCACAAAAATCATATATCAAATAGTGTCAAAATTGACACAAAATAGTTTTTAAATAAAATAATATATTATTAATTGTTATTTTATTCCTAAAAATCTAAGGTTCGGCAAAATGACTTAGATAAGGATATATATTTTAATAATAAACAATTTGGGGTTCGTTTGGCATGTTATAGTAAGTGTATTAACCATATAGTGAAAGAAAACAAAAAGACACTGTAAAAGTTAAATTATTTAACTTAGAGTTAAATCTAATTGATAAGGTTAAAATAATAACCTAAACTTGTATAAATCCTATTGGTTGATAGGATTTCGACCCTTCCCCACTTTAGCTTCGAAATAAGACCCTTTGGAACCATTATAAACCGATTTTGACTTTAATATAAAATAATATTTTGAGATATTCCTAAGGTGCCCCTCTCCTCCCTTATAAAAGGACACCTCCTCCCCCTCCTCCTCACACCAATTTGAGCACTCAAGCTCGTCCAACCCCTGACAAAATCTCTTCTCCACTTCCCTAGAAACATCCTATAGGTTCTGGTCTTCCTCAAAGACCAATTTTAGTGCCCTAAGAGGAGGTCTCAAAGAGGCACTTCAAAGAAGAGGTAATTACCGTTACCAATTCTTTCATCTTTATTTCTTCTTCCACTTCTTCTTCTTAGGTTGTTTCATTATAAAGTAATAACATCAGTATCACTAATATACTGATATTTTATTATAAGTATGAAACAACCCTATTTCACCATCTATCCATCCTATGGAAAAAGAAATCACCACGCGTGCGTACGTACGGAATACCGTCTCCACGCCGTGGTGTAATCTATTTTCCACCACCACCTTACATGGATGGGTATAATGGTGTAAAGAATAACTATACATAGTTATTAAAACATCATATTGATTCTGATATATTGTATAATCCACTCCAATTCAATTCAATATTTATAGAAATGATATCATCGCTCGTGCGTACGTACGGACTACCGTCTCCACGACGCGATGAGATTCATTCTCCATGTTAACCATTTAAGAATGATTATAATGTATATATAAGAAATAATAATGAAATATATGACATTATAAAGCTACTGGATTTATGTATATATATACATATGTATGTCATCTACTTACTTCCATTTCAAGACAATAAGGAAAGGAAAACAGCGTTCATGCGTACGTACGGACTACCGTCTCCATGAACGGTGTTTTTCATTTTATTTATCTACCTATTATATATATATATATACTGAATATATATGATATATAAATCATATTTTATATTCTGGAAGTGAGTAAATCATGATATAAGTAATAATGATGTCAAGAACAACAAGTCAAAACACCTACGATAAATGAAACGATTTTACCCAAAACGCTTCTTTAACATGGAATTTACAAAAGAACGGGTAATATAATGTCATAAGTGAACCATATATGATATCATAACAATTAATATGATTCTGTAATAAGTCAATAACATGATTTAAATCATTATACAGGAGGTTCGGACACATACGAAGCAAATCGGACCTAAGGTAAGGGAAATATCACAATCTCATTTTTATCCGAGATTGTTTATTCGTAAGTATTTACTGGGGTGTATTTTATCATCCACATCCATGTTTACTCAATATGTAATATTATTTCCATCCACCTAAAATTGTTTAAATCCATTTTTACCCTTCGGTGAGTTTTTAGTAATACGTATGAAAGGAATCTTTTGTCGTTTTTCGTACGAGGTACTTTTTGACTTTTCCGACAAAAGTATGAAGAATGTTTTTTTTAACTTATACGGCACGAACGGATTTCTACTGTTTTATAAAGCCTTATTTTCATGAAGCTTCCTCTAAAATATTTCATGACTATTTTCAATAAAATCTCTTTCTTTTAAAATTGCATGATGTTTTGTGAAAAGAAATTGATTTTGAAGAAGAAAGGATATTTTCCTCAAGAATTCAATTCAAGTGTTTTATCAAAATTATTTTCCATCTAAGATAATAAAGGGTTCTGTTTTTATCCCTATTAATAAATTGATTTGATCATGTTGTGATGGAATTATTTTTATGAATTCCTTTATCTTATATGAATTGATTTATGATGTCATGATGTTTCAAGAATCCCATTTTTGTTACATGTGTTATACGATGATGTATGATTTATGATTATGTGGCACACATAAGAAAGGATTCATTATAAGATGGGTGGGACCTATATCTCCCTCCAATGCATTGGGTAATGATTTTATATCTCATGAGATAGACATGGCTGGAACGGAAGGTTATTTCGGTTCAGTGATACAGGACTGAAACGAGGAGTGAACTCGGTTCAGAAAGGGACTTTGTCCACTAAGATAGTCTTGGCAATGAGTCATGACTAACAAGAAATGATTTTCCATGATTATGTGTGCATGCCACACAGTTTCAAGTTTCATGTTATGATTATGGGGATCTCATTTTCACTTCTATGATTTATCCCATGTTATGATATTATGAGCTCTTTTGCAGGTTAAGATTTCCAAAAGCTATGTTCTTATGTATATGATGTGATTGATATTTCTTTTGTTTACCCTTACTGAGCATTTGAGCTCACCCTTTTATGTTTTCTTTTCCCCAGGATATAAAGAAAGGTTTTTAGGTAAAAAAAAGGGAAGATATTTATGGGAGATATTGAAGATCTTTCACCATGATTAGAAGATTACGTTCCGAGTTTCCAAAGACACTAAACTATTACGATCCTTGTGTGTGTGTTTTTGTTATGTGCTAAGTATTCCGCAAATGTAATGTAATATCCATGTACGTCAATCTTAGGGTCTCTACAGTTGGTATCAGAGGAAAGGTTTAGTCAACCTTTGGAAACTAGGATGCGAGAACTTTAGTGAGATCCCTAGAGATATTTCTAAGGTATGTCTAGAGATGTCTCTAAGGTTAAGTATGCGTATAGGTTATAGTACTAGAATTACGCTAACGATCATAGAATTAAACCTAATATGTTAGATATTGAAGTTACTCCCCCTTTATTATGATTTTTTCCTCTCACACTATTCTTTTGGGTTTTAGAAAATGGCTGGAAACATGATGATTCACGATAATGGAGGATATGATGGACAATGGAATGATATTCTTCATAATGAAATGGTATTTGGAAGTCCAAACATCATTATTATGCCGAATCAGCAATCTCATAATATGATCAATAAAGTAAAATTTGGTAAGTTTCCTGACTCGGCTAATAAAAGAAAGATGGAGTTTCATGATGATCATAGAGGAAAGAAAGTTCAATTTCCCCTATGTAAATCATGTGGGAAGAGGCATAAAGGAGAATGTTTCAAAGGAACTGGAAGATGCTTTGGGTGTGGAAAAGAAGGACACAAAGCAAGTAAATGCAAAGGAAAAGGTTCAGTTAACAACATGGATGAGGATAATGGTATTGCTACGACATCAACAATGGTTAAATGTTTTAAATGTGGAATGTACGGGCATTATGCAAACCAATGCCCTAAGGGAAAGTCTCATGAAGATAATCAGTATGGTCATATGGGAAGTATTTATGTGGATGATGATGAAGAGACTCCAAATGATATGTGAGATGAAATAATTGTTGAAGCTCGGTCAATAGTTTAAGAATTTAGTGGAATGATTACATTTTTATCATGTGTAATGTTGTATAAGTAATCTCATGGTACTATGGAATAAAGAGACATGTAAGGATTGTTGCACTGTTGTCTGATTAATGTTACCAGTATCCATGAAAGGTTATTCAGATATTTTTGGAATGTAGATGATATGCGCATAATGAAGGGATAAGGAGAAAATTAAATGTTTGATAGTATTCATGCGCTCATGACTGATATAAGGCGAAGGTTATATCATGGTTTGAGTATATAAAATTTTTGGATTTTGGTATGTGGAAAGAATTAACTTTTGACAGCATTCATGTTTTCACTAAGGTTTAATGGGTATTCATTTTTTTCAAGAGAATACATCATTAAGGTATTCACATGATTGGAATGTGGCCAACAAGATATATGGGGGATAAATGATGGTATTCACATTCTTGGTTGATGACATTTCAAGTAATCATTTTCTTTATACTATGAGCTTGGACCGAAGTATTTTAGCTAAGCCTAAAGATTTTAATGGATTATGTTAACCATAAGTTAGTATTGTTTAAGTATAGAACTTTTTTTTATATATTATTTATGTGATGTTATAGTAATGTAGTTTTAGAAAAAGGACAACCTGCAGGACGGGCGACAGCCCATCGCTTCGGACAAGGCTGTGGGAATCGAACCCACAACCGAAGTGCGACTGGCCTTTATCGCCTACCACTGGCCTACAGGAAGTCCCTGTTTAGTAGAAACTAGTTTTATTATATTAATCAGTATGATATATGAAGTATAAGTCCATTTTAGGAACCATATATGATTAATCTCACTATAGAATGACTTATGCTAACCTTTTGTTTGAGACAGATGGAATGAACAGTCATTCTATCACATGATCTACTAACACTTCACGAATAACAAATTCAACTTCATTTATTTAAGAGATGAAGTGGAAATTGTTCAAGGCACGAACAACAGTGAGATTTTACCAAAATAAAGTAAGTATTTATTTTAATTCAAATTTTCAACTTTAGGGAAATGATCTTGAAAACCAAAAATGTTGTCCTAGTGATCTTATACCTAATGAATCAGATGGTACCTTATATCATCACAAATCTATGGATTTGTGATTACTGGCTTTTCCATAGCCATGTTCTCTACCACTCTCCATCAGAACATGATGGTTAGATTTCTCTTCCATATCCATATTTTCACCTATGTGGAAACCCAATGATTAGTTCATTTGGGTAACCGTTACGTTTCATACTTTTGTTTTTAAAGATTGGTTTTGATATTCCTTTTTACAATGTGGGTTTCTATTAAAGAAACTTTCAAATAGTAAACCATTTATAACCCCGACGAATTTCGAGGGCGAAATTCATTTTAAGGGGGGTAGAATGTAACAGCCCAAGATTTTACAAAAAATATTCTTTTTAATTAATGTCTTGTGTTGTACGCTACACCAAAAGGAGCTTGCACAACACGCATCCTTTACTTGCCTTGCATTACACGCAATCGCGACCTTCCTCGATAGCGTGTGTAATACGCAATACCGAGTTTCACTAAACAACGATATTCTATTAAAAATAGTCGTTATGAATAGTAATAACCACTTTTTGAAATTCTGTAAATCTTATTTTTCAAAATGAACTTCATTTTTGGATTCGGAGTATCGAATTTAGCCTAAGGTGAAATTTTGGTACATTTCAGATGACTTTCATATTCTGATGAATAGTGAAAATTAATAAATTATAATTAAAAAACATCTTTTTTAATCGAAATAATTAATAGTGATAAATTATTAATTGGAGTAGTTTTAAAGTATATTTAGAATATATTTTTACAATTTAATACAATGTTGGTCATTGGATGTAATTGCACATTTAAACCAGACATAAACAAGTGTCAATCTTTTGATAGATATTGTTTCTTAAAAACACGCTATTTGTTTTAACAGCGGGATTTAATTATAAAATTAATTAATGAAACTTCTATGTTATGAATTTGGTAAAATAGACTTCATTTTTGAATTCGGAATATGAAATATAGCTTAGGATGAAATTTTGGCATTTTTCTGAAAACCTTCATTTTTTGATGAATAGTGAAACTACTAAGTGGTAGTTAAAAAAAACTGAATTTTTCATAAAACTTAATTTTACCTCTTCTGTGAATGGAATTTTGAAAATCAGACAGACACGGTTAATATCAAGGACTAAAATGTGGTTCAATGAGATGAAAATAATTTTTGGTGAATAGTAACTTTTTACTTTTTTTACCGCGGTTAATAGTAAATAGGGTAACTAAGGGTAAATATGATATTAATATTACCCTAACACATGTCCTAATTCTATTGGACAAGTGTAATTCGACCAAAAACAAACTTAGGAATAAAATATGACCATTTAGGCCCACTTGGATTAGATTAGGACATTTATTATTAATTTATTTAAAGAAGGGTTAAAATAGTTAAAATCAAAGTTTAATAAGTAAATCATTTTTAATATGGGGTTATACATAAGATAAATTCGACTATAAATATTAATTAGAAATCTAAAAAGGTTTCCTACATAATGGTATTTTATTTATAATTTTTAGACATCAGATAATTTAATTTATTTATGACACAAAGATGATGCAGTAATTATCTTATTTATGAAAAATTGACATAATTGATGTTATAAACACCAAAATAAATGTAATTTGAGAATTTTTATGAATTTCACTAATTTTCTAGGTTACTATGATATATTAGTGTTGATTTAATCACCTTGGTTAGAACATATAATTCTTTTATGACTTTCACAAAAATCATATATCAAATAGTGTCAAAATTGACACAAAATAGTTTTTAAATAAAATATTATATTATTAATTGTTATTTTATTCCTAAAAATCTAAGGTTCGGCCAAATGACTTAGATAAGGATATATATTTTAATAATAAACAATTTGGGGTTCGTTTGGCATGTTATAGTAAGTGTATTAACCATATAGTGAAAGAAAACAAAAAGACACGGTAAAAGTTAAATTATTTAACTTAGAGTTAAATCTAATTGATAATGTTAAAATAATAACCTAAACTTGTATAAATCCTATTGGTTGATAGGATTTCGACCCTTCCCCACTTTAGCTTCGAAATAAGACCCTTTGGAACCATTATAAACCGATTTTGACTTTAATATAAAATAATATTTTGAGATATTCCTAAGGTGCCCCTCTCCTCCCTTATAAAAGGACACCTCCTCCCCCTCCTCCTCACACCAATTTGAGCACTCAAGCTCGGCCAACCCCTGCCAAAATCTCTTCTCCACTTCCCTAGAAACATCCTATAGGTTCTGGTCTTCCTCAAAGACCAATTTTAGTGCCCTAAGAGGAGGTCTCAAAGAGGCACTTCAAAGAAGAGGTAATTACCGTTACCAATTCTTTCATCTTTATTTCTTCTTCCACTTCTTCTTCTTAGGTTGTTTCATTATAAAGTAATAACATCAGTATCACTAATATACTGATATTTTATTATAAGTATGAAACAACCCTATTTCACCATCTATCCATCCTATGGAAAAAGAAATCACCACGCGTGCGTACGTACGGAATACCGTCTCCACGCCGTGGTGTAATCTATTTTCCACCACCACCTTACATGGATGGGTATAATGGTGTAAAGAATAACTATACATAGTTATTAAAACATCATATTGATTCTGATATATTGTATAATCCACTCCAATTCAATTCAATATTTATAGAAATGATATCATCGCTCGTGCGTACGTACGGACTACCGTCTCCACGACGCGATGAGATTCATTCTCCATGTTAACCATTTAAGAATGATTATAATGTATATATAAGAAATAATAATGAAATATATGACATTATAAAGCTACTGGATTTATGTATATATATACATATGTATGTCATCTACTTACTTCCATTTCAAGACAATAAGGAAAGGAAAACAGCGTTCATGCGTACGTACGGACTACCGTCTCCATGAACGGTGTTTTTCATTTTATTTATCTACCTATTATATATATATATATACTGAATATATATGATATATAAATCATATTTTATATTCTGGAAGTGAGTAAATCATGATATAAGTAATAATGATGTCAAGAACAACAAGTCAAAACACCTACGATAAATGAAACGATTTTACCCAAAACGGTTCTTTAACATGGAATTTACAAAAGAACGGGTAATATAATGTCATAAGTGAACCATATATGATATCATAACAATTAATATGATTCTGTAATAAGTCAATAACATGATTTAAATCATTATACAGGAGGTTCGGACACATACGAAGCAAATCGGACCTAAGGTAAGGGAAATATCACAATCTCATTTTTATCCGAGATTGTTTATTCGTAAGTATTTACTGGGGTGTATTTTATCATCCACATCCATGTTTACTCAATATGTAATATTATTTCCATCCACCTAAAATTGTTTAAATCCATTTTTACCCTTCGGTGAGTTTTTAGTAATACGTATGAAAGGAATCTTTTGTCGTTTTTCGTACGAGGTACTTTTTGACTTTTCCGACAAAAGTATGAAGAATGTTTTTTTTAACTTATACGGCACGAACGGATTTCTACTATTTTATAAAGCCTTATTTTCATGAAGCTTCCTCTAAAATATTTCATGACTATTTTCAATAAAATCTCTTTCTTTTAAAATTGCATGATGTTTTGTGAAAAGAAATTGATTTTGAAGAAGAAAGGATATTTTCCTCAAGAATTCAATTCAAGTGTTTTATCAAAATTATTTTCCATCTAATATAATAAAGGGTTCTGTTTTTATCCCTATTAATAAATTGATTTGATCATGTTGTGATGGAATTATTTTTATGAATTCCTTTATCTTATATGAATTGATTTATGATGTCATGATGTTTCAAGAATCCCATTTTTGTTACATGTGTTATACGATGATGTATGATTTATGATTATGTGGCACACATAAGAAAGGATTCATTATAAGATGGGTGGGACCTATATCTCCCTCCAATGCATTGGGTAATGATTTTATATCTCATGAGATAGACATGGCTGGAACGGAAGGTTATTTCGGTTCAGTGATACAGGACTGAAACGAGGAGTGAACTCGGTTCAGAAAGGGACTTTGTCCACTAAGATAGTCTTGGCAATGAGTCATGACTAACAAGAAATGATTTTCCATGATTATGTGTTCATGCCACAAAGTTTCAAGTTTCATGTTATGATTATGGGGATCTCATTTTCACTTCTCTGATTTATCCCATGTTATGATATTATGAGCTCTTTTGCAGGTTAAGATTTCCAAAAGCTATGTTCTTATGTATATGATGTGATTGATATTTCTTTTGTTTACCCTTACTGAGCATTTGAGCTCACCCTTTTATGTTTTCTTTTCCCCAGGATATAAAGAAAGGTTTTTAGGTAAAAAAAGGGAAGATCTTTATGGGAGATATTGAAGATCTTTCACCATGATTAGAAGATTACGTTCCGAGTTTCCAAAGACACTAAACTATTACGATCCTTGTGTGTGTGTTTTTGTTATGTGCTAAGTATTCCGCAAATGTAATGTAATATCCATGTACGTCAATCTTAGGGTCTCTATAGTTTCCCTACGATCTATGATCTTCCCCTACTTCTATTCATATAAGAGCTCATTATCCAATGGTACCACCTATTTATTGAATACATGCGATGGTTCTGGTATATAATTCATCAAGTGTGATACATGGAATATATCGTGTTCTTGAGATAGTTTCGGTGGGAGTGCTAATCGATAGGCCACTAATCCAATGCGATCAAGGATATCAAAAGGTCTGATGTACCTTTGACTAAGCTTTCCATTATTCCCAAATCTTTTAACTCCCTTCCATGGTGATATACAGAGGGATACCATGTCTCTTACATCAAACTCTAGGTCTCCTCGATGATCATCAGTATAGCCCTTTTGTTGGATTTGAGAAACATTAATGTGATGCTGGATTTTCATAACCTTCTCTACCATTTCTTTGACCATTTATGGACCTAGGAGTTTTCACTCCCCAACTTCATCACAATATTCCAGTGTTTCGCAGTTCTTCCCATAAAGGTCTTCATAAGGATCCATTTGGATTCTTGTGTGGAAATTGTTATTATAGGATAACTCAATAAGAGGAAGATGTTGATCCCATCCTCCTTTGATGTCCATTGAGCATGCTCTAAAAATGTAATCAGGTGTTTGGATAGTCCGCTCAGATTGGCCATATGTTGGGGATGATAAGCCCTACTGAAGTTTAGATTAGTATTTATAGCATGTTAAAGACTCTTCCAGAACTTAGAGGTGAATCTTGGATCTCTATCTTATACAATAGATAGTGGTACTCCATGTAGCCTTAAAACTTCTCTAATATATATCCATTCTCGTTGATACAATTAGAAATCCTCTCAAATTGCAATGAAGTGGGAATATTTTGTAAGATGATCCACAACAACCCAGATATCATTGTTTTCTTTGGATGTCTTCAGAAGCCTGATGAGGAAGTCTATGGCGATGTTCTCTAATTTCCATGCTGGAATGGGTAATGGTTTCATCATCCCCTTAGATTTTTTCCTTTCAGCCTTCATTTGCTGACATACCAGGCACTTTGATGTATACTCAATGATCTATTTCTTCATGTTATCCCACTAATACTTCTCTTAGAGATCTCAATACATCTTTGTTTTTTCTGGGTGAATGAAGAAATTAGAACTATGTGCATCATCCAAAAGTTCCATCTTTAACTAAAAACATGATGGAACACATAGTCCTTTCCCAACTCTCACTATTCATTCTTCATTAACATTGAATTTCGAGGATTTCCCTTTTCTGATAGTTTACACTTTATTTTGAATTCCCACATCATTCTTTTGAGTATCCTTTAAACTTTCCAAAATAGTTGGTTAAGAAATCATCTGTGAAAGGATTGATGATGTTCCCTTTTTTATGATTCTAATGTCCACCATTATCAATTCTAGGAAGCTTTTATCATTTTAAATTATGATCAATGATATAATTTCTACGTCATTTATACTTAGAGCATCTTCCACCTTGTTATCTATCCCAGAGTGGTAATGGATTGAGTAGTCCTAGTATTTGATCAACTCTAAAAATCTTCATAGGTGCATGTTGAACTCTTTCTATGTGAATATATATTTGAGACTTTTTTATCCTTATATTTTCACACATCCCCCCAAAGAGGTAATGTCATCAAATTTTTAAAGCGAAGATTAATACATCTAACTCTATATCATGTGTTGGATAGTTTTTCTCATGAAAATTCAATTTCCTTGAAGAATAGGCAATTAATTTGTAATTTTGCATCAATACACATCCCATGCCCTTCTTTGAAGCATCACTAAATACCACAAAATTTTCTCCACATGTGGTTAGTGTGAGCATTGGTGCAGTGATAACCCACCTTTTTAACTACCTAAATATCTCTTCACATTCATCACTCCAAGGAAACATTACTCCCTTCCGAGTTATCTTGGTATGAGGGTTATAAAACTTGATAAATTTCTCACAAATCGGCGATAATATCTAGCTCACCCCAGGAAAATAAAAATATATGTTACTGATGTTGGCATTGGGAATCCCTTAATTTATGCTGTCTTAGAGGGATCCATATATATCCCATCACTTGTAATGATATGACCCAATAATGATACCTCCTTTAACCAGAACTCACACTTGTTGTACGTTTCATAGATCCTATACTTTTTCAAGGTCTCTAGTATAGATGTTAGATGATCCTCATGCTCCCCCATGGTTTTGGAGTATATTAGAATATCATCAAAAAATATTACTACAAATTTCTTGAGTTAATCTCTAAATACTCTATTCATCAATTCCATGAATATTTATGGAGAATTAGTGAGTCAAAAATCCATTACTATGTATTCATACTTCCCATATCTTGTATGTATAGAAGTATTGGGGATATCCTCCTTCTTCACCCTTACTTGGAAATATCCCAACATAATATCCACCATGGAGAGGTATTATTCTCTATGTAACTGATTGATAAGTCGTCAATTCATGGAGAAGGTTTCTTTTTTCTTTATCATGATTTTTTTGATATTTCGATAATCAATGAAAAGGAGCACTGGCCTATCCTTCATCTTGACTAAGGGGATAGGTGCACCCCATGGTGAAGCACTTGGGAATATAAACCCTTTATCAAGATTATACTAGAGTTTTTTCTTCAACTCCACAATCACCATAACATCCATTCTATACAGAATCTTGGATATTGTAAAATCCCCAAGTATAAGATCAATTAAGAATTCAACATCTCTTCTAGAAGGAAGAGCAGAAAATTCCTCGAGAAACACTGTAACGAATTCCCTCATAATAGGTATATTTTTAAGGATGGATTCTTCCTTATAATCAATCATTTGAGCAGGATAAGTGTGCTCATAGGGCTGTAGTATCCACACTTGAGATGATAATACTAAATAAGATTCATCCTCCACCTTGCACTTGTGAAGAATTAGGGGTCGATTCTCCATATGGAGAGTAATTTTCCTCTCACAAAAATTTATGATGGCTCTACATAAGGTAATCCAATCTATGCCAATAATTTTATAAAATTCCACTAGAAGGATTATGACAAGGTTCGTTAGGATGTTCAATCCACAAATTGTGAAATGGGTGGAGTTATATTAACGGGATGAAATTATTGCCCCATTTTTCGTTCTTATTGATATCTTTACATCCATGACTTGTGGTGGTGTTTGGATTGTTCTACTAAACTTTTTGGATATAAAATAATGCGTAGAACTAGAATCAAAATTTACATTCACTATTATTCAATGAATAACTGTCGTATTTGTCACCACTTCATTGTCGGGGTTCACTTCGGCAGTAGTGATGGAAAACTCTCACCCTTTCTACATTGGAGGTTCTTGGTTGCCTCTGAAAACCCTTATCATAGGGCACTAGTTTGAAAAGTGCCCTTTTTATTTTTATTTTAAACAATGAACAATGAATTTAGGGTCGAATTGAGCATTCCTCTCCTCTTTCCCAGCCATAGGTTTTTCTTATCAGTAGTTAATGGCTATGTACCCATCTCTTCCACACCAAAAGCATTGCCTCATCCTCATTAGGAAATTTTAAGGGAGCTCCTTTCTGATGTTTTGGAAGGTGGGGTGATTGATTTTCTAATCAATGTTGGATTTACCCATCGGACCACCAAAATTGATGTCCACCTTACGATTCTTATCCCCATGATACCCCTAAGATTTTACAATCTCCATTTCGACTTTGAGGGAACAACTGACAATTTAATCAGAGCTCTCTACGTCATGGATCACTAGGGCTTTCTGTAAGATATGTTTTAGCACCCCGAAGATGCAATCAACCTTGAATTCTGGGGTAATGACAAAGACAAAGGCATATAGTGCAATCCTTATGATGTTTTCCTTGTACGTTATGATGGATTACTTTTCCTTTTTATTGAGGTAAATGAAATCGCTTCCCATCTTAAGTCAGCGGGTGTGAGGAAAATATTTGTTGAAAAACATTTTCAAGAAATCCTTCCATTTCAATACCTCGATCTCCTCCTAAGGCTTCATATTTTTGATCAATGCCTACCACTGACCAGCTTCACCCTCCATATGATAATAATCAAGAAGAAACATCACTTGTTTGCAACATTGAAGGATAGAGAAGACATTTTCAATGAAGTTGATCCATTGTTCTGCAATTGAGGGATCAGATGGTCCATTTAAAGTAGTAGGCCTTTGTCTCATGATTCTCTCGATTGTGATTTGATATTTGTTAGGGAGGTTGAATGTTCCTCTTGACCCATGTTTCTATTCAAAATATGAGATAACCGAGAGAGTATCATGACAAAGTTTGTGATTCCCTCTCTTATAAAATTGGGAATCTCATTAGAATAGTCACTACTTTGATCATCGAATCAGTTGTTAGCTTGAGTCCTCCAATTATTGGCCATTGGATGGAATAAAAAGAAATTTGGGGGTAACATATAAAGGTTAATCTGAAGACAAAACCGGATGACTTATAAATTACTTTTATTTCCTTAAATTATGAATTTATAGGCCTTAATCTATGATATCCCTGATCTACTTCCCAACGTATATTCTTAAGGTATTTTTATTCCCTTAATAATGGTTCATACCGAGACTATAAATTTATCAAATCATATCCCCCGGGAGTGTCATAACTAAGAGTGAAGCAAGGAAAATTGTTGTGCACAAGTTCCGGATCGAGTTTATCTCAAAGCAATGTTTTTGGGTTTTACCCCTAGATACATTTGTTCCAGAGAAGCCTCTACCCGCTGGTATCCACAATGGGATATATTTTATTGATAAAACACTTAATCAAAACTCACCAAAATTTAGGGATGTTTTTATTATACATATTCTTATATCTATGATTTTTAGTAGGGTTCTCTAATCCTAGTCCAATAAATAAATAAACCTACTATCTGATACCAACTATAACAACCCTTATCTTTATTTCACACTTAAACATAATTTATTACATAAAATCTTAAAATTATTCAACATAGAATATCAGGTTTTCTAGTGTGTTTGGGGATCAGGAACGTTCCATAATTACTTAAAACATGAAACACATCATATTTATTTAAAACTTCTTTTACATGACAACATCATTCCTTCATACTAAGCACTACATGGGATAACCTGAGGACATGTATAATAAAAGTGTGAGAAATAAAGCCCAGTAAGGGAGAAAATAAAGATTAACATAAAGAATACAATACATGTGAGGAAACAGGCATGTCAATGGATCATAAGAGAAACATTTACATAAAGGCATGATATTGCATGATTATCATAACATGGAAATGTGTCAAAAACATTTAACATGATATTAGAATGACCCAGGGCTCATTGCAAATGAAGCATGAGTAACAATTATTTAACATGAATTATAATTATTAAAACTTAATTGCACTTTATTTATCATGATACTAATCATTACCCAATGCATTAGAGCACTATCAGGGCACACATTTCTTAATCATTTCATTTCATGCATAAGTGTGACACTCAGATCATATAACATGTATTCATTAAACATCATCATTTATTCCACAATAAAGTAATGTGGAATTTTAACATGAAAATCAATAATCAATATGTAAAAGTTCATAAAGGTTAATAACCTTGATAAAGAAATTGGTATAGTATTCACTATACAATGACTTTGGCTGGGAATATCGTAGTGTAATTTCCGTAGCATAACAACGTGACATAAGAAATAATAAAAATGGTTGATGAGAAATAAAGAGTGTCTTATCATATTTACATGAATTGGAATTTAAGGGGGGTAATATAGATACATGTCTCAAAATATGTAATGGAATTTAGATTCATAATACAAATGAATAGCTTCAATGTGAATGAGGAGAGAGAAATACCTTATGGAGTTTTTGCATGGTAATAGGTGTACATAGGAGGAATTAATGAGAGAGAAAGTGGTATATCATCATTAAAAGAATATTAGGGATGTATGGGAAGGTTATAAATTATACCCTAACATTTTTAATTGGAAATAAAAGGTATATAAATATAAAGAAACATGGACAAAAATGGGAAAAGAAGAAATCCCTTACTAGGATGTGTGATCCCAAAGGACTAAGAGATGCTTGAGAGAGGATTCTTGGGAGCTTGGGGAGACATGGGAGGATTATATAGATTAGAGGAAAGAGGTTTTTATATCCCTAAAGGCTTTAATTGAAGAGTAAGTGGGATATTGGGTGGGTTTATATAGGAAAAGAGAGGGAATTCATTATTATTTAGGTTTTGAACACGACACATTAAACTAATCAAAACCACAAACCAACCCATGGTTTTTGAAAAATGGGAGAATAAAAAATTATTTTATAAGTACAATGACCTAAATTATTAAATTATTATGCTTTCTTATATGGAGGTGAGACACACTCTCAAGGAAATCATTTTAAAAGTTAAAATGTTTAATTAATCCTAGAGGGTCCACTAAGGCTTTCTAAAATTAATACAACAGGCATAAAATAAAATTATTTTAAAGGAAAAACAGATATTGGCTGAACAACCCATTTATAGTATTTTATTACATCACTATTTGGGTCATTAAGATGTTATAAAACACATTCCATGTTAAAATAGTATTTAATGTTTACCAAAAAATTCGACTCTCTCGGAAAATTTTGAAAAATTAACCGTTGGATAATTTCAATGTCAGGATTCCAAAAATAATATAAATTTTATCTAAATAATTTTATAAATATGTGAATTTTTATTATTAAAATAAAATCTGACATTTATAAAAAATTCATTGGTTTTGACAAAAATGACTTTCAAACCTTAATTAAAATTACATTATTATTCAGAAAAATTACACGATCATTTATATTTAATAAAAAGTAATTTAGTAATAATAAAATTTTATTAAAACATTATTTAAATCCCAAAATCCATTAATTCATTAAAATATTTTTTTAATTGAATATAAACTAGAAATATAATATTTTATTTTAAAACCATTTACAAAGTAACAATATTGAAATGAATATATCTTATTTATTCTATACAAAAATATTGTAATCATAGTTCTAGGGTCTTGTTACATAACAACTTATAACACCCTCATAAGACACAAGGGTAAGGTGTGCGATGGTGAAAAACTCTTAGGGTGCCTCTGATAACATTGCTTGGGTGGTAATGTAACGACCCGAAATTTTGAATAAATATTGTTTCCTAATTTTGTGTGTTATTTTATTTTATTTTTTATACTCAACAAAAATGTTTCATTTGATAACATGAGTATAATTAAAATGAGACCGTTGGGATTTGACTGTTATATGACCATTGGTCAATATGACCACTGAAAACTAAATGTTTTGATTATTGCCTCTAAATACAAGTAATCATGGTTAATTATTATAGAAAAAAGATTCGATGGCCTCACCCAGTAGTCTTGGACCAATCGAAGCCCATCTAACAGAACTTGGGAAGGAGGTAGCACCACTGGGCTTTGCTCTGGACCAAACCCAAGCTGAACTTCATCGTGTGAAGCTAGAACGGAATCTCCTTTGCGAGAAGTTCAAACTAATAGAAATTACTACTCGTGCGATGTTAGCCGAGCCTCCCTCAGATTCTCTCACCTTAGCACACCTTACACTTAGGCCCTATGCTGGTGTGATAAGGGGCTATGTAAGGAGACCGTAACTGCCTTGTGTAATCCTTTGTTTTAAATAAAAATTGGGATTTCTTCTTATGATGAAGTTTATTAATTTTCAAATGACCGGATAAATATAGTATGCATATTTTTGATGAATTTTAGAAAAAGGATATTTTAAAAATGTTTATGTAAACCTTAAATAATTAAAAATTTGTAATGATTTTCGAAAAATGGTCTTCTACAATTATGTTCAGTACGAAATTTAGAGTCTAATAAGATCAACTTAATTTTTAATGAATAGTAAATTATGAATAGTGATTTTATGATTAGGATTAGTAATTTGTTCAAATGGATTAGTAATCTCACTTAAAGAAAGTATTAATATAATCTAGGCACCTTGATTAAGTAATGTGATTCAATAAAATGGTTAAATAACGGTTTCAAAAATTATTATTCAAGTATTAGTTTTTTCGGGTGAATAGTGTTTTTTTATTAAAAATATAATTAAAAATATTTTGATAAATTTATTTTTATAAAATGGATTTCATTTTTGAACTCAGAGCACCGATATTATGCTATGGTAATTTTTGGGGTTTTTTCTGAAAAAATGAATTTTCGGTGAATAGTGTTTTTATTTAAAAATTAAATTAAAAATATTTAGAAAATTATTTTTATAAAATGGAGTTCATATTTGTAATCAGAGCGTTGATTTTTGGGTAAGGTGAAATTTTGGGATTATTCTGAGAAAGTTGAAATTTCGATGAATAGTGAAAATATAGTTTTTATGTTACGGGTGTCTAATGACATCATTAAATGATGTATTAAGTATGTAATCAATATGGTCGACTTATGAATAGTAAGATAAGGTATGAGGTGTCCCAAGTGGCCAATACCATGGGCAAATACCATGGGCAAGCCCATGGTTTTTCCAAAAACACTAATGAGGTGTCCCTTGGCCATTAATGCCTTATCCCCTCACTTTCCCTATAAATACCAAGCCATCCTCTCATCCATTCGACTCCCCACTCTCCCCCAACGATGTTCTGGTCTCATTACCTCCCAAGGAGTCCTCCCATGGTTCCCCCAAGCCCTCAATGTCCCAACCTTCGAGTTTTAAGAGTTATGTTTTAAGGTATGGGATCCGACCTCTCTCTTTCTTTTCATGTGATCTCTATTATGTCATTCCTTTTATGCTACATGTTCTTATGTGAGAGGATGTTCTTTTATATTCCTATTACTGCCCTTTTAATTTTTATATGATGAGAGATCCCCTCTTACTCTCATCATTTCATTTTATGAATGTTTTAGTGACGTCGTTAGGCTGCCGAATTTTTAATGGATCCTTTCACCCTTCTCAATTTTCAAGTTCGATTTTCATATCAAGTCTTTCAAGTTCCTTTTTTATTATGTTGGGGTATTATCTCTATATCTATCATACGGATCTCTTATGATCATATTATGAGAGACCCTATTTGATCTTGTTGATTCATTTTTATTGAAGTTTAAGTGACGCCGTTAGGCTGCCGAATTTTAATAAGAGAAATCCAATTTTTGTCTTCCTTCCATGTTTTTCATTTCAAATGTTATGTCCTCCAAATTTCATTACCATGTCCATATATCCTTCTTATTCCGTCCCCCTACTGTTTTATGGATCATTTATGAGTGGGTGACCCATGTCCCCTCTCTTTTCAATGTTTTCTAAAAACCCCAAAACATAGCTGTTATGCTGCAGAATTTTCATCTCAAAATTATTTTTTATTATAAAGTGAATATTCAAAGCTCTTATTTCTAAAAGGGTATTCACATATATATCAAAATTTTTTATTTCAAATTCTGGGAATTACATACATGAAACCCGCTCTCCCCTTCGGTGGGTTTAAAGTGACGTAAAGATCATGTCTTGAAAGCAGTTT
This sequence comes from Viscum album, assembly GCA_963277665.1. Taxonomy (NCBI): domain Eukaryota; kingdom Viridiplantae; phylum Streptophyta; class Magnoliopsida; order Santalales; family Viscaceae; genus Viscum; species Viscum album. Next base: position 507,567,595 of record OY728159.1, read on the forward strand.
TTAAAACGTTATGATTATGAAATGAAACCCATTTATTTTATGTTATATGGGTTATTTATGAAATGTTTGATGATTATATATGTGGCTCACATGATAATAAAGGCAAATTTAAGGGTGCGACCTGATAGCGCTCCAATGCATTGGGTAATGATGTAACCACTAGAGATTACAATTTTCACGATACCTTGGTGAATGACCTTGGTAATTTTCAAATGACACATTGGGGATGGACCTTGGTGATATGTTCATGATAGTCTATGTTAAATGATGTAGCCAAATCTTCAAGTTATGAAAAATGTTATTTTTATTATGAAATGCCTCATGATTTCTTTCTCATGCCTTAAAGTTCTTTTCATGTCCTTATTGAAGTATCTCAAGTTCACATGAAAAATGTTCCTCTTGTTTCCCATACTGGGATTTTTCTCACCCTTTCTTTTGATGTATGTCCCCAGGTTATGTGATGCAGTAATGAACCTAGGATGAACATGATGAGAATCCTTTCAAGTGTTTTAGAAGAATGTTTTATGTTTTCATGTTTAAAGTTCCTAGTTTCCAAGACACTAAACCTTAAAGATCCTCGGTTTTGTAAAATTTAATGAAAGTTTATGTGATAAAAATGTGGGACGCTATAGTTGGTATCAAAGGATGGTTTAGTTATTTGTGGAAATTAGGATATGAAAACTCTAGGAAGAACCCTATAGAGAAGTTAAAAAAATAGGAAATATTCTTGGTATTTTGGTGAGTATTGAGTAAGGGTTTTCCAAGAAAATACATCCATGTCTGGATACGAGCAGGTAGAGGTCGCTCTGGCACAGATGTACATAGCGGTAAAACCCGAAAACACCGCTTTGAGCTATACTTGAACGGGAACTGGTACACGACAATGGGCCTTGCTGCACTCTTGGTTACAACACTCCCGGGGGATATGCTTTGGTAAATTCATAAGATTAGTATGAACCATTGTTAAAGGAACAAAGATAAAATAAAATAAAGGTTCACATAAGAATAAATGATCATGGATAACCTTGATGGGAACCTAGGGGATCACAAGTTAGGGTATACTTTTCTTCAACAAGTTATCCTTATATGATTTCAGTTCCTTTTCATGATTATTGTCTAGGTACTTAAGCCCCTAATTATGCTTTCTCTTCTTAGTTAATGGTGGGAAATGGAAGAACATGTCCCAACAACCAATGTGATAGGAAATGCGACGATTTTCGTATTAATATGACAGGGATGGTTAGGGGATTAAAATATGATTATTATTTTGGAAGACGTTCACTATTTTGGGGACCCTATATGATCGAGGTAAATAGATTACTACGGTATTTTCATTGAGGAGTAAGGTTGACTTATATTTTGAAGAATCGATGAATTTAAGGAGGACTTATAGTAATTTAGGTTACTTATGGGAATGATTAACCTATCTTGGGTAAAATATGTTTAGGTTAGATACTTTTGTTATAGGATTTTAGGAGTGGTTGATGTTGTTTGGAGATGAACAATGAAGTTTATTTTGGAAGAATATGTTATTAAATCCTTCTTGTATTTGGGTTTTAATCTTAGTTTGGTTTATTTTGAGGAATTTTAAGGACCGTTATTTATGGAATGGACTATGATGAACTTTGGGAAGTACAATGGAACTTTGAAGATTTAAAAGTAGTTTCCATTCCTATGGGATTATTTCTTTTTGAAGAGTTGTTTTACCTTACCCTTTCCGTTTTTGGGATAATGTTTAAAGATAGAAGAAATAGATAGTTAATCTTTTGTGGATTATGATGATGATTCTTGTGTTTTGATGAGACCAAGTAGTTTTGAATGCTCATAGTTTGGAGAAAAGATTAGTTTTGGGTAGAAACATATTAAAGGATGAAACTCTACATGAAGATAGGTATATTTTCTTATGTTTTTTGTTTTATGTTGTAAATGAATTCCTCAAAATTATGAAAAGGAACGTAAAACAAAAACGTTGTTGGTTTACGTTTCCAACTAGGTAATCAAAGACCGTTTACACACATTATAAGTTTGGGATTTTCTTATGGTTAACTTTCCCCTAATCATGTTCTCTATCACTCTCCCCCATAACTTGACCCTTTGTTTTTCTTCCATGTCCATGTTTTCCTCCATGGGATCCTAGTATGGGTTAACTCGGGTGACCTTTGTACTTCCCTTTCATTCTTTTAAAATAATAGTTTTTCTGAATCCTTTTTGGATGTGGGACTTTCAATGAAATTTCAAAAACCAATTGAAAAAAAAATTACGAGGACGCAATTTCTTAAGGGGGGAAGATTGTAACGACCCGAAATATTGAATAAATATTGTTTCCTAATTTTGTGTGTTATTTTATTTTATTTTTTATACTCAACAAAAATGTTTCATTTGATAACATGAGTATAATTAAAATGAGACCATTGGGATTTGACTGTTATATGACCATTGGTCAATATGACCACTGGAAACTAAACGTTTTGATTATTTCCTCTAAATACAAGTAAATTTGGTTAATTATTATAGAAAAAAGATTCGATGGCCTCACCCAGTAGTCTTGGACCGATCGAAGCCCATCTAACAGAACTCGGGAAGGAGGTAGCACCACTGGGCTTTGCTCTGGACCAAACCCAAGCCGAACTTCATCATGTGAAGCTAGAACGGAATCGCCTTTGTGAGAAGTTCAAACTAATAGAAATTACTACTCGTGCGATGTTAGCCGAGCCTCCCTCAGATTCTCTCACCTTAGCACACCTTACACTTAGGTCCTATGATGGTGTGATAAGGGGCTATGTAAGGAGACCGTAACTGCCTTGTGTAATCCTTTGTTTTAAATAAAAATTGGGATTTCTTCTTATGATGAAGTTTATGAATTTTCAAATGACCGAATAAATATAGTATGCATATTTTTTATGAATTTTAGAAAAAGGATATTTTAAAAATGTTTATGTAAACCTTAAATAATTAAAAATGTGTAATGATTTTCGAAAAATGGTCTTCTACAATTATGTTCAGTACAAAATTTAGAGTCTAATAAGATCAACTTCATTTTTGATGAATAGTAAATTATGAATAGTTATTTTATGATTAGGATTAGTAATGTGTTCAAATGGATTAGTAATCTCACTTAAAGAAAGTATTAATATAATCTAGGCACCTTTATTAAGTAATGTGATTCAATAAAATGGTTAAATAACGGTTTCATAAATTATTATTCAAGTATTAGTTTTTTCGAGTGAATAGTGTTTTTTTATTAAAAATTTAATTAAAAATATTTAGAAAATTATTTTTATAAAACTGATTTCATTTTTGAAATCAGAGCACCGATATTATGCTATGGTAATTTTTGGGGTTTTTTCTGAAAAAATGAATTTTCGGTGAATAGTGTTTTTATTTAAAAATTAAATTAAAAATATTTAGAAAATTATTTTTATAAAATGGAGTTCATATTTGTAATCAGGGCGTTGATTTTTGGTTAAGGTGAAATTTTGGGATTATTCTGAGAAAGTTGAATTTTCGATGAATAGTGAAAATACAGTTTTTAAGTTACGGGTGTCTAATGACATCATTAAATGATGTATTAAGTATGTAATCAATATGGTCGACTTATGAATAGTAAGATAAGGTATGAGGTGTCTCAAGTGACCAATACCATGGGCAAATACCATGGGCAAGCCCATGGGTTTTCCAAAACCACTAATGAGGTGTCCCTTGGCCATTAATGCCTTGTCCCCTCACTTTCCCTATAAATACCAAGCCATCCTCTCATCCATTCGACTCCCCACTCTCCCCCAACAAAGTTCTGGTCTCATTACCTCCCAAGGAATCCTCCCATGGTGCCCCCAAGCCCTCAAGGTCCCAACCTTCGAGTTTTAAGAGTTATGTTTTAAGGTAAGGGATCCGACCTCTCTCTTTCTTTTCATGTAATCTCTTTTATGTCATTCCTTTTATGCTACATGTTCTTATGTGAGAGGATTTTATTTTATATTACTCTTACTGCCATTTTCATGTTTATATGATGACAGATCCCCTCTTACTCTCATCATTTCATTTTATGAAAGTTTAAGTGACGCTGTTAGGCTGCCGAATTTTTAAGGGATCCTTTCACCCTTCTCAATTTTCAAGTTCGATTTTCATATCAAGTCTTTCAAGTTCCTTTTTTATTATGTTGGGGTATGATCTCTATATCTATCATACTGATCTCTTATGATCATATTATGAGATACCCTATTTGATCTTGTCGATTCATTTTTATTGAAGTTTAAGTGACGCCGTTAGGCTGCCGAATTTTCATAGGAGAAATCTAATTTTTGTCTTCCTTCCATGTTTTTCATTTCAAATGGTATGTCCTCCAAATTTCATTACCATGTCCATATATCCTTCTTATTCCGTCCCCCTACTGTTTTATGGATCATTTATGAGTGGGTGACCCATGTCCCCTCTCTTTTCAATGTTTTCTAAAAACCCCAAAACATAGCCGTTATGCTGCAGAATTTTCATCTTAAAATTATTTTTTGTTATAAAGTGAATACTCAAAGCTCTTATTTCTAAAAGGGTATTCACATATATATCAAAAATTTTTATTTCAAATTCTGGGAATTACATACATGAAACCCGCTCTCCCCTTCCGTGGGTTTAAAGTGACGTAAAGATCATGTCTTGAAAGCAGTTTTTAAAACGTTATGATTATGAAATGAAACCCATTTATTTTATGTTATATGGGTTATTTATGAAATGTTTGATGATGATATATGTGGATCAAATGATAATAAAGGCAAATTTAAGGGTTCACCCTGATAGCGCTCCAATTCATTGGGTAATGATGTAACCACTAGAGATTATAATTTTCATGATACCTTGGTGAATGACCTTGGTAATTTTCAAATGACACCTTGGGGATGGACCTTGGTGATATGTTCATGATTGTATATGTTAAATGATGTAGCCACATCTTCAAGTTATGAAAAATGTTATTTTTATTATGAAATGCCTCATGATTTATTTCTCATGACTTAAAGTTCTTTTCATGTCCTTATTGAAGTATCTCAAGTTCACATGAAAAATGTTCCTCTTGTTTCCCTTACTGGGCTTTTGCTCACCCTTTCTTTTGATGTATGTCCCCAGGTTATGTGATGCAGTAATGAACCTAGGATAAACATGATGAGAATCCTTTCAAGTGTTTTAGAAGAATGTTTTATGGTTTCATGTTTAAAGTTCCTAGTTTCCAAGACACTAAACCTTAAAGATCCTTAGTTTTGTAAAATGTAATGAAAGTTTATGTGATAAAAAGGTGGGATGCTATAGGTAATCTTTATCAACTTACATTTCTCCCATAGGTGGTTCCATTAGTGCTTAACATATTGAATCTTGACTTGGGCTTGGTCAAGAGTTAATCCTAATGACGTCACATCCTTTCCGAGTTCTGAAAAATGGGCTTTGTATGGAGAAATTATACTGGATTAGTCCATCATTTCCTTGGTCTGAGTAAATTGGATTTGTTAAATCCCTATATTTATACTAATAATGTGATCACTCTTCAACGACTATATTAGAAATGGTAAAAATTATTAACTGTATTTTGAAATTAAAAATCATAAAACCAAATAAGTGAATATTTTATATAACAATTTTACATAATAAGATAATAAATTATATCAAGAATAATTTTAATTAATAAAATTTTGGGACGTTAAAATTCATTTCATATATTTCATGTGGAGAACACCATCAGACATAAGGTAAGGGATCCTCTATATTTCACTTTTATTCAAGAATGACCTCTATGTATTTCTCTTTTATGTGTAATCCCTAATAATGGGGTATGATTTTGCACCTCCCACATACTTCCAAAATGATTTATAAGTGATGGAAGACCCATTTTTCTCTTATTAATCTCTATTAAGTACACCTGATACCATGCTGATAATTCGTATTGGATACTAACCGAACCTCCATTATTTCTTTGGGTTCCCTTATCTTCATTTTTACCTAAATGAATCTATACTATCTTTTTATGTGAATGTTCTAAATTCGATGTACATGTACCAAATTAATTTATCATGACCTTTAATCACTCTATTTTAGGGATACACAAGTTTTTAAGTGATTCCCTCCTCAATACATCCCGATAAGAAAATGTATTTTGAGGGAAACTACCGAATTCTTACCCAAATTCAAGTTCACTCTATATTCTATATTAAGTCACCGTTTCCTTTTTAAAATCATTATTTTTTTATAAAAACATTCTTGGTTAATGTCTGGTTTTATATAAATAACTTTTCCCTTTTCTATATTAAAGGATCTATAGTATTTTCTTTAAAATCACAAAAAAAGTTTTAATGATAAAATTTATTAAATACTTTTATTACATGTTGTCACTTCTAATTGACATCACTTTCTATACAAATGCCTATTTTACATTATGAATTCCAATTTATATTTTAGTTCCTTTATTTCATTGACACTTTTATGATACACCCATTTGTTATGCTTTATGAATTGATTGTGGTATAAAATTCTTTATGTGGGTAACCCTTATGATTATGTAAGATTGATTATGTATGATTATTTGGGTGAAAAAACTACTCATAAAAAGATAATATGGGTGCTTATAGATAGCAATGTAATTCATTGGGTAAAGATTAGTCTTACGAGACGTTTTGTTTGATGGTCTTAGAGGTTAGTCGTGGCTTGTGCTACCATGTGCGACGGTCTTGGCGATTATCCTTGGCTTTTGATACCATGTGAAATGGTCTTGGATGTTTTCATTGACTTGTGCTAAAGTATTATTTTATGTTTCTTCCACATTACTATGAATTCATGTTTATATGATCCCATGTTTATGTGTTATGATTCCATGTGTTCCATGCCTTTTATTTTTCATTATGCCATGCCTTCTATCCCATGTTTTAAAGTTTTATTATTATGTTTTTTTACCTTACTCAGCTTTTATCTCATCCCACTGTTCATGTGATCACCAAGGTACAATATGAAGATATAAGGGCTCAAAGGTTGTTAGGAGATCTTTATGGAGATTAAATAAATAAGTGTTTTTTAGTTCAATGTTTACGATTATTTGTATCAAGTCTTCAAAGAAACTAGACTTCCTGATCCTTGGATTGAACTCTAATGTTTAATTATACATAAAATCCTGAAATATTATGTGTAAAAGGTTAGAATCTCTATTCATACCACCCTCAAATTGATGGAAAATCAGAACAAACTATTCAAATATTAGAAGACATGTTGAGATATATCTCATTTGAATTTCATGGTATGTGGGATCAGTATTTACCTATAGTATATTTTTCCTATAACAATATCTTCCTTTCAATTATTCAGATGGATCTATATGATGTGTTATATTGAAATAGATATCATACACCAACTTGTTGGGATGATGTAGGTGAAAGAAAACTCGTAGGCCCAAAACTTGTTGAGGAAATTATGAAAAAGCTAAAATATATTCAGAACCATATCAAAACAGCTGAGAGTAAGAAAAAGTACTATGTTGATAACCAAAAGAAGGATTTATAATTTCAAGTGGGAGATCTTGTTTTTTAAGGTATCCTCATTGAAGGGTGTTATACGATTCAGTGAGAATGGTAAATTATGTCCCTGGAATATCAGACCTTTTCAAATTCTTTAACGAATTGGAGTTGTTGGTTACCATTTGGAAATCCCGCCAAGTCTCTCCAAAGTTCATGATGTGTTCCATGTATCAATGTTAAGAAAATGCATGCCAGACCCAACACATGTAATCACTGAGGAAGAAATAGAATAGGAACCTGATCCGTCTTTTTGTTAAGAGAACATCAAGATTATCGATACCATAGAACAAGTGTTGAAAAATCAGAATACTCATCTGGTAATGGTTCTTTAGAGAAACCATAAAATGGAAGAGGCGACATAGGAACCTGAATAAATTATGACGAAGAACCCCCCAAATCTGTTTATAAATTGTTATTCTACAAATTTCAAGGAAGAAATTATTTGAAGCAGAGAAGAATGTAACACCCCAAGCATCCATTGTACAGTTCCTTTTAAATAATTCAATAGCTTGCGCTACATGCATTATTTAGTTTGAGCACACCATGGCCATTCAAACTAGTAGTTCAAAAACCGGTTATGAACAGTATCAACGACATTTATAAATATTAAAAAAAATATTTTTCAAAATAGACTTTATTTTTTAATTCATAATATCAAAATTATCTCAGGGTGAATTTTTTATAATTTTCAGAAAAGTTTCAATTTTTGATGAATAGTGAAAAACAATGAATTGACATTACAACCCAGCTATTTTTTATTTAAATGATTATTTAAATTTAAATTTATTTGAATGTAAATATATATAAATAATACATATATTAGTCCAATTTAATTTATTGTAGTCATTTTATAATAGAATTAGATACATAATGTTTTATTGAACTTTTGAATGTCTCTTTTACCCACCTTCTTGGCACATTTACAAATTATAACTTACGTAATTTTACTGCTTCAATGAATATAAATTCAAAAATCCAACATTCATGGCTGTAATCAGGGTGAAATGTTTTTTCTAATAGGATCAATTTTATTTGGTGAATAGTACCTTTTGAATTTTATTTACCACAGTTAAAGTTAAATAGGGTAATTAAAGGAATAATAATATTATAATAATATAAAATTACCATAACAGAGGTCTTAATTATATTGGATAAGTATATTTTTACAAAAAATAATCCTTTGTTCTAAAATTGGATCCTTTTTAATCCATTTGTGTTAGATTTGGACATTTATTATATTTTATTTGAATAATAGTTAAAAATGTCACATTAACATTTTAATAACTAAACAATTTTTAATATAGTGTTAAACATATGATAAATTCGACTATAAATATTCACTATAAATATTTTTAATTTAAATACATAATTATTTTTTTAAAATAATTTTTAGACATTATATAATTAAATTTAATTATGACACTATGATGATGCAATAATTTATTTATTAATGGAAGTATCAAATAAATGATATGAATAATATTAAAATAAATATAATTTTAATTAATAAGTAAAATAAACTAATTTTATAGATAACATAAATATTTTATTAACCCATTAGATTTATTGGTTAGATTTTATCATGTTGGTTTTATATTTTTAAAAATGTAAATATTGAATAGTAACAAAGTTCACATAAATGATACTTTAAAATAAGAAATATTTAATTAAATGTTTTGAAATTCATAAAAATATAATGTAGGTCCAAATAACTTTTATAATGGTAAATATGTCCTAAATGATCCAATTTTTGTTCGTTTGGCATTTTATAGTGTCTATATTAACCATGTAGTGTAAAAATACAAGAAGACTGGTTAGAGTTAAACTATTTAACTACGGGTTAAATCGAAATGATAAGGTTAATGTTAGAACCTAAACGTGTATAAATATTATTGGATGTGAGGATTTAGAAACATCCTCATATTATCCCTGAAATATATCAATTTTATGATATTAGAAACTGAAAATCATTTTATAATAAATTAATATTTCAATATTTTTTTTAAAGTGCCCATAACCTCTCTTATTAAAGTGCACCTCCCTTTCTCTTTAACGCACACCTCTAAATCCATTTGTATCAGACAAAAATTCCCTTTTCTCTTTCCAACCTCCCTCAATTCATCATAGAGTCTTAACATTGATCATAAATCCATCTGAAGGATCCCTTTTGTTCAAATTAGAAGGAAACACCTGAAAAATTGGTAATTGTTTTACCAACACATTCAATGTTTTTTATTCTTCAAAATCATATTTATATGTTGTTTACATATGAAAATAATAGACCTAGTATCATACCTATACTTATATTTTATTATAATCGTGGTACATCCATATTCCTAATTCTATCCATCTTACAGTTAACAATATCATCATGCTTGTGTGCGTATGGCTTACCATCTCCACGTCATGGTATAAATTTTTGTTCAACACTAATTTGTTAGCATGGGTATAATAATTATTCTAATGGATATAAATAATGTATATAAAATTATAATGATTATTTATAATTAATATACCATCTAATTTTGTACAATTTAACCATCAAGGGAATGATATCATTTCTCATGCGTACGTAAGACCTACCATCTCCACAATCCAAAGAGATTTATTATCTACATTAACCATTGAAATATGATTATAAAATTTGTACTATGAGAAAAAATAATAATAATAAACTTAATTTTATTCTATATTTGAATAAAATATAACATATTCATAAGAAACATGATTTACATGACAAAACAGGAAAGGAAAAATGAAGCAGTTAACACCCGAAACAATGGTAACACTGAAATATTATTACCAAAGTAATATAAGAGGATAATATATGATACCATAAATATGGATATGGTCCATGTATAATTTAGTGACATATTTTAACCATTATAGAAGAGTCTAACTCACCCTATACTAATGGAAAATATAAGGTAAGGGTTAATTTTAAAATCTCTTTATTATCCAAGATTGTTTATACATAAGCATCCACTTGGAAAACCTTATCATCCATGTCCATGTTTCATTAAAGGTATTTTAAAATATTATCTACATTTGTTTCAATACATTTTATCTATGTTTTTATTTTTATAAATTTTTTTTAAACGAATCTTTCCATTTCTTTCCAAATGATATACTTTATGATCTTTTCGACAAATGAAGGAAAGAATGTTTTTTAACTTATACGGTGTGAGCAGCTATTTTCCACTATTATGAAACATTAACAATTTGAACATCCCATACAAGATTACATGTTTATTTTCAGAAGAAATGTTTTATTTTATAATTGTGAAATAATGAAGTAATTTCAATGTAAAAAAGCATTTTTCTCTCAAAGAGTTTTGATGAATTTATTTGATTATTTTCATATATTTCAACATAATTTTATGATTTTTTACTTAATTGAGGTTGATTTATTATGACACAGTCTTCCAAATTGTATTTAATTCAATATGATATGTTTTACTATATATATGATATTTTTATACCATTCATTGTTAATGGTTAATGTATTAACATTTCATATGCTAGTTTTGATACAAATGTTTGTGTCATATTTCACCCTTTTCATAAGAGGAATGAATTAGACTTAGTAAGTGATGTGTGGGGCCCACAATATCCCCTCGATGAATCTATAGGTTTCATAATACAAACTAGTGTGTTGTCACAATGCCTTAATAGTATGATAATGGTCTTGGCATGAGGCATTGGCGGTATGGTTATGATGTACGACATTATGCATTTCCTCATTATGATATTAGTTATTGATTTTACATGATATTATTTGACTAGTATAACATCCATGAGAATGTTTAAATAGTATTATTTGATTTATTATTTCCATATTCTTCCAAAAAAATGTTTTAAAAGGCCTATTTTTTGGTTATGTAACTTTTCTTAATAGTTTATGCTTATTTATTATAGCTTCTGCTAGATTGTTTATCCTTACTAAGAATATGATCTCACCCCTTTCTTATAATTCATTTCCCCCTGGATGTGAAGAATTATATTATTATTTACCTACAGAGATATTATATGGAATATGGGTGTTTATGAAGGAGACACTATATTGTTTTTTAATTCAATATGTAAGGTAAAACTTATGTTTGTATCTAGCTTTTCCAAGGCTACTAAAGTGGTCGGTCCATCGAGATTTGATTTTCTTATTATCATGCCAATCTAATAATATAATGCACTAATTCTTGGAAACTGGGGTTGGGGCATTACAATATAACAAAAAAATTAATCTTTTCTTATAAAATAAAAAATAATACCAAAATTATGATTCGTAAACTAAAAACCCAAACACCTCGAGACATACCTATCAAACAAGAATAGTTTTCCCAATATTGTATCTTCAAGAGGGGTTCATTGAAGTCTCCCAAAATTCAAATAATTTACCATTGGAAAAAAATTGTTTTAAAAAGGTTATATATTAGTAACTATCAAAGAATAATCATAAATAATTTTAGTGGAAATAAACTATGCATAAGTTATGAACAATCCGATGTGAACCAACCAAGAAAAAAATTACTTTATGAAATAATTAATTTTATTTATGGTTGAAAATTTATAAAATTATTTTGAAAAATAATATTAATGGATATAAAATATTACAATAAAATGAAATATTTAATTTTAGTAAAAAGAGGCAGGATGATCAATTCTGAAATCTTGAAGATACATGGTTTGATACCTCATAACTCTATCGATATAAGGGACCAGAAACACAATTCTTATCCATGTCCTTATACAAAATATGTTAGTAGTTTCATGATTTGTCATTCATATCTTCATCGACCAGGAGATTAGAAGAAAGTATAATCATTGGACTTCTCAAATCGATATTTTGAATCCAATTTATAATCCTCAAAACTCTTTGATCACATAGGATTGGACTTAATGATTTATAATGGGAAACCTATATATTGTAAAAATTAACATAACAAATTGGAATTTATATTTTCACACAAAAAAACACATAAAAACACAATAAAAATACATTCAGGTTAAGTTAGAGTATCTATTGTAGGTGTTCCATCATTTGTTCCTTCAGCACTCAGTCTTATATTTATAGAAGTTGGATGTAACAAAATCACAAAGGTAAATTTTGAGAACATTAGGGAAAAATATTTCTTATTATAAACACGTAAGGTTAGAAATAATTTTTCATTCAATTTAGTTCAGGTGACTGCAAAATTCTATGGAATATCATGGTTCAGAATCAGATCACCAAATTATGTGATTCAAATGTTAAATATATACAATAAAATCTTATAAAAAAACTATATGTTTAATAATTATAAATATGAATTTTATAATGATTTAAATAAATGATACCAAATAAGCTATTTAATAAATGATTCAATATTCTCCCAATTTTTTACAATCAAAAGACACATTAATAATGATATGTTAACTTGAGTAATGACTAAAAACCTCCCTAATCATCAATAAAACACCACCCGAGTATACATTTTTTTAAAAACATTCTCCCTCTAAATTAAATAAATATAAAACAAAACCAACAAAAATATTATCCCCCTAATAAAATAGATTAATACAAACACAATTTCATATCTTTTGTGATATTCAAAAAGAAATAATATAGGGTAAGAAATAGTAATTAAATCCATTCATTCAGAAAAATTTATTGTTATAAATAAACATTAAATTTAATCTTTTTATTACATTTCTTGAATAAATATTCATGAAAACTTTCCAAAAAATTAAATCATATTTTCCTTATCATTAAGTCTCAAATGTTATCTATTCAAAATCACAACCTTAATACATATTTTACAATTGATTTTATCCATTACCTATGTAATTACTAAATTATCTACTTCAATTTTATATATTATATCATTTTCATTGGTATAATTATCCATCCTCTAAAAAAATATATTTTTACTTAATCTTTCAATTCAAACAAATAAGATGAACCTTGTAATCCAAAATCTAAATCTACGACTATTAAATATGAAAATTTACATTTTTTATATTCCAAAATGAAAAGTTGAAAATTAATTATCGGTATTATTGAAATATATTTAGACATGTTGACCATATGGTCCATGAGAACTGATAACTAATCCTCAAAATGACCCTTCCTTGAAGTACTTAGAGGATTGAATGCTTCCATTTAAAATTATTCCTCCTCTGATTAAAAATAACTTTCTTCCAATTTATCTCTTATATGAGCTTTATTCTTATGAAAAATATTTATAATACCGATAATATTATCTAACATCACTTATCCTTAAGATTATTCATCATATTTTTTCACTTTTATTTATTCTCATAAAAGAGACTTCTCTTTCCTGGATCCTCATCAAAAGACTGGATTTGAAAAATCATGAGCTTCTTTTGACGTGGTCGTCATAAAAATAGTTAATTTTCTAGAAGTAGGACTAGTGTTATATGTTATTTCAACAAATGATGTTTAAGATGCGTCTAATCCTGTAGTAGAATTATTCTATAATAACGATGACATAGACCATTTATTCAATGTTTTCATCTTAGAAGTTTCATCTTTTGATTCCCCTACAAAGTCTTATTAATACATTGGTTGTGGTGAATGTGTTTTAGAAGAAGGTTGAATATAAACTCCAATCATTTTATCGTTCTCTTTCACTATTTTTACATCCCAAAAAACAATATTCTTTAAAGTTGTTTTCATAAAATCTTGATCAATTTATCTAGTAGTAACAAGTTTTAGAGCTATCATGGATTTCATCATTTTTTCTAAAAAAACAATTCTCTTCCTTTCATCTTATTTTTAATTTATTTATTCCTCCTAGAGGAATTTAACTCACAATTTCATCAAACCAAATATATATTTTGATAAATATTTTTCTCCAATATTTATTCATACATATTCAATTTCCTTTTTTATTTTTTCTATATTATTCTTACTTATAATCATTACATTAAAATAAAGAGTTCCCCAAACTCTTTCATTCATCTACATAGGAGATTAAAATAACATATATACATTATTAACCTTTCATTTCTAGGACTTTACCTTCTAATATTTACTCAAATCATATTTCTTATCTATTGTGAAAATTTTAACTTCCATTCCTTTCTAAATAAACATATTCTTTTTAGAATTTTAATCAATATTCATCCTAGTTATGGGGTAAATATTTAATGTATCCTGTTGTATCCTCTATGGAGTTTCAAAAAAAAATTTCTCAACCATTTCTAATGTATTAAGTAGAATATAATCTACTATTATACAATTCAATAGAATCGTTGACTTTAATACGTCTATGTAAATCGATTCAATATTATCCCATATAAACATGATTACATTAACATCCTTTAACTAATATATGAAATATGAAAAATAAATATATTGAATCTTCACCATGTTTTTAATTCATTTAATTGACAGAAAAAACACTTAAACCAACTCAAATAAAATTCTTGAATTTGATTCTAAATGAGACATATTAAGAACCATCCCTTTAAATTATAATATTCTATCAATAGTTTTATATTTAATATAAGTTATTTAAAAATTTCTAATATTTTGAAATATAGAAAATAATTAGCTTTTAAGAGGAAGATTGACTTCTTACAAAAAAATTGCAGTAATAAAAAACAAAAAACCTAGAAAAATTAATTTAAATAAATTCTCACTATCATCTTCCTTGAAGAAATTAATAGACTAATTATTTAGAAAAAACAATATATGTAACAAATGAAATTTCATACTCAAAAAAGAAATATTCTCCCATTCCTAAAACTAAATAAGCCTCCTCAATAGGTATTATTTCTTATTTTACCAATCAAGATCAATCAATATTTCAATTAACATCTTCCTAGATTGAATAATAATATAAGTGTCCGAGATCATGTTTGAATATGAAGAAAGGTTTAAATAATCTGATTTGAAATAATTGTTATTCATATTGAATTATGGAAAAAAATTATCAATAAACAAGAATTTATATATATAATCAAAGAGATACTTACACATCAATATCAGACCCAATAGATGATCTAATTCACTTATTTTCAAGAATTATGATGCCAAATATTATTAAAGTTATAATTTACAAATTTTATAAAAATAAATTATCTTTCCCAGGAAACTAAAAAAATAAATATAAAAATTTAAAATAAAAAGAAGTTTCCAACTCTTAAATTCTTCTCAAGATAAGTATAAAATCAATAAATTCCAATAATATATTTAGTAAAAAATAAATGATCTTTTAATAAATAAAATGGTTTAAGATTTCATATTAATAATATCACTCAAGTTATATAAACAATTTAGATAGATAAACATTCATTGCATAGATATAATCAAAAATAATATCCATATTTATTAAGGATTAAAATTAAATATGGAACAAATCATACATAATAGTGTGAAAAATAAACTGATTCTTATTTAAGTATTAAAAAAATCATTCTTATATGGACCTTAAAAAATAATCTCTGGTAAGTATGTACGATTTGATTTATCCATTGGTAATGATCTTCCACACTCAAATAATGTTTAATAATTTTTCACCCATAGTTTCATGGGTATACAAATATTACCTATCAATACTTTCAAATCCTAAATTCAACCAAATCGATGATGATGAACACCTTTGTGTTATTTTGAAAAAAAAATTCCTTAAATATTTTTAATGATTCTAAATAATTTAGTAAATAATGATTCATATAATGAAATCCCCTAATGAATTTTATATAGAATAATACAAACACAAGAACAAAATAATTTCTCTATAAAGGGTATTTACTGAAGATATAAAAACAAATTAATAAGATGTCTCATATGGTCTCAACTATCCAAAAATATTATCAAAACTATCCCTTTTAGAAATAAAATTTGATATCACCTTTTTAATAATTTTTACATTAAATTTAATATTTAAATGTTCATTTTTATCATTATAAGGTGTTGAAATATAAATGGGTTTGATATTAAACTCAGTATTATGTTTATAATCCTCACACAAATAACTATCAATATTTGGATTAGCCACAATATTCTTATTAACATTTCTTAGATATGTATCTTTAAAATTAATCATATACTATTTAATTTAATCATATTATGGATAAAATTATTTTCTATAATATGAAGAATATGGGTAGAAAAAATCTATAGAAAATTCTCAAAATATTAATTTGAAACCTTATACATGAAACACATATCATTTCAAGGAATTGTTTCACAAAAAGAATTTATTTTATGGATATCATCACTTTCTAAGGAAGTAATATATGTATGAAATTAAATAAAACTCCATGTTTCACTCAAATTCATTACCTACATTCATTGTTTATTTAGAATACTATATATATTTCTTATCCTTATTCTTTAATATCATACATCTAGGTATGATATTCCATGGATCATTCCCTCATAATATATAACATCTGAAAAATATTCTCTTCCTCTAGACATTTCTTGCCTATCATTTTTAGAGGTGCTTCCTTAAAACCAACTTGTTTAGTAATTTATTACTTTCTTCATTGTTAATGAATATTATTATCACATAACGATTATTCCACAATAATAAATTTATATGCGATAATGTCCTAAGAATATATGTTGTTCCAAAAGGTCATAGATGTTCCCTGCTATAATGAGAACCTATAGGTTCCACAACATTAATTGATGATTGGTAATAACAAAAAGAGTGAAAGTAGACTGATTTTAATGGTCCAAATGGAAATATTATAAAATATATCTATTTTTTGTCTTCTTAAAGTTGTTTAATATGCCAATTAATTAATTAATAATATTATTTTTTATATAACATGGGGTAAATTGAAATTAATAAATATTTAAAGGGTTTAGTGTGAATTTTAAAAACCATAAACCCACCAGAATAAATATCAAATTATGTCACTTTCCAAAATACAATTAGTGAGCACATTGGATAGAATGAGACTCCCTCAAGCCCAAGAGAGTGATCAATAGATCCAGAGAGCTACTATCATGACCCCTCCCCACAAAGTGTACCCCTCCTGGGCTGACAATGTGAGAAGGGAGATAGTGACCCCTGAGTCCCACCTCTAGTAGGCCCCGGGTTGGTGACTAGCACCGAGGGTATAATGATCACCCAAATGGGAGGCATTACACTCAAAGAGAAAACATGCAGAAAAGAGAGATAAGATAGACACCAACCAACTCCAACTCAGAACTGAAATATAAAATAAAACCCAAGTGCACATATGTAATGTCATGAAAAAGTACTAAAACTAGAAGGGGAAAACAGAAAGTACCCAAAAGAAAGTAAAACAGCCGCAACCACAAGCCCGAACAGCTCCTGCAACCACAAGCTAGTTGTAACCAGCCTGATCTCTAACCAGATACAAGTGACATGAAAAATAGTTTATATATACAAAGGGTGAGTATAATAGTATACTCAGTAGGATCCTCCCTGAAGTCTCTCATGGAAAAGTAATGAAAGCTTGCTAAAGCACAGTGAATAACAAGTGAAACTTACTCGTCACCTATACATGTATACTAAGTTCCCAACCTCACCATGGATACTCTCACCAAGTAACACATACAAGAATATATCATATAATAAAAAATATTAAGGGTACCCCGCTACAACATCCCCACTAGTTTTCCGATTTTCCCCAACGTCGCACGTCCTGAGCATCTCTCTCCAAAAAGGCTTGCCCACATACATCTGGGTGAAGCACCACAATATGCACCTCATGCAACAAAACCCCCACGTATACACAAGAGAGTAACATGGTAGTTTTTGGGAGCCACCACAGCTCTCATAACGTGTATCATATGTTAGGTATTATACCTCAAGCCATTATAACCCATACACCGAGTAAGGATCCTCAATCCATCACAGTCTATATAGGGTACACCTATAGTAGTCCATATAATACTATATCCAGAATATATGTGTGTGAATAACCATAATCCATTACTACCCTCTATACACATAAATGGGGAAAACTAACCGCTATGCCTACCGGCACAAGTATCTACCAAGAGAAGAGAGTGGAGCCAAAGGGGGTATTCATCCATTCATTCTCCCACTGGAATGTTGGAGAAAACACCCCCAGGGCTCAGAATCCCTGGGGTGTCAGTTTAATTTTCTGATAGGGTGGATTAGTGTATAGAAACACAAAAAGTATAGAATATATTAAATATCATAACCACACTATGGTCATAACCCAACATTAGACTCAACTGCAGCTAACGTCTCCCAGACTACGGGCTGCCAATTCTAAGACTAGGTATCCTATTATCACACAACCATTTAGAGAGATTTAAAAAAATTATTTCATTACCTATTTACGAGCTGCACTTTACGTTAATTAATTCTTTAAACATTAATTAACCATGAACAATTCCACATTAAATTTCAATTGTATCGCACCCAAATTCCACTTTCCCTTTAAAATTAAAAACTCATCATTATTTTCCAAAAAACTATAACCCCATGGTTAACACCATTTATTCAATTATTCATTATATATTTACTTTCCCACATTCCCAAGAATTCTATAAAAACATTCTATGCTATTAAACACAAGGTGGATCAACACGGTGAGTAGATGTACTTCCCGTCTAGTCTTTGCTGCCTATAACAATAGCATAGACCCATCCTCCCTTGAGAAGCTAAACACGGAAATCACGTGGCATACCTAGCACGTCTTCGCCTCTTTTGAAAGAAGGGTAAGCAAGACCAGCTGCCTTGAGTAGTGGAAAAATGTAAAGCATATAATCAACCAATAAGGATCATCAAACATCCAACAATCACATCCATACCATTAAATCATCCCAAGTGTCCTCCCTGACACCCACATGCATAAACTGATGCATGTTTCCACTGAAGGTGTCATCTGCTACCACAAGCAAAAGTCTCCATGCCCCCACATATCACAATATCCATCTAAGATCACATCACAACACAAGTAGCAGGAAAACAAACATCACATCAATTGGGCTATTGGCCCTTTGAAAATCAAGAGGGTAACTCAGAACCCTTAAAATAATTATCAAACTACCAGTTATTTAATCCATATTGAATTAACATATTTAATATTCATAGCTTCCAAAATTTGGGAAAACTATTCAGTAAGGTATCAAAAATAATTACACATGGTTACTACACCAATTTGATTAACATAAAATTAAAACAAGAAAAAAACATATTCATTTACATGCCTCTCTATCCATAGCCAATAGTTATAAATTAATTTCGGTTTATGTTCTTTACCAATTTTCATCAAGAACAAACAACTAAACGATGCAAGAATGGATATCACACTATCTAGAAAACTGGGGGTAATAACATAAGACCAATATCAATTTATTTATCCGGTTCAAATATTTATTATTTCAATTGCATTGTGGTCTAGTGGGATAAAACATGCTAAAAATATAGTTGAACATAAAATAATGGAGAAATAATGAATCCCCTACCTCAAATAGTTATTGACGTTCTTTATCCACCAAACGGGTCACGATTCTTCTCTCACGTCAACTGCATCCATCCGAGGATGCCATGGTAAGACCGCACCAACCAAAACCCACGAAACCCCCATTTGAAACCTGGAGATTATATTCAATAATATGGAAAGGAGAAACAGGAGAAGATGAACCCAAAAATAACGACAATAAAACATACCTTATATAGAAGATTGATAGATAAAACTTGGTTCTATCAAAATAGTAAGAGGAATGTTTGATTATGAAACTCTTATGGAAAAGAATGAAAGGTTTTACCATCTCATAGTTGAGAAGAATGAGGAAGAATTATGGAGGAATATATCCCATCCCTTGAGAAGATTTAATGGAGCAATGGTTTAAGATACGCTTAATCTCTCATTAAAAGTTGATTGCATTAAACCATGCGGTTTGACCAAGTAAAAACATCCCGAGCCTTTGGAATAATTAATATTGGAGTTATGTCCTTTGAATCGGACTTGGAGTCCTTAAAATGATGCCTTAAATGCATTTTAAATCAAAGAAAAATGCTAAAGGGGAAAACTGTAGGAAGCTGGAAACACTGTTCACGAACACAAAATTTGGCAAAGAAACAACAATGTTCATGAACCTCACCTTTAGACACTGATCATGAACCTCACTATTAAACACTGTTCATGAAGATCACTATTAGACACTATTCCTGAAGCTCACTATTAGACACTATTCATGAAGCTCACCATTAGACAGTGTTCATGAAACTCACTATTAGACACTGTTCATGAAGCTCACCCTTAGACACTATTCATAATGCTCACCATTAGACACTATTCATGAACCTCACCATTAGACATTGTTCATGAAGTTCACCATTAGATACTATTCATTAATATCACCATTAGACATAGTTTATGAAGCTCACTGTTAGACACTGTTCATGATACTCACCGTTAGACACTGTTCATGAAGCTCACCGTTAGACACTGTTCATGAGCCTCATCGTTAGAAGGTCACCGTTCGGGAAACACTATTCAAAAAACTCAAAATTTGGAATAGCAAGGAAAAGGTCGCCATTAGAAGGTCACCATTATGGAAACACTGTTCACAGAACTTAATATTAGTAAAAAGAAAGAAAAGGTCACCGTTAGAAGGTCACCGTTAGGGGAACACTATTCACAGAACTCAAAATTTGGCAATGGAAATAGAGGTTGCCGTTAGAGGATACTTATAGACGTTACTGATAGAGGTTACCGATAGAGGTTAGCGTTATAGGTTACTGTTAGACCTCACTGATAAAACTGCTCACTGATGGAACTGTTCAATGAAATGGAAATTTGGAAAAGGAAAGAGAGGTTATAATTAGAGGTTACCGATAGAACCGTTCACCGATGGAAATATTCACAGAATTTGAAATTTGGAAAAGGAAAGAGAGGTTACCGTTAGAGGTTATCGATAGAATTGTTCACTAATGGAAGTATTCATAGAAGGTTACCATTGAACTGTTCACAACTGTCTACCAGTGAAACTGTTCACTGAACATGAAAATTGGAAAAGTGTTGGGGATAAATCACCTTGACGTCCCAAAACACCTCAAACACCATATTTTCACAAAATAATTGACCAGAGTGGTCTAGGACATTACATCAGATACCTCTCAAAACATTCTCATCCCCGAGAATTCAAAACCCACCTAAAGTGAAAATGAAAGGGGTTCGAACAACCACACTTCGAGATACCTCTCAAAAGATAGCAAACCACAAAAGAATCAAAAGGAATCCATCTCATAAACATGAAAGGTTCATAACCACATAAGCTACATTGGTACATGAAAAGAGTTAAACATTAAACAACTCTAGGTACTGAGCACATATCTGTGACTCACGTTCCCAGGTACTCTCCTCCATGAAACCATGTCACCACAAGACACGAACCAAGGGGATAGAATGCCCAAACAATAGCATCTCCTTGCAGTCTTGGATATCCACAGGTTGCTCCTCAAAGGTTGCATCATCATCAACATCAACCTCTCCCCAATCGATGATGTGAAAGTCATTATGGAGATAACAATGGATTTGTGATACAAGGAAAACATCATGTATTTGACTCTTTTGTGGGGGAAGTGCTACTCGATATTCCACAACACCAACATGAGCTAACGCCTCGAAAGGCCCAACAAAGAGGGGAGAAGGCTTACTCCCATGACCAAACCTTCACTGACCATGATGGGGAGTCACCTTCAAGAACACATGATCCCCAACATCAAACTCTAAGGGCCTCCTCATTTGATCTGCATATGATTTCTTATGATCATTCACTGCCTTCATCCTCTCACGAATCACTTAAACCATCTATGTTGTATTTTGCACTAGTTTCGGTCCGAAAATTACTGACTCTCTGACCCTCGTCTAGCACAATGGAGAATGGAAAGGTCGGACATACAAGTCTTCAAACGGTGCCATACCGATGGTGGAGTGAAAAATATTATTGTAAGAGAACTCTACCAAGGGTAATTGTTTCATCCACGAACCTCCGAAATCAAGAACACAATAGTGTAACATGTATTCAAGAGTCTGGATGGTTCGCTTTGTCTGACCGTCTGTTTGAGGATGAAAAGCAGTGCAAAGGAGTAGTTGAGAACCAAAAGCATGTTGGAGACCTCTCCACACCCTGGAGGTAGAAAGAGGATCTCGATCAGAAATTATCATCCTCTGGACTCCATGAAGTCTCACCACCTCCTCTAGATAATGTCTCGATAATACATCCACTGATCTAGACTCCTTGATCGCTATGAAGTGGGATGATTTTGTTAAACAGTCCACTACTTCCCAAATAGAATCATGTCCTCCTAGAGCTCGAGGTAAACCATTAACAAATTTCATTGAGATGTCCTCCAACTTCAAATAAGGTATCTTTAATGGCTAGAGAAGACCACCAGGAACACAGTGTTCAACCTTAACCTTCTGGAATACCAAACATCAAGACACAAACTCCGCACCTGCACGCTTCTGCCCCGGCAACCAAAATTGGCTCCTTAAGGCTCTGTACATCATTGTCACACCAAGATGCACTGCTAAAGGTGAACTGTGGAACTCTCTGAGAACTGTCTCGTACATCGTCAAAGGAACAAAAAGCCTTCCATGATACAACACTCGGTGTTGTTAATCCTCAGTCCAACCATCAGGGGCCTCACCGCAAACTAATCAGTCTCTCCAAACCTCCACCTCAAGATCCCCCAACTGGGAATCTTCCACCATCAGAATTATCGATGAAAATACTGTCATCTGAAAAAAGACAACCTCTACCCCCAACTTCTCCCATATCAAGATGTAATGCCGACACCTCTTCCATTACTATCCAAGAATCACTGGATTCACAAACAGCATCACTACGTGACTTTCGACTCAGCACATCAGCTACAAAATTTCCCTTCCCGGATGTATATGATATATCAAAGTCATATTCATATAAAAACACCATCCACCAACGATGTTGTAAGTTTATGTCCCACTGGGAGAAAACATAACACAAACTCTTATGATCGGTGAAAACCACATAGAGTTCACAAATGAGGTAATGTCTCCACAACTTTATAGAAAAAACCACAGCTGCAAACCAAAGATAATGAGTGGTATAGTTACATTCATGGGGACTTAACTACTGAGACCCATAAGAAACAACTGACCTCTACTGTATGAGAACATAGCCTAACCCTAGATACGAAGCATTGCAGAAAACATAAAAAAAAACTCCCTCAGCTGGAAGACAATGAACTGGAGATCTTACTAACTTCTCTTTTAGATACTAGAAAGCTGCCTGAAACTAATCAGTCCATATGAATGCCTGATCCTTCTTGTTTAAATCTATCAGAGTAGCCACAAATCATGAGAAATTGGTTATGAACCTCATGTCGTAGCCTATGAGACCAAGGAAACTTCGCACCTCTGACACTGTCTTGGGGGATTCCCAAGACACAAATTCTTCTATCTTTGATGAATCCACAACTAAAACCTAATAGGACACAATATTCCCCAATAAACAGACTTCTCGATCCCAAAACTCACACATTGAAAACTTCCCAAAAAGCTGATGTTGATGAAGAACTCCCAAAACATCTTGTAGATGCTCTGGATACTCCTCCTCGGATGTGGATTACACTAGGATTTCGTCAATGAAAACTACCAAAAAATTGTCCAGGAACTCACGAAACACAACATTCATGAATCCCATGAATATAGCTAGAGAATGTTTCATGCCAAATGACATTACAATGAACTCAAAATTCCCATGACGACAATGGAAAGTAGTCTTCGAGATATCCTCATCCTTCACACGAATATGATAATATCCCAACCAGAAGTCGATCTTTGAGAAACAACTTGCACCCTTAAGTAGATCTAATAAATCATCAATCCGTGCAAGAGGATAACAAATCATTATTGTCACTTTGTTTAAGTGGCAATAATCGACACAAAACCACAAACTACTGTTAGCCTTCTTCATGAACAAAACTGGTGCACCCCACGGTGACACACTTGGATGAACAAAAACACACTATAACAGACCATCAAGATTTATACGTAGCTCTCTTAACTCAGAAGGGGCCATTCTATATGGAGACATAGAGATAGGAGATTCTTCTGGTTGTAGCTCAATCCCAAACTCGATCTCTCGTCGAGAGGGTAATGCTGCAACCTCTTCTGAAAAGACATCAAGGTACTATTCTATGACCCTAGGAAACGCCAACTACTGAACCTATGAAGAACTCAGCATCATCTCAGCCATCATGGATGGATGGAATGCGCCTATTACCCCTATGATGATCTCTTTTTCCAACAAACACCACTGTCTCTCCATCCACACCAATGAAAATGACCTTCTTCCTGAATCAATCCGTGATAGTATTCACCGAATACAACCAATCCATGCCAAGGATGACATCATATGGTTGTATTCGTAATCATAGAAAATCCCCCGAAGAGCAGTGTTTCCCCAAAAATAGCTCAAAATCTCTACATACGTCAAACAAGTCAGCTCGACCTCCTACTGCCATAGTCAACGTCAAGGGCACTGGAAGCCTCTCTACCTCAAGTCCCAAAGCGTGGACAAAGGTAGGTGATATGAAAAAGTGTGTCTCTCCTGAATCAAACAAGGAATACACCATGGTAGAAAATAAGAAATGGGTACCTTGAACGACGTTTGGCTCGCCTGGACCTGGCAACACTAGAGCATGTAGGTGACCATGACCTCCTCCACGGCCTCTCTGACCCTGATGACGACCACCACCACAACCGCACTCTACTCTCAGGGGATGGGGAGCGTCATGGGGACATCCTATTCCTACCCCATCTACCCTCTACTGATTTAAAGCTAGCGCAACCTATTTCTGCTGCCTCGACTAGAACTGCCGCAATGGAGTAACCTGGAGCATAGCACCTGGTGCTCGATGACAGCTCTGAAAATTCAGGCACTCCCGCTACTGATAACCACGACCACCATAAGAAAAAAATCACATGATCCATTATCATAGGCCGGAGAGGTTCTACCTCTGAAAGAACGAGATGTGAAGGGCTGGGACCTACCCCCGACAGAACAGAAACTCTTATGCCCTGAAAACCGGGAACCCCGGACCATAGATCTGCTTCGTGAGGAATCATGAAGATTCCAATCTTTTGATGATTTGGTCTTGGACAAAGTCTTCTTGACAACCTCTTCTCTCTCCAGCACCTCAAGATATGTTTTTATCATAAATGGGGTGACCTGGCGCTGGATCTCTGGATGTAAAGCCTCCTCAAAATGCCTCGCCATGGCCTCCTCATCTGGTAACAGGTCTGAAAAATATTGTAAAGGGTTCTTGAAATAGATTCCAAACTCTCAAACACTGGAGCTCCCATATCGAAGGGTAAGAAGCTCCTGGTGACTAGATGCCTTCGTAGTCAAAGAAAGAAACAGGACTCCAAACCGGTCACAGAACTCCTCCCATGAGATCGATGACTCCTCACGATCCCTGAGGAACAAGAACCACCATTGCCTCACTGCTCCACGTAGCATCGTCACAACCAAGGACACCCAATACTCCTTCCGAACATGGATCGAACTGAAGCCTATCTCAACATCCTCCAACTAGTCTTCCATGACTGAATCTAAAACGAAGCCCTCATACTTCTGCAGACTCTGGCATTGAAACTCTCAGTGTGTCTTCCTCCAAGTGTCTTTGTGATCAACATCTACCCTACGGTGATCTTCTAGAACAACCTTCTGGACATTTTCTATGCAAACCTAACGAGGACGTTGACCTTGAGCCATACCTATATAATAAATAATTGTATGAGCTCCTAAACCTGGAATATGTAAGACAAAACATTAATTAATTAATTGTTTTCTTTTATTCATTTTAGGTTAACCTAACCCAAGTTCTACCCATTAAAACACACGTACAAAGAAGAATGGAGCATGATCTTTTCCTAGGCCTCTACCTTGTTACGTGTATCACCTTGTTTAGTAGCCAATGTAAACTTAAAGGTCTGTACATCAGATCATAGGGGGACCTAAATGCCTATGTGTCATCCAGTGTCCTGTGTTTACATCACTTGCTAAAATTTAATGAAACTGTTTCCCTACCTACCCATGCAACCTCACATGTGCCTAACTCCAAACTCCATCCTATCCCTCAACCAGAACTCTGATACAACTCTGTCATGACCCCCTCCCCACGAAGTGTACCCCTCCTGGGCCAACAATATGATAAGGGAGATAATGACCCCTGATTCCCGCCTCCAGTCGGCCCCGAGTTGGCAACTAGCACTAAGAGTATAGTAATCACACAAATGGAAGGCATTACCCTCTAAGAGAACACATGCAGAAGTGAGAGATAAGATATACACCAACCAAATCCATATCAGAACTGAAATATAAAAGAAAGCCCAAGTGCACATATGTACTGTAATGAAAATGTACTACAACTAGAAGGGGAAAACCGCAAGTACCCAAAATAAAGTAAAAAAACAGCAACCACAAGCCCGAACAGATCCTGCAACCACAAGCTACTAGTAACCAGCATGATCTCCAACCTGCTCCAAGTCACCTGAAAAATAGTTTATATATAAATAGGGTGAGTATAATAGTATACTCAGTAGGATCCTCCTCGAAGTCCCTCATGAAAAAGTAAAGAAAGTATGCTAAAGCACAGTGAATAACAAGTGAAACTAACTCATCACCTAAACAGATATACTAAGTTCCCAACCTCACCATTGATACTCTCACCAAGTAACACATACAAGAATATATCATATAATTAATAATATCAAGGGTACCCCGCTACAACTTCCCCACTAGTTTTCTTCTTTTCCCCAAAGTTGTACGTCTTGAGAATCTCTCTCTAAAAAGGCTTTCCCGCATACACCTGGGCGAAGCACCACAATATGTACCTCATGCAACAAAACCACCATGTTCATGCAAGAATGTAACCAGCTAGTTTCCAGGATCCACCACAACTCGCATAACTTGTCTCATACATCAGGTATTATACCTCAAGCCATTACAGCCCATATACCGAGTAAGGATCCTGAAGCCATCACAACCTATACATGTTACACCTATTGTAGTTAATAGGATACTATATCCATAATATATCTGTGTGAATAACCACAATCCATTACAACCCTCTACACACATATATGGGGAAAACTAACCGCTATGCCTACCAGCACAAGTATCTACCAATAGAAGAGAGTGGGGGCCAAAGGAGGTATTTAGCCATTCATCCTCCCACTAGAATGTTTGGGAAAACACCCCCCAGGTCCCAAAATCCACTGGGTGTCATTTTTCCTTACTGATAGGGTAGAGTTGCATATAAAAACACAAAAAGTATAGAATATACTAAATCTTGAAACCATGCTATGGGCATAACGTAGTCTTAGACTCAACTGCAGTTAAAGTCTCTTGGACTCTGAGCTTCCACTTCTAAGACTAGGTATCCTATAAACACACAACCATTTAGAGTGCTTTAAAAAAATTATTTCATTACCTTTTTACCAGTTTCACTTTACATTAATTAATGCTTTAAAAATTAATTAACCATGAAAATTTCAACATTAAATTTCTTTATTATCTCACCCAAATTCCACAATCCTTTTAAAATTACAACCTCATCATTATGTTCTAGAAAACTCCAACCCCATGGTAAACACCATTTACTCAATTCTTCATTATAGAATTACTTTCCCACATTCCCAAGCATTATAGGAAAACATTCTATGCTACTAATCACAAGGAGGCTCAACACAGTGAGTAGATGTACTACACGTCAAGTCTTTTCTGCCTATAGAATGAGTGTAGACCAATCCTCCCTTGAGATGCTAGTCACAGAAAGCACATGGCATACCCCACACGTCTTCGCCTCTTTCAGAAGAAGGGTAAGCAAGACCAACTACCTTGAGTATTGGGGAAAAGTAAAGTGAATAATCAACCAATAAGGATCAGAAAGCATTCAACCATCACATACATCCCATTCCATCATCCCTCGTGTACTCCCCAACAACCACATGCATAAACCGATGCGTCTCTCCACTCTAGGCATCATCTGCTGCCACAACCAAATGTCTCCATGCCCCTACATATCACAACAGCCATCCAGGCTCACATCACAATACAAGTAGTAGGAAAAAAACATCACATAAATTGGGATATTGGACCTTTGATAATCAAGAGGGAAACTCAGAACCCTTCAAGTAATTATCAAATAACCAGATATTTAATCCATCTTGAATTAACAGATTTACTACTCATAGGTTCCAAAATTTGGGAAACATAATCAGTAAGCTATCACAAATAATTAAAAATGCTTACTGCACCAATTTGATTAATTTAAAAATATAACAAGAAGAACCAGATTAATTTAAATTTCTCTTTATCCATAGCCAATAGTTATCAATTAATTCTAGTTTATGTTCTTTAATAATTTTCATCATGAAGAAACAACTAAACGAAGAAAATACGGATATCACACTGTCTAGAAAACAAGGGGAAGTAACATATGACCGATATCAATTTATTTATCCTTTTTAAATATTTATTATGTCAATTCCATTATGGTACATCGAGATAAAACATACTAACAATACAGTTGCACATAAAAGAAAATAGAAACAACGAATCCCCTACCTCAAACAGTTTTTGACGTTCATTATCCACCCAATGATTCACGATTCTACTCTCGTGTCAACTGCATCCACCTGAGGATTCCATGGTATGACTGCACCGACCAAAACCCAATAAAAACCAATTAGAAACATGGATATCACATGCTATAATATGGAAAGGTGAAATCGGAGAAGATGAACTCAAAAAAGAACGATGATAAAACATACCTTATATAGAAGATTGATCGATACAGATTGGTTACATCAAAATAAAGCAGAACCAATACAAGGAGTAATTTTTGATAATGAAACTTATATGGAATAGAAAGAAAGGTTTTAGAATCTCATAGCTGAGAAGAACGAGGAATAATTTGTGAGGAAGATATCCCGTCTCTTTAGAAGATTTAATGGAGTTACGGTTTAAGATACGATTAATTTCCCATTAAAAGAAGATCACATTAAACCATGTAGTTTGACCAAGTAATAACATTATGAGCCTTAGGAATAATTAATATAGGATTTATGGTCTTTGAATCAGCCTTAGAGTCTGTAAAACAAGGCCTTAAATTCATTTTACATCAAAAGAAAATGCTAAAGGGGCGAAACTGTAGGAAGCTGGAAACACTGTTCACGAACTCAAAATTTGGCAAAGGAAAAACACTATTCATGAACCTCACCATTAGACACTATTCATGAACATCACCGTTTGACACTGTTTATGAAGCTCACCATTAGACACTGTTCATGAATCTCACCGTTAGACACTGTTCATGAATCTCACTATTAGACACTGTTTATGAAGCTCAGTGTTAGACACTGTTCATCAACCTCACCGTTAGACATTGTTCATGAAGCTCACCATTAGACACTATTCATGATGCTCACTATTATACACTATTCATAAAGCTCACCGTTAGACACTGTTCATCAAGCTCACCGTTAGAAACTGTTCATGAAGCTCACTATTAGACATTGTTCATGAACCTCACTGTTAGAAGGTCACCATTCTGGAAACACTGTTCACAGAACTAAAAATTTGGAAGAGTAAAGAAAATTCCATCATTAGAAGGTCACCGTTATGGAAAAAGATTTCATAGAACTCAATATTTGGAAAAAGAAAGAAACGACCACCATTAGAAGGCCACCGTTATGGAAACACTATTCACAGAACTCAAAATTTGCAAAGAAAATAGAGGTTACCATTAGAGGTCACCAATAGAGGATAACGATAGAGGTTATCATTAGAGGTTACTATTAGGCCACACCGATAAAACTGTTCACCAATGGAACTGTTCAAAGAAATGGAAATTTGGAGAAGGAAAGAGATGTTACCGTTAGAGGTTACCGATAGAACTGGTCACCGATGGAACTGTTCACATAATTAGAAATTTGGAAATGGAAAGAGAGGTTACTATTAGAGGTTACCTATAGAACAATTCACTGATGGAACTATTCATAGAAGGTTACCATTGCACTGTTCACAACTGCTTACCGTTGAAACTGTTCACCGAACTGGAAAATTGTAAAGGTGTTGGGTATAAGTCACCTTGACCTCCCGAAAAACCTCAAATGCCATATTTTCACAAAGGAATGGACCGGAGAGGTCTAGGCCATTACAACTATCTTACCTTCCACACTCAACACAAAGAGCATTCATCAAGATTTCTTCCTCTCTTATGAAGAATTCTATTATGATCAATCGTGAACAGCACAAGTGATCAGAATTAGTCGTGCTAGAACATACTAATTTTATGATAGAATTTCAAGAAAGTGGTTTACATTTTGTTTACCAATAGATTGAATCTACACATTTATTCTTCATCACAATGATGGTGCAATTATATCTATTCCATCGAATCATTAATTTATAGTGAATTATGAATTGAGGTAATTCTATATAATATAAAATAATTAAATGTAAATTACATGTAAAGGACCCCCACCATTGGTTTCATAATTTTATTCAAAAGAAAATAATATACTATTTTCATTGGAAATTATTTCTTATCATGTGAAGAAATGATTAAATGTGACTTATGACTCAAGGAAAAGTTGTTCATACCATCAATGGGTTCCTCCACTATTCCAAAAACCAATAGGTAGTATGAGAGGGGTATCATTTATAATTTTTAATTATATGTCATTTATTTTTTGATTCCATGTGTATTAATTTTCTTTAATTAAAATAGTTTTTTTTTACTATTTGACATCACCATCACTTAACTTTATTTGATATCAATAGAATAAAAAGAAATCAATTGATAATGAAATATGAATAATAATCAGATGGAAACCATCTGGAGGAGCCATAGGTTCTTCTAGAAAAAAAATTAGGATATAAGATATTTACGTTTATTATAAATGTTTTGTAATTTTTTATTGGGTATGTATGTTTCTATAGAAAGATAAATTTGAAAAAATTCATATATATGATATGAATAAATCATATCAACATGTACATATGGATCGACTTATACATGGAATAATTAACTACACATCATATAACCTCGGTACGTGACGTGTAGTCGTCATTATCTCATGACCGAGTGAATGGGTTCTCCTAATCATGTTGTGTCTCAAATACATGACACGAGGGATGATATTTCAGGAATTACGATGTGGCATACCATTAATTCTATGTACATACCATATACCTCAAAAATTTCCATGGTAGGTAACACACCCATACCCAAGGTGTTTTTTTTTTGGAAAAAGGCAGATCATAATTACACACCATATAAGATGTTACATGCCTTATATTCTTATTCATAAAGTCTTTTCAAATTTTTTGTAATGAAGGATTAAATATGTAATTAAATTAATTGATTATGTGTTCCATGTGCCATTCATTCGATAGTACACACCATTTAAAAATATTAACAACTATAAAATAAATTAATTTATATGTTAACTTTTTATGAACACGCGGGGTTTCCTCAAAGTACACATGTTAACCATATTAAATTTAAATGATTTAAATTTTGTTAAAATTTTAGATGATTTTTAACGATGTTTGGATGGAATTAAGATAAATTTTAGTAAATGAGTTAATTCATGATGAATTATCTTAATTTAAGAAAAAATAAAATTAATTGATAAACTTGATTTCCAATTTATGATCATTGATTGATGTGTGGATAATCGAGAGATAATAATATATATTTTATGTTATTGGTTCCATCTCATTTTTTATTTTTATGACTATTATTCATGGCTTATATGTCACCCCCTCCTTATCATGTATGGGCCTACATTCCCATGTTTTTTTATGTAACCCCCTTTATCCAAGTCCATTGGATCCACTCACATGTGTGTGAGTAAAATATTATGTAAGGATGGAGTTATCTGGTTAGTGGAGGTAGTCTAAGTTAAAGAGTTGAGGTGAAACCAATCAAGGTGATAAAAATGAACTATAAGTGGAATGCTGCAACATGATGCAAGATATGGTTTAGGGTGTTTTTCTTAGGGTTGAGGGTTAGTTTATCATCCTACAGATAAAAATAACACTACAAAAATATCATTATCATTACACTTATGTTTTTATTTATTTCACTTTCATAATTAATTATTTTTGTGTATGTATAAAAATCATCGAATAAATGAATTAACAAGCCTGAAATATGGAATAAAATATAATAAGATTAATGATCAATGTTTTATTTTATATGGTTAATATCGCAAGTAAAATAAACTTAATATTAATGTGAATGTTAAAATGTTAAAACGAGATTTATGAATAAGGATAAAACCCCTAAAATAAAATATTATGTCAATATAGTCTTCCAATACATATGTTGGAAACAACCACATAGTTAAAATTTCATGAATAAACTAGGTTGAGGTGTAATGAATTATCATGGAACTTTTAACTTGATGTTTTTGGTTGAATTAACATAGTTTAAATTAAGGGTTGACTTATCAAGGACCCAATGTAACCAAGAGTATATGATTGAGGAAATATTTAAATAGATTTTTGGATTGTGGAGTCCACTCAAAAGATCCAGGAAATATGAGTTAATGCTGCAGGAATATTACACCAACCTAAAACCCTTGAAATAGATTTTAAAGCCCATTTTTTGTGTTATGATAATGAAATATGGATTGTTTACAGTATAATATATATATATATAATGATATCATATAATTGGTGGTGATGGATATTGGGTTTTGAAAAATAGTGGGTGATTAAGGGAATTTAATTAATGTAGTTTTTTTAATATATTTTTATAATATAAAAACATACTAATTATTGTCTATTAATTTATATAAATGGAAAGTGAACCCCATTTTAAAATATTAATTTTATCCACATTTGAAAAGAATAACCATATCACTGATTAAAATTTCCATAAATGGTATCAGAGCTTGTGAGGTATACTACACCATGAATGAAAATTGTATCTGATAGAAGCCCCTCATATCGAGTCACTTTCCCATGAGGCTAGTGAGAATGAAGTATCCCTCAATATAATTAATATGGGAGACAGAATGAATTTACAATGTTTTATGTTATCCACCACGTCTAATGAGATTCCAAAGAAGATGTGGATATTAATATGTATAACTTTTTTGTTCACCTTTGGAGTCTCTATCAAGAGAATTTTATTTCAGAGAGATATAATATATCTAAAGAACTATTATTGTGAATTATTATAGATTTGATGACAGTAAGGATTCATATAGTTAAAAAGATTGTCTATATAGAATACAAAAAAATATTGGATTTCAACATCACTGATAAGATGCACATAGATATCATTCTATCCTCATTTCTCTACTGAGGGATATGGAATGGTGTAGGTTCTATACCAGTTAAAGATAGTCAAATAACCCTTAGAGGGATGGAATCTAGCCATACCTAAGGTCAGTAGTAAATAATTTAGTCATGAAAATATCTCCCCATCCATAGACAACAATTTGAAAATACTAACAACTAAGATGTGTTATTCAATGTGCATGAAAATTAAAATTCTTCTCATTATACCACATGCTCCAAGATACGGTCCACTATAACATGAAATGAGGACTTGGGATAGTCATTGGATCTTCCTTATCTACCTCTTAGTAGTGTTTGTACTAGTTCATGTCCCAATATTGACTCTCACCCATCTTCTCAGATATATTTCCCATATTCACCCATTTCCAAAACTAGGTAATCCATCCTAAAATGATGTATTGTATAATATTGAAATCCTAGGGCCATGGATCAATGATTATAATGGACTTATTTTAAAATTATTTCAAATTTAATCATACTACTCTATTATAAGTGTTGGAATCTAAAAAAGGACTCTAAAATTTGTGGCAGCGCCCAAAAGATTGGGCTTCAGATCATCATAAATAGGGATCTGATTAACCATCACATATGGATGTTCTATAATAAGTCCATTTTAGTGGAAAAGGTGGATATCTCTAACCCAAAAAACATCTATTATCTGCGACGAAAGTAATTATTAATTAATCACATTTATATATGAAGAGTGTGATGAATAAGAAAGGGATATGTTATAGTCAAATCTGAATCCATGTGCTTTGGGGGATATAGATTGGCCTTTGGGAGGAGATTTTAACACTATAATCAATGTGTAAGATATGACTGTTTATGGGGATTTTTCATAGATGTAATGTAAAGACATCATCGTCTTTGTGGAAATGAGTGGGATATTGGATTTGGGATATTGGAAAAATACACCAGGTTAAATATCTCTAAGATTTCCCATTGAACTTTGTACCAATTAGACTACTAATTATCATAATTATATGAAATATCTAGTTTTCCGGATACCTTGGTGAAATATATGGTGTGTTATATCTTGAACCACTCTTTGTTTCTAATTAATTTGACATAAAGGGGATTGGAAAATGTTCATTTATTAATTTCCAATTGCTGGACTTCTAAACCTAATTATAATTTTGTGATGAGTATAACCTAGAAAAAACTAGTTCAAGGGTATACATGTATCATATTTTCTAAAGAGATAATACATATGAAGGTGTATCCCCAATAATGGAATGGAAATAAACCCTCTTTTACAAGTGATCTGGATGGTATCAAGAATCACATTGATCAGAGAGAAGCCTCTTTAGAAAATGAATGGGATGATGATATTTTTATTAACCTCATTAGTAAAAAGTGACAATTTTTTAATTTAATCTTTAAAATGATATATTTGAAAATGAAACATCAAAATATATATGTATAAATTAGGGATAAAAAAACGAAATGTTTTTTTGGCATGTCTCTAAGAAAGGAGGTGGGGAACCATCCTTGGATATAATCATGTTTGATGGATTTGTTTAAATGAGTTATAGGTGGTGGAAGGTATGAATGAGGAATTTTTCCAATCATTACAAGGTGATGCTAATACGTTTATATAGAGAAGGTAACCAAGAGGGAAAATATACCTATTTGAGAGCAATACTTTAGTGGTTTCATATTCTATAAATGATTTTTTTAAAGAATAGCATAGATGAGGATGAAATATGGGATATTTCCATCTCTTTTAATCATAATTGTTCCCCTGGGCCAGACAAAATTTTAGCCTCATTTAATGTTTCCTCCTAGGTACTCATAAAGAAAGATCTCATTTTTTAAATACATTACTATTTTCTTAGGGGATATCTACCTTAGGTGGTGTGTGAAACAACTCTCATTATTATTCTCAAGTTGAAGGATGTAACCTTGATTAATTAGTTATGGAGGATTAGAATCTGAAATATATCTTATAAGATTTTATCCAGTGTCCTCAATGAGAATTTGGGGAACTATCTCCATGAATGGGTGTCTGTTGAACAATATAGCTTCTTTAAAGAAAGTTCCCCACAATAGTTGTTATTACATGCACAAGACATGATAGATACACTAAATATAAAGACCCTTGGATCCAAATTTCTTATAAATATTTTCATGGAAAAATATTATGATAGGCTATAATTCAGATTAATCATCATATTTATGGGCTACATGGGATTATCCCAAGGGTTAAGGGACCTATTTTTTAGATGATTTAGATCCTCATGGATATCAGTGTCCATGATGGTGAAAATATGTGGCCTTTTCAAATCAGTCTGTGGGCTTAGAAAAGGGGAATAAATATTACATAGTATGTTCATACTGATCCAAGATTCACTTATTAGATTCAAGGAAAAGAACAAACCAAATAGAATAATTCCTTCTTATAAGTGCACGAATCACTTTAATGGTATGCCCAACCTTATAGTCGTGGATGAATTGATTTTCATCAATATTGGAGGGTATAGATCCATAAGGGGCCTGAAGAGAATGCTTGATGAATATTGTACCTCAAGTGGGGACAAAATTAATTGGGGTAAGAGTAGAAATTTTACTCTGAGACTATGTTCAAAAAGTTGGGTGGAAAAGAATTGATGAATTTTTTGAATTTAAGATATGTTAGTTTCACATAGTGTACCTAGGTGCTACAGTTTTTTAGAGAGAATACAGATTTCCCCTATGAGTTATGTGGTCCTGGATTTTTATATGAGATATTAATATTTTTTTCATTTTAAACTCTTGTTTACTACCTAATGTGAATACCCTTTGAGGTCATGGGGGTATAGGAGTGTATGAAGATTGTTCAAAGCCCAAAACCAATATTTTTGGAAAAAATAGTTGGTCACATGGTTGGTAGAAACCATGAAGGAAAAGCTGCACTATCTGATTAACCATGGGAGGCCTAGATAAAGGGAAAGTGGATAAAAATCTATTTGGAAAATAATGTAGATGGAGGTAAACGCCCATGTATAATCACCTGTAGTTTTTTACAATTTACTGAGACATAGTTTGTGTATTGTTAGGAAAATGGTTTGATAAAATCATTAATGATCCCACTCATTAGAATAATGGTTGAATGGTTGTCACAAGGATTGAAAAAACTTATAGAAAGACCATACAGACCATGTAATTTTGGGGAAATTACTATTTTCCATTAGTTATGGTTTAAACCTAAAAACCTATTCCAATTTATGTTTCTTGTGGATAGAACCTATGGGAGAGATCATCCTCGAGACAAATTCTAGTATTTTCCACGGATTCCCTATCCAAGATCAGAATCAAGAATCATTAGTCTCATTGGATTCAGAATAATGAGTTCTCAATTCCTTATTTTTACATTCTTCATTTAAATTTGGATCGATGAAGTTATTTAGGTGAAATATAATATGCCCTATTTTTATGGATTTCATTAGTTCTTCATTTTTTCCCAATCTAAGAAAGATCAGGAGCTGATACATGAGGTGAAGTCTACTACGGACCTACGGTAGGTTTTCTATAGTAATCCCTAGTGGTTTGGTGATTTATAGAGCTAGATTCCATTTTTATTCCAAGAAAACTATCCCATTCATGCCCAAATATTAATTGAATAATTGAATTAAATAAAATGGATAATTTTAGGGATGGCCTTTAGTTACCTTGAGTCTTCTTGGAGTTTTTCCCCAACCAAGACCATCCATGGGCCATTCCAAGTAATGTTTTTTTACTTATTCCTTTGATAAATTACACATGGGGTGAGTTAGTGCTTTCATAGATAGAGGAATAAATATTATAAATGATTTAAATTTATTTTATTAATTAGGATAATGTTTTCCTCCTAGTCATGGTAATGATTTTGATTAAATGGTTATATATATTTTTTATATGGGTGGGTAAAGATGTTGTTTGTATTTGAATGTGAATTTTTATATGAGTGGGTACACTCATGGAATTTTTTACTTGTGAATAGATTAATTGAGTGAGATTTGAATTGAAATGGTTGTGGATTTTTTGGTTAGAAAACCTTGGACCCTAATTCAATTTAAACGACTAGGGAGTATCATCATGTATCTAGTTTTATGGTATAAGATTCCTTGGACCTATAGGATCATTGTATTTGAATCTGTATTAATCCAAGGGAATTTATACCCCTTGGATCCAGCATGATAGAATCACATTGGGAATGATCTATTGACATGATCCTTAAACTCCACCACTGCCATTTCTGAGTTTCCTTCAAGATACTTCTATGACACGATGAGGACGACTTTTTCTTCTGTACCATAAATATGACACTTCAAGGTATGGAACAATGTCTATAGAACTAGGTTGGGGTAAATTTGATATGCATGGTTGTATGAAAAGACTGTGGTTGATATTCCATTTCGAAATATATGGATTAGTTATGGTTGTCATGGAATTACAGGTTATATGGAAATGCCATGGGTATTTTGAGATATTGTGTATACGACATGACCATGGTGGTTAATTATTTTTTACTTTACTAATAACTTGTGAAAGGACCTTGACACTTGTTATGTAGGGAGCCTTGTATAGATATATAGTTCCACATGTTTTGTAGTATACATTCCATGGGAACTTTTCTTTTCATACATCTTACCTATGATATATATTACACTTTACTTTAGCTTGTCATAACGAATATCCAAGATTTGTTATAGAACATTAAGTGATAAACTATTGGTATTGAATATAACACCTTGTTCAGGATGTTGTTGTGTACCTAGATAGACTATATGTATGGAGGTATCTATTGGCCCAAATTCCTATAGTTCGATGCTTGAAACTATTCCATGATTAGAAGCATGGGTGAATGAGACTGGGATGAGGATTGTGATGCTATCTGGAGATAGTTATTTTTGATATTTTTGGTATTATAATATATGTATTATACATGATCAATTTATACCTATTTAGGATGATTTCTAGAGACATTACATGTATCACAAACATCTGTACATGATATTACTTCTAGAATTATTAATTTATACCTATTTTGGTTATTTATCACTTTTTAGTTTGTTTTGATGATTTCTTTTCTTATATATTTATATTTATACATTGTTTTCAATACTATAAAAAGGGAATTTTCTCCCCATAACCGAACATAGTCCCTCGCTACTAGTCGGCTGCCTGTGAGGTCTCAGTAGATGCACCTGAGGCCCTGTGTCTAACTGGGCTCATGGAACTGTTGAGTGGCATAGGGGTTAGGGTAGTTACAAAGTAGTATCAAAAGTGATTTTGTTTGGGTTATTGCTTATTGATAAAAGATATTTATATTAATGTATAAGAATTTATTAATGGTATTTAAATAGTCATAGTTAACCCATGTACATGAAAAATCTAAATTTCCTAAGATGAAATTATTGGTTTTTGTATTTTTAATATTATGGTTGATTTGATTCCACCAATGGGTGATGATAATGATTTGTGTTGTTATTTTTGATGTAATGGTGGGTTCTATTTGGTTTTAACAGTATGAGATAGGGGTATTCCATCTCATGCATCAATTTAAGAACAACTAGAAATAATATTTCATGCATT
Organism: Viscum album; assembly: GCA_963277665.1. Lineage (NCBI taxonomy): Eukaryota > Viridiplantae > Streptophyta > Magnoliopsida > Santalales > Viscaceae > Viscum > Viscum album. The sequence goes on from OY728159.1 coordinate 507,607,036, forward strand.
ATGTCATTCCATATTGCGTACATTTCATGTTTTCATGATAATATGATAGGCACCATGATAGTTGTACCTTTTGGTGTGGTAGAAATTTTGTACAGGGAATATAGAAACATGGTTGGTACATAGAGTGAATGTTGCAATATAATCTATGTTTTCTTGGTTAGGCTACAACATGCACCCTATACAGCCAATTATGGCACATTGAGTAATGGGTTAAGAGTTACATGGATGAAAAGAAGTTATGGTGTGGATTAGGTGGATTTCATATTTTGGTTCATGAGTCGTTTGAGCCATTATGGATTAAAATTTGGTAAAACTTTTGGTTCAACCATTTAAAATGGAATTTCAAATGAAAATAAATTCAAATGGAAAATTGAACTGATAAAAATAGAAGTTGAGAGTGACCTAACTTTTGACTAGGCAAGAGGAAGTGTCTCTAGTGACTTTCAATTGATTCCTTTTACCAGTACTTTCTTATAGAGTAGTCTTTGTGGTGTTACCTATTAATATGTAGGTTTTTACCACTAATACGCTTTATTTCTATGATATTTTATATCATTCTTTCTTAAGGAATGTGCTTGGAATTTTATATGAATTCCACCATGATAGACTAAAGTTTTATACCCAAAGGGAGGGGATGACCACACACTAGGGGTGAAGTACCATGAGATACTAGTGGATACTCCTTTAGTGCCAACTGAGGCCCCTATGTTTTTACTAGAAATAGGTGATATGGAGTAGTTCCCTAATGAGATTTTTGACATTATGAAAACTTTTTAGGGAGAACTGCAACCTTCCCTATCAATGGCTAGGCTGACACATGTGTTTCTGCAGTAGGATCCTCCAACATTTTTGAGGGATGGAGGTCCCAGTGCTACTAAGCCCTGGATTTAGACTAATATATTGATATTAGATCATATTGAGACACCTCCTTAAAGGAGAGTGTATCTCATGACATATATGTTTCCATGAGCTGAACAACATTGGTGGGATGTTCTAAACCAAGTTGATGCGCTGTGTGATATGGTTTGGCAGGTTTCAAAACGAGTTTCTATGAATACCTTTTCCTTGAGATTATGAGAGCATATGGGGATAGTGAGTTCATGTTTCTAGAGAATGAAATTATTACATTTATGGATTATTCTAAAAGTTTTACATATATTAATCATTTTTCAATAACATACCTTATTGATGAGGATTTAAGGGAGAGATGTTTTGAGGAAGGTATCTCACATGTAGTTTGATAATAGTTCAACATTTTTAGGAATTTTTTTTTCTGAGACAAAACCCATCCTATAATTATAGAGCTGATCTTGGGATAATACGGGGGGACATTGAAGAGAAACGTAGTCTCTTGACCTAGTTGTTCAATTTTTTTAGGTAGGATGTTCTATTTTGAGGATTCCTCTAAGATGAGTACCAGTAAAGTTGTGAGTACATGTTGCCCAGTTTTATACCATTAGTGTGGATTATGGGACCACATGAAGAGTCAATATTATCATGACCAATTAGATTATTGATCTTGTATCAAGATGGTCCATGTGAATTGTTTCTATAGGACTTTCCCTCTAGTAGTGAGTGGTAAGGGGTCTCTTCCAACACTAGGTCCAGGGGAAGGCCTCACAGCTCTATGTATGTTTGGATTTTTGAGAAGTCTTTATCACTCAAGTATAGGTGGTGGCCATTTCCAAGGCAATGAGACACTAGTTTCACTAAAACAGTAGAGTGGTCTTACTCCGGGCAGTAAGGTTGTGTCGTAGGGACATGGTTTATGTTAGATCAATTCTGTACAACCTTACCCTAAGGATAAAGGCCTCAGAATGTATATGGTGATAGGGATGATCTTAGTATCCTCTACTCTTTTAATCTACTATTTTTTATATAGGTTCATCACATTGTTTTATATCTGTACCTATGATGGATTTCCCTGTATTGTGATACAGTTTTTGAGGGTGTTATGATGATTATCACTCTATTGGGGATCTTAATGGAGGATGTACGTCAGTCCGAGAGATCCCTATTGAGACTGGTAAATGTCACATCATTTGGAAACTTTTTTTCCTTTACATGAAAGGTTTTAACATCATACCTAGGATGGACTAAAAAGTAGGTCATCAAGCCTACCTTGACCGCTATCATCATAGGTTGACTTTCACATCACCAAAAAGAACTGCTTATTCTCACATTGGTGAATGAGATTTCATGGTGAGTTGAGCTAGACCATAGAATCCTGGGTTGGGTGAGATGATATGGTATATTTCTAGTTTCTATCTGGATGATCCGAGAGAACACTTGGAAGGCTTTACTCTAGTGTTCGATCATTTTTTGGAATCCTTCCAAAAAGACATTCTAATTTACCTCCTAAAAGAAAATTGCATTTCTTCATCGACCTAGTGATTGGATACGCACCATTATCAAATCCTTCTTACATGATGGATTTGGAAGAGTTGAAGTATCTCAAGAGGATGGTATATGGTTTTGAGGAAAGGGGGTTTATTCGACCCGATACTTCTCTATGGGGTTCTCTAGTCCTTTTGTGAAAAAGGTGGATGATATCCCTAGGCTATACATGGATTACAAGAAATTTAACCATCTAAATGTTAAGAACCATTATCCTTTTCCACAAATAGATGAAATTCATTATGATCTATGAGGAGCTTATATCTTATCTAAAATTGAATTGAGATCCAGATATCATTAAATGGATGTTTGAGATGCAGGCATAACTCGTACAACATTTTGTAGAAGGTATGGTCTATATGAGTATCTAGTTATGTCATTTGGTCTCATGAATTCACATGTAGTTTTCATGGTACTGATGAACAGAGTTTCCCAACATTATCTTCATTTGTTTGGGGTTTTTTTCATGGATGATAAAAAGGTGTATTCTCAAAATCAACATGACCATGCTAAACCTCTTGAGATATTATTGGATACACTGAAAGAGCATCAATTATTCTCTAATTTCATAAATCTCCACTTTTATATGGATCCAATTCACTTACTAGGTCATATTACATCAACTACAGGAGTATCATTTGACATAGAGAAGCTTAGGGATGTTGTTTCTTATAACAATCCCCTGAACATCATTGACATACATAGTTTCCTCAGGCAAGCAGGATATTACAGTTATTTCATACATGACTTCTAACACTTAGTATTTCCACTCATAGGCATGATTGAGTATGGTGTGGAGTTTGTATGATCAGAAACTTGTGAGATAGCCTTTCAAGAGAATAATGTTACATTGACATCAACACTAGTTATTATTATTCTAGAGTCTGGAAAAATATCCACTATGTATTGTGAATCATGAGGTTTTGGGACAGGGGAATTGTTGATGGGGGTAGAGAGAGTCATGGCATATGGGTCTCAATAATTAATGCCACACTAGAGGAATTATTTTACACATGATCTCATGTTAGTTGTAGTTTTTCACGATTTGTTTTGTTGGATACAATACATACTTGGAGAGAATTTTGTGGTGTTTAAGGACCATAAAATCCTCAACTATATATTTACATAGCATGATCTAAATCTGATGCAGTGAAGAGGGTTGAATACCTAAAATCCTTAAACATAGAGATTGAATATACACCTGTAATGTGTAATGAAGTGGTTGATGCATTGAGTAAAAGGACTCAGATACAAGTAGTCCAATAGGCTTGTAGCGAGTGGAATATTATTTCTTAATTCATTAAGATGTACTTGTAGGTTAAGGGAAGTCATGGGAATAAATTTATTTTACCCTTAGCTATGACCTCTACCCTACTAGATAGATTTTGGATGAGGCAGCTATCAGATTAATTTTTCTAGTCCTATAGGAGAGTGTGGGAGGTGAGGATCAACCTCCTAGTTTTACTGTAGATGAAGATGAGATACTGTACATCCATTGTCACATTTGGGTTCCATTGGACATTTGCAAGGATCTAATGTGGTAGTGTCATTCTGTAGTTTTTGTAGTGCATATTGGGGTCACCAAAATTTACCGTGACTTTCATTTTTAGAACAAGTAGGTGGGGATGAAGAAATAGGTATCTGGTTTTAGTACAAGGCGTTCCACCTATCAGCATGAGAAGATAGAATGTTAATGGCCATTTATAAATTTAAATCAGTTACCTATTCCTAAGAAGAAATGGGATGATGTTGTGACAGATCTCATGTCTAGTTTTTTACGGTTTCTTTAAGGTAGTTATGTTGTTTCAATTATTGTGGAAAATATCTTGATGTTTTTACATTTCATATTTCTTAGGGAATCCATCATTGTTGATGATATTGGGAGGTTGTGTATACATGAGAAATTATGACTTCACAGGGTCCCTTGTTCTATTAATTTTGATTGGGATTCCCAGTTTTATCTCACTTATAGTAGAGTATACATTGGTCCTTCGGAACATAGTTGATTCTAAGAACAACATACCACCCTCAGTCTGATGAAAAGATATATCGTATGATAAATGTGCATGAGGAAATGTTGTGATCATGTATTATATATTTTTGGGGCCCTTGGGAGAGGCGCATACCCCTTGTTTATTTTTCCTACAATAATATATCTCAGGATACTATATAGATGGAACAATATGATGATTTGTATGGTATTCCATGATGATGTATCTTATAATAGTAAGAGGTGGGTGGGACAACTTTACTAGGACCACATCTCGTGTAGGATAATTCTGAGTTGGTCTAGTTGATCTAGAAGAAAAAAAAACACTACAAAGTCTTGATAGAAATTTTATTACCATCATCAGATATGTCTTCTATAGTTCATGGTCAAGGATTAGGTCTTTTAATATATCTCACTAAAGCTGGGAATCAGGTGTATCTGGAGACAAGGTATGGTTTCACCATGATATGTCAGCCTGTTTTAGATTCAAGAGAGAGTTAGGATAATAGACTATCAAATATAGTGATCTCAAAAGGTATTCATCCATGAACAACGTCCTCTATGTATCTCATCTTAACCACTATCAATCAGACCCATATCAAGTTATACAGTTTGAGGAGGTGCAGTTATTGGAAGATGCTTCGTTTGAGGATAATTCGATTCATATCATTCATTGGATCATGATGGTTCTCTTATACAAGCCAATTCCTCTAGTACGAGTGATATGGGTGAATGGATGTTTATAGGATGAGACTTGGGAGTGGGAGGATAGGGTATGTGTTTAGTGGATGGAGTTATTCTATGCTGATTCTGGCCACCCTTGAGAGGGAAATTTAGGAAAGAATTGTATTAAGGGGGGATGATTGTATGATATTGGGTTTCTATAAGAGGTTAGAATTATTTTGTTTTCATTTTAAATATTTTTTATGGCCTAATGTAAATACCCCTTTATTTCAAAGGATATTTGGGGTGTTTGGGATCTGTTCGGATCCCAGAAACATGGTTTTTGGGAATTCAAGTGGGCCTCACATTTTGTAGAAACCATGCTGGATAGGTCGCACGGTATGACTAACCATCTGAAGCCTAGAAATAGGTAAAGAGGATCCTGAACGGTTTGAAAAACCATGAAGATGGGGGTTCACACCCACACTGGAGAACCTATAGTTTGTCATAGTGGGTTGAGACATGGTTTTTCCATGGTTAGGAAAACTATGTGAGTAAACCATGTGAGGTACCCCTTCTTATAATAGTGGGAGCGTGGTTGGCACACAATTCATCCAATGTTGTTGCGAAACCATACAACCAACATATTTTTGGGGAAATTTACAATTTCCCTAACTTAATGATTATAACTAAAACCCTCTACCCATTTTATTTCTAGAGGATATAACCTACCTGAGAGCCCCTCCTTGATCAAAATTATAGGATTTTCCAACAATTGTCTATTCGAGCTCAGAATCATGTGTCACAGTCTCATTGGATTCTTGAAGGTGAGTACTCAATCCATTTTGGGCCATTGTTTTTTTTAAAATTTGTATTAACAATGCTATTTCGGTGAAAGATAATATTCTATATTATCAAGGTTTTCTTCCTTTATTAATTTTCTCATTATCTAAATGAAATTAGGAGTTGATGTTGGATGGGAAATCTACTATGGACATAAGGAAGGTGGTCTATACTTTTCCCTATTGGTTTTATGATTTATAGAGCCAGTTTCCATTTTTCTACACATTGGCCTTTCTGGAGTGGCCATGAAAATTATTTTAATAATTGAATTAAATTAAATGGAACATGTTAGGGATTCCCTTTAGTTCATATATGACATTTTGGAGGTTGTTTCCCTAACCATGTCCACCCATGGGGTGTTCCAAGTGAACTGTCTTGTATATTCCTTTGATAAACAACCAAGTGGTGAGTTTGTGATTTCCTAGTTAGAGGGTGCCTTGTTATAAATGATTTGATTTGATTTTACTAATTAGGATATGGTTTTACTCCTTTTCATGTTCATTTATTTTGTTTAATTGTTATATGGATTTGTTATATGAGTTGGTAAACTCATTTCTTATATTTGAGTGTGAATTTTTATATGAGTGGGTGTACTCATGGAATTTAATTATTTTGAATTTATGAATCGAATGTGATGTGAATTGATATGGTAATCTATTCCTTAGTTGGTAATACATTGATATGGATTACATTTATATGCCATGGAAGTTTCACCCATGGATCATGTTTTATAGTAGAAGATAACTTGGACATGTATGCTCCTTTCATCTTGATTCCATGGAATTACATGGCTATTTCAAACCCTTAGATCTAGCTTGATAGACTCACATTTGAGATTCTCTATTAACATGATCATTGTAATCCTCTAGTTACATTACCTATTTTCCATTGATATTCTCTAAGGACACGATGAGGATGCCTTGGACTTCTATACATCGGATCCAACCCTTCATAGTTAGACACTTTGATTATATAGATCAACCATGGTAAATGTGATTTGTTTGGTTGTTCAACATAGTTGTGATTGAAATGTCATTTTTTATTATATGGATTTCCCAGGGTTTTTATGGAATTACAGGTTGTATGGAAAGGCTGTGTGTTTTATGAGACATTGGGTATACAACATGGCAGTGGTGGTTTCTAAATTTTTTTACTTTACTGTTTGCATGTGATAGGAGACCGAAACATGTTTTATAGGGATCCATTTAAGTCTATATATTATAACATGTTTTTAGTTTACATTCCATGGGAAATTTTTTTATTGATTACATATGATATATACTTCACTATGCATTAGCTTGTTATATTTTACATCCATGATTTGTTATTGACCTTTGGTTGATGACCTATAGGGATTAATTCTCACACCCTAGTTTGGGACACCATTGAGTACCCAGATAGACTATATTGATTCTAGTGAAGTCCAAGGAAGTTTCTCATAGTTCAATTATTGAATTTTCACCATTCGTAGAAGCAGGGGATCATGGGACTGTGATGAGGCTTGAGATGCTACCTAGAGAGAGTAATTTTTGGTATTTTTGGAATTTTGATATATATACTAAAAAACTTCTATGTAAACAGTTTTGGATTCATTTTAGCGGAATTAAATTTATACTCAAAAACTATATATGATATTTCTTTAGGAATAATTTATTTATGCATGTTTTGGTTTTTCATCTGTTGCCTGATAATTTTATTTTTTCCGCTATTTATAAGTTTCTATGTATCAAGTGTGATCACTCTGGTAAATATGAAATAGCCTCCCCACAAACACACCCTAGGTCCTCATTGCTGGTCAGTAGCCTTTGGCATTCAGTTTGCTGCACATGATGCCATGTGGCCAATAGGGCTCAAGGTACTGTTGAGTTGCATACAGTTAATGGATATTTAAAAGTGTTATCAAAGGGACATTTATTTTATATCTTATTATTTAGTGATAATAGACATAGATATAAATATATAAGAATTTGGTAATGATCTATACTTGGTCTTAGTGAACCCATATATAATAAAAATCCAAATTTCGTCAAATGAAATTGATGTTTTCTGGATTTTGACTATTGTAGTTGATTTTATTCCACCGTTGGTTGACGAACTTGATTTTTTCTATAATTAATTACATGATATTAAATTATATTTGGTTTTAAAAAGTTGAGAGGTGGGTATCCCATCTCACACATCATTTTAGGAAGCTAGTAGAAATAAAATACCATGCATTATGCTAATCCATATAGGTTGAATTTCTTGTTTTCCTGATGTTATGATAGGTTATGTGATAGATATACCCACTATTTTGATAGTTAATTTGTGGAGGTAATTTAAAAACATGATTGTTACTGAATGTTACTTCCATAACATAATTATTTTATTCCTAATTAAGTTATAATAGACAACCTAAGAATCAAATTGGGTCATGTTTATCAATGGATCAAGAGTCACATGGATTGGGACCTATTATGGTGTGGATTAGGTAGATACCATATTTTGGTTCATAAAGAGAATCTTCCCTTTTAAATCAGAATTTGGTGAACCATTTGGTTAAACCATTTAAAATGGAATGTGATATTAATGTGCTCTTTGAAGGAAAATTGAAATGACACAAAGAAATATAAAACTAGAACTGACATTGAAGTGGGAAAGATGAAATGTCTCTAGTGAATTTTGTGACTGCTTCCATTTACCAATAAGGTATTTAAGAGAAGCCTGTGTGGTATGACCTGTTTAAAAGAATATTTTTTCCAATACTAGGATTTTTACTATTATAATTGATATTTTTAATTCATGATGTGTGTTTTTTTTTATTGTGGAGTCATCCCATAATGATAGGGTCTAATCGTATTCATAGAGGGTGGTGAAGACCGTGCCTTAGATTTGGTGGTCTAGGGGCTACCTGTGGATCCTACGTTAGTGCCATCCAAGAGACTAGAAGTTTTACAAGACATAGGTGTTTAGCCGTAGCTCTACAAGGTTTTTTCCACTTTCTGAAGAATTTTTAGGGGGCTCCATATCCTTACATGTCAATGGATGAGTTGACTCATGTGTTCCAACTGCAACCTCCTCCTACATTTTTAGGGGATGGTGGACTAAAATCCTCTTCATAGTGGCTTGATAATAATCTATCAATATTCAAGCATCTTGAGACACCTCTCGTTAGGAGTGTGAATTTCACAAAATATATGCATCAAGTATAAGAAAAAACCTATTGGGATGTCCTGAACCAGGATGATAAGCTGCATGATATTATTTGGTTGGAATTCCAAATTAGATTATATGAGTATTTCTCCCTCAAGACTCAGAGAGAAGAGATAGCTAGTGAGTCTATGTGTCTGGAGTAGGGAATGATGATAGTTATGGAGTATTAAGAATTCTTTAAAAAGATGTAGAATTTTACACCAACATACTTTGCTGATGAGGCTCTGATGAAGAGATTCTTCAAGGAAGGTATTTGAAATGTTGTTCAAATCTTAGTTCTTTGTGTTTAGACTGGTAAATATTACTGATATGTTAAATCAGAACCTAATTATAGAGTGTAATCTTACTGAAGATGGTGGTGCAGAGCAGAGAAGTGCATTTTCTAGACCCAGTGGTTTGGTATATTTAGGAAGTAAGCATCATTTGGAGCCTTTATATGAGATGAGTACCAGTATGGTTGTGAGTAATGAAAGATCAGTTTGATATCATTAGTGTGTCATATGGGGACATATGAAGAATTAATGTGACCATGACCCTGTAAAGTCCCAGTATTATATAAGGTGGGCCACATTAAATGTTTTTTAGGACATTCCTTCGCGTAGTGGGCGGATAGGGTCATATCCAACACCAGGTTTGGTAGTAAGATTCATAGCAGCATGTCAGGCTGTGTGTTAGAGAATTACTAGTTGATCAGGCTGAGGTGGTGGTAATGGGTGAGGTATCTAGGAACCATTTTCACTAATAATGTTGTGTGGGTTTGATCTGATTAGTGAGTTTGTGTTACATAGACAGAATTTAGGCCATATATATTCTCTATATCCTACCACTGAAGAGAAGGGTGCATACCATCAATTGTGAGAGGTATAATCATAGTTGCCTCTACCCTCATTTTTGATCTTTTATATAGGTTCATCATATAGTTTAATATCAGTACATACAGGGGAGAGACTTGGGATAATTAAATAGTATTATAATGGAGTTATGGTGATTAAATATCTATTGTAGATCATAACGGAGGATTTTCATTAGTTTAAGGAGTGACACTTTTGATTTATGGGTTTCACTTCATCTGGAATATTTTTTTTCCATGAGATGAAAGGGATTGATTTCATATTATAGATTGACTAGATACTATATTATCATGCCAACATCAACTTCTATCATCGAAGGGTGAATATCACATCACCAGAGTGCACAATTTATACCCACAAGGGTGAATGGTCTGTCCATGTGATCCAAGATAGACCTGATATTCCTAGGCTAGGTGGGATAATAGATCAGATTTTTTCTTTGTATATGGATGATCAGGGAGTGCCTCAAGCATACATTACTCTAGTGGTAGATCATTTCAGGGAAGTTTTCATGAATGATATTTATAGTTTAACTCATAATAGAGTGTTGTATTTCTCCAACATTATAGTTCCTAGAGCTAAATCAATATCCATTCCTTCTAATAGGATGGCTATGATGGGGTTGTATGAGCTAAAGAGGTAGCTGGAGGACTTGGTGGTAATGGGGTTCATTTTACTTCGTACCTCCATGGGGATTCTCCATTCCTTTTTGTGAAAATCAGGATGCTTCCCTTAGTATATGCATGTATTTACGTAAATTAAACTAGCTAGTGGTCAAGAACCTATATCCCAATGCCAAGGATAGATAACCTCTTTGATCATCTTTGAGGACCTCAGGTGTTATCAAATACTGGTATCTCCTTCGGATATCTTGAGGTGTGTGTTCAACCTGCAGACATAAGTAGTATAATGTTTCATATCAGGTATGATCTATATAAAATTATTTTTAATTTGGTTGGTGTCACAAATGCGCCAACAATGTTCAAGGAATTGATGAACCATGTTTTTTTGTCCCTATCTTCATTTTTTTTGTTTTGGATTTCATAGACGATATATTAATGTATTATCAAAATAAAAAAAATAACAACCCCTAATTTACATATATTTTTATTGCTTCAAAATTGAAGCAAACTTATTATAACATATAACAAAACCATGAAAGGACCGTATAGGTATAGTGTCTTTAGAAACTGGGAAACATAAACAACTGGCTCATAAAGAATCTACATTGTCTCCCATTTATTTCATCATATCTAGAGTCCCTTTTGGAATATCCTACTTAATAACCTTCTTCCTAACCTGGGGAAAGAAAACAGAAAAAAGGGTGAGCTCAAATGCTCAGTAAGGGTAAACAAAAGAAATATCAATCACATCATATTCATAAGAACATAACATTTTGGAAATCTTAACCTGCAAAAGAAATCATAATTTCATAACATGGGATAAATCATAGTAGTGAAATGTAATCCCAACAATGATAACTTAAAACATGAAACTTTGTGTAATACACACATAATCATAGAGAATCATTTCTTAGTAGTCAAGACTCATTACCAAGACTATCTTAGCAGACAAATTCCATTTCTGAACCGAGTTCACTCCTCGTTTCAGTCCTGTTTCACTGAACCAGATTAACCTGCCATTCCAGCCATGTCTATCTCATGAGATCTAAATCTTTACCCAATTCATTGGAGGGAGATAAAGGTCCCACCCATCTCATAATGAAATAATTCTTATGTGTTCCACAAAATCATAAATCATACATCATAGCATAACCCATGTAATAAAAATGGGATTCTTATTCATCATACCATCATAACACAATCTATATAAGATAAAAGGACATCATAAAAATAATTACATCATAACATAATAAAAAAAATGTAAAAATAGGGATAGAAACAGAACCCTATATTATCTTAGATGGAAACTAATTTTGATAAAACACTTGAACTCCATTCTTGAGGAAAATATCCTTTCTACTTCAAAAAAATTTCCTTTCTTAAAATGTCGTACAATTTTAAAATAAAAGAATTTGATTAAAAATATACTTGAAAACATGTAAAGTAATCTTCATGGAAATAATTTTCTAAAAATCCATTGATGCCGTATAAGTTTAAAAAAACATTCTTCTCGTACTTTGGCCGGAAAAGTCAAAAAGTACCTCGTACGGAAAACTACAAAAGATTCCTTTCATATATTTTACTAAAAACTCACCAAAGGGTAAAATTGGATTTAAACAATTTTAGGAGGATATAAATAATATTACATATTTAGGAAACATGGATGTGGATGATAAATATTCCCCAATAAATTCTTAAGTATAAACAATCTCGGATAAAAATTGAGATTGCGAGATTTTCCCTTACCTTAGGTCTGATTTGCTTCGTAAGTGTTCGAACCTCCTATATAATGATTTAAATAATGTCATTGAATTATTACAGAATCATAATCATTGTTATGATATCATATACGGTCATATACTTATCTTCTTATTAGTAATATTTCATTGCTACTTGTTATTCGGGTGTTTATTAATTTTTGTTCTTATGCATGTTTTGTCGAATAAATTCTTATTCTTATTTTTAGGTTAAAGATACATCATTTACAGAATTTTATTAGTGTAATATATATCATATTTATTCATTCAATTCATTTGTATAATCATTATGCAATGAATATCATGTAGAACGAGTCGCATCACATCGTGGAGACGGTATTCCGTACGTACGCACGAGCGGTGATATCGTTCCCATGATCGTGGAATTGTATTGGAGTGTATGTATACTATTTCATAATCAATATAACTTTACAATAGTCATATATAGTTATTCTCTACACCATTATACCCATCCAAGTAAGGTGGTGGTCGAAAACAGATTACACCACGACATGGAGACCGTATTCCGTACGTACGCACGCGCGGTGATTTCATTTTCCGTAGGATTGATAGAAGGTGAAATAGGGTTGTTTCATATTTATAATAACATATCAGTATATGAGTTATACTAATGTTATTACTCCATAATGAAACAACTAAGTAAGAAGAAGTAGAATAAGAAATAAAGTTGAAACAATCGGTAACAGACATTACCTCTTCTTTGAAGCACCTCTTCTTAACATCCTCTTTGGGAACTAAAGATTGTCTTTGAAGAAGACCAGAACCTCTAAGATGTTTTTAGGGAAGTGGAGAAGAGAAATTGGGAGTGTTTGGCTGAGCTTTAAGGCTCAAAGTGGTGTGAGGAGGAAAGGGAGGAGTTTCCCTTTTATAAGGGAGGAGAGGGGCACCTTTGGAAAAACTAAAAATATTATTTTATTATAAAGTCATATTCGGTTTTCAATTGCTCCAAATTGTTTTATTTTGAAGCTAAGGTCGGTATGGGTTGAAATCCTCTCATCCAATAGAATTTATAAATGTTTAGGTTTCTATTTTAACCTTATCATTTAGATTTAAATTTAAGTTAAATAATTTTACTTTTACCATGTCTTCTTGTTTTCTTACACTATAAAGTTAATAAACTTACTATATGTAACGACCCGAAATTTTGAATAAATCTTGTTTCCTAATTTCATGTGTTATTTTTTATACTCAAAAAAAAAATATTTTATTTGATAAACATGATTATAAATAAAATGAGACCATTGGTTTTTGAGTGTTATATGACCATCGGTCAATATGACCACCGTGAACAAAATGTTTTTATTATTGTCTCTAAATTTAAGTAATCCTGGTTAATTATTATAGAAAGAAGATTTGATGGCCACACCTAGTAGCCTTGGGCCGATCGAAGCCCATCTAACAGAGATTGGGAAGGAGGTAGCACCATTGGGCTTTTCTCTGGACCAAATCCAAGCCGAACTTCATCATGTGAAGCTAGAACGGAATCGCCTTCGCGAGAAGTTCAAAATGATAGAAATTACTACTCGGGCAATGTTGACTGAGCCGCCCCAAAATTCTATCACCCTAGCACACCTTACTCTTAGTTCCTATGCTGGTATTATAAGGGGTTATGTAATGAGACCGTAATTGCCTTGTGTAATCTTTTTTTTAAATAAAAATTTGGATTTCTTCTTATGATGATGTTTATGAATTTTCAAATGACCGGATAAATATTGTATGCATATTTTTGATGAATTTTAGAAAAAGGATATTTTAAAAATGGTTGTGTAAACCTTAAATAATTAAAAATGTGTAATGATTTTCGAAAAATGGTCTTCTACAATTATGTTCAGTACGAAATTTAGAGTCTAATAAGATCAACTTGATTTTTGATGAATAGTAAATTATGAATAGTGATTTTATGATTAGGATTAGTAATATGACCAAATGGATTAGTAATCTCACTTAAAGAAAGTTTTAAAATAATCTAGGCACCTTGATTAAGTAATGTGATTCAATAAAATAGTTAAATAACGGTTTCATTAATTATTATTCAAGTATTAGTTTTTTCGGGGTGAATAGTGTTTTTTAATTAAAAATTTAATTAAAAATAATTAGAAAATTATTTTTATAAAAATGACTTCATTTTTGAACTCAGAGCATCGATATTATGTTATGGTAATTTTTGGGGATTTTTCTGAAAAATGTGAATTTTCGATGAATAGTGTTTTTATTTAAAAATTAAATTAAAAATATTTAGAAAATTATTTTTATAAAATGGATTTCATTTTTGAAATCAGAGCATTGATATTTGGTTAAGGTGAAATTTTGGGGTTATTCTGAGAAGGTTGAATTTTTAGTGAATAGTAAAAATACAGTTTTAGGGTTTCGGTATGTTTAATGACATCATAATGGTGTCATGATGATTTCATGAGATCTTTTGAGGGTTGGCCGGCCAAGGGTGATGAATTATTGTTTTGGGGGCCCCATGTGGCCTAACTCCATGATAAATGCCAAGGGAGAGCACATGGGTTTGAGAAAAGCACATGTGAGGTGTCCCTTGGCCATTAATGTCTTGTCCCCTCACTTTCCCTATAAATACCAAGCCCTCCTCTCATCAATTAGACTCCCCACTCTTCCCCAACGAAGTCCTGGTCTCATTACCTCCCAAGGAGTCCTCCCAAGGTGCCCCCAATCCCTCAAGTTCCCAACCTTTGAGGTTTAAGAGTTACATTTTAAGGTAAGGGATCCGACCCCTCTCTTTCTTTTCAAGTAATCTCTTTTATGTCTTTTCTTTTATACTCCATGTTCTTATGTTGGAGGATGTTATTTTATATTCATCCTACTGCCTATTTCATGTTCATATGATGAGAGAACCCCCTTGCTCTCATCAATTCGTTTTAAGAATGTTTAAGTGGCGCCGTTAGGCTGCCGAATTTTTAAGGGATTCTTTCACCTTCCTCGTTTTCAAGTTCTATTTTCATTCAAGTCTTTCATGTTCCTTTTTATTATGTTGGGGTATGATCTCTAAATTTATCATACTGGACTCTTATGTTCATATGATGAGATACCCCATTTTATCTCTTCAATTCAGTATTTTTAAGTTTTAAGTGGCGCCGTTAGGCTGCCGAATTTTTAAGTGGTTCTTCACCCTTCTCGTTTTGAAGTTCTACTTTCATGTCAATTATTTCAAGTTCCTTTTTGTTATATTGGGGTATGATCTCTATATCTATCATACTGGAATATTATGTTCATATGATGAGAGAACCCATTTGATCGCTTCAATTCAGTATTTTGAAGTTTTAAGTGGCGCCGTTAGGCTGCCGAATTTTTAAGTGGTTCTTCACCCTTCTCGTTTTGAAGTTCTACTTTCATGTCAATTCTTTCAAGTTCCTTTTTGTTATGTTGGGGAATTATCTATATATCCATCATAATGATCTCTTATTATCATATGATTAGGGACCCTATTTGATCTTGTCAAATCATTTTCTTTTGAAGTTAAGTGACGCCGTAAGGCTGCTGAATTTTCATAAGAGAAATCTAAACTTTTTTTTTCTTCCATGTTTTTCATTTCAAATAGTATGTCCCTAAAATTTCATTACCATGTCTATATGTCCTTCTTATTCCTTCACCCTACTGTTTTATGGATCATTTATGAGTGGGTGACCCATGTCCCCTCTCATTTCAATGTTTTCTAAAACCCCGAAACTTAGCCATTATGCTGCAGAATTTTCCCCTCAAAATGCCTCTCTCTTTTCTCAAATA
This sequence comes from Viscum album, assembly GCA_963277665.1. Classification (NCBI taxonomy): domain Eukaryota; kingdom Viridiplantae; phylum Streptophyta; class Magnoliopsida; order Santalales; family Viscaceae; genus Viscum; species Viscum album. The sequence goes on from OY728159.1 coordinate 507,623,117, forward strand.
TTATTTTATGTTATAAAGTGAATACTCAAAGCTCTTATTTATACAAGGGTATTCACATATATATCAAAATGTTCCATTTTAAATTCTGGGATTTACATACATGAGACCCGCTTTCCCTTTCCGTGGGTTTAAAGTGACGTAAAGATCATGTCTTTAAAGCATTTTTTAAAACGTTATGATTATGAAATGAAACCCATTTATTTTATGCTATGTGGGTTATTTATGAAATGTTTGATGATGATATATGTGGCTCACATGATAATAAAGGCAAATTTAAGGGTGCGCCCTGATAGCGCTCCAATGCATTGGGTAATGATGTAACCACTAGAGATTACAATTTTCACGATACCTTGGTGAATAACCTTGGTAATTTTCAAATGACACCTTGGGGATGGACCTTGGTGATATGTTCATGATTGTCTATGTTAAATGATGTAGCCACATATTCAAGTTATGAAAAATGTTGTTTTTATTATGAAATGCCTCATGATTTCTTTCTCATGCCTTAAAGTTCTTTTCATGTCATTATTGAAGTATATCAAGCTCACATGTAAAATGTTCCTCTTGTTTCCCTTACTGGGCCTTCTGCTCACCCTTTATTTTGATGTGTGTTCCCAGGTTATGAGATGCAGTAATGAACCTAGGATGAACTTGAGGAGAAGCCTTTCAAGTGTTTAAGAAGAATTTTTTTTTTCTTTCATTTATTATGTTCCTGGTTTCCAAGACACTAAACCTTAAAGATCCTCGGTTTTGTAAAATGTAATGAAAGTTTATGTGATGAAAAGGTGGGATGCTATAGTTGGTATCAAAGGATGGTTTAGTTATTTGTGGAAATTAGGATATGAAAACTCTAGGAGGAACCCTATAGAAAAGTTTAATATAGGAAATCTTCCTGGTATTTTGGTGAGTATTGAGTAAGGGGTTTCCAAGCAAATACATCCCTGTCTGGATACGAGCAGGTAGAGGTGGCTCTGGCACAGATGTACATAGGGGTAAAACCCGAAAACACCGCTTTGAGCTAGACTCGAACGGGAACTGGTACACGACAACGGGCCTTGCTGCACTCTTGGTTACGACACTCCCGGGGGATATGCTTTGGTAAATTCATAAGCTTAGTATGAACCATTGTTAAAGGAACAAAGATAAAATAAAATAAAGGTTTACATAAGAATATATGATCATGGATAACCTAGAAGGGAACCTAGGGGATCACAAGTTAGGGTATACTTTACTTCTACATGTTATCCTTAGATGCTTTAAGTTTCTTTGCATGATTATTGGCTATGTATTTAAGCCCCTAATTATAGCTTCTTTTCTTAGTTAATGGCGGGAAATGGAAGAACATGTCCCAACAACCAATGTGATAGGAAATGATATGATTGCCGTATTAATACGACCGAGATGATTAGGGGATTAAAAGATGATTATTATTTTGGAAGACGTTCACTATTTTGAGGACCATATATGATCAAGGTAAATAGATTACTACGGTATTTTCATTTAGGAGTAAGGTTGATTTATATTTTGATTTATCAATGAATTTAAGTTGGACTTATAGTAATTTAGGTTACTTACGGGAATGATTAAACTATCTTGGGTAAAATATGTTTAGGTTAGCTATTTTTGTTATAAGATGTTAGGAGTGGTTGATGTTGTTTGGAGATGAACAATGAAGTTTATTTTGGAAGACTATGTTATCAAGTCCTTCTTGTATTTGGGTTTCAATCTTAGTTTGGTTTATTTCGAGGAATTTTAAGGACTGTTATTTATGGAATGGTCTATGATGAACTTTGGGTATTACCATGGAACATTGAAGATTTAAAATTAGTTTCCATTCCTATGGGATTCTTCCTTTTTGAAGAGTTGTTTAACCTTACCCTTTCTGTTTTGGGATAATGTTTAAAGATAGAAGAAATAGATAGTTAATCTTTTATGGATTATGTGATTCTCTAGAAGATGATTCTTGTGTTTTGATGAGACCAAGTAGTTTTGAATGCTCATCGTTTGGGGGAAAGGATTAGTTTTGGTAAAAACTTATTAAAGGGTGAAACTCTACATGAAGGTAGATATATTTTCTTATGTTTTTATTCTATGTAGTAAATGAAATCCTCAAAATTATGAAAAGAAACGTAAAACAAAAATGTTGTTGGTTTACGTTTCCTACTAGGTAATCAAAGACCGTTTACACACATCATAAGTTTGGGATTTTCTCATGGTTAACTTTCTCCTAATCATGTTCTCTATCACTCTCTCTCAGAACTGACCCTTTGTTTTTTTCCTCCATGTCCATGTTTTCCTACATGGAACCCGAGTGTGGGTTAACTCGGGTGGCCTTTGTACTTCCTTTTCTTTCTTTTAAAGTAATGGTGTTACTGACTCTTTTTCCGATGTGGGACATTCAATGAAATTTCAAAACCCAATTTAAAAAAATTGCGAGGACGCAATTTCTTAAGGGGGGAAGATTGTAACGACCCGAAATTTTGAATAAATCTTGTTTCCTAATTTCATGTGTTATTTTTTATACTCAAAAAAAAAATATTTTATTTGATAAACATGATTATAAATAAAATGAGACCATTGGTTTTTGAGTGTTATATGACCATCGGTCAATATGACCACCGTGAACAAAATGTTTTTATTATTGTCTCTAAATTTAAGTAATCCTGGTTAATTATTATAGAAAGAAGATTTGATGGCCACACCTAGTAGCCTTGGGCCGATCGAAGCCCATCTAACAGAGATTGGGAAGGAGGTAGCACCATTGGGCTTTTCTCTGGACCAAATCCAAGCCGAACTTCATCATGTGAAGCTAGAACGGAATCGCCTTCGCGAGAAGTTCAAACTGATAGAAATTACTACTCGGGCAATGTTGACTGAGCCGCCCCAAAATTCTATCACCCTAGCACACCTTACTCTTAGGTCCTATGTTGGTATTATAAGGGGTTATGTAATGAGACCGTAATTGCCTTGTGTAATCTTTTTTTTAAATAAAAATTTGGATTTCTTCTTATGATGATGTTTATGAATTTTCAAATGACCGGATAAATATTGTATGCATATTTTTGATGAATTTTAGAAAAAGGATATTTTAAAAATGGTTGTGTAAACCTTAAATAATTAAAAATGTGTAATGATTTTCGAAAAATGGTCTTCTACAATTATGTTCAGTACGAAATTTAGAGTCTAATAAGATCAACTTGATTTTTGATGAATAGTAAATTATGAATAGTGATTTTATGATTAGGATTAGTAATATGACCAAATGGATTAGTAATCTCACTTAAAGAAAGTTTTAAAATAATCTAGGCACCTTGATTAAGTAATGTGATTCAATAAAATAGTTAAATAACGGTTTCATTAATTATTATTCAAGTATTAGTTTTTTCGGGGTGAATAGTGTTTTTTAATTAAAAATTTAATTAAAAATAATTAGAAAATTATTTTTATAAAAATGACTTCATTTTTGAACTCAGAGCATCGATATTATGTTATGGTAATTTTTGGGGATTTTTCTGAAAAATGTGAATTTTCGATGAATAGTGTTTTTATTTAAAAATTAAATTAAAAATATTTAGAAAATTATTTTTATAAAATGGATTTCATTTTTGAAATCAGAGCATTGATATTTGGTTAAGGTGAAATTTTGGGGTTATTCTGAGAAGGTTGAATTTTTAGTGAATAGTAAAAATACAGTTTTAGGGTTTCGGTATGTTTAATGACATCATAATGGTGTCATGATGATTTCATGAGATCTTTTGAGGGTTGGCCGGCCAAGGGTGATGAATTATTGTTTTGGGGGCCCCATGTGGCCTAACTCCATGATAAATGCCAAGGGAGAGCACATGGGTTTGAGAAAAGCACATGTGAGGTGTCCCTTGGCCATTAATGTCTTGTCCCCTCACTTTCCCTATAAATACCAAGCCCTCCTCTCATCAATTAGACTCCCCACTCTTCCCCAACGAAGTCCTGGTCTCATTACCTCCCAAGGAGTCCTCCCAAGGTGCCCCCAAGCCCTCAAGTTCCCAACCTTTGAGGTTTAAGAGTTACATTTTAAGGTAAGGGATCCGACCCCTCTCTTTCTTTTCAAGTAATCTCTTTTATGTCTTTTCTTTTATACTCCATGTTCTTATGTTGGAGGATGTTATTTTATATTCATCCTACTGCCTATTTCATGTTCATATGATGAGAGAACCCCCTTGCTCTCATCAATTCGTTTTAAGAATGTTTAAGTGGCGCCGTTAGGCTGCCGAATTTTTAAGGGATTCTTTCACCTTCCTCGTTTTCAAGTTCTATTTTCATTCAAGTCTTTCATGTTCCTTTTTATTATGTTGGGGTATGATCTCTAAATTTATCATACTGGACTCTTATGTTCATATGATGAGAGACCCCATTTTATCTCTTCAATTCAGTATTTTTAAGTTTTAAGTGGCGCCGTTAGGCTGCCGAATTTTTAAGTGGTTATTCACCCTTCTCGTTTTGAAGTTCTACTTTCATGTCAATTATTTCAAGTTCCTTTTTGTTATATTGGGGTATGATCTCTATATCTATCATACTGGACTCTTATGTTCATATGATGAGAGAACCCATTTGATCGCTTCAATTCAGTATTTTTAAGTTTTAAGTGGCGCCGTTAGGCTGCCGAATTTTTAAGTGGTTCTTCACCCTTCTCGTTTTGAAGTTCTACTTTCATGTCAATTCTTTCAAGTTCCTTTTTGTTATGTTGGGGAATTATCTATATATCCATCATACTGATCTCTTATTATCATATGATTAGGGACCCTATTTGATCTTGTCAAATCATTTTCTTTTGAAGTTAAGTGACGCCGTAAGGCTGCCGAATTTTCATAAGAGAAATCTAAACTTTTTTTTTCTTCCATGTTTTTCATTTCAAATAGTATGTCCCTAAAATTTCATTACCATGTCTATATGTCCTTCTTATTCCTTCACCCTACTGTTTTATGGATCATTTATGAGTGGGTGACCCATGTCCCCTCTCATTTCAATGTTTTCTAAAACCCCGAAACTTAGCCATTATGATGCAGAATTTTCCCCTCAAAATGCCTCTCTCTTTTCTCAAAAATTATTTTATGTTATAAAGTGAATACTCAAAGCTCTTATTTATACAAGGGTATTCACATATATATCAAAATGTTCCATTTTAAATTCTGGGATTTACATACATGAGACCCGCTTTCCCTTTCCGTGGGTTTAAAGTGACGTAAAGATCATGTCTTTAAAGCATTTTTTAAAACGTTATGATTATGAAATGAAACCCATTTATTTTATGCTATGTGGGTTATTTATGAAATGTTTGATGATGATATATGTGGCTCACATGATAATAAAGGCAAATTTAAGGGTGCGCCCTGATAGTGCTCCAATGCATTGGGTAATGATGTAACCACTAGAGATTACAATTTTCACGATACCTTGGTGAATAACCTTGGTAATTTTCAAATGACACCTTGGGGATGGACCTTGGTGATATGTCCATGATTGTCTATGTTAAATGATGTAGCCACATATTCAAGTTATGAAAAATGTTGTTTTTATTATGAAATGCCTCATGATTTCTTTCTCATGCCTTAAAGTTCTTTTCATGTCATTATTGAAGTATATCAAGCTCACATGTAAAATGTTCCTCTTGTTTCCCTTACTGGGCCTTCTGCTCACCCTTTATTTTGATGTGTGTTCCCAGGTTATGAGATGCAGTAATGAACCTAGGATGAACTTGAGGAGAAGCCTTTCAAGTGTTTAAGAAGAATGTTTTTTTTTCTTTCATTTATTATGTTCCTGGTTTCCAAGACACTAAACCTTAAAGATCCTCGGTTTTGTAAAATGTAATGAAAGTTTATGTGATGAAAAGGTGGGATGCTATACTATAACAATCCAAACGAACCCCAAGATGTTTATTATTAATATATATAACCTTATCTAAGTCATTTGGCTGAAACTTATATTTTTAAGAATAAAATAACAATTAATAATATAATATTTGTTTTAAAAACTATTTTATGTCAATTTTGACACTATTTGGTACTTGATTTTTTTGAAAATCATAACAGCATGATTAGTTCGAAAAAAATTAATTAAATCAATAATAATATGTCATATTAACCTAAAAAATTAGTTGAATTCATAAAAAGTATCAAATTATATTTATTTGAGTATTTATAACATCAACTATGTTAATATTTCATTAATAAGATAATTCCTGCATCACCATTGTGTCATAAATAAATTAAATTATTTAATGTCTAGAATTTATAAATAAAATACAATTAAGTAGGAAATATTTTTATATTTCTAATGAATATTTATACTCGAATTTATCTTATGTATGACCATATATTATAAATGTTTTAGTTATTAAACTTTGATTTTAACTATTTTAACTATTCATTAGATAAAATAATATTAAATGTCCTAATCTAATCCAAATGGGCCTAAATGGTCATATTTTGTTCCTAAGGTTGTTTTCGGTCGAATTACATTTATCCAATAGAATTAGGACATGTTTTAGGGTAATAATAATATCATATTTAACCTTAATTACCCTATTTACTTTTAACCGTGGTAAAAAAAAGTAAAAAGTTACTATTCATCAAAAATTATTTTCATCTCATTGAACCACATTTTAGTTCTTGATATTAACTGTGTCTCTCAGATTTTTGAAATTCCACTCACAGAAGTGGTAAAATTATGTTTTATGTGAATTTGCAAATTCTCCTAGGAGGTGGGTAAAAGACGGTGAAAAGTTAAATAAAATTTTTATATATCTATAATAATTATAAAATGACTCCAATGAATTACTTTGAAATTATATACGTATTATGTATCAATTTTGACCTAAAATAAATTTAAATAAAATAAATAATTATTTAAATAAAAATTCAGTTTTTAAATAGTAACCTAGTGTTTTCACTATTCATCAAAAAATTGAATGTTTTCAGAAAAATACCAAAATTTCACCTTAGGATAATTTCAATATTCCGAATCCAAAAATGAAGTCCATTTTGAAAGATAAAATTTATAAAATTTCAAAAAGTGGGTATTACTATTCATAACGGCTGGTTTTAATAATATTTTAATAGCATATCGTTGTTTAGTGAAACATGATATTCCGTACAACACAAGCTATTGAGGAAGGCCGCGGTTGCGTGTAAAGCAAGAAAAGATAGTGTTGTGTGTAGTGAAAGATTCCTTTGATGATTTATATAAAATAAAAACAAAATATTTTCCATAAAAATCTCGTGTGTTACATTCTACCCCCCTTAAAATGATTTTTTCCCTCGAAATTCGTCACTTTGTAAAAAACAGATGAGGATACCTCTCCCTCATAATATCCTCCAGAACCCACGTAGATTCTTCTAATTGGTGGTTCCTCCATAAAACTTTCACCTAGTGAGTGGTTTGTTCCGTAAGACTTTTTTTCTACGATCCAGAATCTCTATCGGATGTTTTTCATAAGAAAGATCTTTCTCCAGTGGTACAACTTCTGAGCTGAGTACATGTGAAGGATCGGGTATGTACTTTCTCAGAAGAGATACATGGAACACATCATGAACTTGAGAGAGATTTTGTGGAAGCGCCAATCGGTAAGCTACCTTCCCAACATGATCCAGTATTTCGAAAGGACTGATATACCTTGGGCTCAGCTTTCCATTCTTTCCGAATCTCATTACTCTCTTCCAAAGAGACATTCATAAGAACACTTTATCACCCACTTCAAACTCAAGGTCTTATCTTCGGTTATCGGCATAACTTTTTTGTAGACTCTAAGCTTCTCTTATGTGTTGTTGAATAGATCTAACCTTTTCTGCCATCTCATCAACAAGATCAGGTCCTAATAGCTTTCTATCCCCAGCTTCATCCCAACAAGTTGGAGTCCTGCATTTCTTTCCATAGAGAGCTTCAAAAGGAGCCATCTGAATACTTTAGTGAAAGCTATTATTATAAAAAAAAATCCACCAAAGGTAGTTTTTTATCCCAAAAACCTTTTAAATCCATAGAGAAAACACTCAACATATCTTCTAGAGTTTGAATTGTCCTCTCAGACTGACCGTCTGTCTGAGGATGATAAGCAGTGCTGAAACTCAACTTTGTATCTAGAGTATGCTGAAGACTTCGCCAGAACATTGAGGTAAACCTCAGATCCCGTTCAGATATAATGGAAAGTGGTACTCCATGCAATATTACCACTTCCTTTACATATATCATGGAAAGGTAATCCAGAGAGAAATCCTCCTTAATAGCAATGAAGTGGGCAAACTTTGTAAGACGATCAACTATGAACCAGATAGCATTATTTCCTTTGGATGTTTTAGGAAGTCCATTGACAAAGTCCATAGTGATGTTTTCCCATTTCCATTCGGGTATGGGTAGTGGTTGTAACATCCCCTTAGACTTCTATCTCTCATCTTTAACTTGCTGACAAACCAAGAATCGAGAGACATATTCAGCAACATCTCTTTTCATGCCATCCCACCAGAAGTACTCTTTCAGGTCCCTATACATCTTCGTGCTTCTAGGATGAATAGAGAATGAAGAAATATGAGCCTTATCCGGTAGCTCCTTCTTTAATTCTGGGATGGGAGGAACAAAAACCCGGTTCCTGAACCTTATTATCCCATCACAATGAAGGTTTAATTCAGGAACATTTCTCACCTTCTTTTGTAACTCTACATCTTCTTTCTGTGCCTCTTTAATCTTCACATGTACAGATAGTTGAACATTCATTTGAGAAGATAAGATTTGTACCCTTCCATTATAATTCCAAGATCCATCCTTTGTAAATCCCTAAATATTGGATCTTTTTTGATTCTCATCATGGATATGCCAGCATGGTCTTGTCGACTTAATGCATCTGCCACCTTGTTTGCTTTCATAGGGTGATAATGAATTGAGCAGTCGTAATACTTAATCAGCTCCAACCATCTTCTTTGGCGCATATTCATATACTTTTGTGTGAAAATATACTTTAAACTTTTATGATCAGTATAAATATCACACCTTTCACGATAAAGATAATGCCTCCAAATAATTAATGCAATGATTACCGCAACTAACTCCAAATCATGAGTTGGGTAATTTTGATCCTGGATTTTCAACTGTCGTGAGGCATAAGCTATCACCATATCATTTTTCATAAGAACACACCCTATCCCCATCTTGGATGCATCACTGTGGATCACAAACCTTTCTTCACTACAAGGAAGTGTGAGTACAGGTGCACTGGATAACCTTATTTTCAACTCCTTGAAATTATCTTCACATTCCTCTGTCCACACAAACTTGACTCCTTTTCGAGTCAACCTGTTGAGTGGATTAGATAATCGTGAAAAATAATTCACAAAACATCGATAATATCCAGCCAAACCAAGAAAACTTCAGATCTCAGTTATCGTTGTTGGTCTCAACCATCTTTCGCTAACCTATGTTTTTGCTGGATCCACAGATATCCCTTCTTTTGAGATTATGTGACCCAAAAAATGGAACTTTTTTATGCCAAAATTCACAATTGGTAAATTTTGCATAAAGATTCTCCTTTCCCAGGGTCTTCAATAAAATTCTCAAGTGATCTTCATGTTCTTCCTTGCTCTTTGAATAGACAAGAATATCATCTAAAAAGACTACCACAAACTGATCAAGATATTCTCTAAAGACTCTTTTCATTAGATCCATGAAGATAGCAGGGGCATTAGTAAGACCAAATGGCATCACTATAAATTCATAGTGTCCATACCGTGTATGGAATGCTGTCTTTGGTATATCCCCCTTTTGACCCTTAATTGATGATACCCTGAACGAAGATCAATCTTGGAAAAGTATTGAGCTCCGAGTAGTTGGTCAAATAAGTCATCAATGCGTGGGAGAGGATATTTGTTCTTGATTGTGATCTTTTTATGTTTTTGATAATCAATGTAGAGTCTCATTGATCCATATTTCTTCTTAACAAACAGAACAAGCGCTCCCCAAGGTGACACACTAGGGCGTATGAATCCCTTATCAAGATTCTCTTGGAGTTGCTTCTTAAATTCCTGCAACTCAATTGGGGCCATTCTATAAGGTGTCTTTGAAATATGTAAAGCACCCGTTATGAGTTCTATTGAAAACTCAACTTCACGATTTGGTGGAAGACCAGACAATTCTTATGGAAAGACATCATCAAACTCCCGTACAATGGGAATATTCTTAATCATGAGTTTCTCTCCAACCATTTGAGATAAATAACCTTCATTTAGTGGAATCAAGACCCATAAGATGGAAGAAATTTCCTCTAGAAGGTTATGTTCATCCTTGCATCGATAGATGATCATAGATTGATCTGGAAGATGAAATGCGACTTCCCTTCTAGGGAAATTAATATGAGCTGCATATAAATAAAGCCAATCCATGTCAAGAATCACATCAAATTCTACTATAGGAAGGATCACAAGATTTGCAGGAAGCACTTTCCCACAAACTTCAATCGGAGAAGAATTATAAACTTTTGATGCGACTATTGTGCCATTAAGAGTTGTCACAAATAACTCAACATCTAATTGTTGAGGTAATACGGTGATACCCTTAGAAAATTATTTAGAAATAAAAGAGTTGGTGGATCCAAAATCAAATAAAACATTTTCTACTTTAGAGTGGATGGTAAGTGTACCTTTCACCACTTTGTTATCGTACTCCAAATCGCTGATAGAAATTGCATGTGACTTTCCTTTGTCTTGATCCTTAAAAGTTTGTTGACATCGATCATCATCACAACCCTTGGATTAGGGCATTGATTGAAATAATGCCCCATTTCCTTTCACTTGTAACATTGAAGTGTTTGAGGTGCACTCTGTGTAGCCTTTTCATTATTCGCATCACTAGACATCTTCGTACCATCATTGCTGCATTAAAATGCCCAATGACCTCACTTTCCACATTTGAAACATTTACTTGTTCCTTTAAGACAACTACCTCCATGTTTCTTTCCACACTTTGATCATAAGGGAAAACTCATCTTCTATTCAGTGTTCTCTTTATATTTTCCTTTGTATTCCATTTTCCTTTTCTTATCAAACCCATATGACTGATGGGTTACTCCAATATCCATATCAACCTTGAGAGCACATCGAACGATTTCCTCATAGCTATTGAAGTCCCTTATGGACAACGCCCTTTGAAGACTTTGTTTTAAGCCACTAAAGAATCGATCAATATTACTCTCTGTTTGGATAATAATCCCAGAAGTGTACCTTGAAAGTCTTGTAAAATTTTCTTCGTAGGTACCAACCGATTCATGATCCTTTTGATTCTGTTTAAGAACATCCTTATCCATATTTGTTCAAAGAAGACGAGGGAAGTACTTATTGAAAAATAAGTTCTTGAAATCGTCCCATTCCATGGACTCAATTTCATCTATTTGCCTCGTATTCTTGATAAGATTCCACCATTGATCAGCATCACCTTCCAAACGATACACTGCTAAGATGACTTTTTAATGTTCATAACATTGAAGAACTGAAAATATCTTTCTGTAGTACTGATCCATTGTTCAGAAACTAATGGATCAGTAGACCCGCTGAATGAAGGTGGACGCTGCCTCATGAAGGATTTAACAAAATGTTGCTCATTACATTGCTCGTTTAGAAGTACTGCATGATTCATATCTTGAGAAAGTTGTGTGAGCATGGATACAAGATTTTTCATTCTAGATCCCATAACGTTTGGTTGCTCAAGGAGACAATCATTTTATTGCCCGTCGCATTCTGCGTTAACACGGTTCCTTCGGGTTCCAGCCATTGACTAAAACCTAGAAGAATAGTGTGAGAAACACTAATTATAATAGTAAAAACACATAATCAAGAATAAAATTTCACACTTAAGGTCTTATCTTAGGTTATTCATGGCCATTTCTAAAACACTAATATTGTGTTCTATGCTTAGATATATCCTTAGGGTTCTTACTAAGGATTTCACATCCTAGTTTCAAAAGGTTGACTATACCTTTCCTCTGATACCAACTATAACGACCAATACTTTACATACTTTGTTATTGCTTAAAAATTGAAGCACACTTATTATAACATATAACAAAACCATGAAAGGACTTTATAGGTATAGTGTCTTTAGAAACTGGGAAACATGAACAACTGGCTCATAAAGCATCTACATTGTCTCACATTTATTTCATCATATCTAGAGTCCCTTTTGGAAAATCCTACTTAATAACCTTATTCCTGACCTGGGGAAAGAAAAAATAAAAAAGGGTGATCTCAAATGCTCAGTAAGGGTAAACCAAAGAAATATCAATCACTTCATATTCATAAGAACATAACATTTTAGAAATCTTAACCTGTAAAAGAAATCATATTATCATAACATGGGATAAATCATTGTAGTGAAATGTAATCCCAATAATCCTCACATAAAACATGAGAATTTGTGGAATACACACATAATCATATAGAATCATTTCATAGTAGTCAAGACTCATTTCCAAGACTATCTTAGTGGACAAAGTCCATTTTTGAACCGAGTTCACTCCTCATTTCAGTCCTGCTTCACTAAACCTGATTAACCTGCCGTTCCAGCCATGTCTATCTCATGATATATAAATCTTTACCCAATGCATTGGAGGGAGATATAGGTCCCACCCATCTCATAATGAAACCATTCTTATGTGTGCCACAAAATCATAAATCAAACATCATAGCATAACCCATGTAAAAAAATGGGATTCTTAATCATCATGCCATCATAACACAATCCATATAAGATAAAAGGACATCATAAAAATAATTCCATCATTACATAATCAAAACAATGTAAAAATAGTTATAGAAACATAACCCTATATTATCTTAGATGGAAAATAATTTTGATAAAACACCTGAACTCCATTCTTGAGAAAAATATCCTTTCTACTTCAAATTTTTTTTACTTTCTTCACATGTCATAAAATTTTAAACTAAAATAAGTTGATTAAAAATAAACATGAAAACATGTAAAGGAAGATTCATGAAAATTATGTTCTAAAAATCCATTCATGCCGCATAAGTTTAAAAAAACATTCTTCTCGTACTTTGGCCGGAAAAGTCAAATAGTACCTCGTATGAAAAACTACAAAAGATTCCTTTCATATCTTTTACTAAAAACTCACAGAGGGGTAAAATTGGATTTAAAAAAATTTAGGAGGATATAAATAATATTAAATATTGAGGAAACATGGATGTGGATGATAAATATTACCCAGTAAATTCTGAAGTATAAACAATCTCGGATAAAAATTGAGATTGCGAGATTTTCCCTTACCTTAGGTCCGATTTTCTTCGTATGTGTCTGCACCTCCTGTATAATGTTTTAAATAATGTCATTGAATTATTCCAGAATCATACGCATTATTATGATATCATATATGGTCATATTGTTAGCTTCTTATTAGTAATATTTCATTGCTACTTGTTATTCAGGTGTTTATTACTTTTTGTTCTTATGCATGTTTTGTAGAATAAATTCTTATTATTCTTTTTAGGTTATACATACCTCATTTACAGAATTTTATTAGTGTAATATATATCATATTTATTCATTAAATTCATTTATATAATCATTATGCAATGAAGATCATGTAGAATGTGTCACATCACATCGTGGAGACGGTATTCCGTACGTATGCACGAGCGATGTTATCATTTCCATGATCTTGAATTTGTATTGGAGTGTATGTATACTATTTCAGAATCAATATCACTTTACAATAATAATATATAGTTATTCTCTACACCATTATACCCAACCAATTAAGGTGGTGGTTGAAAACATATTACACCACGGCGTGGAGATGGTATTTTGTATGTACGCACACGCGGTGCTTTCATTTTCCAGAGGATGGATAGAAGGTGAAATAGGGTTGTTTCATATTTATAATAACATATAAGTATATGAGTGATACTTATGTTATTAATTCAGAATTAAACAACTAAAGAAGAAGAAGTAGAATAAGAAATACAGTTGAAAGAATCGGTAACGGACATTACCTCTTCTTTGAAGCGCCTCTTCTAAACCTCCTCTTTGGGCAGTAAAGATGGTATTTGAAGAAAACCAGAACCTATAGGATGTTTCTAAGGAAGTGGAGAAGAGAAATTGTCAGGGTTTTTCCGAGCATGAAGGCTCAAAGTGGTGTGAGGAAGAGAGGGAGGAGGGTCCCTTTTATAAGGGAGGAGAGGTGCACCTTTGGAAAAACAAAAAATATTATTTTATTATAAAGTCATATTCGGTTTTTAATTGCTCCAAATTGATTTATTTCGAAGCTAAGGTGGGTATGTGTTGAAATAATATCATCCAATAGAATTTAGACAAGTTTAGGTTTCTATTTTAACCTTATCATTTAGATTTAACTTTAAGTTAAATAATTTTACTTTTACCATGTCTTCTTGTTTTCTTACACTATAAGGTTAATAAACTTACTATAACAAGCCAAACGAACCCCAAGTTGTTTATTATTAATATATATATCTTTATCTAAGTCATCTTTCCAAAAATTAGATTTTTAAGAATAAAATAACAATTAATAATATAATATTTGTTTTAAAACCTATTTTATGTCAATTTTGACACTATTTGGTACTTGATTTTTGTGAAACTCATAACAACATGATTAGTTCAAAAAAATTTAATTAAATCAATAATAATATGTCATATTAACCTAAAAAAATAGTGGAATTCATAAAAACTCTCAAATTAAATTTATTTGAGTATTTATAACATCAATTATGTTAATATTTCATTAATAAGATAATTACTGCATCATCATTGTGTCATAAATAAATTAAATTATTTAATTTCTAAAAATTATAAATAAAATACCAATATGTAGGAAATATTTTTATATTTCTAATGAATATTTATAGTCTAATTTATCTTATGTATAATCCTATATTAAAAATGTTTTAGTTATTAAACTTTGATTTTAACTATTTTAACTGTTCTTTAAATAAAATAATATTAAATGTCCTAATATAATCCAAGTGGGGCTAAATAGTCATATTTTATTCCTAAGGTTGTTTTTGGTCGAATTACACTTATCCAATAGAATTAGGACATGTATTAGGGTAATAATAATATCATATTTACCCTTAATTACCCTATTTACTTTTAACCGTGGTAAAAAAAAGTAAAATGTTACTATTCGCCAAAAATTATTTTCATCTCATAAACCACATTTTATTCCTTGATATTCACAATTTTTCTCGGATTTTCGAAATTCCACTCACAAAAGTGGTAAAATTATGTTTTATGGGAATTTGCAAATTCTCCTAGGAGGTGGGTAAAAGACGGTGAAAAGTTCAATAAAATTTTTATATATCTAAAATTATTATAAAATGACTCCAATAAATTACTTTGAACTTATATAGGTATTATGTATCAATTCTGACCTAAAATAAATTTAAATAAAATAAATAATTATTTAAATAAAAATTCTGTTTTTAAATAGTAACATAGTGTATTCACTATTCATCAGAAATTGAATGTTTTCAGAAAAATACCAAAATTTCACCCTAGGCTAATTTCGATATTCCAAATCCAAAAATGAAGTCCATTTTGAAAGATAAAATTTATAAAATTTAAAAAAGTGGGTATTAGTATTCATAACGGCTAGTTTTAATAATATTTTAATAGCGTATCGTTGTTTAGTGAAACTCAGTATTGCGTACAATGCAAGCTATCAAGGAAGGTCGCGGTTGCGTGTAAAGCAAGACAAGATAGTGGTGTGTGTAGTGAAATATTCCTTTGATGATTTATATAACATAAAAACAAAATATTTCTCATAAAAATCTCAAGTGTTACAAAAAAGGCCATTCAAAATATCTTGATATCATTTTTGGACACACTGAGAGAGAATCAATTATATTCTAAGATCCTAAATTTCTACTTTTGGACAGATCAGATTCACTTACTAGGTCATATTAATTCATAGAGATGAGTATTAATTGACCTAGAGAAGGTGAGAGTTGTAGTTTCCTAGGAGCAGACCAAGAATTTATTTGACATATGGGGTTTGTTATGGAAAGATGGATATTACAGAATTTTTTTATAGTAATTATCACTCTCAGAAGAAATACAGAATGGATTCTCTAAGAAGGGTATGATGCTTGTATGTTCTAATACTTGTGAGACAACCTTCCATGAGATGAAAGGTATATTGACTTCAGTATTAGTAAATATTCTTCCAGAGTTAGGGAGAAGATACATTGTGTATTGTGACAATTCAAATATCAGTCTAGAAGTAGTGAAGATACATGGAGATAGCATGGTGGTGTACGAGTCTCAGCAGTAGAGGCCATATCAGATAAATTACCTAAAATATGATCATGAGTTAGCTTTAGTTGTTCATGCATTGCATTGTTGGAGACATTACATTATTGAAAAAAAATTGTTCATGTAAATGGACTAAAAATCCTAAATTATATACTAACATATTATGATTTGAATTTGAGGCAATGAAGGTGGGTAGATTAACCATACTATTTACACTTTAAGATTTCCTATACACTTGGGAATGAAAATGCAGTGGCTGATGCACTAAGTAGGAGGACATAGATACAGGCTTTTCAGCGGGACAGTATTGACCCGTCGATTATGGATTGGTTATCTATGTTTCACTTGAGGTCCCAGATTGTCTTGGAAAAACTTTTCATTTACCCTTATTTGTGACCTATACCCTACTTGATAGAGCGAGGATGAGGTAGCTAATGGATTCATAGAGCGTAGTCCTATGAGAGAGTGTGGTTGGTGAGGTCCCAACTACTATTTTTACTTTATGAAAGGATAGGATACTATGTATCCATAGTCTTGTTTGTGTTTAAGTGGAAATACATGAGAAGATGATACAGGTGTTCCAAGCCTCAGATTTGGGAGTGTATCCCGGTGATATGAAAATGTACCGTGACTTACCCCATAAATATTGGTGGTCAAGTATGATGTGATAGGTAACTAGTTTTGTTATAAGTTATTCGACCTATTAGTAGTTGAAGGTAGAAAATAAATGACCATAAGAACATTTAAATTAGTTACCTTTTACCCAGTTGAAATGGGATGATGTCATAATGGATTTTTTACTGCTTTTATAAGGTCACCCAGAGGTAGTGATACTATTTGGGTTATTGTGGAAAGGATCATGAATGTTTCTCATTTCTTTCTAATCAAGGATACCATCATTGTTGATGATATTGGGAGTTTGTATATTTGTGAGATAGTAGAACTTCACGAGGCCACTTATTCTATCATTTTTATAGGGATTCCCAATTTCTATCTCATTTCTAGTAGATATATCAGAGGGATTTGGTTAAACAAGTGATTTTAAGCATAACATACCATCCTCAAACTGATGGCCACTCAGAGTGTATGATACAGGTTGTTAGGGGCATGCTGTGAGAATGATTCCATGATTTTGTGGTCAAATGGTATAGGAAAATTTTCCTTGTTGAGTTCTCGAACAAAAATAGATGATACTATACATATGGAAATTTATGGGGCTTTGTACGATAGGCCTTCCAGTTCATCCCTAGGTGGGTTAGTGGTAGGTGAGATAGATATATTGGAACCTCATCTCGTGCACGAGACTTCTAATAATGTCAAGTGGATCCGGAAGTAGATGGTTACTGCATAGTTTTGATAGAAATCTTATGCCTATTACCATACATGACCTATAGATTTCGTGGTCAAGGATCATGTTTTTTATGTATCTCATAATGGTTAGGACACAAACTCATCATGATATAGGGTAAGATTTTACTATGATTTGTTGGACCACTTATGATTCTAGAGAGAGTCGTGCTAATAGACAATTAGTTGATGTTAGCTCAGAGGTACTGGACAATTGATGACATCATCCACGTATCCCAGCTATTCCATTATATCTAAGACCCATCTCACATTTTATATCGATAAGAGTAAGATTTATAGGTAGATTATTTTTCTTTTGAGAACTTGATTTGTATCGTTGACAGAAGAACCAAAGTTCTCTGAGGCCAATCAGATCCTCTAGTACAGGTGTTATGGAAGAATGACTTTTTACATGTTGAGACATTGGAGGTGGAGGCCAATGTATGTTCTCAGTGGCCATAGTTATTCTTATCCTATTCTTTAACACCATTGAGAAGGAAATTTAAGGATGAATTACCATAAGGGTGATATTTCAAGATCTCGAGTTTTTATATTTGGTAAGAATTTAAAAAATTTCAGTTTAAATGTTTTTATGGACTATTGTGAATATATTTTTTGAGTTTGTGAGGGTTTATGGGGTTTCTAGAGCTTTTTCAGATCCTAAAAAATATCATTATGGGGAAACATGAAGACCACATGATTAGTAGAAACCGTGCGGGATAGGATACACAGTCTGACCAATTGTTTAAGTCTTGGACAAAAAGAAAGATAAGCCAATACAATTTGAAAAATCATGCGGGTGTAGGTGCATGAATATGCAGTATCACCCATATTATTTGACTGTGGGATGAGACATAATTTTGACATGGTTCTAAAAAATATTCTTGCAGACCATTCATGGTTCCCCCCTTTTTTGTAGTGGGCACATGGTTGGTGCACAATTTTGCCAACTTTGCATCCAAACCATATGGCATAGGTATTTTTATGGAAATTTCTTCTCCCCAATAATTAATTTTGAAACAAAAAACCCTATTACCATTTTTTTCATTGGAGAACACCTATGAGAGAGCTCCACCTTGAGAAAAATTATAATACATTCCACCCATTCTCTGTCCGAGCTCATCATCGAGCACCGTCGATCTTGTTGGAGTCCCACCGGTGAGAACTCAACTGCTTTTGGAACATTATTTTTGTATATTTGGATTGAAAAGGTATTTAGGTTCAAGTTATATTCCTTATTTTAAAGGTTTCACTATTTCTTCATTTTTATATCGATTTGAGTTGAATCTGGAGCTGATACTAGATGAGAAATCTACGATGGGCCTATTTTATGTGGTTTATACTTTTACCAAGTGGTTTGATTCTTTATTGATCTAGTTTCCATGGTGCCTCCCACCACGCATTTTGACATGACCTCGAAAATGAATTTAATAATTAAATTAAATGAAATGAAACATGTTAGGGATGCCCTATAGTTCCCTTGATATTTGTTTGAGGTTGTCTCCCCAACCAAGGCCACCGCTTCAGTGTTCTAATTGAATTTTATTTACATATTACTTTCTTAATCAATACATGGGATGAGTTACTATATTCTTAGTTAGAGGAACCCCTGTTATAAATGAATTTAATTGATTTGATCAAATAATAAATGGTTTTCCACCATTTCATGTTGATTCTTTTGATTGAATGGGAATTTGGATTTTTTATATGAATGGGTAAACTCATTGTTTGTATATGAATGTGAATTTTTATGTGATTTGGTATACTCATGGAATTAAATTGTTATGAATTGATGAATTGAATGATATGGGAATTCAAATGGAGGTGCATTTAGTGGTTTGTAAACCCTGGATCTTCAATCTATTTAGATTCCATGAGAATTTTAACCATGGATCTTATTTTATGGAAAAAGATTCTTTGGACTTGTATGCTCCTTGGATTTTGATTTGATAGGATTGAAAAGGATTGTATACCCCTAGAATCTAGATTGATGGACTCTTATTAGACATTCTCAATTGACATAATCATTTGACTCCACCAATTCAATTACTGTGTTTTTATCTACATTATCCATGGAATCGACGAGGATTCCTTGGTTTTCTATACCTTGGATCCAACCCTTCATGGTATGAAAATATGATTATATGGGCTGACCAAGGTAAATTAGATAT
Organism: Viscum album; assembly: GCA_963277665.1. Lineage (NCBI taxonomy): Eukaryota > Viridiplantae > Streptophyta > Magnoliopsida > Santalales > Viscaceae > Viscum > Viscum album. The sequence goes on from OY728159.1 coordinate 507,642,934, forward strand.
GATTGGTTTTATGGAAAATTCATGGTTGATATGGAATATCTGATTATACATCATGTCCATGGTTATTATGGTATTTAAAGTTTTACTATAAAATTCATGGTTTATATGAGATATTGTATATAGAACATGGCCATGGTGGTTGCTTTTTTTACTTTACTACTACATTGTGTATTATGAACCTTTTTTTCTTATATAATTTTAATGATATAAAAATAAAATAGTTATAGAACCATGATCCAAAAGTTTAGTGCATGGAAAAAACTAGGGACATACACAAATTTTACAAAATATAACACAAACATTTATTTAATTCCTATTTCTCTATATTATTATATATCATTGCATTATCCTTAGTACAAGTAATCACCTGAGGATATACATTAAAATGGGTTAGATAAAATCAGAGTAATAAGATAGATAAGAACATGAAATAATATAACATGGGGTGATTATTATCATAACATCATTATCATAATCAAGAGAGCAAGCATTAGATAAAGGCATGGAATGTGGAAATGCATAAAAATAAAACATCATGTCTTAGTTGTAAACTACCACACATAGTTGTGAACAAATAAGACACATGTTCATAAATACTTCAGTTTTTTACCATGATATAGATAACATTACCCAATTAATTTGAGGGTTATATAATTCCTGCCACACCCATCACATCATAACATTTACATTCCGCTATATAATTTTGGGCACACCCATCACATCATAACATTTAAATTATCATCCATTACACATATATCAATATTGGACATTAAATAAATACTAGGAATGAATGGGATTTATATTATAAATCATATGTTTATAAAATCTGGGTTCCCAAATTAAATTGGGAATAACATACTTTATATAAGAATCATCGACCGTGAGTAAAAAAGAAACAATCTCAAGAATTAAAAGGTGTCTTTTAAAGAAGTGTTATTTTGGAAAACATTATGTTTTTGATAAACATGATTAGAAAATATGTATATCCCAAAAATGGAAATACAATTATCAATAAATTATATTTAAGGAATATCCTTATAGAAAGTTGGGTGATGGAGGGAAATCATAAATAAAGAGAGTTGGGTTCAAGAAATCCCCATAGCTTATGTCTGAATGCATTTTTGACATTAATATTTGGTGTAATCTCATTATATTCATTAATTTAAAAATAAATAACCTTTTATACATTAATTTTATTCATTTATGCTTTAAAATTTTCATTTAATGTCTTTTCAATGACATATAGTGTTTAATCTCATCGTTTGAGAGCATTCGGTTTTATGGTTTTCATGATCGATTCCTATGTACACATGAATAGAAGTTATTTTAAAATAAGTATAAATATAAAGAATTGTTATTATATGTTATTAATGATATTAAAACATTTTAAAAGATCTTATAAATATTTTCAGTATGTGTTACGAGGATGAATCCTTACATAAATATTAGAGATGATTATTTTAGGTTAATTTTGAAGTTTTCAATCACAATGACTTCCTCTTGTTTTATACATTATTATTATGTATAAATTTTTATTCTAGAACATAAATTGGGTTATTTAATAAAATTTAAAATATTATTTCAACCAATTAATTGTTTTATTAACATCCTTGAAGGTGTAAAATAAAAATGAAAGTGCATCACCCCTGATGTTGGTGAATTGAAACATCATGGTTGATGATTTGTTTAAAAAAACATACATAGAGAAAGAAGTTTGATGATGGATATTCGATTAAGCTGATATAATTATAGTATATGAAACATACTGGAGTTATCATTCCTTTTGGATAAGATAATGTGAGTAGAAGAGGATAAATGAAATGAAATTGAAAATAAATTAAAAGAAAACAAAAGAGGATTTCACCTCTAAAATATATCCTAATTGAGACCCTCCTAAGGGAAAAGGATTTGGTATTTTGAGGAGACCAAGAGTTCATGTATGTGGGTGATGGGATTGGGATAGGTTTCAGATAAATTTGGAAAAGTCTCAAATCTTGAGAGATGTGAGGAGAAGACGGTGTGAGGGGTGGTATTTAAAACCGAGGAGGAGATGGTGTGATGAAAAGATTTTGATTATTGAAATGAAATATAGTAATTAGATCATGTTATTTCAATATAATGGTTCCTACAATAGAAATGACTCAACTAATAGTTTATTTATCTTATAATGCATATATACAATAAATAAATGTGTTTTACTATTCACAAAAATTCAAGTATTTCAAAAAAATGAAAAATTCACCATAACCTTTTTTTGATGTGTATAATAAAAAAATAAAATCCAATTTATAAATAGAATTTTATAAATATAAGTAATATATTTTTAATTAAATTCATTATTTACTTGGAAAATACAAATTTTAAAATTATAATTGATTTTAAAACACCTAGAAAAATTACTTAAAGTCTCATAAAATTATATTAAAATCATAAAACATAAAAATATTAATTTTTGAATACATTTTAGGAAAATATATTTTATTTTAAGTAATTAATGAGTCATAAAACTGTAATTAAATATTTTTGACAGAAAAAATGCCAAAAAATAATTAATATTTTTTTAAAACATCTTTTTATATACACTGTGATATCATTATATATTCTTCTATTTATGAGATACCTAAATTTTATTTATACTTTCATGGGTGAGGTTACAATTCATTTGGATGATCTAATATTTATAAGGGTAATATTTCTATTTCTAAGTTTATGTTATAGTTTCATATGTATTGGATCCTCAACCTCAATAAATTCTTATTATATCCTTAATTCCCTATTTATAAATAATTTATAATGGTCTATAAGTTATTTTATATGATTTATACTTTATGAAACTACTATAATATGGGATAAATTCCATTGATAAAAGTCTGTGTTGTTACATTATTCCCCCATTATGAAATTCCCCCTCAAAATTTCAATTTACGTAAATAGGTGATGCTAATTCTCCTCCATCACCTCCTCTAGTTCCCAAGTTGCTTCTTCATACTTATGGTTCCTCCACAAAACATTGAGATTGTGGGTTTTCTTGTCTAATATAACCTTATCTCTCTAGTAGATAATACTTTTTGGATTTTCCTCATAATTGTGATCATATTTTAGCTATACCACCTCAGAGTTCAGTATATTTGAAGTATCTAGTATTTACATCCTTAGGAGTGACAGCTGGAACACATCATGAAGTTGAGCCACATTCGATGGAAGTATAAGTTGATCATCCATGGTTCTGATGTGATCAAGGAACTCAAGAGGGACAATTTACCTTGGGCATATCATCCCTTTCTTTCCAAACCACAAGACTCTCTTACATAGTGATATTCAAAGGAAAATATTATCTCCAACGTTGAACTTCATGTCCCTTTGATGATTTTCATCATAGATTTGTTGAAAACATTTAGAATATTTAATATTTTGATGGATTTATTTAACCTTCAATGACATCTCTTTCAAATGATTAGGTCCTAGTAGATTTCATTCAACAATATCATCCTAATAGGTTGGATTTCTACATCACTTTATATATAAAGCATCATTTTGTGCCATCTAACTACTCGAGTGGAAGAAATTGTTGAATGATAACTCAACCAATGGGAGATGCTAACCCCATCCCCCTTATAATTATAAAGAGAAGGTTCCCATCATATCTTCGAGCATCTCAATAGTCATTTCATATTGTCCATTGTTTTGGTGGTGATAAGTCATTCTGAAATTTAATTCCTTACTCATAGCATGTTAAAGACTCCTCCAAAACATGGATGTGAACTTGGGATCACAGTCATAGAAAATTGGGAGTAGAGCTTGATGAAGTCTCACCAATTCCCTCACATATATATTAGCATGTTTTTCAAGTGAGATATCTTCTCGAATATCAATAATGTTGGCAGCCATGGTGGGTCATTCCACCACAACCCATATTGCATTAATTCTTATGCATTCCTTCTGGAGACTTGGGATAAAGTACATAGTGGCAATCTTCCATTTCCACATGGGTATAAAAATGGCTGTATCATCCCTTTGGACTTATGTTGGTAATAATTAACTTGTTATCATATCTATCACCTTGAGATTTACTTCCCAATATCATTCTTCATTTTGTCCCACCAGAAGTGTTCTCGAATATCATGATACATCTTGGTACCCCTGGGATGGATAGAGAATGTTGAGCTATGTGAATTGAACAATAGATCATTATTTATCCTAGTTTAAAAAAAGCACACAAAGACTTGTTCCAAATTTAATCACACTATTATCATCGTTATAGATGTTCTGTATCTCTACTTTCTTTACTGAATTCACATTCTTTTGTAACTCCAGATCATCTCTTTGTGATACCTTAACCTTTTCTTCTATATATTGTTGGAAAATAATGTGGGAAATGTTTGATTTATTCCCAGCTTCTATGATTTCCAAATCCATCCTTTACATATCCATGAAGATAGGGTCTTTCTCAAGCTGAAACATAGATATAATAGAAGGTTCCTTTATTCCGAGAGTATCTTACACCTTGATCACCATTCCAAGAAGACAGTGAATAGATAAATCATAGTATTTAATTACATATAACCATATAATATGACACATGGTGAGCTCCTTTTGTATGAATATATACATTAGGATCTTATGGTCGGTATATATGGTACACTTCACACCATAGAGGTAGTGCCTCCAGATCTTCATGGTAAAAAAACAAGGTTTCTAACACAAGATCATGTGCCGGGTTTCTCTTCTTAGGGGTCGTAAATAGTCATGAGGTGTATCCTATCACATTATAATTTTTCATGAGTACAAAATCCAATCGATTCTTTGAAGTGTCATTCTATATCACAATACTTTGTCCAATTTTTGATATTGTGAGTATAGGTGTAGTGACCAGCCTTCTCTTCAGCTCCTTAATGCATTCCTCACATTCTTCTCTCTGGCCATACGTTACCCATTTTCATGTTAAAAATGTTTTTGGGTTTGAAAATCTTGAGAAATTTATCATAGAATGTTGATAGTACCCTGCTAAGCCAAGAAAACTATGGATTTCAATGACACCATATGGTTTGGACCATTCCTCAATCACCTTTATCTTTGAAGGATCCACAAAAATTCCCCCACTTGTGATCACATGTACCATGAATGTGACTTTCTGCATCCAAAATTCCCAATTTATGAATTTGGCGCACAACTTATCCTTCCTTAATTTCACCAACAGAATCCTTATATGTTCTTTATGTCCCTCCTTTATGTTGGAGTAGATTAGAATATCATCAATAAAAGCTTCCATAAAAAATTTCATGGTAATGTCTAAAGATTAAATTCATAAAACCCTTAATGATTTTTGGGGAATTAGTATGTCCATAGGGAATCACCAGAAACAAGTAGTCCCCATAACTTGTATGAAAGACATTATTCTAAATATACTCTTTCATCACCTTTCACTGATGATATCCTTAAAGAAGATCCACCTTTGAGAAATACTGAGAACCTCACAACTGATCAAACAATTCAACAATATTTGGTGGTGGATACTTGTTATTTATGGTGATATTCTTCAGTTACCAATAATTAAAACACAGCTGCATTGATCCATCCTTCCTATTGACAAAGAGCACTGGAACACCCCAAGGTAATGCACTATGCCATATTAACCCTTAATCAAAATTCTCTTATAGTCTCTTCTTTAACTCCTCAAGTTCAATAGGTTCCATCCTATAGAGACAATTTGATATATTTATAGCTCTGGGTATGAGTCCTATTGAGAATTTCACCTCCTGATATAGGGGAATTCTAGGTAACTCTCCCAGAAATGAACCATTTTATTCCCTCATGATGGGCATTTCACCTAGGTTGTTAATATCCTTTTACGCAACCATTTTTGAGAGGTATGACTTTTCACAGGGAATAAACTCCCAAACCATTTAAGGATTTTTCAATGGAGATTCATGATTTTCCTTTCATTTTATAGGATCATCGAGCATTTATGAATATGAAACAGTATTTCCTTTTCCTTATGGTTGATATGTGTTCTATATAATGAGATCCAATCCCTTCCCAAAATAGTATATAATTCCATGTATGGAATTATTATGGGATTTGTTGTAAGAATCAACACACATACACCAATATAAGAAGAGTCGGAAAATTGGGTTTTAATTATTTCAACACTATGTCTTTTTAGGGATATCTCTAATTCAAGGTTTCGGGGCATCGATTCTATAGTTTTGGAAAATTGTAATATACAAAGGAATGTGCATAAAGATAAACAAATAAGACATTTTACATTATTTATTTAATAGAATATGTACATAGTAAATTTTTTTTATTTCTCCACTTCATTAGTTGTGATGGAAAAATATATTCCTTTATGCTTTGTAAGTGGAGGCTGTTGATGCTGATTACCCTCTAAGAATCAAGGATTAGTGAACTGGCTTACATAATGAAATTTTTACCTACAATTGTAGCATTTTACCATGGATGGTTCTCCCCTTTCCTCCACCACATTGTCCCATTTCCTCATTTATTTTCTACATTAATGAGATTGGTGGCCTTCTCTCCCACACTTGATGCATTTCACCATCCCATTGATGTAGTTCTCATGACGATTCTTCAAAAAATTTGACATGTGGGTGGTTGATTTTTCTTTCCTCCATTCTAATTAGATCCCCTATCTTAAAACTCCATCTTTCATTTCTTAACACCGTATCCATGAAACCATTCTCCAGAATCCTTCATAAATTTTATATCATAATGAAAAATATCATCATAAATCACATTGTTGAAAATTTTTAGAGCCTTTCTGAGGTGTTATTTTAGACCACTAAAAAAACTATATATTTTTCTATCATGGTTGCTAAAAAAATACAATTCATACCTTTAATGATTTTGAGATTTTCTTTTTAGGTCTTTACTAATTATCCTTCCTTTTTCTTCAACACTATAGAATATATATCCATCATTGTATGAAGATTTTGAGGGAAATACTTTTCAAGAAACATTATCTTAATGTCTTCTAAATTCATCTATTCCATTTAGTTCTTCAGATTTGTGTTCTTAATCAATTTCGTCCATTTATCGGCCTCTCCATCTGGACGATAGAAAGTGAGAGTCACATAATCCATATTAGAATAGTTAAGAAAAGAAAAGATCTTCTCCATAGAGTTAACCCTATGTTCTACGACTAGTGGATCAGAATATCCACTAAAAGTCGATGGTCATTTCCGTATAACACACTTGATAACTTGTTTTTACCTATTATGTGAAGGATGATGATTCACACTATTCATGTTCTTGTTCATAACATGAGACATCTCGGAAACCATTTCCATCTAATTGTGAACTCCACCCCACAATACATTGGGGATGTCATCTAGGAAATCGATGCATTTCCCCTCACATGAGTTGTTGGCATGGTTTCTCCTGGTTCCCTCCATTTTCAAAAATATAAATGGTTAGAATAAATAATAAGTCAACAAGTGATAAATAATTTATCCATTTTTGAAATTTAATCTAAATGAAAACCTTATTGGAATACCTATGTTTTCTGAATCTTCTTGTGTTATTACATATAATTAGTCTCATACATAGGGTTTTCACTATGGTTTTGCAATCTAAATTCCCAAATTAACTAAACCATGCTTTGATCCTAACTATATTGACCCTTATTTTATTAAATCATTTTAATGATGAAAAATATAATATATTTACACAACCATGATTAAAAGGTATAATGTCTTGAAAAAATTAGGACCACACACAACTTTTACAAAATAAAACAAAACCATTTATTCAATTTCTTTGTCTCTAGCATCTTATAGGTCTTTTAATTCACCTTGGTACAAGTAATCACCTGATGATATACATTAGAAAAGGGTGGGATAAAATCCTAGTAAGATAATATACAATAACATGAAAAAATTTAAAATTGTATGAGAATAATTATAACATGATTGTCATAATCATTAGAGGAAGCATTAGATAATGTCATGGAATATGGAAATGCATAAAAATGAAACATCATTTCTTAGTGGTTAGTTTTCACACATAGTTTTAAACAAATCAATAATCATTTTTATGTATATTTAACTTTTATTATCATTATATTCATCATATTAACCAATTAATTAAATATCTATATAATTCTGGTTTCACCCATCACATCATAACATTTAGATTGTAGAATATAATTGCAGGCACACCCATCACATCATAGCATTTAAATTATCAGGCATGCCACATATATCAATAATAGAAAAAATAACCCATGTAATGGAATGCGTTTTATTTCAAAAAACAAACATTCATAAAATTTGGGTTCCAAATTTAAATATAGAATAACATACTTGATATAATAATCACCAACCTTGAGTAAAAAAGAAACAATCTCGATAAGTAAAAGGTGTGTTTTTTTAAGGAAGTGTTCTTTTGGAAAAAATTGTGTTTGTAATAAAATCAAGTAGAAGACATTTATATTATTTATAGGTAATATAATGATGAATAAATTATATTTATGGAATATATATACAGAAAATGGTGTGAAAGAGGGAAAACCTGAAGAAAGAGAGTTGTGTTGGAGAAATCCCCTTACCTTATGTCAGAATGATTTCTTCACTTGATTATCCTATATAATCACATTAATTTAATTAATTAAAAAATAAATAAATTTTTACAAACTAATTTTTTTCATTATGTTTTTACTATGTTAATTTATGGGCTTTTTGATGAGCTATATATTTGAATTTCATCTTTTAGAAGCATTCATTTTCTGGGTTTCCATGATCAGTTCAATGGTATACATGAATGAAAGTTAATGTAAAATGAAGATAAACATCCAGAATTGTTATTATATCTTCATAATGATATGAAAAAAGTTTAAATGATAATATAAAGTTTTTTTTATATAGTATTATAATGAATCATTAGATAAAAGTTATTAGTGACCATTTTAGGTTAATTTTGGCGATTTTCGAACACAATTGATTCGTTTTATTTTATCATTTAGTATTATGTACAAATTTTATATACAAAACATAAAAGGACTATATAATAAAATTTAGAATATTATTTAAACCATTTAAATTATTTATTAACCTCACTGATGGTGTTAAATGAAAATTAATGTACATCCCCCATGATGTTGGTAAATTGACACATCACAGGCGGTGATTTCATTTTTAGAATAAGAGAGAGAGAGAGAGAAAGGAGTTTGATGATGGATATTCAATTAATAGGATAGAATTAAATTATATAAAACAAACTAGAATTAAAAAATCTTTTGGATAATATAAAGTGAGAAGAATAGAAGAAATGAAATGAAAATGAAAAGAAATTAAATGAAAAAGGAAGGGGATTTTACCTCTTAAATCTATCCACCTTGAGAACCTTCATAGGGAATAGGTTTTCGACTTTTGATGAGACCAAGAGCTCTTAAAATTGGGAGTGGATCTTGGGGATAGGTTTGGGAAGAATTTAAACAAGGAAAAATCTTGAGAGGTGTTTGGAGAACAGGGCATGTGGGGTGGTATTTAGAGTAGAGGAGAGTGGTTTCTTCGCATTATTTAACTAATTAATTTATAATTTTTCTCCAAAAAAGAAATAGTTTTAATTATTGAGACTGAAAATAGTAATTAGATCATGTGAGTTCTAACCCCTATATCTTAAATTAGCGAATACTCAATTAATAGTATATTTAAATTATAATATATATATACTTTAAATTACCGTATTTTATTATTAACAAAAAAATCATGCATTTTATAAAAATCCCAAAAATTCATCATGTCCATTTTTAAATGTGTAGAATCCAAAAATGAAATCCATTTTATGAAAATAGTTTTATAAATATGAGTAATTTAATTTTTAATTAAAATCTATATTTAAGTGGAAAATACAGATTTCAAAATTATAATTGATTTTATAAAACTTAGAAAAATTACATAAGGTCTCATAAAATTATCTTAAAATCATAATAAATCTTAATAATATTATAGGAATAAATTTTATGATTTTTTTAAAATTATTAATTTTCTTATAAAACCATAATTAAATATTTATGACTTTCAAAAATGACAACACTTAGATAATAATTTTTAAAACACTTGTTTACTCAGATTATGATATAATTATAAAATTATTTCATTTATAATATGGCTAAATTTTATATATAATTTTATGGGTGAGGCAACTATTAATTTGGCTGCATTAACATTCATAAGGGTCATATTACTATTCCTAATTTTAAGTTTATATTTCATCAGTACTGGGTCCTTAACTTATATAAATAGTTCTTATTTCATTAATTATTCATTTATATTGTCTTTATTATGGTCTGTATGTTAAATTATGTGACTTATAATATTTGAAATTACAATAAGAAGGGAGAAATTCTATTGATAAATGTTTGGGTTGTTACATTATGATATGTTCTTGACGCTTTTTTTATAGGGAGCCTTATATGGCAATAAAGTATCACATGTTTTGTAGTATACATTCTATTTACAATTGTATTTTCATACTAATTACCTATAATTTATTTTGAAATTTTATATATATTTTTACATTCCATGTACTGGATTTTCTATATTCCATTGGTGATGACCTACTGGGATTGTATATCATAGTTAATTCAGGCCATTGTTTGGTACCCAAACAAACTATATGGATACAGGTAGGTTCTGAGGCATCTACCAAAATCTTGATGCTTGAATTTGTGCCATGCTTAGAAGCAGGGGAGAATGAGACCAATATGAATTCTATGATTCTATATGAAGATGGTAATTTTGGGGTTTTTGGTATTTTGATATATGTGATAAACCCATTCCATGTATATATATTTTGGATGGTTTGTATATGCATGAAAAGTATCATCATTATCTGTAAATGAGATTTATTTTTGAATTGTTTATTTGTACATGTCTTGGTTATTGAACTTTTTTTCAAATTATTTTACTTGTTCTACTACATATATGTTTTTAGGTATCTATTATGTTCAATTTTGTAATGTCCCAGTACCGGGTGCCGCCAAAAGGTCCCACATACCCGGTTGGTCACATGGCCTCAAGTGCATCTCCCCGAATACTAGAGGCTACCGACATGCCGTGAGGGATTTGGGTGTGATAGTGTGGAAACTATGCTCTCATTGGCAGAGAAAAACAATGGAATAAGAATAATAAATAATAGAGGAATCAGTAATACCATAAAAATCTGTAAACAACAGAGACAGATAGTACAAACATCTGCAACATATATACATAAATAATGATCCAAGTAACAAGTTTCTAGGAGATCAGACAAACAAGTTACAATGTTTCAAATAAATCACAAAAAATGTATTAAAAATAATAAATAACTCCAACAACATTGCAAGCTAAAACTTGGTCCCATGATCTCTAACTCCAACAACAATCTAGTACATGATGTAGAAAGGAGCTTTCCCTTATCTATACCCGCAACCATATAATCTGTTTGGGTTAAAAAGCATGACCCAAATTGGGTTGGAGATGAATCCTAGTAGGAAACCACCAGAATATATGTACCTAACTGTTAGTGAATAAATATATATATATATCTGACAATATTCAAAATGAAGCAATAAACAAGGAAGTACTCCAAAGCAAACAATCTTAATGTTTCCAACTAAATTCATTTACATTTATTAATTATTCAAAGCATTGAATGTTTAAATTCCAGGATATATCCTAAGCTATGTGTCCCATATGTAAAATAAAATAAAGATGTCTCATAGGACCTTCTAACAATCAAGTAAGACCGAGTCCAATCTTGTGCATTTTCATGGTAGGATTGTCATAATCAATCGATCATTTACATGCAACCATCTGGGAATGTTATAAAACACTAAGCCCTCTAATTTATCAAATCATAAAATCGATAAGGATATAATGACCCTCTGGGAAATTTCACATTTTCAAACCACTTTGGTCTCACAAAACAAAGACTCTTTGAGGGATCACTCACAATCAATACCCCATATGGTCTTTTAACAATTAACTACAGACTCTCTAAGGAATAACATAGAGAAAATTCCCCATGTGGACGTGTAACGGTATATTACCAAAAATCTGAGGGACCACTCACCATCAATCCCCCCTATGGTATCAAAATGTAAATGTAACAGAAACTCTCAGTAATCACTCAATGACAATTCCCCCTATGGTCTAACTACACGAGGTTCTCACAACCCTATGTATAAAATCACACACAAACGATATCCATCAGCCCAAAGTAATCTCATCTACTAGAAGGCTAAGCAGCTACAATGCTTAACACATGCATTGAACAAGCATAAAAAAGAAATCAATTACAACCTAACAAGAAAGGAAAGGAAACAAGGTCTGCCTCATAGGAAACCTAGACCAAACAGCCAAAAACATTCAAACAAGGATACACACCCATGTTGTGTCCATTATGTGTGAAATTTAGCATAATGTATCAGCAAAATCTGTTGATATATCAATAAATCTACGTTATATGATAATATGGTTCAATTCCTTAACATGAAATACATGAATCATGTTTAATCGGAACATAGGCATATATTACTCAACGAAAAACTCTGGAAGGAAACAAACCACCTACCTCAATGTTGTATGATGAACACTCTTGTACAGCGGCCCTTGAATCTGCCTATAATATTGTAGATCTATAAAAAGATAAAAAGTGATCAACCTTGGATAACTCAAGAAAGAGGATAAATCTAGAAGAGAGGCTCTATGGAAAGAGATAAATCACTGGTGGGAATCAGACGCACTAGGTGGTGCCTCAATCGGAGCTCAGATGGAGGAATATGAGTTGCTCAAAGATTCTCAGTCATACATTGCTCTCTTGTATGAGACATGAGAAGAAGAAATGAGTTCTTGAGATGAGACGCGACCCTAGTCCGATTAATGACATAAAATTAAAATTACAAGGCATGTTCATTTAATGTACAGTTCATGTACTAGCCTCAACCATACCCTACTTTAATCGGTCCTCATGGCCTTGTACTCGACCATTACATGGCCAATACACGGCCACCCATGGCAATTGGGTACATAGTGTGTACTCAAGAGTACATGTCATGTACTTAGAAAATTTACAAAATCATCCTTTTTCCTAAAAAACAACCTAAAATAAGATCTATACATGAAAAGATGATTTGAATTCTTACAAACATCCCCCATTAAAAAAATTCATCCCTGAATTTCCCTTTAATGGGTGGTGAAGATGAAACTTAAAACAACTCTGGACACTATGATCGTGCTTCAGCCTCCCTCTCCCAAGTATCATCATGTAATCGCCCATGCAACCATATCACCCATAGTAGAGGAACATACCAGCCCCAGATAACCTTCGTACTGCGAACCAAAATTTGTATAGGGTTCTCCTCAAAGGACGCATCCACCTACAACTCAACCTTATTAATTTGAAAGACGTGATACATGTCTGAAAAGTAAAGCCGAAGATGAGAAACGTGGAAGATTTTGTGCATAGACCAGTACCTATGAGGTAACTAAAACAGGTAGGAAACCAGCCCGACTCTCTCCAAAACCTCAAAAGGATAGACATACCTTGGTAAATTATTTCTCTGTTCCTAATTATCATGTCTCCCAACCTTAGTGTGACATGTAAGAAACCCTGATCTATGACTTTGAAATCCATAGGTCGCCTCTATTGGTCAGCATAAGACTTATATTTAGACTGTGCAATAGACATCCTCTTCTGAATCAACTCCACCTACTCAGTGGTCTCCTGAACAAGATGAGGTCCCAAAATAGCTGTCTCTCCTGCCTCCAACCAACATAGAGGTGATCAGCATGGCCTACCATACATAGCCTCATAAGATACCATCTGAATAGTCATCTGAAAACAATTATTTTAGAAAAACTCTAATAGAGGTATATGTCACTCCCAAGAACCCCCAAAATCAAGGACACATGCTCAAAGAATTTCCTCCATCACTTGAATCATGCGCTTGAACTGGCCATATATGTGGTGATGGTAAGTTGTATCCAGAGGTACCTGTGTACCCAAAGCCCTCTGTAGTCCCTACCGGACATGAGAAGTAAAATGGGTTTCCCTGTCTGAAGTGATATAGTACAGAACCCCATGAAAATTTACAATCTATCATATGTAAAACGTTCTAATCTCATCAACACCAAATGTATCCTTGATTGGTAAGAAGTGTGAAACCTTCTTGAGTCTTTTAATGACAACCCAAACTGCATCATTAATTCAAGGTGACCTCAGTATACCCATCACAAAAACCATCGTGACATCATTACACTTCCACTTGGGATTGGGTAACTGTTTTAATATCCGTACTGGTCACCAATTCTCTTCTTTCATCTACTGACAGGTGGAACATCTCTTTAAAAAACCTGCAACATCTCTCTTCATACAAGGCCCCTAATACTGATAGTGTAAATCTAGATACATCTTGGTGACACCAGGACGAACTTCCCAAACTAAGGAATGAAAATATCACAAAATATCCTCTTGTTTGTCTGCTGACACCCATACACTCCCATGAAATCATAAGATCTCAACCTCACCTACGATCCACCCAGTTGTAGGGTCCTCTCCTGACACACTCTCTAATAAAAATAGGACTTCAGAATATGATATCTTTCTCAATCACACTAGATCCAGATGTGTATAGGTTGCATCTACAGAAGAAAAAAACGTATGCCCATATATATTGTGCATCTCCAAATGAATCTTAGAGAATAGATCCATAAGCTTCAAATCATTATTGGCCTCCTTATCTGCATGTATTTGAGTCCTTCTTCTCAATGCATCAGCCACTACGTTGAATTTTCAAAGCATGTAGGAAAGATGCATGTCAAAAGAATGAAGGTACTCAACCCACCTTCACTATCTCAAATTTAGGTCACGCTGGGTAAAGATATTCTTGAGACTCTTTTTGTCAGCGAAAATAATAAAATTCACTCCCAAAAGATAATGTCTCCAAAAGTGCAATGCCTGAACAACTAAATCCAACTTGAGATCATGCATCAGGTAATTCCTCTCATGTAGCCTCAACTAACTAGACCCATATGAAATGACTCCTTCCCCTTGAATAAGAACTTCTCCTAGACCGATAACTAATGCATCGTTGTAAACTATGTAAATCTTTCCTAGTTCTAACAACACTAGTATCAGTGCTAAATTAAACCTCTCATTCACCTCTTGAAAGGCTAACTCACAAGAATTTTTCCACGATTACTTCACACCCTTCTTATTCAGGCCTTTCATTGGTAATTTTAAGCATAAAAAGTCCTATATTAAGCATTTTTAGTATCTAGACATCTCAAGAAAACGTTATACCTCAAAGATGTATTTTCGGCTGTTCCTAGGTAACAATTTCTATCACTTTCTCTAGGAGTATTTATACTATTTTCTCCGAGATTACATGACCCAAAATGTGAATCTGGTATATCCAAAAGTATAATTTTGAGTGCTTAGCATATAATTTATTCTCTATCACTGTACTTAAAATGATTTCAAGATGGGTGGAATGGTCCTGTTGAGTATGAGAGTACACCAAGATACCGTCCAAAAAAACAACCAAAAATGAATCCATGTAAGGATAGAACACATGGTTCATAAGTTCTATTAAAACTTCTGGTGTGTTCGGAAGACCGAATAGCATAACCACATACTATTATAGACCATACCTTCTCCTAAGGCTGTAAGATGTATATATTATGGTATAACATGAAACTGTGATAACCAGATCTCATGTAAATCTTCGAGAACACCCGAGATCCTAGAAACTGATCGAAGAGATCATCAATACTCTGAAAGGGATATCAGTTCTTAACCATCAACTCATTAATCTTATGATAATCTATACAAATTCTGAGAGTACTATCCACCTTCTTTGGAAACAGGATCGGAGAACCCCAAGGAGAAGTATAGGGTCAGATGAACCCCTTTCCCAAAAACTCCTCTAACAGTTTATTGATCTTTGGTAACTCTGGTGTAGCCATTTTATAAGGTGGAATGGACACCGGTACCACTCCTAGATTAAGATAAATGGATAAATCTACCTCTCTATCTATAGGTAAACCTAAAAATTCATCTGGGAAGACATATCTAAAATGATCCACATCTAGAGGAAAGTCCATCTGTGAAGTCTCTTAGTCATCCATCAATCTGGGATATAATTCCCCCCAAACCATGATTCTTGGGTCCAACTATGCTTTCCAGAACATCACATTCACCCTTGTGTAGAAAATTCTGACCCTCTCATGATGTGAAACTCACCCTATGCCGATAGCAGTCAACAAAGGATTGGATGAAGACCAACCAGTCCATTCTGAGAATGACATTGAAACCTGTCATCTCTAAGACATAGAGGTACCATAAGAAGTGACACCCACATGACTTAAAAGGGAACTCCATTAACTGATGTACAATAACCGTTCTAGGCCCCAACAGAGTTTCTAGTGTGATAACATCCTCATAATTAACAATACAGAGCCCAAGGCTCTCCACAACGGTAAAATTTATGAAACTATGGGAAGCCCCAGTATCAAAAGGAAGAGAATCTAAAACTGAGGCAACTAGAATCGTACTTCTAACTGTAGAGGTTATGGTATCCTTCTCAGGATGGATCTTCTCTATTGAAAATGTCTAACATGAACTGATGCCCCGTGATCCTACCTAACTTCCCTGAGCTGATCCATCATGTTGTCGCTGAAAGCCTAATGACTGGTTACCATGGCTACAACCTCCTCCTCGACCTAAATGGACAGATGAACTCTAGTTCCCAGACTGAGGAGAAATTTGTGTTTATGCTCCTGAACATGGAGTCCTAGAAGAACCCATGTCAGTAGCTGCTAGGGAGGAAAA
Source organism: Viscum album (assembly GCA_963277665.1). NCBI lineage: Eukaryota > Viridiplantae > Streptophyta > Magnoliopsida > Santalales > Viscaceae > Viscum > Viscum album. The sequence goes on from OY728159.1 coordinate 507,659,770, forward strand.
CAAGGTAATACACTGAAGAAGGCCCATCTTTCTATAATATCGGCACTCAACTGGGTCTCTCGGGCACTAAGGTCTAACATTCTCACTCTTAACACACTGATATCGTACCACCGAGATTCTTAATAGAGTATATCGTCTACTCAGATCTCTGAACGTAGACTCCCTGCGACGCTTCCTAATATCATTTGGAGAAGTACTAACTCTGGATGTCGAATCGCCTTGTCTCAAAGATCTAGAATCCCTCAAATTACGGTCGGTGATCAGTGCATGGTTGACTATTGAAGATAAGAAAGTAAACCTGATGTTGTTCATATGGGATCAAATGTAATGTTTGGGACCATCCTCAAACATCCCGGCCAGAAATAACTCATCACCCCTCAAAATGGATGTGAAGCGCTGCAGCTCTGTAAAGAGTGTAGAATGCTCCAGGACTAAAATAGTACCCTATTCTAGACCCATGAACTGTCAATATTGGTCACAACTCAAGGTATTCTGGTAGAAATAGTCGGAGAAGGTCCATTGGAACTCATCCAAAGAAATAACTCGTTGGTGACATGCCTGCGATATCACATCACACCATCTCTTAGTGGAATCTCAAAGCATGTAGGTTGAGAGCTTCAAACTCATCTTAAGATTTGTCTTAAGATTCTCAAATATAGACAACATGGCTTTTAACCCTGACTCTGCAGCCTGAGGTCCTCCATCCCCTAAGAATATTGGAGGATGCTACTGCTGGAACACCCACATCTTCTCTGCCATAGATAGGGTAGAATGCGGTGCTCCCTAGAAAGTCAAAATAAACCTCCCGAAGCTTTCCCAGTACTATGTGTCACCAACTATGTATGCTATAACAGATAGTTCCAAGAAGTTCATGACATTAGGATCTGCTAGTAGTCCCTGGTCTGCCATTTTCGGTGTCGGATCATTGCCCTGTATCAGGCATACAACCGGAGGACGTCTCGGTGTCATGAACCTGTAAGGTAAAGCAGACACCATAGTTCATGATTATCAAGTATTGAAATATAGAAATGAAAAAAATAGAACATGAGAATAAAACATTCATGTGTTTGAAAATAGGGTTACAAGGAATGTATATCCTCCACACAACGTGTTCCCTTAGGTTTCAACATTGGCGTGTAACTCTAACAAAACTGGTCATGTAACACCCATACACACGATGTGTACCTCTTTCCTGAGTTCTTCTACATGGATAAACCACATAATTATCTCCTGCGTAACACTATATGGCGTGTTCACCATAAACATGACATGTACCACCTATTTTCCAACATCCCATGTCATTAGTCACGCGGTTAGAGACACCGTTGACTGTACACTGCATTTAAGAATGGGGAATTATGTGTACAACCTATGTTTTATCCACCCATGTTTTTTGTCACATATCCAGATACATGGCCTCTTTGGGATGTCATGTGCTCCCAATACATGGTGTGTTCTACCCATGTTTCAAAACCCAGTGTCTCTACTCACAAAGTCAGTCACACAGTTAGGGACTACACAGTGTGTACATATAGTACCCAATGTGTACATAAGAAAGGATGTTTCTTTGAAAATAGAAGTACACATTACATGTGTTCATAACACCACATGTTGTGTTGTCTGGGTTTCCAGACATTAAGCCTCTAAAACTTATCCTAAACTCTTAAAAACATATAATTTCTTCTACGGAATAACCAATTATGACCCATGAGAGCCCACTCTCTGATTAATCAATGTTTGACATCCTTATTCATATCATAACGTGATAAATTTCAATTTAAGGTCATACTTGATCCACTAAACTCTGATCCAAGAGGGATCATAACCCCTCAAGGACCAATGTTTTGCGCCCATCCAAATGAATCTTTACATATTAGAAATACCCTATAAAATACCAAGCATTTTATCATGACATCTATCACAACAACATTCTTATCTATAACAAAATCTATCACAACAACATGCAATCAATAATTCTCCCTAAATGGAATGAAAATAATGAATATCATGTGATCCCTATAAAGTGACTATATGATGAATGAGATGGCATACCCTCATGTTACCGAGTTGAAATAGAAATAGAATCTAAAGAATATAAACGAGAACAAAACAATATAAGCGAGTCACCCAACAGTGAAATCAAATCAACTTTAACAATTGAAAAATTAGAAAAATTGCAACAATCAAGGAAAATTGAATTTTCCCTATACATGGGTAAGATACATTCAAGCAGAGCTAATTAAAAACTACCCATTCATTTCTATCCCTGTCTATAATCATTAAAGAGTATGAAAAAGTAGATAATAAACCTCTGTATGATACCACTTTGTAACATCTCAGTTCCGAGTGCCTACCAAAGGTGCCCCGTACCCAGTTGTTCACATAGTCTCAAGTGCATTTCCATATAAACTAGAGGCTTCAGAATAGTAGTGAGGGACTTGGGTATGATAGTGGGGAATCTATTCTATCATTAGAAGAGCAACATATTGAAATAACAATAATACAAAACAGTAGAAGCAGTAATTCCATAAAACAAAGTAAGCAGTGGAATACTGATAGTACAAAAAACTGCAGCATATATACATAAACAACGATGCATGTCACAAGTATCTAGGAAAGTAGCCAAAAAATTCACAATGCTAGAAATACATCGCAAAAACCAAAGTACTAAAAACAATAAATAACTCCCATAGCATCCCAAGCCCCAGCTTGGTACTATACTCTCCAGATCCTATAATAATCAAGCACCTGATGTTGAAGGGAGCTTGAATTTATCTACACCTGAAACCCTATAATCTATTTGAGTCTAAAAGAATGACCCAAACAGGGTGTTAGAAGAATCCCAGTAGGTAAACAACAAAAGATCTATGCCTAACTGGTTGTGAAAATATATAGACAGAAATATGAAAATTGAAGCAATAAACAAGGATGTACTCAAAAGTAAACAATACATCAGTTTACAATTATAGTGCTTTACATTTATTAATTATTCAATCCATTGAATGATGAAATATTGGGATCTAGAATAATATTTGTATCCTCTATGTAAAAGAAAAACATATGTCTCATAAGATCATCTAACAGTCAAGTATGACTGAGCCTGAGCTTGTGATTTGGCTTGGAAGGCTTGTCACAATCAATCGATAATTCACATGCAACCCTATGGGACTGTTCTCATATCCTAACCCTCTGGTTCAACATATCATAAAATCAAAAAGTGTATAACAACCCTCTGGGAAAGCTCACATAGTCTAATCCATTTGGTCTCACAAAACAAAGACTCTCTTAGGAAGCATTCACCGTCAATTCCCCATGTGGTCTGTTAAAGATAAACTACAGACTCTCTACAGAATCACTCAACATAAATTCCCTCTATGGTCTTGTAATAGTATACTATAGACACTCTAAGGGAGCACTGACCGTCAATCCCCTCAATGTTCTCGAAATGAAAATATAACAGACACTTTGGGAATGCCCTCAGCATCAATTCCCCCTATAGTATAACTACACTAGGTATCACAACCCTGTGTATAAAATCATACACAAAAGATATCCATCAGCCCAATGTAATCTCAACTACTACAAGGCTAAGTGGATACAATGCATAAAACAAGAAGTTAACAAGAAACAACAGGAAATCAATTTAATATTAACAAGAAAATCATGGAAATAACGTTTTCCTCATAAGAAACCTAGACCAAACAACAATAAACATCCAAACAAGGAAACAAACCCATGGTGTGTCCCCTAAAAAAGAAATTTAGCATAATGTATCAACGAAAAACATTAATCTACCAATCATTTTAAGGCAGATAATAACAGGGTTTAATTCCACAACACGAAATACTCCAATCACGTGTAATCAAAAATTAGGCATATATAACTCCATGGAAAACTCCGAAAGGAAAAAAACCACCTACATTGACATTGCCCGATGAACACACTTTAACATCATCCCTTGAATTGTCCTAGAATGTCATATATCTACATAATGTCCTAAAAGGTTCAACCTTGGATAACTCAAGAAAGATGAGAGATCATGAAGAGACGCTCTAGGCAAAGGGAGAACTCACCGATGGGAATCCAATGCACTCAGGGGCACCTCAACCAGATGTCGATTTGTGGAACTAGAGTCTATTGAAGATTCTTGGACATACGTCTCTCTCTTGTACGAGACACTGGAAGATGAAACGAGTTCTGGAGATGGGATGTGAACCCGGTCCAATTAATCACATAAAAAGAAAAGTGCACGGTGTGTTCATTTAATGTACGCTCCATGTACTATCCTCATCTAACACCCACATTAGGCGGTCCACATGGCCATGTACTTGGCCATTACACAGCCACCCACGGAAAGGGGGTACACATCATGTACTCATGTGTACACAGTGTGTACTTAGAAAATTTCCAAAATCATCATTTTTCCTACAAAAACCAGAAACAAGATTAATACCTGAAAAGAATATCTATATTATTACAAATTTGTTAATGAAGGAATACTCTCCTCAAAGACCCACATTAAGACTTCCATACTAGTAAGTAAGGTCTTTAATTTAGGGAGAATCACTTGAGTCTATGTGGCCTACCGGTCTTGGGACACTATTGAGTGACATCCAGGTTTGGGAAATTACATGAGGGGGTGTTAATAGGATCCCAAGATGCCTAGGAAATTAGTTAAACTACTTATTATCCTTCAAATAATGGATTTCACAGGTTAACAATGTACTTACATAAATACCAATTCATATGTTGTCGTACCACAAGGTTCTAAAACTGTTCTAAGGAATGTTGATAGGGTTTTTTCAGATTAATGTGGGACTTTCATGGTTATTGAAGGTGTCTATAGGGGTTCTGGAAGGTAATGTCTTGGAAAATGGAATAAGAGGGGATTAATCTTCCTAGTGTGAATGTAACTATGAAATTCATCTAGGATATACTTGTGTGGGATGTCCTGGAAGTTTTATCCCTCTAGGGAAAATTCATATTGGGAAAATATAGGGATGAAATTGATGCTATGAGAGGAATGTCATTGAGTATATGGAAGACGTTTTTTGGACACATTCTAATCCTTAATAAATATTATCGTTGGAGTATTGGATAAGGGGAAATTAGTTTCGAGTTTCAAAACTAGGTTGGTTCCCTCTTCAGCTACCCTGTATGCCCTATTGCATATATATATTTTTTATAGATAAGGTTGAAACTCTATTTTATGAATGTTATTATAAGGACCTAGCCTAAAAAATTACTTAATATTGGGTTATTTCAAGAATTCACATTGAGGATCTTTTCAGGTTTAGAGTTTTAGAGAATTAGATCATAAATCATGCATTACATTCCACATTTAAACAAGGTGGTTACATCAAAGACAATATTCATTTTTTCCACCAAAGGAAACATATTTAAAATAAAACATGGTTTCTTTCTTGACACTTCCTCTACACTATCATCACATCATGTACTTTTCCCTTTACCTCTGAAAAACATTTCAAAAACATTGGTTGAGCATAAAAAGATTAGTAAGGGATATAAAAATACGGAAAGAAAACATTAGGACATGTATACATAAGAATCAACGAAATCATACTTTACTCATAAAACATAATCACTTTAACATACCTCATGAAATCATAATATTTATGAATAACTCATAGAAATCATAATACATAAAGGTAACTTGAGGCATTCATAACATTCTTACGTAGGGAGGAACCCTCATGGTTACATTTGGAATACCCATCACAGTATATTCCCTAAATCTTTTCGGAGAAACCTTAGCTTTTAACTCCTTCGCATTACCCAATGCATTGGAGATCTATATCAGGCTCACCCGCCCTTAGTTTACCAAGGAACCACCCGACTTCATAAACAGTGCCCAAGAACTATAACATAATCGTATCACATAAAACATGCATAAAGGAAACATAAAATTTCCATATTTCAATCACAAGATATCAATACAACACGTTGATATAATAAAAAAATTATCAAAAACATTTCAATACAAAAAAAAATAAAAGTAAAACATGGTATTTATTTTTCATTTAAAAAAATTATGGCTTCTAGAGGAAGCCGAAACCCAAATAATGGTCATGGCGGCGGAGAAGTCGTTATCGCCGCATACGTAAGACAAAAACATTCCATTTTTCATTTATTAAAAAGCTCCGTGTAAAAATATTCCTTTTGAATGAAATTAAAAGTCAAAAGGGTTTATTATACAACAAATAAAATAGGGTCGTATATAAATTGAAGTTTGCCTCAACGAAACGATATTGAGACGAAGTCACTTACCTCAAGTCCGACTTGTTCTCATTCGTTCTTTATAATCCTGAATAATAAACTTAGGTCATTTTATAAAATCTTAAGGAATTTATTTAAAGTTTATTATTCAATTCATATCACATAATATCAAGTTATAATAATTAATTAATTATGTGAGTTTATATTATACGTTTTGTCGATGTCCAGTACATGAGTAAAAAATGAACTTGTTTGAAAAGAATTGCACATGTAGTTATAAGTAAATCATCTAAAAATGGTATTAATGATTTAAATATCATATATATCCAGTATATATTCATTTTATACTATTCCATAACATTTGGAGATAAAAAATGAAATGCACCATTCATGGATATGGTAGGTCGTACATACGCATAAACGCTACTTTCATTTATTTGTCATATTAAAGGAATTAAAACTAAATGAGACATATATATATTATAATTCCATTATAATATATATGTTATATAGGTAACATAAGTTCAATAATTACATTCTTTATAAATTCCATTTTTGGAATGAACGAGTCACATCACTTGAGGGGGCGATAGTCCACACTTTCTCAGATGAAATTATCGCAGTTCCACAACATGAAACACATAATGATGTGATTTAAATAGAAAATTCAAAAGTATATAGAAAACATTAATACCATATTTATCATATATAAATACAGTGACATCATAATGGACACCATTAAAGGTGTTAAAAAGATGATTGAACAATCATCGTTTCATGAGGTAGTAGTTCGCCACCCACAGAAACAGTATATTCTTTAACCATTAGACGAAGGTGTGTGTAAGTATAGGTAGAATACTTATCATAAAAATATACTAGTATATTGAGGATAATTTTTTTATTATGGGATAAAATAATAAGAAGATATTGGTGAGTGAAGAAGGAAAATAAAAGGAAGAAACTCGAGAGAAGACATTACCTCTAAATCAGGAAACTCTTTTTTTGATTTGAGCCAAAGGATTCCTTGGAAAGAATTATACCCAAAGTGGGGATTATATGAGGAAGAGAGGGGTTTAGAGAGATAATATGAGTAGAGTTTGGACTTGTCAAGGGCTTTAGAGGTGTGGGTAAGGGGGTAGAGGTGGGAGCCCTTTATAAGAGGGAGGAGGGTCACTTTTGGAAAGTCTAGAAATGTTACTTTATTATAAAATGATTTTCTGATTTTAAAGGTCCCACAATGATATATTTTGAGGATAATGTGATAAGGGTTCGAAATCCACCCATAAAATATGTTTTATAAAATTTTATGTCTAAGATTGTACCTTATCTCTTAATTTTATTTAAATCGTTCATTAATGAGGTAATCACTGCATCATCATAGTTTCATAAATAAATTTATTTATTTAATGTCTAAAAAATATAAAACAAATACCATGATGTAGGAAATAATTTTAGATTTAAAATTAAAATTTATATTCTAAGAGATAATTTTTTTAAAAAAACATTAAAATTGTTTTACTTAGGATATACAAACCTTTGTTATATTTCTCTTCTTTTTAAAAATAATGTCATAAATGTCACTATCACACCCATGTGACTCCATGGGACCTAAAGTTCGATAAAAAGCATCCCATGGTCAAAGATGACTCAAAAAAGAGAATTTGGACACATTTTGGGGTCATTTTATATTATTATGATATTATTTTATTACCATTAACTACCCGATTACTAATTAATCACGATAATTAAAGATAATTACTGTCGTAACTATTCATAATGTCCAAAAACAAAATAATCTTCATTAAATAATTTGTAAATTATGATTCCAAATATGGAATCTATTTTACCATATTTCAAACACAGAAATTTAAGTAATTAATTTAAAAATAATTCCTGTTGTCAAAACAAATAGCGTGTTTTTAAGAAACAATATCTATCAAAATATTAACAATTTTTTATGTCCAATTTCAAAGTGAAAATAATTCTAATGGACCACCATTGGATTAAATGGTAAAACTATTTTATAAATACACTTTAAAACCAATTAAAAGATAATCTAACCATAAAATTAAATTAGATGAAAATGCAGTTTTGAAGTAAAATACAGTACTTTTCAATATTCATTAAAAAATTGAACATTGTCATAAAAATAAAAAAAATTATCCAGAGTAAATTTCAATGTCCCAATTCTAAAAAATAAGTTTATTTTGAAAAATAGAGCTTATAAAATTGTCAATATTTAGATTTAAAAAAAGGTTTTCCATCAAAAGGCGCTAAAACAATCTTTTAAAAATATTAGAGTATTTTATGCTTAAGATTGGATTTATTCTCATTTTAAGCCTCTAAAACACTATCTAATTCATAAATAGACATAGATATAAAAATATATTATTTTTTACTAACATGGGATGTAACATCCTTCCCCCCTTTAGGAAATTTCATCCCATCAATTTCTTTACTTATCCAATAAGTGGGGATATTTATCCCCCATTGAATTTTTAGATTCCCTTATTGCCTCTTCAAATATATGGTTTTTTTTCATAGAACCTTTACATGATGAATCACCTTATTTCGCAACACTTGCACCCTATGGTAAAGAATCTGGACCATTTATTCCTCATAAGATTGATTCTCTTCCAGCTGAACTACCTCTGGACTCAAAAAATGAGATGGATCTGGCATGTACTTCCTTAACATTGAAACATGAAAAACATTATGTACCTGAGATAAACTCGGATGTAAAGCCACTCGTTATGCAACTTGTCAAACTCTCTCCAGAATTTTAAATGGTCCAATGAACCTTGGACTCAGCTTTCCTTTATTACCAAATCGAATCACACTTTTCCATGGTGAATCTTTGAGGAAGACATGATCACCTACCTCAAAAGAGAGATCCTTCCTCCTGTTGTCTACATAACTCTTATACCTGCTATAAACTATTCTCATGTGTTTCTGTATCAGCTGAAATTTTTGTGCCATATCTTCTACCAATTCTGGTCTCATCAACTTCCTTCCACCTACTTCATCCTAAAAATATGGAGTTCCACACTGCTTCCTATATAATGCCTCAAATGGTTCCATCTATATACTGGAATAAAAACTGTGATTATACGAAAACTCAACCAATGAAAGATGTTGGTCCCAACTTCCCTGATAATCCATCAAACAAGCACATATCATATCCTCCAATTTCTGAATTGTTCCTTCTGACTGCCCATCTGATTGAGGTTGAAAACCCGTACTAAAATTTAATTTAGTACCCAACGACTTCTGATGGCCTTTACAAAAGTAAGAAGTGAACTTGGGATCACGATCAGATACAATAGAGAGGGTAACTTCATGTAACCTAGCTATCTCTTTAAGATACAATCGAAAAAGTTTTTCTAGGGAAAACGAATCTCATTTAGCAAGGAAAAGAGTAGATTTAGTCAAGATATCAACAATAACCTAGATTGCATTATTACCTCAAGGTGTCTTTGGTAATCCCACAACATAGTCTATGGATATATTCTCCCATTTCCACTCTGGCACTGGTAAAGGCTGAAGCATCTCTTTCGGTGACTGCCACTCTGTTTTAACCTGTTGACAAGTCAAACACTTCACAGTAAAATCAGTAATATCTTTTTTCATTGCATCCCACCAGTAATACTCCTGAATACCTCTATACATCTTAGTACTACCTGGATGAACTGAAAATGGAGAACTATGAGCTTCACATAAAAACTCTCTCTTCAACTGTGAATCACAAGGTACACCCAATCTTTTCCCAAATCTTAAAACACAATCATTATCAATGTTGAATTCAGGTAACATATCCTTCTGAACCAGCTCTACCTTTTTCTGCAACTCACTATCTTGCCTCTGTGCTTTCTTAATTCTGTCTAATAGAGAATATTTCACTGATACCTTAAACAAAAGAGAATAATTTCATGCACTAACAACTTCCAAGCTAAAATTCCTCAAATCCTTAACCAAAGGATCACGTTTCAAATGTAACATGGTTAATTAAGAATTAATTTTTCGACTCAAAGCATCTTCCAGTTTATTTTCTTTTCTTGAGTGGTAGTGAATCCTGAAATCATAATCCTTGATTAATTCTAACAATCTCATATATATCATGGTCAATTCTTTCTGAGTGAATATATACATTAAAATTTTGTGATCAGTATATATTTCACACATTACACCATACAAATGATGCCTCCAAATTTTTAAAGCGAAAATAATAGCAGCTAATTCAAAATCATTTATAAGGTAATTTATCAGATGATTTTTCAACTGAAGTGAAGCATAAGCAATTACCTGATCATTCTACATTAGGATGCAACCATGTCCTTTCATTGTAGCATCACTATAGATAAAAAACTCACCATTCCTGGAAGGTAGTTCCAATACTCTAGCATTCACTAATCTTCTTTTCAATTCCTAAAAACAATCATCACATTATTTTGTCCAGATAAACTTAACACCCTTCCGAGTTAGCTTAGTCAATGGTCTAGATAACCGTGCAATTTTTTTAAAAAAACTTTGGTAATAGCCTACCAAACCAAGAAAACTACGAATCTCAGTTATATTTGGGGGACTTGGCCATTCTTCAACAACCTTTGTTTTTACAGGTTTAATAGTTATTACATCTTTATAAATAATGTGACCAAGGAATGAAATTTGTTGCAACCGAAACCCACAATTGCTGAATTTTCCATACATTTTATTTTCTTTTATGGTATGAAAAATAACCCTTAAATGACTTTCATGCTCCTCTTTACATTTAGAAAACACCAAAATATCATCAATGAAAACAACCACAAACTTATCCAAGAACTCATGGAAAATTATATGGATAAGGTCCATGAATACAGCAGGTGCATTGGATAACAGAAAGGGCATAACTACAAATTCATAATGGTCATATCTTGTACGAAACTCGGTCTTCGTGATATCTGCTTCCTTTACCTTCAACTGATGGTACTCCGATTTCAAGTCAATATTTGAAAAATACTAAGCACCCTGGAGTTGATCAAACAAATCATTGATATGAGGCAAATGATATTTGTTCTTAATAGTGATGTTATTCTAGGCTCTATAATCACTGCAAAGTCTCATTGAACCAACTTTATTTTTAAAAAATAAGAAAGGCGCACCCCATAGTGATGTGCTAGGTCAAATGAAACCTTTCTCGAATAAATCTTGCAATTGCTCCTTCAACTCTAAAAGTTCAATTTGAGACATTCGATAAGGGGTTTTTGAAATTGGCTTAGCATCAGGAACTAAGTCAACAGTAAATTAAACTTCCGGATCTAGTATTATTCCAGTAAACCCATCAGGAAAAACATCAGGATACTGATTTACCACTGGCACATCATTAATCTGAACGGTTTATTTGTTTTAAACAATATGTTCAAGGTAACATTTATTTCTATCTATTAAAAGTTTCTCAGCCTCTTTATATGTTATCAACAGTATGTGTTCATTCGGGTACACAAACTGAAATTCTTTCTCAAAAGAAAATTCTTTAGCCCTACAGTCAATCTTAGAATGGTAAACAGAGAGCCAATCCATACCCAGGATAACATCAAACTCTAATAGAGGTAAAACAATAAGGTTTTCAGGTAGGTTCTTTCCATGGATAAGGATTAGAATATTCATATAAATTCTTTTTTCCTCAACATTTCGCTTAGGTGTTTTTACAAAAAGTTCAAGAGTTATTTATTGAGATGGAATTCCCAATTTACTAGAAAATGTTTCAGAGATGAAAGAACATGTAGACTCTGAGTCAAACAACAGATTAGCATAATCTGAAAAAAAACAAAGTACCTAATACCACTTCATTTGATAGCCCAACATCTACTGAAGTAGTTTCAATGGATTTCACCACACCTTTCTGCATGTAGTCTGACTAATTCCCATAATTCGAGCTCTTTGTCGGACACCCATTTTCATAATGACCCATCTAATTGCACTTGAAACATTTCACTGACTATAAATCAAATTTGGTCTTACTATTACCCTGATCTTTTCCAGTGCAATCACGATCCTTATGTCCCATCTTACCACATCGGAAGCACTTTCCAGAATTCAAAAGACATTCCCCATCATGATTTTTACAACATTTATCACAAACTGCAAACTTAGTTTTTTTCCAATCAAACCTTTTTGAAGGGTTCTTCCCTTTCTCCTGCCACCTCAGTCTCTTCTTTTTTTGGTTTTCATAGAACAGTTGATAATCATCAAAATCCATTTCTACCTTCTCAGCACATCGAACAAGATTTTCATAAATTTTGAACTCATGAGATGCTAATGCCCTTCGATATTCTGGCTTTAATCCTGAGTAAAAATGATTGATTTCACTATCAATGTCTCTGATAAAATTTGGAGAATGCCTCGCAAATCCAATGAACTTTTCTTCATAAGAAGCCACTGAGATGTCCTCTTGCCTCAATTCCAAGAACTGTTTTTCTATCCTAAGTCGAACAACTTTAGGAAAATATTTTTCTAGAAACATACCTTTGAATTCATTCCAGTCAAGAGCATCATTATCATCATCATCCTTGATATTTTTAACCATCAACCACCACAGATCTGCTTCACCCTCTAAATGGTTAACATCAAGACTAACCTTTTGATTTTCTGAACAACCCATGAAATTAAAAATCTTCTCCAGTGCTTTAATCCACCCTTCAGCAAGCACAAGGTCAGACGATCATATAAATTATGGGGGTTGTTTCTCATGAAATGTTCCACCACTGACATGTTCTTCTACGGTTGATCTGGCTAATATCGTGCATGGATACCACCACCATTTAACGCTTGAGTCAAATGTGCCATTACTGCAAAAAATAGTTCAGTTCCAATTCCGACCATCTCAGGATGGTGATTTGGAAGGTCATTTCCTTATGTATGTATGCATATCACTTCTTCCCGGTATCCTCTGTGGAAAACCATTCTGAACAAACATGTCATAGATGAAGCAACATGGAAATTTTCAAATGCTATATCATTTCAATTTGACCATAATGTGTAATGTTTTTGGATAATCATTTAATAAAATTCTAACTCCTAAATTTATCTAAACCGACCTCTGATACCAACTATAAGGCCCCAGCCTTAAACATTACTTAATCTTTAATTATTTTAAGAATTCACATTGAGGATCTTTTCAGTTTTAGAGTTTTAGAGAATTAGATCATAAATTATGCATTACATTCCACATTTAAACAAGGTGGTTACATCAAAGACAATATTCATTTTTTCCACCAAAGGAAACAAATTTAAAATAAAAAATTTCTTCTTTCTTGACACATCCTCGACACTATCATCACATCATGTACTTCTCCCTCGACCTGTGAAAAACATTTCAAAAAAATGGGATTAGCATAAAAAGCTCAGTAAGGGATATAAAAATACAGAAAAAAACATTAGTCCATGTATACATAAGAATCAATGAAATCATACTTTACTCATAAAATATTAGAACTTTAAAATACCTCATGAAATCATAATATTTATGAATAACATATAGAAATAATAAGACATAAAGGTAACTTGAGGTATGCATAACATTCTTACATAGAGAGTAACCCTCATGGTTACATTTGGAATACCAATCACAGTATATTCCCTAAATATCTTCAAAAAAACTGTAGCGTTTAACTCCTTCATGTTACCCAATGCATTGGAGAGCTATCTCGGGCTCACCTGCCCTTAGTTTATCACATAACCACCTGACTTCATAAACAATTCCCATGAACCAAAACATAATCGTATCACATAAAACATGCATAAAGGAAACATAACATTTCCATATTTCAATCACAAGATATCAATACAACACATTGATATAATAAAAAATTATCAAAACCATTTTCAATACCAAAATAAAATAAAAGTAAAACCTGGTATTTATTTTTCATTTTAAAAAGTTATTTCTTGTAGAGGAAGCCGAAACTCAAATAATGGTCACGTCGGTAGAGAAGTCGTTGTCGCCGCATACGTAAGAAAAAAACATTCCTTTTGTCGTTTAGTAAAATGCTTCATGTAAAAATATTCCTTTTGAATGAAATTAAAATTAAAAATGGTTTATTATAAAACTAATAAAATAAGGTCATATATAAATTTAAGTATGCCTCAATGAAAGAAGATTGAGACGAAGTCCCTTACCTCAAGTCCGACTTGTTCTCGTTCATTCTTTATATTCCTGAATAATAAACTTAGGTCAATTTATAATTTCTTAAGGACTTCAATTAATGTTTATTATTCAATTCATATCACATATTATAATGTTATAATAATTAGTTAATTATGTGAGTTCATATCATATGTTTTGTTGATGTTTGGTACATGAGTCAAACATGAACTTGTTTGAAAATAATTGACCATGTAGTTATAAGTACATCATATCCGGAATGATATTAATGATTTAAATGTCACATATATCCCGTATATATTCATTTTATACTATTTCATAACATTTGGAGATAAATAATGAAATGCACCATTCATGGAGATGGTAGGTCGTACGTACGCATGAATGCTACTTTCCTTTCTTTGTCATATTAAAGGAATTAAAACTGAATGAGACACATATATATTATAATTCCAGAATAATATATATGTTATATATTTAACATAAGTTCATTAATTATATTCTTTATAAATTCTATGTTTGGCATGAACGAGTCAAATCACTTGAGGGGGCGGTAGTCAACACTTCCTCAGATGAAATTATCGCAGTTCCACAACACGAAAGCATAACGATGTGATTTAAACAGAAAATTCAGAAGAATATATAAAACAAAAATACCATACATATCATATATAAATATAGTGACATAATAATGGCCACCATGAACGGGTTTAAAAGAAGATTGAACAGTCATCTTTTCGTGAGGCAGTAATTCACCACCCACAGAAACTATATGTTTTTTTAACCATTAGACAGAGGTGTGTGTAAGTGTAGGTAGAATACTTATCATAAAAACATAATAGTATATTGATTATATTGGTGTTATTATGGGATCAAATAATAATAAGGTAGTGGTGATTGAAGAATGAAAATAAAAGGAAGAAACTCGAGAGAAGGCATTACCTCTAAATCGGGTAACTCTTTTTGATTTGAGGCAAAGGCTTCCTTGGAAGCAATTATGCCAAAAGTGAGGATTATATGAGGAAGAGAAGGATGTGGAGAGATAATTTGAGCAGTGTTTGGATGATCCAAGTGCTTGAGATGTGTGGGTAAATGGGTAGAGGTGGGGGCCTTTTATAAGAGGGAGGATGGTCACTTTTGGAAAGTCTTGAAATGATACTGTATTGTAAAATTATTTTCTAATTTTAAAGGTCCCAAAATGATAAAGTTTGAGGATAAGGTGACAAGGGTTAGAAATCCACCCTTCCAATAGATTTTTGACAAGTTTAATTCTTTTATTTTACCTTATCTTTTCATTTTATTTAAATCGTTCATTAATGAGGTAATCACTACATCATCATGGTGTCATAAATAATTTTATTTATTTAATATCTAAAAAATATAAAAAAAATTCCATGATGTAGGAAATAATTTTAGATTTAAAATTACTATTTATATTCTTAAGAGATATTTTTTGTAAAAAAAATTAAAACTGTTTTACTTAGGATATACAAACCTTTGTTATATTTCTCTTCTTTTTTAAAATAATGTCATAAATGTCACTATCACACCCATGTGACTCCACGGGACCTAAAGTTCGACAAAAGAATCCCATGGTCAGAAATGAATCAAAAAAGAGAATTTGGACACATTTTGGGGTAATTTTATATTATTATGATATTATTTTATTACCATTAACTACCCGATTACTAATTAATCACGATAATTAAAGATAATTACCGTCGTAACTATTCATAATGTCCAAAAACAAAAGACTCTTAATTAAATAATTTGGACCTTATAATTACAAATATGGAATCTATTTTACCATATTCCAAACACAGAAATTTAATTAATTAATTTAAAAATAATTCCTGTTGTCAAAACAAATAGCGTGTTTTTAAGAAACAATATCTATCAAAATATTAACAATTGTTTATGTCCAATTTCAAAGTGAAATTAATTTTAATGACCACCATTGGATTAAATGGTAAAAGTATTTTATAACTACACTTTAAAACCAATTAAAAGATAATCTAACCAGAAATTAAATTAGATGAAAAGGCAGTTTTGAAGTAAAATGTATTATTTTTCACTATTCGTTAAAAAATTGTACATTTTCATAAAAATAACAAAAATTTATCCAATGTAAATTTCAATGTCCCAATTCTAAAAAATAAGTTTATTTTGAAAAATAGAGCTTATAAAATTATCAATATTTAGATTTAAAAATGGTTTTCCATCAAAAGGCGGTAAAATAATCTTTTAAAAATATTAGAGTATTCTATGCTTAAGATTGGATTTATTCTCATTTTAAACCTCTAAAATACTATCTAATTCATAAATAGACATAGATATGAAAATATATTATTCTTTAATAACTTGGGATGTAACATCCTTCCGCCCTTTAGGAAGTTTCATCCGATCAATTTTTTTAGTTATCCAATAAGTGGGGGTATTTATCCCTCATTGCATTTTTAGATTCCCATGTTGCCTCTTCAACTATATGGTTTTTTCCATAGAACCTTAAATGATGAATCACCTTATTACACAACATTTTCACCCTGTGGTAAAGAATCCGGACCGGTTATTCCTCATAAGATTGATTCTCTTCCAGCTGAACTACCTCTGGACTCAAAACATGAGATGGATCTGGCATCTACTTCCTTAACATTGAAACATGAAAAAAATTATGTACCTGAGATAAACTCATATGTAAAGCCACTCATTATGCAATTGATCTAACTCTCTCCAGAATTTCAAATGGTCTAATGAACCTTGGACTCAACTTTCCTTTCTTACCAAATCGCATCACACTTTTCCATGGTGAATCTTTGAGGAAGGCATGATCACCTACCTCAAAAGAGAGATCGTTCCTCCTATTGTCTACATAACTCTTCTACCTTCTCTAAACTATTATCATGTGTTTCTTTATCAGCTGAAATTTTTCTGCCATCTCTTCTACCAATTCTAGTCCCATCTACTTCCTTTCACCTACTTCATCCTAAAAAGTTGGAGTTCAACACTGCTTCCTATATAATTCCTGAAATGGTGCCATATGTATACTGGAATGAAAACTGTTATTATAAGAAAACTCAACTAATGAAATATGTTGGTCCCAACTTCCCTGATCATCCATCGAACAAGCACATAGAATATCCTCCAATTTCTAAATTGTTCGTTCTAACTGCCCATCTGATTGAGGATGAAAACTTGTACTAAAATTTAATTTAGTACCCAACGACTTCAGAAGGCCTTTCCAAAAGTAAGAAGTGAACCTGGGATCACGATCAGATATAATGGAGAGGGGAACTTCATGTAACCTATCTATCTCTTTAAGATACAATCAAAAAAGTTTTTCTAGGGAAAAAGAATCTCATATAGCAAGGAAATGAGTAGATTTAGTCAAGCGATCAACAATAACCTAGATTGCATTATTACCTCGAGGTGTCTTCGGTAATACCACAACATAGTCTATGGATATATTCTCTCATTTCCCCTCTGGCACTGGTAAAGGATGAAGCATATCTCTCGATGACTGCCACTCTGTTTTAACCTATTGACAAGTCAAACAATTCACAGTAAAATCAGCAATATCTTTTTTCATTCCATCCCACCAGTAATACTCCTGAATATCTCTATACATCTTAGTACTGCCTGGATGAACTGAAAATGGAGAACTATGAGCTTCACATTATCACTCTCTCTTAAACTGTGAATCACATGGCACACCCAATCTTTTCCCAAATCTCAAAACACAATCATTATCAATGTTGAATTCAGGTAACATACCCTTTTGAACTAGCTCTACCTTTTTCTGCAACTCACTATCTTGCCTCTGTGCTTGCTTAATTTTGTCTAATAGAGAATATTTCTCTGATACCTAAAACAAAAGAGAATATTTTCATGTACTAACAACTTCCAATCCAAAATTCATCAAATCCTTAACCAAAGGATCACGTTTCAAATGTAACATGGTTAATTATGCATTACTTTTTCGACTCAAAGCATCTGCCAGTTTATTTTCATTTCCGGAGTGGTAGTGAATCGTGTAATCATAATCCTTGATTAATTCTAACCATCTCATACATCTCTTGTTCAACTCTTTCTGAGTGAATATATACATTAAAGTTTTGCGATCAGTATATATTTCACACTTTACACCATACAAATGATGCCTCCAAATTTTCAAAGCGAAAACAACAGCAGCTATTTCGAAATCATGTATAAGGTAATTTATCTGATGAGTTTTCAAATGAAGTGAAGCATAAGAAATTACCTGATCATTCTACATTAGGATGAAACCATCTCCTTTCATTTTAGAATCACTGTAGATAACAAACTCACCATTCCTAGAAGGTAGTGCCAATACTGTAACATTCAGTAATCTTCTTTTCAATTCCTAAAAACAATCATCACATTCTTTTGTCCAGATAAACTTAACACCCTTCCGATTTAGCTTAGTCAATGAGCTGGATAACCATGCAAAATTTTTTAAAAAAACTTTGGTAATAGACTACCAAACGAAGAAAACTACGAATCTCAGTTATATTTTGGGGTCTTGGCCATTCTTTAACAACATTTGTTTTTGCAGGATCAATAGTTATTCCATATTTAGAAATAATGTGACCAAGGAAAGAAATTTGTTGCAACCAAAACCCACAATTGATGAATTTTCAATACAATTTCTTTTCCTTTATGGTATGAAAAATAACCCTTAAATGAATTTCATGCTCCTATTTACATTTAGAAAACACCAAAATATCATCAATGAAAACAACCAAAAATTTATCCAAGAACTAATGGAAAATTCTATTGATAAGGTCCATGAATACAGGAGGTGCATTGGTTAACCCAAAAGGCATAACTACAAATTCATAATGGTCATATCTTGTACGAAACGCGGTCTTCATGATATCTGATTCCTTTACCTTAAACTGATGGTACTCTGATCTCATGTCAATATTTGAAAAATACTGAGCACCTTGGAGATGATCAAACAAATCATCGATATGAGGCAAATGATATTTTTTCTTAACAGTGATGTTATTCAAGGCTCTATAATCAATGCAAAGTCTCATTGAACCAAATTTCTTTTTAAAATATAAGAAAGGCACACCCCATGGTGATGTGATAGGCCAAATGAAACCTTTCCCCAATAAATCTTGCAATTGCTCCTTCAACTCTAAAAGTTCAATTCGAGCTATTTGATAAGGGGTTTTTGAAATTGTGTTAGCATCAGGAACTAAGTCAACAGTAAATTAAACTTTCAGATCTAGTATTATTCCAAGAAACTCATCAGGAAAAACATCAGGATACTAATTTACCACTGGAACATCATTAATCTGAACAGTTTCTTTGTTTTCAACAATATGTTCAAGGTAACATTTATTTCTTTCTTTTACAAGTTTCTCAGCCTCTTGATATGTTATCAATAGTAAGGGTTCATTCTTGTACACAAACTGAAATTCTTTCTCAAAAGAAACTTTTTTAGCTCTACAGTCAATCTTAGAATGGAAAACAGAGAGCCAATCCATACCCATGATAACTTCAAACTCTACTAGAGGTAAAACAATAAGGTTTGCATGTAGGTTCTTTCCATGGATAAGGATCAGAAGATTCTTATAAATTCTTTTTTCCTCAACATTTTTCTTAGGTGCTTTTACAAAAAGTTCAGGAGTCATTTCTTGAGATGGAATTCCCAATTTACTAAAAAACTTTTTCAGAGATGAAAGAATGTGTAGACTCTGAGTCAAACAACAGATTAGCATAATCTGAAAAAAAAAACAAAGTACCTGATACCACTTCATTTGATAGCCCAACATCTACTGAAGTAGTTGCAGTAGATTTCACCACACCTTTCTGCATGTAGTCCGACTAATTCCCATCATTCGAGCTCTTTGTCGGACACTCGTTTTCATAATGACCCATCTCATTGCACTTGAAACATTTCACTGACTATAAATCAAATTTGGTCCTACCATTACCCTGATATTTTCCAGTGCAATCATGAGACTTATGTCCCATCTTACCACATCAGAAGCACTTTCTAGAATTCAAAAGACATTCCCTAGCATGATTTTCACCACATTTATCACAAACTGCAAACTTAGTTTTCTTCCAATAAAACCTTTTTGAAGGATTCTTCCCTTTCTCCTGCCACCTTGGTCTCTTCTTTTTCTGGTTTTCATAGAACAGTTGATAATCATCAAACTCTATTTCTACCTTCTCAGCACATCAAACAAGCTTTTCATAAATTTTGAACTCATGAGATGCTAATGCCCTTCGATATTATGGCTTTAATCCTGAGTAAAAATGATTGATTTCACTATAAATGACTCTGATAAAATTTGGAGAATTCCTTGCCAATCCAGTGAACTTTTCTTCATAAGAAGCCACTGAGATGTCCTCTTGCCTCAATTCCAAGAATTGTTTTTCCATCCTAAGTCGAACAGCCTTAGGAAAATATTTCTCTAGAAACATACCTTTGAATTCATCCCAGTCAAGAGCATCAATTACATCAGCATCCTTGACATTTTTAACCATCAACCACCACTGATCTGCTTCACCCTCCAAACGGTAAACATCAAGACTATCCTTTTGATTTTTTGAACACCCCATGACATCAAAAATCTTCTCCAATGCTTTAATCCACCCTTCAGCAAGCATAAGGTCAGATGATCATCTAAATTATGGGGGTTGTTTCCTCATGAAATGTTCCACCACTGACATGTTCTTCTGCGGTTGATCTGGCTAATATCATGCATGGATACCACCACCATTTAACGCTTGAGTCAAATGCGCCATTACTACAAAAAACTGTTCAGTTCCAATTCCGACCATCTCAGGATGGTTATTTGGAAGGTCATTTCCTTATGTATGTATGCCTATCAATTCTTCACGGTATCCTCTATGGAAAACCATTCTGAACAAACATGTCTTAGATGAAGCAACATGGAAATCATCAAATTCTATATCATTTCAATTTGATCATAATGTGTAATTTTTTTGGATAATCATTTAATATAATTCTAACTCCTAAATTTATCTAAACCGACCTCTGATAACAACTATAAAGCACCAGCCTTAAACATTACTTAATCGTGGATTATTTCAAGAATTCATATTGAGGATCTTTTCAGGTTTAGAGTTTTAGAAAATTAGATCATAAATCATGCATTACATTCCACATTTAAACATGGTGGTTACATCAAAGACAATATTCATTTTTTCCATCAAAGGAAAAAAATTTAAAATAAAACATTTCTTCTTTCTTGAAACATCCTCGACACTATCATCACATCATGTACTTCTCCCTCGACCTGTGAAAACCATTTCAAAAAAATGGGATTAACATAAAAATCTCAGTAAGGGATATAAAAGTACAGAAATAAAACATTAGTCCATGTATACATAAGAATCAATGAAATCATACTTTACTCATAAAACATTATAACTTTATCATACCTCATGAAATCATAATATTTATGAATAACACATAGAAATCATAAGACATAAAGATAACTTGAGGTATTCATAACATTCTTACGTAGTGAGTAACCCTCATGGTTACATTTGGAATACCAATCAAAGTATATTCCCTAAATCTCTTCAAAAAAAAACCGTAGCGTTTAACTCCTTCACGTTACCCAATGCATTGGAGAGCTATCTCAGGCTCACCCACCCTTAGTTTATCACATAACCACCTGACTTCATAAATAATTCCCATGAACCATAACATAATCGTATCACATAAAACATGCATAATGGAAACATAACATTTCCACATTTCAATCACAAGATATCAATACAACACATTGATATAATCAAAACATTATCAAAACCATTTTCAATACCAAAATAAAATAATAGTAAAACATGGTATTTATTTTTCATTTAAAAAAGTTATGGCTTGTAGAGGAATCCGAAACTCAAATAATGGTCACGTCGGCAGAGAATTTGTTGTCGCTGCATACGTAAGACAAAAACATTCCTTTTGTCGTTTAGTAAAACGCTTCGTGTAAAAATATTAATTTTGAATGAAATTATAATTCAAAATGGTTTATTATACAACTAATAAAAGAAGGTCATATATAAATTGAAGTATCCCTCAATGAAAGGAGATTGAGACGAAGTCCCTTACCTCAAGTCCGACTTGTTCTCGTTTATTCATTATATTCCGGAATTATAAACATAGGTCAATTTATAATTTCTTAAGGACTTAAATTAAAGTTTATTATTCAATTCATATCACATATTATCATGTTATAATAATTATTTAATTATGTGAGTTCATATCATACGTTTTGTTGATGTTCGTTACATGAGTCAAACATGAACTTGTTTGAAAATAATTGACCATGCAGTTATAAGTACATCATCTCCAGAATAATATTAATGATTTAAATATCACATGTATCCCATATATATTCATTTTATACTATTTCAGAAAATTTGGAGATAAAGAATGAAATGAACCGTTCATGGAGATGGTAGGTCGTACGTACGCATGAACGCTACTTTCATTTCTTTGCCATATTAAAGGAAATAAAATTTAATGAGAAAGATATATACTATAGTTCTAGTATAATAGATATTTTATATAGTTAACATATGTTCATTAATTACATTATTTATAAATTCTATGTCTGGCATGAACGAGTCACATCACATGAGGGGGCGTTCGTCAACACTTCCTCAGATGAAATTATCGTAGTTCCACAACACAAAAAACATAGTGATGTGATTTAAACAGAAAATTCAGAAGAATATATAAAACAAAAATACGATACTTATCATATATAACTATAGTGACATAATAATGGCCACCATGAATGTTTTTAAAATAAGATTGAACAATCATCGTTTCGTGAGGCACTAATTCACCACCCACAGAAACTATATGCTTTTTAACCATTAGACAGAGGTGTGTGTAAGTGTAGGTAGAATAATTATCATAAAAACATACTAGTATATTTATGATACTGGTTTTATTATGGGATCAAATAATAATAAGGTAGTGGTGATTGAAGAAGGAAAAGAAAAGGAAGAAACTCGAGAGAAGACATTACCTCTAAATCGGGTAACTCTTTTTGATTTGAGCCGAAGGCTTCCTTGGAAACAATTATGTCCAATGTGAGGATTCTATGAGGAAGAGAGGGATGTAGAGAGATAATTTGAGCAGAGTTTGGACGATTCAAGTGCTTGAGATGTGTGGGTAAAGGGGTAGAGGTGGGGTCCTTTTATAAGAGGGAGGATGGTCACTTTTAGAATGTCTTGAAATGTTACTGTATTATAAAATTATTTTCTAATTTTAAAGGTCCCAAAATGATATAGTTTGAGGATAAGGTTACAAGGGTTCCAATTCCACCCATACAATAGGTTTTTTACAAGTTTAATTCTTATATTGTACCTTATCTTTTCATTTTATTTAAATCGTTCATTAATGAGGTAATCACTGCATCATCATGGTGTCATAAATAAATATATTTATTTAATGTCTAAAAATTATAAAAAAAACTTGATGTAGGAAACTTTTTTATCTTTAAAATTAATATTTATAGTCTAGGAGATCATTTATGTAAAAAAAATTTAAAATGTTTTACTTAGGATATACAAACCTTTGTTATATTTCTGTTATTTTTAAAAATAATGTCATAAATGTCACTATCACACCCATGTGACTACATGGGCCCTCAATTTTGGTTAAATTATTTCCATGGTCTTCCATGACTCAAAAAAGAGGATTTGGACACATTTTGGGGTCATTTTATTTTATTATGATAATATTTTATTACCCTTAACTACCCGATTACTAATTAATCATGATAATTAAAGTTAATTACCGTTGTTACTATTCATATTGTCCCAAAACAAAATATTATTAATTACATAATTTGGAACTTATGTTTCCAAATATGAAATCCATTTTACCAAATTCAAAACACAGAAATTTCTTTAATTAATTTAAAAATAATTCTCGTTGTCAAAACGAATAGCGTGTTTTTAAGAAACAATATCTATCAAAATATTGACAATTGTTTATGTCCAATTTCAAAGTGAAATTAATTATAATGACCAAAATTGGATTGAATGGTAAAAATATATTCTAATTAAACTTAAAATAAATTAATAATATAATCTAACCATATAATTAAATTAGATGGAAGACACATGTTGAAGTAAAATGCAGTATTTTTCACTACTCATTAAAAAAATAAACATTGTCAGAAAAATATAAAAATTTATCCAATGTAAATATCAATGTCCCAATTCTAATGAATAAGTTTATTTTGACAAATAGAGCATATAAAATTGTCAAAATTTTGATTTAAAAATGGTTTTCCATCAAAAGGCGGTAAAACAATATTTTAAAAATATTAGAGTATTCTATGCTTAAGATTGGATTTATTCTCATTTTAAGCCTCTAAAACATTATCTATTTCATAAATAAACATAGATATAAAAATATATTATTCTTTACTTACATGGGATGTTACAGTTATCATCAATAAAAATCTATGCGAGGACATCAATATCATTTAGATCTTACCTAAAATGTATCTTTTTATATTCATGGATTCCCACGCAAGGGTGTTCTCGACCAAAACATATATGGGTTATATCCTTCCAATTAATGAGATGCATGACATATGGATAATTTTTTGGTATAAACACATTCCAACAAAATATAATTTCCATGTATGGAGGATCTAAAACCATATTATTTTCATTGATTATTTGATTAGAAAAAAGTGTATTGATTTTTTTCGAAATGTTGGTGTTTTCATGATGCTAAAGAAGAAACTATTGATCATATCTTCTATAAAAGTGACAGAGAGGCCTCAGTTTGAGGGTATTCAGTGATACTATCAAGCTTTATAGTAACCTTAATGAATTCTTGGAGTTTCCTCAGAATTGGTTACAAGGAACATATATCGATTTCTAGTAGTGTAATGTGGTGGATACATTATTTTATTTGGGATTTTGGTGAATTTTTCATGCTAGAAATAAGGTGCGTATTACTGAAATGTTTCGAATGACCGTAACCAATCATGATCCTTCTAGGTGCCTCATAGTGGAGATGGGTCTTCTAGTGAAGTGGTGGGATAATAGTAGATCTTTGAGAAGGGAGTTGTAAGGTAATATAAATCACCTTTATCCCACTATAGTTCCTAGAAAAGGTAGAAGGGTCTTTTAGAATCCTTAGAGTGATATCTTACACTCAATGTTGATGGAGTGTGCGGTCATGGCCTCATACGATGAGGGGATGTTGTCCACAATCATAAAGGTCCAATCATCATGGATTTTAGTAGATTATACAGTAATTGGGATTATATCATGGCAAAGTCCAATACATTTTATAATGTCTTAGGGAATTTCCTTTAGTGTAACATATCAATTACTTCTATAGATATAGAATCAAGGGTGATTAAAAAATCCATTTTAGGAGAGACTAATACCCACTATTCCACAAATGTACCACATCCAAATGTGTCTAAGACATATACCTAACACTATGATCTTACTTAACCCATGGTAAGATGGTAATAATGGTATGTATTTTCATGATCCATGGGGAAACCAAGATAACCCTTGCATGATTTTCCCTAGAATCAGAACCCTTCCCTCCGGGTCTTTTGATCTGTTTAGAGTGGACACCCTTTGTATACAATTCATTAGACCACCCTGATTCCACATCCCCATATCCTTTCCTATGTTGTTTCATTTTGTTCTTATATTGTGTTCTTTTCCACATTTAATAAAAACAAATTCTTATTGTGGTTAAATATATGCTTTTCATGATGTAATATGGGACAATGAAAGAGGAAGTGTAACCATCCAAAAAAGCAACGTGAAGATTTAGTTGTTTTCATTAATGAGTGTAATATTTTTATATCTTCAAGTTTGGTATTAGCTACTAAATATGATTATCACTTTGGTATCCAAATATAAGAGCCAATAAAATTCCATAAGGTTGGATGTTTATAGGTGGATCTTCAAGATACACATGGGTTGAATATAACAACCTTATCCATTGAAGACTACCATCTCAAAATTAAGGAAGGTTTGATTGTTGTTTTAATGAATATTTATTATGTTACTAATGTTACAGATAACAATATTTAAATTAATTTTTTTATATGGGTGGATTTATTTTCTTATTTGGAAATAAGTGCTTATAATTTTATAAAGATATAATATGTTATGGTATGAAACAATCGAATAAAGGTATTTACGTATTAAATTATGAAAACCCAGTATTGGAAATTTATAATAAAATTAATGTGCAAAACTCACATGACACCCTATTGTTGAATCAATATCTTGTTCATGTAAATGAGACATCTTTGAAAAAGATATATCAAGATGTTTATTTAGACACTTTTGAGATAAATCCAATTGAATGATGTTGTGGTTGTTTACAAGGAAAGATGACCAAACAACTATCAATTGGTCAATTTTAAATAACTATAGATTTTCTAGATTTGTTACACACCAATTTGTGTGGTCTTATTCAAGTATACACTCGAGGAAAATTATAATAATTTATTATTTTTTGCAACAAATCCAGTAGGTAGGGTTGTATCTACATGATGAGGTATAGGTATAAATCTATTAAGATATTAAAAGAGTTCAAAAATTACATCAAGAATAATCTCGATAATAAGATAATTAAATTTGATTATATTGGGGTGGTCAATATCTAATTCAAAAATTTATTAACCTTCAACGAGAGTATGAGATTCTCTCTCAACACACTCCACCTTATACACCACATTGGAATGGTGTTATTGAGAGGAGGAACTATACCTTATTAGATATGGTAAGGTCAATGATGAGTCATGTAAGGCTTCCATTATCCTTTTTGAGAAATTAATTATAATATTTTTCATACTTACTAAACTGAGTACCCTCTAAAAGAGAAAAAATATTTCCTTAATGTCATGTAGTATAACGAAACATGTTTTTTTCATTGTTCAGGGATGGGGTTGTGAGGGGTTTTTTAACAATAGATCAAGTAACAAACACTCTTCTTGAAATAAAAAGAGCATATTTATAAGGTATCCTAAGTAAATAAGGGGGCACTATCATTGAATTTTTTTGAAAAGAATATAATTTCCAAATGATTGGTATTATTCTTTGAGATGGAGAATGTCCATATGAAGGATATTTGGACCTTGATTGAATTTTATGATGGTGATGACCCTGGCACATAATAGTGGGAATATGAACCAATTCCAGGGGTCCACATGGATGATGTTATTCCTGAAATACAAGTACTATGTAGTAGTGCTGAAGATGTAAGAGAATCATAGAGATATGGTTTTATGGTCACTAATCATAGTGACTTTTTATTAGTTGATAATGATGATACTTTATCATATATGGATGTAAAAGAGATATCCTAACTGATAAGATGGAAAAAAGTTATGAATTTTGAGATGAATTACAGTTATCAAAACCATGTTTCAGTTTCGATAAATCCATTAGTTTATGTTGGGAATATTTTGTGTGAATGGTTATTCAATAAAAAATAGGAAATATATTGTAATTAGAACACCTATAAAGCACACATTATTGAGAAATGGGCTATACAATGTCAAGGAATTAACTAATAAAGAATTTTTTTCCTATTTCCATTTTTAATTCCATCTGAATCATACATTCCATAGTCACTTACCATGACTATGATATTTTGGATATTGATGTCCAAACTAATTTACATAATGGGAAATTTTAAGTGGATGTGTATATGATACAACCATAATTGTTTGTGACTCTAAAAAAATACAAAAAATGTATGAAATTGTAGAGTTACATTTATGGATTAATGTATGGATCTTGGTCATGGAACATTGGGTTAATGAATCCATAAAAGAATTTTGTTTCATAAAAATTGAATGTGTGACATTTACTTACAAATAGTTTAATTGTAGTATAGTTGTTTAATAGTAGTGTATGTTGATATCCTATTACCAATTGGAAATGACATACCATCCTTACATGAGGTTAAGTCATGGTTAACCATGTGATTCTCCATGAAGGACATAAGCAATTCTTCCTATAATCATGGGATCATAATCATGAGTGATATATCCAAGAGGCTTCATAGGATAATTCAATGCACATGCATTGACCAGGTAATAAAGTGGTTTAGTATGGAATAATCTAAGAGGGTATTGGTTACAAATACCCATGGAAAACATATTTTCAAGGAAATTATCCATCATACATACGTAGAAAGAGGGATAATGAGTAATACACCATAAACTTATGTGATAGGACATATCATTTATATCATGTTAAGTATGAGTAATGTCACATTTTCTTTGATTATAGTAGGTAAATAGTAATAAAATAAACATGAACAACATTTTACTACTATTAAGGATATTTATATGTATATGAGGGGTACTGAGGATATGTTTATAGTGTATATATGAAATGAGGAACAAGTTTTCATGGTTTATATAGACACTTGTTTTTAGACAGATCAAAATGATATGAATCCAAATTTTATAGATATCTTTTTTCTCAGCAAAGGATCTCTGAGCTTGAAGTGTTCAATGTTTCTTGTTTTTTCTAATTTTGCAGTGGAGTTCGAGAATATTCTGGATTCTGATGTATCCAATGAATCAATATGTATTTGAAATTTTTTGATAACAAAATTATGTGGGTATTAATATTAAATATTCTATAATATTAAAATTTGAAATAACTATAGGTGTGGCACTTTTCAAAGAGGCATGTTAACCTAGAAAGAAAAATATCATACTTTGGATGTATTATCTATTAAGGGATTTATCTCCAAAAGGTGAATTTATAGTGAGAATAATATAAATGAAGGAAACACATGCATTCCCCATTGACCAAACAATTATCTTAGTAGAGGCATGTGGATCATGTGTTATCTAGAGAACTAAATTTTGTTGTCTGTTGGATCTAGTGAATGGGGGAGTCTATTGGTATTGGTTCCCTAGAAACAACATGATTTTTTTATTGATTACATGTTTTTATTATTAAGGAATATTCCCATCACATAATTATTATTACATTATTTAAAATTTTAATGTGATAACAACATTGGAATATATGTCACAATGAATGGTCAAATAAGTTCCCCACTATGATTTGAACCTAGAGGATTTATAACATTATTCTTAATTCTTATTATATGGTTAGATGACATTGTCTGATGGGACATAGAAAATATATGATATCGACGGGTGGAGTCTCAAAAAACATTAATAAAACTTATAATAGTGTTCTCCATGGTAATTTACAAGATAGAAGGACATGAAAACATTCCCATTAAGGGGAAATCAACATTCCCATGTGTCATTGGATGTTCCTTTATATGGAAATGTGTATTGATCCTTAAACATAAATATTATAATTAATATATATCATTACTCCAAAAATTTGACGTATTAATGAAAATCATGATGAAATATGTTTGCAGTGATGTAGGATATGTTGGGGACATCATTAATGATATTGCATTAATGGACTACATGAGAAATAATTTATCCCTTTTTTATGTTGACAAATGTTAATATCTTAAGCCCATTTAGTGGAATAAAATATCTTGAATAAATCCATTTACATGGTGTTATATGGGGAAGTTCATTTTGGGAATGTCAAGGAAAGAGACACCAAACATATATGTTTATTAGACCAGAACAAAACCTTCTTGATTTGAGATATTATGATTGGAGGACTATATTACATTATAAATGTTCATAATAGGTTAGAGAATGTTTCAATGTTAACATTATTCTTTGAGGATTACTTTGTATTTGGATTACATCATTTGAATTTACGTGGTCACACCTAATTCCCTTGAGAAAGAGTCTTAGAGAGTAAGACGCTAAATTTATTGAATATATTGGTTAAATTATAGAATGGAATTTTACAGGATATAATGAAAAATATTTATTCAATTTTTTCTTCATCTCCATATTTTAATTATAAGTTATTTGAATGAATAAGTGATTTGAATAACAATAATTAATATGTTTTCAACTTTGACTTATACAATATTTATTATATTAATCATAAAATATTTCAGTGACATTTATTTATCAAATAGACACAATTCAAGGATCGATGATTGTGGAAGAGGAAAGAGGACTGATTTTAATGGTCTAATTTGAAATAAAATTATTGATATATATTTATATATTGAGAAATTTGTTGCATGTGTAAATAGATTAATAATATTATTTAATTAATATTGTACATGTGATCAATTAATGATTATAAATATGGAAAGGGTTTAGTGTGAAATTATCTAACCCTAAAACAACCATAATGAATATCTTATTATATCACATTCAGAAATATAATTGTTTATCACAATGGATAGAGTGAGACTCAATTAATCCCAATATAGGGGTCAAGATATATATAGTAATCTCTTCCCCTCATCTCTCAATGAAATGAGAGATCGTGAAGAGTTTTTCCTCTCTCAAGCAAAAATATGTAGTGATATACCACAAATGTTGAAAGTAATAAGGATCATACCTATTAGTAGTCAGTGATTCTATGAAAACGTTTTGATATTTTAGTACAGGTGTGTATCACCAGTAATGTGATTCTACACCTAGAAAATGTAGCGCAACGACATTACAATGAGATATATACCATATATTCTTCAACAAAGATTGGATTTTGAAATGAGGTAATTATTTATCATCTTATAAATTAATTGTAAATTACATGTTAAGATCCATTACATTTGGATCTATAATTTTATTCTTTTCAAGTATTATACTATTTTATTGACATGAAATTTTGATCACATTAAATAATGATTACACATGAGTGATGAATAACGAACGACCTGGTCATACCATCAATGGACGGTTCCACTACACCCAGAACCTCCATATTTTCTATCATTATTTCTACTATAGTTCTGGAAGGGTTTCTCTGGAAACATTTGTAATTCCAAATATGAAATATATCATAAAAAAATCTATTTTCTAGTATCATCATTAAAATCCATAGGCCATTTTTTAGATTTAGAAACCCTTGATAAATTCACTATAGAAGTAGAAGCATATCTCAAGTAGTAGTAGAAAAAAATACCATTATAAATTTTTTAGTTAGTATCTCTCTTAAAATGTTTTTTATATTACATCCATCTATTGATTAAATCATCAAGGAACATATTTTTAATACTCTTTGTGTCATTAATCTCATGTATTATTGATTCCCACATCTTCAAAAGTATCTATATAACCTTCTTAAAAAGTTTTTCATCACCAATATCTTTATCACCATGTGATTATAAGCTATTCATAATTTATAAATGCCTCATGCATTTGTATAATATACTCTCCAGGTAGAAAATAAAAATATTGATAGTATTTTTAAAGTATAGTACAACTAAAGAACCAATCATATCCCAAAAATGGGTTATTTACAAATTCTACCAAATACCATAAGATGTTATATATGATGATTCATTAATATATATTTTAAATTTTATGACAAAAAATGTATGTTCTAAACTATAAAATTGAACTGTTTATTTTTATTTTCATGACTAATTTTATAAATTGGGCTGTCTAGAAACTTGTATTCTCTATTCAGAATGAGATATTCATCAACTCCATTACTAATAACATTTGTCTCCATCATATATCTCAAATATTAATAGTTATCACTACCAAATATGGGTGGCCAAATAGGATTTGATTTATGTAAATAATTTATCATTAAACCTTAAATAAAAAATCAACCACTTTTATGTTAGTATAAGGGGGAAAAGTATCATTACCATCTAAAATACCAAATGTTATCTTAATATGTAAGATTCAAATATGAGGGGTTTATTGATGTTTTTAAAAACATAATAATTTTTTCACCCAAGGTATTGCATAGTTTGGATGTTATAAATTCTTAACTATCAGAGTATAAAAATAAATAAATACATTAGAAATAAACTAATCAAATATTATAAACTATCCAAAAATAATAAAACAAAATAGAATGAAAATAATAATAGGATTCAATAATGAAATAATTTTCTCAATGAAAATATAATTTTTTTGAAAATATTATCTAAGGATATACACTATTTAAATTAATGGAACTCTTTATTATTTGTTCAAAAAGAATATACAAGTTAAAATTCATATAAAATTATTCATCTAAAATATTTGAGGCCCAAGGAATTTCCCTATAAATTTTATAAAAAAATTATTATAAAAATCTATCCATAAGTCCCCATTAAAGTATGTGATTGGAAGTAATTCATATCCCAGTGTTATTTGAATTAGCATTTTAGAGGAACGACATCATTCCCAAGATCTCTTTGATAATATAGAATTAGAAGTATATAATTATAATGGTAAATTTTTAAATTTTACATGGAAAAGTCCCAATATATAGTCTCTAATTTCACACTTAATGATTTATAGATATGATACCACAAATTCTCTAAGGTATAGTGAAATTATCAATTGAATGAGTTACAATATCATCTCCTCAATGTTTTAATGCTATATTTATATGCCTTGAATGTGATGAAATATCAAAATATAAAATTATGAGATATGAGGTAACAAATAATAATTTTAAAAACCATGGAATAGTAGGCATGATTTTCTATATGATGTAGTTCTGGGGACTTCAAAATGTTTTAAAATATCATGGTTCAGAATTAGTTCACTGGAACATGTGATTCATGAGTAAAATATTCATAAAATAATAAACAAAAAATTCAAGTTAACCCATGTAAAATATGAAGTTTATTTTTTTTAAAAAAATGGATATTTAAGAACTCAATTAAGAAATGATATGGTAATAAATTCTACACTATCATAGAACATCACAAGAATACACAACCTTTTTGAAATTAATACAAAATCAAATATCTCAATATCGAAACAATAATTAAAAACACATTTCATCTCAATCCTAAATGTATGATTCTATTTCCATTTTAATATCTTCACATATAATATTCCTACATGAAATATAATCCAAGGGAATGACACACCCATGAATCACCTTTAATTAATGATCTTAAATATCAAAAGGTTACTCTACAAACATGATGTCATCTACAACATCTATTTATCCAAAATCGATGAAATCATAATAATCCTATAAAATAATGATTATATAACATATGAAATATGTCATATATCATATATAATTATAGAGGAAGAGATAGTAGATATTCCACCTCATTGACATTCTCTAACACTTTAAAATGATTGATAAACATGTGAAAGAGTTCTTCCCCATCTAAAACATCACTTCACACAACAATAACAACATAAAAATTAAATGATCACTGACCTAAAAATTTGGGGAATCATCCTCCAACAAACAGATGACTTTTCATGATCCTGATCAGTATTTGACCTTTCATAGATCACCAGACCATCTCATTTATGATATGCACCAAACCAGGTACAAGAATTGACCAATCTCCAACCTCTATAAAAATATATACTCGAAAGGGACAACAATTAAACACATTGAATAGTTTCATACCAATGGGAGAGTGATATATATTATTTCAGAAACACTCCATTAAATTCAAATTATTCTCCCATAAATTTCCATAATAGAAAACACATGGATTCAATATTTCTTCTAGTGTTTGAACTATTTGTTCTATCTGATTGTTCATATGTGGATGAAAAGAAATGATAAGGAATAATATATAGATAAATTCATTTAAAAAATATATCCACACATGTGAGGAAAAAGGGGGATCATGACAATATATAATCACCCTCATAGAACAATGAAGTCACACAATCATCCCTTTGTACATCCTTGCAAACACATCTACTGTACTGGACTCCTTGAATTCTAATAAGATAGATGAATTCATCATGTGATACATAATCACCTTATAACACCTTCCATTTGAGATATGTTCCACTATTTATTTATTTTTTGAAATATTTTTTTGTTAGGTTTAGTCTTGGATAGATTTTGATAGAATTTACCAATATTTCTATGGGTTTTAGAGGTTTCACAATTGGAATGTAATTAGGGGAAACCATCTAGATTCCGTAGGTTATCACGAGGAATCTTTATAGAGTCGATAAAATGGTGCACATTTAGCACACTTTTGGGAGAAAACTATTGGATTCAAGTGATAATCATGTGATATGGGATAATTTAATTTCATATGTTTGGCACATGACTTTTAAAAATATGTCGTCAAACCTTAAGAGTTGGGAGTTTTGAGATAGTCTCACCTACATGGTTAGTGAATGTTTTCGTAAACATTGTATCCTTCACTAGAAAAGTGACTAATTAAATATGAAAATTGAATTTTAAGACCCAAAATATCCCACAAATACCTCCTTATTCATCAATTATCCGAGGCTATTGATTTAATGTACTCCTCTTATAATTTTTGGAAATTCTCTTTGATCGAGAGTTGATTTTAATGGATCTTGGTATGTTATATCTAGATAATCCTAATATGTTATCCATTTATTCTCATCCTTCAAGATATCATTATTTAATATTGGTAATAACCCTAGATAATAATAATTCTTATTATATCTATGGGATGGGACATGTTTTTTGTGTTTTTGTTTGGAATCGGTGAAGGTAAAGATAGAGAAAGAGAAAATATACCACATTTATTTAATTTATTATTATTATAATGATGGATTTGATAAATACTCTATTATCCCATAAATGGATGTAATTATTATTTTTAAAAACCATGATATTTTTTTTGAAAAATTCATAATGAAATATTTTTATAATGATCCGTTATTTTATGGTTTTTAAATCTTGTTTTTAGATTGAATACCATAATATGCTTGTTTAAATTACTAAAAGAGAAACTATTTAATGAAATTATTTTTATTAAATATACTTTTCAAAAAATGGTTTTTTTAGAGTTTATGATTTTATAATGAGGGGCCATGTTGGATTTGAACATGGTTTCCTATGACCAATAGGGAATGTAGGTGCAAGAACAAGTTACAACATGTAAATAAAGACCAGTTACCACTCAAGTGTATTTGAGATGTCATCGTGGATCCATGCAACCGTGTGTGGGTATATGGAGTGGGTATGCAGTGAGGAAATAATAGATATTTTGAGTATAATAAAATAATGTTATATGGATTATTTTGATCAGATAAATATTGTAAAATTATGATTTTGATATTTTTTTTAAATGAAAATTTTATTCTTTTAAATGAAATTATATGGATAAATATACACAAAATCTATATTTTTCATATAAATTATTCTAACTTTTTTTTTCGAATTTTTTATTTGGGGAAATCTCCTTGAGTATTTTATACTGATTTGTCATACTCAACCCTGTATAAGAAATATTTTGGGTATGAATACATTATTTATCATTCCAAAGTTGAGAGTAATGTTTCATATTTATATAGTGCATAATCATGATACTATGGGTTTTGTGATGATTAGTGAATTTTAGGGATGTTTGGGTTGGATGTTTGGAGAGTCATCGCAATTGTTTCATTACATCATGATGTATTTTTTGTATTTATTCACTTGTTACCTTTATGATCGTTGCTACACTAATTTATTTTTCTACCTTGTATTTTGTGTCATAGTGCTTACTATCAAGAATTATTGTGTATCATTGTTTTATTTATTTTATTGTAAATTAATGGTTTTTTATATTAAATATAAAATTATCACCTGATGATACTATAAGAAAAAGAAATTTATTACAAGAGTTTAGTTTTTTTGGATATTAAATAAGGTCATTTTCACATCTACATATTACCAAACCAATGGGTTAAGGGAAGGTTGTTTAAATTTTATTTGGTCTAATTTATTTTTTATGATGAGAAATATCATGTGACTTCAGTTTAGATATAATATGGTAAGTAAGTTTAAATTCGATATTGTTATAATGGGATGCCCCAGGATTGAATAACAATTAATAAACAGAAGAACACAAATGATAATATTGTTAGATATAAACCATATATGGATCAATAAATCCTATAGAGTATAGTTCAAGACATTCAAGATACTGATGAGGGAAATCAGATTCATCAACCAAGCCGTGATAATCCATCATTCGAAATTCAGAAGTAGAATCCCATAATATTTTAGTGGGTAATAAGATATCATAATCAGTGGAACGTATTGGGTAGATTAAAATAATATTTTATTTTCTAATAACACCAACTGATATTAAAGTAAATATTTCATTGTACATGCTTTAAGGCCACCCAAGGAATTTGTGGGATATATTGTTTCAAACTAAACAATTATCGGACCATACATAGAAATATTTTGAGTAATTTTTTATCAAACAAATCTACCCACATACCTTCAAGATCATAAATATGATGTATTTATTTACACTCTAATAATAATACCAATATTTAATGGAGTATATAGATATTTTCTATAAGTTAGATAACATTTATCGAGTGATCACCGCTAGAGAGTACTTGAGAGCATATGTATTTGAAGGAGGTCTACAAAGATATATTAACTCTAAAGTATTCATCTTCTGTATTGATGATTATCAAAGGTTGGTTAATAGATAAACACATTAATAGAGGAAAAAAACCATAGATCCAAACAACTAAATATGTTTCTTTTCCTACACATCATATCTGTGATCTAGTTTTTTCACAGTGTGGATCCTTGTAGCATAAGAAAAGGGATTTTATACACCATCATATAAGTTTCAACTTTTTTTTTCAAATGGTAAAAAATTGATATTATAATAACACCACAATGAAAACAATTGGAAATAACATCAATGTATCCAAAGACATTTATACTCATTTGGGTCGGTCTTATAATTTATTTTCTCTTCCTATAACTGAGAATGTTGAGGTGACCAAAGGAATAACATGAAACTATAATCACTAACAAAATTATTGGAATGAAAATACTACTTTGGGGGACCATGTAAAAATATATATTCTGTTTAATATATATTCATGTAGGGTAAATAAATTCCTTTAATGGTGTGAGGTTCCATCCTCACTAACTCAACTCTCATAAATGTTTTGTTTAATACAAGAACATCTAATTATTTTATTTCTTTTCATTTAAAAAATATTAGTTGGATTCTTATAGAAATTATTCATCTGGTTATGAAACCTC
Source organism: Viscum album (assembly GCA_963277665.1). Lineage (NCBI taxonomy): Eukaryota > Viridiplantae > Streptophyta > Magnoliopsida > Santalales > Viscaceae > Viscum > Viscum album. The sequence goes on from OY728159.1 coordinate 507,697,241, forward strand.
TCAAAAAATAATAGTGAATGGGATTTAAATGATTATAATATTATATAACAACCGATAGGGATAAATTTTTGATATTTTCCCATTTTATAGACGTATATACTTTCTTCTAGTTTAATAAATGGATTGGTTGAGAGATTTCAAATTTCAGATCATTTTTATGCATTAGAAATGAATTTTATATCCATTGATGGAATGTAATATTTCATTTATGGTGATTCAGATATAAATTCTTGTAGATCAAGGCCTTTGGTGTCAATGGTCATGGTTATATCTTATCTGTTTGCATCATAATCTTTAGAAACTATTTATTTAATCAATAGAAGATATTTTTCAGGAATCGTAGATCAATATCTTGATGTCTTCCCTAAAAATTATTATGGGTTTCCACTTCAGAGGGAAGATGAACTTTTTATGGATATGATATTAGGGATCAATAATATTTAACATCCATCTTATAGTATGGAATCGATAAAATTGAGGGAATTGGATGTCAAGTTAGAGGATTCTGATATAAATATTTCATAAGACCTAGCACATCACCTTAGACTACTATGATCCTCTTTGTGAAGAATGAAGATATTTCTATCATCTTTTTATTGGTTATCGTAATCTAAATAAGGTTACGATAAATAATTTTCATCTTTATCCCTAAATATATGATCTTTTTAATCAACAGAATAGATACAAATGTATTTCTAAAATTGATTTATGATAGGGGTATCTCTAACTTTATGTTTAGAAGGAGTGTATTCTAATAATATATTTTTGGATCTATTTTGCTAATTGTGAATATTTTGTTATACCAGTTATTTTCATTAATAAATGAGTATTTTTCTTGGAGTTTATGAATAAAATAATTTACAGGATCCATAACACCTTGATCGAGGTATTTATTAATAATATATTGGATTATTCTGAGACCGATAGTGACCATGATGATAAATTAAAAATAGTATTGATAATCCTATTAAGAAAAGATGATTTATGCTAAATTCTCTATGTTACACTTATGGATGTATGAATTAAACATCATTGGACATGTAATTTTTAATAAAAGGTGTTTTGGTAGATCCTAGGAAGGTAAAAGTTTTTTATCTCTAGGAAACTACCCATTAATGTATTTGAGATATGTAACAAAACTGTCTTAGCATGTTATTACTATCATTTTGTTCATGAATTTCCATATATTTCCCCTATGATGATAGATTGGGAAATGAAATGTTTTCCATTCCAAGGGAACGACAATGGTCAAAAATGATTTCTTGATCTCAAGACCATATGTCCTTGGACACATATTTTTACATTTATAGATCCAATGGAAGATTGTGTTGTATAAAGTAGCATTGGGATCTAGTTTGGGTTGTGTAATCATGCAAGGAGATCATGTCATAGATTAAAACTCTCAACAGTTATCCTATTTGAAAATAATTATTTTTTATATGATCGAGACTTAGTTATTGAAGTCTATTCATTAGAAACTGGATGTCATTATCACTTCAGTGAAAAGGACTTAGTGTTTACAGGTCATAGAATCTTGAAACACATCTTTTCACAAAGAGATTTGATACTTAGGAAATAATTATGGATATAATATAATTATATTTTTAACATTGACATAGAGTATACACTGGGTAATGGTAATTTGGTAGCTATGGAACTAACTCAAAATTTATATTACATGTTTCAAAAACATTTTTTTAATTAGTGGGAGTTGATGACAATGACTCTTGACATGAAACTGGAACTCACAGATCAAAATAATGTTGTTTTCTTAATTATCTTGTATCTTATTTATGAAATAGTTGAGAAAGTATATAAATATTAAAAAACTGACCTCTATTATCAAAATATTTTGTCAAAAATCAATGTTTGGAGACCATTGAAATTTTTATGGAAGATTGGGATTAAACATTACTTTTTTGAAATCATAAAGTAGTTCCTAATTCATTTCAAGAATAAATTTACTCAACTAATCACCTTTGATGATGGGATATTGTTCCAAGAATCCCAAATATGTATAAGGCACTATGAACCCATTTATTGGTGTTCATGTGTGAAATAAAGTGTGGGTGAATATGTTTTGAAATGCATTGCTAATTATAATGTCAAATCTACACATCAATGAGTAGATAGTTTGTTACAATATTTATATGTTTTGATATATAAGTGGGATCAAATCACTATTTATTTGGTCATAATTTTGTTGAGAATAATTTGGAAGATTGATTCAATTTATGTGATTAAGGAATTACAGAAAAAATTATCTCACTTAATCCTAATTCATGAATAGAATACAGTAGATTACCTATAAATGTTTCGTATCTCGAAATTAGTGAAACTATATAGTGTGCCTATTTTAAATCTTTCTAACCACAACCATATTTTTCCATTATTTTTTAGATAACATATTCGTAATTCTTAAGAACCCAAAAAACCATGAGAATATATATATCATCCTCAAATAGATGGATAATCAGAACATATGATCTTTTTTAGATACATTAATAGATAGTTGTTATGGCTTTTGGGTTGGTCTTACGAGTAATGATCATTTTGGTCATTATGTGTTTTATGTATCTCAACTAAATAAGTATTGTCCTAACCCTTACCATGCGATTATCTGGGATAATATTGATATTGATCTATATGCTACATTTAACTATTAAATGATACATATTTTGGACATATGTTAGAATCTAATGCATGAGAAATATATTCATTTGGTGTGGGAATTTTAGATGAATTGTTATGTTTTAGAGAAGATATGGTAAACTGAGGACATCATGATGGAGAATTCACTAGATCTCTTTTAAATGATCATTAATCATTAGATTTCATAGGATTGAAATCCCAATGGTAGGTAGAATGTAACAAGTATAATTTGTATTATGTGACTCTTTTTTTTACATATTCTTTTGTTGGTATTAGTCTTAGGATGTTTATGGGAGATATTATAATGTTTTTCAAGTGTTTAAGTGGTTCCATAGTTAGTGTACAGTTAATGGAAACTATGCATATTACCTAGGAAATCAAGAGGCATCTTGTGAGATTATATTTTAAGGAACACAAATGGAACATATTTAAGGTAAAATATGTGAATTATCTACATAATTGTGCAACATGGGATATAGGAATTTCATATGATTGGAGAATGAATTACCGAACTCTGTGAGATCGAATTTTTGTGATATTGTTACCCACACAGGTGGCACTTATCTTGGTGCCTAACCATTTGACACAATTAATTAAATTAAATTATTGAATTTTAATACTAAAAATACATATAAACCTTTATTAGTCCTCCATTTCACTAATCCCATTATCTAGAGAATTTCTCTTAGAGTTTTTTTTGGAAATTCTCTTCAATATTAAGCCTATTTTAATAGATCATTATGCATTAGATATAGATAATCTAGTCATGTTCTACATTTATCATTATCATTATATATATATATATTCATTTAATTTGTGGAAGAACCCATGATGGTAACTTTTATGACCAGATCTATGAGTTAGGACCTATTTTGATGTGGTTTTGTTGGGAATGTTGCAGTGAAGTAAAGAGAACGACTAAATATATCATGTTTTTTGTGTTTAATTAGATGATTGTTTCTGTTATGAGGTTGGTGGATAATCTATCTCCCTTAATATTTAGATATGTAAGGATTTAGATTTCAAGAATTATTTATTATCTTTCTTTATAAATCCTCTTTATGAATGATTGTTGCAATGATCACATGTTTTGTGGTTTAAAAATCATGGTTTTATAAATACTTACACAAGGTGTTTTTAAATTCTTAAGAGGTAATTTTTTAATAGAATTATATTTTAATGTATCTTCTATTGACACAAGTTGGTGTGAATGGAATATTTTATTATTATGGGCCTCATTGGATTTAAAAAAGTTTTCTTATGCCAATTTGGGTACATAGGTGCATGAATAAGTGATGAATTGGAACAAAATATGAGTTTCAGATCATGATTATTGGAATTTTCATCTTATATTCATTCATTTGTGTGTGGGTATGTATAATGATAATTACAATATTAATTAATGAACACATTTCTTATAAAAAACATGTTATATGAAATGCATTGATCATGTAATTCTTGATAAATTATTATTTTGTAATAAACTATTTTGATATGTATTATTCTTTATTTAAATTGAAATTTTTATGATAAATGTTTTTATACTCATACATATTTATATAACCTATTATAATTTGTTCTTTTCTTAGTGGTACATGTGGTAGGAATCTATCATATTGCCTAATGAGTTGGTGCACTTACCCCTACATTTGGGATTTGGTGTGTATGATGAATTGTTTTTCATGACATTGGTAAGTGAATGGTTTTTTATCTAGTTTTGTGCCATCATAATATGGGTTTAATGATAATGAGAAGATGATGAATATTCTTAGGTTGGGTATTGGGAGTGATGCTAGATTGGTTTCATTAAGTCATGATCCCTTTTTTGTATTTAGAATCATTATACCTTTCTTTATTCCCTACTCTAATTTTTTTTGTGTCAATGATTTTGAGTTGTAGTTTTTAATCTCATTTATAATTGTCTATAGTGGATTTGTATTTTGTTTCAATTTTTAGGATGTATATGTTAAAGGGAATATCATTCCACTTTTGGCCTTCTAATGGTTTGGCATTTTTTGAAGCCATTTATGTCATGGGGGACATCATATAAGGTAACTATCTCTTCCACCTATTATCAAGTCAATGGGTTATTCGTTATATTTTATACACCAAAATACTATTTATTCTTCCCTAATTTCATGGAAAAATAATTATGAAATACATTGAGTTAACCCCATAATTCTACTTATGAACTTACCATGGATATAACAATCCACCTAAAAGAATCTTGTCAACCATTACCCATTGAAAACATTAATTTCTAGGTCCCACAATGGATATGGAAATAGACCAGAGGGGTGAGGGGTGGTGAATTTTAAAACATAAAACAAACATAGTTACTTAAACTATAATTTTTAGTTTGGTGGATAATTATTATATAAACCATTGATTCATTGGAAGTGTGATAGTTAAAAGGAAATAAGACAAACAAGAGAGAATAAGGGATTTTTATAAGTTTTGATCCAAAAAATTATATGTCTACTATTCCAACTCATAATGAAGGCGTGTGCATATCCACAAGATATATCCATTTATAATAGGACAAAAAATACATATCATTTAATAAAGGTTCAGAATAAACAAAATAATTTACACAACATCAGACCTAACCATGGACTTTCTATGAGAATCCATAATATATAACAAGCCTTTTATGAGGTTCAAATAGAATATATGTTAAAAAAATTAGTCAGGTGATAGAACCAAATCAGTAACATTTATTTTAAGCATAACATGTGTGTAGGAAACATGAATGATACATTATAATTCAAAAAAACACTAGTAAAAAAATAAGAAAACATAAAAACTATTGGATGTCATAGATGATGTATTAGAACTGAAAAGTGTTATCGGTCCCTTTATGAATTAGGGAACTTATAAATCTCATAAAAAATGACTTAGTAAATTAGTGTAAAAATGATTCTTTTCAAATTAAATATTGAATAATGAAATTGTGTCTATTCATAATTTCTTAAATCGTTAATATAGAAAAAATCAAATGGATATAGCCTCCATGATCTTCATAATGAATTATCTAAAATAAAATTCATGTTGGATTTACTTAATTCTATAAATTGATTTTAATAAATCTCGTTTTTATAATTCAAATAAAAAATTAAATTATCATTAGTTTTTCTATGAAAATATTAATAACCACTTTGATGAATCTGAATAATCATGTGAATAAACAAAATTTGAAAATAATACATTATGAACATGAATATCATAATTTAAATACTCCTTCATTGGACATGATTGATATTATTTTCATATGTGGTGATAAATAATTCACCATGCAGTGACCAAATGATACATAATATTATATATTTTGAGTCCATAACATTTGAAGTATTGTGAGATTATGTTCCAAAATGGTAACTTAAAGTCCATATATAAGATTCTTCTACATTATAAATATTCGATATATAGTATTCAATCATACCAGCATAAATAATATGTAAATTCCACAAACATGAGAAATTATTTACATTTATCATCATATGTAAAAGTAACATTTTAGTATGTATGGGTCTTTGACCCAAATTTTTTTTGAATATGAATAATATGTAATATTAATTACTAAATATCCACTAAATTTGTAAAATTCATTCCTTTAATTAATTTAAAATAAATAGAGGTATCTTATCTTCATACCATAAAAACAAAAAAATATAACAAATTCATTAAAATAATTATTGAGTTCTACTATAATGCATAAGAGTCATGACTTTTCCAAATTCTCAATATTCCATAACACAAGGGCATAATAATTATCAAAGTTCCAATATATCAGCTTCCACTGATTCTTATTAATCTATAGAAAACTTTTGTTTTTTAATATAAGTTCCAGTACTTTTACAACATAACATTATAAATCATATTATCCCATTCTTAATAAAATATCCTTCAATATTACAATGAAAAAATTAATATATTATAATAATGAATAATATTAAATATACAAAATATGATAGAGTTATGTAATTATATATAAATAATTTTGAAAGAAAAAAAATATAAATTATACCCTTTTAATAATTAAAAAAATCATCTCAAACATTTCTCCCCCATTTTATATAGATAAAAATGAGAAAAAAATCACATAGTACAAGAAAATAACAATGTACTTGAAAAAAATCATCAACTTTATCTCTGATTCGATATTCATTATATTATTGTTATTGTACCTATTGTGAACCCCTCCTGTAAAAATATAAATAATCAAATGAACAAAAAAATAGTTAATGACATTTAGTGAACTATAAATGATTAGAAATGAATTTAAAAATAGACAACACATAAACACATTCACATTAATCAAATAATAATTCTATAAAATCATGAACACAAAATATAGGAAATAAATCATATGTATATATTCATTTTATTATACCATATAATAATAATATAAAAGTTATACAAGCTATATAAAAATAAATGCATCACTTCATAAAGTAGAGTGGTTTATGTTAAACTGGATTTTTCATAGTACCTTTGGGAAACCAAACTAGGTGAAATATTTATACAAGTAGAACATGACCGAGATGTATTAGTAAATTAATTAATACACCCAAGGGGATGTCTAGAATGTTCACAATATTTAATAAGATAATTAATATGTAATAAACATTAGAATCCATTTGAAGAATAATAAAATACAATATCAGACATAATTTATAATATTTCATAAAATTAACTAGGTGGAAAAATATTAAATTAAAAATAATTGTACAACCCAAAGGATTTCTAGAAAAATATATTTCATCTTTACTTTTTGCTAAGAAACATCACTAACTAAAATTTCATTCCTCAATGACTTCAAGATAATCAATAAACTTCACACTACTTTAAGAAGTGATGTTATAGTCAATACTTATCAAATTTCAATTTACTTCTTTAATCTTACAATATTTTCTCTTTAACTAAAATATATCATCTATATTAAAAGAAAATTTATTTATTTCATCCTCTTTATTTTAGAAAATATAATCTTTCAAATTTTCATTCTCCTACATAAACTTTAACACTTCATAACTAAATTTATTCTTAATTTTAAAAATATAATTAAATTTATTACTGATTAATAAGAGTATATAATTCAATTCCTCAATTAGTTTCTATATAGTAATAATAAATACCATCTAAATCTCTTATACTAGGATTTTATCATTATGAAGTAAACAAGATGACATATGAGGACACTACATTAAGATATTTATCCATGAATCATACATTACCATAACTATAATTCATAATTATCTAGATTAAAATTATAAATAATTTAAGAAAAAAATAGATGAAATGAATGCATAAAGAGAAAAAATAGAAATGATAACTACAGGTAAAAGAAAGATGTGTAATAGTTTGAATCCAAAAAATACTAAATCGACTCCTCAAAATTTCAACTGATGGATATGTATATACACTAGATATAGAAGTTTACAATAGGTTCTGAACAAACCAAACATTCATTATAGGTTCAGACTAAAAATAAATTTCTCATGAAATGAAACTAATCCCCAGACCTTCTAGGATCAACCTTAGCCTATAAAAATTCATAGAATTTGTTAAAAGTCAACACATGTAATTTCATTTTTTTCAAGTGGCCGAACCAATTTGGTACATTTTAATGGTAGTATAGTCAATGTGTGAGACAAATTTCATTGAAAATACAGTGCAATTAAATCCAATAAAAAAATAAACAAAAAAATAAACCCTCGGATGTTTGAGATGAGGTGCTGAAATGAAAAGTGATCTCTAACTATTAATGATTTTTAGGAATGATGAATCTTGAGAAAACTAGAAGTGCCTCAAAAAATCAGTGTCATCATTAATCTCATGAAATTCTATATCAATCAATAATATAATGATTATTTTTTCTACCAGATTGATTTATAAATTTATATAGAAAAACTCTAATGATTATAATCTCCTTGATGTTCCTTTTTAATTATCAATGACAACATTTTCATGGGATTTTATTAATGATCTCAACAACCTCTAATTGACAATGTTAGAATAGTTTAAATGAAAATCTAAAACATTATTAATTCCTATATAATGAAGACCATTAATCACACTGACTAATATTGATAGTAATACAAATCAAAAGGTATTTGAAATCCTAACATTTGAATTTGAATATCATAATCTTGATTATTAGTCCTAGTATACAATTCATAGTCTTGAAATGTTTATAGATAAATAAATCACCACAAAGTTTACTAAGGATAAATAAGAGTATGCCATGTGAGTCATTAAATTTCAAATCATTCCAAGGTTATCTTACAAAACAAAACCTTCAGATCAATACAGAAGTGTCTTTCCCCTTTTTTAATATTCTATATGCAAGAGTAATTCTTCTTAGCGGGAATCATAAATATAATCCAAAAACATGTCCAATTATTCACATATATTTTCATATGTAAAATTAATATATCAGTATATAAGGGTCCCTAGAATATAAATATCTAACAGATATCATATGTAAAATTAATTCCTTACTTCCACAGAATATGTAAAATTCACCCCTTTAATGAGTTCTAAATATATAAAACAAATTCTTCTTTTTACAATTTACATAAAAAAAATATATTCAATACATAAAATTAATGTATGAATTCATCTATAATGTGTATGATTTATGACTTTTTTTAAAATTCTCAGAAATTCGAATACTCTAGGGTCTATTAATTAGTGAAATTCCTAAAAATCCGATTCTCTAGAATCAACATTATTTCAGAACAACTATTATAAATAACATATCTTTTGAAACATTTAGAATATAATTTCAAAATGTTTAATATATAATTCTTTTCAAAAACCCTTCAATGTGAAATATTAAAATAATAATGAATAATAATAATGGCCAATATGAATGAAATAAAAATATAATCATGTTATGTAATTACTAAAATAAATATATAAAGTTGAACGTATCCACTCAACACTATAGACCAACACACAAACTTTAGTACCATACCCTTTAATTCATGCCACCAAAACTAACTCATCAACCAAGTTAATTGCTGGATATAATAGGATATATTAAGGGTGATATATAAATATTACTGAGAGGTGTCTCTTATATTATTGACATATGTAATGACATCGAATAAAATGAAAATCAAAGATGATCATCCATTTACAATCCCTTAGGAGCATCACCATAGGCCAAATAAGCTCAAAAAACCATCACATTCGGATCTCAAAACAAGGATTTATAAAAATGAGAAAAAATGATTTATTATAATACCATATTATATAAGAATCCTACACCACCAACCACATATATAATTAGATATAAAGCTACAATCTCCCCCAACACTCTCCATGAATCTACAAACAACATACATCGCCACCATATTACTATTTACTAAATGCATCAACAATCACATTCCATTTCTTTGGTGAATAAGAGACATTGATGTTATAGTACATTAATAAATATATCCAAAATAGATGAAATAATTTTTATTCTCATTAAGAAAAGTTTTAGCTTATTATTTTGTGATCAATAATTTAGCTTCCAATGTTTTTCAGTGGTAATAAATTCCACCTCTTTTGAAATTTGAGTTTGGTTGATGGGAAAATATTCATTATAGGATTCAAGACCTAAGAAAGATAGTTTTAATGCTCATAATATTTTTTCATTAATTTTGATTAAGTTTTTTCAAAATACATGGTAATTTAGATGGGTTTTAGGTAAATAGTTTCTCAAAACCCATTATTCAGTAGATGCCGAAACTTTTATACAATTCGATTTATCTGTGTAGCCAGAAATGGAAAACTGTTCAAACAACTATTTCATTGGAAAAAGTTTTTCAAACCGTGTAGGTGGGGAAAAAACCTTGAGGGTATATTCATCTCTTTGAAAAAGGGATACACACTGGCTGCACCCACTGTGAAAAATCATACGCCTATCCGTGTAAGGTATGTTCCATGGGTACTGAGCACGACACGGTTGGAGAACAGTTAACCACACAATGTAGAAAAACTATAAAGGTAAATTATTAGGGTAAAATGAGGATTCTTACACTCTTTTATATCTCTTTAGTTTGTCATTTTTCCTCTCTCTTACATAAATTATAGGGACCTCTCCTACATTACTTTTCCATGCATTTAGGTTTTTCATCTGATCAAACCTTATTTTAAGATCCATCCGGTGCATTGAAACCATATTGATAATAACTTCAATAATTTTATTTCATTTTCTTTTTATCTCACCTTACATAATTATAAATGCATGCAATCTATTTTTCCAATTTTTAGTGATATCATCGAAAAATACAATTCCTCTCATTTTGGAATGAGTTAGAGGATGAAATCATATGAGTGAGACCATACAAGTATAAGATAGGTGGTTCCCAAATTTATCCATAATTGTTCTGCTATTGGCGGGGGGGGGGGGGGGTGTACCAAAATACTCATTCTGGTTGTCTGATTGAGACCTTTAGTTAATTATTTCTGGTTTTTAATCATATTAAATGATGTTATGGGACATTTTGGGGTATTCATAGTTCATATAAACCATGATAATATTGGAAAGGGGCATGTGATCATCTAGGATGGTTAGTCCAATTTTATTATTAAATTTTTTAAATTTTATGTCATCTAAATCATTCCATGTGAATGTGATGAGCATGTTCCATGGCTTGAGATGATGTTGATCACTAATATTGAGGTGACATGATTCTTTTGGATGGGCTTGGCTCAGGATACATTGGGTGATGATGATCTCAAGGTTTAGGTGACACTGTCTTCTGGATTGTGGTGAAGATGTTATCATAATGAGTGCATGGATCCTCTGAGACATGGTATGGTGTTGACCATTGAGACAAAACAACATGGTTTCATGAGGTACATAGTTCCGGATGATGTATATTACGTATTGTTGGTGATTTCTTCTCACTGTAGATGGAAAATAAGTTGTTAGAGTCATGTGAACATAGATAGGACTCAATTGAGGTGGTGTTGAACACTCTATATTGGTGTGTCCTTCCATGTATATTGTGTTTAAGGGTATTGTGTTAACCATCAGTTATATTGGAGGTTCTCACAATAGAAAGAAAAAACTAATTGTGATAGACCATTAGGTGATGGTGTTGAGACCATTAGTTGGGGGTTGATAATTATTGTTGTATTTGAGGTCGATTATCTATGATAATTGGATTATGGATATTTTCGTGTCGTGGGATTCTAATCCACTATGTTGATTGTCTTTATTATTTAATATAGGTTGGATATATATATCCCTAAGGAAGCCAGCCTATTTATTCAATGGATTTTTTGAGTATAGGTTCAAGAGACCAGAGAATTAATTAGAACACCATTTAGAATCTAGTTACTTGATTGATGGAACATGACACTTTTAAAGGAATGAGGTGATGTTGATATTTTTAAGAGAGGATCATGAGGGATCTCATGATATGATACTCTTCAGGGGACTTTTGGATATTTATCCGAGGATCCTTACCCCTGTATATATGCATCCATGTAGTGTATGCCATATATATATATAGGGCCATGATTTATAAACTTTTACAGTGTTATATTATATATGTTAACTCTTCCTTGTGTTTTTTGATCACAATAGATGTGACACTGAGTTTTTATGAATTTTTATTTTTTGAATAAATTAAAATTCTATGAAACCTTACATTAAACTATACCATGATAAGCTTGAATTATACACAACCAGTATTACATTACATTACATGAAACACTTAGTTTATATTTTATTATACATAACACTATTTTTTCATTGTGTCACATAGAATACTGACTTCCTTCGATATCTTGTATTACATGAAAGATTGTGTCTTACCAAACATCAATCTTATTTTCATAATATTTTTATAGTTATACCCTAGCCATTTTAATGAAACATATAAATTAAATCAACTAAATTATGAAACTATGGGTTTTTAATGTTTATATAATTTATTCTTCAACAACAAATTAATTATAAATGATAGTAAGATATAATTAAAAATAATTATATTCCTTTTATGAGAAAAAATATTTTTCTATACACAAACACGTTTTATATCAATAAATGAAACAAATAAATTTTGTTGAATTATATTAATTAAATGAATATATTACATTTTAAATCAAGTATTTATCATTTATATTTTTTTACAGATAATAGATAATAATGAATCCAATTTTAGGCATAAAAGATATATTTTTCTCAATGGTAGTTTTACAACCTTTTAATAGAACACATATATTAAAACTAAATTTTGACTCTTTTATAAATTATATTTGAAAAAATAAAATTCATATTTGAAATATTAATGTAAATATTATCATAGAGTGGTTTTTTTATTTTGCTACGAAGCTTTATTTTTTGATGAATAGTTAAAAATATTGAATTTCAATTCAAAACCAACTTTTCATATAATTCATTTATATAGATAAATTACATTTTAAGTTTTTTTAATGTATATTTAGAAAAATTATATTAATATTAATAAAATTTAGGTTATTATAATAAATTTTACAATGAAATTGAATTTAAAAACAATTCAATCTTTTGAACATTTTTACTTTTAAAACACATTGTCTTGTCTTGTTTGTGGGGGTAACTTTAAAAAAATTGCTTCCACTTATATGATTTAAATTTGAAAATAATTGATTCTATATTTGGAATCATATTAATTTATAATATTTAGTAATTCTAATATAGTTTTTAACAAAAATATTAGTGAAAAAATTAAAATTAATTACAATGATACTGAGAAAAAGGAGTTTATGTAGTGATAAAACATAAAACATAATGAGAAAATGACATAGAAACTTGTCTAAAATCCGTTATCTTCCCATATTTCAACAATTTACTACATGTTTTGATAAATGGAACATTATTTATGGATAATTATGTAATTTATACCTCTCAGTAGTGTTTACTTTTTTGTATTTATAAGAATGCCACATCTCATCCACTATAAAAGGACACTCACCCACTCAATTATTCACACCTATCAAGCCACTAAAATAATAAAAAATCTACATAAAGAAGATAATAAATTAAATTCAGTCAAACTATAATCCACACTTTGGGCATAAATCAATCCAATCAATTCCTTTGGTGTAAACCAAATAGAGTTACCTAAAGAAGAGGTAACATTATTCAATGAGAAAGTTTAATTTATTTATTTTCCCACCAATTAAATAATTCCTATTACAAAATTATATAAAAACATTAGTATCAAAAATATACTGAGTGTTTTTTATATTATGGTTACTTCATAAACCCTCACATACTTTCATCAAATAACATATGCAATCCTCATTCGTGTGTGTGAAGAAATACCACCTCGAGAACTGGTGTCATTTGTTCTTCCATTAACACCTCTGAATGTTTGGAATAATGATCAACCTACTTTTTTTATATGATATATATTTTACTTGTGATTTATATATTCTTATTTTATTGTTATATATCACATAACTTCATGCTTTCCATTTTTTGGAAATACGATAAATTTGTTTATGGTGGTGTTGACTTCCACCTCCTCAAAGCGATTTGATTCGTTCAAACATTATATGAAATGTATTAAAGTTTGGTTTAATAAAAATATATAATATGTATGTATATATGAAATAATAATTATAATTCAATGATAATATGTATAAATAGGTAAATATATATCATTTTATTTCTTTCTTTCAATACGATGAGAAAACTAAAATATTGTTCATACATATGTGTGGCCTACCGTCTCCATCAACATTGTATCTCATTTTCAATTTCAATATTTTATATATTATGATAAATAAATATATACTAAATATATTTTCTATTTATATAATGGTTTATGTTATCAATATAAAGAAATAATGATCAAAAATTGGAAAAAAATAATTTAAAATATATATGAAAAACGAAGAGGATATTACCTATTATGTAAATTTAACATGGAATTATTAATAAACAGTTAATAAAAATTCATAATAAAATCATATATGGTATGATATATAGTAATATGGTTTAGTGAAAGATTTATAATAATATTATATTTATTATACATGAAGTTTGAATGTGTATGATTAAGGTCAAGACTTAGGGTAAGAGATTTCTCATCATAATTTTATTTCTATGAGATGCATGCTATATTGGAAAGTTATTCTTGGTGTGTGGAGTATATACTACCCTATGAAACTTTATATAATTAATTTACATTATTTATAGATATATAAAGCCTTAATATTGGCTATTCATTCATGGATCTCACGATTCCAATGTTACTTAAGTAGTAAAGGGGATTTCTAGTCTGACATCAATTTCTATGAGACTTATGATTTATTCACCACTCATTTATTTTTTGTGGTGTATATATTTAAAATTAATGTATTATATGGTTATTTTCCCTAAATTTATTGTTTTTTACATTTCAATTTTATGATATTAATTTCTGGGGGTTTCTGTTTCAAAATTTACCAAATCGCTAATGTAAGTTCGTCTCAGTTTGCCTTTTTTTGCGTCACTTGTTATGTTATGCACCTATATTACATTAGGAGGTGTATATACTACCATTTTACAAGTTTTATCATAAATATTTTTAATTTCATTATATTTTATGCTTCGTATAGTGACATTATTCATGGGTATTATGATTCAAAGTTACCAAAGTAGTAAGAGTTTTTTTTATAATCTCATCATTTATCATAATTTTTTAACATTATACTTCCATTTATGAAATAATCTGATCAATATCCTAATAAATCTCATGTATTTTTTCAATACTCTTTTTATTCATGCTATATCCCTGTAGTGGTATAATTTTTCAAATCATTGATACTTCAGAAAAATAAGAATATATTTTTAGGAATATCCAAGATTATCTCTCTCTCCAGTAAAAAATCTATTCTATTCAAAAAATATGTTTCCTAAAAATATTTGTATTTTTTCAAGAAATTACCTTTTAAGATCATTTTGAAGGAAAAGGGTTTTAATTTTTTTTATTTTCTAAAAATAATTTTTCAAAGGGGAAAGGATATTTTCCTCAAGAAATTTTGTAAATAACCATTTCAAAATGATTTTACATCTAAGATGGAATTCATTGATATATTTTATTCTTTAATGTAACACCCTAAGCTTCCATGGTATGTTTCCCCTTGAATAATGCAATAGCTTGCATTGTACGCAACTTCGAGATTCTAACACACCACAACCAATCAAACTAGCCGTTATGAATATTAATACCTACTTTTTGAAATTTTATACATTTTATCATTCAAAATGTAATTCATTTTTGGATTCAGAATATCGAAATTTTATTAGGGTAAAATTTTGGTACTTTTCTAATAACATTCATATTTGGATGAACAGTGAAAATTACAAAAATTTTAATTAAATTTTTTTTTTAATCGAAATAATTAATAGTGATAAATTATGAATTTGAGTGGTTTTAAATTATAATTAGATTATATTTTTAAAACTAATTAAAATTTTGGTCATTGGACATAATTTCACATTTAAACTAGACATAAGTAAGTGTCAATATTTTGATAGTTATTATTTCTTAAAAACACGCTTTGTGTTTTGAGAATGGGAACTAATTTTAAATTAATTTCTTACACTTATGTGTTTTGAATTAATAAAAACGGATTAAATATTTATAATTAGGAGGTCCAAATTGTGTAAATAGGTAACTTTTATTTTTATACATTTTGAATAATTATTTTGGTAAATATTTTATTTACCACGGTTAAATGGTAAATATGATAAATAAGGGTAACAAAATAATATTATAATAATATTAAATTACCCTAAAATGTGTCATAACACTATTGGATGATACATGTCCGACAATGGGAATCTTTGGGTGGATTTTGGGACCCCATGGATTCACATGTAAGTGATAATGACACTTTATATTAATTAAGTTAAAGTAAATACAAAAATGACATAAGCATATATCCTTTAGTAAAACAATTTTTACATATGGGTTATACATGTTATCTCTTCAACTATAAATATTCATTATAAAGCTAAAATTTTTACTACATAATGTTACTTTATTTATAATTTTTATACATTGAATAATTAAATTTATTTATGACACAATGATGTTACAGTATTTTTCTTATTAATGAAAGAATCAAATAATTGGTATTTTCCTTACGTCGTGGTGTAATTGTTATTCAATACATTATTATTTGGATGGATATAATAATGATGTGAAATTGATGTAAATAACAAATATAACATGATAATGATTATGTATATATTATATAACATCTAATTATATATTATTTTAATATCAAAAAATGATATTGTCGCTCGTGCGTACGTACAGATTACCGTCTCCCCGAACGCGATGAGATTCATTCCCCATCGTATCCATTCAAGACTAATTTTCATTTGATGATTAAAAATAATGTTTAAGGACTTGATATAATTCTGGATATGAATAATATACAACATATCCATAACAAAAATGGCTTATGTTATAAAACATATAAAAGAAAACGAGTAAGTGAACACCTGAAACGACGTCAATACTAAAATATTATTAAGAAATCAATATTATAAGATCATATATGATATCATATTTATGTATATGATTCTTGTATAATTTAATAACAATTATTTAACTATTATAAAATAGTTTTACCTACCATCGACCAAGGAAAAGTACATGGTAAGGGTTAATTCTACAATCTCTTCATTATTTGAGGTTGTTTATACATAATTATCTATTGGGACCTCTTTGTCATCCACATCCACGTTTCATAAAAATGTATTTCAAAACCTTCTTAATATTTTATAAACTATGGGTTAAATTCATTTATACCATAGTTTAACTTTTATAATATGTTTATAAATGAATCTCTACATCGTTTTCCAAACAAGGTCCTTTTTATCCTTTTCGACAAAAATAAGGTTAGAATGTCTTTTTTTACCTTATACGGTGGGTGCGGCTATTTTCCGCCATTATAAAATCGTCGAAGCATCCCTTACAAGATTATAAAGATATTTTCAAAGTAAATGCTTTCTTTTATAATTATGTGATGATTTAAAAAAAGAGATATTTCTCTCAAATAGTTTTGATTTCATCTATGTAAACATCCTTTGATGGATTTAAAGATTATTTGAAGTTGATTTATTATGATAAAAAACTTCTTTATTGTATTGAACGTTTTTGTAATATGTTTGACTGTGGATGTGTTATTTTTATACCATTCATGGTTTATAGAGGAAGTATTGATATTTTGTATTCTAGTTTTAATATGAATATCTTATGTTTAAACCTATTCATATGAGGAATGCATTGGACTTAGTAAGTGACGGGTGGAGCCCTCTATAGCTCCTCGATTCATTGGTAGGTCTCATGAGGCAAACTAGTTTCTTGGCATAAGGCCTTGACAAAATATTATTTTTAGTCTTGTCACAAGGCCTTGACTATGTGGTTATTATATTGTGGAATAATTCATTCCATCATTATGAAAGTGGTTATTGATATTGCATGTGATTATTTGACTAGTAGAATATCCATGTGAATAAGTAAATAGAATTGTTTCATTTTATTTTTTCCATATTATTCTGAAGTTCAAGTGTAAAAGGATTTTTTTTAGTTATACATTGCCTTAAAAGTTTATGCTTATTTATGAAAGTTTCCACTATATTTTTATCTTTACTGAGCATCTAAGCTCACCCCTTTCTATGTTTTATTTTTCCCAGGATACGAAGATGTATTTTATGACTGACCTACAGGGATAGTCTGAGGGGATATGAGTGTGGACTATTGAGACTATGTTGTTGTTGTTTTTCACTTTATCATGTAATGTAAGAATTATGAATGTATCTATTGTTTCAAAGGCTACTAAACTAATCATTATTTTGAGACTTTATCTTTTGTGATAAAGCCAATGTTATGTAATAATGCACCAACTCTGGGTTACTGGGGTTGGGGCATTACATTTAATGGGTATATGATCCAAGGACACCATTGTTATTCTTTATTTACATTTATTTTGTTTATTTTGACAATTTGTTTTTGAAACCAATTTCTTCTCCCTAGGATATTCCAGGATAAAATTATTATGGAGCCCACTTCCTTTAATATGTTATTTTATGATGAAATTATTTTTAATTATATCTCATTTACGTAGGTTATGATAGGATGAATAGTTTATAATACCCATTTAATTTAATGGTTTATGATATGATGCTTATAAAAAAATCTATTTTTATGGGTCTTGATATGATGGATATTTAGGATCATTTTGCAAACATATGTATTATTTTATTTATTGATGTGTGGTATCTTTATCTCTCTCCAATTAATTTGGTAATTATTTGTATGTCGTGAGACAATGATGGGAAACAAGTCAGTGGGCTTTATACATTATGGAAGAAGTTAAAACCAGATGCACTATGGGAATAAGGTGTATCCTGATCTGCTATGAGTAATGGGTTTCCAATGGGGATGGTGGTGTGTCCCACCAAGGAGGTATATCCACCTATTTGTGATCCTAATTACATGCCCATAATGTTATGTGTGAGGCTAATTATATGTTAACAATTTTGTTAGCGAACCTTATTATGTGTTCACAATGTTATGAGTTAACTTGATTACATGTTCACAATGTTATTCAAGACTCTAATTACATGTTCAAAATTTTATGTGTGAACTTGATTACTTTTTAAAAATGTTATGCGTGAAACTGGTTGCATGTACAAATGTTTATGTGTGGGCATGATTTCATGTCTTCAACATAAAGAGTGGATCAATGTCTATTTACACATGTTCACAATGTTATATGTTTATGTGTATTATAGAATTCTATGTATTATTATAATGATATTTTTAGGATCTTGGGTCTTTCTTGAGGTACATATCTTTACTTTTAGGTTAAATGTTGTTTAATTTAATTTTTGGCTTAGACCCTATGGTGGTTCGTGGGCCAGTTGGGTTGTTTTTATGAAATAAATTGTAAAAGAGGCTAAAATCTAGCTACATGAAAGGTACACATCATGTACTTGGCCTACACACCATGTTCTTAGGTCACACACCGTTTACAGGCCCCATCATGACGTTTAACCTTTCTGGTTCAGAAAAATAAAATCAGGAAATACATGTCGTGTACATGGCCTACATATTGTGTACTTTCCTAGTAGGTTTTTTTTATAAAATAGATATCATCATAATTTTTTTAAAACACACTAGTGCAGAAATCGTTTTTTACGTCACCATTTTTTACGTTGGTTATTTTGTAACCGACGTAAAAAAACCGCATTTTTTATGTCGGTTATCAAATAACCGACGTAAAAAACCCCTGGGTGCTTTGGTTTTTTACGTCAGTTATTTGATAACCGACGTAAAAAACTCGTAGATATCGGGTTTTTTTACGTCGGTTATTTGGAAACCGACGTAAATAACCCGATATCTACGCGTTTTTTACGTCGGTTATGAAATAACCGACGTAAAAAAGCTTAAAAATAGTTTATAACGTCGGTTATATAATAACTGACTTTATAAAGCATTTAAAAAAATTAAATCCCGTGTTCTATCATTTACGATTTTTTCGATTGACAGTCGCCGGCTCGTCTCTCTCTCGCGCGGTAAACTCTAATCGGCTCGTCGATCGCCTGCATTACACTCATTTTGGCTTCATTGTTTATCTTCTTCACTGCTCTCGGATCTATCATCTCAACTCGCGACATTCACGTAAGCCTTCCACGAATTTATTTCGTTCGTTTTTGTTTCGATTCTTGATGTGCTTTTCGTTCGTTTTTGAATCTCGTGGAATTTTTTTTATTGCAAATGGTTATTATGTTCATTCAACTCGCAACATTCAACTCGCAAAAGATTATTAAAACATTGTGGATTAGTTTCAGCAAAATCTGAAAAATAATGGGTGGTACTGTAACGTTCCATTCTTCCAGCAACATTATTATTTTCATTCCCTAAGTTATAAAAATAAGTATTATGTAGGATGATTCAAAAATTTAATCTGTGAGATGAGTTGATTTATGTGTGAAACCTAGGCCAAACACATATGTATTTTTTTATTGGTATTACATATATATAGTTCGACATATACTTTTTTTTACATTACCATGATATTAACATTACTTTTTCTAAAGAAATATTAATGTCCTTAGATTATATATCGGATCAAAATGATATAGTAATTCTAATATATAATCAGAATGATCAGATAATATGACAATATTATTAAACATAAAACAAATGGTCTATATTCATATTTTTAACATGACACTTACGATGTATAGCTATTTGGTGTTGGGTACTTATGAAAACTACTACTACTTTCAAGATTTGTTTTATATTTTAAATTGTTTTACATTAAAATTATGATTTTTTTCATATAAACATGTTATGTCTTATCTTAAAAATATATACTTTTTGTTGATATTTGTTATAGGTAATAATGAGTCGAAGTTGGATTACGGCACATCGAATGAGCAATGAATTTGAGGAAGGTGTTGATGCCTTTTTGGAATTTGCAAAACGAAATGTTCCAAGTAGTGACATTTTTTTCTATCCATGCCTGAAATGTTTGAATATGAAGAAGTTGAAAAGTAGAGAGATAAAAGATCATCTGATATGTCATGGTTTTAATCAGAGTTACAGCCCTTAGATTTGGCATGGCGAAACTGGACGGAATGTCACTGATGATGATGATTCGCAAGATGGTAATTCCGATGGAATTGAAGAAATGATTCGCGATATTGTAGCAGAACAAATTGAGATAGAACCGACAGTTGCACGTCTATATGGTGATGCTGAAAACCCATTATATCCTGGTTGTACAGATTTTACGGTTCTGTCGACGGTGTTAAGATTGATTAACCTAAAGGCGAAGCATGGATGGAGTGACAGAAGTTTTACAGAGCTGCTACAATTGATGAAATACATTCTTCCAAAAGATAACGATCTTCCAGATTCACATTACAAAGCCATGAAAATATTATGCCTGATGGGATTGGGATACAAGAAAATACATGCCTATCCGAATGACTGCATTATATATAGGAAGGAATATGAATTTATGTTAGAGTGTCCAAAATGCGGGACATCACGGTATAAGGTGAAAGAAAAATCACAGGGTGATGTAGAGATTACAAATCTCCCTTCAAAGGTATTTTGGTATCTTCTTATAATTAATTGTTTCAAACGTTTATTTTCTAATTCACGTGATGAAAAAAGGTTAAGATGGAATGCTGAAGAGCGGGTATGTGATGAAAAAATACGTCATCCAGTTGATTGTCCACAATGGAAGAAAATTGATGCGCAGTATTCTACATTTGGAAATGAAATAAGAAATCTCAGACTAGGGTTGTGCACAGATGGAATGAATCCATACCGAACACTCAGTAGCACACATAGTTCATGACCTGTTTTATTGGTAATTTACAACCTCCCTCCTGAAGTTCGTATGAAGCGCAAATATGTCATGTTGAGTACAATGATCTCTGGTCCAAAGCAACCCGGTAATGATATCGATGTTTACTTGTCACCGTTGATTGATGATTTGAAACTGTTATGGGTTGATGGTATTAGGGTGTATGATTCTTATAAAATGGAATATTTTCAACTGCATGCAGTGATTCTGTTCACTATAAATGACTTCCCAGCGTATGTAAATTTTTCTGGATACAGTGTTAAAGGGCATAAAGCATGTCCAATTTGCGAACAACAGACGTCCTATTGTCAATTGAATCATGGGAGGAAAACAGTGTACATGGGTCATCGAAAGTTTTTGCCTATGGAACACCCTTATAGAAGACTAAAAAAGGCATTTAATGGCTCACAAGAATTTGATACTGCTCCAAAACTTTTATCCCATGATCTTTATTTTGAGAGGGTGAAAAACCTTGACGTGACATTGGGAAAGACACAGAAATCTGGTAATGATAGACATATTTGGAAGAAAAGGTCAATATTTTTTGAGCTACCATATTGGACGTATCATGAAGTTAAACATAATATTGATGTCATGCACGTGGAGAAGAATATATGTGATTCTTTGATTGGAACATTGTTAGATATTAAAGGAAAGACTAAAGATGGGTTGAATGCAAGATTAGACTTACTATCAATGGGAATACGTTTGGAGTTAGCTCCCACTCCTAAAGGAAGACGAACATTTCTTCCCCTGGCTTGTCATACATTATCGAAGAGGGAGAAAATTAGCTTCTGTCAGTGTCTTCATGATACCAAAGTGCCTCAATGTTATTCTTCTAATGTAAAAAATTTTGTCTCAATGAAGGACTTGAAGTTGATAGGTATGAAATCACATGATTGTCACGTCATGATGCAACAAATTCTACCAGTTTCATTGCGTGGAATATTTCCCATTCGTGTCAGAAAGACAATAATGAAGTTGTGTTATTTTTTCAATTCAATTTGTAACAAGGCGATTGATGTAAATGCTTTGAACATTTTGGAAAAGGATGCAATTTTAATACTTTGTCAATTGGAAATGTATTTTCATCCAACTTTTTTTGATATAATGGTGCATTTAATGATTCATCTGGTTCGAGAAATAAAGCTTTGTGGACCTGTATATCTTTGTTGGATGTATCCTTTTGAAAGGTATATGAAAATATTAAAGGGGTATGTTAAAAATCTATATCGACCTGAAGCCTCCATTATTGAAAAGTATATTTCTGAGGAGGTAGCATAGTTTTGTACGACCTACTTGGCTGCGGTGCAACACATAGGTTTTCCTCCATCTCGCCATGAACGAGTTAATAATGAGGGAAAGGGGATTCGCGGCTCCAAAGTCAAATCATTGTCAGCTGAACAGATGAAGAAGTTAGAATCATACATCTTGAAGAAAATAGCTAATGCTCAACCATATATCACATTGCACATTAATGAGTTGAAACAATGTCATCCAAAGAAGAAAGAAATGTGGATTTTGAATGAGCACAACAAAACATTTTTTTCATGGATTAAAAAGACTTTGCTTGGTAGATCAGATGTATCAGAGACATTAAAATGGATAGTGGGTGGTCCATGTTTAAATGTGATAACGTGATATGGTTATGACATTAATGGTTATACATTTCATACAAAAGCTCAGGACAACAGAAGTGCGGTTCAAAATAGTGGTGTATTGGTGTTTGCAGAAGCAATGCATTTTTCGAGTGCTAAGGACAAAAACCCAATTTCTGCATCAAATGCATATTATGGAGTGATTGAAGACATATGGGAGGTTGATTACTTTAAAATTAAAGTTCCCGTTTTTAACTGTAAATGGTTTAACGATAACAACAGTGTCAGACACGATGAATTTGGAATGACACTTGTTAATCTGAATAGATTGGAAGACACAACTGATTCTTTTATAATGGCAACACATTCAAAACAAATTTTTTATGTAGTAGATCAATCAGATATGCAGTGGGCTGTTGTTTTACAAGGAAAAAAACAATATGTTGGTGAGGATGAACTTGATGAATATGCTGATTTATGTGAGATCCCTACTTTAATGGAAATATTAACAGAACATAATGACGATCATGTTGAAGACATAGTTTGTGCCATAAGGAACGATCACAACGAAGGAATTTGGGAAAACAATCCATCTGTACATTCCTAAAATTACAGGTAACATATGTTTATTTCTTGTTTACATTTATTTTTTCTATAAATGTTAGATATTGTAAGTTTTTTATTTATTAAAACATGTTTTAAAATAAAATAAGTATATGTTATTGATTGTTTTAAGTTTTTTTAGTTTACTTTATCATGTTTATTGTTGTACCCCTCTCTCTTGGATTTTAATGATCACAATCACTATCATCGTGTTCTAAAATTTTTCAAGTGTTTTGATGCTAGGAAAAAGGTTGCCCAGGAGTTGGCCCAAGAAGGCTGATATTGACTCTCTAAGTCTACCGGCCAACCGGTGGATTCCCACCGGCCGGCCGGTGGTCTCTGGCAGAAGCTTTGCTTTCTGCCAGAGCCACCGGTCAGCCGGTGTTAGCACACCGGCCAGCCGGTATGGGCACCGGCCAACCGGTTCTTGCCCACCTGCCAGCCGGAGGGCAAGGCAGTAGGCTTGCCCACTGCCTAGTGACACCGGCCAACCAGTGGATGACCACCGGCCAGCCGGTGGTCTCTGGCAGAAGCATTGCTTTCTTCCAGAGCCACCGGTCAGCCGGTGTTAGCGCACCGGCCAGCCGGTATGGGCACCGGCCAACCGGTTCTTGCCCACCGACCAGCCGGAGGAGCCAGGCAGTAGGCTTGCCCACTGCCTGGTGACACCGGCCAATCGGTGGATGACCACCGGCCAGCCGGTGGAACCCAGACAGAAAGAAATGCTCTACGACCCAACAGTTTATAACCATTATATGAATTTTAAAATGTTATTTTTGTTCACTGGAAATTACTTTACCATGTTTACAATGTTTACCAGGTTTACCATTTCTTCCATGTTTTACCATCTTGACCATCTTGACCATCTTGACCATCATTTCCATCTTTACCATTGTTTAACATGCTTACCATATTACCAATGTTTATTATTATGTAACCTAGTACACTTTTCTATTTTCTGATTACAGTAGTATTAAAATATTTGAATTTGTATATTTGTGAACTGAAGTTTGTTTTTTTGATTTGAAGGATAATGACAGATCATTCAGATGATCAACCACATGATTCTGGGGAGGAGCATATTGTTGGTCATACCTCTAGAGATGAACATTCACATGCTCCTATTACGACAAAGAGTTCAAAGGTTGGTAAACGTGGTTGCACATGTTTACCAAAATTATCACTTGCCCGTACGCAGGATCAGAGGATAGTAGTTGAGTTTGATGATGATGATATTCTTAGAGGTCCGAATGCCAAAGATTTTAAGAGTTTTGTTGCAACTCAGGCTAAGACCAAAGTAAGCATTCTGTATGATGATTGGAGAGGTGTGGATAAAGCGGTTATCTCTCAGTTGTGGGAGACGATTTTGGTAAGATCTTTTGTCATTGTTTGACCATTCTTTTAATGTTTCTGGTATATATAATATGATTAACCTTTTCTTTATCAGATGAAATTTGATATTCCTGACACTGGAGGAGTCAGGAAGAAATGCTTATCGTTGGCTACCAGGAGATTGAGGGATTTCAAATCAACCCTCACATCTGATTTCATTTATGGTCATAGGAGTCATGACAATCCATGTCGTATATATCCTTTTATAGATGAAGACACATAGAGAAAGTTTTTTGAAAGTAGAAAAAAAGAGTCATTTCTGGTAAGGGCAATGTAAACTTTTATGTACTTTCTTATATAAATGATTTTATTAATGTTTTGTTAATGATTTCTTATTCTTAAATTACAGCAAACAAGGAAAGCTCATCAGGAGATCCAATCTAAAAATTTATACCCTCATAGTTTATCTCAGGGAGGGTATACATTATTGGAAGAAAAAATGATAGCGGAAAAATTTCAACATCTAAGAGCTGAGTCTTCAAACTCTGGAGAGGTGGCCCCTCCATCCCCTCCATCTAGACATGAAAAATGGAAGAGAGCTCGGAAGGGAAATAAAGGGCAATATCTTTCGGAAGAATCGAGAATCGTAGCTGAGAGGATTGTAAGATATCTATTTAATTTATTTAAGTTAACTTTTTTCTTCATATAAGTTTCAATCATTACAGAAATGTTCAATTAATTAATACAGGACTCTCTTGAGGAGCAAAGTTCAGAGGGGACATTTACAGCTACTGGGAGGGAAGATATTTTATTTGCAGCATTGGGAAGGCCCGAACATCCTGGTCGTGTAAGAGGATATCCGACAGGTGTATCAGTAAGAAAAGTGTTTCCACGTTCTTCAACTTCTAACATTGAGGGGGTTTATAAAAAAATAGAATCCTTGGAGGCTAAAGTTCAAAATATTAATGCGACGATGGAAGACAAGATTAGAGATTCGGTGCAGTCTATGTTTGCAGAAATGCAATGACAATTTCAGACTGCAGCTCCCACTCCTCCAGCTCCCCCTGCAGACCCCATTATTTATCCTCCACCTCCGCCAGTAGCTCCCACTCCTCCACCTCAGCCTGCGAACCCCATTTTTTATCCTACGCCTCCGCTGCAGCTTCCTACATATTGCGAGTTGTATGTTGATGATTCTCAACATCATATAGTAGCATACAGGTTGGTATATTGTATAGGAGATACAGTTCATCATCAACAATTAGAGGTAGAGAATCAGAGGGTCACTGTACATGATATTATAGATAGATCATCTAGGGTACCAATACCTACAGATGAGGTGGCGACAGTTGGACAGAGTATCAGCCATTTTTTAGTTTGGCCATCCAGACTTCTTCGACTCATTACCATAGAGGTATGAATGTTATATCTTTTATTTTATTTTTTTATTAAAGTTGTTTTATCATTTGAAAACTACTATAAATCTCAATTTTTTTTTCATAGGAATACATCAAAGGTAAATAAATACTGTATAGACAACAACAAAGACAACAAGCTATGACATCAGATACAGATTCTAGTGGTCTTGACAGATTGTCAAGATATTCAGATTTGTTGTTGGGTTTTTATGAGTTTCCAATGGAATCTCATGTTTGTGGACGTGAAATAACTGTGGGGATTACAAAATCTGATATCATGGAGCTTGTTACATGAGATAAGTTGGGCATCAACGTGGTGAAAATTTTTTCCATGTAAGTCTTAACACCTTTTCCCTGCGTTATATTTATTAAAAATGTATACTTATATATGTTTTGTATTAGGTATCTTTATAAAATTTGTGAGAGGAATGAACTGACAGAAGTATATGTATTCATGGACCCGCAATTGATTTCCCCTGAAGCATGTGCATTGACTGAGAAACAAAGAATGGTTTATATTGCTGAAAGATTTGAAAAGAATATAATCCAATAATGTTGGATGATGCCTTTTTGTGAGAGGTATGAAACAAATTTCTCTCAAATAGTTAATTATCTTTTAATATAAAAAACCACTAACATTAAATTTACTTTTATCAGTAATCATTGGATGTTAGGGATTTTTTTCCCAAGGGAGAAAGCTCTGTATTGGATATGCTCTGTTCATGGTGATGTGCGGGAAAGTTTTAAGAATATATTGGAAAAGTAAGTTTCAATTTCTCAATAGTTCTATATATTATAATAAATTTTAAATTTACCCCATTCGTATTATTTTTCTAACAGTGCATGGGCCTACTTTCGAAAAAACACAAAGAAATGAAATGCAAAGATCAAATATGTAAAGTCGAAGGTAAATTTCCATTTATAATTTGTACTTTTTGATTTATTACATAAAAATAATATATTGAATTTACACTCATTCAAAACAGAATTGTCATGAACAACAAGGCCTCATCGAATGCGGATATTATATGTTAAGATTTACGTATGAAATAATAACAACTGGGACAGCTGTGAATTTTGACCTAGTATGATTTCCTCTTAAACATTGCCATCATATTTCAATTTGATTTATTCATTATACACGTAAACTATATTATTTTTCATTTGTAGCTTTTTGATGACCCTCAAACCTATACTGCTGAAGACATCAAACACGTACAAGTGGAGTGGTCAAATTATTTTACAGGTTTGATTGAATTTTAGTTGTTTGTAATGTAAAATGTAATTTTGAATATTTTCATTTTAATTGCCTATTTAGTAGTTGTTTAGGTTTGATTTAGTTGTTTTTTGAAGTTGACAGTGTATGTTTTGAATGTTATATAAGTGAATGTTTAATTTTGCTCTACTTCTTGTTTTGGTCTACTTTTGATGGTTCTTCTGGTATGGATTTGGGTCTGTGGGGGAGGGGTTCCCAGGGTGTGGGGGTGTGTTCAGTGGGGTTGGGGGGTGTCCAGCGGTCTGGGAGGGCTGTCCGGTGGGGTGGGGGGATAGTCTTGGGGGTGGCAGGGATGTCCAGGGGTGTGGGAAGCCGGTCCAGGGGTGTGGGAGTGCTGCCCAGGGGTGGGGGGTTGTCCAGGGGTGTGGTGGGGGCTGTTAAGTGGGGTGAGGGGGTGAGGAGGTGTTGTTTAGGCGGGTGGGGGGTTGTCGAGGGGTGTTTGGGGGTGTCCGGGGGTCGGGGGGCAGTCCAGGAGTGTGGTGGGGGCACCAATGGGGTGGGGGAGGGTTGTCCAAGGGGTATACATGAGGGTGGGAGCTCCAATGGGGTGGGGGAGGGCTGTCCAGGGGGTATACATGAGGGTGAGGGCTCCAACGGGGTGGGGGAGGGCTGTCCAGGGGGTATACATGAGGGTGAGGGCTCCAACGGAGTGGGGGAGGGCTGTCCATGGGGTATAAATGAGGGTGGATGTTGTCTAGTGGGTAAGTTTTATATGTTATCTATTTACATGCTTATTTTTGATGTACTTCTGTTTTTGTGGTATGATTTCTTGATTTATTTTCTGGTTGATTCTGGTGGAGAGAAGATCACTGCATTCTGTTTAAAAAAAACTGGGTTTATCACGTCGGTTATTTAATAACCGACGTGAAAAAATGCCTGGAAAATAGTTTATCATGTCGGTTATTTCATAACTGACGTTATGAAAGTCCTGTAAACTAGTTTATCACATCGGTTATTAAATAACCAACGTGATAAAAGATGGTTTATCAGGTCGGTTATTTAATAACCGACGTGATAAGGGGCCTGGAGAATGGTTTAGCACGTCGGTTATTGAATAACGGACATGCTAAATGGCCTGGATAAGGGTTTATCACGTCAGTTATTGACTAACCGACGTGATAAACCCCCTCCCACCGGTTTATCACGTCGGTTAGTCAATAACCGACGTGATAAACCCCCCTCCCCCGGTTTTTCACGTCGGTTTTATATGAACCGACGTGATAAACCACGCTCAGCCCGGTTTATCACGTCGGTTCTTATAGAACGGACGTGATAAACCACCCTCACCCCAGTTTATCACGTCGGTTCTTCGATAACCGACGTGATAAACCATTCTCCAGGCCTTTTATCACGTCGGTTCTAACATAACTGACGTGATAAACCATTCTCCAGGCCCTTTATCACGTCGGTTCTAAAATAACCGACGTGATAAACATCGCGATTTTATGCTTTTTGACGTCGGTTTTTAAATAACCGACGTCAAAAAACTTATTTATAACATCGCACGTATTAACATCGGCTAGAAACCGACGTAAAAAATTAAAAATAACCGACGTAAAAAACGTTTTCTGCACTAGTGACATAAATGCCCCCCCCCCCATTTTCAAGATCCATTTAGAGGGGATTCGGATCTCAAAAAAAGGAGGAAAAAGGTACTGTTTGTAAAAAATGAGGCTACTCACTCTTTTATAAAAACAAATTGCTGGGAGAGTTCGTGATGTGTAGGCCAGGTACACGACATTTACTTAATGATTTTATTTTTCTCATCAACAAATGATACACAAAATGATGGTCTAGTACACAATGTGTAAACCAAGTACACAACATAGTGGCCATGTACATGATGTGTACCTAACTTTCAACTAGATTTTAGTCTCTTTAACAATTTATTTCCCAAAAACACCCCAACCGGCCCACAACCTGATGTAGGGTCTAAGACACAAAGGATGTGAACAACATTTAAAATAAAAGGAAATATATATACATCATGAAAGACATGATATATTACAATATTTCTGCTTTATATAAATTCTTCCACAAATTTCACATTGAAGGGTAGTCAAGATTCATACAAAAACAACTCCAGCCATTGAGCACGTACATCAGCCTTCCTTTCCCAAGCCTCGTCCTATAAATGGGAATGACTCCATATAAACCATATTAGAGGAAATTACTGGACTTGTAGAACCTTCATGAAGTTTTCAACTATACAATATCAGATTCTCTTCATAGGACACATCAACCAAAAGTTCATCCTCATCGGGCTAAAAATCATGAAACGAGTCTGATTGATAGTGGTGAAACTAAGATACATGGAAGATTTCATGCATGGCTTGATAACTCTATGGTAACTTCATCTTATTGGAAATAAAACCAACTATATCCATAATATCAAATGAACAAACTTATCTCGGTGAAAGATTACAATGTCTCATGATCCGCCTGTGCGCCATCTTTGGTGAAATATTAAAGAAAACATGATCCCCTACCTCGAACTCTAGAGGTCATCTGTGGAAATCAGAATATTAGTTATAATGATACTAGGAATTATCCATCTTATTATGAATCATCTGGACATGATTAGAGGTCTACTGCATGAGACACGGTCCCAGTAAAGTTGTCTCTCCCCCTAACCATAAATGGGGAGAAAGACATGACCTACTATACAAAGCCTCTTAAATTTCCATCTGTATCATTTCCAGATAAATATTATTATAGGATAACTTGACTAGGAGAATGAGCCTCTACCCAAAGCCCCCAAATTCTAGGACTCATTCCCGTATCATGTCCCCTATAACTTTTATCATACACTCTAACGGGCTATCAGTATAAGGGTGTTTTTTTGTGCTCAGAAGCACCTATGTACCCAGCACTGTCTGATACAACTTTGTAACGTCCCAAACATGGATTCCACCTGAAACAGTGCCCCATGTTTGGTTGGACACATAGTCTCTTCAAAAACTATCCTAGGCCCTCACATCTATTCGATAGCCTCTATCTTGTGGGGATATGCTCAAGAGGATTTGTGTCCAACCGAGCTCAGGGTAACATTTTTGGTTGGCATCCTATTCTAGAAAATTACACTATTCTCTCATGAATCATGTTCTTTTTTTTACTTGTGATTAATTTATTATAAAAATCAAATATTTAGTTCATGAATAATTTATATGATCTTTGATATTCCATGTATGAATATTTATTATTATGATTATGTTTTCATACCCTTATGATCATGTTATGCTTATATATCTTATTTTTTTTACCATTATTAGGATTATAAGCTCCCCCTTTTTTATTCTTCCTTTCCAAAAGCTATGAAGAAAGTTTTTATGTAGTATTACTAATGTGGAAAAATTTTACAAGATATTTTGAATATATTTCTCATGTTTAGAATATTGTGTTTCCATGTTTCCATAAACACTACACTATTATGGTCCTCAGGAAATTACAAAAGTAATTTCTTGAATATTCTAATAAAATGAGGTAATATATATGAAAGTTATGTCTAGTTATTTTTTGTTGGTATTAAAGGAAAGGATTAGTTAACTATTGAAAACTGGAATCAGAAAACATTATTGGGATCCAAAAGGATATTTACAAGGATATATCTAGGAATTTCCCTATGGGTACATCTAATGATGAGTTAAAGTATATTAAAATATCATAGAATTTTGGTAAATGGTAGAGTTTTTGTTTTCCATGAAATTATATATATTTCCTGATACATTAAGTGAATACATCAGAGTAATAATATTATGTTTGGACTATGTAAAATAATGACACAAATAAATTAATTACCGAGGGAAAATGAAAATTTTAGATAAATAAATGGATGAGAAAAAATGGACTCCCAAATTTATCATCGACTATTTAATGCTTTAAATGTAGGATATAAGGGAATTATAAAAATAAATGTTGTATGTTGAAATCTCATAATGAAAATAATCAATGTTTAAAGAAGAATGGTTTTTTTACTCATGATAGGGAGACCACTGATAACATATGAATTCCATGTGTTGTTCTATTAGTGTTGTTTATAATCA
Organism: Viscum album; assembly: GCA_963277665.1. Classification (NCBI taxonomy): domain Eukaryota; kingdom Viridiplantae; phylum Streptophyta; class Magnoliopsida; order Santalales; family Viscaceae; genus Viscum; species Viscum album. The sequence continues at coordinate 507,729,549 of OY728159.1, forward strand.
TGATTGAATTGAGTTTGAATAAAATTATTACCTGATTCATATTTTATATTTTGATAAAAAGTTATTATGGAATAAAGTAATGAATCTTTGTACTCATTTTGAGATGGAATTTTTATGGTTGATGTATTTTTGTATTAGAATTTATGAATCCTGAAATATATAAGGATCTTTCAGTATAGGTTTTTATTTTGAATGATATCAATGATAAATAAAAATAATTTAACAATAATTTCGTATTTTATGGAGAACACATGATTAATGGAATGTAACCCTTAATATGTAACTAACGTAGAGAAAATTATGTTTTTGGATAAGTAGATATTGGAAAATAATAATGTAAATTAGACCGTATGGATGACATCAGAACCGATACAAGATTTTTTGAAAAAGTGGTTGTGTTATCATTGATGATTTTTATAAGATTTTAGGAATTAATGAATATATAAAATAATATTTAGAATAATGAAGCATTCATTTTTTCAATAAGGATTTCTGGATTTTTAGGTTATTACTTTGTTTCAAAAGAATAAATGATGAAGGAATTCACTTTTTTGGTATGTGACAAACACAAGCTATATTATGATATATTGAGGATAAATATTAAGTTAATTTTGAGAAATTTATTGACTTTATATCTAATGTTTTCAAATTTTAACATTCATATGGTTTATATGGATAGACATTTTTAGAATGGGTTGAGCTTAACTTTGGATGATTTCTTATGATTAACATATTACTTAACCATATGAATATTTATGCACATTGAATAAACTATCGATATTTTCTTGGATGATACCTAAAAATAGATGGAATGTCTTATTGGTCAATCTCTAGGTCCTATGATCCATTATTGCTTCGAGGATAAAAAAGTCACATTCATTTCATAGAGTAATAGATGAATTGGAAGTTGATCTAGGAAAAATCCTAGGGTGATATTGTGCTTATGAAAGGGAATTAAATCAAGAAATTATATCTACTCATGAAAATTGTTCAACTTTATGAAAATGGTGTTGAAATAAAATGTTATCCCATTATCATTATTTTTCATGATATAAATGACCTTATTCAAGCCTCTTTGAAATATGGATTTTTTATCATTAATATTACCATGATCGTGTTCTCTATCACTCTCCATCAGAACATTATAAATACATTTCTCTTCTATGTCGATGTTTTCATTTGAAACCAATGTTCTCATATATAGAATCCTAGTTATTAGTTACTTTGGTTAACCATTATGTTTCAAACATTGCATTTTCAAAGAAGTTTTAGCATTCATTTTTATGATGTCAGTTTCTATTAAATAAAATTTAAAGTATTAACCCCTTGATATTCCAGACAAATTTAAAGGTAGAAATTCATTTTAAGGGGTTCAGAATTTAACACCGTATTTTTTAATGATTTTTTTCAAATAAATTAATATTATTAGATACCTTGTAATACAAGATACACCATGATAATATTTATTAATAAAAAAACCAATTATATATTATACTACATGAAACAATTAGATTATATTTTTGTATACACATCACTATAGTTTCCTTCTGTTACACAAAATTCTAAGTTCATTAGATAGAATGCATTACATGCAAGATCAAGTTTTATTAATATACAATATTACTATTAAAATATTGTTATAGATATCACATATCCATTGAAATGATAGATAAGAATAAGATTGTATCAATTATAAAACTATGGTTAATGTATGTTTATAAAATTAATTCTTATCCAAACAATTATTTAGAAAATATGGTAAGAACTATCTGAAAATAATGATTTTTTTTCTGAAATTTTTATAGACAAACATGTTTAATCTCAATAATTTTAAAAATAATTTAATTAATTAACTTAATACAAATTATATAGAAAAAATTCAATAAATTATTTAACATTCATCTTATGTTTCCTAAATATAATTTATAAGAATAAATCAAATTTTAGACATAAAAATATATATTTATCTAAAAGGCAGTTTTATAGTCTTTTAATAGCACACCTATATTAAAAATAAATTTTGTCACTATAAAAAATTATATTTTCAAAAATAAAATTCATATTTTAAATAATAATTTAATAATTATTTTAGGATGATTTTGTTTTATTTTTAAGAGATTTCTCATTTTTTATTAGTAGTGAAAAATTATGAACTTTAATTGAAACTAATGTTTCATCTAATTTATTTATATATAAAAAATGATTTAAATTCGTTTTAAAGATTATTTAGATGAATTTTACATATATTAATTCAATTTAGTTCCTTTTAATCAATTTAAAATTTATATTCAATATAAAGGCATTCAAAACTTTTGAACATTTTCACATTAAAACACTATTGTTGTTTTATCCTGCATGTAGGATTTGTTTTAAACTATTTTTTTACAATTAAGTGATAGAATTTAAAAAAATGGATTCCAAATTTTGAATAATAATAATATATATTTTCCTTTAAGGTTTATTTATTAATTTTAAAAAATATTACTGAGGTAAAGTAAAAATAATTACAGCGATTAAACGAAAAAATGAGTTCTCTTAGTACTTAAATACTAAACATATGGGAAATATGACCTAGAAACTTTTACAAAATCATTTTTATGAACATATGACGACCATGTTACATATTTTATATATAATATTTAATTATGGGAGGCACATCATATAAGTGATACCTCTCAATATTGTTTACCATTTTGTATTTACCTGAATGCCAGTCCTTGTCAACTATAAAAGGGAACTCACCCTCCACACTTAATCACATATATCTAGCCCTTTGGATCATCCAAAACCTTCCCCATAAATCTCCAAACATCCCCAATATAAACATGTAACCCTTTAATTAGAGAAAAATAAAACCAATGATTTCATTTGGTGCAAACCAAAAAGAGATACCCAAACAAGAGGTAACATTCTTCAATGAAAACTTTTGTTTTATTTCTTTCACCATCCATTGAATTTATATTATTAAATTATTGTATAATTAAATAAGTATAATAATTTTATGGCATGGTTATGAGATAAACTATCAAAAAATTACATAAAATGGGATACGTAATCATCATTCATGTGTACGATGAAAAACCACATCGCGAACTAATGTCGTTCATTCTTACATTACAACCTCTCAAGGCATTGAATAATGATTAAATAATTTTTTATATATTATATAAATGATATTTATTATTTTTTTATTTTTTATTTATTATTTATTATATAACACATACCTCCATTTTTACAATTTTGTGACCATATGATAACATCATTTGTGGATGTGGTCGTTACCGCATACTCAGAAAAATGAGATTTGTTGACACATTACCTGGAATATGTTATGGATGAGTTTGATAAAAACTTTTGATATATATGAAATAATAATTCTACTAGAATTATAATATATATTTTTACATATATTTAATTTAATTAATTTCTTTCAATATGATAAGAAAATGGAAACCACGTTTATGCATATGTAGGACCTACTATCTCCATAAAAGATGTATCTAATCATAAATTTCAAGATTTTATAGTTTTTTTAAATGAATATATACTGAATATATATGATAGTTATTCTATGATATAAATTCATCATGTATGTAATAATGTTCAATTAAAATGGTCAAAAAATAACAAGTTAAATCATATATGAAAAGCTAAGAGAATATTAACCAAAACGTAAATTTAACAAAGAATTTTTAATAAACATGTAATATAAAGTCATACTAAAATAATATATAGTTGTATATATAAGAATATGGTTGTTTTTTAAATTTATAATAAAATTATATTTATTATATATGATGCTTGAACATGTATGAAGAAATTCATGACTTAAGGTAAGAGATTTTTTATCTCACATTTATTTCGGAGAGATTTATGCTATATTCACCACTTATTTTTGTTTTGTGGTGAATATACTAACCTATGACTTATTATATAATGAATTTAATTTATTTGAAGATATAAAAAGTTTTAATTGATTTTATTTGTTCATGGATCTCATTATTTATATGTTATTCAACTAGTAAGGGGATTTCTAGTCTCACTTTTATTTTTTCGAGACTTATACCTTATTCACTACTAATATTTTTTTTTGGTTTATGAAATTTCCATTAAATTATTATATGTTTTTTATCATTAAATTGATTGATATGTACATATCCATTTTATGATCTCTATTTCCATAGGTTTATGGTTCAAAATTTACCAATCACTTAGGTAATATTGTATCAATTCTCCATCTTTGAAACACTTGTAATGTTATCCACCTATATTATTTTAAGAGGATTATATTATACAATTTTACAAGTTTAATCAGGAATATAATTATTTCCATGATATTTTATGCTTCATGTAATTATATCATCTCATTGGGATATGATTCAATGTTACCAATGTTGTAATATTTTATTCCTACAATGTCATCATTCACTAGGATTGTTAGAGATTGTGCTTCCATTGATGAAACATTATGATATATATCTCAATAAATATCCTGAATTTTATTCTCCTCTGGTTATTCATTCCATATCCAAGTAATGGTACCATTTTACCACTCTTTCATTCTTATTATAATTAATAATTTATTCCTAATGGATTATGATATTATCAATCTATTTGGTTATAAATATATGTTATTCAAATAGATATTTTTTTATAAAAATGTTTTTAAAAGTTATTTTATATTAAAATTTAATATTAGTTTCAAGGAAATGTATTTTCAAAATGATTTATGTTTTAAAATTTAATTTAAAAAAGAGGCAAATATATTTTCCTAACAAATTTTATTAAATTATCTTTCAAAAAAAATTTCAATCTAAGATGAAATCATATGATGGAGTCTGTGATTTATTGAGGATATAAACCAAGGAAACCATTATTATTCATTAATTGGATGCATTATGTTTATTTTTAATTGTTTATTATGAAACACATTCCCCTTCTACTGAATATACTAGGATCTAATGATTAGGAAACAGACTTCCTTTCACGTGTTACTCTATGATGAAATGATTAAGAATCTTGCCACATTTCCATAGGTTATTATTGGATGAATTGTTAATAATACCCATTTCATTTAATTTTTATGATTATATTTCTATGAATCCCATCTATTTTTATGCGTCATTATATAATGAATGTTTATGAGCATTTGGTCCATATATTTATGATTTAATTATGTGATGGGTGGACCAATATATCACCACAATTCATTCAGTAATGATTTATATATCATGTGATATTGATGGGAAACATTTCAATGGGTTTGATTGACACCGGGAAAAAGATGTAACCTGATGCACTATGGAAGGATGGTGTAACCTGATCCACTATGAGTAAATGGTTTCTAATGGGCTTGGTGGTGTGTCCCACCTAGGAAGTATAACCTCCTATGGGTGAACATAATTACATTTTCACATTGTTATGTGTGAACCTAATATCATTTTCACAACATTATGAGTGAACATTAATACATTTTTATGATGTTATTCCTAATCCTGATTACATTATCAAAATATTATGTATGATCCTGATTACATTTTCAAAATTTTATGTGTCGACCAGATTACATGTTCATAATGTTATGTGTGGACCTAGGTGTTTGTACACAATTTTATTCTATGACATTATTTCGTGTCCTTAACCTAAAGAGTGAACCTGTTTCTATTTACACATGATCACGATATTATAAGTTGAATTTTACGCCCAAATTCTTTTATTTCTTTATGATTCAGGTCTTATGAATCATGAAATTTCATTCTAGTAATCATGTATATGATCATTGATATGTAGGGTATGATCTACAATTGTTATTATTATGTTCTAATACCCTTATGTTTATGTTATGCTTTCAAATCTCCTTTGTTTTCCTTTACTGAGATTCAGATCTCACCTTTTCTTATGTTTATATTCCCCATGTTACAAATAATGGTTTTATGTAGGATTACTAAAGGGTTATATCTTGATAAGAGATGTTGAATATCTTTCACCATGTTTATAGATTTTGTTTCTATATTTTTAAAGACACTATACTATTATGGTTCGTTGGCGTGTACTTTTTTAATGAGTTGAATATTCATATAAAATTCTAAAATATCCCGGTATTTTAATATTAGTTCTCTATAAAGGATGTGAGTTGATTATTAAATGTGAATTCATTTTATTTTTCTTTATATTTTTCCTACACTGTATAATTATGTATATAGGACATGCACACGTTGGTGGTGGCCGACTGAGTTCATACTCACAAGCTACATGAGCCCCTTCAGAAACATATAGACATTATTTATTTGAGATAAGGAAAGGGATCAAACTTGGGAGATGAAACATTGTGATTTTAGATGTACATTTTTCATGGGATGGACGGTAGTGGACCTTGTGGTTTCTCTAAATCAGGATAGACCTTCCTTTAATATTTTATATTTTTTTACTCTTGTTGTTGGACATGGGAGACCCCGATTACATATTTTTTATGAGATGGTATGGAATGTTTTATCATTTACATACTGTATTATGACTTTGTGATTATTAGTAGATTTTTATTTATCATGATTCCCGTAAGTTTTCGTGTTTCTTCCACTGAGTTATGGTCCTTCTTCCACTATATTATAAATATGATAACCATTATTATTTTCACAACCTAAGGGTATAATCTTTATTTTTTCACCTAATTTTACCTTTTTTCTAGTCAAAAAAATTTAAATATGAGGTGGTGAAGATAAGTCCCCATGTACAATCGGACCATTGCACAGATAAAGTGGAAAACGGGGTCAGGGTGCTACAAATGGTAATAGAGATGGTTCTTTTTTAGGAATTCATTGTTTCATCACAAGGAAATATCATAAAATGGTAACAATTTTCAAATAGTTAAAATGCTATCAAATCAATTTTATTTTTAATTTTGTCTTACTATATAGGTTAGGGTAGACCAGATTCTAGGATTTCATCAGAGTTGGGGAAAGAGATCATGTTTGTGTGCTTGTAGCCCCATGCATGGGAGACACACAATGTTTTAATGATTTTGATGTTGATGTTATGATATATTCTTTTATATTTTTTTGATTTCCACATTGAGTGGTGAATTTTTGAGTAATGTTATTGGATTATGTGGTTTTATTGTTGTCATAGTATGGAAAGGGATTAAAAACAATGATGTTATAATTAGCCTTTTTTGTTGAAATATACTCACCCAGCCAGGGTATGTGCTTCCTGATGAGATCGGTATGTGATGTTATGTTTATATAGTATGAATGATTATTTCTTAGATATGAGTTTGTAGTGATGATAAAAAGGGTGTATTTTGGTTAACGTGTGGGAAAATAATCTAAATACAATTTTCTTATATAGCCTTTTTAGTGTCATTATATATAGATACCGCAGGTTCTCATATGTGATATATGATTCTTGACTTTATTATGGGTAGGAAAGGGTCCTTGAGGCCAAAATATATATGATACAAGACTTTATAATTATTTGGTATGGGGCCAAGGGGCTAGATGCCATGCATCATAGTTGTGGTAGGGGATTGTAAGGGCTGTGAGATGCACATCCTATTGAAGCTTTCCCTATCTATCATATAAATATACTGTTGTTATGGACTTCTAACTATGGTATTCGGTCTTCAATGTGATTCCACCAGGATAGATTATAGTGGAACATCATGACAGGAGAGATATTGTTCCTCATGAGTGTGCATGGGATTAGGTATCTGAGGGTCGGGATGAGGCCCCAATGGGACGGGTTGATCAGGATTCACATGTACAGGATCTACTATAGGCGGAGAAGCCACACTATACGGACAACATTGGGCCATGGTTGGATGAGAAGATCAGGGCGATCGCGGTGTGATTTATACATGGTATTAACATGGGATCTTGCTGGGATTATCCCTCTATCTTGTATTTCCCTAGTTAATTCTAGTCTCAGCACCCTCTATTTTTGTAGGGTGAGGGTGTAATGTAGGTAGTATAGAAATGAATCAAGACATTGAAAATGATTTTTGATAATTTTGAGACACCCCCATGTGAGAGGGTGATGTTGGGTTTGTATATTCTTACTAGATTAAAAAATAACTGGTTGGATACATAGGTGAAGACGTACAAACATGAGGGACATGCATGTAGGGATTTATAGGAAATGATCTTCAATGACTTATTCCCTGAGATGTTGAGGATGGACAGAACCCATGATTCCTTAAACCTCTTATAGAGAGACATGTTTTTCATGGATTATGAGGTGAACTTCTCAGTCATTTCCTGATTTTTATATACAATGGTGGATGATGAAATAACCATGTTGAGTAATTTTGTTGATGGCTAGTGGAATTCCAACATGGTTAAGTTAAAAATATTCTAGTTGACTTCGTTTTGAGATGTAGCGAACCAGGTGCTCAAAGCCATCAGATATCTAATAGATAGGGCCTGCTTGAGCATAGTGATGGTGTTAAGTGAGGATGGTGGTGATGCTTCTGGTAGCTAAAAGTGAGGTCATGTGGAGCCTTAATTGGGATTTCTGGCCAAAGATTTAGGTATACAATCTATTATTTTTTCTTCAATGGTATTCTTATAGTGTGGGAATACATGGAATGTTCAATCCCAGTGGGATTAGGATGAAAATGAATTGAATGCATGGGGAGAGATGAGCCATTTGGAGCGGTTATATGGGGATCCTTCTTGGTTATTTAGGATCCCGATACTAGGTTAGACTCTAGGACATAAGGTAAGAATGAGAGTGGTACTAAGAGATATTTTTCTGGGATTTAACTGCATGACTCGGCCCTAGTAAAGAGAGATATACCAACTAGTGGGGACATAGGTAGGTATTTGTTGGAAATATGTATAGAGGTCAGACCTCATGTTGTTAGGATTCAGGGTAGGTACAAATAGGTGTGATATTAGGGGAAGATATATATGCAGACTCTTCAGAATGTAGAGAAATTCCTTGATCATGGAATGATCTTTTTGGTAGGGTCATTTTTTGGTGCATGAGGTTCAAATGTTGTTTTTGGAATAACCAGTAACATGTTAGTGTGTTGACAACAATTATTTTTATGGCTTGTATGAGGTTCATATGAATCAATACTATGTTGGTCATGCATATATATATAGAGAAGTACTTATTTTTTATCATCTTTTGAGATGCATGACATATGGGCATATAATAGACGCCAGATCTGATTGGTGTTAGGTGTAAAATAGGTGATATTTTCAAACTTGATAAGGCATAGGGATGAAGATATTTCATGGGATGACATATATGTTCTAGGATGGTCAGTGGAACTATCAGAATGTTTTTTGGGTGTGAAAGTGGCCCGGTAGGTAATTCTTAATGGGGGAGAACCACAAGAGGAATTTACAATAACTAATATGTATGGTAGAATGGGGTAATGTAAATTATAAAGGTGGGATAGGGAAAATACCATTGGGAGACATTATAAATCCTCAAAGAGAAATTTTAAGGTTTGGAGACATTAATGTTCAATGTTTTTTACCTGGATGATGTTCCTCAAACGTTTTCAATTTTGAGTTTCGTGGACTGGAAAATTTTCATTTTCGTATTAAAAAAATAATTACACCACTTCTAACTCTAGTATAAATGTTTTAGATGGTTTTAAGGAACATAAAGTGACTTCGGGTTTTAGAATGGTTTTAGGTACACTATAGACCAAAAAAACCCATGTTTCAAAAGATGTGGGAATAGGTGAATCATTCAGTTTAACTATATATCCTACAAGGAGAAACTTTGTTGCCCAATATTTTGTTGGAAAAAGTTTGTCAAACCCTGTAGGTTTGGGTGTATTGATATGAGAGTCTATATAAATCTCTGATAGAGAGTATACACATGAGCTCCACATGGTTTTACAAACTATGCTCCCTACAATGAAATGTGTGGTACTTTGGTAGTGAGCACCACACGATGGGCACATGGTTACCCAAACTATGCGGCCAAATCATTCGGGTAATTTATTACAGTAAAATTATGATTTTTAAAATCTATTATTTATCATTATCTCTTTATAATTTCCCCTCTATTTCATGTTTAGCAATGTAAATATATCCTCCATTCATCCTCTTATAGGATTTGAGACTCCTACTCTATCAAGACTCTGATTTAAGATATATATGAGGAATTGTAACCATAGTAGTATGGACTTCATTCCTTTTCTTTCCTTTTTTAATTTATCTGAATATATTAAATTATAAAACCATACAACATATTTTCCCTATTTTCAGGGCCTTCATCTAATGCTATTATTTATCTCATTTTTGTTTAGATTGGTGGCTGATATAATATGAGTGGGAAATTATAAGTATATGGTATAAGGTACATAGATATATCCCTAATTTTAAGGGTATTTTGGTGTACATACCTAAATATGAACATCTGGTTGTCTGATTGGGACCCTTAATTAATTATTTCTTATATTTAAACTAGTTAAATTATGTTATGGGATGTTGTTAGGTATGGAATTTTATATATATACCATGCTAGTCCAGCTAAGGGGTATGTGGCCATCTGTGAAGTTTAGGCTATTTTCCTTATTATATTATTTTTTTATAATGGTAATGGTTCCATGGGAACATGAAAAGAATTACCCGAGGATTCAAGTGAATTTGATCACCACGATTGACACGAAATAGTTTTCTAGGTTGTGATTAACCTAGGATAAATGGGGTTTTGATGATAAATAGGTTGATGATATGTATTAATTAGGAATGGGGTGATGAGGCCATGAGGATGATGGAATGGATCATGATACTTGGTATATTTTGACCATTGATACTTAGTGACACACCCACATGAGGCACAAGGTTCCAGATGATGTTACATAGGTATTGTTTGTGATTTCTACTCACCATTGTTGGATAATGTGCTATTGGTGTCATGTGCACATAGAAAAAACGCAGTTGAGGTGTTATGGGCAAGTCATTGTTGGTGGAGGCCTCTATTAATATTTTGGTTTAGGTTATGGTGTTGAAAATTGTTTATTTTGGAGGTTCTCACTATAGAATGAAATGTTTTATGGTGATCGACCATTGAGTGATGGTTTTGAGACCACATATGAGTGTATAAGGCTCACTATTGTATTTTAGGCCAATGGGTTGAGATTATTTGAGTATAGAGATCACTTTTCCTCAATATATCAGTCTATTGACCCGAATGTGATTGTTATTTTTTGGAGGATTGATATCACCGTGCCTCATTATGTTGAGTTGTTGAGATGATAATGATTTTATGGGAAGAGGTACATGAGACCATGTACATGATGGGAATGTTGTTTAGAAATATTTTACATAATTTATGGAACATAAGCTATCAGATGACATGAAGTGATGGTGATATATTTACATGAGGCATCTAAGGGCTCTCCAAATATGATACTCTTCAAATGATTATGGGGAATTAATCCATGGGACCTCACCACCAAAATTATAAATACATAGAAATTTATTTTATTCCATATATGTATATAGGTATATAAGTATAAATATATATATATTGGGGGAACATTTTGAAACTTCGAACCATAGTTCCACTGATGGTGCACCGATCTCGGTTAGCCACATGGCGTCAACCACTTCTCACCAAATTTCAGAGGCTACAGACCTACATCGATGGCCTATGGTGGGTCCTTAGGGAGAATGCATCCTTACTAATAGAATGTATAATAGTGGATTAATATAACAATGGAAAAAAAATAATATAACTAATACATGTAAACTGATGGCACAATAGAAGTAAACACTACCGACACTGGACTAGTCACCTGCCATAGTGGAATAAAATAATAAAAAAAACTGAAGGAATTGATGATATTACTCAATTATAATAACTAAATCATATAAAAGAGCTGGGGATAATGAATTTCATTTATATTAAAAACTATAAAACATGTATAAATGGTTGCAAGAAATATATGCTATAAAAAAGAAAAAAGAATACAAAAACTATCTAAACATCCTAAGCTCCAACTCATTCATCTAATGCCAAGATCCATTCTATGATAGAAATAAATATTCAGTGTACACAATAGGAATCTTCCCCTTTTCAACATATTCATACGTGTAATCTTCCCATGTAAAAATGGAGGCCTAGATAGTGTGTCAGATAAATCTCAATAGGCCACCACCAATGGTGTCAATAACATCTAGTATTTGTAATATTGACTAAAATAGTTTGCAGGAATGCATATATAAAAGTAAAGCAGTACAGTAATGTAAATACATAATACTTTCTTCATCCTTAGTTGGTATATGAACATATAACCATTTCATTTATTAATTATGTTTGAGTTTGTATAATTAGGTCACATGCGATATATCTGCACATATCATATAACATGTTATTAATAATAAAGGATCCAAGATATTACATGGCATCCGGTAAATATTGAAAATCATGAATATGATCAATGTTATTAACCAAGGTATCCCTAACCTTAAGGTTCAATCCAACACATTAATAATATGTAGTCTGGCTAAGAGGGTCTTCATGTAATACAAGGGGCATCACCCATGTAATTCCACTATCATATGATTTTACCTAATTACATGGAATTCATCCATGGTAAAATGAGATAAGAAATGATTGGGCCCAAGAGTGTAACCAATGAACCACATGTCTATAGATTCCATGCTATATTCAAATAGTGTATCCAAGGAAAACATTAATGATAATGAAGGGATCATACAGTGTCATATCGGGTATCCACTATTAGAAAAATATTGGGTTCTAGGGGGTATCATCCTTGGAAACCAAAATTCATGAATTAGAATCGCATCTATGGGTGTTCAAGTAATTACACTATAAATGAATGTCTGGAATGAGTCAGAAGACACCAATAAAGTTATCATGGGTTTTTTCATTAAGAACCTTATAATTAATAAATTTAATAAATTTGGACATTTAGTAATTACACCATTCTATAAGTCAATTGGTTCATTATATTTCCTATCATTTAAGTGATAGGGATAGAAAGACATGAAACCATTTATTATTCATTTATGTCATAATCATTTCATTAGTTTCCATCTTCTTCATTCAATTAGTCATGGAAAGGTTTTCTATTAACATGAAACTATACAATTTAATTTCATTCAATTAGGTCATTTCATATACATAGTATACATTCCATTCATAATTATGATTCATTAATTATATTTAAACACTTACCTTAGGAGGGTCAAGTGAAATTATCATATAAAAATCTATCCATTAAAATTTATAATTCATTTTTTATAGAAGGCTTCACAACTAATTGGGTCAATCCATTTCCCAAAGGAACAATGGATAGACGAACATAACCATAAACTAAAAAAATATGTATAGAAACACCCTACTAGGGGTGGTTGAAGTTGAGGTCATAACATATAATGATGAATAAAGTATATAAAAAAAGTCTTAGAATATGATTCTAATGACTATAATCAGGAAACAAGAATTAAATTGGAAACACTACATGAAATCATCAGGCAGACCATAAAGAAAATTTATAAAATGATGAAACACGAGGAATGTGTCATAGAACACCAACCTTATAATTATATAACAAATCCTCATCCAATATCAACATTCTGTTTGGACTATATTAGAATAAATTTGAATAGTGGATCAATGATTTGAAAATGGGTCATATTAGCCTATAACTAAGTAGCATAGTTGAGGGAATGAAGAATGACTCAAAATAAATTGAGTACTTATTGATACTCATCCAACATGAAAAACATAGATTAAATCAGAATTCAGATCAAATATCAGAATCAAAACCTATGCAAGAGGAACTTGGGTGCTCAAAAAAGGGAGAGGGAGGTCCCTCTTATCAGCTAGAAATAGCTAATGATGAATGACATTGGGTTAAAAATTAATTTAGTTCATTTTGGGAATGTTAACCAAAATTTTAGGGGTGCATGGTTTGCCTACATGGTTTTTGAAATTGTGCCCCAACCAATCATGGATCACTACTCAAGGATGGTACTTGAATGGTTAGGCCAAATAGTTATGGAATCCATGCGCCAACCTTGTGAGTCACCTTTGCTAAAAACTATAGGAATTTTTTATGATCTTCTGTCCCCTAGAACATAGTTAGTGTAAATTGTGTGACCTGCTTCAGCCCATTGTACAGCTCAGCATGTTGAAGAGAGACCTAATGGGATATGTGACACAATTCATTTTAATCATGTTACCTAGTTATTTTCTCCATCAGTTGGGGGTTTGAGCTTTGAACAAGCCTCGAGAACTGCTAAAAAATTAATAATCTCATAGGGAATCAATATTAGTCCAAAATAACGAATTAAAGATAAACATTTATGGTTCTGTAGATGAGATAATAACTGGTTTCTTTTAGTTTTCCCCACTTAATGGAACTCATCATTAAGTTCCCATTCTATGGGTTAAAATTCACAATCTGATAACAACTGTGGATACTAGGCACATACTTCAACCTCATGCTCCAAAGTCTCTTCATGTACATGATTGTGCTACCATAGAAACCATACTAAAGGGAAATACCATCCTCAGAAAGACTTGATCCTCCATTCAACAGTGCATATAGAGTAATTTTCAAACAAAAATCAATATATAACTCATCAACATAAGGATCAACAGTATGATATGATTCCACATGAAAATAGTGAAGCTGTGAAATGTGGAGAAGTTGTGCGTTGAACGATACCTATGAGGAAGTAAAAGTTTATTGAATACTAGCCCGACTCCTACTAGAATCTCAATCAACCTAAAAAATAATGGGGATATGTTCCCTTACATCTCTATCCATCTATTCCCAATCTTGGCTCATACTTGCAAGAAAAAGTGATCCCTAAAATCATGATCTAGAGGTCATAAATGGTTATCAACATACATTTTATGTCTATAATGATAAGTATAAAAACACTTCTTGATCAGATGAACCTACATTAAAAATCTTTTATGTTATGAGAACCTAGTAGGGTTACATCCCTTACCTCTATCTGGCACATGCGTAAAAGACATGGCCTACCATTCAAGGCCTAAAAATGATCCAACCAAATTATCACAAGAATTCTGTAATTATTGGTGAAAATGATGAGAGGTATATGATACTTCCAAGGTATTATTGAATAACGGACACATGATCAAATCATGTCCTCTAAAACATGTATAGTCTATTCTGACTTACCATTAGTCTAAGGGTGAAAGGATGTGCTCATAATGACCTGTGTACCCATATATTTTTGTATTGCATGGAATAATACCAATGTAAAATGAGTGCACATATAGATATGATATTACGAGGGAGCCCATGGAGTTTGTTAATATCATGGACATACAATCATCCAAGCTCATCAACTAAAAAATTATCTTAGATAGGAAGGAAGTGGTATACATTCTTCAGTCGATCCACCACTACCCAAACTGTTACACTACCTCGAGGAGACCTTGGTATGCTGATGACAATTTTCTTGGAACCAACTTCCCATTTACATTATAAGACTAGAAACGGATGTAAAAAGCGTATGTGCCACCAGTTCTCTTTCTTCACCTTTCGACAGGTGGAACACCTAGTAATAAAGCCTTATATTTGACTTTTCATCCCATGACACAAATATTGGTGTCACATATATCAATACAAATTAGATATTGATGGATGAAGTACCTACTAATAATTGTGGGACTCACGCATCAATTACTCTATCATATATTTAATATCCTAGACACATTCATGAATATTTAGGATATAATATCTTTCCACAGACCAATCTAGTGGTCACTCATCTCCGGAAATACTCTCTCAAGGAACTAAGCCTTCATGATATGAAAATTTCAAACTATTCACCTTATCAATAAGGGAAGAGGTAACTCTCAAGGTAGAGAGATAAGACTACTTCTGACTATTATGAAAATATAGATGAAAACTATATAAGAGGGCCATCAATTTACATTCATCATTGGATTCCCATACGAATTGTGCAAGAATTTTTCAACTCAGCATATCAGCTACAAACTTTCCCATTCCAGACATATAGGCAATCTAAAAAATGTTGAACTGAAGATATTTGACTCATAATTGATGTCTGATATTCTTATCATGTTATTTCATCAAATATTTATGTATTGTTTTTCTATATAGAACATAAATTACACACCAATCACATAGTGTATCCACCATCATAATGTATGAACAACTACCAAAATCTTGGGGTTATGTGTTAGGTAGTTTCTATCATGTGGCCTAAACCACCAATATCCATATAAAATGACTCTATCCATAAAAAGTAGTAATGCTATTAGTGGAATTCCTGATTAATCACATAACATTGTATAATCTCTTCATGGATCTGGAAAAATCAGAATTGGTTCCAAAATATGACTTTCATTCAACTCCTAAAAGGATTTCTCACAATCTTATGACCATAGGAACTTACCACACTTCTCTTTAAGACTACTAAGAGGTACATAAAGGAATTATAATTCCTTTATAAAAAACCTATAACATCGATCCAACCCTATGAAACTATGTATTTCAAACACATTCTTGGGATAATTCTTGGAAACACCAACAATCACCTTCTATGGGTCAAAAGATACTCCTAATTATGAGATCATATAACCTAATAGCTTAATTTTATCACTCTAGAAGGGGAACATAGTAGGATTTGAGTTATTTTTATACACTCTCACTATATTCAAAATGATCTCAAGTTGTGTATCATTTTTTCTATGACTATGAGAATACACTAAGATGTCATCCATAAATACCATGAAAAAAGAATCTAGTTAGAGATAAAAGACTGTATTCATCAAATCCATGAAAATAAAATGTGTCTATGTTTGAAAAAATGTCATAAAATATACTCATGCATACCATACCTGTTATGGAAAGTTGTATGAGGTATGTTTTATGGTTCGAATCACTCTTTATGATATCCCTATCTCAGGTAAATCTTCGAGAATACCTTATCTCCTCATATATAATCAAATAGGTCATCTATTAGAGGTAGTGTATTCTAGTTCTTAGTTTTATGTTGGTTAGACCATCAATAATTCATTCATAAATGTTTTATCTCATTCACCTTCTGGGTAAAAATAATAGGTGAACCCAAATAAAAAGTTATAGGTTGCATAAAAACTTTTGCCTCCAGATCCTCTAATTGTCACTTGAGTTCTTGGAGCCGAGTAGGTGCCATCCTTTAAGAATTAATGTATATGGTATATGATCTATGAAAAATTTCAATCATAATCTCTACCGATATCTCAAGTGGTAAGATAGAAAAAACATCGAGAAAGACATCCCTAAAACAATATACTACTAGATAAATATCTACTAGGATTACTCCCTACTTCATCATGAAGAGACTAGAAATCTGTGTAGTCACTTCACCTAGCCCATGGTGCTCTGGTCCTACTCTACTGAATAATATATTATATTAACCTGTATGTAGATAACTACATCCCTATGGTGTTTTAAATGATACCTTGCAATGATATAAGTCTATAAATCCGGATACAGGACTAACCAATCATTTCTAAGAATGAAATTGAAGCCTGAAATCTCGAGAACAATGAGGCCCCACAAAAAGAGTAACTCACTACCTCAAGGGGTAATCCTTGCATTACTGTATTCCCTCTGAACACACTCATAATGGGTTTTCCAGGGTAATTACTCCACAATAATACTAAATTTAATGATAAATACCTTCCATGATAGATAAAGTGATGAAATAGTGGGAATCACCTATTGAAAATAAATAATATAATATATTAGTGGATACTAAAGTAATAATTATTACAATAGATATTTTGGCACATTGATCTGTGGGTATCAGATGTAAAGATGAAACTGGACTGATCTATAGCCCTATGATATGGCTTGATACACTGATTATGACTACTCTCATGGATCAATTGATCAAGATTCTATCTACCATGAAGACAACATACTCTTTGGCTAATCCTACCATTGCTACACCAAATCCAAACCTAACGCATCATAAAATAACATGCCCTTAAAGGTGGTACTGGTGTCGATTTTCTTCCACTGGAAGCAGATGGAATGGTCTAGAGAAATATGTAATGAACCCCGATAGGGCTGAAATCATTTCGCACCATTAGGTCTCTATGAAATTATGGATTCATATGCCACTACCTTCAACATAGATGGAAAACAACATAGATACCAGTGCGGTTACTCTAACCACCAATGCCCTAATAAGAATCCTCAGGGGATTGTTTTCATATATTAGAAGAACTACTGGCCTCCCTCAACATTGATCTTATATTCATAGTACTATCAACATCACATTAGTTTGACTCCATTATAAGAAACTAGTTTAATATCTCAAAGAAATTATAAAGGTGAAAAAAATTCCCCTAATAATGGTTGAAATATGGGATCCTATCTTAAAAACGTCTCTCATGTGATAGATAATCACCAGTTAGAAGCGGTACAAATCATTACAACTCAAAAAACCATGTAGAATAATCCATGTCTGACATATTACCCTTCTCTATATGCATTAACTTTCTATCTTGGACAACCCTTAGAACTTAAAGAATGAAGTGATAATATAAGGATGTTTGATAATCAACGAAGACCATGGCTCAATAGTTACTAGAATTGGAAATAACATTCTTAAAGTTCATGTCCTAACCATTCATCATATAGGTAAAAAAACCCTTGATATACTACATCAGATGTACGAATCTATCACAAATCTAGGTGTTCTTTCCTATATTAGTTATAGAAGGTAGTGCCTCAAGTGGAACTCCTTAAGAAAATACTAGAAGATCGTGGTGCACCACATCTAGAGCACAGTCATCACCACCCACCTAGAGAATGAAATCTGGATGTCATGGTAGTATAGGTTTAAAAATTCCAATAACAATCCCTAGATAAGTATTTACGAATTACTAGGGAAATTATAGAAAGAAAAGATTAAAAAGAAGGGCTAACCACCCAATGTATAATACCCAACTACCCTCTTAGGATGTCAGGTATTTGTAACCATTAAATTTTTAATTTAATGGGTTCCAACATATGATGGGACAACAGAACCTTTCCTCTTTATTTGTATGAGAACTTTTATTTTTTAGTCGTGTTTCACATTTTATGATTCATTTTATCGTATAATTATATCAAAAGATGATTAAAAATAGATTTTTCATTCCCATTGAATAATTTTCCATACACCTTATCACTAAAATCAATATGTATTTAAATTCTAATTTACCCAGTCAAATTTTTTTGTCAGAATGTAATGGTTTATATATGATGGGCTGACTTAGTTAACTACCCATTCCTACAAATGAGGGCCCATACACATCATGAATTAAATATGGAAATCACTCATTCACAAAAAAATTAAGCACATGAATATATATAAACAATGATAACTCAAAATTAAAATTAAATACAAGAAAATATATTTACTGAAATTCACTTAAATGGAATAGAAATATAAATGGAATGTGAATTATAGGTTTCTATAATGATGCATGTAACAATTCTCCATACCCTCATCTCATCGGGTTGAGGATAATATGAAATAATCAATAAAAATAACTGTAATAATGATCACAAAATATGTACATCACCATATTGTGAAAGATAATAAAATGTAATATGATAATAGGGAACAAAAATTACTATTTCAAGAAACTCAGCATTTACCCCGATCATGGGTTAACTACAACCAAGAATGACCTATAACCAAGTTACAATGCATTAATATTACCTTATCTATTATATCCAATTATTAAAACAAGATATAACACGTATTATATGACATTGTGAAATCCCAAACCCAAGGATACTTTAGGTGCCCCGATATCGGTTATCCATATGGCCTCAAGCACATCTCCCTGAACACCAGAGGTTATCGACTAGTAGTGAGGGCCTATGTTATTTCTATGGGGAGACAATCCTATCCTTAATATATTATATAATAGTGGATAAATATAATAATATTTAAAAATAGTGGAAACAATATTGGTAAAATGATGGCACAAAAAAATGAGACACAATAGACACTAGACCAGTAACCTTCCATAGTGAAAACAGACCAAAATAATAATCAACTGAAGAAACTGATAATAGAACTGAAATATGATAATAGAATTATATAAAAAATATATAATGATAATGTATTTCATGTATCTACATAACTGTATAACTGGTATACATGGAATTAATAAATACATTATATAAAAAATTAGCAAAAAAGAAGCAAAAACTAATCCTAGAATCTCAAGCTCTAGCTTGGTCATCTTATACTGACCTCCATCCCAAGAAGGCATGAAATATTGGGTTTTCAATGTAGGACTCTTACCCTTATTAACACCTTCATGAAATTAATCTTCCTGGGTACCAATGGTGGCCCTAATAGGATGTGATATAAATCTCAGTAGGGCACCACCAATAATATCTATATAATCCATTCCATGAAATATAAACTAAAATAGTGTTCATGAATTCATATGTAAAATTAATTTTGTATAATAATGTAAATACCCAGTACCTGCTTCATCTTCATCTTGTTTCTGAACATTTTACCATTTGATTTATTAATTATGTTTGAGTTTTTATAATTAGGTCACATGAGATATAACAACAATGACCATATTGAATATAAATAATAATAGGGGGTATAATATATAATAACGAATATAAAAATGATGATAATAGTGATTGGGATCCATGCTTTTAACCAAGGAATACATAAACTTAGAGGTAGATCCAACTCAGTAATATGTAATATCCAAGATAAGGGGTACTGCCTATAATCCAGGGGAAATGACCAATGGAATTTTAATATAATACAACTATAACTGAGTCAAAAGAATTTATACAAGGTAAAATGGGATATGAAATGACTGGGACCAAGGGTGTAACCAAGGTACCAAATGTCTGCAGACATCATGCTGGAGCCATGTAGTCTATCCAAGGAAATATAAATTGATAATGGAGGGATCCAAAATTTCCATATAATTAATCTACAAGTAGATAATGATTGGGTTACATGGTGGGTATCATCCTTGGAAACTAGAATACTTGAATCATAATGGAATCCATGAGTGATCATGTATAAACACACCTATAAAGACATCAAGGAATTTATTCATTATGAACCTTATAATTAATTCCTTTAATAAATTTGGCCATTTAATAGGCATTCCATTCATTAAGTCATTTGATTCATTACATTGCCTCTCGTATAAGTGGCAAGGAAATTGGGACATGAAACCATTTATTATTTCATTTAATTCATATTCATTTTATTATGTTCACTTGGTTTCCTTCCAATAAGCATGGTCCTAAATCCATTTTTTGTATTTTTAAAATCCACTTTATAGTTGAGTGGGAACCTTGCATTCAACCGGTTCAACCCATATAACCAACACATCCCAAATATGAAATTAAAAAGAAAAATACACAAAAACCACATTTAAGATTAATAAAATACATGCCTAAGATGAATCACCACTGAACTGCCTCAAGTCCTGAAATCTCATCAAGTGGTCCACCTCGAGCCACACCCCTGATAGAAAAAATAACCCCGTCAACAAAGTAAAAGAAATCAACAGTTCTGATGAAGACCAATCAGTAATATTCTCACCTAAGCATCAAATTGTGATCACCAATGACACCAAAAACCTTACCATAATAAAATCACCTTCAAATAATACTGAAATTCATTACCAGATACATCCTTCAGAATAAACACCAATCGATAAGAACACCTTATAAAAAACTGAAACAAACAAAATCCATTGTCCCCATATCTTCATTGATGTTGCGGTTATAACCCCCAAAAATCGATAAACTATATAATAAGGGTATTATAATATAATTATTATCACTATAAGAAAGGAAAATGAATTTAACATGCAACACCTGATGAAAATTTCCGGCGCACAATGATGAAAATTTATAATGTGGTAAAACATGAAGGACGAGTCATAACCCACCTAACATAATCTCTTAAAAATATCCTCATCTAGTATCATCCTTTAGTTTGGCATGAATCAAAATAAATATGATGAATACATTATTTCCCTAAAAATAGTTCGATTGATACTTCATATAAATAACATCATTGAGGGAAAGAAGAACATAGAACACCTCAAAAGGAATCAAGTACTTTCTGATGCCATTCCAACGCGATGACATGGGATCAGATAGAACTTTTGATAAGATATTGTGATCGAAACCTATGCAAGAGGATCATTGGAGATCAGTAAGGGAGAGGGAGATATCTCTTATCTGTTGGAAAGAAAAATGAAAAAGTAGGTAAGGATAAACATCTGTTAACGTAATTTTGGGAATTTCACCAAACATTTCGAGGTGCACTGTTCGGCTGCACGGTAGGCCATATTGTGTGCCATACATGCATGGATCACTACTCATGGAGGGTAAACACATGGTTAGGTTATACAGTTAGTGAAAAAATTCACCAACATTGTGAATGGAATATGAAAAACATTCCAAATATTTCTCATGGGTGTGTGGCCCATACACATTTAGCTAAAACCATGAACTCTACTTTACAACACTATCTAGGCCCCACTAGTTAAGAGATAATGTGTGGGTTGGGTCACACAGTTTCAATTTACCATTCCACCCAATACTTTTTCCACTGTTTGAGGTTCTGAGATATGAAAAGGAATAGGTTCTTACAAAAATGCTCAGAGATATAATTTCATTGAAAAAAGAATTTGAATGCATATTTATGGATATTACGAAAAAGGGAAGTAGGAAAATTTTTAAATTAGCATGAATTACCCTTTTAGTTATATTTTTCATACACTGTATAATTACGGATGTAATATAGGAACATGTAGGTGGTGTGATACTGAGTTCATACTCACAACCTTCATGGGCCCCTTGAAATGCAAGAAGACTTAATGTATTTGATATTAGATATGGCATCAGGCTCATAAGATAGACATTAGTGATCATATTTGTAAATTTTTAATGGTATAGACGATAGTGGATCTAGTGGTTCCTCGACATCAGGTTGTACATTCATTTGGGATTCTATATATATTCTTGTTTTCAGCCATGGGATACCTTGATTAACATTATTTTATAATCTTTTTTGGCATGTTTTATAGTCTAAATTTGGTATTATGACTTTGGTAGTATTACATCAATTTCAGTTAATCATGCTTCTACCACATTTTTTTAATCTTTTAGTAAATTATGGTCCTTATTCCTTTGTGTTATATATATATGTACCATTATTATTAACACCAACTAAGGTTATAGTATCACCACTATCTCTTAATAAAACTGTCACAGATATTCGACATCTTATGGTGTATATGGAGGCATGATTAAGGACTATTTTCCTATAGGACTGGATCATATATAAAGTCGAAAACGGCTTGAGGCATTACAAAAAAAACCATAATGTAATAAATAATGAGGCAATTCCACCATATATTCAAGGTCAATTCCACGTTCACAAAATCATAAGAATGGTTTTTGTAGTTACGATGCTCGAGATATAAATTTTGAGACCAATAAGACATCAATTCACTATGAATTATCAAAAAACACCCAAAATCTATTATATTTTCATCTGAAAAGAGTGAAAACATGAATAATTCCTCTATAAAATATAGAATATGAGAAATGATCAATTTATTCTTCAGGTTTTTAATCACCACCTAATACTTATCATTCCATATAATGGAACTATTTCTCCTAGTAATGGGATTCAAAGGGGACACAATATAATAGAAATAATGAATGAGCATACTTTAACATCATGAAATACTATTGATGTTTCAAAACATTACAATATTTTTGTGTAATGAAAATGAAAAAACTTCCTCGATCATTGAAGAAACCACCACTTGACTCTTTTAAGACATTTAATGCCTAAGAAAATTCATATAATATATCTAAATCATGAACTCAGACTATTTAACATAGAGTATATGTAATCGAAGGACATATATAATAGTCCAAAATGCTCAACATGATCATTATTTTACCTTAAATACATGTGTATGTTTTCAATAGACATAACCATGAATTGTTCCTAGAATTCATTAATCACTAAGATCATTTTTACCATGAACAAATCTCATGAATTTGTTACATTGAATTATATAATCACAAAGGTGAAGTTTCCTTAATGACACATAAAGTAAGATTAAATAATATCATACACCTTCACCCTCATAAGATGATATCGAGACCATAGATCAATCTTCAGAAACCAACTAGATCCTCTCACATCATTAATAAATAATCAATTATTGGTAGATGATAAAGGTTATTCACCATTAATTAGTTCAAATAATGGAAATAAAATCAAAAAAAATGCCATTATGCTTCTAAAGGGAAAACACTATAGATCCCCACAAAGAATCATTAGGATTAATGAAACAACATTTCAAAATATCATCAATCTAAATAAGTAATTCCTATAACACAAAAGGTGTAATTTGATATAAATACACTAAAATAATATAGAAATTTTTTTGAAACTCTATTACAAAATAAATAAAATATTGAGGGGTAACATCATGACCTCTTTAGGGAAAACATTAGGGAACACCTCCATGAACCTTGGGAAAAATATGTCTTGAAACTCCATTAAACTCAACATCAACTATTCTAGTTGATAAAAAAGCGGATTTGAACTCCAATGATTCATCTGATGATCTCACTCAGTAATGAACACCAAACACTCAACTTACACACCATGAAATAAACTATAAACCATAAGAAATAAATAATAGATTACACTGAATATAACTAATCCATTCTATGAATTAATGCATATGAATGTATCTACAGCCTAAAAAAATACACAATTGACCGATGTTTCCCCATAAATAGATAACAACCCTAACACACTGCAAATAGATCAAAATGAACTCCTATTGGATTTGATAACACTGAGTTAATTGGATGTCTCTCACTCTTATTCCCTTGATCATAGACAGGGGTGTTGGTAATGAAGGAGTGTAAAAATCATGATTCAAAGAATGTATAATACATGGTAGAAGAACATAATATAGTAACTTAAAAAATAACTATCACAAAAATAACTTGAAACATCATGACATAAAACTAACTATTCCCTTATCATTTTCTAATTGATCCTAATGATGACCTTCTCCGTGTCCATGATCAAGTCAAAGTCTCTAAGGGTTAGGATAATCACAAGGTTATAATCTTTCAGCTATATATCCTCCTAGTGGTCCCTTTTATCCATTTTGTTTCTATTGATAATGTCTTAGAGGTAACTGATAATGATTTTAGATATTAAACTAACCACATATCATGTGTTCAACACAATAGATGTATGAGAACTAAAAACATCAATAGCCAAGACATATTAAATCAAAATAAACTAGTTCAAATCACCTAATACAAGACTAATAACTACTATGTCCTGTAAAGTAAGAGGAAGGAGGTTTATGAAGACTACTTATTGGTCAATATTTTGATTTCCAATATAACCAAGTACCTATATATTTTACCTCAATCATTAGGAATATCTGATTAGATACATCTCAAGATGACCCAGCTTACACATGATTCTTCTTTATCACCTCTACCATTTCAATCTCATTAAACTACATTGTTTGGTAAAATGATGCAAGATCTTGGGACACAATGGATCCTTAAAATTTCTAATAGTGTAATCCAAATCTAGTATATGTCAGAGAGTAAAACTAAAAAGATTCTTTACATATACACAAAAATATCCCATGCTAAAGACTCCCCATTGAAGAGAGATAGATACTCATACAATCTAGAAACATTTAGTATTAAATATTGAATCTTTTCCATAAAATTCATCCATAAATCATCCATTGAGACATTAGACTCTTCATGACCACGTAAGAATAAGATATTACCCAAAACAAAAATAGCCTTATATTGAATAAAAAAAGAAATATAATGATTCAATCATGAATTTATTATACTGAATTCAATATTATGCTCTTATAACCTTTAGCTAATATCCTATATAGAGATTATCATATCCTACTTCTCCATGCTCTGATTCCAAAACTCTTTCAATGTATTATCCGTGAATCATCTTCCACCACTGATTCAACCCTCTTAATATCAACTAGATAATCGTTATATACCTCATTAATATGAACTTGTTGAGGTTGACTCTGTTATTTTATATCAAACATCTTTATTTCATATTTCATTAATCACCCTATTAATATCAAATATATCATATCATTTAGAATTAATTATATAATTTCCATTAAATTATATATTTCTATAAAACTATAACACAACCAAACAAATCCCTCTTCAACCCCAAATAACCACCATAGAAACCCTTTGAATTTGTACAACATCCCAAAATATCATCCCCTTTTAACATCAACCAACTATACCATCACTAAAAGGATAACGACTCATCCTCTACCCTAAAACCGTCCATTAAATTTCACTAAGGACACTCTAACCACAACACGAATAACGCATTGAATAAAACTAAACAGCTATGATCATAAAAATAAAAAAATTGAAAAAATTTCCATTAACTGTACTTTTTTGTTAAAAATGTGAATCAAGGATAAACAAGATCAATAAAAATTCAATATTTACATGTCACACTTTCCATTACAATTTTTTACTATATAAAGAATTATAAATAGTGATTAATCATATCAATATCGACAAAAACGGTTTAAATGAATCTCATTTAAATTAAAAAATCATTCATATAATGGAAATATCATTGAAATCACATAAATCACATAAGAACCCTATTTCCCCTATCAATTTGAATTACAAATTATTTATATATATTAGATTAGTCCTAAACATCTATACATCGAAATAAAATTCCTGATAATTAGATATAAACACATAAATAAAATATAATTGAAATCTAAAATCCCCTACCACAACCAAAGATTCGATAATCATTGCACAAGAATAAAATGAAACATTGAGAAACCACCATCAAACTCATAATAATATACCACAAGGATTATAAATGAATATTACTCATCAATACCATCAAATCTCATCCAAAAAATCGAAGAAAAATTTACTCAAAAATGATGATTCATTTTTTTTAAAAATAATTTCAATAGGCGAGTCTTATCTATAGATCTAAGCTAATTAAAAATTATAAACATGAAATTCAATGATTCTAGAAATTTTAATTTTTAGGGAGATAAAATTTTCTAATTTCAATTAGGGTAAATGAACATTATTAGTTGTATATTTACTATTAATCATGAGAAGTAGTTATTTATTATCTTAACATGTAGTCATTCTCCATAATGATTCCTTATGATATTTATTATGCCTCCATTTTTTCTCTAGTACATAGATGACACCCTATTTATCAATTATATACATATTTACATTATCCATTATTGTGTGAAAGAAATTTGAGACATTGTTAACTCTTTGTTAATGGGGTATTGACATTGTGGTAATTATTTGAGTAAAGAATAGATGAAACATCCTGAATTTTCTTCCCCACTATAATATATTGTGTTTTATTATTGTACAAGGTATAAATTATTGACTTCATAGTATCAATATGATTATGGAAAGCCTAATAAAATTCTAAACTAGTTGTAATAAGCCCACCAACATCACTTGATTATTATATAGAAACCACCACAACCAATAAATCATGAGTCAACACTACTGATGGAATAGATAACATCTCTTCCTCTTTAGTACATGGATTTTACTGGCCTATAAAACCATCTGAAGAAGCTTATATAGTTGAATTAATATTATCTAAAAATGAATTATTCTTAAGAACACGATTTATTAGTGAGTAAGAAGAATAATGTATAGAGTGAATTTTCTCTATTTTACATCTCTGTCCATATCATGGGGTTTTCATGACCATAAACCCTCATATTTGTTTCTTGCTACTTTGTCAATGTTATTTCAGATTCTAATTAATTATATTTGAAGCATTACTTTAAAATATTTAATTTAAGTCGTTTAATAGGATTAAATATCTTTTTTTGCTTAATATATGTTGTGAGAATATATTATGAAGAAATAAGATCCATTGAAGGCCATTTAAGAAAGATGACGAGGTTAGGCTTCAAGAATGAACTAATAAGAAACACCTTCAAGCTGGTATAGATCCACATACTAGCCAGTGGTGTGGAATTTTTTTCCAAGAATTAGGATTCAATACCCAACCATTTTAGTTGAACCAATAAGCTACCTTATGAAGGTAGTTTCATTAAACCCAAAAAAGATCAACGTCTAGCTTGTGGCACCAAGTGGCTTGCTGATGGTGTTCAAAAAAATTTCAAAAATGCTTTTTTGGTGGGTCCCACTTTAGATTATTAGTTCCTGAAAATTTTTATTAACTATGAGGGAATGTAGAATTTTACTTAATGATATGGAGGATATAGATAATTGTTCTTGGTTTAAAGGAATATCTAAAATTTTCTCAATGCATATGGGTCTCCAGGAGTTTATTCCCAATATCCCATCCATATATCAAATAACTATTTATCACCTCTCAAATTTAAATAACTCTAATCTCAATCAATATATCTATATAATAAAAAATTTATCACTAATTTTGTAGAGATAAGAGTGTGTAATTTTAATTGATTGTTTCCACCTAAATATTTACCTTTACATCTCCCCTTCCATAATGGTTTTCTTGCTACAATTGATGAAAAGTGTGGGAGACAGGTCATTATTACTAATTACGTAATGAGGTCAGTTTTTTATACATTAATAAAAAAAGAAGGAATATTAATTTTCATTTTCTATATCAAAATCAAGGCACTAGAAATAAAAAACTCTCAACCTGATGGGAGGAAAAATTGGGGCTCACACCGAGCAATTATTGAAATCCTCAATCATGAATTTTTTCCATCTCTTGCTATTTACTCATTGAAACATCTGACCATGATAAACATAATATCATTATTTTAATTCCTTAATTTTCCATTTTTCATACTTTATTAAATAAATTTGATATTAAATTTATAGTCCAAAATCAAATTTATAACTTTATAGATTCAGCGTATCAAAATATTTTTATTTTGAAATTATTATTTTCATTTATTGTTTCCCTAAAATGTGATTTACAACCCTCATTACTATAATAATCCAACTAATAAATTTCATCAAATGGAATCATTTACTTTTTAAAAAACTTATTTTTATATTTTTATCAAAAATGAATATAAAAATATTTGATTTTATTTTAAAAAACATAACTGATTTATGATTTTAGTTTTTTAAAATGTAATATTTAATTATAATCATGATATTTATTTTTTGGAACAAATTAATCTTATTGTAATATTTAAATGTAGTTTTTTCCCAGAATTATTAGATATCGAGTTTGGAAAATGGTTATGTATGGTAATACCCATACAATTAAAATCGAAGACAAACAGAAACCCAAATAAAATTCATATTTATGAAATATGTGTAATATATATAAATTATATCCATTATAGTCTTGACCAAAATGATTTCAATTTTATATCTACATAAGAAAATGACCATGAAAATTTTAAATTGTTATAAATTAATCATGAAGTCACAAAAATATTAAAATATATTATGATCATTTTTTATTGACTAAACATTGAATGTTTTAGTATGCATGAAAAATAATCTATTTCTAATATTTTTACCCTATTTTCAAACATTTTCACAAAATAATTTCTCTTTTAAAATATTTATTTACTTATATGTAAAACAATTCTATGTGACTTGTGAAGATTTTTGGAACTTAAGGTGATTAATATACAAGTAGTGAAATATATCAGGAATATACCACCCTAGGAACAAATTATCTCTCTCATAATAAATTAAATTACCATGAATGATTTATCTAATAATAAAGATAAATAATAAAAGTAAGGGAAATAATCAAAAAAAAATTTCAATTCTATTGATGTTAGAGATTCTTCCAATAATGAATATGAGATTGAAAACGTAACCAAGAGAGTAAAAAAACTAAGAAAAGAAAAATAATGATTTCTAAAAAAAATAAAATTGATGCTCTGGAAGTAACATGATATGAATTCAACCAAAATCAATATATTAGATAGTAATTTACAGTCTACAAAAATAATTTGAAACAAAATAATAATTTTAAGGAAGCCATTAAAGTCATAACCTAGTGTGATGGTGAAAACTCAATTGATTCAACCTTATGAAGTGACTGAAGTCCTAAATAACTCATGGAACATCTCAATGTGGTGATAAGGTTAATTCCTTTATTTCTCAATCTTCTTCTAATTAATTCCCTTATTATATTTCCTTATCTTATTTTTAATATTCTAATTAATTAATATAATCTTTATTATTTTCATAAATAACTCATTTTTTAATATAAAGAACATACAAATAAATATGATTGAGTTCTTAATGGAAAAAAATTAAATTTTAAAATAAAAATATCTCTATTAAAAATTAAAATATGAATTATCATTGAAAATTCATGATCAAACTAGATACAATTTTTTTAAAATAAATAATTAATAATTTTAAAAATACTCATTATTAATTTACCCAAGTTGAAAATTTTTGAATAAAATTTCAGGTTCACAATAACCTATGAAAAATTGTTAAGGTTTTGGTTTTTTATGAATGAAATTATTTAAAAAAATACATACTTTATAAAAGGTATTTTTCAAATTAATTCTAGAACTTATTTTTATAAATATAGCCATTTAATTTATGAATTTAATTGAAAAATGATAGTTACAGATGGGAAAAATAAACTTATATTACAACTCATTTAACTAATATAAAATATACTAATTATAGTATATGGGTTCATAAATCATTACTAGATAATATTAGTGGAGAAACGATTATTCTATCATCTAAAAACGTTTTACTAACCATTATACACCAAATATTATGTTAATAAAATATTTTTTCTTTGATATCTGGAAGCACTATGACACATTGATTTATTGTTATATAATAAGGTGGATTCTTAATATAAATTAGTTATAAAATCTTTTAATGATTGAATAAATACTACGTGGACTATTTATTACAATCTTAATTTGTGGTGCGTCATAGAATTTACCTTTCTTAAGAAGTTTGGGCATAAAAGTTGATATCATGGGAGATAGATTTAGTAGGATTTAATTATTTCTTTTACCTCTTAAATTTTAATTTCAAGAACATTATTATATATTTTATCTCTCATCTATTCCATATTATTATAATAATTGAAGTGGTTGAATTTTTAATTATTTTTTATTTATAATTTATCCTTCATTATTTAACATGAACTTATTTTCAAAATATATATTTTTTCTTTTTCTATTTTCGATTTCTTTCTATTTTTGAAATTTAAATTTCTTTCTAGTTTTAAATTTCTTTATTTTAATCTCTTTTTTAAAATAATTTTTCTTTTTCTTCAGTTTTCTAAATTTATTTTTAAAATATTTTCAAAAAATATAATAACTTTTTGAAATATTTATTATCACACTTATCCCTAACTTTTGATCTTTTCAAATTAGTTTTGAAAATTTATCATTGAATTTAATTATTTTTGAGATGATTGTTTATAAAAAATCAATGTTATATCTTTAATCCACAACATGCAATTTACTTATTTTTATCTTAATAACTGTTCTTGATTTAAATTCCATATTTTTTATCTTGGTTTATTAGTTAATATTAATAATTAAGGGAGACTCAGTATTTCATGCCTCTATTATTTTGAGTTATGACAAATTTCCTAATTTTTTTAAACAGTTCATCATTTCTCCTCACTAATTATTTTTAATAATAATAAAAGGGTACACATTTTTTATTACTGGGTGAATATTTCTTGTATCTCAAATGTGGATATGTTTCTTATTATTTTAGGGAGAAGGAGGATCTTTTGTGTTTAGTGGGGAGAAGGTTTTATTTTTAAAATATCTTTTTTAGGTATATCTATTGAGCATATTTCATCTCATAATATCTAATATATTTATTTACTTTGATTACATATTTCACTATTGATTTGAAATAGATTTATCATTTATATTAAACTTTTGGGATCGTCATAAAGGGTGATGTTGTGGTATCTCTCTATATATCATGGTGTTTTTATGAACACAAACACTCATTTATGTTTCTAATGGTTTTATTTAATTGATTCTTGTTTTAGATTATATATATTTTATTATCAGATTTAAGTGTAAAATTTATATATTTTAATAGGATTTCAAATACTTTATTATGTATTAATAGATATGATAAATCTATAGAATGAAGTTTAATGATATTTTAAAGGAAATAAAAGTAAGTAGAGCGTACTCCACAAGCTCACGAGCTGAAGTAATGAAATATGATATATACAAATCATATCTTCGATTTATTGTAGGTAGTATCATTAGAAACATGATTAATAATATCCCCATAACATCTAATACTATATATTCAAATGCATCACATGAATACTATATTTAGGGAATATCTACTTCTAGAAGATGGGTTCTCATGTAGAGAAAATAGATTTGAAAAAAAATCGACTTGGGGTAGAAAATACGGGTAGCCTATAGGAAGGTGTTCACAAAAAAGGTACACACATATCTTGCGTATTTTTTTGGAAGAAGGTGGAAAACCTAAAAGTTGTGGTAATGTTTTGAATGGGAAACAGCATGGTCCTAATAGGGTTCAGGGCTACATGATTAATTTAGAATAGGGTTCAATGTAATTTATGGGAGGGGGTACGATGATAAGATGACATGACATGTGGCTTGGAGGATGTGGATCATAATGGTGGGATTCTATTAGAGAAATATGTTCAACCAATTTATCTAGAGGGGTATTAGGTAATTGGAGAGAGGTATGCATGGATTGGTTAGAAGGGGAAAACCCTCATGGGATAAATCCTATAATTATCCATAAGAGGTGGTGGAGGGTGGAGGGTTGAGATAATAACTATTACAAATGATAAAATGGAGGATAATAATTATCAATTTCCCTCGATACCTCCTATGATAGGATTTGGAAATAACATATTGAAAATATTTATGATATATTAAATATTTTTCCATGTGTGACAATAATAAACACAACCTTTAAAACAAAAAACCCCTTTAAAAAACATAATTAAAATTTTTTACTATGAATTTATCCTTATCAATATTTTTTGAAACAATAATTTAATACTCTAAAATTTTGATAAATTTTCTTATATAAAAATCACCCAACATTTTTAAGGATTGTTAGATCAATTTGGAGCAAAATAATGGTATGTGAAGTCAAACACAAATAGTTTTTTATGTTCTTATCCCACTATCTACATGTTAAAATAATTTCAATTAGTGAACCCTAAATTATTTAATTTTCCTTTTATATGTTTGGGATTATTTGATATAATTATGATCATCTATGAAATTAAATTATTTTCACTTACCATATTTGGAATTGTCCTATTGGATTGATTTTCTTTCTTTGTTTATAATATAATCCATGTAATGGGGTGACATTGTGATGGATGTATCAAATCTTACTAAAAGATACTCCACAAAAAAGTTAATCCCCTTATTGTGTAATGGGTACTCATCCTCTCTTGACCACTCATACATATTTTAAAATGATTAAAATCTAAATTTAAGATATTTTCCCCTTATTTCCCTATCGAGGTCCTTTCTATTTATGATATTTAGATAATTTTACATAATCCACTATAGTGACCCAAAACTAGAATCTAAAATCTGATGTCCACTATTATTATATTGTCATGATATAAGGAATCAAATCCTAAAGGGACAATGATTTTACAAATCTTGGTAACCTAGATACAAACATGGGTCCAACATTACAAATTAATAAACAAATTACCCCAATTTTGTTCTCTCAGGGATAACTTTATTCCATCTACAATATCTTTGTATATCTTTCTTAGTATACTTCATAGAGTCCTATAGAATGAATTATTATAATTTTGAGCTCAAATTACAAGTAATTTTCTAGTATAGTGGAAAAAATAATGAATCAATAAAAATAATAAATATGGAATGGTTATTATTGAAGACACATTCCATGTAATCAATAAAATGATATGGAAGTGTGTGAAAAATACAGATTGGTAAGAAACTGAAAACACATTTCTCTTAATCAATATAATGAGAAGGAAATTAATCCATTAAATTTTTCTTCATGAAAGTATAATGGATAATAAATATTTAATCAAAATGAAGGAAATACGTAATTATTGGACACTGTGATTCAAGAACAAAAAACCATAATTTTAAATATCTATCCTCAAATAAGTTTAAAACTACATGTAGATTCTTTTTAAAATGTTGAAAACAATTTTTCTCAAGAGTACCTATCGATGCATCAAGAGGATTTATAAAGTTCAGGCCCTACCCATCACTTCACGTACAATGAATTACTCATATTGTGTAATCGATTTAATTTATAAAAAACATTCCTGATCAAATATCCATATTGAATAAAAATATGAATTTATAAATATATACATATATAATCAGATAACTGTCATAGTACATACTATATGTAAAAACAATAAATATTTTATCCCATAAAAATATACATGATAAATGATATGGATAATTGGTGTAAATAAAATGTTTAATGATCGTAGGAAATTGAATATTACAAGGGGACTAACAAATGAGATAAGGAAGTGGATATCAATGAAATCCATGGTAAAATTAATTAAGAAAATATATACGAAAAATAAGTATGGTATCAATAAAACATATCCCATGTGGATTAAAAATAAATGGTTATTTTCTTTCATGAATAAAAATATTATTAAAAAAGTATTTTAAATAACTTTTTAGTAAAAAATACTTTTTATTTTCAAAAAAAAAATAAAATTAATTTTCCTTTAAAATTATTTTTCAAAAGATATTTGTTTAAAATTTATCCTTTTAAGATTTGAAATTAATATTCAAAGGAATAATAGTGGGTAAATCTGTACATGTTATACAAGGTATAAATAACATTTCTTTTAAATTGAAAAAAAGTTTGAAAAATGCCATGTTCAGAAAGAGAAAAAAAAGATTAATTTCGAAAAAAATTATAAGTCGCAAAAGGTCATTTTTTAATACATATTTTTATAAAGGATAAAAAAATTGAAAACATTTTAATAAAACATGTTTTTTATAAGAAAACAGGTTCTCGGACTAAATAGAGAAATGATGTCGGGTTTCCTTAAAAATGTTTTCTAAAACATTTTAGTACCAACAAGTGGAAAATTGTAATTTTACATGAAAATAGACATCAATAACTATAGAAGAATAATATTAATGGATTTATTGAAAAATGATCCAATAGTTTCTTTTGATAGAAATTAAAGTGTAAACAATCTAGAAAAATGTGATTTTGAAGTTAACCCTTGAAAATACCATAGTGTTGATGGGATCATACATAAATAAATATATTACGTGTGTAAAATTGAAATCAACATAAAAAATAAGAAATAAAAAAAATATTTTATAAATTTATTACATAGACAATCTAAGAATTTTAATGAAAATGAGGAGTTAATAAAACAAAATGAAAATAAATTGTGTCATGAAATTATATTACACATAGAAATACTTAATTCAAATACCCTTTGATGAAATAATTCAATATAAAAAAAATATCATGAAAAATGAATGAATCCTGATATTGTATTTTAATGATGAATTATGTACACAATATATATTAATTTATGTGCACAATAAAAAAATATATCTCAACGAATTGAAATTGTGATGAAGTTCATTACAAATTGGTAACATTTAAATTATTATCCCCAAAAAAGAAATTATTTCGAAAGAAAATATAATTACCATGAAGATAAATTTAATACTAATATTCAATAATATAGGGTAATTATAGGAACCCCCACAAAATAATTAACTATTAAAAATTTTATATGCCTCATGGAATGAAATGTGAGACAAGAATACCTTACCTTGTGTTTCCTTTTGGTTGAACATCATTTGATTTCATGTATAGTGGTCTTAAAATTCATAATATATTTTTGGGTAACAATAATCATATTTATATTTTAACATATTATCTTATTATAAAATCTCATTACACCTTTGTTAACAATAATTCATTATTTTTACTATTTTGAGTGTTAATTACCCAGTTCATCAAGTATGTTTTAACTTGATACATGTTATTATTATTAATTAAAAGATTATTTAATCATATAAATAATGTAAAAACATTATTTTAATATCATAAATATCTATTAATATTTTTTTTAAAAGAATCCATAAAATTTGGAGATGTGAAATGAAATGCACCATTCATGGATATGGTAGGACGTATGTACACATGAACACTACATTCATGTCATTACTATTTTTAAAATATTGAAAAAATGATATAAATTTATATTAAAAAATTGTATATTATATATTTTATATATGTTAAATATTTTTACTAAATACTTCTCTTATACACTCAATGTATAGCAGGAATGAATCACAATGCTTTGATTATTTAATAGTACACACTTCAATAAAATGATGTTATTATATTCCACAAAAATGGAAAGCCTGAAGGTATGTTTTGTATCAATATTAAAAAATAATAAAGATATAATAAATATCCTAAATATCATATATATATAATTTTCCAGTAATAATTACCAACCATGATAGAAGGTAATGTAAAAACAAACTACATCGTTTTGTGAGGCAATAGTTCCTTGTACATAAAAACAGTAACTTTTTTAACCACTAAATTTAAGTGTTTGTAATTTTAAATTTAAAAATTAACATAAAAATATTATTATATTTATTATACTGATTTTATTATATAATAATTATATAATAATAATTTAACTGTTGGATAATTGAATAAAATAAAAGTAATAATTGGAACACATTATATCTTAATCACGTAAGTCCATTTGGTTTATACCAAAATACATTCTTGGTTATATTTCTTCTCAAGGGTAGGATTATAGTTTTAGAGGAATTTTTTTTTGGTTGATTATTGTATCATATTTTGGATAAGCTTATGGGCTTGGGGGTTTGAGTAAGAGGTATGGGTGGGGGCCTTTTGTAGTGGAGGAGGAGTGACACTCCTGTAAATTTTTGAAAAGTGAATTACACCCATGATTTACCTATAGAATGCAGATAAAGTAATTGTAAAAATTATATAAAATAGAGTATATGGTCTAACAGATAACAAAAAATGACTTTTCTATAATCATTCTAGACATTTTTTTCCATTATGATTTAGGTTTAGTCTATTTCTAAACTAGTTTTCCTCTTAATCACTCTAATTTATTTTAATCACATTCACTAAATTTTTTGTTAAAAAACATTATTGAAATCATTTAAAATTATAAATTTTTAATTATTAAATTATTAAATCCATTTTTATATATTCCTATCACATTAGTGGAAGAAATTAATTTAAATTAAACCCTACAGATAGGACGACAAAGCTATTTTTTAAAGTAAGATATTCAAATGTTAGATATGTTTTTACATTAAATTAGAAAGTGAAATTGTTTGAAATGAAATAAACTAGAGTAATTTATATAAAATTAAACTAATTAAACTTTAAAACAAATAAAAAATAAAATTTAACCATATAAATAAATTAGATGAAAAATCAATTTTGAATTAAAATTCACTATTTTTCAATATTTTTCAAAAAATAAAACTTCATAGAAAAATAAACAAAATTC
Source organism: Viscum album (assembly GCA_963277665.1). Lineage (NCBI taxonomy): Eukaryota > Viridiplantae > Streptophyta > Magnoliopsida > Santalales > Viscaceae > Viscum > Viscum album. The sequence continues at coordinate 507,767,171 of OY728159.1, forward strand.
ACACTAATATAATTTTTTTGTTAATATTTCAAAAAATAATTTTATTTGACATATAAAATGTATAAAATTTCAAAAAAATTTATTAAAAATAGCTTCTCTATTAAAAGGAGGTAAAACAATCTTCTGAAAAATAGAGGTTTTCATACATAAATTTGGGTTTTATTTTTATATTATTCTTATCAAATAAATAATTTGAATGTAATAAAAAATTAGTTTAATATATTAAATATATATATATATTATTTATATTATTTTTTAATTGTAATTAATTAAATTTATTAAGAAAACATTCCATTGAAATCCTATAAATATTTTATTTATATTCAATCATTTTATATTTTAATTCATAAGTAATTTGTAACTAATAAATTCATATTATATTTTCATAGACCATATATTTTAAAAATTTATTAAATAATATTCATAAACTCTTACTTAATGGTTGTGTTGAATCTTATTATACTAAATAATAATGTTTTATTAATATATGTTTTCCGATAAAACTTAGTTTTGCGTGTAACACAAGACATCGAAGAAACTCGATATTGCCTGCGACAAACTCTAACTCAATATCATGTGTATTTAAATATATATAATGGGTTAATTTAATTTATAATTTATTATATCTTATTAATTATTAATATATTATATTCCCTTTATACTCTAGGTTTTGCATGCCATACACACTATCAAATATAATGTTCTTAATTTAGAATTTAAGGGAGATATATTCTCCCCACATTAAATAAATTACATCTTATTAATATAAACTCTATCATGGTAATATATTGTTTTATATTTACTATGTTGAAATCCCATATAATTTGACGGGTTAATAAGACATCCACTATAAAAGAGAGAATGGGAAGTACAATGGTAGCATAGACTAACATATAAATATGTTTCTCTGTAGGATAACATTAATAGATTGTGAAAACATATACAAGGAAGAAAAGCATAAATATTTATAGGGAATGATTGACCATATCAATCACAGACATCTAAATGATCAATGGAAAGTTGAGTGTCCAGAATTCATAAATAATTGATGTTTTATAAAACCATTGGTTCAACAAAAATTATGTTATTCAGACAACACTTTTTTTATCAGTTTCATTATGTTAAGTAATTATTTAAGTTCCTATAAATATGATGAAATACACCTACTTGGTGTATTTTCATTTTATTAGAAAAATATCATTTTTTCCCATTTCAAATTTCCAATTTTTCCATTACATTATGAAATGGATACCCAAAAATGAACTTTGATGCCAAAAGCACAAGTTACTTATTTTAATGGATCATAATACTGCTAAAACAAGTAATTATATTTGTATCTAACTATTATACAAATCCAATATGGTTAAAACATTAATCTATAAACCTCAAATGTAATACTACCAGTTCATTGTTGATATTCAATCATTAAATTTATTTGGTAAAAACAATGACATATTAAGAATGACATGGTGTCGAATTGTGGTAGGGGAAAACCCATAGCATCCTTCATTTATCGGTTCAAGTCCCACTACCTTTCCAGTAATTATGGATTTTAACCTAGAATATATGTTTTACTTTTATAAAACCATATTAATATAATATATAAAATAAATATGATGGAATCCTTGAAATTTAGTCCCAAAATATCATTTTAACAAAGGATTTAAATACAACACCAATATAGAAAAACATCATGAATTTACATCAAAATAGGTCCTTCCATGGGCTACGTTTTATCCTTAAAAAAACATCCTAAATCCAAAACCCATTGTGTGGGAATCAATTTTCATATTATAAAAACCATATTATCATTTTTAGGATGTATAAATCTTGAAACATTATTTTTAATCTAAGACACCTCATGTTTAACCCATGTCATTCATTATCATTATATATTCAAATTCATCCTAATGTTATATAATGAGAGTATGAATTACCCAGAAAATATCACATAGGAGTGTAAAATAAAAAGCACAATAAGGCCTACAGTCGTGTACTGGGATACGATTGAGTCAAGCATGACACACCTCTTCGGAGTTGTTACCCCTAGGTACATCTGTTCCAAAACCAAATCCACTTATAATATCTAGATTGGGATGTATTACAATTAAGATTAAAATAATATCTTCCTTATAGAAATTATATGATGTTATTCCCTACTTATCCTTGAATTCTACCTTAGGATTAGGTTCTATAATATATGTTTTCCAAAATATAGTTCCCATAGTTTCTACTAAACTTTATCTGATTCTAACTATAGAAAACCGACCCCAAAATCCTTGATTCAGGGGCTACTACAACTATAATAGCATGATTACAAGGAATCAAATATTGAAGTATTAAAGGGTATATTTGTTTTTCTAAACCAGATACATAGGTGAGCTTTGTATTATAAATTAATACACTAATTACAACATATTATTTTCCTTTCAAGGATAACTTTATTCCATCTACGATATCCTTACATATTATTCATTATATACTTTATGGAATCCATGGTACTAAAACCCAATTAGGATGAACTCAAATGCTCATTAAGGGTCATGTATATTGGAATAAATAATTAATTAGTGGTAATAGTCAATATATAAAGGTAATGATCGAAGACACCTTGCATGTAAGAAATAAACTAAGAATGAATTTATTGAAAAATATGGCAGAGGTAAATCATTAAAAGCATATTCCATTTAAAAACGGATAAGGAGTAATCAATATTCCCTGGTAAGAAACAAAAAAAATCCATTTAATCCATAAAGTGATGAGGAAATACATTCACATACTTTTTCATATTGAAACATTGATAGCTAAAATGTACTAAATCAAAATGAAGGGAATAATTTATTCTTAGACACCAAGTATCAAGCACAAGAATACCACAAAAATCAATATCTATCAACCAAATAGTTTTAATATATAGGCATAAACTTATTTAATTTTAACATAAAAATTTTATCATTAGAACTTATTGATTCATCGAGGTGCTATATAACATTTGGCCCCACCCATAACTTCATGTCCAAATATTTTCTCAAATTTATTAGTCAAATAAATTAAAAAACAATATGCCTTATCAAATGTTCATATTTAATAAATAAAATATATTTATCAATATCTCCATTGATAATCCAAAAAATTGAAAAATAAAAACCATATTTAAAAATGATATACGGTTTAGGCAATAAACATATCCATGATAAATTATATGGATAATTAGTAGATATTAATTGTTTAATGATCCTATGAAATTGAATATTTCAAGGTGACTAAAAATGAGTCAATGAAGAGAATATTAATACTATCCTTGGAAAAATCAATCATAAACCATTCATATAAAGTATTATGATATTATCAACACATGATATCCCATGTTGAGTAAAAATAAAGGGATGCTAAATCCTTGAATAGAAATATTATAAAAATATATTTTAAAAATATATTTGAGAAAAATAAACTTTTTATTTTGAAAAAACATTTAAAAATAATATTAATTGAACTAAAATTTAATTATTTTTAAAAATTAATTTATCTTTTTAAACATGTAATGGAAGATTTTATTTAGTTAAGGATGTTAAATTCAAAAATGTCATACAAGGTATAATGAACATTCATTTTCCATGGTAAAAAGGTTAGAAAAATCCCTTATTTTTAAAAAGATAAGAAGATTAATTTAAAAAAAATTAAATGGAAAAAGGGTAAATAAATCTGTAAATAAACATTTTATAAAGGTTAAAATCATTTTTGAAATAAGATTAATAAAAAAATATGTTTTTATAATAAAACATGTTGTCCGACTAAAGAGTGAAATAAAGTTTACTTTCTTAAAAAAACATTTAAAAAACATTTTTATTACCAAAGAATGGAAAATGGTACAATTAAATGTAAAGGTCATAAATAGAAATAGAAGGAAAAAATAAAGCAATTACTAAATGATGATCCAATAATTTCCTCTAATGAAAATTCAAGTGTAAATAATCCTGAACAAAATAAGATTGTGAAGTAAACCCTTGAAAAGACCACAATGTAGATGTGAGAATAAAAAAAATAAATATATTTTGTGTGTGAAATGTAAATCCAGATAAAACAAGTGGAAATATAAAAATAAATTGTAAAAATTTATTTAAAACATTATTTTATAATAAAAATGAGAACAAGAATGTAGTATAACCCAATGAAAAGCATTTTTTAATGATTTTTTTGCCACTTGGTAATACTTCTTTCAATCACATATTTATGAAATAATTCATTTTGAATATAAAAGTATAATTATTAATTAATTAATCATCATATTATAAGTCAAAGATTAATATATACACAATATTTACAAAGGTAGGTAAATAATAATAAAATATTTTTTCAAAGAATGGAAATTGAGATGAAGTCCCTTACTACATGGTATGTTTTGAATTATAATTCACACAAAATAAATTATTTCAATTTAAATTATAAATAGAATTAATATTTATTTATTCATGATATAATAAAACATATGGTGAGTATATACACCAAAAAAATAAGTGGAAAAAATGGTGTAAGCCTCATAAAAAGAATGGTGAGACAAAAATCCCTTACTTTATGTTTCATTTCAGGTGAAAATCCATTAAAATCATTTCTAATGGTTTTAAACATGTTAAAAACTTATAAAAAACCATACTCATACTTATACTTCCTTATATTATCTTCATATAATATCTCATAACTCATTTGTTAACAATATTTCATTATTTTAACTATTTCGTGTGTTAATTGCCTAGTTTATCTAGTATGTTTTAACATGTTACTTGTTGTGTTTATTAATAAAATTATCATTTAATCATCTCAATAATTTTAAACATGATATATTCTCAGTGTATATATGTATTTATAATAATTCATAAAATTTGGAGATAGGAAATGAAATGCGTCGTTCATGGACAGAGTAGGCCGTACGTACGAATGAACACCACACTCATTTATTTGTTGTATTTACAAGAATGAAAATAAATTTTATATATGTATAATATAATTAATTTATAATATATAATCCATATATAATATATATAGGTTTATTGAAAACATCTATTATACATTCCATTTATAGCGTGAACAAATCACATCATTTTGAGGAGGCGGTAGTCCACATTTCCACAAATGATGTTATTATATTCCAAAAAATGGAATGCATGATCGTATTTTTTATATAATTATTAAATAAGAATAATAACATAGTAAATATTATATATATTTTATATAAATACTTTATCCACCATAATTTTTAATCATTATATGTGGTTAAGGAAAATCGAATGATATGTTTTTGTGAGGTTGTAGTTCTTCATACACAACAATTGTAAGCTTGATATGCATTAGTTGGAAGTGTGTATATGTTCAGTTAGAATTATTAAAAAAATTAAATCTCAATATATTTATGATATTTATGTTATTATATACGAATTATATAAAAATTATTGATGGGGTGGAGAATTAAATGTAAGAAAAGTGATCGTTGGAAAATGTCACATGTTAATCAGGTAACCCATTTTGGTTTAGACCAAGCTACATACATGAAGGGATTTATTAAAAAGTTTAGGGATGTTGGGAGATTATTTAAGAATATTTTGGGTGAGAAAAAGGGCTTGATATGTGTGACTATGTTGGATGGGTGATATCCTTTTAATAGAGGAGGAGGTGTGGCATTCTTGTAAATTTTCTGAATGGGAATTCCACCCATGTTTTTTCTATGAATCGTGGCTCCAATAAAGGAAAAGATTATATAATAGGGAAGATAGGGTAAAAATATTAACATAAAATTTATTTTCGATAAGTTTACAGGCCATTTTCCATTAAGTTTAATTTTCCCCCTATTAAGCTATTTTTTCTCTTAATCACTATAATTAATTTTAGTTTATTTCAATAATACTTTTTGTCAAAAAAATTATTTTATATGGTTATAAATTATAAATTATTATGATTAAAAATATTTAGTCCATTTATTTAAATTATAATAACATAAGTCATATAAATTAATTTAAATTTAATCTCGTAGATGAGATGACAAAGCGGGGTTTTAAAGTAAGATATTTAAAAGATTTCTTTGTTTTTATAATTAATTTCATAGTAAAATTGATTAAAATGAACTAAATTGGATTAATATATGTTAAAATTATTTAATAATACATTAAAAGGTCAAAATAAATAATTTATCCCTATAAATAAATTATATGAAAAATAATTTTTGATTTAAAACTCATTCTCTTTCTCTATTCATCCAAAAAAACTTCACATAAAAATAAAAAATTTAGCATAAACTATTTATTACGTTTTTATTAAAAAAATTAAGTTTAGTCTGACATATAAAATATATAAATGTTCTAAAATTTGTATTTAATATATGTTATTTATTAAAATGCAGTAAAACTATCTTTAGAAAAATAAATATTTTTATTTGTATAATTGGGTTTATTTAAATTTTATGCCTATAAAATATATTGGATGAATGCTAAAAATATTTAATTGAATTTATAACATATATATTAAATTAATATGATTCTTTTATTGTAATTAATTTAATGATTTTAGATAATATTACTTTGGGATTCTAAAAAAATTCCATTATATATAATCAGTTTATATTTTCATTTATAGTTATTCGGTAAGAAATAAATTTATATTATATTTTTATAGACCATATATATTCATAATTTATATAATAAAATTTATAACCACTAATTTAATGGGTATGTTATATCTTATTATACTAAAAAAATCTTTTTATTAATATATCGTTGTTACGTAAAACTCGGTCTTGGGTGTAACATAAGACATTAAAGAAACACATTGTTACATGCAATACATAATAAATCAGTATAACATTAATTAAAAAGATATTTCATGGTTAAATTTTATTTAAAATTGTAAATATGATATAATTTCTTGGGATATTATATTCCTTTACAGGCTTAGTGTTTTTTTCTATACACGCTATCGAATACAATGTTATTACTTTATAATTTTGAGGTGTTACCTGCACCTCTTATTTTTTCACAAATAGTAGAGGAATATATTTTGATATTATATTTTTCCTTTTTATTTTTTTAATTACATATTAATTATAATAAATCATTAAATTTAATTTTCACCATACTTTACATTTTAAATTTCTTTATTTCATCCATATGAAGATCATTTCTTAATTGATTTTAGAGTGACTTCTGTCTCATTGTTTTTAACATCACCATTATTTAGTTACAAAAAAATAAAGAGGTTTCCCTTCTTTCTACATAGTTTGTTGCATCTTTTTAATACCTCATAATCTTTTTTATTTACACTAAATTGCATAATGTAAAAATAAATATTCATGTATTATAAAAAAATTAATATTTTTTCAAAGTGAGATATTTTTAATATATATAAACAACTTCTTAGATAAAAGAATTCAGAAAATTATTAGTTATTATTCTTGTAAGAATTATACCTTAAACACACTAACTTTCTTATTTTAGTGAGAAACTCCATGAAAAATTCACATCATAAACAATATAGAGTTAGAAACCCATTGAAAAAATATATTATCATTATTATTTGATAGTTTGGTTTTCAATTTAATAACCCAAAACTAAAAATTTCAAGAACTCATATACATAAAATAGAAGAAATTAAAACCCTGTTAAATTTCATGACATGGTTTAAATGTTGAAGAAAAATATACATTGATTATCTTTAGGAAATACTAAAATTAAATTCTATAAAGTCCATGATTTGAAAAAAAACTGAATACTAATCTTTTGTTACTTTTAGATTTTCCAAGCATTGAAGTGGAGGGCTATTTTTCTTGAGTACCTCTTCATAGGGTTCTTTAGTTTTTTTCATCTAAGAAGGTTTATGGTAGCCTTTGGTTGTATATAAATTACAAGAATATAATTAGGTTATATTAAAGAGTTTTTATCCATTCGGGATGCTATATGATTTTTTAAATAGTTGAGTGGAGCCCAAAGGCACTCCATGGTTTACCCAGAATATAGTAACCAATAGTTTTGGATCAGGGAAGATGATATATCAGAGATAGTGTTTTGGGGTAGTTAATGGTTATATGAGTATCTTGTTATCCAATTAGGTTTGGAAATTCACTTATGGGGTTCATAAGTCTCCTGAACTAGATTTTACATCCTTATTTATACTCTTCTATCGTGATGTACCAAGATGATATATTAGTATACAAATAGACTGGGGGGATACATTCTGAGGACTAGGATATTTTATTGAGTATTGCACGATAAATTGAATTTATTCAATATACTTGAAGATTCACCGTTTCAGTTATGAGGTGTATTTCATTAGGCACTTTATTAAATCGTTATATATATCAATAGATCTAGGGAAATTGGAGTAGTGATGTCTTAGGGCAGACCCAAAAATGTGTTACGGATGGAGATATTTCTTAGGTTGACCAGGTATTATAGATGTTTTATTTTTGACTTACCCCAAATTGAATCACCCAAGAGATTTATTGGTATAAAATTCTGTCCCCTAGACCAAAAGTATATGTAATTTTTATTTCCATATCATGTATATAGAGGGATATACAAGTTTTACACTTACCATTTTAGTAGAGAAATATAAGCGTCCACTATTAGATGCTAATTTTTATATATTAATTTTCATATCCAAATGTTGTAGAAGATCATAGTCTATAATGAGTGACTGATGATACTAAGACATTAATACTAAATATTTGTCTTATGGTCCAGAGATATTATACTGACTTGAAACAGTTTCTTTATGACAATCATGTGATGAGACTCATATGAATTGATACTTCATCTCATGAAGTTCGTACATGGTGATATTTGGTAAGAGAAGTTATGTGGACATACTTGCCAATAGGAACATCACATTTTTTGGTTGTCACTGGATGTACATATCTATAGACATGTGTATTGGTCTCCAAACATGAGATCATTATCGATATGTTTCATTTGATCACGTACATTGATGCCAGAAAAAAACCATGATATTGAAATCATGTCGAGGTCACTTGGGTTAGGTGTGTCATTTGTGGTATGACATTGGTTGAATGATCAAGATATATTTTTTTCATTCTGATTTAAGGAAGTAATATCGCCAGGTAGGTTAATCACGATAGTAGTTCCTTTATAATTCCATGGTCATGGTAGTCGAAGAAAATTGAATCTAGTTAGATCATCAAATAATAATGATAGAAAGGATGATGAAACAAGTGTGCATTCATTATTATGAGATATCTAATGACAAAGATATTATATTACATAATGCATGTTCATAGGTTGGTTGTCATTACTATGATAATTCCTTGTTCTTTAGGGGCCTTGATGGGTTTCTGGACTCTGTTTATAGTCTATGAACACTATTCAATACTCTCAAGATAAGGGAATAGATTATCAATCAACAGAGACCTTTCAAGAATATAACATATTTTGATGAATAGGATTGTTTCACATAGTGGGCCCCACTATCAAGTGTAAGATTTTTCCATGTTTTATTGATCACTATAAAAAATAAATAAATTCATTATCTTTCATGTAAATAATAATTGGGTTGAATTTATATATTAAAAATATTTACAAGTGATTAATTAAATAAAAGGAATAATATTATTTGAATGAATATTATTTTAATATTCAAGGATCATTAAATATTAGTATGAATTATTAGTCAAGTTAAAGACTAATTTTCATCACATAATATATTTAATACATATTACATTGATGTGATAAAATATGCATAATATTAATGACAGAGGTAGTTTTTCATGATTATTTATTTATTTATAATTTATTGTATGTTTAATATCTGAGGGTCGAAGAACCCTTTATGGGTTTTTGAGAATCCACTATATATAGCAGGAGGGAAGCTCATTCCATCTACTATTCATTGTTTAAGAATTGATAGATTATATCTCCTCCAAATTCCTAGAGATAGAAACACTCCAACCATAACACCCCATGAATTTACAAATAGATTTAATAAAGAATTCATGAAATAATGAATCTCTACAAAACTACACTTGTTATAACCTATCCCATTAAACATAACTTTTCCACCTCTATGATTTTAATTTCGAAAAATTGACATACATAGTTGTGTACAATAAGATATTTAGAGTCTGTTAAGACAAACATAATTTTGGGTGAATTGTAACATACCTTTAGGAATAGTAACATATTTTTATGAATAGTAATAAATAGTAAGTTGGCCAAAAAATATAAACATCACCCCTGAATGTATAAAAACAGTTTAGAAATATTAAAATCGAAAAAATGATCATAGTATAAATATTGGTATTTTTTTTGTCAAAAACATTTTAATTACAATTTTATGATTTACTTAATAATATAAAATAGAAATTTATTTTCACAAAATGTAATCATAAATTTTTACTTTATTTTCTTATGGTTATAAGATAATTTTATGGGACCTTGATTAATTTCTCAATGTGTTATAAGACAAGTTATAGTTTTAAAGTTGTTTTTTTAGAATAAATTATTATTTTATTTAAAACATAAATTAAGATTATTTAAAAAATTAATTTCAAAAATTGGATTTTTTTTTTCAATTTCACACATTAAAAAATGGTGAGGTTGAAGGTTTGGGATTTTTATAAAATACCCAAATTTTTTTATGAATAGTGAAATACATTCAAATACTATATATAAAAATTATAAGTTAAATACACTATTTATGAAAATCACAAGTGATTTAATCCTACTTGGTTTGAACTCACATGCATTTATTACCATTATTGGTCATGTAATAATCACTATTATTTGTAATGAGGGAAATTAATAAACTAATGATTAAAAAATTATGGAAACCCTCCTCTCCTCCACTATAAACCCCCCTCACTCCCTTTTATCTTCACTAATCTAATCCTTCAATCTCCTCAATGTTTATCCCAAATACCCTTCCTTAGTAAATCCCCATATCCATAAAGATATTTTTCTTTCCAAAAGAAAAAAAATCATTTCCCTTGTGTAGGTTCTCAAGGAGGTTATTTTAAGAGGTAAATCACATTTCTTTTTCATTTAGTTTCAATTTCATTTATCTTCTTTTATTATCATCTACTCACCTCCTCCATTGAAGTGACCATGATAGATCGAGTATAATCTATAAACTGTAATTATATTATGTTAATGGAATAACAATCATCAATTTCCTTAATCTCCCTCTCTCTCTCTTTTATTTTATAAATGAATTAACATCCATGAGGTTACAATTTATGACCTTCATGGACGACAATGTTTCATACATCAATTTATACTTCATTACTAGTTTTGAATCGATTTTGATAGTTGAAAAACACTATAATATATTTATCATAACCTAATTAATAACCGGGAAATAGTATACATACATATTATTAAATCATATGACCAAACTAGTTCATAAAAATCTAAATACAGGTAACTAATCTCAATGAATGTCATAAACATTTTATTTAATGATTCATCCTCTCTCCATGTAAAAAAATTATAAAAATTACCATTAAATATTATGGATGTTCATAAATAAAATTCAATTTAAATTTTGGATATTTATATTCGTTCCACAAGAACTCCATTACTTATGAGCAAGTGAACTGATTATGAAAATAAATAAAACGAACACTCAGGAACGACAAAATTCAATATAATAACTTATTAATAAGGGAATAAATGAACATAATAGAATAATGATAAACTAAATACATGTCTAATATGTTTTGAAATAAGTTATTAATAATTCTAGTTTTATATTTTTGGATCTTAAGTTCAAGGGAGGAACACATTCAGACTTAAAGTAAGGGTTTTTCCACCCAAAATTCCATTTTCATTTGGGATACTTTTATTGTATAATTACCTGAATGAAATTTTTAGGTATTATTATGTACTACTCATAAATTATTTTTGAGTGTTCTAAATTGGTTTACTAAATAGAATGATTCTTTACTTCATGGGGAGTTACATGTTTTAAAAGGAACATTCAAAAATATTTTAGAAATACATGCCCGATTCAAGGGAATTTCACAAATTCTTACGTAATTTCAAGGGAACACTATAGTATTTTTTAGCAACCATTATATTTCAAAAATAAATCATTTTATCATGAAAATACTAACTTAATTCAGTTCTGGTTTTATACAAATAATTTTCCAAAATAACTCTTCTTTTCAAAATAAAAGAGTATTTTTCTCAAAAATTACTTAATGGTTTCATAAGAGTATTTTCATCTTTTTCAACACTCTTGTTGATTCTTATGTATTATTGGGATTAAGAATTTATGATTTAATATACCATATTAAATTGGATAGTTTTTGACTTATTATATTGTGTATGTGAAGTCTGGAAACCATTCACCATATTACTTTGAATGGTTAGTGTTTATGTGTAATGATTTGGGAAAGTTAGATACATTTCATATGTTAGTTTCAATATGAATGTATATGTTGATTATGTTTATCCCAACTCAAATGAAGAATGAATTTGACATATTATGTGATGGTTGGGCCCCTCTATATCCCCACGATGCATCACCGGGTCTCTTGAAAAAAATAGACGTAGAATTGTCTGAGCCCATTCCCAATTCGATATATGGTTTTGGTCAAGGCCTTATTCATTTTTTGATGTCTTGGAAAAGTCTTGAAAAAATGTTTCAAAATGCCTAGAAAATGAACTTCACTCATTATTAATCTTGTAATTGAAAGTTCATGTGGTGATTCGAATAGTAGAATACCAATGAATATGTTTAATTATGGCATTATTTTCTCATCTCATATTCCTACCGTATTGTGTTTCAGTTTATTATTTGGGAAGGCATATGTTCTAATTACTCACCTTGCCTAATGATTATGTTTATTGTATTTTTTTCTATATTTCATACTCTTACTGAGCATTTGAGCTCACCTTTTTTTGTGTTTCATTTTATCTGGATATGAAGAAGTATGTTTTGAGTGACCCAAGTTGCCCGGAGTTGGTGCCATATTTTATTACATTGGTATATATACAAGGCTTATGTATCCTAAAGGAACAAGTAGTTTAGTCGAATTTTGAAAAAATAATACATATATAAGTTCCACATTACATCATGAAAGGAAATACAACACTAATTTATTCCATTAGAAACATCTATTCCTCCTAGATTATGTGTGCAAGTCACTCATAACTAAATTCTTCATATCCTGGGAAAATGAAACATAAGAAAAGGGTGACCTAAAATTCTTAGTAAGAGTAATAAATACATCAGAAGATAGCATAAACATGAACATTATGCACGGTGAGTATTTGAAACACATGCCTTCAAAAATAATAATCTTGAACACATTATGGCAAGAATATGAGCTGAGTTAATAATTCCATAATAAAACATAATCACGGATATTCTACTAGTCGAATCCCCACTTGAATTTTTAATTACAAGATTCATAATGAGGGAAGTGCATATTTTAGAAATTATGAAACATATTGTCAATTCCTAATCCAATACATCTAAAAATTAGTAAGGCCTTGACCAAAACCATATATCGAATTGGGAAGGCCATTTCCAATTTCATGTCTATTTGTCTCATGAGATATACCGATGCATCGAGGGGATATAGAGGTCCCCGCCCATCACATAATAATTCCAATTAAATCCTCATATGAGTGGTGATAAACATAAAAAATCATATTCATTCATATTTAAAGTCACATATGAAATGTAAATAACTTCCCCAAAACAATAATCTTTATTACTAACCATTCAATGTAAAATTGTGAATGGTTTTAGGATTGAAAATCCACAATAAAACTAGTTATAAACCATCCTATTAAATATGGTATATGATATCATAAATTATTAAACCCAATAATACATTAGTATCAACAAGATTGTTAAAAAAGATGAAAATTCCTTATAAAATCATTGAGTAATTCTTGAGATAAATACACTTTTATTTTTAAAAGAAGAGTTCTTTTGGACAAGTCTTTTCATAAAACTAGAAGTGAAGTAAGATAGTACATTCATAATAAAATTAGTGATTTTAAAAAGATTATGACTGTTGAGAACAAATTATAAAGTGCCCTTGAAAATAGGTAAATTTTTTAAAAATTCCCTTTAATCGGGCTTGTATTTTGGAAACAATTTTGAATGTTCCATTTAAAACATGTAACTAACCATAAAATAAGGATTCTGGTTGGTGAACTTATATAAAACACACAAAAAACATTTATGAGGATTTAATAAAAATACATAAGAATTTCATTGAGGTAATTAGATAATGAAGCTAACCCGAATGAAAATGAAGGTTTGGGGGGGGGGGATCCCTTACCTTAAGTCTGAATGTGTTCCACCCATGAACTTAAGGTCATGGAATATGAAATTAGACTTATTAATAAATTATTTCAGAACCTATTAGACATGTATTTAGTTTATCATAATTATTTTTAGTTCATTTATTCCCTTATCGATAATTTATTATATTGAATTTTGTTGTTTCTGAGAGTTCGTTTTCTTTATTTTCTTAATTGGTTCACTTGTTCCTAAGTAATTAAGTTCATGTGGAATGAATGTAAATCTCCCGAATTGAAATTACATATTTTTTAAGAACATCTAGAAGTGTTAATTATCATTTCTATATTTTGGTTATATTTCCAGTATATAGATGATAGTGGATCTATCATGTTCATTAGGATAAAGGATTTTATGCGAGGATAATAATAGAATACAAATTAAAATGAAAATAAATGAAAAAGAAAGGTGCTTTACCTCTTAAAATAACCTCCATGAGAATCACCTTAAGGAAAGATATTTTGGACTTTTGAAAAGACCAAGAGATTATTGGACGTGGGGAGTCACAAAGGAAGGGAATTTGGGATGAACATTGAGGATATTAGAGGATTAGAGTAGTGAAGAGAAGAGGGAGTGAGGGGGGGGGGGGGTGGGGGGGGTTATTGTGGAGGAGAGGAGGGTTTCATAAATTTTTAATCATTAGTTTATTAATTTCCCTCAAGACCAGAAATAGTGATTATTCCATGGCCAAGAATAGTACTAAATGCATGTGTATTTGAACAAAGTGGGATTTCATCCATTATGATTTCATAAATAGTGTATTTAACTGATAATTTGTATATACTGTATTTTACCGTATTTCACTATTCATCAAAATTTCAAGTATTTTAGAAAAATCTCAAAAATTCACCCTAACCATTTATAGTAATTTAGAATTAAAAAATGCAATCCATTTTTTGATATTAGTTTTCTATATATTTTTAATTTGTTTTTTAAATAAAATCATAATTTATTCAAAAAAACAACATTAAAACTATAACTCATTTTATAACACATTGATAAATTAATCAAAGTCCTGTAAAATATTCTTACAACCATAAGACATAAAAGTAACAGTTTATGATTACATTTTATGAAAATAAATTTCCATTTTAATTTACTAAATTAATCATAATATTTTAATTAAAATATTTATTACAATAAAATACCCATACTTATACTATGATCAATTTTTCACATTTAAGATAGCTAAATTTTTTTTATACATCCACGGGTGAAGTTTCTATTTTTTGGATGATTTAATATTCATTACTATTCATAATGGTATGTTACTATTTATATGTGTATGTTACTATACACCAAAAATTATTTTTTTCTTATCAGACTCTCAATTATCTTTCTAAATACAACCGTGTATGTCAGTTTTTTGAAATTAAAATCACATAGGGGAAAAATTTATATTTATATATCTAGGTTAAAACAAAGTGGTGTTTTGTAGAGACTCAGTGTTTCGTGGATTCTATATTAAATCTATTTATAAATTCTAAGGGTGTAAAATTCTCCCCTTCTTAAAAAAAATTCATCCTCAAAATTTGAAAATGAACTTCGAAAGTGAATCGTTAATGGTTGAAAATTACATTATGGGAAACCCACATCAAGAATATGGTTAAAATATAATATTAATAAGAGGAAAGGGAAATGCATCAATTAGTAAAAAACAACATATTCTAAATGTACAACATGGTCATGGAAGAATATTCAAAACATCTTGTAGTGACATTAAACTCTAAAACCGCATACAGTGATCAACATAAACAATTTTGTAAATGATTTAAATTCCAATATATAATGATTCAATATATTATAATGAATGTATCTAAATTTCAATGATAAAATTATCATTAACCCATAATCAATAAGAAGTAGCTCTAAAATTCACATTCCAAATATGTGAATAACATCATCATGTATCCTCTTAGAATATACTAATAACATGGATTACCGTAAAAACCATATTAGAAACATGAATTACTCTTTATTCATTAAGTAAGATACATGTTATTGGATATATTCTTTAAATAAATAAGTGATATAAACTCCATCAATGATAGCATATAACACTTCTTGACAACTCAATAATCAGTTCCAAGGTAGTCAGTATTTATCCTAATCAATTATTTCTTCACCATTATATCAATATCAGATATATATATATATATATATATATATATATATATTAAGGGTTGTATTTCCCTCAATCAAATATATTTTTTTCTAAAAATTTTAACTTTCTTCTGAATCAATTTTCTATTTTACCATTCATATTTCGACCCAAATACCTTAATGAAATGTACTATAGTACAATCCTTATATATCTCATAATTCATTCAACGAGTACATTACAAACAAAATATTCAAATGGCATGATTCTTGAAAAGTCATATTAATCATTCTACTACATATGTGGTAGCATCATAACTTGATCAATATCCAAAATCATCCTTTAGGTTATATTCCATTGATGCATGGAACATTGATTCACATAGTGTCTCATATCCTTGCAGTTGGATAATTTAATATAGGAGAATTATTTCCTTATCATTCAATTATGAGCATGGTGGCCTTTTTCTCCACACATGAAGAAAACTCTTTTTCCGATCAAGCATATTCCATGGTTTTTCCTTCCAAAATTATCGCATGTGTTAAAATACATCTTTCCCTTCTTACATTTAACCAGGTTTTTCCCTACCAACCTCTTATTCTTTTACTTCCATTCAAATCCATTGGAATCAGAGAAGTAATTTAATACCTTGTCAACATATGATACATTTTCTCATATAATGAGGATACATGGGAGACAATATTACTTGGTAATGATGGCTTGAGACCATTAGGGATATGATCCTTCTCACTCTTCAGATCACATGCATTAGTGAAGTTCCCATTCTTTCTACTAGGAACTATTTATAATCAATTTCATATTATATATTATCTAGTAACATTATGAATTCTCTAAGACTATAAACATGGAATAACTATTAGCATAAATTTATGCATCTTAAATACTGGAACCATATACTTCAGTTACTTTGGGGGAATAAATCTTTCATAATGGTGAGTAATAAAATGTAAATTATCCTGAGCATTACCCCTGGGAGTGTCAAAATAGTTTTGTAGTAAGGCCCATTGTCGTGTACCAGGATACCCCGGTTCAAGACTGAGACTCCTTGTTAGTGTTTTCACATATAGGTACATCTGTTCCAGAACCACGTCCACTTGTAGTATGTATGCAGGGATGTGTTTTCCAGGAAGATCCGCATAATCTATTTCTTACCAAGATTATATGATGTTATTGTATATTTATCTTCATATACTATCCTAGGGGTTTGATCTCGAATCTATATTTTCTATATCATGTTTCCATGTTTTCTACTAAACTTTCTCTGATACCAACTGTAAGGACACGACCTCGGTTTCCCGGAGCCAGTGCCTTATTTTATTACATTGGCATACAAACAAGTAATTTTCACCCCAAAGGATGGAGTAGTTTAGTACCTTTTTGAAATAATATACTCACATATGTTCAATATTACATCATGAAAAGAAATACAACATTAATTTAATCAATTAGAAACATCCAAGAATCCTAGATTATGCCTATAAATCACTTATAACTTACTTCTTCAAATCTAGAGAAAATGTAACACAATAAAGGGGTGAGCTCAAATGATAAATTTGAGTAAGAAATACAACCAAAGATATCAGAAACATAAACATTAGGCATTTTGAGTAATTGAAACACATGCCTTCACAAATAATAAACTTAAACACATTGTGGATGTAATATAAGATAAGTAAATAATACCGTAATAAAACATAATCTAGGGTATTCTACTAGTCAAATCACCACATGAAATTTCAATTAATAGCATTTAATAAGGGAAATTAATATTCTGGACATTCTGAAACATTTTTTCAAGGCCTCTTCCAAGACATATAAAAATGATTAAGGCCTCGTCCAAAACCATATATCGAATTGGGAAAGGCCTCAGCCAATTCCACGTCTATTTGTCTCATGATACCTATCAATTCATCGAGGGGATATACCGGGACCCACCCATCACATAATATGTCCAATTAATTCTTCATATGAGTGGGAATAATCATAATCAACAAATAAATTCACATTGAAACTAACATATGAAATGTATCTAACTTTCACCAATCATTAAACATAAACCCAAACCATTCGAAGTAATATGGTGAATGGTTTCAAGACATCACATCCAAAATAAAACTATTCATAAACCATACAATTAAATATGGTAGATGATATCATAAATTATTAATCCCAATAATACATAAGAATCATCAAGAGTGTTGAAATATACAAAAATACTCTTATAAAACCATTATGTAATTATTGGAAAAAATACACTTTTATTTTGAAAAGAATAGTTATTTTGTAAAATACTTTGTATAAAACCAGAACTGAAGTAAGTTATTAAATTCATAATAAAATTGTTGATTTTAAAAATATAATGGTTTCTAAAAAAATATTATAGAGTTCCCTTGAAATCACATAATAATTTTAGAAATTCCCTTGAATTGGTCTTGTATTTCAGAAAGAATTTTGAAAGTTCCTTTTAGAACATGTAACTCCCCATAAAATAAGAAAGGATTCAGGTTGGTAAACATATGTATAATAGTGAAAAAAATTATTAAGAGTAAATAATAATACATAATATGTTCATTGAGGTAATTAGGCAATAATGGTAAATCAAATGAATATGGATGTTCGGGTGGAAAACCCTTACCTTATGACCGAATGTGTTCTGCCCTTGAACTTATGTTCATGTAATATAAAATTAAACTTATTAATAACTTATTTAAATACTTATTAGACATGTATTTAGTTTATCGTAATTATTTTTAGTTTATTTATACCCTTACTGACAAGTTTTTATATTGAATTTCATCATTCTAGAGTGTTCGTTTTCTTTATTTTCCTAATCAGTTCACTTTTTCTTAAGTAATGGAGTTCATGTGGAATTAATGTAAATCTCTAGATTTGAAATTAAATTTTATTTATAAACATCCAGATGTGTTAATTATCATTTCTATCATTTGTTTAGATGGAAATAGGATGAACCATTTGATGAAATATTTATGACATTCACTTTGATAATTTTTGCGGTATTTTGATTATTAGGAAATAGTTTGGTCATACGATTTAATTATATTTATGTATACTAGTTCTGGAATATTAATTAGGTTATAATATATATATTATAGTCTGGTTAAACCATAAAAAAGGTTTCATGAACTGTAATTAAGGGGAAATTTAAGAACGAAACTTCATCGTCCAAGAAGGTTATAAATTGGAACCTCATGGACGTTGATTTCGTTTTCAAAATAAAAGAGAGTGAGAGTAATGATATTAATTATGGTTTTTACAATAAAAATATATAATTTCAGTATATAAATGATAATGGATATATCATTGTAATTTGGACAAAGGAGGTTAGGTGAGGATAACAAAACAAGATAAATTGAAATGAAACTAAATGAAAAAGAATGGTGTTTTACCTCTTGAAATAACCTCCTTGAGAACCTCCTTAAGGGAAGGGATTTGGGTCTTTTGGCCAGACCAAGATCATCTAGAACGTGGGTAGTGACTGAGGAAGGGCATTTTTTACGAAATTTGAAGAGTTTCAGGGCTTATACTTGTGAAGAGAAGAGGGAGTGAGGGGTGTTTTTATAGTGGATGAGAGGAGGGTTTCCATAATTGTTAAATCATTAGTTTATTAATTTCCCTCAAGACCAGAAATAGTCATGATTCCATAACCAAGAATAGTAATAAATGAATGTGAGTTTTAAATGAGTGGGATTAAATCACTTTTGATGTCATGAATAGTGTATTTAACATTTAATTCGTATATACAATATTTTGCCGTATTTCACTTTTCATAAAAAATTAAAGTATTTTAGAAAAATCCAAAAAAATAACCATAACCATTTTTAGACATGTTGAATTCAAAAATGAAATCCATTTTTTGAAATCAATTTTCTAAATATTTTTAATTTAATTTTTAAATAAAATCATAATTTATTCCAAATAAACAACTTCAAAAATGTAACTCATTATATAACACATTGAGAAATTAATCAAGGTCCCAAATCAAAACGAGAGGGATTTCTGGCTAGATTTCAAAGTCTGGAGCTCTTGAATTATGCTAAAAAATCCCCCTGCCCCTTCCCCAGTACCACCCTGTACCGGGTCTTGGCGAGCACACTTCTGCGCCCACCCCTGCCGTCGTGCCGCCCCGCACGGTGGCGTGCTCAGGAAAACCCTTTATAATCACTTTATATATATACACTGATTAAACACTTACTTTCATAAGTTTAAATGGTATTGTTTATGTTAGTATGTTGTCTAATACATTTTAATTCTTTTCAATTTATAACTATTGGGTAAATAATTGGAAGTGCCCTTGTGTTATGTTTATACACAAACAAGAATCTAATGGGTGTTTAGACACTCGTACATTCAATACCTAACATAAAATATTTTTTTATGTTTAAAGTGATTATGTATTCAATCTAGGATGAATTTTTATTATTCACTCTTTTTCTTATATAAATTCATTTATCATTTTCATGATTTTAGCACCATCTTCACCAAGTTTTTTTAAAGTTGGAATACCCTAATCATGTTTTTATAAGTCCATAATGTTAATTCTATTGTTGCCTATTTTAGGTGACCGTTGAATCTATAATGCTTGTAAGACATTATAGCAGTTTGGTGTTATTATTATTTGATGTTAGGTATTTAAGTATATTGATATTTCCAAGTGTTTTAGGTATGCATTAATGTTATATCTTTATACATGTTTCTAATTAACTCTTATTTATATTTATAAAGGAAAATGTTTTAACGTTTAAAATAGATTTGAAATCATAACCCTTGTGTTTTAAATAAAATATCAAGTGAAGTACAGACTTGTTACTCCTTGGTTTTTGGTACAAAGAAATATTTTTTTGAGTTGAAATCATACTTTAGGAAAATCAAATTTAGGACTATGGTTGAATTTAGTATTTTATCTATACTTAGTGAATTAGCTATTTCTATATTTCAATCATTTTAAAAAGTTGACTTTAAATGTTTTCATCATTGGATGAATAAAAAAACAAGGTTTTAATTAAAAAAATGTTTTATATTTTATAAATATAATAATAGTGTGAGATTTCCTTTTCGACATATTAATATTTGATGTTAGATTTTTAACATTTATTTTTTTTAAAACTCATATGTTTATAAAATAATGAAAACATTGGTTTTTAGGATTTTGTTTATCTCTAAAAAATAATTTATATTATCTATTTTTAATACACCTATATATATATATAACTCTTTTTTTATATCTAATATAAAACTTAATTTTACTTTACAAAAAATTAAGTGAGTACCCCACCCAACTGAGGTTGACCTAGAAGGCAAAGCCCCTCGAGGTTTTGGTTGGCATCTCCCTCGGATCCCCTAAGACAATGACCCATGTCTGTGCAAGCAAGGTTCCTGATAAGTAGCACGCACAATTGTTCATATTAATTCCCTAAGCGCACACTAGCGTGTGCAAGGGTTTTCCTGAGTGTGCCGCTGTGCGGGGAGGCACGATGGCAAGGCTGGGTGCAGAAGCACGCTCGTAGAGACCAGGTATAGGGCAGTACTAAGGAGGGGGAGGAGGATTTAATAGAATAATTTGACAGCTCCAAGCATATAAATCTAGTCAAAAATCTCCCATGTTTTCGACGTGTGATGTAATTTTTAAATAGAGATCGTGTCTCTACTGTCTGATCTTGTCACACTAGATCTGGACCGTATGATTGGTTCAGCGTTCAAAACTCCATAGTTGCGGTTTCCCCCAAATTTTTCTTCATTTGTCTTATCTTTTACATGATCTAATCTTGACCATTGACTCCATTAAACCAATTTATCTATCACCGCGTTGCTCACATCCATCCAATTGTTGAAGCAATTGAATCATGTCCATCCAAATCTATTAAAACATGTTCTCTCTCTACAACTATAGAATCAAGGCATGGTTAATACCGACCATCTATTTATTTCCACACCCCTCCATGTTGTCTTCTTCCTCACTCCATTTGATTCACAATCATCCCCCTCCCCATCAGTTTTTCTAAACCCATTTCACCACCTTTCTACATGGAGGCCCTCCTTCCAACTCATTTTCCACAAGACCTAACACACTCAGTCTTGGTTTAAACCAGTGTTCCTCTGTTCCCTTGAATGTTTCCATAAAATATTTTCCATATAACATTAATATATATAACCATTTTTCACCAAGAACCCTACGAGCTTTCTCCTTCCAACACCTCCATCAACCTCCACTCGAATTCTTCTTCTTCATCTTCAAACCATGTGAGTGTCCTAGGTACTTCCATGATTTGTTTCTTTATTGATGTTTATATATATATGTTGATATATATATTGATGTTATCAAATCCTATTTATTTTTCTTGGATGAATTTATAAAAACAAATTCTTGTTTTTAAAAGATGTTCTTGTCCTGAAAATCATGATAGGGTTTAATGATTTTACCTAAAATTAGTTTCACTAAATATATAAAAATATATATGTATATATGTTCTTAATAAATCAGTTATACTTTCTTGTATATAAGGCATCAAAACTTATACTGTAATGGAGTCCATAATAAATGTGAATCATGCAAGGTTTAGTGGTGTTTTATGTTGATGAAATTATAAATTTGTATGTATTCATATATATATATATATATATAAATATATCTTTTTTATTTATTTAACATCCCTCAGTTTACATTATGATTTTCAAATATTGAACTTTGTTTTTAATTATGTTTTTATTATACGTAAATTATATATCAGAATCTTTTGTTTTGATGATGAACCCTTAAATACATTCGGTTATATATATATGTATGTATATGATTTGATCCTAATATTAACATGTGTTCAAAAAGGGGAAATATAAATAATCCCCATATACATTCATATTGAAACTAACATATGAGATGTAATTATCTTTCCCCAATCATTAATCATAAATACTAACCATTCAATGTAATATGGTGAATGGTTTCAAGATATAACATCCATAATAAAACTAATAATTAACCATCCAATTAAATATGGTAGATTACATCAAAAAATGATTAATCCCAGTAATACATAATAATAAACAAGAGTGTTGAAATAAACTAAAATACTCTTATAAAAGCATTAAGTAATTCTTGAGAAAAATAATCTTTTATTTTGAAAATAAGAGTTATTTGGGAAAAGTCTTTGTATAATCCAGAACTGAATTAAGTTATTATTTTAATAATAAAATGAGTTATTTTCGAAATATAATGTTTTCTAAAAACATATTATACAGTTCCCTTGAAATTACTTAAGAATTTGGGAAATTCCCTTGAATTGGGCTTCTATTTCAGAAATAAATTTTAATGTTCCTTTTAAAATGAGTAACTCACCATAAAATAAGGAAGGATTCTGGTTAGAAAACATATTTATAATACTCAAACATAATTTATTATGAGTACATAATAATACATACAATGTTTATTGAGGAAATTAGACAATAAAAGTAACCCGAATGAAAATTGAAGTTCAGATGAAAAAACATTTACCTTAAGTCTGAATGTGTTTTTCCCATGAACATGATGTTTTGGAATATTACATTACACATATTTATAACTTATTTAAGATAATATTAGACATGTATTTAGTTTATCACAATTTTTTTTGTTCATTTATGCACTTATTGATAAATTATTGTATTGAATTTCATCATTCTAGAGTGTTTGTTTTTTTATTTTCATAATCCGTACACTTGTTATTATGTAATAGAGTTCATGTGGAATGAATTTAAATCTACAAAATAGAAATTAAATATTATTTGTTAAATATAGATGTGTTAAAGGTCATTTATATCATTTGGTTAAATGGAAAGAGGATGAATCATTAGATGAAATATTTATGATATTCAAATAGATTATTTTAATGGTATTTTGATTACTAGGAAATAGTGGGGGTATAAGATTTAATAATATGTATGTAAAGTAGTTCATGAATATTAAATAAGTTATAATACTTATATTATAGTATTTTTAAACTATAAAAATGGTTTCATGAATATTAATGAAGAATAAATTAAAGAATGAAACTTCATTGTCCACGGAGGTAATAAATTAGAAGCTCATGGACGTTGATATAGTTTATAAAATAAAAGAGAGAGAGTAATGATATTGATGATGGTTCTTCCATTCACATAATATAATTTCAATATATAGATGATACAAGATCTATAATGGTCATTTGGGCAAAGGTTGTGTGTAGAGGATAACAAATAAAATAAATTGAAATGAAACTAAATGAAAAAAGAAAGGTGCTTTAACTCTTGAAATAACCTCCTTGAGAACCTCCTTAAGAGAATGAATTTTGGTCTCTTGGATAGAACAGGAGATTATTGTATGTTGGGAGTGAATAGGGATGGTTATTTGGGAAGAACATTGAGAAGCTCCATTGCATAGAGGAGTGAAATGAAGAGGGAGTGAGGGAGGTTTTATAGTGTTGGAGAGGTGGGTTTTCATAATTTTTTAATCATTAGTATATTAATTTCCCTCAAGACAATAAATAGTGATGATTCCATTACCAAGAATAGTATTAAATTCATTTGAGTTTGAACCAAGCGGTATAAAATTACTTATGATGTTATAAATAGTGTATTTAACTGATAATTTGTATATACGATATTTTATCGTATTTCACTATTCCTAAAACAATTAGAGTATTTTAGAAAAATCCCAAAAATTAAACCTAACCATCACTCAACATGTTGAATTTAAAATGATATCCCTTTTTTTAAATCAATTTTTTAAATATTTTTAATTTAAATTTTAGACAAAATCGTAATTTATTTCAACAAAACAACTTCAGAACTATAACTCATTTTATAACACATTGATAAATTAATCAAGGTCCCATAAAATTATCATAAAACCACAAGACAATAAAGTTAAAATTTATGACTACATTTTATGAAAATAATTTTCCAATTTAAATTTTTAAATTAATCATAAATTATTAATAAATGTATTTATGACATAAAAAATTCCAGTATTTATACTATGATTGTTTTTTGACTTTTTGGTTGTCCGAATTGTTTATATAAATTCGTGGGTGATTTTTATAGTTTTTTTTGGACAATTTACTATTCATTAATATTAATAAGGGTATGTTAATATTCACCAAAAATTGTGTTTGTATTATCAGACTCTAAATATCTTACTGAACGCAACTGTGTATGTCAGTTTTTAATAATTAAAATCATAGATGTGGAAAAACCATTACCTAAAGTCTGAATGTGTTCGCCCATGAACATAAGGTCCAAAAATATGAAATTAGACTTTTTTATAAATTATTTCAAATCCTATTAGACTTTTTTTTATCATACTTATGTTTAGTTAATTTATGCCCTTATTGATAAGTAATTGTATTGAATTTCGTTATTCTCGAGTGTTCATTTTCTTTATTTTCATAATCGGTTAACTTGTACTTAAGTAATAGAGTTCATGTGGAATGAATATAAATCTCCATAGTTGAAATTAAATATTATTTAAAAACATCAAGAAGTGTTAATGGTAATTTATATCATTTGGTTACATGTAAATAGGAAGAATCATTAGATGAAATATTTAGAACATTCACTTTGATTATTTTATCGGTATTTTGATTATTAAAAACTAGTTTGGTCAAACAATTGAAGAATATGTATGCATACTAGTTCCTGAATATTATTTAGGTTAAAATAAATAATATATATTCTGTTTCAGCCACCAAAATTGATTCATGACCAGTAATGAAGTTTAAATTGATGAATGAAACTCCATCGTCCACGAAGGTTATAAATTCGAACCTCATGGACGTTGATTTCATTTAAAAAATAAAAGAGAGATATAGTAGGGATATAGATGATGGTTCTTCCATTAAAATGATATAATTACAGTATATAGATTATAATGGGTCTATAATGGTCATTTGGACAGAGGAGGCGGGGAGAGGATATCAAAAGAAGATAAATTGAAATGAAACTAAATGAAAAAGAAAAAAGTTTTACATCTTGAAATAACCTCCCTAAGAACATCTGTAATGACCCGGAATATCCATTTAATTTTTTTAAAATATATATGAATTTTACGTGTCTGTGAAAATTGACAGCGTGTGATTCTGAGGCCTGGTGTGCCCGGAATGAATTTCTTAACTTTTTCGAGTACGTTCAGTAAACGTGTGAGCAGTTTTTGTAACTTTTAAACTGGTGCTCGGAATTAAAAACCAAGGACACTGTTGAACTCGCATCACATGTATTCTCCTAATGAAACTTTCACCTCGATGTCAGTTGGTCGAGGGTAAAATTTAGTTTTTGTGTTTTTTGTGAAAGAATAAAATAGAATAAAAATGTTTAACATTTTTATTTGTATTTCTTAAAACCCCCCATGTGGATGTTATAAGGTGGGGACTACTTGAACTAAATCCCCCCACATGTGTGTTATGGTGGTGGGGACCACCCGAACCCCTCTTCAATGTGGGGAAGTCCCTTAGAATCCTCTAAATAAATTTCTCCAATGTAAATTAATTGTCTTGAACCTCTTTAAATATTATGTATCAGCGTCATTGGAATTTAGGAAGGTTCCTAATAAATGAACCATCATAAATTCTCTGATCGTTACTTACCTTTCTCCCTCTCCTATTTATATGGAGCTTGGGGGGAGGATTTGGGATGACATCACCAAGCGATGAAGCATTAGTAAAGTGCCGCGACGCCCAATACTTGGAGAAACATTACACTTCTCTCCAATAACGAACGCGTTCTCCAACGATGAACGTGCTCCCCAATAAATGACACTCTTTCCAATAGGGAACATCTTCAACGAATGAACAGATGATCGAGGAAACGCCGACGCCACCGACGTCCGTCTATTTTCCCCCTCATAGATGTCAACAAACCTATGAGGTAGGGGTTTTAATCTGTGTGATTATTGTTTCCCATGTTCTTCCCTTATAAACAAAGAACACAGATCAAATCTCTAACTAGTCGATTTGCGGATGATTTCTTTTTCTGCGGGTTTGGAAAAAATTATTGTCGAGGGTTATAGAGTTTGACATTATTCATTCAAGGTTTTTGTTGAGCTGCATGCTACTGCTCTAATGCAGAGCATGCGGTCCAAACAAACATGGACCGACCCCTCCGTTGTTCTTCATTATTGGCGTGTTCTTCGCGATGGAAGAAGCCGACTATGTGCCATAGTGACAAATAAAGAGTGGCCGACCGAACCGGCGGCCGGTGGAGGCGCGACATGCAACCACACAGTGTGCGACCACACCACGTGAAGAGGATGGCTGGATATTCAGCTGGTCGTGTGGGACCACCACATGATGGCTACCCCACCGCACCCCGGCCGCCCCGCTGGACCATGGCCTCTGCGCCCCAGCTGCCTCGCCGGACCACGACCTCCGTTCCCTGGCCACCCCACCGGACTGTGGCCTCCACGCTGCCTAACCCTGCACCGTGGTATCAGCCTCCCTGCGGCCCCCGCCGCCCCCGTGACCTTCACAGCCCCCCGCGGTCTCCGCCACCCCATGGCCTCCGCGGCCTCCCCGCCCCCTCGCACCGCCCTGCTACCCCACTGCTTCGCCCTGTGGCATCCATGGCCCCCGCCGCATCCGCCGCCCCATGGCCTCTACGGCCTATCACGGCCCTCACGGCCTCCGCGCCACCTCGCACCACCCTACAGCCACACAACACTGCCACACAGCTTCCACGACCCCTGCAGCCTCTGCGTCCCCCATGGCATCTGCCTTCCCCATGGCTTCCATGGACTCTTGCATCCCTCACAGCCTCTACGCCGCCTCATGCCGCCCCCGGATACACCGCACCGCCACACAGCCCCACCACGCCACCCATCCAGGCCTCCCAGAGCGCGCCAGACCACCCAGCAGGCCGGGCCACCTAGCGTGGGCTGGGCAGGACCCAGCGGGCTATGCCACCTAGCTCGTGTCGGCCGGGTCAGACCGGACCCGGTCTAGTTTCGACCCTATATTCTCTTTTGGCCATAACTTTGGCACATGGTATTCGTTTGAAAAACCGTCTGTGGTATAGGAACCCTTAGAGTAAGATGGTACCTTTGGTATAATCCAATATAGTTTTACATAAAGTTGGGTTATGGTTGGGTTGAATCAAGCACGAATCCAACTAGGCCCTTAGGACTAAAAGGCTAATAACCTACAGATCGGGCGTTCGATTGAGGCATTGTCTGTTACATTGAGACCCCTATGACATAGAGGTCCTTTGGGATAATTATTTGTTTGACTACGTGGCTATTGGAGTATTAACCTATGACTTGGGGTGCATTTCTCCCAAGCTCAATACCTACTAAACCCTACGATTGGATGAGACTTGACGACTGCTGACCGTTTCGACTCAGAGTGACTTGACAGGCCCAGTGGGGAGCGGCTCTGTGTGACATGGTAGACCCATTGACTGGAGCACCTCTGTGTGAAACGGTAGGCCTAGGGTCCTTGACAGGAGGAGTACATCAGCAGGCCACAAGGGGGATCACAACTATGTGACGTGGAAAACCCATGGTAATCGACAGGAGGAGTACCTTAGCAAGTCACGAGGGGGAGTGCCTCTGTGTGACGCATTAGACCAATGGTGGGGAGTTCTTCTATGTGACACGGCAGACCCACAGTACTCAACAAATGGAGTACCTCTATAGTCTAATGTTAGTGGGAAGTGCCTCTATGTGACACGGTGGGGACACAATACTCGATGGAGAAGTTTTTCTCTAGTAGGTGAGGTGTTTGATGATGCAACTAGAGATGTTACATATTAATACACCTCGATTAAATACAGGTGTGATATGAATCTTATATTTTTGGTGTTTCATTCTTTCGTAGAACAGTTGGGCTTTGTGGTTTTGAGTTGAGCCTCGTGTTTCATCATGGTTGAAATGGGCTTACATGATAACTTAGGTATATGTATGGGCATATACCTATGTTGAGTTGATAGTTGTTTTCATGATTTTTGGTTTATCCTTTGTCAATTTTGTGAGACCTTCAGGGTAATGGGGTCCCCACTATGTATCGTTATACTTACTTTTGCACGGGATATGTCTACACCCTATTGTGATTGGTGTAGATGACGGACAGTGCTGACTGAGGATGAGAGTACCAGGACTAGAGGTAGCTTAGAGGTGGACTTAGATGAGACATACTATAGAGATGACCGTTCTAGAGATGTACCTACCCTTTAGGTAGGATCCTTGGTGGGTGATCACAAGAGCTGTTCCAGTTTACTTGTACTTTTAGTTTCTTGTACTTTCCATTTGGGCTTATATTCTGTCCCCTTTTACTTTCTGTACTCACTCTGTTTACTATTTAGCTAACTTGATTTTGTATCTTGATGTGTTCTTGGTTGTTAATTTTTACAGGTTATAAAGGCAATACTTTCTCAGTTTTTGGGAATACGCCTTCGGTGCTAGTCGCCAGCCCCTAGCCTATAGAAGGTGGGCTTGGGGTAGTCACGGAACGGGCCCCGGGGGACAGGATGGGACAAATTGGTTTCGGAGGAGTTGGTTCTACTATAGAACATAGGAATCTGATTCTTCAATTAATGAAAATAGTGTTAAGTGTAGTGAGAGTGGTTATCAGTATAGGGAACCCAATATTGGTATGGCGGTCAACGTATCCATACACCAGGACCATGACTTCGGATTTCAGACTCAGTGCACGAAAACACTTATTGTGGGTGTGTTTTCAAGATTTTTCTTTGTGATCTCATTGATTCTGTTCACCATGTATAACTTTTGACCATGTAGAACCTGTTTATTTTCAAGATGCCTTCATACAGACAGCCAGCCAGGGTTCCGGATGTAGTGTGCACAGATAGCCCACCGAGCGACGTGGCCTCAGTACAAGACCCTCTTCCAGTATCAGCACCAGTGGAGGAACTAGCAGTACCATTAACCGTTGGGACTTTGATGCCACCAACCCCAGCAGCAGAGAGTACACGCCGCTTAAGTGAATTTTAAGAGTTCTAGTGCTAGAGAGAACCCAGGTTCAGGGGGGATACGGACCCAAAGGCAGGTGAGGATTGGCTAGAGGCTATAGTGATAGTATTCTGACTGGTAGGGACACCAACTGATCTCATGGTGATGCTTGCTGACAGTCTTCTATAGGCAGCAGCAAGCAGATAGTGGAGCATGATTCTCTAGGTTCACGATGAGGTGACACTTCTCTAGGTAGACATAGAAAGCCTTTTTGGGCTGAGTTTTTTTCCAGAAACCCTTCACGCAGTGTACATACAAGAGCTACTTTATCTGCAGTAAGGTGGCATTACTCTGACTTAGTACTAAACAAGGTTCACCGACCTCTCACGCTAATCCACTGATATGGTGTGGGAACCATTCTTCAGGGCCAAGACCTCTGAGCAGGGACTCGGGCGGGAGATCAGGGATTCGATGATCTCACTCGGCATCCTGACATAGGCAGGGGTGTTAGAACGATCCCTCTTAGTGGAGAGGTTTCTTGTTGAGCAGCCACCGGCAGCGAGACCCACCACAAGACGTCACGAAGTGGAGTCTTTGCCAGCTGGTAGCATTCTGATGTCATAGAGGTCCAAGAGGACCTGACCTAAAAGTGGACGATAGCATGACTCATAATCGGTGGTGCGGGGCTCTCGAGGTAGAGTAGGACATGGAAGGATCATGTAGTGCTACTCATGTGGAAGGCAGGTTCACAAGGCTCATGACTGTCTGACCCACCGTACGGATGATCAATAGATGGTCGAGGGACCACCCAGGTAGAGACATAGGTTCGACCGAGGAGGTCTGCATGGAGCAGGCGGATGTGGCAGAGGGGCTGGTCGTGCAACTGGCGATTGGAGATGATTTGAGATTTTACCGCCACCACCACTTGGTGGTCCACCCCGACAATAGTCTGCAAGAGGATAAAGGCGAGCTCATCTCCATGCAATTGAGGCCTACGATCACGGAACTCCGAAGAAGATACGAGGTACGATCTGTGTCTACTCCACCTTAGCTGAACAACATATAGACACATGTGCTAGTCATTATTTTTTTCCACTTCCCTCCTTTGGAGCTCAGATATTCCTACAGAGCCATTGGATCGATCCTTATTGCTAGAGACTCCTACAGGAGCAGATTTGATGATTACACACTAGTGTCAGCAGTCTAAGCTTACTCTAGGAGGCGAGGGCTTCGGCTTGGATCTCCAAGTAGCGGCGTCAAGGCCTTATGACTTCATCTTGGGTATAGATTGGTTATCTACAGTCCACGCTCAGATTGATTATATTTGGTGAAAACTACAGCGTGTACAAATGGATGGGACCAGGTTTACCATCACTGGCGAGAAGTGAGCCTTTGTAGCAGAGGATGGACTTACCCGAAGGAGGATGCGACTGATCACTCATCAGTTGGCCAGCCTTACCCTAAGATCAGTTGATGTGGACAGTCCAAGTTATCCTGTAGTGGTGGACTAATATGAGGATGTCTTCCCTGATGATGTCCCAAGTCTACCTCCTCAAAGAGAGGTGGACTTTTACATTGACTTGTACCCCAGGACAACACCGATATCTACACCAGCGTATTGGAAGGCTCCCACAGAGCTTTGGAAGCTGCTGATACAGCTGGAGGACTTTAGGGGAAAGGGTTCATCCGGCCCAGTGTTTCCCCTTGGGAAGATCTGATTTTGTTTTCCAAGAAGGCGGATGGGAGCTTGAGACTTTGTGTCTACTATCGGTGTCTTAATCAGGAGACCCTGAAAAACAAGTACCCACTTTTGAATATTGACGACCTCTTTGATCAGCTAAAGGGAGCATGGGGGTTCTCGAAGATAGACCTCAGATCAGGATATCACCATCACATTGTACAAGACAAGGATGTATAGAAGATGGATTTGAGATGTCGGTATGGCCATTATGAGTTCTTGGTTATGCCATTCAGTGTGACTAATGCTCCAGTGGTTTTCATGGGACTCATGAACAAGATCATTCAGAAATACCTTGATCGATTTATAGTAGTCTTCATCGACGACATTATGATCTACTCGGTTACTGAGGAGGAGCACGCCTATCATTAGCTAGTAGTACTGGACACACTCAGAGAGCACCAACTATATGTTAAGATCTCAAAGTTCTAGTTCTGGATCTGAGAGGTTCACTTTCTAGGACACGTCATCCCAGAGGATGGAGTTTTGGTGGATCCAGCAAAGATCGAGGTGGTACTTTCTTGGGAGCCACCCAGGAGTGTGACAGAGGCATGAATTTTCCAGGGTTTGGCCAGTTACTACCAGAGGTTAGTTCCATATTTCTATAGAGTTGTATCACCTTTATCAGCATTGATGAAGAAGGGGAAACCCTTCCTATGGTCGGAGAGATGCCAACAGAGTTTTTAGGATCTAAGGGAGACACTGACTAGTTCCCATATCTTGAGGCTACCGGAGGAGGGAGTAGGGTACATTGTCTACTACAATACATTAGGGACCGGACTCAGATGTGTCCTGATATAGGAGTGAGTAGTGATCACATATGGTTCTCAGCAGCTGAGATGACATGAGCAGAACTATGCTACCCATGACCTGGAGTTTTTAGTAGTGGTCTTTGCCTTGAATATGTAATGCAATTACTTGATGGGCGAGCATTTTTTAGTCTACTCGGATCACAATAGTATCTAGTATATCTTATCCTGGAAGGACCTGAACCTGAGACAACGACGTTGGTTTTAGTTCCTCCAGGACAATGACTTTGAGATTGTCTATAATCCATGGAAGGGGAACATTGTAGAATATGCACTCAAAAAGAGGTCTTCTATACAGTTTCTAGGTGAGGCGATGGAGTAGTTGGCCGATTTGCATATATCCATTATGGATCGGGATGGAGTAGCTTATCTTTAGTATCTCACAGTCCCTCCCACACTTCTCTGGTGATTTAGGGAGGCACAACATGGGGAAACTAACTGAAAGGCTCGACGTGCTAAGATATCCACAAGACAGGCACCTGATGGATTTTCTGAAGGTGTGGATCCCATGATCCTCTTCAGAGGACTTACGATGATATCAGTATCACTTCAAGAGAAAGTATTGAGGGAGTTCCACACATCCCCTCTAGCGGTACATCCAAGAGTGGAGAAGATGTACCAAGATCTCTGATGACAACACTGATGGCTGGGAATGAAGAAAGAAGTAGTAGATTTTGTCTCTCGGTGCCTCACTTGTCAGTAAGTAAAGGTGGAGAAAAAGGTACCTTCGGGCTTGGTTCAGCCATTGGAGGTCCCAGAGTGGAAGTGTGATGGGATTTCCATTGAATTTGTGACAGTACATCCACGTACATCAAGAGGTCATGACTCGATCTAGGTGATCATCGGCCGACTCACCATGTTGGCCCACTTCCTACAGATCAGAGATCAGAGTTAAGTAGAGAGCTTGTGATGCCTATATGTTAAAGAGAATGTGTGGTTACATGGGGTAACCTCGACGATTGTCTCCAATCATGATACACTTTTTACTTCCCGGCTATGGAAGGGGCTGCAAGAGGCTTTTGGGATGCAACTTTATTTGAGCACTGCCTTCCATCTTCATACAGATGGATAGACTGAGCGGGCCATTCTGACCCTCGAAGACATGCTACGTACTTGCATCCTTGACTTCGGTCGTAGCTGGGAGGATCACTTTCCCTTGGTGGATTTTACATACAACAATATCTATCACTCCACCACTGGGATGCAACCTTTCAGGGCCTTATACGGACGACCTTATAGATCACCTTTGTGATGGACTGACCCAGGGGAGTCAGCACTTGTGAGAACAGAGATGGTACATGCTACTACAAAGAGAGTGAAGATCATCCACGAACAGATGAAGACTTCACAGAGCAGGCAGAAGTCTTATGCCGATTGGAGATGGAGACTTTTGGAGTTTGAGGATGGAAACCATGTCTTTCTACGGGTCTCACATTGATGAGGTTTGGGGAGATTTTGTTGGGGAAGCAAGTTATCTCTGAGGTTCAATGGACCCTTCCATGTCCTTAGCATAGTTGTTAAGGTGGAATGCCACCTAGCACTTCCCCCTCAGTTGCAATGGGTTCATGATGTCTTCCATGTATCCCAACTGAGGAGATATGTGCATGAACCTTCTCACATCATCGACCATGGTGAGCTAGATATTGATGGTAGGGTGTAATTTTCTGAGGTTCTAGTGGATATTGAGAATCAACAGAAGTGGGTCCTTCGTGGGTGGTCGATACCTCTGGTGTGCGTTAGC
Source organism: Viscum album (assembly GCA_963277665.1). Taxonomy (NCBI): domain Eukaryota; kingdom Viridiplantae; phylum Streptophyta; class Magnoliopsida; order Santalales; family Viscaceae; genus Viscum; species Viscum album. Next base: position 507,801,824 of record OY728159.1, read on the forward strand.
TGGAAACATGAGAACCTCCAGGAGAGCACATGGGAAAGGGAGGATCAGATACATGCTCAGTACCCAACACTTGTTCCCTTAGTTTTCTTTGTGGCTTATGGGGACTCAAAGCACTGAGGTGTAGAGAATGTAAAGACCCATAATTTCCATGTAATGGTTTTTAAAATGTATGGGAATTTTACGAGTCCTCGAAAATCAACAACGCGTGATTTCAAGGCCCGCTGTGCCCGGAATGAATTTATGAAATTTTTTTGGTTATGTTCAGTAAACATGTGAGCCGGTTTTTTTAACTCTTGAACTGGTGCTCGGAATTAAAAACTGAGGACACCATTGAACTCGCAGTGCCAATATTCACTTCAGATAAATTTCATCTTGACGATAGTTGGTCGAGGGTGAAAGTTAGTTTTTTTTTGTTTTTCGTGAAAGATAAAAATAGAATAAAAATGTTTAACATTTTTTTCTATTTGTTGAAACCTTCCATGTGGATGTTATAAGGTGGGGACCACCAGAACTAAAACCTCCCACATGTGTGTTATGGGGGTGGGGACCACCCGAACCCAACTTTACTGTGGAAACGTCCGTTGTAATCCTCCCAATGTAAATTAATTGGCTTGACCGTTTTTAAATCTTAAGTAACAACGTCATTGGAATTTAGGAAGGTTACTAATAAATGAACCATCATAAATTCCATGATTGTTACTTACCACTACCCCTCTTCTATTTATATGGAGCTTGGTAGGAGGATTCAGGACGGCTTCACCCAGTGATGAAGCACTGATATAGTGTCGTGATGCCCAACACATGGAGAAACATTACGTTTCTCTCCAACAAAAAACGTGTTCTCCAACGAAGAACACTCTCCCAAATGATAAATGCTCTCTCTAATGGGGAATGTCTTCAACAAATGAACCGGCGATCAAGGAAACGCCGACGCCACCGACGTCCGTCTATTTTCCCCCTCATCAACGCTAATAAACCTCTGAGGTAGGGGTTTTAATCTATGTGATTATTTTTTCCCATGTTCTTCCCTTCTAAACAAAGAACACAGATCACATCTCTAACTAGTTGATCCATGGATGATTTCTTTTTCTGTGGGTTTGGGAATAATCATTTCTGGGGGTTGTAGAGTTTGATGTTCTTCATTTTAGGTTTTTGTTGAGCTACTTGCTACTGCTCTAACGTGGATGGTAGGGGAGAAACAAACATGGCCCGACCCCTCTACCTTTATTCATTATTGATGTGTTCTTCACGATGGAATAAGGCGGCTTTGTGCCACGGTGATGAATGAAGAGCGGACGGCCATACCGGCGACCAGAGAAGGCGTGACGCATGACCGCGCCGCGCAAAGAGGATGTCTGGCCATTCGGGCATCCGTGGAGGACCGCAACACTATGGTCGCCCCGCCAAACCTCAGCCGCCCCACTAGACCATGACCTTCGTGCCGCCTTACGCCGCCCCTGGGCCTCCACGGCCCTCGTGGCCCCCACGACCCCCCGCGGCCTCTGCCGCCCCATGGCCCTCACGACCTCCGCGGCCCGAGGGGCCTCTGCGGCCCCCGCGACCTCTACGATCCCCATGGCCTCTGCGGCCCCCGCGGCCTCTGTGGTCCCCATGGACTCTACGGCCCCCGTGGCCTCCATCGCCTCGTGGCCTTCGTGGCCCCCGCGACATCTGTGCCCCATCGTGGCCCGCTCGCTCGCCGCGCCGCCTCCCAGCCACGCCGCACCACCCTGTGGCCCAACCATGCCCCCAAGATGGGCCACCCAATGTAGGTCAGGCCGACCCAAACTATGTCGGCCCAGTCCTGGTCGGGCCGGGTGAGACCTGACCTAGACTAGTTTCGACCATATACGCTCTTTTGGACATAATTTTTGCACAGAGCGTCCGTTTGATGAACCTTCTATGGCACCGAAAACCTTGGAGCGAGATAGTTTCTTTGGTATACCCCACTAGATTTTTGAATAAAGATGGGGTTAGGTCGAGTTGGATCAAGCATGAATACAACCGGGCCCTTGGGACTAAAAGGGTAATAACTTACAGACCGAGCATCTGATTGAGGCACTGTCTATTGCGTTTAGACCCCTATCATGTGGTAGACCTTTGTGATAATTCTTTGTGAAAAAATGAGGTAGTTTGAGTATTGAACTATGGATTGGGGAGTGGTTCTACCAAGAATTATACGTACGGAACCCTGCGAATGGCTGAGACAAGACGATTGTTGACCATTTCGACTTAGAGTGACATGACATGCCCAATGGGGAGCGCCTTTGTGTGACGCGGCAGACCCACGATGGGAAGCCCCTCTTTGTGACGCGACAGACGCATGGTACTCAATAGGAGGAGTACCTCTACAAGCCACGGGGGGGGGGGGGGAGCACCTCTATGTGACTCGGTTGACCCATGGTACTCGACAGGAGGAGTACCACAGCAAATCACTAGGGTGAGCGCCTCTGTGTGACACGGCATACCCATGGTGGGGAGCGCCTCTATGTGACATAGCAGACCCACGGTACTCGACAGGAGGAGTACCTTAGTAGTCCAAGGATAGTGGGAGGTACCTTTGTGTGACGCGGTAGGCCCACTATACTCGATAGAGGAGGGGTTCTCCAGCATCTGAGGTGTTCGATGATGTGATTGGGGATTTTACTTTTAACTACCCCTAGAATAAATCCTTGCATGAGATGATTCTTCTCTCTGTGGTATTTTTTCCCTTCATGGAATAGTTGGGCTTTGGGTTTTGAGTTGGGCCTCGTGTTTCATCATGGTATATGTATGGGAATATACCTCAGTTGGGTTGAAAATTGTTTTCATGCTTTGTGGTTTATCCTTTGTGAATTTTGTGAGACCTTGAGGGTCGTCAGGTCCCTACTGTGTAACAGCCCAAGATTTTATAAAAAAATATTCTTTTTAATTTTATTAATGTCTTGTGTTGTACGCTACACCAAAAGGAGCTTGCACAACATGCATCCTTGACTTGCCTTTCATTACACGCAATCGCGACCTTCCTAGATAGCGTGTATAATACGCAATACCGAGTTTCACTAAACAACGATATGCTATTAAAATATTATTAAAACTAGCCGGTATGAATAGTAATAACCACTTTTTAAAATTCTGTAAATCTTATTTTTCAAAATGAACTTCATTTTTGGATTCGGAGTATCGAATTTAGCCTAAGGTGAAATTTTGGTACATTTCGGATAACTTTCATATTCTGATGAATAGTGAAAATTACTAAATTATAATTAAAAAACAAATTTTTTAATCGAAATAATTAACAGTGATAAATTATTAATTGGAGTAGTTTTAAAGTATATTTAGAATATATTTTTACAATTTAATACAATGTTGGTCATTGGATGTAATTGCACATTTAAACCAGACATAAACAAGTGTCAATCTTTTGATAGATATTGTTTCTTAAAAACACGCTATTTGTTTTAACAACGGGATTTAATTATAAAATTAATTAATGCAACTTCTATGTTATGAATTTGGTAAAATAGACTTCATTTTTGAATTCGGAATATGAAATATAGCTTAGGATGAAATTTTGGCATTTTTCTGAAAACCTTCATTTTTTGATGAATAGTGAAACTACTAAGTGGTAGTTAAAAAACTGAATTTTTCATAAAACTTAATTTTACCGCTTCAGTGAATGGAATTTCAAAAATCCGAGAGACACGGTTGATGTTAGTAAGTAAAATGTGGTTCAATGAGATGAAAATAATTTTTGGTGAATAGTAACTTTTTACTTTTATTTACCACGGTTAAAAGTAAATAGAGTAATTAAGGGTAAGAATGATATTAATATTACCCTAACACGTGTCCTATTTCTATTTGACAGGTGTATCTCGACCAAAAACAACCTTAAGTGTAAAATATTATCATTTAGGCCCACTTGGATTAGATTAGGACATTTATTATTATTTAATTCAAAGAAGAGTTAAAAGAGTTAAAATCAAAGTTTATTCACTAAAACATTTTTAATATGGGGTTATACATAAGATAAATTCGACTATAAATATTCATTAGAAATATAAAAATATTTCCTATATAATGATATTTTATTTATAATTTTTAGACTTTAAATACATTAATTTATTTATGACACAACGATGATGCAGTAATTACCCTTTTAAAGAAATATTAACATAATTGATGTTATAAATACTCAAATGAATGTAATTTGAGACTTTTTATGAATTATACTAATTTTCTAGGTTACTATGATATATTAGTGTTGATTTAATCAACTTGTTTCGAACATATAATTCTGTTATGACTTTCACAAAAATCATATATCAAATAGTGTCAAAATTGACACAAAATAGTTTTTAGATAAAATATTATATTATTAATTGTTATTTTATTCCTAAAAATCTAAGGTTCGGCCAAATGACTTAGATAAGGATATATATATTAATAATAAACAATTTGGGGTTCGTTTTCCATGTTATAGTAAGTGTATTAACCATATAGTGAAAGAAAACAAAAAGACACGGTAAAAGTTAAATTATTTAACTTAGAGTTAAATCTAATTGATAAGGTTAAAATAAGAACCTAAACTTGTCTAAATCCTATTGGTTGATAGGATTTCTACCCATCCCCACTTTAGCTTCGAAATAATACCCTTTGGAACCATTATAAACCGATTTTTACTTTAATATAAAATAATATTTTGAGATATTCCTAAGGTGCCCCTCTCCTCCCTTATAAAAAGGGCACCTCCTCCCCCTCCTCCTCACACCAATTTGAGCACTCAAGCTCGGCCAAACCCTGCCAAAATCTCTTCTCCACCTCCCTAGAAACATCCTAGAGGTTTTGGTCTTCCTTAAAGACCAATTTTAGTTCCCTAAGAGGAGGTCTCCAAAAGGCGCTTCAAAGAAGAGGTAATTACCGTTACCAATTCTTTCATCTTTATTTCTTCTTCCACTTCTTCTTCTTAGGTTGTTTAATTATGAAGTAATAACATCAGTATCACTCATATACTGATATGTTATTATAAGTATGAAACAACCCTATTTCACCATCTATCTATCCTACGGAAAAAGAAATCACCGCGCGTGCGTACGTACGGAATACCGTCTCCACGCCGTGGTGTAATCTATTTTCCACCACCACCTTACATGGATGGGTATAATGGTGTAAAGAATAACTATACATAGTTATTAAAACATAATATTGATTCTGATATATTGTATAATCCACTCCAATTCAATTCAATATTTATGGAAATGATATCATCGCTCGTGCGTACGTACGGACTACCGTCTCCACGACGCGATGAGATTCATTCTCCATGTTAACCATTTAAGAATGATTATAAAGTATACATAAGAAATAATAATGAAATATATGACATTATAAAGCTACTGGATTTATGTATATATATATTTATGTCATCTACTTACTTCCATTCAAGACAATAGGGAAAGGAAAACAGCGTTCATGCGTACGTACGGACTACCGTCTCCATGAACGGTGTTTTTCATTTCATTTATCTATCTATTATATATATATATATACTGAATATATATGATATATAAATCATATTTTATATTCTGGAAGTAAGTAAATCATGATATAAGTAATAATAATGTCAAGAACAACAAGTCAAAACACCTACGATAAAAGAAACGATTTTACACAAAACGCTTCTTTAACATGGAATTTACAAAAGAACGGGTAATATAATGTCATAAGTGAACCATATATGATATCATAACAATGAATATGATTCTGTAATAAGTCAATGACATTATTTAAACCATTATACAGGAGCTTCGGACACGTACAAATAAAATCGGACCTAAGGTAAGGAAAATATCACAATCTCATTTTTATCCGAGATTGTTTTTACTTTGGCATTTACTGGGGTGTATTTTATCATCCACATCCATGTTCCCTCAATATGTAATGTTATTTACATCCACCTACAATTGTTTAAATCCAATTTTACCCTTCGGCGAGTTTTTAGTAAAAGATATAAAAGTAATCTTTTGTCGTTTTTCGTACGAGGTACTTTTTGACTTTTCCGACAAAAGTACGAAGAATGTTTTTTAACTTATACGGCCTGAATGGATTTTTAAAACATTATTTCCAAGAAACTTCCTTTACAAGTTTTCAAGTTTATTTTTAATCAACTTCTTTTATTTTAAATTCTTATGACATGTTATGAAAGGAAAAATGTTTTTGAAGAAGAAAGGATATTTTCCTCAAGAATGGAGTTCAAGTATTTTATCAAAATTATTTTCCATCTAAGATAATAAAAGGGTTCTGTTTTTATCCCTATTATTACATTGGTTTGATTATGTTGTGATGGAAATATTTTTATGAATTCCTTTATCTTATATGAATTGTTTTATGATGTCATGTTGTTTAAGAATCCCATTTTTATTACATGGGTTATGCGATGAAGTATGATTTATGATTATGTGGCACACATAAGAAAGGATTCATTATAAGATGGGTGGGAACAATATCTCCCTCCAATGCATTGGGTAAAGATTTTATATCTCATTAGATAGATAGGGCTGGAACGGTAGGTTATACCGGTTCAGTGAAACAGGACTGAAACGAGGGTTACTCGATTCAGAAAGGGACTTTGTCCACTAAGATAGTCTTGCCAATTAGTCTTGACTAACAAGAAATGATTCTCTATGATTATGTGTGTATGCCACAAAGTTTCATGTTTTAAGTTATGATTATTGGGATTACTTTTTCACTGCCATGATTTATCCCATGATTATGAAATTATGCTCTCTTTTGCAGGTTATGATTTCCAAAATGTTATGTTCTTATGAATATGATGTGATTGATATTTATTTTGTTTACCCTTACTGAGCATTTGAGCTCACCCTTTTATGTTTTCTTTTCCCCAGGATAGAAAGAAAGGTTTTAGGTATAAAAAAAAGAAGATCTTTATGGGAGATTTTGAAGATCTTTCACCATGATTAGAAGATTATAGTCCGAGTTTCCAAAGACACTAAACTATTACGGTCCTTGTGTGTGTATTTTTGTAATGTACTAAGTATTCTGCAAAAGTAATGTAATGTCAATGTACGTCAAGATACGGGTCTCTACAGTTGGTATCAGAGGAAAGGTTTAGTCAACCTTTGGAAACTAGGATGCGAAAACGTTAGTGAGATCCCTAGAGATATTTCTAAGGTATGTCTAGGGATGTCTCTAAGGTTAAGTATACGTATAGGTTATAGTCCTAGAATTGCTCTAACGATCTTAGAATTTAACCTATGATGTTAGATATTGAGGTTACTACCCCTTTATTATGTTGTTTTCCCAAGCATGATTTTTGCCTCTCACACTATTCTTTTGGGGTTTTAGACGATGGCTGGAACACGAAGGAACCGTGTTGATCAATGCAATGGTTAATGCAATGATTGTCCCCCTGAGCAACCAAACGATATGGGAGCTGGAATGCAAAATCTTGTAGCCATGCTCACACAACTTTCTCAAGCTATGAATCATGCAGGACTTCCAAACGAGCAATGGAAGGAGCAACATTCTGTTGAATCCTTCATGAGGCAGCGTCCGCCTTCTTTCAGTGGGTCTACTGATCCATTAGTTGCTGAACAATGGATTAGTACTACTGAAAAGATATTTTCAGTTCTTCAATGTTCTGAACATGATAAAGTCATCTTAGCAGTATATCGTTTGGAAGGTGAAGCTGATCAATGGTGGAATCTTATCAAGAATATGAGGCAAAGAGATGAAATTGATTCCATGGAATGGGACGAGTTCAAGAACTTGTTTTTCAGTAAGTACTTCCCTCGTATTCTTCGAACGAAGATGGAGAAGGATTTTCTTGAACTAAAGCAAAAGGATGATGAATCTGTTGGTATATACGAAGCGAATTTTACAAGACTTGCAAGGTATGCATCTGGCATTATCATCCAACCTGAAAGTAAAGTTGATCGATTTTTCAGTGGCTTAAAACCAAGTCTTCGAAGGGAATTAGCTATAAGAGACTTCAGTAGCTATGAAGAAATTGTGCGTTGTGCTATCAAGTTAGAAATGGAAGTTGGTGTTACATATCCATCTCATGGTTTTGACAAGAAACGAAAGATGGAGTTCAAGGAGAAATCTCAGAATAATGGTGAAAAGAAGATGAATGTTTCCTTATGCACAAAGTGTGGAACGAAGCATGGTGGAGATTGTATTAAAGGGACTAGAAAATGTTTTAAGTGTGGAAAAGAAGGTCATCGAGCAGCTGAGTGTCGAAGTAATGGAAAAAGGGATTCTAATGAAGTGAATAAAGCAAACACTGCAGAGAACGCACAACCAACACTTCAATGCTTCAAGTGCAAGGAGATGGGACATTATGCCAATAAATTCCCTCATCCAAGGGTTAGTGATGATCGACATGAGCAACCGCTTAAGGCAAAGGACAAAGAGAAGTCACATGCGATCACTATTGGCAATGTTGAATATGACAACGATGTGGTGGAATGATTAAGTTTTAATGTAATGGGATTCCAAAATAATGTTGTATCATGGAATATTGGAATATTTATGTATTGGTCTAATGTGGTATTCAAAGTGATTGAGATATTATGCGCATAATGAAGGGAAAATGAGAAAATGAAATGTTTAACAGTATTCATGAGCTCATGATTGATATAAGGACTAAGTGATATCATGGTTTGAGTATATAGAATTTTGAGGATTTTGGTATGTGGAAAGTGTTAACTTTTAACTGCATTCAAGTTTTCACTAAGGTTCAATGGGTATTCAAGAGAGTACAAGATTAAGGCCTTTGAATGTTTGGAATGTGTCCAACAAGATATATCTTATGATATATGGGGATCAACGATGGTATTAAATCTCTGGTAATCGTTTTCACTATGTTATGAGAATGGACTGCAGTATTATGGATAGGACTAAAGATTGGAATGGATTATGTTGGACATAAGTTAGTATTGTTTAAGGATAGAAGTTTTTTCGATATTATTTATGGGATGTTATAGTAATATGGTTTTAGAAAAAGGACAACTTGCAGGACGGGCGACATCCCATCGCTTCGGACAAGGCTGTGGGAATCGAACCCACAACCGAAGTGCGACTGGCCTTTATCGCCTACCACTGGCCTACAGGAAGTCCCTGTTTATTAGAAACTAGTTTTATTATATTAAGCAATATGATATATGAAGTATAAGTCCATTTTAGGAACTATATATGATTAATCTCACTATAGATCGACTTATGTATATAATTTTTGCTAACCTTTTGTTTGAGACAGATGGAATGACCCGTCATTCTATCACATGATCTGCTAACACTTCACGAATAACAAATTCAACTTCATTTATTTAAGAGATGAAGTGGAAATTGTTCTAGGCACGAACAATAGTGAGATTGTACCAAAATAAAGAATGTATTTATTCCAATTCAAATTATCAACTTTAGGGAAATGATCTTGAAAACCAAAAATGTTGTCCTAGTGATCTTATACCTGATGAATCGGATGGTACCTTAGATCGTCACAAATTTATGGATTTGTGATTATTGGCTTTTCCATAGCCATGTTCTCTACCACTCTCCATCAGAACATGATGGTTAGATTTCTCTTCCATATCCATATTTTCACCTATGTGGAAACCCAATGATTAGTTTATTTGGGTAACCGTTACGTTTCATACTTTTGTTTTTAAAGATTGGTTTTGATATTCCTTTTTACTATGTGGGTTTCTATTAAAGAAACTTTCAAATAGTAAACCATTTATAACCCCGACGAATTTCGAGGGCGAAATTCATTTTAAGGGGGGTAGAATGTAACAGCCCAAGATTTTATAAAAAAATATTCTTTTTAATTTTATTAATGTCTTGTGTTGTACGCTACACCAAAAGGAGCTTGCACAACACGCATCCTTGACTTGCCTTGCATTACACGCAATCGCGACCTTCCTCGATAGTGTGTGTAATACGCAATACCGAGTTTCACTAAACAACGATATGCTATTAAAATATTATTAAAACTAGCTGGTATGAATAGTAATAACCACTTTTTAAAATTCTGTAAATCTTATTTTTCAAAATGAACTTCATTTCTGGATTCGGAGTATCGAATTTAGCCTAAGGTGAAATTTTGGTACATTTCGGATAACTTTCATATTCTGATGAATAGTGAAAATTACTAAATTATAATTAAAAAACAACTTTTTTAATCGAAATAATTAATAGTGATAAATTATTAATTGGAGTAGTTTTAAAGTATATTTAGAATATATTTTTACAATTTAATACAATGTTGGTCATTGGATGTAATTTCACATTTAAACCAGACATAAACAAGTGTCAATCTTTTGATAGATATTGTTTCTTAAAAACACGCTATTTGTTTTAACAACAGGATTTAATTATAAAATTAATTAATGCAACTTCTATGTTATGAATTTGGTAAAATAGACTTCATTTTTGAATTCGGAATATGAAATATAGCTTAGGATGAAATTTTGGCATTTTTCTGAAAACCTTCATTTTTTGATGAATAGTGAAACTACTAAGTGGTAGTTAAAAAACTGAATTTTTCATAAAACTTAATTTCACCGCTTCTGTGAATGGAATTTCAAAAATCCGAGAGACACGGTTGATGTCAGTAAGTAAAATGTGGTTCAATGAGATGAAAATAATTTTTGGTGAATAGTAACTTTTTACTTTTATTTACCACGGTTAAAAGTAAATAGGGTAATTAAGGGTAAGAATGATATTAATATTACCCTAACACATGTCCTAATTCTATTGGACAAGTGTATCTCGACCAAAAACAACCTTAAGTGTAAAATATTATCATTTAGGCCCACTTGGATTAGATTAGGATATTTATTATTATTTAATTCAAAGAAGAGTTAAAAGAGTTAAAATCAAAGTTTATTCACTAAAACATTTTTAATATGGGGTTATACATAAGATAAATTCGACTATAAATATTCATTAGAAATATAAAAAGATTTCCTATATAATGATATTTTATTTATAATTTTTAGACTTTAAATACATTAATTTATTTATGACACAACGATGATGTAGTAATTACCCTTTTAAGGAAATATTAACATAATTGATGTTATAAATACTCAAATGAATTTAATTTGAGACTTTTTATGAATTCCACTAATTTTCTAGGTTACTATGATATATTAGTGTTTATTTAATCAACTTGTTTCGAACATATAATTCTGTTATGACTTTCACAAAAATCATATATCAAATAGTGTCAAAATTGACACAAAATAGTTTTTAGATAAAATATTATATTATTAATTGTTATTTTATTCCTAAAAATCTAAGGTTCGGCCAAATGACTTAGATAAGGATATATATATATTAATAATAAACAATTTGGGGTTCGTTTGGAATGTTATAGTAAGTGTATTAACCATATAGTGAAAGAAAACAAAAAGACACGGTAAAAGTTAAATTATTTAACTTAGAGTTAAATCTAATTGATAAGGTTAAAATAAGAACCTAAACTTGTCTAAATCCTATTGGTTGATAGGATTTCGACCCATCCCCACTTTAGCTTCGAAATAAGACCCTTTGGAACCATTATAAACCGATTTTTACTTTAATATAAAATAATATTTTGAGATATTCCTAAGGTGCCCCTCTCCTCCCTTATAAAAAGGGCACCTCCTCCCCCTCCTCCTCACACCAATTTGAGCACTCAAGCTCGGCCAAACCCTGCCAAAATCTCTTCTCCACCTCCCTAGAAACATCCTAGAGGTTCTGGTCTTCATTAAAGACCAATTTTAGTTCCCTAAGAGGAGGTCTCCAAAAGGCGCTTCAAAGAAGAGGTAATTACCGTTACCAATTCTTTCATCTTTATTTCTTCTTCCACTTCTTCTTCTTAGGTTGTTTCATTATGAAGTAATAACATCAGTATCACTCATATACTGATATGTTATTATAAGTATGAAACAACCCTATTTCACCATCTATCTATCCTACGGAAAAAGAAATCACCGCGCGTGCGTACGTACGGAATACCGTCTCCACGCCGTGGTGTAATCTATTTTCCACCACCACCTTACATGGATGGGTATAATGGTGTAAATAATAACTATACATAGTTATTAAAACATCATATTGATTCTGATATATTGTATAATCCACTCCAATTCAATTCAATATTTATGGAAATGATATCATCGCTCGTGCGTACGTACGGACTACCGTCTCCACGAAGCGATGAGATTCATTCTCCATGTTAACCATTTAAGAATGATTATAAAGTATACATAAGAAATAATAATGAAATATATGACATTATAAAGCTACTGGATTTATGTATATATATATGTATGTCATCTACTTACTTCCATTCAAGACAATAGGTAAAGGAAAACAGCGTTCATGCGTACGTACGGACTACCGTCTCCATGAACGGTGTTTTTCATTTCATTTATCTATCTATTATATATATATATATATACTGAATATATATGATATATAAATCATATTTTATATTCTGGAAGTAAGTAAATCATGATATAAGTAATAATAATGTCAAGAACAACAAGTCAAAACACCTACGATAAAAGAAACGATTTTACCCAAAACGATTCTTTAACATGGAATTTACAAAAGAACGGGTAATATAATGTCATAAGTGAACCATATATGATATCATAACAATGAATATGATTCTTTAATAAGTCAATGACATTATTTAAACCATTATACAGGAGCTTCGGACACGTACAAAGAAAATCGGACCTAAGGTAAGGAAAATATCACAATCTCATTTTTATCCGAGATTGTTTTTACTTTGGCATTTACTGGGGTGTATTTTATCATCCACATCCATGTTCCCTCAATATGTAATGTTATTTACATCTACCTACAATTGTTTAAATCCAATTTTACCCTTCGGCGAGTTTTTAGTAAAAGATATAAAAGTAATCTTTTGTCGTTTTTCGTACGAGGTACTTTTTGACTTTTCCGACAAAAGTACGAAGAATGTTTTTTTTAACTTATACGGCCTGAATGGATTTTTAAAACATTATTTCCAAGAAACTTCCTTTACAAGTTTTCAAGTTTATTTTTAATCAACTTCTTTTATTTTAAATTCGTATGACATGTTATGAAAGGAAAAATGTTTTTGAAGAAGAAAGGATATTTTCCTCAAGAATGGAGTTCAAGTATTTTATCAAAATTATTTTCCATCTAAGATAATAAAAGGGTTCTGTTTTTATCCCTATTATTACATTGGTTTGATTATGTTGTGATGGAAATATTTTTATGAATTCCTTTATCTTATATGAATTGTTTTATGATGTCATGTTGTTTAAGAATCCCATTTTTATTACATGGGTTATGCGATGAAGTATGATTTATGATTATGTGGCACACATAAGAAATGATTCATTATAAGATGGGTGGGACCTATATCTCCCTCCAATGCATTGGGTAAAGATTTTATATCTCATGAGATAGACAGGGCTGGAACGGTAGGTTATACCGGTTCAGTGAAACAGGACTGAAACGAGGGTTACTCGATTCAGAAAGGGACTTTGTCCACTAAGATAGTCTTGGCAATTAGTCTTGACTAACAAGAAATGATTCTCTATTATTATGTGTGTATGCCACAAAGTTTCATGTTTTAAGTTATGATTATTGGGATTACTTTTTCACTGCCATGATTTATCCCATGATTATGAAATTATGCTCTCTTTTGCAGGTTATGATTTCCAAAATGTTATGTTCTTATGAATATGATGTGATTGATATTTATTTTGTTTACCCTTACTGAGAATTTTAGCTCACCTTTTTATGTTTTATTTTCCCCAGGATATAAAGAAAGGTTTTAGGTATAAAAAAAAGAAGATCTTTATGGGAGATTTTGAAGATCTTTCACCACGATTAGAAGATTATAGTCCGAGTTTCCAAAGACACTAAACTATTACGGTCCTTGTGTGTGAGTTTTTGTAATGTACTAAGTATTCTGCAAAAGTAATGTAATGTCAATGTACGTCAAGATACGGGTCTCTACAGTTGGTATCAGAGGAAAGGTTTAGTCAACCTTTGGAAACTAGGATGTGAAAACGTTAGTGAGATCCCTAGAGATATTTCTAAGGTATGTCTAGGGATGTCTCTAAGGTTAAGTATACGTATAGGTTATAGTCCTAGAATTGCTCTAACGATCTTAGAATTTAACCTAAGATGTTAGATATTGAGGTTACTACCCCTTTATTATGTTGTTTTCCCTAGCATGATTTTTGCCTCTCACACTATTCTTTTGGGGTTTTTGACGATGGCTGGAACCCGAAGGAACCGTGTTGATCAATGCAATGGACAATGCCATGATTGTCCCCCTGAGCAACCAAACGATATGGGAGCTGGAATGCAAAATCTTGTAGCCATGCTCACACAACTTTCTCAAGCTATGAATCATGCAGGACTTCCAAACGAGCAAAGGAAGGAGCAACATTCTGTTGAATCCTTCATGAGGCAGCGTCCGCCTTCTTTCAGTGGGTCTACTGATCCATTAGTTTCTGAACAATGGATTAGTACTACTGAAAAGATATTTTCAGTTCTTCAATGTTCTGAACATGATAAAGTCATCTTAGTAGTATATCGTTTGGAAGGTGAAGCTGATCAATGGTGGAATCTTATCAAGAATACGAGGCAAAGAGATGAAATTGATTCCATGGAATGGGACGAGTTCAAGAACTTTTTTTTCAGTAAGTACTTCCCTCGTATTCTTCGAACGAAGATGGAGAAGGATTTTCTTGAACTAAAGCAAAAGGATGATGAATCTGTTGGTATATACGAAGCGAATTTTACAAGACTTGCAAGGTATGCATCTGGCATTATCATCCAACCTGAAAGTAAAGTTGATCGATTTTTCAGTGGCTTAAAACCAAGTCTTCGAAGGGCATTAGCTATAAGAGACTTCTGTAGCTATGAAGAAATTGTGCGTTGTGCTATCAAGGTAGAAATGGAAGTTGGTGTTACATATCAATCTCATGGTTTTGACATGAAACGAAAGATGGAGTTCAAGGAGAAATCTGAGAATAGTGGTGAAAAGAAGATGAATGTTTCCTTATGCACAAAGTGTGGAAAGAAGCATGGTGGAGATTGTCTTAAAGGGACTAGAAAATGTTTTAAGTGTGGAAAAGAAGGTCATCGAGCAGCTGAGTGTCGAAGTAATGGAAAAAGGGATTCTAATGAAGTGAATAAAGCAAACACTGCAGAGAACGCACAACCAACACTTCAATACTTCAAGTGCAAGGAGATGGGACATTATGCCAATAAATGCCCTAATCCAAGGGTTAGTGATGATCGACATGAGCAACCGCTTAAGGCAAAGGACAAAGGGAAGTCACATGCGATCACTATTGGCAATGTTGAATATGACAACGATGTGGTGGAATGATTAAGTTTTTATGTAATGGGATTCCAAAATAATGTTGTATCATGGAATATTGGAATATTTATGTATTGGTCTAATGTGGTATTCAAAGTGATTGAGATATTATGCGCATAATGAAAGGAAAACGAGAAAATGAAATGTTTAACAGTATTCATGAGCTCATGATTGATATAAGGACTAAGTGATATCATGGTTTGAGTATATAGAATTTTGAGGATTTTGGTATGTGGAAAGTGTTAACTTTTAACTGCATTCAAGTTTTCACTAAGGTTCAATGGGTATTCAAGAGAGTACAAGATTAAGGCCTTTGAATGTTTGGAATGTGTCCAACAAGATATATCTTATGATATATGGGGATCAACGATGGTATTAAATCTCTGGTAATCGTTTTCACTATGTTATGAGAATGGACTGCAGTATTATGGATAGGACTAAAGATTGGAATGGATTATGTTGGACATAAGTTAGTATTGTTTAAGGATAGAAGTTTTTTCGATATTATTTATGGGATGTTATAGTAATATAGTTTTAGAAAAAGGACAACCTGCAGGACGGGCGACAGCCCATCGCTTCAGACAAGGCTGTGGGAATCGAACCGACAACCGAAGTGCGACTGGCCTTTATCGCCTACCACATGCCTACAGGAAGTCCCTGTTTAGTAGAAACTAGTTTTATTATATTAAGCAATATGATATATGAAGTATAAGTCCATTTTAGGAACTATATATGATTAATCTCACTATAGATCGACTTATGTATATAATTTTTGCTAACCTTTTGTTTGAGACAGATGGAATGACCCGTCATTCTATCACATGATTTGCTAACACTTCACGAATAACAAATTCAACTTCATTTATTTAAGAGATGAAGTGGAAATTGTTCTAGGCATGAACAATAGTGAGATTGTACCAAAATAAAGAAAGTATTTATTCCAATTCAAATTTTCAACTTTAGGGAAATGATCTTGAAAACCAAAAATGTTGTCCTAGTGATCTTATACCTGATGAATCGGATGGTACCTTAGATCGTCACAAATTTATGGATTTGTGATTATTGGCTTTTCCATAGCCATGTTCTCTACCACTCTCCATCAGAACATGATGGTTAGATTTCTCTTCCATATCCATATTTTCACCTATATGGAAACCCAATGATTAGTTTATTTGGGTAACCGTTACGTTTCATCCTTTTGTTTTTAAAGATTGGTTTTGATATTCCTTTTTACGATGTGGGTTTCTATTAAAGAAACTTTCAAATAGTAAACCATTTATAACCCCGACGAATTTCGAGGGCGAAATTCATTTTAAGGGGGGTAGAATGTAACAGCCCAAGATTTTATAAAAAAATATTCTTTTTAATTTTATTAATGTCTTGTGTTGTACGCTACACCAAAAGGAGCTTGCACAACACGCATCCTTGACTTGCCTTTCATTACACGCAATCGCGACCTTCCTCGATAGCGTGTGTAATACGCAATACCGAGTTTCACTAAACAACGATATGCTATTAAAATATTATTAAAACTAGCTGGTATGAATAGTAATAACCACTTTTTAAAATTCTGTAAATCTTATTTTTCAAATTGAACTTCATTTTTGGATTCGGAGTATCGAATTTAGCCTAAGGTGAAATTTTGGTACATTTCGGATAACTTTCATATTCTGATGAATAGTGAAAATTACTAAATTATAATTAAAAAACAACTTTTTTAATCGAAATAATTAATAGTGATAAATTATTAATTGGAGTAGTTTTAAAGTATATTTAGAATATATTTTTACAATTTAATACAATGTTGGTCATTGGATGTAATTGCACATTTAAACCAGATATAAACAAGTGCCAATCTTTTGATAGATATTGTTTCTTAAAAACACGCTATTTGTTTTAACAACGGGATTTAATTATAAAATTAATTAATGCAACTACTATGTTATGAATTTGGTAAAATAGACTTCATTTTTGAATTCGGAATATGAAATATAGCTTAGGATGAAATTTTGGCATTTTTCTGAAAACCTTCATTTTTTGATGAATAGTGAAACTACAAAGTGGTAGTTAAAAAACTGAATTTTTCATAAAACTTAATTTTACCGCTTCTGTGAATGGAATTTCAAAAATCCGAGAGACACGGTTGATGTCAGTAAGTAAAATTTGGTTCAATGAGATGAAAATATTTTTTGGTGAATAGTAACTTTTTACTTTTATTTACCACGGTTAAAAGTAAATAGGGTAATTAAGGGTAAGAATGATATTAATATTACCCTAACACATGTCCTAATTCTATTGGACAAGTGTATCTCGACCAAAAACAACCTTAAGTGTAAAATATTATCATTTAGGCCAACTTGGATTAGATTAGGACATTTATTATTATTTAATTCAAAGAAGAGTTAAAAGAGTTAAAATCAAAGTTTATTCACTAAAACATTTTTAATATGGGGTTATACATAAGATAAATTCGACTATAAATATTCATTAGAAAGATAAAATGATTTCCTATATAATGATATTTTATTTATAATTTTTAAACTTTAAATAAATTAATTTATTTATGACACAACGATGATGCAGTAATTACCCTTTTAAGGAAATATTAACATAATTGATGTTATAAATACTCAAATGAATGTAATTTGAGAATTTTTATGAATTCCACTAATTTTATAGGTTACTATGATATATTAGTGTTGATTTAATCAACTTTTTTCGAACATATAATTCTGTTATGACTTCCACAAAAATCATATATCAAATAGTGTCAAAATTGACACAAAATAGTTTTTAAATAAAATATTATATTATTAATTGTTATTTTATTCCTAAAAATCTATTGTTCGGCCAAATGACTTAGATAAGGATATATATATTAATAATAAACAATTTGGGGTTCGTTTGGCATGTTATAGTAAGTGTATTAACCATATAGTGAAAGAAAACAAAAAGACACGGTAAAAGTTAAATTATTTAACTTAGAGTTAAATCTAATTGATAAGGTTAAAATAAGAACCTAAACATGTCTAAATCCTATTGGTTGATAGGATTTCGACCCATCCCCACTTTAGCTTCGAAATAAGACCCTTTGGAACCATTATAAACCGATTTTTACTTTAATATAAAATAATATTTTGAGATATTCCTAAGGTGCCCCTCTCCTCCCTTATAAAAAGGGCACCTCCTCCCCCTCCTCCTCACACCAATTTGAGCACTAAAGCTCGGCCAAACCCTGCCAAAATCTCTTCTCCACCTCCCTAGAAACATCCTAGAGGTTCTGGTCTTCCTCAAAGACCAATTTTAGTTCCCTAAGAGGAGGTCTCCAAAAGGCGCTTCAAAGAAGAGGTAATTACCGTTACCAATTCTTTCATCTTTATTTCTTCTTCCACTTCTTCTTCTTAGGTTGTTTCATTATGAAGTAATGACATCAGTATCACTCATATAATGATATGTTATTATAAGTATGAAACAACCCTATTTCACCATCTATCTATCCTACGGAAAAAGAAATCACCGCGCGTGCGTACGTACGGAATACCGTCTCCACGCCGTGGTGTAATCTATTTTCCACCACCACCTTACATGGATGGGTATAATGGTGTAAAGAATAACTATACATAGTTATTAAAACATCATATTGATTCTGATATATTGTATAATCCACTCCAATTCAATTCAATATTTATGGAAATGATATCATCGCTCGTGCGTACGTACGGACTACCGTCTCCACGACGCGATGAGATTCATTCTCCATGTTAACCATTTAAGAATGATTATAAAGTATACATAAGAAATAATAATGAAATATATGACATTATAAAGCTACTGTATTTATGTATATATATATGTATGTCATCTACTTACTTCCATTCAAGACAATAGGGAAAGGAAAACAGCGTTCATGCGTACGTACGGACTACCGTCTCCTTGAACGGTGTTTTTCATTTCATTTATCTATCTATTATATATATATATACTGAATATATATGATATATAAATCATATTTTATATTCTGGAAGTAAGTAAATCATGATATAAGTAATAATAATGTCAAGAACAACAAGTCAAAACACCTACGATAAAAGAAACGATTTTACCCAAAACGCTTCTTTAACATGGAATTTACAAAAGAACGGGTAATATAATGTCATAAGTGAACCATATATGATATCATAACAATGAATATGATTCTGTAATAAGTCAATGACATTATTTAAACCATTATACAGGAGCTTCGGACACGTACAAAGAAAATCGGACCTAAGGTAAGGAAAATATCACAATCTCATTTTTATCCGAGATTGTTTTTACTTTGGCATTTACTGGGGTGTATTTTATCATCCACATCCATGTTCCCTCAATATGTAATGTTATTTACATCCACCTACAATTGTTTAAATCCAATTTTACCCTTCGGAGAGTTTTTAGTAAAAGATATAAAAGTAATCTTTTGTCGTTTTTCGTACGAGGTACTTTTTGACTTTTCCGACAAAAGTACGAAGAATGTTTTTTTTAAATTATTCGGCCTGAATGGATTTTTAAAACATTATTTCCAAGAAACTTCCTTTACAAGTTTTCAAGTTTATTTTTAATCAACTTCTTTTATTTTAAATTCTTATGACATGTTATGAAAGGAAAAATGTTTTTGAAGAAGAAAGGATATTTTCCTCAAGAATGGAGTTCAAGTATTTTATCAAAATTATTTTCCATCTAAGATAATAAAAGGGTTCTGTTTTTATCCCTATTATTACATTGGTTTGATTATGTTGTGATGGAAATATTTTTATGAATTCCTTTATCTTATATGAATTGTTTTATGATGTCATGTTGTTTAAGAATCCCATTTTTATTACATGGGTTATGCGATGAAGTATGATTTATGATTATGTGGCACACATAAGAAAGGATTCATTATAAGATGGGTGGGACCTATATCTCCCTCCAATGCATTGGGTAAAGATTTTATATCTCATGAGATAGACAGGGCTGGAACGGTAGGTTATACCGGTTCAGTGAAACAGGACTGAAATGAGGGTTACTCGATTCAGAAAGGGACTTTGTCCACTAAGATAGTCTTGGCAATTAGTCTTGACTAACAAGAAATGATTATATATGATTATGTGTGTATGCCACAAAGTTTCATGTTTTATGTTATGATTATTGGGATTACTTTTTCACTGCCATGATTTATCCCATGATTATGAAATTATGCTCTCTTTTGCAGGTTATGATTTCCAAAATGTTATGTTCTTATGAATATGATGTGATTGATATTTATTTTGTTTACCCTTACTGAGCATTTGAGCTCACCCTTTTATGTTTTCTTTTCCCCAGGATATAAAGAAAGGTTTTAGGTATAAAAAAAGAAGATCTTTATGGGAGATTTTGAAGATCTTTCACCACGATTAGAAGATTATAGTCCGAGTTTCCAAAGACACTAAACTATTACGGTCCTTGTGTGTGTGTTTTTGTAATGTACTAAGTATTCTGCAAAAGTAATGTAATGTCAATGTACGTCAAGATACGGGTCTCTACATACTGAGTATCGTTATACTCAACCCTACACGAGCTATGCCCGCACCCTGTTGTATTTCATGTATACGACAGACAATGCTGACTAAGGATGAGAGTACCAGGACTAGTGGTAGCTCGAAGGTGGACTTAGATGAGGCGTACCGCAGAGACGACCGTTAGAGAGATGTACCTACCCTTCAAGTAGGATCTTTTACAAGTGATCACAATAGCTATTTCAGTTTACTTGTTCTTTCAGTTTCCTATACATTCCAATTGGGCTTTTATTCTGGCCCCTTTTACTTACTGTACTCACACGGTTTACTATTCATCTTACTTGAGTTCATATATTTCTATGTGCTTGGTTGCGTGTGTTTATAGGTTATAAAGGCAA
Source organism: Viscum album (assembly GCA_963277665.1). Classification (NCBI taxonomy): domain Eukaryota; kingdom Viridiplantae; phylum Streptophyta; class Magnoliopsida; order Santalales; family Viscaceae; genus Viscum; species Viscum album. Next base: position 507,823,123 of record OY728159.1, read on the forward strand.
TGCCTTCCCAGTTTTAGGGAATACGCCTTCGGTGCTAGTCACCAGCCCCTAGCCTATGGAAGGGAGGCTTGGGGTATTCACTACTCGGGCCCCAGGGGACAGGTCATGAAAACCTCTTTAAGGGAATGGATTTTTGTCTTTTGGAATAACCAAGAGCTTCTTGGGAATTGGGAGTGACTACGAAAGCTTATTTTGGGTAGATCTTTGAGGAGCTTCAAGGAATAGAAGAGTGAAGAGAAGAGGAAGCGAGGGGGGGGGGGGGGGGTTTATAGTGGAGGAGATGAGGGTGTACATAATTTTTTAATAATTAGTTCATTAATTTACCTCAAGACCCAAAATAGTGATGATTACCTAACCAAGGATAGTAATAAATTCATGTGAGTTCGAACGAAGTGGGCTTAACTCACTTATGATGTCATAAATAGTGTATTTAAATGATAATTTGTATATATGGTATTTTACCATATTTCACTATCCATAAAAATTCAACTATTTTAGAAAATCACAAAAATTCACCCTAACCATTTTTTGACGTGTATAATAAAAAAATTAAATCCATTTTTTGAAATTAATTTTGTAGATATTTTAAATTTTATTTTTAAATAAAATAATAATTTATTGAAAAAAAATTTATAACTAGAACTCATTTTATTACACATTTAGAAATTAATCAAGGTCTTATAACATTATATTATAACCATAATAAAATAAATAATCAATTTATGATTACTTTTTATAAAAATAAATTTCATTTCAAATTATAAATTATCTATATAATTGTAATTAAAATATTTATGAAAAAAATACCAATACATATATTATGATCATTATTTTCACTGTTTTGATTTCTATACTATTTTTATACATTAATGGATGAAGTTTATATTCTATTTTCTAATTTACTATTCAATAATATTCAAATGGTTGTTTTATGATTCATATGGGTATGTTACTATTCACCAAAAATGTAGTTTTCTTATCAGCCTCTAAATATATTACTAAATGAAACCGTGTTTGAAAGTTTATCAAAATTAAAATTACAGAGGTTTAAAAATTATTATTACTTGGCTAGGTTATAAAAAAATGGTGTTTTGTAGAGACACAATGTTTCTTGCATTCTGTATTAAATCTATTTGTAAATTATTGGGGTGTTGCATTATCCCCTTCTTAAAAAAATTTCTTCCACGAAATTTGAATGTGAACTTTTAAAGTGAATGGTTGATACTTGAAAATTACCTTGGGAGAAACCCACATAATGAATATGGTTAAAGTATCCTATTAATAAGATGAAATGGAAAATCCTCAGTTAGTACAAAACAACACATTCTAAAAGGACAGAATGGTCATGAAAGAATAATCAAACCATCTTGTAGTGACATTTAAACATAATGAACTACTAATTTCTTTGTGACCTTTAAATTAATCATTTAAACCATATTTTAGTGACATTATAAATGGAAAACTTGGTCATGGAAGAATAATCACATTAAATCAAAATATAATGAACTACTAAGTGATATATGAGCTTTAAACATAAGTTATCACTTTTGTGATGTGAATTTCAAAAATATGTCATTCCCTGTTGTGACCAGTAAGTTATTTGGAGTCCGATAAAAAAAACTAATTTTTTTGGTGAATAATAATATACCCTTAAGAATATTAACATATCGTTATGAATATTGATATAACCTAATGAATACCTACCTTACCTATGATAGTATATAAATAATATACATGTGGAAGTATGATAAACCTATGTTTTGGAATATGTAAATATATGATTTAAAACTGTTTTTAGAATAAATTATGATATTAAATAAATATTAAATTAGTAAAGCTTAGAATATTACTTTTGAAAAATTGACTTCATTTTTGGATTGTACACTTAATAATATGGTTTGGGTGATTTTTATTTATTTATCCGAAATACAATAATTTTTGATGAATAGTGGAATATAGTAAAATACCGTATATTCAAATTATTAGTTAAATACACTTTTTATGACATCATAAGTGATGTAATCCCACTAGTTTAGAACTCACATGCATTTATTACTATTCTTTTCCATTTAATCATAACTATTGCTGGTATTGAGGGAAATTAATAAACTAATGATTTAAAAAATTACAAAAACCATCCTTTCCTCCACAATAAAAACCCCCTCACTCCATCTTCTCTTCACTCCTCAAAGCCATGAATCTCATCAAATTTCAGACAAAATTCCTTTAATTAGTCAATACCCATGTACAGGAAGCTCATGGTCTTTCCAAAAGACAAAAATCTCTTACCTTGTGAGGGTTCTCAAGGAGGTTATTTCAAGAGGTAGATCACCATTCTTTTTTGTTTAGTTTCATTTCAATTTATCTTATTTTGTTATCCTCTCCTCACTTCCTCTGTCCAAATGACCATTATATATCCTATATCATATATATATTGTAATTATATATATACTATATTTATATCATGTGAATGGAATAACCATCATCAATATCTTTACTCTCTCTCTTTTATTTTATAAACCAAATCAACGTCCATGCGGTTCGAATTTATAACCATCATGGTTGACGAAGTTTAGTTCATCAATTTATCTTTCATTAATACACATGAGACCATTTTGAAGGTTGAAACAAACTTTAATATATGTATTATAACATAATTACTTTTTAGGAACCATTATACATACATATTATTAAATCGTATGACCAAACTAGTTCCCAATAATCAAAATACCGCTAAAATAATCTTAGTGAATGTCATAAATATTTCATCTAATGATTAATCATCTTTCCATGTAAAAAAATTATAGAAATTACCATTAAAACTTCTGGATATTAATAAATAAAATTTAATTTCAATTTTTTAGATTTACATTCATTCCACATGAACTCCATTAATTAAGAACTTGTGAACCAATTATGAAAATAAAGAAAAAAAAACTCTAGAACGAAAAAATTCAATATAATAAATTATCAATTAGAGCATAAATAAACTAAACATAATTGGTATAAAATAAATACATGCATAATAAGTTCTCAAATAAGTTATTAATAAGTATAATTTCGTATTTAAGGACCTTAATTTCAACAGAGGAACACATTCGAACTTAATGTAAGGGTTTTCCCACCTGAACATCCATTTTCATTCAGGTAAATTTTAGAGTCTAATTACCTCAATATAATTCGTATGTATTTTTATGTACTCATAATAAATTTTGTGTTAGTGTTTTAAATATGTTTACCAACCAGAATCTTTCTTCATTTTATGAGTAGTTACACTTTTTAAAAGGAACTTTAAAAAAAATCCGAAACACTAGCCAGATTCAAGGGAATTTCTCAAATTCATAGGTAATTTCTGGGTAACTCTATAATATGTTTTTAGGAACCAATATATTTATAAAATCACTCATTTATTTCTAAATGTACTATCTTACTTAATATATTGTTTTATATAATGAATTTTACAAATGAAATATTCTTTTCAAAATAAAAGTATTTTTATCTCAAGAATTAATTAATGATTTTATAAGAGAATTTTTGTTTGATTCAACATTGACATTAATTCATATGTATTATTGGGAATAATAATTTCTATTTCTATATAACATATTTAATTGTATGTTTTATGAAAAATTTATTATCAATGTTCTATCCTAAAACCATTAGAAAGTTTACAATGAATGGTAAGTGTTTAAGATTATTGTTTGGGGAAAGATATTTACATTTCATATGTGAGTTTCAATATGAATGTATATATAGTTTATGATTATCCCTGCTCATATTAGGATTTCAATGGACTTATTATGTGACATGGGGGGCCTGTTATATCCCCTATATGCGTCAGTAGGTCTCATGAGACAAATAGACATGGAATTGGCTGAGGCCTTTCGCAATTCGATATATGGTTTTCACTGAGGCCTTTATCATTTTTAGACATATTGGATGTGGTCTTGAAAAAATGTTTCAGAATACCTGGAATATGCACATTCCTCATTATGAATCTATTAATTAAAATTTAACATGGTGATTCTACCAGTATAATACCCATGATTATGTTTTATTATGGCATTATTTACTCAACTCATATTCATTCCATAATGTGTTCAAGTTTATTATTTGCGAAGGAATGTGTTTCAATTATTCACCATGCATAATTATTATGTTTATGATAACTTACATTGTATTTATTACTCTTACTGAGCATTTGAGCTCAACCCTTTCTTGTGTTTCATTTTCCCAAGATATGAAGAAGTAAGTTACGAGTGATTTGCAGGAATAATCTAGGTGGTGTGGATGTTTCTAATGGATTAAATTAATGTTGTATTTTCATTCATGACGAAATTTTGAACTTATATATGTATCTTGTTTCCAAAATATAATAAACTATTTGGTACTTTGGGATCAAAATTTCTTGTTTATTTTACAAAAAAATAAAATAATGAACTACATCTCCCGATTGATGATAAATTCGCATATAAATTCATGTAATTTACATTACATTAAGTTCAAGGAATTTTCATATTAAATAATTTAAAATGAAAATGTATTTTCATAAAATTTAATCACAAATTTTTAATTTATTTTCTTCTAGTTATAAGATAATTTTATGGGACCTTGATTAATTTCTCAATGAGTTATAAAATGAGTCACGGTTTTAATGTTGTTTTTGAGAATAAATTATGACTTTATTTAAAAATAAAAATAAAAAAAATTAGAAAATTAATTTCAAAAAATGGATTTCATTTTTTACTTCTTCATGTTGAAAATTTTCAATGGTTAATTTTTTGGATTTATCTAAAATACTCGAATTTTTTATGAACAGTGAAATATGGTAAAATACGGTATATAAAGATTATCAGTTAAATATACTATTTATGACATCATAATTGATGTAAGACCACTTGGTTATACATCAAATGAATTTATTACTACTCTTGGTTATGGAATCTTCATTATTTCTCCTATTTAGGGAAATTAATAAACTAATGATTAAAAAATTATGAAAACCCTCTTCTCCTCCACTATAACCACCCCCCACTCTCTCTTTTCTTTAATCATCTAGGACTTGATGATCCTAAAATATCCACCCAATTACCATTCCCTAGTAACTCCCCACATCCAAGAAAAACTTGGTCTTTCAAAAAATCCAAAACTCCTTCCCTTAAGGAGGTTCTCAAAGAGGTTATTTCTAGAGGAAAATCACTTTTCTTTTCATACAGTTTCATTTCAATTTATCTTCTTTTGTTATACTCTACTCACCTCCTCTATCAAAATTACCATGAAATATCCAGTATCATATATATACATGAATTATATCAAGTTAATGGAATAGCCATCATCAATATCCTTACTCTTACTCTCTTTTTATTTTATAAATGCAAATAACGTCCATAAGGTTCCAATTTATAACCTTCATGGATGAGGATGTTTTGTTCTTCAATTTCTACTTATTTACTAGGGATTTAACCATTTATGGTGGAACCAGACTATAATATATTTATTATAAACTATTTAATTTTCTAGAACCAGTATACATACATATTAATGAATCGTATAACAAAACTAGTTCCTAATAATCAAACTACCGCTTAAATAATATATGTGAATGTCATTAATAATTCATCAAATGAGTCATCTTATTTCCAAGTAACTAAATGATATAAATGTCCATTAAAAAATATATATGTTCATAAATTATATTTAATTTCAATTCTATAGAATTATGTCCATTCCACAATAACTCCATTACATAAGAGCAAGTGAACCGATTATGAAAATAAAGAAAACGAACACTTTGGAACGACGAAATTTAATATAATAATTTATCGATAAGGGAATAAATAAACTAAACAGAATTATGATAAAATAAATACTTTTATAATAGGTTTTTAAATAAGTTATTGATAAGTATAATTTCATATTACAGGACATTAAGTTCAAGATTGGAACACATTCGGACATAAGGTAAAGGTTTTTCACCCGAACCTCAATTTTCATTCAGGTTACTTTTACTGTCTACATACCTCAATGAAATTCTTATGTACAATTGTTTACTCCACATAAATTATGTGTGAGTGTTATATATATGTTTACCAAAAATAATACTTCCTTATTTTATGGGGAGTTATGGATTTTAAAATGATCCTTTATAATTATTTCCAAAATAGAAGCATGATTCAAAGGAATTTCTGAAAATCCTACATATTTTCTAGGGCACCCTATAATTTATTTTTGGAAACCATTATCATTATAAAATAACTAATTTTATTGTAAAAATAATATCTTACATTTTTTATGGTTTTATAAAAATACTTTCCCAAAATAACTATTCTTTTCAAAATGAAATTGTATTTTTCTCAAGAATTACACTACGATATTATAAGAGTACTTTCGTCTATTTCAAAAATCTTGTTGGATTATTATGTATTGTTAGGAGTAATATTTTATGATATAATATTCCAACTTTAATTGGATGGTTTATGACTATATTGATTGTGGACGTTCATTCCTAAAATCATTCACCAATTTACACTGAATGGTTAGTGTTTAAGCTTAATGTCTTTGGAATGTTATTTACATTTCATATGTTAGTTTCAAATGAATACATATTTTTTTTATGTTTTTTCCCAGTCATATGTGGAATGAATTTCACTTATTATTTTATGGGTGGGGACCTCTATATCCCCTCAATGCATTGGTAGGTATCTTGAGACAAAAAGATGTGGAATTGTCTGAGGGCTTTCATAATTTGATATATGGTTTTCGCTGAGGCCTTAATCATTTTTAGAGGTCTTTGCCAAGACCTTGAAAAAATGTTTCTGAATGTCCGGCATTTGGACTTTCCTGATTATGAATCTAGTAATTAAAAGTTCATGTGGGGATTCGACTAGTATAATACCCATGATTATGTCTTTTTATGGAATTATTTACTCAGCTCATATTCCTGCCATAATGTGTTCAATATTATTATTTGTTAAGGAATGTGTTTCAATTACTCACCATGCCGAATTTTTATGTTTATGATATCTTTCGCTATATTTCTTACTTTTACTGAGCATTTGAGCTCACCCCTTTCTTTTGTTTCATTTTCCCAAGATATGAAGACGTTAATTATTAGTGACTTGTAGTTATAATCTAGGAGTAATGGATGTTTCTAATGGAATAAATTAGTTTTTTTGTTTCCTTTCTTGATGTAATGTTGGTTTTTATAGTGTAAAAGAGGAGGGTTTTCATAATTTTTTAATCATTAGTTTTTTAATTTCTATCAAGACCAAAAATAGTGATGATTCACTATCCAAGAATAGTAATAAATACATGTGAGTTATAACCAAGAAGAATTACATCACTAATGATATCATAAATAGTTTATTTTACTGATAATTTGTATATACGGTATTTTAAAGTATTTCACTACTCATAAAAAAATCGAGTATTTTAGAAAAATCCAAAAAAATTAACCCTAACCATTTTTCAATGTATAGAATTAAAAAATGAAATCCATTTTTTAAAATTAATATTCTAAATATTTTTAATTATTTTTTAAAATAAAATCATTATTTATTCAAAAAAACAACTTTAAAAATATGACTTGTTTTATAACACACTGAGAAATTAATTAAGGTCCCATAAAATTATATTATAACCATATGAAAATAAAGTAACAATTTGTGATTTCATTTTATGAAAATTAATTTCAAATTTAAATTATTAAATTAATCATAAAATTTATTTCAAATATTAATGACAAAAAAATACCAACACTTATACTGTGATCATTTTTTCAGTTTTAAGATGTCTAAATTGTTTTTATACATTTAAGGGTGAAGATTCTATTTTTTAGCCAATTTACTATTCATTACAAATCATTAGGGTATGTTACTATTCATAAGTGTATGTTACAATTCCCAAGGTTATGTTACTATTCATATGGGTATGGTACTATTTTTTACGATTCATAAGGGTTTTTACTATTCATAAAAAATACCAATTCTTATACTATTATCATTTTTTCACATGATGATGGTTATTCAATTCACATGGTATAATTCTAGTATATAGATGATTCTGGATTCGTCATGGTCATTTGGAAAGATAAGGTGAGGAGTGGTTAAAAAAAAGATAAATTGAAATGAAACTAAACAAAAATAAAGGTGCTTTACCTCTTGTAATAACTTCTTTGAGAACCTCTTTAAGGGGAGGGGTTTTAGCCTGTGTAAAAGACCAAGGGTTTCTTGGATGTGGTGAGTGACTAGGGAAGCGTAACTGGGAAGAGCTTTGAGGGGCTTCAAGTCTTAGAGAAGTGAAGAGAAGAGGGAGTGGGGGTGGGGTGGTATATTGGAGGAGAGGAGGGTTTTCATATTTTTTTGATCATTAGTTTATTAATTTCATTCATGACCAAAAATATTTATGACTCCATGACTAATAATAGTAATAAATTCATGTGAGTTATAACCATGTAGGATTACATTAATTATTATGTAATAAATAGTGTATTTAACTGATAATTTGTATATACTATATTTTACAGTATATCACTATTCTTAAAAATTTGATTATTTAGGAAAAATCCCAAAAATATCACCCTAACCATTTTTTAATGTGTAGAATTCAAAAATGAAATTAATTTTTTGAAAGTAATTTTATAAATAATTTTAATTTAATTTTTAAATAATATCATAATTTATTCCTAAAAACCAACATTAAAACTATAACTCTTTTTATAACACATTGAGAAATTAATTAGGGTCCCAAAAAATTAACTTATAACCATAAGACAATAAAATAACAATGTATGATTAATTTTAATGAAAATAAATTTCAATATTATTAAAATAAGGCACCATCTCTGGGAAACTATAAGTACCCAACCCTAGTTGACCACATCTGTTGCCTTATTTTATTACATTGGAATATAAACAAAGAATTTGCATCCATAAGGACCAATTAATTTAGTAACATTTGAAAAAAAGATACATATATATGTTTAATATTACATTAGGAAAGGAAATACAATATTAACTTAATCCATTACAAACATCCACACCTCCTAGATTATGCATGAAAATCACTCATAATATATGTTTTCATATCCTGGAGAAATTAAACCCAAGAAAGGGGTGAGATAAAATGATTAGTAAGATTAACAAATACATTGGAAGATATCGTAAACATAAACATTAGGCATGGTGAGTAATTGAAACACATTCCTTCACAAATAATAAACTAGAATACATTATGGCAGGAATATGAGCTGAGTAAATAATGCCATGATAAATCATAATCATAGGTATTCTACTAGTCAAGTCACCACATGAACTTTTAATTACTCTTTTCATAATGAAGGAAGTGCATATGTGGGAAATTCTAAAAAAATTTGTCAAGGCCACATCCAAGATGTCTAAAAGTGCTTAAGGCCTCAGCCAAAACCATATAACTAATTGGGAAAGTCCTTGGCCAATTCCACATCTATTTGTATCATGAAACCTGTCAATGCATCAAGGGGCTATAGTGGGACCCGCCCATCACATAATAAGTCTAATTAATTCTTCATATGAGTGGGTATAAACATAATCATCATATACATTCAAATTGAAACTGACATATGAAATGCATCTAACTTTCCCCAATCATTAAACATAAACACTAACTATTCGAAGAAATATGGTGAATGGTTTCAAGACATCACATCCACAATAAAACTTTTCATAAAAAATAAAATTAAATATGTTAGATGACATAATAAATGATTAATCCTATCAAAACATAAAAATCAACAAGAGTGTTGAAAAAGACGAATACACTTTTATAAAACCATTATTTAATTATAATGAAAAATACTCTTTTGTTTTCAATGGAAGAGTTATTTTAGAATTTTATTTTGTATAAAAATAGAACTAAAGTAAGTTAGTATTTTCATAATAAAATGATTTATTTTAAAAATATAATTGTTCTTGAAAACATATTATTGAGTTCCCTTGAAATTATGTAAGAAGTTGAGAAATTCCATTGAATTGGGCTCGTATTTCTTGAAATAATTTTGAATGTTCCTTTTAAAATGTGTAACTGCCCATAAAATAAAGAAGTATTATGGTTTGAAAACATATATAGAACACTCACACAGAAGTTATGATGTGTACATAATAATATATAATAATTTCATTGAGGTAATTAGACAATAAATGTAACTCGAATGAAAATGGAAGTTCGGGTGGAAAAATCATTACCATAAGTCCAAATGTGTTCCGCACTTGAACTTAAGGTCCTGGAATTTGAAATAAGAATTTTTATTAACTTATTTCAAAACATTTTAGACATTTATTTAGTTTATCATAATTATGTTTAGTTCATTTATTCCCTCATTAATAAGTTATTATATGGAATTTCTTCATTCCAGAGTGTTCGTTTTCTTTATTTTCATAATTGGTTCACTTGTTCTTAATTATTGATGTTCATGTGGAATGAATGTAAATATCCAGAATTGAAATTACATTTTATTTAGGAACACCCATAATTGTTAATTATCATTTCATTCATTTGGTTACATGGAAATAATATGAATAATTAGATGAAATATTTATTACATTCACTTGGATTATTTTAGCGGTATTTTGATTATTATGAACTAGTTTGGTCATACGATTTAATAATATGTATGTATACTGGTTCTTGAATAATAATTATTTTAAAATATAGATATTATAGTCTGGTTCAGCTATAAAAATGATATTATGACTAGTAATAAAGGATAAATTGAAGAACAAAATTTTTTCGTCCATAAAGGTTATAAATTGGAACCTCATGGACGTTGATTTTGATTATAAAATAAAGAAGAGAGAGAGTAAGGATATTTATAATGGTTATTCCCTTCACATGAAATAATTCTAGAATATATATTAAAATGTATCTATCATGGTCATTTGGATAGAGGAGGTGAGTAGAGGATAACAAAATATGACAAATTGAAATGAAACTAAACGAAAAATAAAGGTGATTTACCACTTGAAATAACCTCCTTGAGAACCTCCTTATGTGAAGGGATTTTGGTCTTTGGCAAGGCCAAGAGCTTCTTTGACATGGTAAGTTACTATGGAATGTTATTTGGGACGAACTTTGAGGAGATTCAAGGCTTAGAGGAGTGAATAGAAGAGGGAGTGCGGGGGGGGGGGGGGGGGGTTATATTGGAGGATAGGAGGGTTTTCATAATTTTTTAATCATTTGTTTATTAATTTCCCTCAAGACCCGAAGTAGTGATGATCATAACCAAAAATATTAAAAAATTCATGTGAGTTCGAACCATGTGGTATTAAAAAACTTATGATGTAATAAATAGTGTATTTATCTAATAATTTGTATATACCGTATTTTATAATATTTCATTATTCATCAATTTTTTTTGTATTTTAGAAAATACAAAAAATTCAGCATAACATTTTTTCGACATGTAGAATTAAAAAATGACAACCATTTTTTAAAATTAATTTTCTAAATATTTTTAATTTAATTTTTAAATAAAATCATAATTTATTCCAAAAAATAACATTAAAACTATAACTCATTTTATAACAAATTGAGAAATTATTCAAGGTCTGATAAAAATAATTATAACCATAAGAAAATAAAGTAACAATTTATAATTACATTTTGGGAAAAGACATTTCCATCTTAAATTATTAAATTAATCATAAAATTATAATTTAAATATTTATGACATAAAAAATACCAATACTTATACTATGATCATTTTTTAACTTTTAATATGTCTAAATTGTTTTTATACAGTTATAGGTGAAGTTTAAATTTTTTGGGATGATTTACTATTCATTAAAATTCATAAGGGTATGTTACTATTCAGAAAAATTTATGTTTGTCTTATTAGAATCTAAATATCTTACTAAATCGAATAATGTAAGTCAGTTTTTTGAAAATTAAAATCACAGAGGTGGAAAACTTATTTTTACATGGCTAGGTAATAACAAAGTGGTGTTTTCTAGAGACTATTGGTTACATGAATTCTGTATTAAATATATTTGTAAATTTTTTCAATGTTACATTATCCCCTCCTAACAAAAATATCATCCTCGAAATTTCAAATAGAACTTCGAAAGTGACCGGTTGATACTAAAAAATTACCTTGTGGGAAACCCATATCAAGAATATGGTCAAAATATACTATTAATAAGTGGAAAGGGAAATTTAACAATTACTAGAAAATAATGCATTCAAAATGGACAACATGGTCAGGGATGAATAATGAAACCCTATTTTAGTGACATTGAACTCTAAACCCACATACAATTATCAACTTAAACCATTGTATCGACCCAAAATTTTTGAATAGTATATTAATTTACTCTTACTGATTTAATAGAGATGTTAATGGTTCATGTAGAAAGAGGAGTCGATGGATTCATCTAGTAGACTCGAACCATATGAATTCCACTTATCAGAGCTTGGGAAGGACGTGGCATCTTTGGGCTTTGCTTTGGACCAAGCCAAAGCCGAACTCCAGCGTGCTGAGATTGAACGGAATCGCATACGAGAGAATTTCAAGTTAGTGGAGATTACTACGGTGGCAATGTTATCTGAGTCTCCCCAAAAATTTTTAACCATCGTACACCATATCCTTAGGTCATATGCGGGTGTTTTAAGGGATTACGTTTGAAATCCCTAATATGTATTCTCATAGTATTAATAAAATTATTGTTTTATCATTTCTGTGTTATAACTAAATTTTCTTAATAAAATATAAGTATATTGATTTTATAAGTTAAAAATGGTATTTAAATGATTTCCCTTACATAGAGAGTTTTTATGGAAAATAAACATCATATTTGAATTAGAAATGTAAAAATTAATATTGGCTGAATTTTTGGAAGTTTTCTAAAAAGTTTCATTTTTGATGAATAGTGCTTGATGAATAGTGTTTTTTTATGAATAGTAAAAAGATGTTTAATTTTTAAATAATTTTTTTATGAATTGATTTTCAAAAATCTGATAGACATGGTTGTAATTAATGTGAATAATGTGGTTCGTTGAAATCAAAATAATTTTTGGTGAATTGTAATTTTTACCCCTATGAATAGTAATATGAATAGTAATATAAATAGTAATATGAATATTAATGTTACCGTTATAATTAGTAAAACATACTATTTTTTATTTTCATAAGGTTATAATGTATTGGAATGTTGACTAAATTTCAAGGTTTTAAAAAATGAGTTATAGATTTTGAATTATAATTATTGAATAAATTATGATTTTAATTAATAATTAAATTAAAAATATTTAGAAAATTGTTTTCAAAAAATGGAGTTCATTTTTGTATTCTACATGTTGAAAAAGGGTTAGGGTAAATTTTTGGGATTTTTCTGAAACAGGTCATTTTTCAGTGAATAGTAAAAATACAGAGTAGGGTTTCAGTATGTTTAATGATATCATGAATGCATCATGATTATGTCATGAGTTTTTTTGAGGTTTGGTCGAACAAAGGGGATGCATTATTGTATGATGGGTCCCATGTGGCCTAACACCATGGGAAATACCATGGGAATGCCCATGGTTTTGAGAAATCCACTTGTGAGGTGTCCCTTGAAATTTTAAGGTAAGGGATTCTTTCACTTTTCCCATTTTCAAAGTTCTACTTTCATGTCAAGTCTTTCAAGTTCCTTTTTTTCCATGTTGGGGTATTATCTTTATATTAATCATACTTTAATTTTATGTTCACATGATGAGAGAACATATTTTACCTCATCAATTCATTTTTTGATTTTTTAAGTGACGTCGTTAGGCTACCGAATTTTTCATAAGAGAAATCTTATTTTTTTCTTCCTTTCATGTTTCTCATTTCATATAGTATGTCCTTCAAATTTCATTACCATGTTCTTATATCTTTTATATTCTGTCCCTCTACTATTTTATGGATCATTTATGATTGGGTGACCCATTTTTCCGCTCTTTTCAATGTTTTCGAAAACCTAACAACATACCCGTTATGCTGCCGAATTTTCGTCTCAAAATGTCTCTCTCTCTTTCTCAAATTATTTTATTTTATTAATTGAATACTCAAACTCTTTATTATATATGGGTATTAACATATATATCAAAATTTTCTATTTTAAATTATTGTATTTATATACAGGAGACCTGCTTTCCTTTTCCGTGGGTTTAAAGTGACATAAAGATCACGTCTTTAAAGCAGTTTTTAAAATGTTATAACTATGAAATGAAACCCATTTCTATTATTCTATATGGGTTATTTATGAAATTATTGATGATGATATATGTGGATCACATTATAATAAATTCAAATTAAGGGTTCTCCCAGATAGCACTCCAATGCATTGGGTAAAGACTTAATCTCTAGAGATGACCATTTTAACGATACCTTGGTGAATAACCTTGGTAATTTTTTTGATGGCACCTTGGGGATTGATCTTGGTGATAAAAAATGATTGTCTAAGTTAAATTTTGTAGCCACATATTAATGTTATGAAACACGTTATTTTTTATGATATGCCTCATGATCTCATTCTCATGCCTTCAAGTTATTTATCATGACTTTATTGATGTATCTCAAGTTCACATGTAAAATGTTTCTCTTGTTTCCCTTATTGGTCCTTCTACAAACCCTTTACTTTGATGTATGCTCCAAGGTTATGAGATGCTGTAATGATATTAGGATGAACAATGAAGAATCCTTTCAAGTGTTTAAGAAGAATTTATTATATCATCGTGTATTAAGTTCCTGGTTTTCAAGACACTAAAGCTTAAAGATCCTCAGGTTTGTATAATGTTGCGAAAAGTTTATGTAATGAAATAGGATGGATTCCATAGTTGGTATCAAAGGAAGGTTTAGTTATTTATGGAAATTAGGCTATGAAATCATTAGGAAGAACCCTATAGAAAAGTTTATATATAGGTAAAACTTCCTGGTATTTTTGTGATTATTAAGTAAGTGGTTTATCAAACAAATACATCCCTGTCTGGATACGAGCAGGTAGAGGTGGCTCTGGCATAGATGTACATAGGGGTAAAACCCGAAAACACCGCTTTGAACTAGACTAAAATGGGAACTGGTTCACGATAATGTGCCTTTCTTCACTCATGGTTACGACACTCCTGGGGGATATTTTTGGTTAATTGCAAGATTTTTATGAATCATTATGAAGGAATTATAAAGAAATTTAATTTTTTAAGAATGGAGTTTTAAGACATAGAATCCATTATAGTTAAATGATTCATAAATGAAACAAGTTTCTCAATAAGATTTTTTTCTTTTAGAAAATGGCGGGCAATAGGAGGTACCGTGCAAATGGTGACCGCTATGGAAAATGCGCTAACAGCCCTCTGATGCAAGTTGAAATGGAAACATTAATGCGAATGATGAACCAACTGACTCGTGTTATGAGTAATAACTTGAATCAACCTGAGAGGCCGATCTCACCACGAAGGGAAAAAATTTTGTTGATTATTTTATGCGGTAAAGACCACCAAACTTCAATGGATCGACTGACCCATTGATTTCTAGGCAATGGATCAGCTCTATAGAGAAGATCTTTTCTGTGCTACATTGTTCAGAGAAAGAGAAGGTCACCCTGACTATCTATCGCTTAGATGGGGATGCTGATCAGTGGTGGAAACTGATAAATAACATGAGGCAAAGAGTGGAAGTTGAAGCTATAGAGTGGGAAGAGTTCAGAGGGATATTTTTCAGTATGTATTTCCCTCGTTCCATGAGAACAAGAACAGAGCTTGAGTTTCTCGAGCTGAAGAAGAAATAGAATTAATATGTGGGAAGCTACGAGATGAACTTCAAAAGGATTTCATGATATACCTATATATTTGTCTTGGATCCAAATGTTAAGGTTGATAGATTCTTCGGTGGACTGAGACCTCATCTGCGGAAGAATCTAGCCAACTGAGAATATGATAGCTACGATGAAATTTTTCGATGTGATATGAAAATCAAACTGGAGTTTGGTGAGACACAGTGGTATCAAAAATCTAATGAGAAGAAGAGAGATCTAGAACCAAGACTGGGAAGAAGCTTTGATCAGGAAATAGGTGGAAAGAAAATGCAACATTCCACATGCAATAAATGTGGGAAGAAGCATTCAGGGCACTTCTTGGTTGGATGTGGGAAATTCTACAAGTGTGGAAGAGAAGGCCATATTGCTCGGAATTTTCATAGTGAGGTGAAGCCTCAACTCCCCAACACTAATGACAGAGGAATGATGGTTCTGGCCCTTCCCCAAGTCCAATTCTTCAAGTGTGGGTAGCTTGGGAACTTTTCTAATCAATGTCCAAATCCGAGGGTGGTAGAGGGGAATCACCATCAACCTCAGCAAAGGAAAAGGGAGAAAGGTTGTGCTTTTTCTATCACAACAACTGAAGTTGAAGCTCTTAATGAAGTGGTAGCATGTACTCTTGTTGTGCTCTCAAATCTAGCAAGTAATTTTTTTGATTCTGGTTCTACGCATTCCTTTATTTCCTCTAAGTTTGCAAATAATATTGAATCAATCCTCAAACTGCTAGAGGTAGAGTTGTCAGTGAAGACTCTATGTGGGATTATCCATGAATCAACAGTGTTTAGAGACCCTAGTGTTTACATTAGTGAGTACAATATTATCTCAAATCTAGTAGTCATTCCCATGATGGAATTCGACGTTATACTAGGGATGGACTGGAACTCAATGTATAATGCTAAGATCAAATGCAGAAGTAAGGAAATCTCAGTAGCCCTGAATGAATTACCTACAATTATCTTCCAAGAAGAGATATCCCGACCTGATCTTTGTCTAGAGGCACCTTCTATATCCTTCTTTATGGAGTTAATCGGTGAGGATGATGAAGTAAAATGGAGTATACAAATAGAAAATGTTCTGATTGTTCATGAATACATTGACGTATTTACTGAGGTGTTACCTGGACCTTCCATAGAAATAGAGGTATAGTTCTTCATTGAACTCATACCTGGATCTAAACCGATATCAAAGAAAACATATAGAATGGAAAATGTGGAGCTAGAGGAGTTAATTAAACAACTCTAAGACTTGTTGGAGAAGGGGTTTATCCTACCGAGTGTGTCTCCTTGGGGAGAAGTATCTCTCATTGTGAAGAAGAAGGATGGATCAATGCGACTATGCATTGATTATAGAGAAATGAATGGGATCACAATGAATAACAAATACCCTCTTCCAAGAATTGATGATTTATTTGACCAACTTCATGGGGCTCAATTCTTCTCCAATATTGATCTTCGATTTGGTTATCATCAAATGTGGGTGAAGAAGCAAGATATTCTAAATACTGTCATCCGATCAAGATATGGGAAATATGAGTTTACTGTTATGACCTTCATATTGACTAATTATCCTACTATTTTCATGGATTTGATTAATAGAGTCTTTATGGACTACCTTGATGACTTTATGGTATTTTGTATCGATGATATTTAGATATATTCAAAAATTTGTGAGGAGCATGAAGATCATCTGAGGGTTATTTTGCAAACTTTATGGAAGGAGAGGCTCTTTGGAATGTTCAACAAGTGTGAGTTTTTGTTACTACAAGTGGCTCTCTTTGGGCACATCATAACCAATGAGGGAATCTCGGTTGACCCTGCAAAGACAATGGTTGTGGAGGAGTGGCCTCAAACCACAGTAGAAACTGAGATTCGTAGTTTCCTTGGGTTTTCAGGATATTATAGGAGGTTTGTGAAAACAATTTCACGGATTTATAATCCACTAACCAAGGTGACTCGAAAAGGGGTTATGTTCATCTGGACAAAGGAATGCGATGAATGTTTCCAAGAGCTGAAGAAGAGATTGGTTACTGCACCTATGTTAACACTACCCTCTATCGGAGAAGGATTCGTTATTTTCAGCGATGCATCTCAGAAAGGTCTTGGGTGTCTCATCATGAAAAATGACAAGTTAATTGCTTATGAATCTCATTAGGTGAATAAACATGAGCAGAACTATCCTACGCATGATCTAGAGCTGGCAAAAATTGTTTTTTCTCTAAAGATATGGAGGAACTATCTTTATGGGGAGAAGTGTGATCAATAAACCGAACACCAATGTTTAAAGTATATTTTCACACAGAAAGAATTGAACATGAGACAAAGGAGATGGTTGGAGCTTTTTAAGGACCGTGATTATTCAATTCATTATCACCCTAGAAGAGAAAACAAAGTCGCGGATGCTTTAAGCAGGAAAGACCCTATTGTTATGGCAACAATGAGGATCTTAGGAAATCCCTTGATTAAGGATCTAGTAAAACTGGACATGGGAATTGTAAGGGAAGGAACATAATAAACCCTATCCCAAATGATTTCTCAACCTTCATTACTTGAGAAGATCAATAAGGCTCAAAAAGAAGTTCTTTTGTTGTAGGGGAAGCTTGAGACTATGAAGGATGCAAAGTTTCATGATTTAAATATTGATCAAAAAGGTGAATTGAAATTTCATACAAGACAATGTGTTCCATCTATTCCGGAGATAAAGAAAGAACTAATGGATGAAGCTCATAGCTCTACTTTCTCTATACATTCGGGAAGCACTAAGAATTATACAGACCTTAATGATCATTATTGGTGGGATAACATGGATAGGGAGATTGCTAATTACACTACAAGGTTCCTGGTGTGTCAACAAGTAAAGGCAGAACGACAACTTCCTAAGGGGGTATTACAACCGTTACCCATACCAGCATGGAAGTGGGGTAATATCACTATGGAATTTTTCACTAGTCTCTCGAAAACATCCAAAGGGAACAATGAGAAATGGTTTATAGTGGACCATCTCACCAAGACCGCCGATTTTATCTCTATTCGGGAAGATTTCTCTCTGGATCGACTTGCCAAGATATACGTAAAAGAAGTGGTAAAGCTACATGGGGTACCACTATCCATTGTATCTGATGGTGATCCAATATTGTAAGAACCCGGTTTTTTCTGCGAAGGACTTTGGAGTATTTTTTGATGTTATTCCAGAGCAGCACCTTTAGACGGCGTGCGATTCCGAGCCCCGGAGTGGCCGAAATTAAATTTTCAGTGCGTTCACACTGGGAGCGCCAAATAAATGGGATAACTCCTAAATAGTGCTTCAGATCAAAGATCTGAGTGTACGTATGGGTTCGTAATAGGGTTTTTACCCTAGTAACGACATAAAAATTGCCGGTGCGGGCTGTTTGGACCCCTCGCTCGCTTTCAGAACGTGGAACGGATAAATTAAATAATTAATTTATTCGTTTAATGTTGAAACACAAGTATCTCTTAAATGATGGCTCGGATTGGAAAACTGAGGGCACTGTTGAGTTAGTAATGTTCCGTTTACCCTAGGAGGGGTATAAGTTTTGCGGGTGCGGGCCGTTTGTGAAAAATACCCCCAGGGGCGTTTTTGTAATTTGGCAGCCTCAAACGTTCAGTTTTATAACTTTTGAACGGGGTCTCGGATTAAAATTCGGAGACCGCCGTTGCGCACAGAGCGTGGTTTTTATCTTAGGGGAGGCTTAACCCCGACCATGCCAAAATTTTGGGTTCGGGGCTGTCTGGCGGGCGTTTAAGTGATTTGTACATAAACACCCTCACCCCCTTCTTGTTCTTCTTCATAATCCTCAAATCCTCCCCTCTCCTCCACCTCCGGCGAGGCAGATCTGGCGAGGTGATCTCCGACAAGGCGCAGCGGTTCCGACGGTCCGCACATGAAGCGTCGGGCTACGCCCTTCGAGGTAGGGGTTTATCATTTGCGTTTTTCTTTCCCACACCTCATTTGAACCTAAATTATACCCTCGAATTGTTGTTTTATCTTTGAAAAAAACCGATGGATGCGTAGTATAATTTATGAGCTTTCTATCACCCTTTTTGGAGTTGAAATCGGAGTTTGGAGGAGCTCGCAATAGCTCGTCGAAGTTTGTTGGTTTTTAATTTGTTTCCGGCCGGTTTTGGGTTGTTCCAGCGGTTTCCGGTGGTCCGACGAGTTCCCAGGGCGGTGCGGCTCCAATCTGAGGAGGCAGCGACGATGAAAACTCCAGGTGGGGGTTTAGGCCAGTGACGCGGCGGCGGGCTCCGGCCGTGGGCGAGGTGCGCGGGGCGCCGGCGGACGCGATGGCGAGGCGGGGTCGCAGCGCGCGACCCCGCGCGGCGACAGAGACCCGCGGTCTGCGGGTCTCCGCGGAGGACCGCGACCGGCCTCGTGGATGGTCGGCGCGAAATGGGCCCGGAGTCCACGGTTGGGACATGCGGGTGAGCTGCGGGCCGGCCAGCGGAGACCAGCATATACCGGTCGGACCGGCCGGACCCGGCCGGTCCTGTCCAGGGGGGAGGAGTTCGCCCCTCTGACTTCGGACACCCGTCATTTTCGCCACGGGCGTCCGTTTTGCGTTCCGTCTGTGGCGGTGCGGACCTGTCATCGAGGCGCATGTTATGAGGTGGTTTTCGAGAGATTTAACTTCTGAGATGAGAGGTTTGGTTGCACGACACCGCGTAAAGTAGCTAAGCAGGCTTCCCGGGAATTCTTGTTTTGGGTGGCGCGGACGCATCCGGAGTCCGTTTTGAGCGCTGTCAGTGGATTTGGGACCCTAACACCGAGGAAGAGCCTTCCAGGGTGGTTTCAGGCATTGGCACCGGAGTTGAGGCGTGGGCCCCACAACCTGTCTTCTGAACTACGAGTAGCATTTAGCGACTTTTTCATCGGACGTCCGTTCGGGGCGTGCGAGTAGTCATTTTTGGGTGTTTTTCTGAGGGTATTGCATTGGCGTAGTCTGCCCACTCTAATTCCGCACACTGGTGCATGCCTCGCGAGGACCATTTTCGGAGTTGACAGTGGTTTTCAGCATTATCACCAAGTGTCTGTTTTAGACAAGTGATTAGTCTATCCTTTGTGCTTTTTGAGAGGATCGCAACGGTGTGATCGGTTCGTTGTGTTTTGGGACCGGGATGCAGGTCCCACATAGCACCGCTCGTGTGTGGTGCGCCGAAATGAATCTTTCTCTCCATATATCTGTTGCGCTCAAGTGAGCAGTCTTTTTGACGTGTTTTTCCAAGGGGATCACAATGGTGTGATGCGCCCGACTATTTTCAGGGTCAGGGCTCGGGATCACGGGACGTCGTTCGGGCGTGAGGCGGTGTTGGCGACTTTTCCGTCGAATATCCGTTTGAGGCGAGTAGGTAGTCTATCTCGCGTGTTTTTTCACGAGGATTACAACGGTGCGATCCATTTGGTTGTGCGGAGCCTCATACGTGATCTTATTAAATGTGGAAATGTGAAGGTGCCCTAGGGGGGGGGGGGGGGGGTTCTTCTACTGTGTTTGTAGAAGACCCTTGGCGTGTGATCACGTGCACTCCCATGTGAGTGAAGTAATGTTTGAATAGATGTGGTGGGCCGTTCCCCAGTTGTTGAGGCGACAAGTTGGAGATGTTAAGTCATGACTTCGTGTTGACGTTGGGTTCCTGGTGCACGATAGCCATTGGGCTGAAATTGAGGTATACTCTAGGAGTATACGGGAGCACTTGGAGGTATATGTGGTTTGTAAATGAGACGTTCGTGCGCATGGTTGGGGTTAACATGGGGCCACATATCGTGTGGGCCCCAGGTGCGTGCTGAGCTCTGCTTCGCGTACCTTGACCTCTCGCGACGTAGAGGGTCCCTCTGTGCTTATTTGTTTGACCAGAAGGGTGGAGTTTTTCCCCTAGCTCGGTGTTCATTTGTTCGACCAGGAGGATTGAGTGGTCTCCCCCTAGTTTCATTCTCGATGGATCGGCCTGTAGCGGTGCTAGTGACACCCAGTGATGGAACATGCGCTGAACCTCTCTTGGGTGAGTTTTACAGGAGTTGGGTGGTTGCGTGATACCCACTCCGTGTTCGGTTGGCCAATGTTGTACCCTCGAGTAGAGATGGCCAGAGAAGTTCTGAGTTTTACCCTCCAGATGGGCTGGGCAGTGGGTTACTCGTCGACATCTAGGGTTTACCCTCCAGTAGAGACCGGGCAGTGGGTCACCCGATGCTATTAGGGTCTACCCTCCAGCAGAGACTGTCCAGTGGGTCACCCGATGCACTTAGGGTCTACTTTCCAGCAGAGACTGGGCAGTGGGTCACCCGACGACCTCTTAGAGTCTACCATCCAGCAGGGCTGGGCAGTGGGTCTCCCATCGTCTAGTTTTAAATCTACCCTTCAGCAAGGCTGGGCAGTGGGTCACCTGTTGACTTATTCCAGGTCTACCCTCCAGTGGGGCTGAGCAGTGGGTCGGCTGATGATGTATTAAGGTATACCCTCCAGCAGGGCTGGGCAGTGGGTCAACTGATGATGTATTAAGGTCTACCCTCCAGTGGGGCTAGGCAGTGGGTCGCCTGATGATGTATTAGGGTTTACGCTCTAGCAGGGATGGGTAGTGGGTTGACTGATGATGTATTAGGGTTTACCCTTCAGTAGGGCTAGGCAGTGGGTTGCCTGATGATGTATTAGGGTTTACCCTCCAGCAGGGCTGGGCAGTGGGTCACCCAATATATGGTTCTGAATTACCCTATTACGGGACTGAGCAGTGTGGCACCCGTCGACTTTCCGGGTCTCCCTGTAGTGGGAACCCGTTGACTTTTAGGGATCCTCCTGCGGGGTTGGGCAGGAGGTCGCCTGTCGACCTTGAGAAGACCTATCGACTGCGGGGCAGTGACGTGGTGTGGTTTGACGTTCCCCCAAAACTCTCAAGTACAAGGGGTGCTTTCCCCCACCGAGACGCGTTCTTGTGACGCGATCTAAAACCGTGCGAGCAAATTAGTGCCACCCAAAATGGATATTGTCGAGGTGCGTTGATTGATCCCTTGACTTGTAGTTTGGTGAATACGTGCGGGAAGCTGGGCATCGATGGTGTGACTTCTAGGACTGTTGTCGACTCACTTTTCTTGGGCTGAGCTACGGGATGGAGATCCCCTTACAATGTTGTTCGGTATTCTTGCCAAGTATAAGCATATGAATATACCTTGTTCAAGTACCCACTTCTTGGGCATGGTTACTCTCCCTCCAGGAGAGGCAAAGAAGCACGAGGAATGCCACGTGCTTTCCGTGTCTAGATTCTCGTGGTGGGACGAGTCTACTCTCCTGATATAGGTAGAAAAGGCTCAACGATAAGTTCATCTTCTCACCGTTCCTAGCTCCTTGTGTCTGGACGAGTCTACCTCCTTTCTTTTGTTGGGTTGAGCTGGACTCTCTACTGGTATTCTACTGCACTCTCTATTGTACTCCTTTACTTTTCATTTGCACTCTATAGCTCACACTTTGGTACCTCATTTGTTGCTCCCTCGATCCTTCAGGGTATCCTACTGAGTATTTTTATACTCACCCCTGCTTGGGCTTTGCCCGCACGTGGTGTGCCCTTGCAGAAGACAGACAGGTTGGTCGTGACTTTAGAGGAGCATAGGAGTTCGGGAACTGGGACCACGTGCGGTGGTCGTAGTTGGGTTCCAGGTGGGGGACCCGTCAGCTGTTTCTTTTTGTTTACCTGTTGCTAGGTTGTGGCACCTTTTCTGGTTGGGCGTGTGTTTTGCCGCTTTTTTCCTTTTCAACACTTTTCCTGTACTGTTTAGAGGTTGATGCACATTTGTGGTATATATATATAATTTTACCTTTTCTATACATGTATTTTCTTTTAATATTCACTTTTTCATTGAGTGTGTTGCGTGTGAGTGTACAGGTTCTTAGGTAAAGGCCTTCCTGAGTTGTTGTGCCTTCGGCGCTGGTCGCCATCCCCTGACCTATGGAGGCGGGCTTGGGGTAGCTGCGGCTCGAGCCCGGGTAGGGTCGGGTCGTGACAAAGTGGTATCAGAGGTTTTTCGTTCCTTGGGGCATTGTGAGGATTTCCATAAAAAGGATTTGGTTGAGATTTAGGGCAACAGTGTTAAAGTGTCTCGAGAGCGTCTCTCAGGCCAGGGAGTCTGGTGATAGTGCGACGGCCGACGTATCCATTCACTAGGACCCTGATAACCTACTTGTCGACTCGGCATGCTGAGACACCTATTGTAGGGAAAACTGTTTTGTGCATCACATAGGATTGTGTCTTTGACTGTCCTTCTTGAGTCTGCTCCCCATCGTTACTATCGGTATATACATGTATGCTCATCTGACCGCGACACCCCTTGATAATATTTACGATGTCTCCGCAAATACAGTCATCCAAGATACCAGTTTGGGTGCGTGACGATGACCCTGTGAGCTACGAGGCCTCATTCCAGGACCCATCATGTGATCCCTTTTCTCTGGGTGGGCCGGTAGCAGCACCCCCACCTGTTGAGCAGTAGACAGCTTCAGTAGAGCAGGCTGAGTTTCTGCGCAGGTTGAGCGCGCTCCGTGAGTTCCAGCAACAGAGACCGCTGAGGTTCAGTGGTGAGCCAGACCCTCAGGCAGCAGAGGCTTGAATCGAGGTAGTGGTTGGCCTTTTTAGGCTTGTGCAGACGCCGACAGATCAGAGAGTGGCTTTGGCAGCCAGCCTTTTTCGTGGATCAGCTTGGCGTTGGTGGAGTCTGGTGACTAAGTTTCTAGACGAGTCGTCGCTTTTGTGGGGAAAATTACAGTTGTTGTTCCGTGAGGAGGTTTTTACCTCCTTATTGCACTCCGTTCGGATTTAGGAGCTCCTTCAGTTTCAATAGGGAGGGATGAAGGTGGCTGACTACGCGGCTAGTTTTGTAGACCATGCACACTTTTACCCGGACTTGGTCCACGACGACAGCCTCCGAGCGTTGAAGTTTGAGCAGGGTCTCCGCCGAGAGATTCATGCTGTCATAGTACCCTTGGGCATTTCCACATATCCCATCATTCCAGAGCAAGCGTTGGTGACAGAGAGCTTCCTTTCACGTTCTGGAGTTGGTGGTGGCAGCAGGCACGTTGGAGCCGAGACGTCTGCCGCAGCTAGTGGGCGTCGGCAGGTAGAACCTCGACGCAGGTGGCTTTCTGAAAACCGGACTCAGGGGCGTGGTCGTACACCCCAGTGGCGCCGGAGGGCACTAGTGCAGCCCGGAGAAGGTCGGTGCTATTCTTGTGATGGGAGAGGTCACCTGGCACGGGACTGCCCGACCAGGCATACAGAGAGCTTCGGGCAGGCAGCAGGTGCACCACCACGACAAAGGCAGCGCCGTGATTGGAGTAGTGCCAAGAGAGGTGGTGCTAACAGAGGAGCAGGAGGATCAGGTAGTGGGGGATGAATATACGAGGTCTTCCCATCACCACTAGGTGGTCCACGACAGGCTCCGAGAGCTGACAGTTGGGACTGAGGATAGCCGCAAGCTTTGGATGACTAATATCCTGCAGAGCATGAGGTGATAAGAGGTACGCTCTACAACTCTTCAAACTTTTTGTAGTAGAATTGTTAGACTCTGTGTGTGAACTGCATTCCTCCCTGCTCCTTGTTTGAGGTGTTACCAGGGTGGCACAGGGCGTCAGTGTAACCCTGTGTTGGTATGAAAAAAGGGGGTGTAAGACCTTTTTCTTTAGCCGATGGTGTTGAATCCTTCACTTCCGAGCGTGTAAGAGGGTATTGGTTGACAGACATCGACTATGAAATCTCGCGTAACCAGATATCCTTGGGTGTTTCACTATATGGATATTCTGAAGGAGGGAATCATCGGGCCTTGTTCCAGGTGCGGGCAGTGATTCCAGTCGCGACGTGCGATGTAGAGGTTCGGTCGGGGAGCTGAGTTACCCCCGAGAGCCCACGGGTTGTTTGAGACCGTGGAAAGGGATGGGGAGGTTGTCTACCTCCTTTCCCTAACCCCAAAGTCTAGAGTGGGTGAACAACATTGGTGAGGGTAGATCTCGTGTGAATGGATCAGTCCTTTGGTCTATGTGCGGTGGCGTAGAGCTGGGCATGAGTTCTTCTGGGTACGGGAAAGCCAGGTGTGTGCGTAGTACCTTGAGTTGTTCCCTGGTTTTGCATTTTGGGGACGAAAAGATTGATGGGGGGAATGATGGAAGAAACCAGTTTTTTCTATGAATGACTTTGGATTATTCTTGATGTTATTCTAGAGAAGCACCTTCAGACGGCGTGCGATTCCGAGTCCCGTAGTGGCTGAAATTAAATTATCAGTGTGTTCACACTCGGCACACCAAATAAATAGGATAACTCCTTAATGGTGCTTCAGATCAAAGATCCGAGTGTACGGATGGGTCTGTAATGAGGTGTTTACCCTAGAAACGACATAAAACTTGTTGGCGCGGGATGTTTGGATCCCTCGCTCGCTTTCGGAATGTGGAAAAGATAAATTAAATAATTAATTTATTCGTTTAATGTTGAAACGCAAGTATCATTTAAATGGTGGTTTGGAATGGAACACCGAGGGCACCGTTGAGTTCGTAATATGCCGTTTACCCTAGGAGGGGTAGAAGTTTTGAAGGTGCGGGCCGTTTGTGAAAAATGGCCCCAAGGGTGTTTTCGTAATTTGGCAGCCTTAGACGTTTAGTTTTATAACTTTTGAATGGGGTCTCAGATTAAAATTCTGAGACTTCTGTTGCGCTCGGAGCATGGTTTTTAGCCTATGGGAGGCTTAACCCGGATCCCGCCAAAATTTTGGGTTCGGGGCTGTCTGGCGGGCGTTTAAGTGATTTGTACTTAAACACCCCCACCCCCTTCTTCTTCTTCTTCTTCTTCTTCTTCCTCAAACCCTCCCCCTATACTCCACGTATGGCGAGGCAGCTCCGACGAGGCGATATCCGGTGAGGCAAAGTGGTTTCGATGGTCCGCACACGAAGCGTCGGGCTACGCACTTCGAGGAAGGGGTTTATCATTTGCGTTTTTCTTTCCCACACCTCTTTTAAACCTAAATTATAACCTCGAATTGTTGTTTGTTCTTCGAACAAAACCCATGGATGTGTAGTATAGTTTATTATCTTTATATATCCCTTTTCGGAGTTGAAATCGGAGTTCGGAGGAGCCCATAGAAGCTCGTCGAAGATTGCGGGTTTTTAATTTGTTTCCGTCTGGTTTTGGGTTGTTCCGGCGGTTTTCGGCGGTCCGCCGAGTTCCCAGGGCGGCGCGGCTCCGGTCCGAGGAGGCGGCAGCGGCGGTGAGTCCATGAAGTGGTTCAGGTGGGCGACGCGTTGGCGATCCGAGGCGCCACGACGGCAAGCTCCAGCCACGGGTGAGGTGCGCGGGGCACCGTCGGCGCTGGCAGGCGCGACAGTGAGGCGAGGTCGCAGCGCGCGACCCCACGCGGCAACAGAGACCCGTGGTCGGCAGGTCTCCGCGGAGGACTGCCACCGGCCTCATTTCCGGTCGGTGTGGTGTGGACCCGGAGTCCACGACCGGGACATGCGGGTGAGCCGCGGGCCGGCCAGGGCGGACCGGCCCAGACTGTTCAGACCGGCCGGACCCGGCTAGTCCTGTCTAGGGGGGGAGGGGTTCGCCCCTCCGATTTCAGACACCCGTCATTTTCGCCACGGGTGTCCGTTTTGCGCGCCATCTATGGCGGCGCGGACCTGACATCAAGGCGGATGTTATGAGATGGTTTCGGGAGCATTAACTTCCGAGATGAGAGGTTCGGGGGCACGACATGTGCGTAAAGCCGCTAAGCGATCTTCCTAGGAATTCTTGTTTTGGGCGGCACAGACGCATCCGGTGTCCTTTTTGAGCGCCGTTAGTGGAGTTGGGACCCTAACACCGAGGCGGAGATTTCTAGGGTGGTCTCAGGAGTTGAGGCTAGAGTTGGGGTGTGGTCCCCACAACCCGTCTTCTGAGCTACGAGTAGCGTTTAACAACTTTTTCATCGGACGTCCGTTCGGGGCGTGCGAGTAGTCGTTTTTGGGTTTTTATCCGAGGGCATTGCATTGGTGAAGCCTGCCTGCTCTAATTCTCCACGCTGGTGCGGGCCCCAAGAGGACTGTTTCGGGAGTTGACGGTGGGTTTCAACATTATCACCGGGTGTCCATTTTAGACAAGTTATTAGTCTATCCTGTGTGCTTTTGGAGAGGATCGCAATGGTGTGATCATTTCGTTTTGTTTCAGGACCGGGATGCGGGTCCCACGTAGCACCAGTCGTGTGCAGTGCGCCGAAATGCATCTTTTTCTCTGGATATCTGTTGTGTTCAAGTGAGATGTATTTTTGATGTGTTTTCCCAAGGGGATCGCAATGGTGTGATGCACCTGACTGTTTTCGGGGCCAGGGCTCGGGATCACGGGACGTCGTTCGGGCGTGAGGCGGTGTTAGCGACTTTTCCGTCGGATATCCGTTTGATTCAAGTAAGTATTCTATCTCTCGTGTTTTTCTGCGAGGATTACAACGGTGCAATTTGTTTGGTTGTGCGGAGCTTTATACGTGATATTATTAAATGTGGAAATGTGAAGGTGCCCCGGGGGGGGGGGGGAAGTTCTTCTACTATGTTTGTAGCGGACCCTTGGAGTGTGATTGCGTGCACTCTCGTGTGAGTGAAGTAATGCTTGAATAGATGTGGTGGGTCATTCCCCAGTCGTTGAGGCAGAAAGTTGGAGATGTTACGTCACGCCTTCTCATTGACGTTGGGTGCCGGGTGCACGATAGCCCTTGGGCTGAAAGTGAGGTATACTCTAGGAGTATACGGGAGCGCTTGGAGGTACGTGTGGTTTTTACCTGAGACGTTCATGTGCTTAGTTGGGGTTAACTTGGGGCCACACGTGGTGTGGGCCCCAGGTGCGTTTTGAGCTCTGCTTCGCGTACTTTGACCTCTCGTGACGTAGAGGGTCCCTCTGTGCTCGTTTGTTTGACCAGTAGGGTGGAGTTTTTCCCCTGACTCGGTGCTTGTTTGTTTGACCAGCAGGGTTGAGTGGTCTCCCCCTGGTTTCGTTCTCGATGGATCGGCCGGTAGCGGTGCTAGTGACACCCAGTGATGGAACATGCACTGAACCTCTCTTGGGTGAGTTGTTCTGGAGTTGGTTGGTTGTGCGATACCCACTCCGTGTTCGGTTGGCTAGTGTTGTACCCTCCAGTAGAGATGACCAGAGGAGTTCTGAGTTTTACCCTCCAATGGGGCTGGGCAGTGGGTCACTCATCGACTTTTAGGGTTTACCCTCCATCAGAGACTGGGCAGTGGGTCACCCGATGCTATTAGGGTCTACTCTCCAGCAGAGACTGGGCAGTGGATCACCCGACGCACTTAGGTTCTACCTTCTAGCAGATACTGGGCACTGGGTCACCCGATGACCTCTTAGGGTCTTCCCTCCAGCATGGCTAGGCAGTGGGTCGCTCGTCGTCTAGTTCCAGGTCTACCCTTCAGCAAGACTGGGCAGTGGGTCGCCTGTCGACTTATTCCAGGTCTACCCTCTAGCAGGACCGGGAAGTGGGTCGCCGGATGATGTATTAATGTCTACCCTCCAGTGGGGCTAGGAAGTGGGTCTTCTGATGATGTATTAAGGTCTACCCTTCAGCGGGGCTGAGCAGTGGGTCGCCTGAAGATATATTAGGGTTTACCCTTCATCATGGCTGGATAGTGGGTCTCCTGATGATGTATTTGGGTTTACCCTCCAACAGGGCTGGGCAGTGGGTCACCCGATATCTGGTTGTGAATTACCCTGTTACGGGACTGTGCAGTGTGGCACCCGTCGACTTTCCGGGTCTCCCTGTAGTGGGAACCTGTTGACTTCCAGGGATCCTCCAGCAAGGCTGGGCAGGGGGTCGCCTGTCGACCTTGAGCAGACCTCTCGACTGCGGGGCAGTGACGTGGTGTGGTTTGATGTTCCCCCAGAACTCTCAAGTACAAGGGGCACTTTCCCCACCGAGACTCGTTCTTGTGACATGATCTAATACCTTGTGGGCGAGTCAGTGCCACCCAAAGCGGATAGTTTCGATGTGCGGTGATTGATCCCTTGACTTGTAGTTTTGGGAAGACGTGCGGGATACTGGGCATCGATGGTGTTACTTCTGGGACTGTTGTCAACTCACTTTTCTTGGGCTGAGCTACAGGATGTAGATCCCATTACGACGTTGTTCGGGCTTCTTGCTGAGCATAAGGTTATGTATATACCTTGTTCCAATACCCACTTCTGGGGCATGGTTACTCTCCCTCCAGAAGAGGCAAATACGCACAGGGTATGCCACATGCATTCCGTGTCTATCTTCTCATGGTGGGACGACTCTACACTCCTGATATAGGTAGAGAAGACTCGACGAGAAGTTAATCTTCTCACCGTTTCCAACTCCTTGTGTCTGGATGAGTCTACCTCCTCTCTTTTGTTGGGTTGAGCTGGACTCTCTACTAGTATTCTACTGCACTCTCTATTGTACTCCTTTTCTTTTCCTGTGCGCTCTACTTCTCACCCTTCGGTACCTTCTTTGTTGATCCCTCGATCCTTCGGAGTATCCTACTGAGTAATTTTATACTCAACCCTTCTTGGGCTTTGCCCGCACTTGGTGTGCCCTTGCACATGATGGAAAGGTTGGTCGAGACTTTAGAGGATCTTAGGAGTTCAGGAGTTGGGACCGCGTGCGGTGGTCGTAGCTGGGTTCCAGGTGGGAGACCCATCAGCTGTTTCTTTTCGTTTACCTGTTTCCAGGTTGTGGCACCTTTTTTGGTTGGGCTCATGTTTTCCCCTTTTTCCTTTTCAGATGTTTTCTTGTACTATTTAGAGGTCGATGCACATTTGTGGTATATATATAGCAGTTTCCCTTTTCTGTACTTGTCTTTTCTTTTACTCTACACTTTTGAATTGAGTGTGCTGCGTGTGAGTGTACAGGTTCTTAGGTAAAGGCCCCCCCGAGTTGTTGTGCCTTCAGCGCTGGTCGCCAGCCCCTGGCCTATGGAGGCGGGCTTGGGGTAGTTGCGGCTCGATACCGGGTAGGGTCGGGTCGTGACAAATATTAACATCAAAATTTTGGAGAAGTCTTCAAAATTCTCTAAATAATGAATTGAATTTTAGTACGGCCTATCATCCTCAAACTGATGGCCAATCTGAAAGTACTATTCAAACAGTTGAGGAGATGATGAGATTATGCTCAATGGAATTTAATGGTGGACGGGATCAACACCTCCCATTAGTTGAGTTCTCATACAACAAAAACTTTCATTCGAGTATTCAGATGGCACCCTATGAAGATTTGTATGGAAAGCAATGTATAAATCCTACTTGTTGGGATGAAGCTGGTGAGAGAAAGCTTCTTGGGCCTGATCTTGTTCAAGAGATGAAAGAAAAGGTTCATGGTATCCAACAACACATAAAGGCTGCTCAGAGTCGACAGATAAGCTATGCTGACAACCGTTGATGGGACATGGAGTTTGGTGTTGGTGACAAAGTCTTCCTTTGAATTTCTCCATTGAAGAGAGTCATGCAGTTTGGTAAGAAAGGGAAGCCTAGCCCTAGGTACATTGGCCCCTATGAAATGATTGATCTCATAAGAGTAGTGGCCTATCGTCTAGCACTTCCACTAAACCTAGATCAAGTTCACGATGTCTTCCATTTATCTCTCTTGAGGAAGTACATACCCGACCCTTCGCATGTACTGAACCTAGAGGTGGTACAACTGGAACATTACCTCTCTTATGAGGAGTAGCCAGTGGAGGTCTTAGACCATACAGACAAGGTTCTATGCACCAAGACTACCCTCCTTGTGAATTTTTTATGGAGTAATCATAATTATGAAGAAGCGATATGGGAGCCTGTGGAAACAATGAAGAAAAAGTACCCGCACCTTTTCGACTAGGCCTTTGGTTTAAAATTTCGTGGATGAAATTTATTAATGCGGGAATAATGTAACGACCCAAACTTTTTGAATAGTATATTAATTTACTCTTATCGATTTAATAGAGATGTTAATGGTTAATGCAGAAAGAAGAGTCGATGGCTTCATCCAGTAGACTTGAACCATATGAAGCCTACTTATCAGAGCTTGGGAAGGAGGTGGCATCTTTGGGCATCACTTTGGACCAAGCCTAAGTTGATCTCCAGCATGTCAAGCTTGAACATAATCGCCTATGGGAGAAGTTCAATTTAGCGGAGACTACTACTTGGGAAATGATATTCGAGCCTCCCCAAAATTGTTTAAGTGTCGCACACCTTATCCTTAGGTCATATGTAAGTGTTTTAAGGGATTATGTTTCATATCCCTAATATGTAATCTCATAGTACTAATAAAATTATTCCTTCAACATTTTTCTGTTATATCTAGATTTTCTTAATAAAATATAATTATATTTATTTTAGAAGTTAAAAACGGTATTTAAATGATTTCCCTTACATAGAGAGTTTTTATGGACAAATAGACATCATTTTTGAATTGGAAATGTCAAAATTAATCTTGGATGAATTTTTGGATGTTTTATAAAAAGATTCATTTTTGATGAATAGTTCTTGATGAATATTGTTTTTATGAAAAGTAAAAAAATCTTTAATTGTTAAATAACTTTTTTTTGTGAGTTTATTTTCAAAAAACTGACAGACATGGTTGTAATTAAGGTGAAAAATGTGGTTCATTGAAATCAAAATAATTTTTGGTGAATAGTAATTGTTACCCCTATAAATAGTAATATGAATAGTAATATGAATAGTAATATTAATATTAATGTTACCATTATAATTAGTAAAACATATTATTTTTTATTTTCATAAGGTTATAAGGTATTGGAATGTTGACTAAGTTTCAAGGTGTTAAAAAATGAGTTATAGATTTTGAATTATAATTATTGAATAAATTATGATTTTAATTAATAATTAAATTAAAATTATTTAGAAAATTGTTTTTAGAAAATGGATTTCATTTTTGGATTTTATACGTCGAAAAAGGGTTCTGGTGAATTTTTGGGATTTTTCCGAAAGAGTTAATTTTTCAGTGAATAGGAAAAATACAGATTAGGGTTTCGATAAGTTTAATGATATCATGACTGCATCATGATGATGTCATGAGTTTTTTTTAGGGTTTGTAGACCAAAGGGGATGAATTATTTTATGATGGGTCCCATTGGCCTAACACCATGGGAAATACCAAGGGAAAGCCCATGGTTTTCAGAAAACCACCTGTGAGGTGTCCCTTGAAATCATTAAGGCATCTCCTTCTTTTCCATATAAATACCCAACCTTTCCTCCTATATTTTTCACTCCCAAATCTCCCTCAACGAAGCTCTGGTCTCATTACCTCTCAAGGAGTCCTCCTGAGGTTCCGTAAAGCCTCCATGGTCCCGACCTTTGAGTTTTAGGACATACATTTTATGGTAAGGGATTCTTTCACTCTTCCCATTTTCAAAGTTCTACTTTCATGTCAAGCCTTTAATGTACCTTTTTTCCATGTTTGGGTATGATATCTATATTAATCATACTTTACTTATATATTCACATGATGAGAGACCCTATTTTATCTCATCAATTCCTTTTTTGAAGAATTAAGTGATGTCGTTAGGCTGCCGAATTTTTCATAAGTGAAATCTTATTTTTGTCTTCCGTTCAGGTTTTTCATTTCATATGGTATGTCCTTAAAATTTCATTACCATGTTATTATATACTTTATATTATTTCCCTCTACTATTTTTTTGTATAATTTATGAGTGGGTGATCCATGTCCCCTCTCTTTTCAATGTTTTCTAAAACCCTGCAGCATTGTCGTTATGCTGTCAAATTTTCGTCTCAAAATGTCTCTCTCTTTTTAAAAAATTCATTTAGTTTATTAAGTGAATACCCAAAACTCTTTATTCTACAGGGTTATTCACATATATATAAAAATTTTCTATTTCCAATTCTGGGATTTACATACTTGAGAACCACTTTCCTTTTCTGTGGGTTTAAAGTGACATAAAGATAACGTCTTTAAAGATGTTTTTAAAATGTTTTGACTACGAAATGAAACCCATTTATTTTATGCTTTATGGGTTATTTATGAAATTATTTATGATGATATATGTGGATCACATGATAATAATAAAAAATTATGGGTGTTCCCTTATAGTGCTCCAATGCATCGGGTAAATACTTAATCTCTAGAGATGACCATTTTAATGATACCATGGTGAATAACCTTGGTAATTTTTTTAATGAAACCTTGGGGATGGACCATGGTGAAACGAAAATGATTGTATAAGTTAAATTTTGTAGCCACATATTAATGTTATGAAACATGTTATTTTGATTATGATATGCCTCATGATCTCTTTCTCATGGATTAAATTTATTTATCATGACTTTATTGATGTATCTCAAGTTCACATGTAAAATGTTTCTCTTGTTTCCCTTACTGGGCCTTCTACTCACCCTTTCCTTTGATGTATGCTCCGTGGTTATGAGATGCTGTAATGAACTTATGATTAACAATGAACAATCATTTCAAGTGTTTAATAAGAATTTTTTATGTCTTCATGTATTAAGTTTCTGGTTTCCAAGACACTAAACCTTAAAGATCCTCGATTTTGTATAATGTAGAGAAGAGTTTATGTAATGAAAAAGGCTGAATGCCATAACCATTTCATAAATTCTTAAAATTACAAAATTTAATTATTCAACACATTATAATGATGCTCTCTAAATTTCCATGATGAACATATCATTATCCCTTAATCGAAAAGAAGTATATCTAAAATTCACATTCCAAACATGTGAATAAATTCATCCTGTATATTCTTGATATATAGTAATAACTTGAATTACCGTAGAAACCATACAGGAAACAAGAATTCTTCCATATTCCATAATTAATAAACATGGTATCGGATATATTCCTTAAATCCAAAAGTGTTGTAAACTCCATTAATGATAAAATAGACCACTTCTTGACAACTCAATAATCATTTCGAAGGTATTCAGTATTTATCTAAATCAATCATTTCATTATCCTTATCTCAACATCTAATATATATATTAAGGGTTGTCTTTCCCTCAATCACATTTTTTTTTTGAAAAGTTTAACTTTCTTTTGAATCAGTTTTTCATTGTACCATTCATCATATAACCAAAAATACTTAATGAAATATTACATAAATACAATCCATATATATCTCATATTTCATACGACCAGTATATTACTAACAAAATATTCAAATGGCATAAATCTTGAAAAGGCATATTAATCATTCAACTTCATCTGTGGTAGCATCGTAACTTTATCATTATCCAAAATCATCATTCGGGTAATTTTATTTTTATTTTTGGGATATTGATTTTCCTAGTGTCCCATCTCCATGCGATTGAAGCATTGTATATAGGAATATTCCTTCCTTGTCTTGAAATTATGATCATGGTGGCCTTTTTCTGCACACTTGAAGGAAACTCCATTTACTATCAATTATATACCAAGGTGTTTCCATCCACAATTAACAGATGTTGGAAAATACATCTTTCCCTCATTCTATTTATGCATGTTTTCTCCTACAATCCTCATCTTCTTTTACTTCCCTTCAAATCCATAGAACTCAAAGAAGCCTTTTAATACCATGCCAACACATGATACTATTTCCTCATATGGTGAGCATACTTGGGGGACAATATTCCTTTGAAATGATGGATTGAGACCATTAGAGATATGATCCTCATTACTCTTCACATAATGTTCATTGGTTAAGTTCACATTCCTTCTACTAGGAGCCATTTCTAATCAGTTCTGTCTTATATATTAGCCTGTATCATTACGATCTCTCTATGACTCTAAACATAGTATAACACATAGAATAAATTTATTCATCGTAAATCCTAGAACTATATAATTTGATTAATTTGGGAGTATAAATCCATCATAATGGTCGGTAAATAAAACGTGAATTATCCTATGAATATCCCCAGGGAGTGTCAAAAAAGGTGTGTAGTAAGGCATGTTGTCATGTACCAGGATACCTGGGGTCAAGAGGGAAACTCCTTTTGACATTTTTATTCCTACATCTAGGACAGAACCATATCCACTTATAGTATCCAGATAGGGATGTTTCTTCAAGTACAATCTACATTATATATTACTTAAAAAGATTATAGGATGTTCATGTACATTTTTTCTCATAGACTATCTTAGGGGATTATTCTCTAATCTATGTTTTCTAAATATAGTTTCTATGTTTTTTACTAAACGTCCTCTGATACCAACCATAAGGAACCCACCCTAGTTTCCCCGAGCCAGTGCCTTATTTTATTACATTGGCATATGAAAAAGGAATTTTCAGCTTGAAGGACTAAGTAGTTTAGAATCTTTTGGAAACAAGTTCAACATTACATCATGAAAGAAAATACAATATTAATTTAATCCATTAGAAACATCCACGCCTCAATGATTATGCCAAAAAATTCACTCATAACATACAACATCATTTCCTGGGAATATGAAAAACAAGAAAGGGGTGATATCAAATTCTCAGTAAGAGTATGAAATAAAATGGAAGGTATCATAAACATAAACATTAGTCATGGGGATTAATTGAAACCCATGCCCTTATAAAGAATAAACTTGAACACATTATGGCAGGAATATGAGATGAGTACATTATTCCATAATAAAACATAATCATGGTTATTCTACTAGTAGAATCACCATATGATCTTTCAAATACTAGATTTATAATGAGGTAAGTGCATATGATAGACATTCTAAAAAAATTTTCAATTCCCCATCCAATATGTCTAAAAATGATTAAGGCCTCAGCCAAAACAATATATCGAATTGGGAAATGCCTAAGCCAATTACAAGTCTATTTGTCTCCAGAGACCTACCTATGTATCGAGGGGATATTTTGGGCCCCACCAGTCACATAAAAATTCCAATTAATTCCTCATATGAGAGAGGATAAACACAATCAAAAAACACATTCATATTGAAACTAACATGTGAAAGTTATCTAACTTTCTCCAATACATTAAACATAAACACTAACCATTCGATGTAATATGGTGAATGGTTTCAAGAAATCACATCCAAAAAAAACTAGCCATAACCCAACCAATTAAATATTGTAGATGAAAAAATAAATGATTAATCCCAATAATAAATATGAATAATCAAGAGTGTTGAAACAGATGAAAATACTTTTATAAAACCATTATATAATTACTGAGAAAAATACTCTTATTTTGAAAATAATATTTCTTTTTGGAAAAATATATGTTGAAAACCAGAACAGGTTTAACTTAGTTTTTTCATAATATGATTAGTGAATATATAAATATAATGGTTACTAAAAACAGATTATAGAGTTCCCTTGAAATTATGTAAGAATTTAATAAATTCCTTCGAACTGGACTTGTATTTTGAAAATAATTTTTAATGTTTCAATTAAAATGTGTAACTCACCATAAAATATATAAGGATTTTGGTTGGTAATCATATATAGAAAACTCAAACAGAACATACAAGGAGTAAATAGTATTACATAAAAATTTCATTGAGGTAATTAGACAATAAAAGTAACCTGAATGAAAATGGATGTTCAGGTGGAAAACCATTACCTTAAGTCTAAATGTGTTCCTCCCTTGAACTTAAGTTCCCAGAATATGAAATTAGACTTATTAATAACTTATTTATCAACCTATTATATAATTATTTAGTTTATCATAATTATTTTTATTTCATTTATTCCCATATTGATATGTTATTATATTGAATTTCATCATTCTCGAGTATCCGTTTTCTTTATTTTCATAATCGGTTCACTGGTTTTTAAGTAGTGGAGTTCATGTGGAATGAATGTAAGTCTATAGAATTAAAATTACATTTTATTTATGAACATACAGAAGTTTTAATGTTCCTTTATATCATATGGTTACACGGAAAATGGATGAATCAATAGAGAAATATTTATGAAAATCACTTAGATTATTTTAGCGGTATTTTGATTATTAGGAACTAGTTTGGTCATACGAATTAATGATATGTATGTATACTGGTTAGTGAATATTAATTAGTTTATAATACATATATTATAGTCTTTTTCAACCAAAAAATGGGTTCATGACTTGTATTAATGGAGAAATTGAAGAAAGAAACTTAGTCATCCATGAAGGTTATGAATTGGAACCTCATAGACGTTGATTTCGTTTATTAAATAATATATTGAGAGAGAGTAATGATATTGATGATGGTTATTCAATTCACATGATATAATTCCAGTATATATATTATAATGGATCTATCATGAACATTTGGACAGAGGAGGTGAGGAGAGGTTAACAAAAGAAGATGAATTGAAATGAAACTAAATGAAAAAGAAAGGTTCTTTACCTCTAAAAATAACCTTCTTCAGAACCTCCATAACGAAAGATATTTTGGTCTTTTGGAAAGACTAAGAAATTATTAGATTTGGGGAGTGACTAAATAAGGGTATTTGGGTAGAACCCTAAAGATATTAAAGGATTAGAGTGGTGAAGAGATGAGGGAGTGAGGGGGGGTTTATAATGGAGAGGAGAGATTTCATAAATTATTAATCATTAGTTTATTAATTTCTTTCAAGACCAGCAATATTGATGATTCCATGAACAAGAATAGTAATAAATGCATGTGAGTATAAAAAAATTGGTATTAAATCACTTATGATATCATAAATAGTGTATTTAGCTGATAATTTGTATATACGGTATTTTACCGTATTTTACTATTCACCACAAATTTTAGAATTTTAAAAAAAATCCCAAAAATTAACCCTAAACATTTTTCAACATGTGGAATTCAGAAAATGAAGTCATCATTTTTTAATTAATTTGAGAAATATTTTTATTTTAATATTTAAATAAAATCATAATTTATTCCTAAAAAACCACTTTAAAACTATAACATGATTTATAACACATTGATGAATAAATCAAGGTCCCCAAAATTTATCTTTTAACCATAAGAAAATACAATAAAAATTTATGACTAAATTTTATGAAATTAAATTTCCATTTTAATTTATTAAATTAATCAAAAAAATTTAATTAAAATATTTGTGATATAAATAATACCAATACATATACTATGATCATTTTTTCACTTTTAGGATGTCTAAATTGATTTTATACATTCATGGGTGAGGTTTCTATTTTTTTGGCTGAGACACTATTCATTGAAATTCATAAATGTATGTTACTATTTATATGGTTACCTTACAATTCACTAAAAATTATGTTTTCCTAATTAGACTCTAAATATATCGTTGAACACAATATCGTATGTTAGTTTTTTGAAATTAAAATCACAGATGTGGAAAAATTATGTTTACTTGTCAAGGTTATAACAAAGTTGTTTTTGTTAGAAACTCAGTATTTCAGGCATTCTATATTAAATCTATTTGTAAATTCTTGGGGTGTTACATTATCCCCACCACAAAAATATTTCTTTCATGAAATTAAAAATTGAACATCGAAACTAAATGCTTGATACTAGAAAATTACCTTGTGGGAAACCCACGTCAAGAATATGGTTAAAATATCCTTTTAAAAAGAGAAAAGGGAAATGAATTATTTACTACAAAATTATGGGTATTTTACTAGTCGAATCACCACATGAACATTCAATTACTAGCTTCATAATAAGGGAAGTGCATATGCTGTAAATTCTGAAACATGTTTTCATGGCCTCGACCAAGATGTCTAAAAATGTTTATGGCCATGGTGAAAACCATATATTGAATTGGGAAAGGCCTCATCCAATTCCACGCCTTTTGGTCTCATGAGACCTACAGATACATCTAGGGGCTATAGAGGGCCCCATCCTTTACATAATAAGTCCAATTAATTCCACATATGAGTGGGGATAAACATAGTAAACAAATACATACATATTGAAACTGACATGTGAAATTTATGTAATATTCCTGAATTATTAAACATAAACACTAGCTATTAAAAGTAATATGATGAATGGTTTCAAGACATCACATCCAAAATAAAACTATTTATAAACCATCATATTAAATATTTTATATGAAATCTGAAAATATTAATCCCAATAATACATAAGAATAAACATGAGTTTTGATACAGACCGAAATACTCTTATAAAATCATTAAGTAATTCTTGATAAAAATAATATTTTTTTTGAAAAGAAGAGTTATTTTAGAAAAGTCATTGTATAAAAATAGAAATTATGTAAGTTATTATTTTCATCATAAAATGAGTTATTTTAGAAATATAATGGGAGCTAAACAGAGATTATAGTGTTTCCTTTAAAGTACGTAAAAATTTGAGAAAATCCCTTGAATCGGGCTTCTATTTCAGAAATAAATTTTAAAGTCCCTTTTAAAAAGTGTAACTCCACATAAAATAAGAAATTATTATGGTTGTTAAACATATCTAGAACGCTCACAATGAATTTATGAGGTGTAGATAATAATACCTAAGAATTTCATTGAGGTAATAATATAATAGAAGTAACCCAACTGAAAAAGGAAGATTGTGTTAAAAAACGCTTACCTTGAGTAAGAATGTGTTCCACCCATGAATTTATGATCCTAGAATATGGAATTAGACATATTAATAACTAATTTCATAACCTATTGGAAAAATTTTTAGTTTATCATAATTTTTTTGTTCATTTATTCCCTTATTGATAATTTATTACATTCAATTTTGTCATTCTGGAGCGTTCGTTTTCTTTATTTTCATAATTGGTTCACTTGTTCTTAAGTAATGGAGTTCATGTGGAATGAATATAAATCTACAAAATTGAAATTTAATATTATCTATAAACATTCAGAAGTTTAAATGTTAATTTCTCCCATTTGGTTACATGTAAATAGGACGAATCATTAGATGAAATATCTATGACATTCACTAACATTATGTTAGTGGTATTTTAATTATTAGGAACTAGTTTGTTCATATTATTTAATAATATGAACATATACTAGTTCCAGAATACTTATTATGTTATAATACATATATTATCATCTAGTTAAACCATAAAAATGGTTTCATGACTATTAATGAATGAGAAATTGAAGAATGAAACTTCATCTTCCATGAAGGTTACAAATAGGAACCTCGTGGATGTTGATTTTGATTATAATATTTGAGAGAGAGAGATTAAGGATATTGATGAAGTTTCTTACATTAACATGATATAATTATAGTATATAGATGATACAAGATCTATCATGGTCATTTTGAAATAGGATGTGTGAAGAGGATAACAAAATATGATAAATTTAAATGAAACTAAATGAAAAAGAAAGGTTATTTACCTCTTGAAATAACCTCCTTGAGATCCTCCTTAAGGGAAGGGATTTTGATCTTTTGGATAGACCAAGAGCTGATTGGATGTGGGTAGTGACTAAATAAGAGTATTTGAGCAGAAAATTGAGGAGCCTCATGGCTTAGAGGAGTGAAGAGGAGAGGGAGTGAGGGGGTGTTTTATAGTGGAGGAGAGGAGGGTTTTTATAATTATTTAATCAGTAGTTTATTAATTTCCCTCAAGCCCATCAATATTGATGATTACATGACCAATAATAGTAATAAATGAATTTGAGTTAGAAACATTGGGGATTACATCACATACTATGTCATAAATAATATATTTAACTGATAATTTTCATACACGGTATTTTACGGTATTTCACTATTCATAAAAATTCATTTATTTTCAAAAAATCCCAAAAATTCACCATAACCATTGTTTGACGTGTAGAATTTAAAAATGGAATATATGTTTTGAAATTAATTTTCTAAATAATTTTAATTTTAGTTTTAAATAAAATCAAAAATTATTCAAAAAAATCAACTTTAATACTATAACTCTTTTTGTAACACATTGATAAATTAATCAAGGACTCATAAATTTATCTTATAACCAGAAAAAAATAAAATAAATATTTATGATTACATTTTATGAAAATAAATTTCCATTTTAAATTCTTAAATTAATCATAAAATTGTAAATAAAATATTTATGATCTAAAAAATACCAATCCTTGTACTATGATCATTTTTTCACTTTTAAGATGTCTAAATTGTTTTTATAAATTCATGGGTGAAGTTTCTCCTTTTTTGTCTGATTTAATATTCATAAGGGTATGTAAAAATTCATAAGGTTATGTTACTATTTACCAAAAATTAATTTTATATTATGAGACTCATAATTTCTTTCTGAATGCAACCGTGTATGTATGTGTTTTGAAATTAAAATCAAAGAGTTGGAAAAATTATGTTTTCTTGGATATGTTATTATAATGTGGTGTTTTATAGAGACTCACAGTTTCATGAATTATGTATTAAATCTAATAACATGTATCTTACTTAAGGAATATATCCAAATACATGTATCTTACTAAAGGAATATAGAAGACTGCATGTTTCCAATATGGTTTTTATGTTAATTCAAATTATTACCATATTTGAAGAGGATACATGATGAATTTATTCACCTCTTTGGAATTTGAATTTTGGAGACACTTCTTGTTGATTTAGGGTTAATGATATGTTATTAATGTAAATTTAGATACCTTCATTCTAATGTGTTGAATCATTTTATTTTGGAATTTAAAGCATTTACGAAATAGTTTATTTTGATCAATTTATGGGGTTTTATAGTTTAATGTCACTACAAGATGGTTTGATTATTCTACCACAACCATGCTGTCCATTTAGAATGTGTTGTTTTGTAGTAATAGATGCATTTCCCTTTCCAATTTTTAATATG
Organism: Viscum album; assembly: GCA_963277665.1. Taxonomy (NCBI): domain Eukaryota; kingdom Viridiplantae; phylum Streptophyta; class Magnoliopsida; order Santalales; family Viscaceae; genus Viscum; species Viscum album. The sequence continues at coordinate 507,865,636 of OY728159.1, forward strand.
ATATTTTAACCATATTCTTGATGTGGGTCTCCCACAAGGTAATTTTTAAGTATCAACCATTAAATTTCAAAGTTCAATTTCAAATTTTGAGGACAAAATTTGTGTATGGAAGGGATAATATAACACCCCAAGAATTTCAAAATATATTTAATACATAATGCATGAAAAATTGAGTATCTACAAAACACCATTTTTTTGTAACCTATAAAAGTAAACACAATTTTTCAACCTATGTGATTTTAATTTCGAAAAACTGACAAACATAGTTGTGTTCAGTAAAATATTTAGAATCTGATAAGACAAACATAATTTTTGGTGGATAGTATCATAACCTTGTGAAAATTATCATACACTTATGAATAGTAATTAATAGTAAAATGGCTAAAAAATGAAAACTTCACCCATGAATGTAAAATAACAATTTAGACATCTTAAAAGTAAAGAAACGATCATAGTTTAAGTATTGGTACTTTTTATGTCATAAATATTTTAATTACAATTTTATGATTAATTTAATAATTTAGAATGAAATTTTATTTTTATATAATGTAATCATAAATTGTTACTTTATTTTTTTATGGTTATATGATAATTTTATGAAACCTTGATTAATTTCTCAATGTGTTATAAAACGAGTTATAGTTTTAATATTGTTTTTCGTGAATAAATTATAATTTTATTTAAAAATTAAATAAAAAACATTTATAAAATTAATTTTCAAAAATGGATTTCATTTTTTAATTCTTCATGTTGAAAAATGGTTAAGGTGAATTTTTGGTATTTTTCATAAAAACATAAATTTTTGATGAATAGTGGAATATGGAAAAATACAATATACAAATTTTCAGTTAAATACACTATTTATGACATCATAAGTGATGTAAGACCACATGGTTTGAACTAAAATTAATTTATTACTACAATTGGTCATGGAATAATCAGTATTTCTAGAATTTATGGAAATTAGTATACCAATGGTTAAAAAATTATGAAAACCCTCCTCTCCCCCACTATAACCCCCCTCACTCCCTTTTCTCTTCAATCCTCTATGCCTTGGAGATACCCAAATTTCTTCCCAAATACCCTTCCTTTTTCACTCCCCTAGTCCAAGAAGCTTTTTTTCATTCCAAATGACCAAAATCCCTTCTTATACGGAGGTTCTCAAAGAGGTTATTTCAAGCAGTAAAGCACTATTCTTTTTTCATTTAGTTTCATTTCAATTTATCTTATTTTGTTAACTTCTTCTCACATTCTCTATCCAAATGACTATGATTTATCAAGTATCATCTATATTCTAGAATTATATCATGTGAATGGAAGAACCATCATCAATATCCTTAATCTCTCTCTCTCTCTCTCTCCCTATTATTTTATAAACTAAATCAACATCCATGAGGTTCCAATTTATAACCTTCATGGACAAGGGAATTTCGTTCTACTATTTATCCATCATTAATGGTCATGAAACCATTTTTATGGTCAAAAAATACTATAATATATGTATTATAACCTAGTGAATATTCAAGAACCAGAATACGTACATATTATTAAATCGTATGACAAAACTAGTTTATCATAATCAAAATACCGCTAAAATAATCAATGTGAATGTCATAAATATTTAATATAATGATTAATACTATTTATATATAATAAAATGATATAAATTCCAATTAAAACTTATTTATGTTCATAAATAATATGTAATTTCAATTCTATAGATTTAAATTCATTTTACAAGAACTCTATTACTTGAGAACAAGTGAACTGATTATGAAAATAATGAAAAACAACACTCGGGAACGATGAAATTCAATATAATTACATATTAATAAGAACATAAATGAACTAAATAGAAATATGATAAAATAAATACATATATAATATGTTCTGAAATAATTTATTAATATGTATAATTTCATATTCTAAGACCTTAAGTTAAATGGAGTAACACATTCAGAATTAAGTTAAGGGTTTTTCCACCTAAACTTCTTTTTTCATTCGAGTCACTTTTATTTTCTAATTACCTCAAAAAATTATTATTTATTATTATTTACTCATCATAAATTCTGTGTGAGTGTTATAAAAATGTTTACCAACCATATTCCTTCATTATTTTATCGATATTTACTTGTTTTAAAATGAAATTTTAAAATTATTTCCGAAATACAAGCTCAAATCAAATAAAATTTCCAAATTATTACTTAATTTCAGGGGAAATCTAAAATCTATTTTTTAAAAAAATATATATTTCTAAAATAATTCATTTTCATATGAAACTATTAACTTCAGTTCTGGTTTTATACAATGCCTTTTCCAAAATAACACTTCTTTTCAAAATAAAAGAGCATTTTTCTCAAGAATTATATAATGCTTTTATAAGAGTATTTTCGTCTGTTTCTACACGCTTATTGATTCATATGTATTATTTGCATTAATAATTTATGATATAATCTACCATATTTAATTGTATGGTTTATGACTAGTTTTATTATGGATTATATGTCTTGAAACCATTCACCATATTACTTTGAATGGTTAGTGTTTATGTATAATGACTGGAGAAAGACAGATAAATTCATTATGTTAGATTCAATATGAATGTATATGTTGATTATGTTTATCCTCGCCCATATGAATAATGAATTGGACCTATTATGTGATGGGTGGGGACCTCTATAGAAACTCGATTCTTCGGTAGATCTCATACGACAAATAGATGTGTAATTTTTCAAGGCATTTCTCAATTTAATAAATGGTTTTGGCCTCAGACATTAATAATTTTTAGACATTTTTGACAAGGCCTTGAAAAAATTGGTTCAGAATGTTTGGAAAGGACCCGACCCTAGTTTCTTAGAGACGGTGCCTTATTTTATTACATTGACATATAAACAATGAATTTTCATCCAAAAGGACCAAGTAGTTTAGTATCTTTTGTAAACAATATACAAATATATGTTCAACATTATATCATGAAAGGAAATACAACATTATTTCAGTCCATTATAATCATCCATGCCTCCTAGATTATGCATGAAATTTACTCATAACATACTAATTCACATCCTGGGAAAATGAAACACAAGAAAGGGGTGTGCTCAAATGCTCAGTAAGAGTTAGAAACACCGTGGAAGATAACAAAAACAAAAACATTAGGTATGGTGAGTAACTGAAACACATGCCTTCTCAAATAATAAACATGAACACATTATGGTAGGAATATGAGATGACTAAATAATTCCATAATAAAACATAATCATGAGAATTATACTTGTCAAATCATCACATGAACAATCAATTACTAGATTCATAATGAGGGAAGTACATATGTCGAACAATCTGAAACATTTTGTCAAGGCCTAGGCAAAGACATCTAAAAATGATCAAGGCCTTGCCCAAAACCATATATCGAATTGGGAAAGGCCTCATCCAATTCCACATCTATTTGTCTCATTATACCTACTTATAAAAGTGGTCTTACATCACTTATTATGTCATAAATAGTTTTTTTAATTGATAATTTGTATATATGGTATTTTACAGTATTTCACTATTCATAAATAATTAGAGTGTTTTAGAAAAATACAAAAAATTCACCATAACAAATTTTCAACGTTTAGATTTATAAAATGAAATCCAATTTTTGAAACTAATTTTCATAATAATTTTAATTTAATTTTTAAATAAAATCAAAATTTATTCCAAAAATACAAATTTAAAACAATAACTCATTTTAGAACACATTGATAAATTAATGAAGGTCCCATTAAATTATCTTATAACCATAAGAAAATAATGTAACAATTTATGATTACATTTTATGAAAATAAATTACCATATTAAATTATGAAATTAATCATAAAATTTTATGTAAAATATTTATGACATAAAAAATTCCAATACTTATACTATAATCATTTTTTCACTTTTAAGATGTATAAATTGTATTTATACATTCATGGTTGAAGTTTATATTTTTTGGTTGTTTTATATTTATTACTATTCCTAAGGTTATGATAATATTCATAAGGGTATGATACTATTCACCAAAAATTATGTTTTCCTTATCAGACTCTAAATATTTTACTGAAAGCAACCATGTATATCAGTTTTTCGAAATTAAAATCACACAGGTGACAAAATTATGTTTACTTGGATAGGTTATAACAAATTTGTTTTTTAAAGAACCATTTTTTCTAGAATTTTGTATTAAATCTATTTGTAAATTCTTGGGGTGTTACATTATCCTCTCCTTACAAAAATTTCTTTCTCAAAATTTGAAATTGAACACTGAAAGTGAATTGTTTGATACTTGAAAATTACCTTGTGGAAAACCCACATCAATAATATGTTTTAAATATCCCATTAATAAGGGGAATGCGAAATGCATCTATTATTATAAAACAACGCATTCTAAATGGACAACATGGTCATGTAATTATAATCAAACCATATTATAGTGACATTAAACTCTAAAAACACTTACAATGGTCATCTTAAACCATTTATTAAATGATTAAAATTGAAAAATATAATGATTAAATGAAGTGCCCAGATCAGTGTGAATCACTGAGAGGGGGAGGGGGTGAATCAGTGATCCCTTAAAACTTTTTACTAATTGATTCTTAATCAATTAAACCTCTATGGCTGGTTAAAGCCTCGATCCACTCTTCTTGTATCTCTCAACCTTTCCCGGATAATGCAGTAATGAAAAGGCACAGGACACAAGGATTTACAAGGTTCGGCACCAAAGGGCTACATCCTTGCCATGCTCTCCAAGCATGGATTCTCCCATTATAACTTGTTAGAATTACAATGGTCGATACAGAGTCCCACTGTATCTCTCCTGAGTCCCACAGGAGGGTCTTTATACTGCGTCCCACAGTGTTACCAGAGTCCCACTGGCCTGCTCCAGAATCCCACTGAAGACTTCTTCTCCCTGAGTCCCACAGGGTCTTCTCCTGGATCCTCGAGTCACACGAGTAGCTCTTCTTCTCTTTAAGCTTCTTCAAGTATCTTCAGCAGTCTGGGATAAAGACTGCTGGCCTTGCTCTTCTTCTGATCACTTGTGGTGAACAGGACTTCTCATCTTGCTCGGGCTTTATCACCTTCTTCTAAGGATGCCCCGGATTCTCTCCAATTACTGAATGCTCAGACAAATAATATCTTTATCTTCGGTCTGGTCCAGTCTCAGTCCTGGTCTTGGACAACTCAAATGCACACCACTGATTTGGCTATGTTCACGTGTGCACGTGCATGCATGCATGCATGCACTGTCCTCTTTCTCTTCTTGGTGCAGTAGACCCACAAAGGGTGTAGTATCTTTAAGCACACACCACCTTCTCACTTCTTCACACACTTTATTCTCTTTTGATTACACACATAAATGTGTGTTATACACTAGTGTGAGTCTTCCACTTCTTTCTTCTTCTAAGTGTGTTTACTTTTAGTGCACACACCTAGGTTCGGCCACTTCTTTAATTTGCACACAATTGTTTCACTTTAGCACACACATGAGTTGGGCCTTCACACTTCTTGTTGCACACCCTTAACCCGTAGGTTGTTCTTCAATTATGTACACACAAAATGTGTCTTCTTCAAAGTGTGCACTTCACTTATGCACACACTTGGTTCTTCATTTTTCACACACAAGGGCTACGGCCTTCTCTTGTTCTTTTTGCACACAAAGGCACAAAGGCCTCGGCCTTCCTTCTTCACCTCTCACACACAAAGTGTGGTCTTCCACTTGGTGCACACACACAAATAGTGTGGTCTTCCTCCTTATGCACACACACAAGGCTACGACCAACTCATGTTCACTTTGCACACACCAAAGGCTACGGCCTCCCTTGTTCACCTTGCACACAAGGCACTAAGCCTTGGGTTCTCCCTTTTTGCACAACCTACTGCCCGTAGGGCCTTCTTCTCACTCGGCACACACACACTAGGGATGTGGTGGTCTTCACTTCACCTCTTGCACTCACACGGCCTCGGATCCTCCTCTGTTTTTGCACACACAAGCCGTTGCACACACAAGGTTATGCCTCGACTTCTCCTCTCCACTTGGCACACACACGAGGCAAGGCCTCGGGACTTCTCTTCTTCTTCAAGGCGCGCAAGTGCAAGGGTACAAGGGCCTGAGCAGGGTGTGGCCTTCTCTTCTTCAAAAGCCGCGAGGTGCACCAGCACTCGGGTGTGCAGCATGCAACACCACGAGGCGCGCAAGCCACAAGGATGAGAACACCTTGGGTGTGCAAGCTACTCCTGCCGCGCAAGTATGCGGGCAGGGAGAGCTCTTCCTGTCGCGCAAATAATGCGCGCAGGGGACCTTCGAAGCCTCGGGTGGCTCCGGAACCTTCAGCCGCGCAAGTTCTTTGCGCGGGGCTTCAAACTTCGCGAGGCAGAGGGATGCGCTCACGGGACTTCAAAACTTCAGCGCATCAGCAAGCTTCTCCAGCGCCTCGGGTCTTCTTTTTATAGGCGAGGAGAGCCTCGGTTCATCCGCGTGAGAAAAACTTCAAACACCCGAGATCTTCGGATCTTCAAGATTTTTCCAAATCATGATATTTATTCTCGGTTTGACGCGGGCTCATTTATTATTTTCTTCCTCGTCGTGCATGCGATTTATAACGCATGCACGGCCTCTGTTTCTTCTATCCCATGCAAGACACGAACCACGTGGCCTCGGCAGCTTTGCTTGCCTCGGCCGAACATCGAATTTTCCTCTCGTTGCATGCAAGCCCATTTTTTAAGCATGGTTCGGTTCGGTGTGGAGAGACGATCACGAGGGACACCTCAGCTTCGAAAATGGTGGCCGCAATCTCGAAAACTATCTTCGGGAGTCGCCTGGTTCAGCGGCGGTCGCGGGTGGCTTCGGCTCGGGCTCGAGGAAGAGGACGAAGCCACAGCCGTCGGATCAGACGATGGAGATACATCGGACGGCCGCGATCTGGTTGGGCCGCGGCGGATTAGATGGGCGGCCGAGATCTGGCGCGCGATTGATCGTGCGGCCAGGATCGTTCCCGGGTGAAATTTCGCCGTCCCACATCGAAACGCCGCGGGATTTTTCCGCGGTTTATCAATATGCCACTCCCCGCTACTCCTCAATTGAATCTCCTCCCCTCTCGGTGCCGCCCCGCACCGAGTTCTTCTGCGGGCGCGCTCTGCGCCCACTCCTGCCACTCGGGCGCGCCACTGGCGCCCACTATGCGTGCCTTCGGGCGCGCGCGCTGCGCGGACTTCACCACCGCGTAGCTCGGGGCTTATACACGGCCCCCCTGCCTCTCGGGGGCTGGCCCCATGGGATCCCCTTGGGCGTGGTGACCTGGTCCCACATGTGCCTTGGGTTGAACCCTTAAGGCTGGCCTCCTTGGTGGGCTAATTTTTTGGCAAAGTAAATATAGGGTACTTTGTATAAAAACAAAGTAACCACATACATAATTTGAAATGCCAAGAGCCACTCCAAGCCTTCTCCTCTAAGCCATTTCTTCTCTCTTCTTCTTAGGAATTCATCAATCCTCCTATCATATGATCTTCACTTAGGATATCGAATTCCCGAAAGTTCTTCATCAACCGAGCTCTTGTTCAATTATTTCTTCTTCATTAGAATTCCTCCATTCTTCTTCAACATTTAGTCATCACTTTTGTAATGGAATTCACGAAGGGTCTTCATCTTCAACTGAGCTCCTAAATCACTTAAATTCTTCAATGTGCTTCATTGATCTAATCAGAGATCAATTGGATCAACGTCAAATTCACATGCACTAAGAGTTAGTACATGGACTTCATTAAACCACTTCATCCACTTAGAAGTAGTGAATGGATCATCTTGCTTCTTCAACTCCTCATGCATTGTCACTACAATGCATGGTCTTCAAACAATGTTGTGACATTGTATCATCAGGATACAAGTTCTATGAACTTAATGATCAGCTCAACAATCGTCAGATTTCTTAGAGAATGTTTCAACCATCATCTCCTATGTCACTTAGTGAATCTCCTAAGTGACATGAATCTGTGTACCATGGCCATTCTCCTTCATCACCATCACCATCACATCCTTTGACATTCACATCTTGACTCCTTGACATCCATTCATTCCAAGACAACTTCATGCCTCATTGACAACAAATGCAACACAATGCACTTCATTAAACACACTATAATGAAGGTCTCTGAACATATCATTAACCCTTAATCAACAACAAGTAGCTCTAAAATTCACATTACAAACATGTGAATAACTACATGATGTATCCTCTTGAAATATGGTAATGACTGGAATTACCATAAAACCATATTGGAAACATTCTTTCTTCTATATTCCTTATGTAAGGCACATGTTACTGGATATATTCCGTAAATCCAAAAGTGCTATAAACTCCATAGATGATAGAATAGTCCACTTCTAGACCCTAGTTCCCTAGAGCCGGTTCCTTATTTTATTACATTGGATTACAAAAAACAGATTTGCATCCCAAACGACCAAGTAGTTTAGTATCTATTGGAAACCAGATACATATAGATGTTCTAAATTACATCATGAAAGGATAAACATCATTAATTTATTCCATTATAAACATCTACGCCACCTAGATTATGCCTGAAAATCACCCATAACTTACTTCTTTAAATCTTGGGAAAATGAAACCCAAGAAAGGGTGAGCACAAATACTCAGTAAGAGTAATAAATACAATAGGTGATATCATAAACATAAACATTAGGCATAGTGAGTAATGAAAACACATTCCTTCAAAAATAATAAACTGGAACACATTATGGCAGGAATATGTACTGAGTAAATAATTCCATAATAAAACATAGTCATGGATATTATAATAGTCCAATCACCACATGAACTTTCAATTTTTAGCTTCATAATGAGGGAAGTGCATATTCCAGACATTCTGAAATATTTTTTCAAGGCCTCGACCAAAATATCTAAACATGATTAAGGCCTCAGCCAAAACCCAATATAGAATTAGGAAAGACCTTGGTCAATTCAACATTTATTTGCCTCTTGAGATCAATGGATGCATCGACATGCTATAGCGGGACCCACCCATCACATAAATTCCAATGTATTATTCATATAACTGGGGTTAAACATAATCAACATATAAATTCATATTGAAACTAACATATGAAATGTATCTAACTTTCCATAATATATAAACATAAATACTAACCATTCAAAGTAATATAGTGAATGGTTTTAAGACATCACATCCACCATAACACTAATTATAAAATATCCAATTAAATATTTTAGATGTCATCATAAATGATTAATCCCAATAATAAAAAATAATCAACAAGAGTGTTGAAACAAAGTAAAATAATCTTATAAAACCATTTTGTAATTCATGTGAAAAATACTCTTTTATTTTGAAAAGAAGAGTTCTTTTGGAAAAGTATTTGTATAAACTAGAAACCAAATAAGTTAGTATTTTCATAATAAAATGAGTTTTTTTATAAAAATAATTATTTTTAAAAAAATATTATAGAGTCCCCTTTATATTATGTAAGAATTTCAGAAATTCCCTTGAATCGGGCTTGTATTTTGGAAATAATTTTGAATGTTACTTTTATAATCTGTAACTCCACATAAAATAAGGAACGATTATGGTTACTAAACAAATTTAGAACAATCACACAAAATATTTTTGGAGTAAACAATAATACATAGGAATTTCATTGAGATAATTACACAATAACTGTAACCTAAATGAAAATGGATGTTCGGGTGAAAAAGCCCTTTCCTAAAGTCTGAATGTGTTCCGCTCTTGAACATAAGGTCCTGGAATAGGAAATAAGACTTATTAATTACTTATTTCGTAACCTATTAGACATTTATTTAGTTTATCATAATTATATTTAGTTCATTTATACCCTTTTTGATATGTTATTATATTGAATTTCACCGTTCCGGAGTGTTTGTTTTCTTTTTTTCCATAATTGGTTCACTTGTTCTTTAGTAATGGATTTCAGGTGGAATGAATTTAAATATCCAGAATTGAAATTAAATATTATTTATAAGCATCCTGAATTTTTAATGGTCATTTATATAATTTTTTATGTGGAAATATGATGAATCATTAGATGAAATATTTATGACATTCACTTAGATTATTTTAGTGGTATTTTGATTATTAGGAAATTATTTTGTCATAAAATTTAATAATATATTTGTATATTGGCCCCTAAATATAAATTAGGTTATAATTAATAGATTATTGTTTGATTAAAGCATAAAAATGGTTTAATTACCAGTAATTAAGGGTAAATTGAAGAACTAAACTTTGTCATCCACAAAGGTTATGAATCATAACCTCCTGGAAGTTGATTTCGTTTATTAAATTAAAGTGAGAGAGGGGGAGTAAGAATATTGATGGTGGTTCATCCATTAACATGATATAATTCAACTATATATATTATAATATATCTATCATGGTAATTTGGATAGAGGAGGTGAGGAGAAGATAACAAAGAAGATAAATCGAAATGAAAATAAATAAAAAAGAAAGGTGTTTTACCTCTTGAAATAACCTCCTTGAGAGCCACTAAAGGGGAAGGTATTTTGTTATTTTTGAATGACCAAGAGAATATTGGACGTGGGGAGTGACTATTTAAGGGTATTTGGGATGAAATTTTACATGCATAAAGGCTTAATCAAGTGAAGAGAAGAGGGAGTGAGGGGGGTTTATAGTGGATGAGAGAAGGGTTCTCAATTTTTTTAATCATTAGTTTATTGATTTATCTCAATACCTGAAATCCTGAGGATTTCATGACCATGAATAGTAATAAATTCATGTGAGTTCGAAAAAGTGGTATTAAATCAATTATGTTTTCATAAATAGTGTATTTAACTGATAATGTGTATAGAGTATTTTACCATATTTCACTATTCATAAAAAATTCGAGTATTTTAGAAAAATCACAAAAAATCACCCTAATCATTTCAAGATTTGTAGAATTAAAAAATGAAATCAATTGTTTGAAATAAATTTTATAAATAATTTTAATTTAATTTTTAAATAGAATCAAAATTTAATCAAAAAAACAACTTTAAAACTAGAACTCTTTTTATAACACATTGAGAAATAAACAAGGTCCCAAAAATATATATTATAACCATAATACAATAAATTAAAAATTTATGATTTCATTTTATGAAAATATATTTCCATTTTAAATAAATAAATTAATCATAATATTTTATTTAAAATATTTATGACATAAAAAATACCAATACTTATACTATGATCATTTTTTAACTTTTAATATGTCTAAATTGTTTTTATACATTCATTGGTGATGTGTATATTATTTTGGACAATTTAATATTAATTTATATTCATAAGGGTATGGAACTATTTATAAGGGTATGTTACTATTGACCAAAAATTATGTTTTTCTTATCAGACTCAAAATATCTTACTGAACCCAGCTGTGTATGTCTGTTTTTTGACATTAAAATCACAGAGGTGGAAAATTTTGTATACATGGATAGTTTATATCAAAGTGGTGTTTTTTAGAGATATATTGTTTCATTCATTCTATGTTAAATCTATTTTTAAATTTTTGGGGTGTTACATTATCCCCTCTTAACAAAACATTGGTCATCAATATTTGAAATTGAACATAGAAAATGAATAGTTGATTTTTGAAAATTACCTTGTGGGAATCCCATATCAAAAATATGGCTAAAATATCCTATTAATAAGATTGAAGGAAAATGAATGAGTTACTACAAAATAGAACATTCTAAATGGACAATATGGTCAGGGTAGAATAATCAACCCATCTTTTATTGACATTAAACTCTAAAACCCCATACAATGATCAACATAAACCATTTCGTAAATGTTCAAAATTCTAAAATATAATCATTAGACACATTATAATGAAGGTATCTAAATTTCCATGATGAACATATCACTAACCCTTGATAAACTAGATGTATCTATAAAATTCTCATTCCAAACATTTGAATAACTTTATCATGTATCCTCTTGAAATATACTAATAACTAGAATTACTATAAAAATGATATTGGAAACATGAATTCTTTTGTATTACTTAATTAGGATACATGTTATTGGATATATTAATTAAATCAATAAGAGATATAAAATCTATCTATAATGAGATATATATGGACTTTACTACATTATACTTTCATTAAGGATTTTTGGTCGTATAATGAATGGTCCAAAGGAAAAGTGATTCAGAAGAAAGATAAAATTTTGAGAAAAAAATATATATGAGGGAAAGAAAAACCTTAATATATATATATATATATGTAATGTTTATATAATTATGATGAAATGATTGATTCAGATAAATATTGAATACTTTGGAACTGATTATTGAGTTTTCTAGAAGTGGTATATTCTATCGTCGATATTTAATTAAGAAATTCTTGAGATAAATACTATTTTATTTTGAGAAGAAGAGTTATTTTGGAAAAGTATTTATATTAAACCTGAAGTTAAGTTAATAGTACTTTAATAATAAAATGAGTGATTTTATAAATATTATGGTTTCCAAAAACAAATTATATATTGCCTTTGAAAATATGTAAGAAATTGAGAAATTCCCTTGAACGAGGCTTGTATTTTAAAAAACATTTTGAAAGTTCCTTTTAAAACATGTATGTAACCATAAAATAAAGAAGTATTTTTTTAGTGAACATATATAGAACACAGAGAAAGAATTTATGATGAGTACATAATAATACATAATAATTTCATTGAAGTAATTAGACAATAAAAGTAACCTGAATGAAAATGATGGTTTGGGTGGAAAACCCGTTACAAGACAATAACCTGAAACATAAATTGATAAAAATAAAGTAATACCTTACTAAATAAATTAAAACATCAAAATAAATATTTATTCCCTTAACTCAAAATAAAACCATCAACACAACCTCTAGCTTGAATGCATAAGAATAATGAACATGAATTATCAAAGTGCTAAAACATGGGTGCAGAGGTGTGTAGACGACATGACAGAAATCAAATTATTGTAGAGGTGTTTATATTGGAATATAAAAAATGAATATTCATCCCTTAAGACCATGTTGATTAGTAGCCTTTGGAAAAAAGAAACATATATAATTTCTAAATTACATCATGAAAGGAAATAGAGCATTACTTTATTCCATTAGAAACATCCATGCCTCTTAGATTTTGCCTGCAAATCCATCATAACTTACTTCTTAATATCCAAGGAAAATGAAACACAAGAAAAGAGTGAGATCAAATGCCCAGTAATAGTATGTAATAGTTTGGAAGATATCATTAACATAACCATTAGGTAGGGTGAATAATTGAGAACACATGCATTTAAAAAATAATAATCTTAAACACATTATGGAAGGAATATGAGCTGAGTAAATAATTCCATAATATATCAAAATCATGGTTATTATACTATTCGAATCACCACATGAAATTTCAATAACTAGATTCATAATGAGGTTAGTGCATAATCTGGAAATTCTGAAACATTCTTCCATGGGCTCGACCAAGATGTCTAAAAATGATTAAGGCCTCCACCAAAACCAAATTTCGAAATGGGAAAGGCCTCATCCAATTCCACATCTATTTGTCTCATTAGACATACCGATAAATTTATCAGATATAATGTGAACGAAAAATAATATAATAAGTCGAATTAATTACTCATATGAGTAGGGATAAACATAACAACATATACATTCATATTGAAACTAATATATGAAATGTAAATAACATTCCCCGAATATTAAGCTTAAACTCTAACCATCCAGAGTAAATTGGTGAATGGTTTTATGATGGAACATCCACAATAAAACTATTAATGATACATTAAATTAAATATGGATAATTATATCTTAAGATAATAGTCCCTAAAATACATAATAAACAACAAGAGTGTTGAAACAGACAAGAATACTCTTTTATAATTGTTGAGTAATTCGTGAAATAATTGCTCTTTTATTTTGAAAAGAAGAGTTATTATGGAAGCATATTTTTATAAAACCAAAACTTAAGTAAGATAGTATTTTAATAATAAAAGTATATATTTTATAAATCTAAGGGTTTTTAAAAACATATAATAGATTTCCCTTCAAAATAAGTAAGAATTCGATAAATTCTCTTGAACAGAGCTTGTATTTCAGAAATAATTTTGAAAGATCCATTTAAAACGTGTAACTCTCCATAAAATAAGGAAGTATTCAGGTTGGTAAAAATATATATTACACTATCAAATATTTTATGAGATGTACACAACAATACATAAGAACCACATTGAAGTAAGTAGACAATAAAAGTTACCCGAATGAAAATGGAGATTCGGGTGAAGAACCCTTACCTTATGTCTTAATGTGTTCCGCTCTTTAATTAAGGTTTGGAATATGAAATTAGACTTATTAATAACTTATTTTATAATTTATTACCATTTTATGTAGTTTATCATAATTGTTTTTAGTTCATTTATGAACTTATTGATAAGTTATTATATTGAATTTTGTTGTTCCAGAGTGTTTGTTTTCTTTATTTTCATAATCAGTTCAGTTTTTCAGGATTAATGGAGTTCATGTAGAATGGATGTAAATCTCAAGAAATGAAAATTAAAAATTATTCATAAAAATATTTTATAGTTAATGTTCATATCTAAAATTTTGTTACATGGAAATAGGACGAATCATTAGATAAAACATTTATGACCTTCCCTTAGATTATTTTAGTGGTATTTTGATTAATAGTAACTAGTTTGGTCATACGATTTAATAATATGGTAGTATAATGGTTCATGAATATTAATTAGGTTATATAACATATATTATTGTCTGGTTCAACCATCAAAAGGGTTTCATAACCCGAAATTAAGGATTAATTGAAGAAAGAAACTTCATTGTCCATAAATGTTATAAATTAGAACCTCATGAACATTGATTTCGTTTATAAAATAAATGAGAGAGAGAGAGAGTATGGATATTGATGTTGATTATTACATTATCATGATATAATTAAACTATATAGATGAAACTAGATCTATCATGTTCATTTGGACAGAGGAAGCGAGGAGAGGATAACAAAAGAATATAAATTGAAATGAAACTAAATGAAAAAGAAAGGTGCTTTACCTATTGAAATAACCTCCTTGAGAACCTTTTTAAGGGAAGGAATTTTTGTCTTTTGGAAATAACAAGAAATTATTTGATGTGTGGAGTGACTAAAGAAGGGTATTTGGATAGAAATTTTAGGATATTCAAGGCTTATAGGAAGGATGAGAAGAGGGAGTGAGGGGGGGGGGTTTTATGGTGGAGGAGAGGAGGGTTTTCATAATTGTTTAATAATTAGTTTATTAATTTCCATCAAGACTATAAATACTTATTATTAAATGACTAAGAAGAGTAATAAATTCATTTTACTTCAATCCAAGTGGTCTTAGGTCACTTATGATGTCATAAAAAGTGTATTTAACTGATAATTTGTATATACAGTTTTTTATTATATTTCACTATTCCTAAAAAATTCAAGTATTTCAGGAAAATACCCAAAAATCGCCCTAACCATTTTTCAACGTATAGATTCAAAAAATGAAGTCCATTTTTCAAAAATATTTTTCTAAATATGATTAATTTAATATTTAATTAAATTATAATTTATTATAAAAAACATTTTAAAACATTTATTTAGTCATTCCAAAACATAGTAATATCGTACTTCCACTTGAATATTATTTATATACTATCATAGGTAAGGTTAATATTAATTAGGGTATATCACTATTTCTAAGGGTATGTTAATATTCATAACTGATGGTTACTATTCACCAAAAATTATTTTTTTCTTATCGGACTACAAATAACAAACTGATCGCAACCATTTATGTTAGATTTTCAAAATTCACATCACAAAAGTGAAAAACATATGTTTAAAGGTCACATAGCACTTAGAAGTTCATTATTTTGTGATCTCATGTGATTATGATATATTTATAAGAAAATAATTTCCATTGAAAAATATTGGGTCGTTACATTCTCCCCTCCAAACACAAATTTTTTCCTCGAAATTCACAAAATTGTTACCTAAAAAGATTCGGGTATATCTTCAAAATAAGATCATCAGGTTCCCATGTTGCCTATTTGATTTTATGATTTCTCCAAAGTATCCTTACTAGATGAGTCTTCTGATTCCTCAACACTTGTTCTTTGGTGTTAATAATTTGGATAGGCTCTTCACAGTAAGATTTTTTACGTTCCAACTCTATACTAAAAAAAGTCAAGACAAGTGTTAGGTCTGGCATGTACTTCCTCAGCAATGAGACATGAAACACATTCTGTACTTTGTACAGGGTTAGTGGCATAGCCAAACAATATGGAATAGCTCTAATTCTCTCCTGAATATGAAAAGTCCCAATGTACCCAGGGCTCAATTTCCCTTTCCTTCCAAATCAAATAATTCCTTTCCATGGAGATACATTCAAGAACACGTGATATCCTTCTTGAAATTCCAAATCCTTACATTGGTTATCTATATCGCCCTTTTTCCTATTTTGATCTTTTTTATATGGGTTTGTATAATCTTCACCTTTTCAGTTTTTTTCGCAACATGTTCTTGGCCTACAAGAATTCTTACACCAACACCATCCCATCAAGTTAGTGTACGAAAATTCTTTCTATATAATGCTTCATATGGTTCCATTTGAATACTTTAATGGAATATATTATTTTAGGAAGATTCTATGAGAGGTAAATATTTATCCCACATACCTTGAAAATCATGTGAAAAATACATCAACATGTTTTCCAAGGTTTGAATAGTTTGTTATGACTGTCCATCAGTTTTTGGGTGGTAGGAAATGCTCAAACAAAGATCAGTGTCTAGGGAATTTTAATGACTTTTCTACAATTGTGATGTAAAACAGTTATCATGATCAGAAACAATTGATAAGGGTACACCATGAAGTCTCACAACTTAAATAATGTTGGATGAGATCAACATATTCCTATGGTTAAGTTCTCTTAAAATAACAATTTTCAATCTAGAATCCAAATGGATCTTTATGAATCCCATTATGGGAAGAGGTGCAGAATGCTAGAATGTTGGGATGATGTTGGGGAGCTAAAACGCTTTTGTCTACAAATGGTAGAGGAAATGGTGGGGAATGTTAAGACCATCATGCTACACGTTAAAGCTGCTCAGAGTTGAAAAAAGAGATATGAAAATAATCATCCACGAGACCTAGAGTTTGATGTTGGATACATGGTATTCCTTCACATATTACCATAAAAGAGTGTTATGTGATTTGGGAAGAAGGGAATACTTTTTCCAAGGTACATTGACCATTTTGAGAACCATGATAGCATTGGAGTAGTGGCTTATTGACTAGCACTCCTACTGAACCTATCTCATGTACATAAGGCATTCCATGTATCACTCCTGATAAAGTAGATACCTGACCCATCGCATGTACTCAATTCAGATGTGGTACCATTGGAGTATGACCTCTCCTATGAAGAGAAGCCGGTGAAGAGCTAATATCGTATGGAAAAAGTTCTAAGAAATAAGACAATGCCCCTCATCAAGGTTTTGTGGAGCTACTACAAGTTTGAAAAATAAACATGGGAATCAGAATAAGTGATGAAGCAGAGTTACCCACATCTTTAATAGTGTGGGAAAAGTAAATTTCTAGGGAGAAATTTCTTAAGGAGGGAAAATTGTAACGACCCAAATTTTTATTAAGGATACTTTTTCTTGATATATTTAAATGTTTTATTATGTAAAATGGGAATATAAACATATGCACTTGGTTTTATGTTTTTTTTATTTCAAAATACTGTTAAGCATTGTTGTCTTTGCAAATATATCCATTGAATAGTGATTATATGATTAGTATAAATATAATTCTCTAACAAATCCAATTTACTTAGATAAAGGATGTGGTGGCCTCATCCTGTAAAATTTCTCCATACGAAGCCCATTTTTTAGAGCTCATAAAGGAGGTAGAATCATTGGGATTCTCTTTTGACCAATCCCAAGATGAGATTCAATACCTTAAGCTTGAACGGAACTACCTAAGGTAGAAATGGATGTTAATAGATATTACCACACGAGCGTTGTTTTCGGAGCCACCCCAAGAGTCTATCACCATCGCACTCATAACCCTTCGGTCTTATGCAGGTGTTATAAGGGGTTATGTAATAAGACCCTAGCACTATGATTATGTGCATTTTTTTGTATAGAATAAATAATATACAATAATTTTATTTTTTTTACTTTGTAAATGGGTTTTAAATCTTAAATAATATTTTTAGTTTATATTCAATTAAGAAATATATTTTGTAGAATTAATGAATTTTTTAATTAAAAAACATTTTTTAAAAATATTTTTAATAAATTAATCTTTATTAAATATAAATGTTCGTATAATTTTTATGAATACAATTGTAATTTTTATTTAGGATTGAATGCAGTTTTTGTCAAAACCCATGAATTTTTTATAAATATCAGTTTTTATTTTAAAAGTGAACATTCACATATTTGGAAAAATATTTAGATAAAATGAATATTATTTTTGGAATTAGGATGTCAAAGTTATCCAATGGTGAATTTTTCATAATTTTCTGAGACAGTCGATTTTTTGGGTAAAAAATAAATACCGTTAAAATATATAATGTGTTTTATGACATCATAATGAACCAAAATTGAGATAATAAAATACTATAAATGATATTTTCGGACAATATAGGTTTTATTTTTAAAATTATGTGATTTTATATTTGTTTTATTAATTTAATGGCTCCTTAGTGGACCCTCCAAGACTTATAAAACATTAAAAAAATTTAAATTGATTTCCTTGAGAGTGTGACTCATCTCCACATAAGAAAGCCTAATATTTTCAGAAGTTAAAAAATATTACTGATAAAATAATTTTTTCTATGACCCTTTAGAAAAAACCATGGGATAAAACCATGGGTTTGTGTGTGGTTTTGATTAGTTCAATGTGTGGTGTCCAAAACCAAAATAATAAAGAATTCCCTCGTTTCCCTTCATAAACCCACCGAAGCTCCTACTTCCTCTTAACTAAAATCCTTTGTATCTCATCCAAACCCTTCCATAATTTCTATATAATCCTCCCAAAGGGATCCATTCTCCCAATAATCCTCTCTCAAGCCTCTCCGAAGCCTTTTGGATCTCACTTCCAAGTAAGGGATTTCTTCCATTCTTATTTTTTTCCAAATTTCATTATGTTGTTATACCATTTTGTTTTCAATTTCAAATTTTGGGGTTTGATTTATCACCTCCAACATACATACATCCTTATCTTTTAATTATGAGATAAATCCTTCTCTCTCATTAATGCCTCCCATGTACACTTGTTACCATGCCGAAATTCCGTAAGGAATTTCTCCCTTCTCATATACATTCCAACAATTATTTTGTGTTATGAAACTAAATTCCATTAAATATGTTGGGACATGAATCTATATAAACCCATATACATTAAATTTCATTTAAATATGATGAGACACCCCTTTATCTCTCATCAACCTTTTTTATGAAATCTTATGTCACGCCGTTATGATGCAAATATTGCTCCACGATTTTCCAAGACTAAGTCACTGTGTATTGAATACCACGCCCATTTCTCTATCAAGGTTCTTCACCATTATGAACATTTTATTATTTATTATATAGTTTCATGCATGAATTAAAAATTCCTTTATCTTTGAATAAGTGATTATGTTTAGTGAATCCATGTTATATGATCAATGCGGCACACTTATGCAAGAAATGAAATGATTAAGAAGGGTGCCCCCTGATAGCCTTCCAATGCATTTGAAAAATAGTAGTATCATGATACGTTAAGGGAAATTAGGGTTTACTCATGATAATTCTAGTGAAATTTGGGTTTACTCAATCTCTAAGTGCAATGAGCATTGGCTTATGCTAATATCATGTTAAATGTTGATGCCTCCTTTCCATGTTATGATAGCCATGCTATATCAAACCTTTATAGTCATATTTCTATTATTCTATATTGATATACCAATTTAATAACATGTAATTTATACTTAATGTTATTCCTTTTTTACTCCCTTGCTAGCCTTTATAGATCGCCCTTTTATTATGCATGTCCTCAGGTTATCCCATGCAACTGTAAGGTCCCGACCCCAATTGCCCGAAGACAGTGCCTTATTTTATTACATTAGCATATAAAAAATGAATTTACATCCATAAGGACCATGTAGATTAGTATATTTTGAAAATAGGATACATATATAAGTTAAAAATTATACCATTAATGTAAATAAGACAATAATTTAATCTATTAGAAACATCCACGCCTCCTAGATTATGCATGAAAATCACTCATAACTTACTTCATTATATCATGGGAAAATGTAGCGCAATAAAGGGGTGAGTTCAAATGCTTAGTAAGAGTAATAAATACTGAGGAAGATATAATAAACATAAATATTAGGCATTAGGAGTAATTTAAACACATAACTTCACAAATAATAAACATTAAAACATTATGGAAGGAATATGAGCTGAGTAAATAATGCCATAATAAAACATAATCATGGGTACTCTACAAGTCGAATCACCACATGAACATTAAATTACTAGATTCATAAAGTCTTTGTATAAAAAAAGTACTGAAGTAAGTTAGTATTTTCATAATAAAATTAGTGATTTTAGAATTATAATGGTTTCTAAGAATAGATTATAGAGTTCCCTTGATATTACCTAAGAATTAGAGAAATTTCCTTAAATTAGGCTTGTATTTTGGAAATAATTTTGAAAGTTCCTTTTAAAATGTTTAACACCCAATAAAATAAAGAAGTATTATGGTTGGAAAAAATATTTAGAACAATAAAACAGAATTTATGAGGAGAACATAAAAATATATATAAATTTCATTGAGTTAATTAGACAATAAAAGTAACCCGAATGAAAATAGTTGTTCGAGTGAAAAAAAACCCTTACCTTAATTATGAATGATTTCCGTCATTGAACTTAACATCATTGAATATGAAATTAGAATTATTAATAAAATATTTAAGGACTTATTAGACATGTATTTAATTTATCATAATTCTTTTTAGTTCATTTATTCCCTTATTGATAGGTTATTATATTTAATTTCTCCGTTCTGGAGTGTTCATTTTCTTTATGTTCATTATCATTTTACTTTTTCTTAAGTAATGGAGTTCATGTAGAATGAATGTAAATCACTAGAATTAAAATTAAATATTATTTATGAACATAAAAATGTTTTAATGGTGATTTATATCAATTTTTTACATGGAAATAAGATTAATCATTTTATGAAATATTTATAACATTCACTTAGATTATTTTAGCGATATTTTGATTATTAAGAACTAGTTTGGTCAGAAAATTTAATAATATGTATGTATACTGGGTCCTGAATATTAATTAGGTTATAATAAATATATTATAGACTAGTTCAACCATAAAAATGGTTTCATGACCAGTAATGAAGGATAAATCGAAGAACCAAACATCGTCGTCTACAATGGTTATAATTTGGAACCACACGGACGTTGATTTTGTTTATAAAAAAAGTTAGAGAGAGAGAGAGTAATGATATTTATGATGTTTCATCCATTCACATGAAATAATTCCATTATATATAGGATATTGGATATATCATGGTCATTTGTAAAGAGGAGGTGAGGAGAGGATAACAAATTTAGATAAATTGAAATGAGACTAGATGAAAAAGAAAGGTGCATTACCTCTTGAAATAACCTCCTTCAGAACTACATTAAGGGAAGGGATTTTGGTCTTTTGGAAAGAAAAAGATCTTCAAGTATGTGGGGAGTGACTAAGTAATGGTATCTGGGGAAACAATTTAAGAGCTTCAAGGCCTAGAGGTGTGAAGAGAAGTGGGAGTGAGGGGGGTTTTATAGTGGAGTATAGAAGGGTTTTAATAATTTTTTAATCATTAGTTTATTAATTTCCCTCAAGATCAGAAATAATGATGATTATATGACCAATAATAGTAATAAATTCATCTGAGTTGGAACCAAGTAGGCTTACATCACTTCTGATGTAATAAATAGTGTATTTAACTATTAATTTGTATATATGGTATTTTACAGTATTTCACTATTCATAAAAAATTCAAGTATTATAGAAAAATCCCAAAAATTCACCCTAACCATTTTCGACACGTAGAATTATAAAACAAAATCCAATTTTTTAAATATTTTTAATTTAATTTTTAAATAAAAATAATAATTTATTCCAAAAAAACAACTTTAAAACTATAACTCATTTTATAACACATTGAGAAATTAATCAAGGCCCCATAAAATTTTATTATAACCATCACACAATAAAGTAAAAATTTATGTTTACATGTTTTGAAAATAATTTCAATTTTAAATTATTAAATTAATCACAAAATTGTAATTAAAATATTTATGACATAAAAATACCAATAACATTTCTATGATTGTTTTTTCATCTTTAAGATGTATAAATTGTTTTTATACATTCATGGGTGAAGTTTTATTTTTTTGTCTGATTTAATATTAATTACTATTCATAAGTGTGTGTTACTGTTCATAAGTGTGAGTTACTATTCACCTAAAATTATGTTTGTCTTATCATACTATAATTATCTTAGTAAACACAACCGTGTATGTTAGTTTTTCGAAATTAAAATCACAGAGGTGGAAAATTGTGTTTACTTGCCCAGGTTATAGAAAAGTTGTGTTTTGTAGAGACTGAGTGTTTCATGCATTCAGTATAAAATCTATTTGTAAATTCTTGGGGTGTTGCATTATTTATTCTTAAAAAAATTTCACAGTTCCAAAAACTAAATATAAATTTTTAACAACCCTTTGTGAGCCCATATTTATATCAGGATCAAAGCACACACACACACACACACATATATAGCCCAATGTATTTAAGGGTTCTTCATCAAAACTAATGAATCCAATACATAATTTATGTATAATAAAAACCTAATGTAAACCATACATAAATATTTGAAAATAATAATTTAAACTGAGGGGTTGTTACAAAGAAACTATATATATATATATATAATAATACAAACATATTTATAATTTCATCAACATAAAACTCCACTAAACCAAGCATGGTTCACATTTATTATGAATTCCATTAGAGTAGAAGTTATTCTTCCTTAAATACAAGAAATCAGTAATGTTTAATTAAGAACATATATATATATATATACACATATGTGTCTATATGTAGTGAAACTAATTTTAGGTAAAATCATAAAACCATGTCGTAATTTTTATGATAAGAACATGTTTTAAGAACGAAAATTTGTTTTTATATGTTCAGACAAAAAAATCAGTAGTATTTAAGAACATCCATGTATGTATGTATGTATATATGTGTATATATATATATATATACTAACCAAAAAAACAATGTAAGGAAACACCTAGGACCCTCACCTGGTTCGAAGAAGAAGAAGAAGAAGTCGAGTAGAGGTTAATGGAGGCCTTGGATGGAGAAACCCCACAAGGTTCACTGTGAAAAATGGTTTTATATATATATATATATAATTATATAGAATATATTTTCAGGAAACATTCAAGGGAATCTGAGGCACCTCGTTTTAAACAAAGACCGTTTATGTTCAGTCTTGTGGAAAAAGAAGATGAAGGAGGGCCACCCTGTTGAAAAGTGGTGTCAGAGGTGTAGAAAACCTGAAGGGAAAGGGGATGAGCGTGACTGGAATGAAACAAGGATTGAGACGACACATAGTGTTGTAGAAAAAATGGACTGTTTGGATTAACCACACCTTGATCCAACGACTGTAGAGAGACCACGATTTTTAAAAGAGTTGGATGAACAGAATTCAATCGTGTCCACGATCGGACGGCTGCAAGCAATGCAACGATCGATCAATCGATTAAATAGACTAGACAATAGAGATAATATTTTGAAGAGGATAAGATGGCTGAATAAAAAACATAGGGGAAACTATGGCTGTGGAGGTTCGAAGGTCGAACTAATCGGACGGTCCAGATCCTGTGCAGCGATATTGGACGATTGCGACACGATCTCCACTTAAAAAGTCCACCCCACATCTAAACAAGTTGGATTTTTTTGACTAGATTTATAATCCTGAACTGAATATATTATGCTCATAAATCCTCTTCCCCTTCCCCTATCCTTGGTACCTCCCGTACTATGTTGATTTGGGTGCAATTTTACACCCACCCCTACTGTCGTACCGCCCCACACGGTGGTGCGCTCAGGAAAACCTTACACACACCCATGCATTCTTAGGGACTTAATATGCATGCCTATACATGAAACTTATCATGCACCATGTGTGAATATCCCTGGGTAATTGGATTAGAGTATATGAGTGAGATTCCCACCAAGACCTTGAGTGGATTGGCCTTCTAGACCACCCTCGTTTGGTTGGGGTACTCAATTAATTTTTAGCTAAGTAAAATTTATTTTTTCTATTAGAAATAAAAAAATTTGTTTATATATATATATTTATGTTTCTTAAAAATTGAGAATATAAATTCTCTGTTGTGCTTATATGAGATTTTAAAAGCCAAAATTTTCATTAGTTCATAAAACATTCGAGTTTTTAAAACATCAAAGATCAAAATATAACATCAAAGTATAATATGTCATAGAAGAAATCTCACACTAGTAGTATATTTCTTAAATAAAATACATATTTTTAATTTAAACTTTTTTTTATTCATCCAAGGATGAAAAAATTTAATGGTATCCTATTAAAATGTTTGAAATACAAAAATACATAATTCACTATATATAGATAAAATACTAAATACAACCATAGTATTCAATTTCACTTTCCAAAAAGTATGATTTCAACTCAAAAACATATTTATTTTTAACAAAAACCAAGGAGTAACATGTGTGTAATTCCTCTTGGTATTTTATTTAAAACACAAGGGTTATGATTTCAAATCGATTTTATACTTTAAAAAATTATCCTTTCAAAATATAAATAAGAGTTAATTACAAACAAGTATAAAGATATAACTTCAATGCATACTTTAAAAACATGGAAATATCATTAAATTTTAATAATTAAAATCAATTAACAAAAATAACCAATGAATATAAGGTTTTATAACTTTTATAGATTCAATGGTCACCTATAATTGTCAATGGTCGAATAAAAATTAAGGCCTTATAAAAACATGATTAGGAAGTTCCAACTTCAAAACAACTTGGAAAAGTTGGTGCTTATCATTCTTATGATGCTTAGCACGGTTGTTGTGGTTTTGGAAATAATGTTCGTTATTTTGGTAGAACCAAAGGATTTACACTGTTTTCTAGGTATTTTTTGTTGTATTTGGTTGTCTCCTTGTGATTTTTAAAGGTCTCTTAGTATTCATTCAAGGTTACTTGGATTCTGTTGGCTTTGATGTAATGTAAGCATTTCAGTGATTAATTAAATAAAACATTCCTTGTTTTTATTTTGAAAACATTATTTGGATAGTATGAAAATTAAATGAATTAAAACCATAAAATATTATTATTACACAAGAAATAGGTTTGGGAGTCACATTATCCCCCCTTCAATGAATTTCGTCCTGACAATTCTAAAACATTTGTATACTTCCACTAGAAAAACCCGAGAGAAATAATTCCTGAGGTCCCCCCTCCTCTTACCAACACCACCACTGTGGATAATTCGATGATGTCCCCTGGTGGATTCCCATATTTGTTTCCAGTTCTTCAACCTCTCTGGCCCATATACACCATGAGCAGTTATGTTGAACCCTACACATAAATAATTTGGGTTTCCAGAGGAAGGAATTAGATGTGTAGAGATCAATGATTTGAATGGGGGAATCGTTCCCTATGAATCCTTTAAACTAAATCATGCTAGAAAACATTTATTTCATAGAGAATCTCATGCATATTAAAACTTAGGACTCAGAAAATATAGGCCGCTCAATGGGCACCCTTCAATGCAGCTTCTCAAAACATTCCCAAATCTAGGTAGTTCTTGAACAAGGTGAAACAAAGGAAGATACATTTGTGGTACTTCCCTCTCTTCATATACTCTTCAAATTGATAATTTGTGATAAAGTTATATATGTATCTCTATCATTTGTAGAAATAGAGGATATTTGGGATGATTGATGATTGATAGAGTCATTTACAAGACAACTGTAGGTTCGCAAAAGGGTCGTAGTCTTCTAAACATGAATTGATGATTATGGACACTAGTAATTCAGTAGGAAGTTATAATTGGTTTTTTGGTAAACCCATGTCTTCTATCTAAAAATTTAATGGCACATGTTTTAATCATTAAGGCATTAAAACAAAGATGTTATTTTTTAAAATCATATTATAATATCAAAACATAACATATAAAATTATCTATTTAAATAGGGTTTATAAAACTCAAGCTGTTACTAAACCATTACCTCCCACTTACAACTCACTGGTATGGATTTCCTGACATCCATCATAATTTCCCTTCGTAGGTTACACTAACATTGATGATTTCCCTTGTTCCCGGTTAAGTGGATCCCTAAACTGGTTCCAAACTCTTTGATCGCTTTGGTCTAGATACCGCACGCATAACTTGGATCAACCGTATGAGAGAATTTAAAGTTACAATATAGAATGTAATGAAGTGTATGAAGCTGGGAAACATCATAATTAAATTGATGTCTATAATGTAAATAGGTAGAATCATCCTCAATAATTTCAAAGTTCACAACTTGACCAAAAATACCATAGGTCAAAATTTGACAAAGGTACGCTACTCGGAGGTCACCCCCATGTGAATCCTCACAGAACTCCCCTAAGGATGAAGAATTATCTTCTATGTTAAAATATTTATAAAAACCCATAGAGTACATCCCCTTATGTGCATAGAATGGAAATTGAGAATTCATCATAAGGAAATAGTCAAAGCCTAATCCTTGGTGGTGTTAAAGTACATGAGGATAATTAGATACATAGTAGATGTGTTTTCATAAAAAAAAAATGTTTTTTCAAAGTCTCATAGCCTTCTAAACATGACATGGACACTATAGTCTCTAATATTAATGTTGGAAGGGACATAAGTATTTTTTATTCTTCCATCTAAAAATTTTAATATGGATTCTACATAGTAAGATATAATCATGTTTTTAATGTTGGTCTAATTTTCCAGGGTTGTCTAAACTGATCCCCTAATACCAACTGTCATGTCCCAACCCCATACTACCCCAGATCCAGTGCATTTATAATAAAACATGTTGTGTAATTTGTTTTATAAAAAGAAAATATGAAGAATTACATATCATGTTCCAATACAGAAGATCTTTACGGTTTAGTTTCTAGAAAACCAGATACAAATATTACAATCCTTAAAAACTGTATAGAAATTACTCCACAAATCTGCCACCAATAATTGTAACTCAGATCTACTAAACCTGTAAAATTTTAGTTAAAATTTAGGTTGACAATTAGAATGCATAGTGAGGTGTTTTTTAAAAGTAATGTTTCAAATAAAACCTTTAATAAATTTCCCTTTAAAAGTATTCATAAAACATTTTTTTGAAGAAAACTGCAATACATGAAGCATAACATAATAGTTTTAAAATAATTTCTAGTGAAAATTTTAAGGAACATTAAAAGTGATAGAATAAAACATATTCCAATTATAAGAATTATTATACAAAAATATGTGGCATGAAACATATAAACAATGAGTTATTCTAACTATACTACGTGTGACATGAAAAGGTGAAAGTATAGAATTTACAAATGAACGTAATACATGATCAGAGTTGTGCATAAAATAACAAAATTAATTTCTTTCCCTACTAAATATAAATCATAAATTGGTAAATAAATTGTTGAGTGCTGAATAAAAATTATGCCATGTGCATTTACTTCTTATGATACTCATAAGTATAGGCTCTAAACCAAGAATATTCACTAGTTGAATATACACATGGTCAATTAAATACTATAAACATAATGAGGGAATGTACAATTCTATACAACATTAAGGCCCTTTCCATGACCTGATTTGTTTCATGAGAACTACTGATGCATCGACGGGCTTTCATTAACCCATACCCAACCCGTAGTTATTTCATTAACAGGTCCCCAACCCATAGGGATTTCATTAACCAGTCTCTAAGACGTTATATACTATGTCCAATACATTCCTCTTATAGCAAGTAAGGTAATATATTCAACGTGTCAAATACCACTTGAATATTTAATTTTTCTTATTCAAAGTGACCCATACCACCTTGAATAATTAATTTTATAAATATGTGATAAATAAATAATAATGTTTGATTTGAAAAATGTCACTTTTAAGAAAACCCTTTCTCCATGATAGTTAACAATAAATGTATAATTGTACATGTTTATGACATCATGATAGTGATTACATGATCAAATAATTGAAATGATAAATGAATTTGAATAATAAAAACATGCATAATGATAATTCATCATGGATTGAATACATAATCAGTTTAAACGTAAATGAAATATTTCATGTGAGGTATTGAACGCATGATTGTCTGAACACCCATTACATTCTTGTTTATGTATAAACATAACAAAAGTGTACTTCCTACTATTTACCCCAAAGTTATAATTTCAAAAGAATGAAAATAAATCACACAACTTACTAATATAGCATATACCATTTATACATATGAAAATAAGGTTATAATCCATATATATATAAAGTAATTATAAAGGGTTTGTATAATTAAAAAAATCAAATTGATCCTTGAAAACCTTTCACACCTCAAAACAATAGTTAATAATATATATTAACCCTTTGTGAACCCATGTTAATATCAGCATCATAGAATATACAAATATATATATATATATATAACTGAATGCATTTAAGGGATCTTTATGAAAACACAGGAATACAATACATAATTTATATATAATAAAAACACAATTTAAACCAAATTTTAATATTTGAAAATCGTAATGTTAACTAAGGGTTTGTTAAATAAATAAAAAACTATATATATATATATATAAGAATAAATACATATTTATAATTTCATCAACATTAAACACCAGTAAAACTAGCATGGTTCACATTTATTATGAATTCCATTAAAGTAGAAGTTACCCTTCCTTAAATAAAAGAAACCATTAATTTTTTATTAAGAACACATACACACACACACACACATATATATATATATACACGTATCTGTCTGTATGTAGTGAAAATAAATTTAGGTAATATCATAAAACCCTATCATGATTTTCATGATAAGAACATATTTTAGAAACAAGAATGTTTCTTATATGTTCATCCAAAAAAACCCCAGTACGGTTTAAGAGCATCCATATATATATATATATATATCCATGTATATATATATATATATATTCAAACAGTTAAAAAAAGAAGGGCAACACCTAGGACCCCCACCTAGTTCGATGAAGAACAAGAAGAAGAAGAAGTCGAGCGGAGGTTGATGGAGGCGTTGGAAAGAGAAACCCCATAGGGTTCTTGGTGAAAAATGGTTATATATATAAATGGTATATAGAATATATTTTAAGGAAACTTGCAAGGGAATATGAGGAAACACTGTTTAGAAAAAGACTGAGCGTGTTCGGTCTTGTGGAAAAGGAGGAGGAATGGGGGCCACCATATAGAAAGGTGGTGTCACGTGTGTAGAAATACAGAAGGGGAAGGGGATTACTGTGAGAGGAATAGCGCAAGGAAGAAGATGACGTAGAGGGGTGTGGAAAAGAATGGACGGTCAGGATTGACCACAACTTGATCCGATGGTTATAGAGAGACTGTAGGTTATAAAAGAGTTGGATGGATATGATTTGATCATGTCTACGATCAGATGGCTGCGAGCGACGCGGTGATCGATTGATCAGTTTGACGGAGTAGACGATTGATATTAGATCATGGAGAGGACCGAACTGATGAAGAAAATTTTTGGGGAAAACCAAGGATGTGGAGGTTCGAAGGCCAAACCGATCGGACGTCCCAGATTTCGCATGGCAAGATCGGACAGCTGAGACACGATCTCGGCATAAAAAGTCTGTCCCACCTGAGAACAAGAAGGATTTTGGGCTGGATTTATCAGCGTGTATATCCCTGCGAATTCTAATAAAACCCCTCCCCCTCCCTAGTATTGAACCATACCAGGACTCTTTGTGCATGCCTCTGCGCCTACCCATGTCTTCGTTTTACCCCGCACAGTGGTGCACTGATGCAAACCCTTACACAACTCTGTGCCCTCTTAAGGCTTTAATATGCACGCTTATGCGTGCGACATGGTACGCACCATGTGTGAACAGCCCCAAGTCATTGGCCTAGGGGATTTGAGTGAGATTCCAACCATGACCTTGAGTGGCATGTTCTTTGAGGTTTCCCTCGGTTGGGTGGGGTGCTCATTTAATTTTTTGCAAAGTAAAATTGATTTTTTATTAGACATAATATATATATATGTATAGGTATAAGTTTCTTATAAAAATAGAATATAGATTCTCTGTAATGGTTAAACAAAATCCTACAAACCAATATTTTCATTAGTTTACAAACATTTAATTTTTTAAGACATCAATGTTCAAAATCTAACATCAAAGATTAATATTTTATAAAATAAATCTCACACTAGTATTATATTTCTAAAATCTAAAAACATATTTTTAATCAAAACCTAGTTTTTTTATTCATCCAAGGATGATAAAATTTTAAGGTAACTTTTTAAAACGTTTGAAATACTTAAAAAACATATTCACTAAGTATATATAAAATACTAAATACAACCATAGTCTTCAATTTCATTTTCCCAATGTGTGATTTCAAATAAAAAACATATTTATTTGTACCAAAAACCAAGGAGTAACATGCGTATACTTATCTTGGTATTTTCTTTAAAATAAAAGGGTTATGATTTCAAATCCATTTTAAACATTAGAGCATTATACTTTAAAAATATAAATAATTGGTAAGTATAAACCTGTATAATGATATAACATTAATGAATACTTAAAACACTTGTAAATCTCAATATACTTAAATACATAAAATCAAATAACCAGAATACCCAATGGCTATAAGGTTTTATAATTGTTATAGATTCAATGGTTACATAAAAGAGGAAAGGGTAGAATTAACTTTAAGACCTTATAATAACATGATTAGGGTGTTCCAACATCAAAACAACTTTCCAAAGATGGTGCTCATCATTCCTATGATTCTTAGCAAAATTTTTGTGGTTCTAGATATAATGTTTTTCATGGTGGTAGACTCGAAGGACATCCACTATTTTCTATGTCTTTTTTGGTGGTCTCTTTGTGATTTTGATAGGTCTCATAGTTGGAATTCTAGGTTTGTGGGATTATCTTGGACTTGATGTAATGTAATCGTTTTAGTGTATAATTAAATAATACATGACTTGTTTTTATTTTGAATACATTATTTTGATAATATAAAAATTAAATGATGCAAAACCATACAATATTATTATTACACACCATGTATTATTATTAATAAGTCCATGTTTTAGGGTGTTTCACCACATTGAGGGAGAGTGGAACAGTCCTGGCAGTCACACTCAGCTGGGGGGGTCCGTGCTTTGGGAGGTGGGTATTGGTCTTCTGGCCGAGGTTGAGTGAGGTCAGGGTAGTGCATCGCACTTTAGGGTGGCATCAAGTAGAGTCCAATTTCGGGTGTTGTGTCATTAGGGAAGGGAGTTGAGGGGGAGGCACTTGCTCCTGGGAAGTACAGGGCCGAGGTGTGATAGTTGATATTAGAGGATCTGTTTAGAAGGCCCTTGAAAATTATAACAACATCAAAAACATGATTATGTATTACTAAGTAGAATCATTATTAAAATTTTTAGATGGTAGATGAAACAAGACTTAGGTCCCTTCCAAGAAAAATATTAGAGACTATAGTGGCCAAGTCATGTTTATAAGGCTATGAGACTTTTGATAGCCTTCATTTTTCATGAAAACACATCTACTCTGTGTCGAATTGTCCTCGTGTACTTTAACTCCAACAAGGATCGGTCTTCAACTATTACCTTATGATGAACGCTCAATTTCCATTCTAGAAACATAATGGAAATTACTTTGAGTTTCTGTTTAATTTCTTTAACCTAGTCAGTAACTCTTCATACCTAGAGTATTTCTGAGAGGCTGCACAAGAGGGTGACCTCCAAGCAGTATACCCTTGTCAAATGTTGACCTTCTGTCTTTCTGGTCAGGTTATGAACTATTAAATTCTTGAGGACGAGTCTACCTATTTACATTATAGACAACATGTTCATGCTGATGAAACCCATATTAATACACTTTATGCCTTTCTCTCTTGTAACATTAGATTCCCTCATACAGTGGATCCATGTTTCCCATGTCGCATCTAGTCCAAAGAGGTCAAAGATTTTGGAACCACATTCAGGATCCTCTTAACCGGGGACTAGGGAAACCATCGACATTAGTGGATCCTATGAAGGGACATCACGATGAATGTTAGGAAATCCATACTAGTTAGTTGTAAGAGGGAGTGAATAGTTATTTAAAACCTAGATTTTTATGAACTTTATTTAAATGGATAATGTTATATTTAATTTTTTGGTATTTTAATATGCTTTGATAGAATAACTTCTTTGTTTTAATGCCTCACTGAGTAAAAAATGTCCCTTAAAATTTTTAGATGGAAGGCATGGGTTTACCAACAAACCTATTATCACTTCCAACCGAATTACTAGAGTCCATAATCATCAAGTCATGTTCAGAAGACTATAACCCTTTTACGAACCTATGTCTGTACTGTAAATGACTCTACCGAGCATCGATCAACCAAAATATCCTCCATTCCTACCAAGGAAATAGCTACATCTATAATTGTATCGAAAATACACAATTTTCAGAGTATATGTAGAGGGGGAATTACTACGATGGTCTCTTCTTATGTTTCACCTTGTCTGAGAACTACCAAGCATTGGTAATGTTTCGAGAAGTGTCATTGGAGGGTGACCTTCGAGAGGCCTATATGTTCCATGTCCAATGTTTTACTATTTTTGAGATTCAATTCGACATCAATGTTTTCATGCACAATGTAGTTCTAGTGACTTATAGGTAACTAGTCTGCTCTCAAATATCTGATCTCCACACCTCACATGCCTTCCTCTAGGAACAAAAATGCTTTATGCATAGGTATGATCCTAACCAATCATGGTGTATATAAGCCAAAGAGGTCTAGGAACTGGATGATAAACTAAGAATCCACCAAGAGACATCATCATATTATCTATAGTGGTGGTCTGGGTAAGGGGGGACCTTAGGATGTGATGTGTGTCTAGTTTTTCTTGTGGAACTGTTCAAATGTTTTAGAATTGTGAGGATGCAATTATTTGAAGGGGTGTGGGGATGTGACATATAAATCCTATTTCATGTGTAATAATAATATTTTATGGGATTACTTTGTTTAATATTCATACTATCCAAAACATGTATTCAAAATAAAACAAGGCATGTTTCATTTAATTAAACAATGAACCAATTACATTACATCAAGGCCAATATAATCCAAATAACCAAGAATGACTATTAAGAGACACATAAAAATCACATAGAGACCAAAAAATAAAACAAAATCCTTATAAAATAGTGGAAGTCCTTTGGGTCTGCCATCATGAATAACATTATAGCCAAAACCACAAAAACTATGCTAAGCATCAGAGGAATGTTGAGAACCATCTTCTCCATGTTTTTTTGAAGTTGGAACACCCTAGTCTTGTTTTTATAAGTCCTTAAAGTTAATTAGATTGTTTCCTATTTTAGGCGACCATTGAATCTATAACGGTTATAAGACCTTATAGGTATTGGGTATTCTGGTTATTTGAATTTATGTATTTATGTATATTGATATTACCAAGTATTTTAAGTGCGCATTATTGTTATATCATTATACATGTTTGTAATTAACTCTTCATTATATTTTCAAAGTAAAATGATTAAAGTTGAAAATGGATTTGACATTATAAACCTTGTGTTTTAAATAAAATACCAAGAGAAGTACACCATTGTTACTCCTTGGTTTTTGGTACAAATAAATATGATTTTGAGTTGCAATAATACTTTGGGAAAATGAAATTGAATACAATGGTTGTATTTAGTATTTTATCTATACTTAGTGAATTAGGTATTTATGTATTTCAAACATATTAAAAAGTTTCCTTTAAATGTATTCATACTTGGATGAATAATAAAATAGAGTTTCAATTAAAAATATGTTTTATATTTTAGAAATATAATACCAGTGTGAGATTTATTTTATGACATATTATGATTTGATGTTAAATTTTGAACATTGATGTTTTAAAAACTGAAATGTTTATAAACTAATAAAAATATTGGATTTTAGGATATTTTATAACAATAACATAGAATTTAAAATCTCTATTTTTAAGATACCAGTATATTTAAACATAGTTATTTAGGTCTAATAAAAAAATTAATTTTACTTTGATAAAAATTAATTGAGTACCACACCGAACCAAGAGAGACCTAGAAGGACAAGCCACTCAATGACTTGGTGGTAATCTCACTCAGATTCCCTAGGACAATTACCCAGGGCTGTACACGCATGGGGAATGCTATATCACATGTGCAGTCGTGCATATTAAGGCCCTAAGAGTGCACAGGTGTGTGAAAGGGTTTTATTAAGCACAGCATCATGCGGGGAGACATAGTGGAAGGGGTGGGGGAAGAAGCGCGCCCACAAAGACCAGTTACTGGGAGGTACCGGGGAAGCGGGAAGGGGATTTCTAAGTATAAGCTGGTATCTCTAGCCTTATAAATCCCGCACAAATACCTCCCTTTTTGATGTGGGATAGACTTTTTAAGTAGAGATTGTGTCTCAACCGTCCAATCTTGCTGCGCGAGATCTGGACCATCTAACCGGTTTGACCTTCAAACCTCCACATCCATAGTTTCCCCAGTGTTTTTCTTCATCTGTTTGATCCTCTACATGATCTAATCTCAACCATCCACTACGTTGAACCGATCTATCGACAATCACATCACTTGCATCCGTTCAATCGTGGACGCGATCAAATCCTATCTGTCCAACACTTTTAAAACCCATGGTCTCTCTATAGTCATTGGATCATTGGAAATTTAATCCCAAATATATTTTCATTTCTACACCCCTCCACATCATCTTCTTCCTCGCGCCATTCCAGTTGCAATTAGCCCCTTCCCCTTCGGGTTTTCTACACCCGTGACACCACCTTTCTACATGGTGGCCCTCCTTCCTCTTCTTTTTCCACAAGACCCAATGTACTCAGTATTTGTTTAAAACGAGGTACCTAAAAGTACCATAAAAGTTCACTTAAAATATATGCTCAATACCATTTATATATATAACCATTATTTACCGAGACCTCTATGGTTTTTCTCCTTCCAACACCTCCATCAACCTCATCTTGACTTCTATTTCTTATTCTTCGAAACAGGTGATGGTCCTATGTGTTTTTTTGCTTTCTTTTTTTACGGTTTATATATATATACATGGATATATATAGATGTTCTTAAATCCCACTAATTTTTGCTTAGATGAACTTATAAAAAAAGTCTTGTTTTTAAAAGATGTTCTTTTCATGAAAATCATGATAGGGCCTGAATGGCCCGAAGGCCTTCTTTTTATTTTTATTATAGATAATCCCCCTTTTAAGGGTTGAAGGGGAACCCATACATGACCCATAGGCCCAAGGCACAAGGCCCGACATGACCCGAAGGCCCAGAGGCATACCATGCCCAATACATGACCCGTAGGCCCAACCCACTAGAACTGCCCCTCCCCAGCTTCTGCAACCTTGATTGCCTTTATCTCCCCACCTGCATTCCTGATCGTCTAGAATTTCCCCGTACAAAGCTGCATGGTGCCTTATCCTGATGGCGGTTTCCATACCCTCTCATTCTTCCAATATGGTTAGTTCTGCATCTGGTGATTGCTACTGGTGCTCTAATCCTCATTTGGGGCATGCTCTGTAATAACTGGGCTACATCATGGTCTTCATAGTGTAAAATGATTTTACCTAAAATTATTTTCACTACATATAGACACATATGTATATATTTATGTTTTTAACAAAACATTATTGGGTTCTTTATTTAAGGAAGAAGAAATTCAACTCTAATTGAATTCATAATAAATCTGAACCATGCTATATTTAGTGGTGTTTTATGTTGATGAAATTATAAATATGTATGTATTCTTATATATATATATATAGTTTTTTTATTTATGTAACAAAAACTATTTTTACATTATTATTTTCAAATATTGAACTTTGGTTAAAATTTTGTTTTTATTATACATAAATTTTATATTGTATTCTTCTGTTTTGATGAATAACCCTTAAATACATTCAGTTATATATATATCTATGTATATGTATATGCTTTGATCCTGATACAAAGGGTAGATAAAAATTTATAACCAGTGTTTTGAAGTGTGAAAGGTTTTCAAGGATCAAATTGATTTTTTTGGTAATACAAACAATTTATAATCACTTTATATGTATATAGATTATACAATTATTTTCATAAGTATAAATGGTATTGGTTATATTAGTAAGTTGTGTGATTGATTTTCTGGATTTTCAATTTATAACATTGAGGTAAATAGTTGGAAGTACACTTGTTTTATGTTTATACAGAAAAAATCAAGTAATGGGTGTTTAGAAAATCATGCATTCAATACCTCACATGAAATATTTTTCTTTTTTACACTGATTATGTAAAAATTCATTATGAATTTCCATTATTTATGATTTCTCTTATTTTAATTAATTTAACATTTCAATGATTTGATCATGTAATGTCTATCATGAAGTCATAAACATGTACACTTATACTTTGATTGTTAAATATCATGGATACATGTTTTTCTTAAAAGTATCATTTTTAAAGTCAAAAAATATTATTTATTTAGCACATATTTATAAAATTAATTATTCAAGGTGGTATGGGACACTTTGAATATGGGAAATTAAATATTCATGTGGTATGCGCCACTTTGAATATATGATCTTACTAGAAAAAATAAAAATGTATTAGGCTCAGTATATCATGGGTTGGGGATCGGTTATGGAAAGACCTATGGGTTGGGGACTGGTTAAAGAAATCCTTACGGGTTGGGGACCAGTTAATGAAAGACCCTCGATTCATCGATTGTTCTCAAGAGACAAATCATGTCATGAGTCGAGGCCTTAATGTAGTCTAGAATCATATATTCCCTCATTATGTTTATAGTATTTAATTGACCAAGTGTGTATTCAAATAGAGAATATGATTCGTTAAGAACCAATACTTATGAGTATTAGAAGATGTAAATGAACATCGCATAATGTTTATTCAGCACTGAAAAATTTATCTGTCAATTTATGATTTATTGTTAGAAAGGATATAAATTAATGTTATTATTTTATGCACAGCTCTGATCATGTATTACTTTAATTTCTAAGTTCATTACTTTCACTTTCACATGTCACACTTATTATAGATATAATAACTCTTGGTTAATATGTTGAACACTATATATTTTGTGTAATCAATTTTATGAAAGAAACATGTTTTATTGTAGCCCAGTTAATGTTCCTTAAACTATTCACTTGTTATTCTTAGCAAACTATTATGTTATGCTTCATGTACTCCATTTTTATGTAATAAAATGATTTATGAATACTTTGAAAGGGAAATTTATAAAAGGATTTACTTAAAAAATTACATTTAAAAAACCCAAACTGGGAATTCTTATGCTCATCATACGTTTTAATTTAAAATTTACAGGTTTAGTAGATTTTAGTTAAACTGAATGGTGGAAGCTTTGTAAAGTCTTTTCTGTACAGTTTTTGAGGATTGTAATTTTCGTATCTAGTTTTCTAGAACCTAGACCATAAATATATTATGTAGTGGATCATGTTGTTTAATTCTTCTGCCTTTCTTTTTATAATAAAATTACACACCATGTTTTATTAAAAATGCACCAACTCGGGGGCAGTCTGGGGTTGGGGCGTGATAGTAAGGACTCAACCTCAGTTGCCTGGAGCCAGTGCCTTATTTTATTACATTTTCATATAGAAAATGAATTCACATCATGATGTTCATTTTATCTTAGTAGATTTTGGAAACAAGATACTTATATAAGTTCAACCCTACCTCAGGAAAGGAAATACAACATTAATTTAATCCATTAGAAACATCCACACCTCCTAGATTATGCATGAAAATCACTCATAACGTACTTATTCATATCATGGGAAAATGAAACAGAAGAAAGGGGTGATATCAAATGATCATTAAGAGTAATCAATAAAGCATAATATATCATAAACATATAAATTAGGCATGTTGGGTAATTTAAACACATTCCTTCACAAATAATTAACATTAACACATTATGGAATGAATATGAGATGAATAAGTAATGCCACAATAAAACAAAATCATGGGTATTATACTAGTTGAATAATGACATGAACTTTCAATTAGTAGCTTCATAATAAGGCAAGTTCATAGGTCAAACATTCTAATTTTTTTTCGAGGGCTCGGCCAAGACGTCTAAAAATTATTATGGTCTCGGCCAAATCCATATATCAAATTGTAAATGGCCTCATCCAATCCCTTGTCTATTTGTCTCATGAGACCTATTGATGCATCGAGGGGATATAGCAGGCCCCAACCATCATATAATAAGTCCAATGAATTCCTCATATGTGCAGGGATAAACATAATCAACATATATATTCATATTGAAACTAACATATGAAATGTGTCTAACTTTCCTCAATCATTAAACATAAACATTAACCATTCAATGTAGTATGGTTATTGGTTTCAAGACATAACATCCATAATAAAGCTAGTAATAAAACATACAATTAAATATGGTAGACAATATCATAAATGAATAATCCATATAATACATAATAATCAACAAGAGTGTTTCAATAGACGAAAATACTCTTATAAAACCATTAAGTAATTCTTGAGAAAAATACTATTTTATTTTGAAAAGAAGATTTCTTTTGGAAAAGTATTAATATAAAAACAGAACTGAAGAAAGTTATAATTTTAATAATAAAATCAGTGATTTTAGAAATATAATGGTTTCTAAATATATATTATATATTTCCCTTGAAATTATTTTAGAATTTGAGAAATTCCCTTGAATCAGGCTTGAATTTTGGAAATTTT
Source organism: Viscum album (assembly GCA_963277665.1). Taxonomy (NCBI): domain Eukaryota; kingdom Viridiplantae; phylum Streptophyta; class Magnoliopsida; order Santalales; family Viscaceae; genus Viscum; species Viscum album. The sequence continues at coordinate 507,904,897 of OY728159.1, forward strand.
TTTGAAAGTTCCTCTTAAAATGTGTAACTCCCCATAAAATAAGGAGGGATTTAGGTTGGTAAACATATGTAGAAAAATAAAACATAATTTATTAGGAGTAAATAATAATACATAATAATTTCATTGATTTAATTCCATAATAAAAACAAACCGAAGAAAAATGGATGTTTTGGTGGAAAAAGCCTTACCTTAAGTCTAAATGTGTTCCTTCCATGAACCTAAGGTCTTTTAATATTAAATTAGACATATTAATAACTTATTTAAGAATCTATTAGACTTGTATTTAGTTTTTAATAATTCTATTTATTTTATTTATGTCATTATTGATAAGTTATTATATTGAATTTCGTTGTTCCAGAGTGTTCCTTTTCTTTATTTTCATAATCGGTTCACTTATTGTAAAGTAATGGAGTTCATGTGGAATGAATCTAAATCTACAGTGTTGAAATTAAATATTTTTATGACCATATGGAATTTTTAATGGCCATTTATATAATTTGGTTACCTAGAAAGAGGATGAATCTATATATGAAATATTTATGACCTTCACTTAGATTATTTTAGCTGTATTTTCATTATTAGGAACTAGTTTGGTCATACAATTTAATAATATGTATGAATATTGGTTATTAAATATTAATTAGGATATAATAAATATATAATAGTCTTGTTAAACCATAAAAATGGTTTCATGACCACTAATTAAAGAGAAATTGATGAACGAAACATTATCGTCCATGAATTTTATAAATTGGAATCTTATGGTCGTTGATCTCGTTTTTAAAATAAAAGAGAGGGAGAGAGAGTAATTATATTGATTATGGTTCTTCCAATAACATGATACAATTCTACTATATATATGATACTAGATCTATAATGGTCATTTGGAGAGAAGAGGCGAGGAGAGGATAACAAAAGAATATAAATTGAAAGGAAACTAAATGAAAAAGAAAGGTGCTTTACCTCTTGAAATAACAACCTTGAGAACCTCATTAAGGGAAGTGATTTTGGTATTTTGGAAAGCCGAAGAGCTTATTGGACGTGGGGAGTGACTAAGGAAGGGTATTTTGGAATAAAATTGATGAGCTTCAAGGCTTAGAGGAGTGAAGAGTGGAGGGAGTGAGGGAGGGGATTTATAATGGAGGAGAGGAGGTTTTCATAATTTTTTAATAATTAGATTATTAATTTCTTACAAGACCATCAATAGTGATAATTCAATGATCATGAATATTAATAAATGGATGTGAGTTCAAACCAAGTGGGCTAAAATCACAAATGAGTTCATAAATAGTATGTTTAACTGATAATTTGTATATAGGTTATTTTACAGTATTTCACTATTCATCAAAAAATTTGAGTATTATTTAAAAAACCAAAAAATTCTCCCAAACCATTTCTCAAAGTGTCAAATTAAAAAATGAAACCCATTTTTTGAAATTAATTTTCGTTATATTTTGAGTTTAATTTCTAAATAAAATCATAATTTACTTCAAGAAAACAACATTAAAACTATAACACATTTTATAACACGTTGATAAATTAATCAAGGTACCATAAAATTATATAATAACCATAAGAAAATTAAGTAAAAATTTATGATTACATTTTATAAAAATACAGTTACATTTTAATTTATTTAATTAATCTTAAAATTTTAATCTAAATATTTATGACATAAAAAATACAAATACTTATACTATGATAGTTTCTTAGCTTTTAAGATGTGTAAATTTTTTTAATATATTCATGGGTGAAGTTTATATTTTTTGGATGATTTACTATTCATTAATATTCATAAGGTCATTTTACGATACATCAGGGTATGTTACTATTCCCCAAAATTTATTTTTGTCTTATCAGACTCTAAATATCTAACTGAACGCAATCGTGTATGTCATTTTTTTGGAATTTAATTCATAGATGTGAAAAAATTATGTTTACATGGAAAGTTTATAACAGAGTAGTGTTTTGTAGAGACCCAGTGTTTCATGAATTCTGCATAAAATCTATTTTTAAATTCATTGAGTGTTACATTATCCACCAAAACAAAAATTTCATCCTCAAAATTTTAAACTGAACACCAAAAGTGAATTTTTGGTACATGAAAATTACCTTGTGGGAAACCCACATCAATAATATGCTTAAAATATAATATTATAGGAAGGAGAAATGAATCAGTTACTACAAAACAATGAATTCTAAATGGAAAACATGTTCATGGAAGAATAAACAAACCATCTTGTAGTGACATTAGACTCTAAAACATCATACAATGGTCATCTTAAACCATTTCGTAAAAGCATAAAATTACAAAATATAATGATTAAACACATTAAAATGAAGGTCTCTATAGTTTCATAGTGAAAATATCATTAACCCTTAATCAACAAGAAGAAGCTCTAAAATTCATATTCCAAACATTTTAATAAATTCATCGTGTATCCCCTTGAAATATAGTAATAATATGAATTACTATAAAAAGCATATTGTAAAAATGCATTCTTCCATATTACTTAGGTAAAATACATGTTATTAGACATATTCCTTAAATCCAAAACTATTGTAAACTCCATTGATTATAGCATACACCAATTCTTGACAACTCAATAACCATTTCCAAGGTAGTTAGTATTTACCCGAATCAATCATTTCATCATCATTATTTCAACATCAGATATAAATATTAAGGGTTTTCATTCCCTAAATCATATATTTTTTTTAAAATGCTTAACTTTCTTCAAAATCACTTTTCCTTTGTATCATTCATCATATGACAAAAAATCCTCAATGGAAGATTATTGTAGTTCAATATTTATATATCTCATAATTCATACAATAAGTACAGCACTGACAGAAAATTCAAATGGCATGATTCTTGATGAAGCATATTAATCATTCTACTTCGTATGCGGTAGCATCATAAGTTGATCATTATTCAGAATCATTATTTGGGGTATATTCCTTTGATACTTGGGACATTTATTCACATAGTGTTCCATCTCATTTCAGTTAAAGCATTGAATATTAGATAATTCTTTCCTTGTCTTTCAATTATGAGTGTGGTGGCCTTTTTCTCCACACATGAAGCAAAATTGTTTTCCTATCAAGCATATACCAAGGTGTTATTTTCCACAATTTTTAAATGTGAAAAAATCCATCTTTCAATTATTTAATTAATCCATGTTTTTTGGTGCAATCCTCTTCTTATTTTCCTTCCCTTCAAAGCCACATGACTCAGAAAAGTCTTTAAATACATTATCAAATTAGGATACTATTTTCTCATATGATGAGGATACTCGGGGGATAATCTTCCATTGAAATGATGGATTGAGACTATTAAAGATATGATCCATATTACTCTTTACATCACATGCATTGGTGAAGTTCTCATTCCGTCTTGTAGGAATAATTTATAATCAATTCTATATTATATATTTTCTAGTAACATTATGAACTCTCTATGACTCCAAATATTGTATAATAGACAACATAAATTTCTTCAACGTAAATCCTAGAACCATATACATTGTTTACTTTGGGGGCATAATTTCTTGATAATGGAGGGTAAATAAAATGTGAATTATCATAATAATATCCCCTATGAGTTTCAATCTAGGTGCACAGTAAGTCCCGTTGTCGTGTACCAGGATATTCTGAGGCAAGCCCGATTCTCCATGTTGGAGTTTTCATTCTTCGGTACATCTGTGCTAGAACGACATCCACTTGTAGTATCCAGATAGGGATTTATTTTCCAAGAATATCCACATAATCTATTCCTTACCAAGATTATTGGATGTTCTTGTATGTCTATCCTTATAGACTATATTAGGGATTTGTTTACTAATCTAAGTTTTCTAAATCTAGTTTCCATGTTTAATACTAAACTTCCTATGATACCGACTCTAAGGACCCGACCCCAGTTTCTCAGATCCAGTGCCTTATTTTATTACATTGGAATATAAATATAGAATTTTCATCCTAAAGGACTAAGTATTTTACTAGATTTTGGAAAAAATATACATATATAAGCTCAACATTAAACCATGAAAGGAAATACCACATTTATTAAATCCATTAGAAACATCCATGCCTTCTATATTATGCCTGAAAATAACTCATAAATTAATTCTTCATATCCTTGGAAAAATTAAATACAAGAAAGGAGTGAGTTCAAAAGCTTAGTAAGAGTAAGAAATTATGTTGAAGATGTCAGAAACATAATCATTAGGCATGGTGAGTAATTAAAACACATGCCTACACAAATAATAAACATGAGCACATTATGGAAATAATGTGAGCTGAGTAAAGAATTCCATAATAAAACATAATCATGGGTATTATACTAGTCGAATCACCACATGAACTTTATATTACTAGATTTATAATGAGGAAAGTGTATATAATGGACATTCTAAAATATTTTTCCAAGACCTCTACCAAGATATGTAAGAATGAATGAGGCCTTGGCCAAAACCAAATATCGAATTAGGAAAGGCCTCGACCAATTACACATTTATTTGTCTCATGAGAACTAATGATGAATCGAGGGGCTATAGAGGGACCCAACTATCAGATATTTCGTCCAATGAATTCCTTATATAAGCGGGGATGGACATAATCACCAAATACATTCATATAGAAACTAATATATGAAATATATCTAACTTTCCCCAATAATTAAACATATACCCTAACCATTCTTAGTAATATGGTTAATGTTTCCAAGAAATCTCATCCACAATAAAACTCCTCATTAACCATCATATTAAATATGGTAGATGAAATTAGAAAGGATTAATCCCAATAATATATAATAATCAACAAGAGTGTTGAAAAAGCTAGAAATACTCTTATAAAATCATTAAGTAATTTTTGAGAAAATTACACTATTATTTTTGAAAGAAGAGTTATTTTGGAAAAGTATTTGTATAAAAAAAGAATTGAAGAAAGTTAGTATTTTCATAATTAAATGAGTGATATTAGAAATTTAATTTTTTATAATAATAGATTATAGTGTTCTCTTTAAATAAGATAAGAATTTGAGAAATTTCCTTGAATCAGGCTTGTATTTCGAAAATAATTTCGAGTGTTCCTTTTAAAACGTGTAACTCCCCATAAAATAATGAAGAATTATGGTTGGTAAAAATTTGTAGAAAACTAAAAAAGAATTTATGATGAGTAAATTATAATATATAATAATTTCATTGAGGTAATTAGACAATAAAATTATCCCGAATGAAAATGGATGTTCGGGTGGAATACCTCATACTTTATATCTGAATTTGTTCCGCCATTGAACATAAAGTCTTGGATCATGAAATTAGACATATTAATAACTTATTTAATAACCTATTATACATGTATTTGGTTTATCAAAATTATTTTTTGTACATTTATTCCCTTATTGATAAGTTATTATATTGAATTTCATCGTTCTGGAGTGTTTGTTTTCCTTATATTCATAATCGGTTCACTTGTCCTTAAATAATAGAGTTTCTGTGCAATGAATGTAAATCTACAGAATTGAAATTACATATTATTTATGAACATCCATATGTTTTAATGGTCAATTCTATCATTGGGTTACATGAAAAGAGGATGAATCATTAGATGAAATATTTATGACATTCAGTTAGATTATTTTAGTTGTATTTTGATTATTAGTAACTAGTTTGGTCATAAGACTTAATAATATGTATGTATACAAGTTCCTGAATATTAAATAGGTTATAATACATATATTATAGTCTTCTTAAACCATAAAAATGGTTTCATGGCCCATTATTAATGATAAATTTAAGAACGAAACTTCATCATCCACAAAGGTTATAAATTGGATCCTCATGGACGTTAATTTCATTTATAAAATAAGAGAGAGAGAGAGAGAGAGAGAGAGTAAAGATATAGATGATGGTTCTTCCATTAACATGATATAATTATAGTATATAGATGATATAGGATCTGTAATAGTCATTTGGGAAGAGAAGGTGAACATAAGATTATAATAGAAGATAAATTGAAATGAAACTTAATGGAAAGGAAAGGTGCTTTACCTCTCGAAATAACCTCCTTGAGAAGCTCCTTATGGGATGTGATGTTGATATTTTAGAAATAAAAAGTGCTTCTTGGACGTGGATAGTGACTAATGAAGGGTATTTGGGAGAAATTTTATGATCATCAAGGCTTAGAGGAATGAAGAGAAGAGGGAGTGAGGGGGGGGGGTTATAGTGGAGGAGAGGAGTGTTTTCATAATTTTTTAATCATTAGTTTATTAATTTCCCTCAACAACAAAAATAGTGATGATTCCATGACCATGAATAGTAATAAATTCATGTGAGTTCTAACCATGTAATCTTACATCACTTAGGAATTCATAAATAGAATATTTAACAGATATTTTGTTTATACGATATTTTACCTTATTTCACTACTCATAAAAAAACGAATATTTTAGAGAAAATATCAAAATTTTACCCCTAACCAGTTTTTGAAATGTAGAATTTAAAAATGAAATCCATTTTTTAAAATTAAATTTATAAATATTTTTTAATTTAATTTTAAAATAAAATCATAATTTATTCCAAAAAACAACTTTAAAACTGCAACTCATTTTATAACACATTGAGAAATTAATCAAGGTCTCATAAAATAATATTATAACCATAAGAAAATACTATTAAAATTTATGATTAATTTTTATTAAAATACATTTCTATTTTAAATTATTAAATTAATCTTAAAATTTTAATTAAAATATTTATGACATAAAAATACCAATACGTATACTATGATCGATTTTTAACTTTTAAGATGTCTAAATTGTTTTTATACAATCATGGGATAAGGTTTAGTTTTTTTGGCTGATTTACTATTCATTACTATTCATAAGGGTATTCTATTATTCATAAGGGTATGTTACTATTCACAAAAAATTAAGTTTGTCTTATCAGACTCTGAATATATTACTTAAAGCAACTGAAATGTTAATTTTTCAAAATTAGAGTCACATAGGTGGAAAAATTATGTTTACATGGATAGGATATTACAAATTAGTGTTTTTCTGCGACTCAGTGTTTCATGCATTCTTTATTAAATCTATTTGTAAATTCTTCGGGTGTTACGCCAAGCAAGTGTATGATCTAAGATCACTATTGCGGATCGATATCATTGAATTTTGGTGATCAATGAAACATCATAGAGATCTTTATAGATCCGTTATAGTGCCCAAAAAATGAATAATGTCAAACGAAAAAATTCAGTATGTGTGTGTCGATGATATATAGTTGTTTGATGTCAGATCCTTCAAGAAAAAAATCCCGATGAATTAAAATGGAGGTGATTTATTAAAATTTCAATGAGTTAAATATTTTATTCTATTCTCTTTTATTTTAATAACGCATGTGAGGTACTTGGACTGTAACATGGATCAAATCGCTAAAGACTATTTTTTTGGTTTGGTGAAAAATAAATTAAAATCTGCGGCCAACTAGTTTTCGTTGTGCAACCCAGTACCAATAATTTTTCTCTAAGAGACCATGTGATTTTTTTAAGCCAACAAAAAATATTTTTCATTAAATTTATGTATAAAATATTATTTAGGTCCAAATGAAACTGACCATACTTCTATCCGATCTCAAATGGCCATGTTACATTCATCATAAAATAATTTATGGATCAAAAGAAGGTTGTTTTAGGTATTAAAACAAAATACCAATTTTTTAAAAATCTCTTTTTTAAAAACATCACAATGAGGAATTACCAAAAATTTAGTTCTAGAGATATATTTTATTTCTTCGATGATCCGTCTAGAATCTATTTGGAATCCAGTTGTTTAATTTTCTATAACAGTTATCCATAATTGAAGGTACATGTAAAACCTATGGTAATGTGGAATACAACCAAAAAATTAAATTATCTCAGAAGATAGACTTGTATAAAGTAATAAAACAAGAAAAAATAATGTCGGCTTACCCATTAAACCAAATGAACATACTTTTAAATTGATGATTTATTCTTCTTATTTGGCTTTTCGACCTAGACACCTTATCCCCCTTCCCCATGCGGGCCGCCCCTCATTTTCCATTCCTCATGATTCTCTAAGGATAACAAGAACCACCCACACTAATTTCGTATGAAGCCCCTTATCTCTCCCTACCTGGCCATTGAGTTCCACAACATTGTGTCAAGTGCACCACAACCTTCCATCCTAGTTTCATCGGATCCTCCCACTGGCTTCTCATGTCCACTCTCCTCCTCAGTTTTAAGTTGTCAATTCATCACGGATTCCTCCAGACATCAACGTTATCAACCTGAGATGATAGATTCGGTGAGCCACAACACCATCACCAATGGACACACAACCATCCTCTTTACTTAGGACCATGTCATATCCCCTAATCAAGCACCACTACAACTCAAAGAGCCTCGCCACCATGAAATCTTATAACAATCTCTGAGTGGTGGTACCACCCACCATGGGGGAATGGTCATGAATCCCTGTAAGACTAGTTATCATGGAGAACCAGTGGTAGTCGCTCCGTCTGTCACAAATCCATGTTGTGGCATCACCACCTCTATGCTGGTTGACATCTGTACAACCCTCCAGTGTCATGTGGTACCCATCTGGTTTCTTCCTCTACTTCTAATCTCAAAATATATTTTCTAGTGACCCCCTAGCTGGACTGATCTCACAAATTACCACAGAGTGAGTTAATCCTTCCATGTTGGCCTAGAATTTCCCATGATAGGTTATGTTAAAATGAATCCACCCTGTATTAGGTCTGTGAGGGTATTTCCATCCTAGAATGGGTCTAGGCGGGTAGGCAGGGAACAAAACATGCTTTTATAGGGTTTGCATGGCCCTATATAGCTTTTGAAGTTATGGTTCTGCCCGTAATGGGCCCATACGGTGTTTTTGAGTCCCGAGATAAATTAATATGATAAAAAATTAAATAATTTACGTATTTTAAATTTATTGTTCAATTAAATAAATTAGTAGTTTATTTTTTGTTAAAAATGTAATATTTTAATATTTTATGAAAATAATTTAATAAAAAAATTAAAAAATTAAATTAAATTTTGGAATAAAAATTATTTTACTGAAGGGAATAGATAGGAATAAAATATTTTATTTTAATGAATTCATTTAATTTATTTTAATTTCCCTCAAACTTAAAACATATAACAATTTAATTTTATCTTGTGTTTATATTTTTTTGATTGGTCTTGAGCTAGTGACCATACATATGTATGTATGGTTTAATTCCATTAATTATTCATAATATAAATGTGATGATTATAATTAGTAGATCATTAAATGATAATATACATATTTATTTTCATTCAATATTATGATGGAAATATTTTTGAATTTATATGTTTTTATTTTGAACTCTGGGATCCCCTCACCTATGTACTAATACATTTGTATAGTGAAAATGATGTTGTATGTCATGTACCATGCAAAGTCGAGGAAAAATCCAAAAAATATGCAGTCACACTAGATATGTATGAGATGCATCATTATTCAATCTATGACTCATGTTTGATTCTCCTACGGCGTGGTTGATCCATTATTTTTAAATGAGATGTATTTTTTTCTTTATGAATTTTTTATTATTTTATGAATGTTCATGATAGTAAGTAACAGAATAAATAATAAACAATAAAATTCATAAATATGTGATGACTATTTTTTTATATTAATGTTATGTTGGTTGCGTGACAATATAGTATGACAAAATTAATATAAATTTATTACATTCATCGAGAGAAATATAAAAACCCTCCAAGAAATATTAAATCACCAACACCCTTCATCGTTTGAATTTTAGAAAAACAGAGTGTTTAGGGTGCTCATTAGACAATTTTGAGGGTTCCTCATACTACATGGGAGTTCTTATGAGAGGTATGTGTTGCATTAATTGAAGTTGGTAGAAAAAATATCAAAAAATAGATTGATATAACTTTATAGGAAAATGTTTACTAAATCATGCCTTTTTATTTTAGAAAAAGGGAAGTAACTCAATAGATCATGGAGCCATGAGTTAATCTGCTTGGACATCCATACACCAATATTGGACTCTCCATGTAGTGGCATAGATAAAGATTATACACTATAAGGAGAGGTTTTGATGGAATTTTCTACTAGAAGAATAAAGTAACATATTATTTTTATTTTATTAAAGAGGGTTTCTAGAGTCAATAAAATAATGGGATACATTAAATTAATCAATTAATTAATCAATAATGTCTAATTTCTAATAAATATTAAAGTACTAATATACCAGACATTAGATTTTTTAAAAAAATGGAAACAAATACCACAAAACATATTGTCATAAATAATTGGCAAATAAAATGTCAACTTTCTCATGTGCTTCCAATTAGTAGTATTGGTTCTTACACAAAAAAACATGATATAAAAAAATCATTGTGCTGATGTCCTAAATACATGTCAGGACACCTTGGGAATATAGGGTTTAAAAATTATTATCGAAAACTCATGTGTTATGAATATTTTTGGTATGTCACAATTCTATCATCAACGTATAATGTGATTTGTTGATCCTACATCAGGACATGGATGATATTACATGTTGTGTCACATTTGAGATGACTATGAGGAGAAAGTCATGTGAGATATGAATAGGTGATCAATAGACCTTTCAATTGAATGGTGGACCATGATCTTTCGAAACAACCCATTATTATATAATTTTCACTCATTTACTCTTGTTTCATTTATGATTATGAAATAAGAAACATTTAAAAATATGATTTATTACCTTTCAGGTAAGGTTTTCCATGAAATAACAACATTAATGAAATAATAATCTTTAGTTATCGTTGAAATACAAGGAGAAATTACAATGGAATGTGAGACATCATGGGAACATTTTCAACTACCTCTAGATAAATAGGTATTCAATAAAAGGTTATTTTCGTTGTATGTCATGAAACAATTCTATACATGATAAATTCAATAAATAAAATTGAATAAGAAACTACTCACTTGTTCTTTAGTGTATATTCATCATTATATGTAATGATTTATTAATAAATTTTGGGTGTTGAATAATATATGCCTATAACATTTGTATATTTGAATATAGTAGCCAAATGAGTTTATTAATGTTACAATAAGTAGGGTGTGTTCTTCAGGAATCTGATAAAGGGTGGTTCCTATGTCAGTGGTGGAGAAGCACACAACTTATAATTTCTATATGAATTAATTAAGTAGGAAATTTATTGATTAAAAAATATTTATCTCATGTTTCTTTTGGGTAAAAGGATACATTATTCCATTGTAAGAAAGAATGTTGTTTTTGGCCTCTAATACTCAAAAAATAGTTCAATTATACTTTAATAATTACCAATACCTAATGAATAAAAAATGTAAGACTCATATAACCAATAGAGGAAAATACCCAATAGAGGGATATACATAGCATTATATTTATACCCAATAGAAGAAAATTCCTTATGTATTATCGATGTACATACATATTTAGTTATGAAAAAACATTTAGAGAAAATGGTAAGCCATAATGATTACAGAACATGTTCAAATAGGGAGTGTAAACTATTTACAAGGAAATCTAGTGGTAAGTATACTTTATAAGATTTTTTTATGTGAATATAAAATAATAATGCGAAGTACGGTATATGGATGGTCAGAATATATGAGTTGGTTCGGGATGGTAAGCCGATGAATATCATGACCATGCATTCATTGATCATTATAATATTTTATGGATTAATTCTGAAATTCACATAACCTTATCTACATCAGGGATATGATTCTACTAAGTATGATAAATGATGAGTCTTATATATTAACATTGATTATAAAAATCTAGCAATGATAAATTTGTAAACCCACATTTCCTATTACATATCAGATTCACGATATATGTAAAAGTATAATCAATGTTAAATCTCATACATTGTTGGCACTTTAATTTATTAGGACATTCAATGAAAATAATATCATCATCGCACAAGAATATGTCCAATTTCATGGAAAATGGATATTATATAAGTTTTATTAAGATATGAATCTATTTTGATGATAATATATGTTTACATGAAAAGAGTTTTTGGAGGATATGAACACACTTATATCAAGAAATAACACAATGGGGATCTATATTAATCATCTTTGAGTTTTCTTTGGATATTACTAAAATCCCTGTTGGTCGGAGTGGTTTACTCAAGAGGGGGGTGAATTGAGTACCAATTAAAATTTCTATATTTAAAAGCAGTGTCTTAAAGACCCCCAAAAATAATAATAAATTAAACTGTAGTGAATTTATATTAATGTAGAGATTCTGTTAGGTTCTCAAGGGATTGATTAATTCCCAGTTAATCAACACAGGAGTGTGTGATTATCTTTTGAAACTAACTTACTAATCTACACTTAACATAAACACTTGCTAATTTAATTATCAAAGTAACTTTAAAAACAGTATTGGTTTTAAAGTGATTAGCAGCGGATTAAAACTTTGAAATAGATGGCACAACAATGTAACCAAGAGGTTCAGTCTCAAGCCGAGACTTAGTCCTCTCAATAGTTTATATAAAAATGATCCACACCCTGGATCGGGGTTCAACAGTTTACAACTGTCCAGGTCCAAGACCTCTACAACTGTTCTTTGTGGGAAACAGTACAACAGCAACCAGCTGTCCAGGTCACACACGACCTCTACCACAGTTCTTCGTGGGAAAGAAAGAATGAAAGAGTTTTGTAAGGATTTACAGATCCTTCAGTTTGAGTACAGGAGACAGTGTATGTGTTAGATATAGAAGATAACACACACTGCTCGAAATGAATGGTAATAAATCACAGAACAAGAGATGTAGAGTTTAGAGATTGTTCTGGTGATTTCAGTATAGCTCTGGACTCCTTTGAATTTGATTAGAAGTGAGTCTGAGTCCTCTTCTTGTTTCTGTTTAGAAACAGAGTGTCGTATGCTCCAGGTTCACAGGTGGTGAGAATGTAGTCGATGAAGTTCTTCTTGTATGCACAGAACACTTCTCGAGTATGCTTGATTGTCTATGAGCTTCTCTGTGTTCCTCTTGTGTTTGTGTCGTTTTTGGTATATTGGATGCACCGCACTTTTCTGGTTCGCTTCTTGTTGTTTGTTTTCTTCACACGTTCGCATCTTGTTCTCGTATGTAGTCTTCTCGTATTTATCTCCCATCAGGGGACAGAAAAGATTTCTTTTCAGCACGTACGAGGTACGGGTTCCTGACATCTGACAACCTTTATCAGATATTTGACAAATCATTAAAATGTATGATATGACCGTTAGATAGATTAAATATAGGAAATAAAGAAATTCAAACAGTGAGTTGAGTGATCGGTAGGTAATCAGCATCGGTATCTTGAACATCGGTAGCTTGAACATCGGTAGCTTGAACATCGGTAGCTCAATGTCATTAGTTGCTTTGACTCTATCGGTGGCTCTATGCGTCGGTTGGTATATGCATCGGTAGATCCATGCGTTGGTGGGTACATGCATCGGTAGCTCCATGCGTCGGTAGGTACATGCATCGGTAGCTCCATGCGTTGGTGGCTGTGAGTCTATCGGTAGCTTCGTCCATCGGTGACTCTTATTCCATCGGTAGCTATTTATACTTACACCGGTAGCTCTACGTTTGTATCGGTAGCTGTATTTATAAGTACATCGGTAACTCTGTGTTAAGTCTATCGGTAGCTGTCTGTCGGTAGACTAAGTCTATCGGTAGACTGGTTACCGGTAGCTCTTTATCAGTAGCTATAGGCAGATTACTTATCTGTTTTATGCAGAACACATCCGATTGTGTTAGAATCAATTTATAACTTGTATGAACATGGATAAATGATGATTAACATATTCCAAAGACTTATTTTAAAAAGGTGTTATTGGTTTGATCATAGATTTAAAAGAATTAAAGTATAGATCAACAATACTTAACAATATCATAGAGAATGAAGACATAATTGGGATTTTCAACACAAATAAATACATGATTGAGATTATCAAAACAGGTGAGGTCAACAATCTCCCCCTTTTTGATAATCACAATTTATGATATTGGCATTTAACATAGTGAAAATATAATAGTAAAGAGTATAGTATTGAATTCAATTTTCTCAGAGAAAACAGCATCATAGATAATAGAAATAGAATGATATAGACATAAGTTATCAGAGATAAAAATAATAAGGTACTATATAGACATAAGTTATCAGAGATAAAAATAATAAGGTACTATATAGACATAAGTTATCAGAGATAAAAATAATAAGGTACTATATAGACATAAGGTATCAGAGATAAAAATGGAAACAAAACAAAGGATAATGTGTTTCCCCTTATGCCTTATTTTTCTCCATTGAAAATATTTCTCATTTTGTTCTCCTCCTTATTCTCTCATAAAAAAAGTTTCTCCCCCTCTCTTATTGTTCTCCCCCTTTGTGATAATAAAAAAGTGGGAAAGCATATATATATATATATATAGGAGAGAAATAAAACAAAGAGAAGTAAAAAGTGGTCTGTATTATAGTAGTCAAAAAGTACAACAAAAACAGATTACAAAGGAATTCCTATCAAAAAGCTTGGCCACTGGTTCAATCCGCATCTGCAAGGTGAGATTTTCCTTTGGGATCAGAAGGATGCTCGGGTGGTGAGGATTCAGGTGAAGGTTTGGGAATGCCAGAAAAGATCAAAGGAGGCTGGGCCACTGACACAGAGTCAGGCTTGTAGGTTGAAGATTTTTGGGTAATCATTGGTTTGAGGCTTTGAATGGCTTGAACAGGAGTCAGCTGGACTGAGGAAGCAGCTGAGGCAGAAGCTGGAAAAGCAGGAGGGATGATGACTGGCCTAGCATCAACATGCAAGAAGGGCAGCAGCAGATTTCTAAAATCCATAATAATTCCCCCTCCACTTTCCATAGTAGAGATGAAATCATCATTGTTCTCCATGAATTTCTCTAAGGCAGGAGTCAGTTCTCTCAGCTTGCTCACTTGTTCTTTGAAAGCTTGGGTGACTGGAGGGAGCTTCATGTGTTCCAACATTAGCTTGAAGTGGTGTTCGAGTTGATGCTTGGTGAAAATTTTGGAGAAGTAGTAGTCCACTTTGCTTTTTATGGCTTCTTGAGAGGCAGAGGCTTATCTCATAAAATCTTGAACTATCTTCATGATTTCTCTGGCAGAATCCCTTGTAGAGAGCACCACTCGGCTTAACTCTGATGAGTCCCCAGAGCCACTGGTTGAAATAGAACCAATCTCCTCCTTCAATATTGCTCGAACTGAGTTCATATCAACTGATGGTTTGGAAGTGATAGGGCCAAGAGAGAAGGAAACAGTTTCTTTAAAACTCTTTGACAAACCACTGATTAGGCTTTGAACTTGAGAGTCTTGTAATTGAACATGATCTTTCACTGAGGTTTTGAAACTTTCAAACACTGAGACAAACTGGCTGACTACACTCTTCACATAGGCTAGGTCCTTGTCAGCTTGAGACTTGGAGCTCATATAGGAATCCAAAGCAACAACTGATGTCTTGAGAGCTTCCAGATCAGCTTCGATTCTTGAAGACTGAGTCTGGCATTCTTTCACTTCTTCCAAAATCTCAGACATAAAGGAAGATAAATTACAAGCCAGAGATAGCTCGAAGGATCTCTCTAGAACTTTCATTTCTTCATAAAAGCTTTCATTCATCTCAGCAACTGAAGCACTGAATGATTCTTTTATCTCATTCTTCATGGATTCAAGATCTGATTTGGAAACAAAATCACTTGAGACAACTGCATCAGATCCCCTTGCTGAGGCCAAATTAACTACAGAAGTAGTCATTATTGAATTAATTGAGGATGCAAGAGAGGTTTCCATTAGCTTCACTTCTTCAACAAAACTGGATTTGAGGTCCTCTTTCAGCTTACTCAAATCATGAAATCTGACTACATCGTCTGGCAACAACTCAGCAGCAAGATCATAATTGGTCTTTGTTCTATCCACAGACATCTCATTGTCTGAATCTGGATAATCCAATCCACAGACTATAAACCCTGGGTCTTCTACCCAGTCTCCAAGCTCAACAGCTACTGTAACAGTTCCAATCACAGACTGATGCTCCCCCTCAATGGGTGCATTCTCATGTATCACAACAGCCTTTGCTGCTGGCCGTTCTTCATCAGAATCTTCTACCACAAGTTCTACAGGTGTAGCATTTAGAAGATCTTCTGATACAGGTACAGCTTCTTCTCTATCTCTTTCTTCTTCAGCAGCAGGTATAGCTGAGTTTCCAATTAAGGGACTCATACTTAACCTACCAGAAGCAGGCGATTCAGATGCATTCTCCTTTTGCTCTTCTTCTTGGTGAGGTACAGACTGGTATTCCTCATAAGTAGGCAAAACATCCTCTACTTTTCCTTTCCTAGAATAAACCAGTTCTGCAACAGGACTTGGGGGCAAGTCTGGATCTCCTCCAACATCCATAGGAGTTTCTTCTTTTTCTTCTTCTTCTGTCTCATCACTATAAGCAGGTTCCTCTTCATCAGGTCTTAGACTCGGATCTCTCATATCCTTTGGTCTTGAGGGATAATCCACAGGATTAAACCTATCATAGATTTTCTGATCATCACTGACCCATTCTCTCTTCCATGGGTTCCAGTTAATTTTCATATACTTGCAAACAGTCGAGGTGATGCAGAAATTGTTCTTGACTACAACTGTCTCATCCTGAGACTCATGTATTTCTTTCACCTTTATCATCACTGAAATCAGCTTGGCAAAGAACAAAGCATTGGTCTTTGACTTTGGTCTAATCATGTCTTCCATTTGAAACATCAACAATCTGCACAGATTGACTTTTACACCATGTCTTAGCAAATGAAGAAGATAGATATCTTGATATCTCAGATTTTCAAAATCTCCTCTCCTCGGTATCAACACATGCTGAACAAATTTGAAAAGCAGTCTATTCTATCCATCCATTTCAGCAGCTACCACTTGCCTTTGATTTCCATTACCAGTCAGTTCTTGTAAGGCGGTCTCATAATCAAAAATGTCACTAATAGGTGGCATTGCTCTTGATACATACCCAGAGACACCTTAATGTGGTACTTTTAAACTCTCAGCCCACTCAACTGAAGAAAAAGACATCTCTTTTCCATTTACAAAAGAGCTTACCCGATTCTCATTCTCAGACTTCTCAAAGGTTACAAACTCATAGAACTGCTTTACCAATTTCGGGTAGTATGGGCCATTGTTATTCGAGAAACAATCCACCCATTTTTGGTCTTCCAGAATCTCGAGCACTAAGGATTTGCTAGGCAGTAGCCATTCCACGCACAGTTCCTTCTCGATTACTATATCTCTATTCTGCAAGTGAGGATTCACTGGTCGCCTTCCCGATCTAGTTTTGACTTCACTAACACTGGCTTTATGTTGTGTCTTCTGCTTCTTAGCATTTGGTTCTGCACTTTCATCTCTGATGATAGGAAGCTTGGTTTTTGCCATCGCGGGTTTAAGGTTCTTGGTCGATTTGGGTGCTAAGGTTTGAAGGTGAGAGATTTTGAGCTCGGTGAGGTAAGAAGTGGCTTAGACTTAGTTTTATCATTTAGGAATTCCAAATAAACGATTAAAATAGAGTAATAAAATAAAATAAAACGATTCGTATTCTTGGCGGCAGACAGAAGTTTTAAACTTTGCATCGGTGTGAGTTAATCATCGGTGAGAAAAACAAATCGGTGAGAGTTGTACATCGGTGAGAATTTCTACGTCGGTGAGAAACTTACATCGGTGAGCATTTTCACATCAGTGAGAATTTCACATCGGTGAGAATTTCACATCAGTGATAATTTCCACGTCGGTGAGAATTTCACATCAGTGAGAATTTTCACACCGGTTGTGATTAAACATTCCCAGTTCATGTCTTATGAAACTTAGCCTATCCGAACATAAAGGTTTAGTGAAAATATCAGCCAATTGATGTTCAGTGCCAATAAATTCAAGAGAAATATCACCTTTTTGATAGTGATCTCTTAGGAAATGGTGTCTTACATCTATGTGTTTGGTTCTAGAGTGAGATACAGGATTCTTAGAGATGTTTATTGCACTGGTGTTATCACAGTTGATTGAAACATGTTTAAAAACGTATCCATAGTCCAAAAGAGTGTGTTTCATCCACAGAATTTGTGCACAGCAACTACCAGCAGCTATATATTCTGCTTCAGCAGTAGATAATGCAACCGAGTTCTGTTTCTTACTACACCAAGAAACTAAGGATTTTCCAAGCAAATGACATGTTCCTGATGTGCTTTTTCTATCTAACTTACAACCAGCAAAGTCAGCATCTGAATAACTCATTATCTCAAAGGATTGTCCTTTTGGGTAAAACAAGCCTAAGTTAACCGTGTGTTTGAGATATTTAAAAATTCTTTTAACAGCAAGCAAATGAGATTCTTTTGGGTTAGCTTGAAATCTAGCACACATACACACACTAAACATAATATCAGGTCGACTAGCAGTAAGATAAAGTAAACTACCAATCATACATCTGTAATTTGTTTGATCAACTGGTTTCCCAGTTTCATCTGCATCCAATTTACAGGTAGTACTCATAGGAGTTTCACTTTCCTTGATACTATTCAGACCAAAACGTTTTAAAAGATCCTTTGTATATTTACTCTGATTCAAAATAATACCATTTTCATTTTGAAATACTTGAAATCCAAGAAAGTACTTAAGCTCTCCCATTAAGCTCATTTCAGATTCATTTTGCATACTTTTTGAAAAATCAGTACATAGAGAGTGTTTAGAAGATCCAAAAATAATATCATCAACATATATTTGTACAACTAAAACATCTTTAGAAATTCTTCTAATGAAAAGAGTTGGATCAGCAATCCCTTTAGTAAAACCTTTTGAAATAAGGAAATTGCTAAGTCTATCATACCAAGCTCTTGGAGCTTGTTTTAAACCATACAAAGCTTTAGAAAGTTTAAAAACTTGATTTGGAAAATGGGGGTTAGAAAATCCAGGTGGTTGTTCTACAAAAACATCTTCAATTATAAAACCATTTAGAAATGCACTTTTTACATCCATTTGATATAACTTGAAATCCAGATGTGCAGCATATGCAAGTAAGATCCTAATGGCTTCTAGTCTAGCTACAGGTGCAAAAGTTTCCTCATAGTCTATGCCTTCTTCTTGACTATATCCTTGTGCAACTAGTCTAGCTTTGTTTCTAACTATATTTCCAGATTCATCTACTTTATTTCTAAAAACCCATTTTGTGCCTATTGTCAAAGTGTCCTTGGGTCTGTCAACTAATTCCCAGACTTTGTTTCTTTCAAACTGATTTAATTCTTCCTGCATAGCTATTACCCAGAATTCATCATTGATAGCATCATTGATATTTTTGGGTTCCAGCTGTGAAAGAAAGGCTTGATGTTCAACCTGGTTTCTTAGAGAAGCTCTAGTTTGTGTTCCTCTATCAAGATTACCAACAACAGCTTCTAAAGGATGATTCATTAGAATCCACATTGATCTAGTAAAGATTGGACTAGAAATTTCAGGTTCATCTATAGGTTCGGGTTCAACAGAAGCAGATTCTGGAGAAAGTCCAGAACTGGATACTTTTATAACAGGTTCTTTAGATTTATCATTAAGGTCCAGAATAGATAAGTCTTCTTCAAGATTTTCAAGAGAGGTTTTAGGCTCATGTGGATCAGTTTCATCAAATTTGATGTGAACAGATTCTTCCACACATTTGGTTTTCTTATTGAATACTCTATAGGCTTTACTTGAAATAGAGTAACCCAGAAAAATTCCTTCATCACTTTTGGAAGCAAACTTATCCAGATTATCTTTAGTATTCAGAATAAAGACTTTGCAACCAAAAACATTAAAGTAATTAAACTTAGGCTTTCTATTGTTCCACAATTCATAAGGGGTTTTCTTAAGAACTGGTCTAATCAAGACTCTATTAATAACATAACAAGCTGTATTTACAGCTTCAGCCCAAAAATAAATAGGCAGGTCATATTCATTGAGCATGGTTCTAGCAATTTCTTGAAGAGTTTGGTTTCTTCTTTCTACTACACCATTCTGTTGGGGTGTTCTAGGGGCAGAGAAGTTATGAGTATAGCCATTGTGTGAGCAATAAGATTCAAAATCTTGATTTTCAAACTCACGACCATGATCACTTCTCAGGGTCTTAATCTTGAGTCCACTAAGATTTTCTACAGACTTGGAGTATTTAACAAATTAAGAACAAGCTTCACTTTTGTGAGCTAGAAAATATACCCAAGTATATCTAGAAAAGTCATCTACAAGAACATAAACATAGTGCTTCCCATTTAAACTAGAAACTCTTGATGGTCCAAACAAATCCATGTGAACCAATTCAAGTGGTTGAGAAGTTGAAACTTCTTTCTTTGATTTAAAAGAAACTTTGTGTTGTTTTCCCTTTTGACAGGGGTTACACACTCTATCATTTGGGAATTCTAACTTAGGTAGGTCTCTAACTAGGTTTTTCCTAGAAAGTTTTCTAAGTGAGTGAATATTGCAATGTCCTAATCTTCTGTGCCATAGCCAAGATTCTTTATGAAAAGCATTCAAATAGTTAATATTCTGCTTAGCTAAAGAATTCAGATTAACAGCATAAACATTTTCATTTCTTAAGGCAGAAAATACCAAAACATTCTTAGAATCAAAAACTTTGCATGACTCATTTTCAAATTTAACATGAAAACCATCATCACATAACTGAGAAATACTTAATAAATTGTATTTAAGGCCATCAACAAATAAAACTTTAGAAATCAAAATTGAATCAGTGTTACCAATCTGGCCTAGGCCGATGATTTTCCCTTTTGAGTTATCACCAAAGGTGACAAAGCCTCCATCAACTTTTATTAAACTCTTGAAACAAGAGAAGTCTCCTGACATATGTCTTGAACATCCACTGTCCAAGTACCATGTCTCTTTACAGGAGCTCTTTAAGCAAGTTCCCTACAAAAAAGATTTAGATGGGAGATAATTTTGGTACCCAGATTTTCTTGGGTCCAGACAGGTTAGCCAATAACACTTTAGGTACCCATATTTGTCTAATGGGTCTCATATAATTTGTAGAATTGACATGCTTTGAAAGATAAACTTTATTAGATCCATAGCTATGTATATAACTGGTTGAAACATATGAAGTTCCAAAATTACCTTCATTCTGTCCAGATTTAGAAATGAATCTAGTTTTAGCAATTTTCCTTTGTCCAGGTTGGTATCCTATACCAGTAGTATATTTAGGTGCTACTTGCTTTCCTAGCATCTGTGTTAGAGTATTCTTGCCATTGGTGAACTTATCTAAGTCTTTTCTAAGTTGCTCATTTGACAGTTTCAGTTCTGTATTTTCTTTTAACAGTTGAGCATTTTTCTCTTTTTCAATAGTAAGTTCGGTTTTAACTGTAGTGGTGAGAGCATGCTGTTTCTTTAATGACTTGTATTTATCCTTAAGTTCATTACATGTTTCTTCCAGCATATCACAGTATTCAAACAGTTCAGATTTAGACATGTTATCACCTTCAGAATCATCTCCAGAATAATATGAATTTGAAGCAGGAGTTTCAGCAGTTACCTCAGAAGTGTTTGCCATAAAGCACATGTTGGCTCGATTCCTTTCAGAGTCTGAAGATTCAGGTTAACTTGTACTGTCTTCTGAAGCACTCCAAGTAGCCTTCATAGCTTTCTTAAACTTATTGTCCTTATATTCATATTTCTTTTTATACTTCAGCTTTGGACAGTCGGCTTTAATGTGTCCTTTTCTCTTGCACTCATAGCAGACAACATCATCTGACTTGTCATTCTTCTTCCAGTCCTTTTTCCATTTTCCTTGGTGATCATACTTACCCTTATAATTTGTTTTTCTGAAGAACTTCTTTTTCCTATAAAATTTCTTAAATCTTCTAGCAATGTGAGCCATCTCAGCATCACTGTCAGAATCACTTCCACTGTCTTCACAGCTTGAACTTTCAACTACAGCATGAAGTTTTTCCTTGTCCTTATTCTTTGAGGTTGAGGATTTGAAAGCAACAGACTTTCTTGCAGGTTCATTTTCTTCCTCTTTGTTCACTTTAAGCTCTTCTTCATACATCATCAGCTTTCCAATTAGTTCCTTGACAGGTAGAGCAGCTATGTCACATGATTCTCTAATTGAGACAGATGTGCCTCTCCATCTATCAGGTAGACATCTCAAAATTCTCATAATTTGTTCCTTTGATGAGACATCCTTTCCCAGCGAGATCATTGTATTGACAATTTCGTTGAACCTGAGATACATGTCAGAAATGGGTTCGTCAGGCTTCATTTTAAAATTATCATACTTGATAGTATAGGTGTTCAATCTCATTTCTTTAACATTAGTTGTTCCTTCATGAGAAACAGCTAAGGTATCCCAAATTTCAAAAGCAGTTTTACATGCAGAAATTCTATTAAACTCTTCATCTCCTAGAGCACAGTACAAGGCATTCATAGCTTTACAGTTGTTATTGTAAGCAGTCTTTGTAGGTTCATCCCAAGTAGATCTAGCAGTAGTAGGAATTTTGTATTCTGATTCAATAGCAGTCCAAATATCAAAACCTATGCTTTCTAGATGGATTTTCATTTTCAGCTTCCACTGAGCATAATTAGTTCCATTGAAGAAAGGTGGCCGGTTAGTAGCAGCACCCTCAAGTCTATTGTCCATGATGAGAAAATTTTAAAGAGATAAAAATTTAGAAATAATAGAAATATTAAGAACTTTAAAATACAACTAAAATCACAGTTCAAAAGCAGAGTACTTTTAGAAATTATTTTCAATCCTCTGATACCAAGTGTTGGTCGGAGTGGTTTACTCAAGACGGGGGTGAATTGAGTACCAATTATAATTTCTATATTTAAAAGCAGTGTCTTAAAGACCCCCAAAAAAAATAATAAATTAAATTGTAGTGAATTTATATTAATGTAGAGATTCTGTTAGGTTCTCAAGGGATTGATTAATTCCCAGTTAATCAACACAGGAGTGTGTGATTATCTTTTGAAACTAACTTACTAATCTACACTTAACATAAACACTTGCTAATTTAATTATCAAAGTAACTTTAAAAACAGTATTGGTTTTAAAGTGATTAGCAGCGGATTAAAACTTTGAAATAGATGGCACAACAATGTAACCAAGAGGTTCAGTCTCAAGCCGAGACTTAGTCCTCTCAAAAGTTTATATAAAAATGATCCACACCCTGGATCGGGGTTCAACAGTTTACAACTGTCCAGGTCCAAGACCTCTACCACTGTTCTTCGTGGGAAACAGTACAACAGCAACCAGCTGTCCAGGTCACACATGACCTCTACCACAGTTCTTCGTGGGAAAGAAAGAATGAAAGAGTTTTGTAAGGATTTACAGATCCTTCAGTTTGAGTACAGGAGACAGTGTATGTGTTAGATATAGCAGATAACACACACTGCTCGAAATGAATGGTAATAAATCACAGAACAAGAGATGTAGAGTTTAGAGATTGTTCTGGTGATTTCAGTATAGCTCTGGACTCCTTTGAATTTGATTAGAAGTGAGTCTGAGTCCTCTTCTTGTTTCTGTTGAGAAACAGAGTGTCGTATGCTCCAGGTTCACAGGTGGTGAGAATGTAGTCGATGAAGTTCTTCTTGTATGCACAGAACACTTCTCGAGTATGCTCGATTGTCTATGAGCTTCTCTGTGTTCCTCTTGTGCTTGTGTCGTTTTTGGTATATTGGATGCACCGCACTTTTCTGGTTCGCTTCTTGTTGTTTGTTTTCTTCACACGTTCGCATCTTGTTCTCGTATGTAGTCTTCTCGTATTTATCTCCCATCAGGGGACAGAAAAGAATTCTTTTCAGCAGGTACGAGGTACGGGTTCCTGACATCCGACAACCTTTATCAGATATTTGACAAATCATTAAAATGTATCATATGACCGTTAGATAGATTAAATATAGGAAATAAAGAAATTCAAACAGTGAGTTGAGTGATCGGTAGGTAATCAGCATCGGTAGCTTGAACATCGGTAGCTTGAACATCGGTAGCTTGAACATCGGTAGCTCAATGTCATTAGTTGCTTTGACTCTATCGGTGGCTCTATGCGTCGGTTGGTATATGCATCGGTAGCTCCATGTGTTGGTGGGTACATGCATCGGTAGCTCCATGCGTCGGTAGGTACATGCATCGGTAGCTCCATGCGTTGGTGGCTGTGAGTCTATCGGTAGCTTCGTCCATCGGTGACTCTTATTCCATCGGTAGCTATTTATACTTACACCGGTAGCTCTACGTTTGTATCGGTAGCTGTATTTATAAGTACATCGGTAACTCTGTGTTAAGTCTATCGGTAGCTGTCTGTCGGTAGACTAAGTCTATCGGTAGACTGGTTACCAGTATCTCTTTATCAGTAGCTATAGGCAGATTACTTATTTGTTTTATGCAGAACACATCCGATTGTGTTAGAATCAATTTATAACTTGTATGAACATGGATAAATGATGATTAACATATTCCAAAGACTTATTTTAAAAAGGTGTTATTGGTTTGATCATAGATTTAAAAGAATTAAAGTATAGATCAACAATACTTAACAATATCATAGAGAATGAAGACATAATTGGGATTTTCAACACAAATAAATACATGATTGAGATTATCAAAACAGGTGAGGTCAACAATCCCTATGATTAAAAATATACATTCAACATATAGATTTAAAATTGTTATGTTTATAGAAATTAGATAAAATTTAAAATATAAAGGGAAATTAAGTAATGGATTCCTTCTATAAAGTATATGTTAATTATTATTTGGAATATTGTGGTCGAAATTCAAATGAGACAAACAATTTATGGTATAGTAGTGGTGCCAAAATGGCTCAATTAGTAATTACAGGTCCTTATGCCTGAAATATTTTTTAATTATTTTCCATAAATAATTTATATGATCCATTTATAGAGAATTGGATTTCAAGACCACAAATCCTGGAGGGTGTGTATTACATGAAACCAGAAAGGGGTGGTGACACCATAGAAATCCAAAAAATGGTTCATTTTACTAAAATCATATTTTTGATTAAATTAAGAAATTATATCTTTGGGTATTCATTTTGAATTTATATTATCCATTTTTTTACCAAACATTTGTGGGAGAACAATTATTTTTCATGTAAAATATGTTTTATAACATATGAAAACATCCATTGGAATTGTAGTGGGATAATACTAGAATGAATGTCTTTCTCTCGTGGTTGGAATAAAGTATAAATGTAAGTTCTGAGAAACATGATCTAATGAGGTAGATATAATGTTTTATTAGACCAGTTCAATGAAATACATATTGAAATAAAATTATAGAGATAAAATATACCTATTTCACAAGGAATAAATCTATTATTTGAGAAGTTCATGGTCTTAGGAGGATATTAATGTAGTGAGTTGAATTCTATACACTTTACTGATGGATCAAACTCATATTCCATCATATGTAAAGGATTTGATATTTCAAACTTATATTTTATGGAGGGATAATATCAGTTATATCCATTCGATATGTAATAGATGAATTCAAAAATATCTGATTGTACTTGAGAATGTACAGAATAATTTTATGAACCTAGTTTGTGGAGAGGGAGGGAAAAAAGTTACAATGGTACACTGAATAGATTTGTATAAGGTCAAAGTTATATAACATCACAGTTATGCTAAAATAATTGTGAAGAGAGGCTCATACAATCTAGTTTTATCCATATCTAAAAAGACATATTATGTTGTAGTATATGAGATAGCTAAGAAGAAGTGTAAAATATTCAATGATTTGTTATAGTTCTCAGAATCACACCTAGTCATTATAGAATTATCAACATGAAAATTATGATACTCTTATTAGAAAATATTTCATGTTTTGATAGTAGAAAAAGGGAATATTCTCAAGTATTATATCTCGTGGGGAGTTTTACTGAATGAGGTGAGCTCATACATAGCACAACCACCATGAAGTAGAGATATTGCAACCTAAGAAACTATGGACACAACTCAAAAAAACATGATAATAATTACGTGAGATCTAATAATTATGGTTAGAATGTTGAATATAGTTAATGTGGGGGTGTTATAAAATTGGATTCCCTAGAACCAACTTTATCAAAAAAAAAATTAATACCATATCATATATATAGTGAGTTATAAACGATTTACAGTTATGATTTTAGTGTAGAAATTTATGCGTCAACTATTAAATATTAATGTTTATAGATTAACTATCTTATCAAATGGTTATATAAAATCCCATGATATAATGAAAACTTTGAGATTCTACGAATTGGATGTCAAATATATTAACTATGGTCTGGATATATCATACAAACAAGAAATATTTGATGTGTGACTACTAGGTGTGTGGGGATTATAAACATTGAGACATCATCTCATGAATATATCACATTGTGATATATGGTAAGTTATTTAATGAGGAAAAATCCAAATATATGAACACCAAATTTTTTAGGGGTCATCGGATGTTCCAATACAATGAAATGTGAATTTTTCTCCATCCTTGGGATCATTGTAAATGTGTTCTATTTGATCATGTACTATGATGCATAGAAAACCCCATTATAATGAAATCCTAAAAAGGTAGATTTTAATGGTTCGATCATTAGTGGTACACAATTCATTTAATTACCAAAATATAATATGTTAAATCGATGTTAAGGATGTAATATATCGGGCTTGGTCGAAAAAGATTATAGTACCTTTATAAATCAATAGGAATGATTATCAAAGTTAAATCAATATAGTTAGATCAGAAAATAATAATGAAATGATAATGGAACAAGTGTGCATCCTAAATTATTAGATATCTAAATAAAAAAGAAATTATAATACATAGTACAAGTTTATATATCGGTTATAATTTCTATGACTATTCCTTTTCTCTTTAGGGGCTTTGATAGATTGCTAGAATCTTCTCATGATCTGTGAATACTATATTTGATTATCAAGATAAGGGTGTATAGGGTTACCAACAATAACTTATTTGATAATCATCCATATTTGGGTGAATAATTATATGGGATGCGGTGGGACCCAACAAAGGGTATGAGGGTTTCCCCTGTTTTATAAATCATCAATAAATAAATTAATGAATTACTATTCTTGAAATAAATAATTGGGCTGAATTTAGTTATAAATATAGTAAAAAGTTTTTAAATAAATACATGTATTAATATTATATGATTGAATATTATTTTAATATTTAAGGTTTGTTTAATATAGGCATGAATCATGAGTCGAGTAAAAGAAATAGGTTTATCATGTGATATCCTTTATATATATTAAATATATGTTTTAAAATATAAATAATATTAATGAAGTAGTATTTTCATCATAATAAATTGTTTATTTATAATTTTGTGGACAATAAATATTCTAGGGTTAGGGAACTCTTTCAGGGTATTTGATAATACACTATATGTAACTGGAGATAAGATCAATCTATGTACTATTAATTAGTCTGCAATTGAGAGATTCTTTATCCTACTTATTCTTAGAGATATAATCATGAAAACCAAGCGTATACTCCAAGATCACATTTATGGATCAAAGGTAGAGGATCATGGTGTTCATCACAGAATGTGTGAGTTTTTCAGAGTTCTGAGCTGGAAAATAGATTATAAAAAATTACACACATAGATTCAAGAATCCTGTGTAGATCATCTAGATGAGTTCAATGTGGGGCCCTTCATTAAATGATCACTATTGACATGCGATGGATGCTCACACTTCAAATAAAAATAAGGTATTCATTCCATTTTATTTTATATTCATTGAATAATACACATGAGATCCTATGATAGTACCATGGAAAAGATATCCAAAAGTGACACATAATGTCACTTCATTGATATTTTAAAAAAAATCCCCATCATAATTGTTCTTGTTCTTAACATAAGTACTAACAAGGATGACCAAGAATGGTTAATACTTGAGTGGACAAGTCGATACAAGAAGACCTTCCAAGAGTTAAAGGGCACTTTAACATCTAAACAATGTTTGAATATTCTAGAAGTAGGGATATATTATACTATATATTGTGATGCATCAGGGTTTGTACTAAGATATATTTTAATGAATTGATATCATGTATTTTTTAATTTCTCTTCTAATTTATGAAGTCATGAGTGGAACTACCAAGCCCAAGTTATGTACATAAAATATATGTTTCATTCCTTGATTTTTTGGGGTTAATATCTATTTTGTGAGATATTTTTCATCAATATGAAAAAAATTCTATGATACTCATTCTCTCAATGGGGCATTAACCATTGACCAAGATGTTTGGTCTAGTACCACTAGATGTTTGATTTCAAAATGAAATTTTCCACATGGAAAGGGAATTTCATCATAGACTAACATAGATAGAAGTAATATGAGTAAGGATCACATATATCTGATGAGAAGTGGATGATTATGAGCTTACTCACTAAATAGAATATTGACATGTTAGAGGATCGATAGGTAGTTATATGTTCCCATATAGATTTCCCAATAACTTAGTGGAATGAGTGAAGGCTATATAGGATCCTAATTCTGATGGCAATTTCCTATATTAATAACATATTATAGATGATCTAGTGTTAGGTTGGTTTTAGGATAAGGATGAGGTGGTTTACATATATGGAAGGGTTGTGTTCCTTATTTAGCAAAGGGAAGAGTTAAAGAGGGCCTCTAATGCCTCATAATGGGAATTGTACCCATGTCTGATCAAAATTTCCCATGATATCAATCACCATTTCTAGTTTATGGGTTTTTTATAATATATTCGGGGTTTTATCACTACCTTATCAATTAGAGGGTATAATAGAAGTACTAATGACTAGGTGGGTCACTATAACCTCATATAGTTTCAGTATGCATTTCTTCGAGAAAGAGTGTGACCATGGACCCTCATTTAATTGAGACTAGTATGGAATGATGATATATTGGGGGTTATTTAATTCATAATAAATAACATTTTGTTTCTAATTTCACTCTTTCGTGAGAAATCTTGATGATCCCCCCATCCATAACAGGGTATAGACCTACTTTCCAAAGCCAGGTGGTCACCTATGTTTTTAGGACCAATGTAGATTAGGAACTTGAATTGATCGAGATGATGTGAGGTTAGGATCATCATACCCTTTTGGGTGGATTGATTTCCATCTTTGGGTATCTCTTATAGATTTATGATACATTAGTGAATCATTTCCTAATCTTGGAATGGGACCGATTACCCTAAAAAATGAATTTAGAATAATTCAATTTATATAAAAAATAAAGTGAAAGAATTATTTAACATAGT
Organism: Viscum album; assembly: GCA_963277665.1. Classification (NCBI taxonomy): domain Eukaryota; kingdom Viridiplantae; phylum Streptophyta; class Magnoliopsida; order Santalales; family Viscaceae; genus Viscum; species Viscum album. The sequence goes on from OY728159.1 coordinate 507,934,275, forward strand.
AAAGGGGATTTCATTCGTAAATCCAACTATATATATATAGGTTTCTTCATCTATTTCCTAGTACTGGGTAACTACATATTTGTTGGATCCATATAATGTAAAGACCCGCAAATTTCAAGGAAATTTTTTTTCTTAATTTTCTTTGGAATTTTACAAGAGCGCAGCTTCAGACGGCACCTGATTCCGAGGCCCGGTGTGCCCGGAATCAATTTCCGAAGTTTGGCTCGGGTACGTTCAGTGAACGGACGAGCGGGTTTTTCTATCTTTTGAACCGGTGCCCGGAATCGAATTCTGAGGGCACCGATGAAATCGCAGCGCCGGTATTTGCTTAGAAACGCCTCTTCCGGAGTTGCGTTTGCTCAGACGTGGTTTTTAAATTTTGCGGCTTTAAGTCAGAAATAAAATAAAGTTTGTGCGACAACTTTATTTTATTTCACTTAAGCAGCTTGGAAGCCACTTAAAGGCGGCTTGAACTGAGTTGAACTGGATAGGATGCTATCCAGAAATATCCTACCCCTTGGTAGGATATTTGTGCGGTGGGACCCGCACGATCCCGCCATTTCATTCGCTAAGTAACGCACCCGCGAAAACACGTCAAAGTAACTGAAAAGTCAACCGACGCGTTTTCTTTAATTCTTAACAGACCATTTAATTGGGCGGTTTATTTCGTGAATTAAATGGACTGTTTCTTCGTGAATTAAATGGGTCGTTTCTTTCGTTGAATTAATTCAACGAATTGATGGATCGTTTCTTAACCGGTTTCGTGTGTTGGCATGTTTATAAAATAAGACCAACCCAAAAATCCTTGGAAAGGATTTGAAAGAATCTTCGTTCCTCCACCCTCTCCGCGAAGAACGCGAAGAACGCGAAGAACGCGAAGAACGCGAAGAACGCCGGCGACCGGAATTCGACGACGCACACCAAGATCTGCGACGTCGACGAGATCTACCCGCGACATTCTTCGGCGACGCCTCTTCTTCCGCGGCCGATCCTCGTTCGGCAACTAAGGTGAGAATCAGATCTTTTCTTCTCCCTTTTTAATTTCAATATCAACGGATTTAAACTAATTAAATCCGTTTGTTCTTGATCCGGAGTTTGGCGACGCGACGCCGGATACCGCGACGTTTTTCCCCCTTCTTCCGCGACGAGCAATCCCGCGACGATCCCTCGTTCGGCAACGACAGCTGTGAGGTAAGGGTTGTTGGAATTCTTTTAAAATCCCGTGTTTATTCTTTTGAAATATAGAATCCGATCACGAAACAATTTTAATTTATTTAAAATTGTTGATTGGTTTCTTTCTTGTTTCTCCCGTTGATCATGACTAACGCGGAGGGTGCGGGTCTAACGAACAAGACCCGGCAACCCTCCGTCGATCTTCCTTTTTTGTGCGGATTTGGCGAGCGACGGCAAAAGCGCGACGCAAGGGCCATATGTTGATTCCGCAGTGGAGGACGCGTCCCGGGAGGAGCAACGGCGCAGACGGGAAAGAAATCGGGCCACCGGAGCATCTCCGGCGGCCCGCGGAAGGCGGCGGCGGCGCGGGTCGCCGGCGCGGCGGCGCCGGCGACCGGAGGCGGCGGCGCCCGGCGCGCCGCCGTGGAGAAAGCCCGCCGCGGCTGAAGCCGCGGCGGCAACGGCGGCCGGTTCCGCGGCCGCGCGGAACCGGGACGGACGCAGCGGCCCGGCCGCGTCCGCGTGGCAGGCGGCCCCCCCGCGGGGCCGCGTTCGCTTGAGCCGCGGGTCAAGCCCGCGGCGCCCAGCCAGTTCGGCCGCTCGGCCGAAGCCGAGCCGGCCGGTCCGGTCGGCCGGGCCGCGCCTAGGCCGGACCGGACCCGGCCGAGCCGGTTCGGGCCGATTCGGGTCGGCCCGGTTCGGGCCGATTCGGGTCGGCCCGGTTCGGGCCGACCCGGTTCGGCCGACCCCAGGGGGGGTTCGGGCCGGGTCGCCCCGGGCCCAGTACCCCCGTTCCGGGCCCTCTTCGGTCTTTCGCCCATATCTTGGGCCTGGGACCTCCGATTGACGAACCGTCAGCGGCTACGCGATCCTTGGATCGAGACGGTCGTTTCGGTATATTATACTCAAGGTTTAGGAAGACTTTGGGTTTGGCCGGGTTGGTTCGTGCACGAAACCAACCGGGCCCTCGGAGCGGAAACGCTCATAACTTGGGCTACGGACGTCCGAACGACGTGCCGTCAGCTGTGGTAGTTTTCTCTAAGTGAGATGGAACTTTTGGCATACTCCGCCCGAGGATCGGATACAGGCGGAGTACGGTCGGGTTGGTTTTGCCCTAAAAACCAACCGGGCCCCTGGGACGAAAATGCCAATAACTCTCAGACCGGGCGTCCGATTGACGCGCCGTCTGTTGCGTTGAGATCCTGTTGTCGATACGGAACTTTTGGATACATCAACTTCGGACTACGTGTCAGTTGATGTATCAGCCCCTCGGCTCGTGGAGCGGACCCTCCTAAACGAGCTCGCTACGTGCGGGAACCCTAGCGCTGGCTGTGACCTCGACGACAGAGCAGAGATCCTCCGTGGACTGCGACGACGACAGAGCAGAGATCCTCCGTGGACTGCGACGGCGGCAGAGCAGAGATCCTCCGTGGACTGCGACGACGGCAGAGCAGAGATCCTTCGTGGACTGCGGCGACGACTGTGCAGGGACCTCAGTGGACTGCGTCGACTACTGCACTCAGCGATCCTACACGGATCAGTGCCCGATCCTATGTGGGTCCTACTACCGGTTCTGTGTGAGCCACTGCCTACCGGTTCTGTGTGAGCCACTGCCTACAGGTTCTGTGTGAGCCCGATCCTGTGTGGGTCTTCTGCGGGGGTTAGTACCTATCGATCCTTCGTGGGTCCGACGACTTAGACGGATCAGTGATCGTCTTTGACGTCATCTGAAAAAGTATACCTGGTTGAGCTGAATCTTATGTTACTCTCCTTTGTGGATTGTGTTGAACTATCCTATGTGGATTTACTATTTACTCTCCTTTGTGGATTGTGTTGAACTATCCTTTGTGGATTTACTGTTTACTCTCCTTTGTGGATTGTGTTGAACTATCCTTTGTGGATTTACTGTTTACTCTCCTTGTGGATTTGAGTCTTGCTTTCCTTCGTGGATTGAGTTGTTCTTGAGCTCGTGAGCAGAGCTAGAATTGGGGACTTAGGTATATGTATGGGCATATACCTAAGTCGAGTCAGATGTTACTTCGTGATTGCATCTTTCTTTTGTGCTATATCCTTTGTGGATTTCGGGAGACCTTCGGGGGTCTCGGGGTCCTTACTGAGTAGCTTGTACTCACCCCTGCACGGGCTATGCCCGCACCTTGTTGTGTTGGTTGCAGACGACGGACAGCGCTGATCACGGTTGGGGCGTGGAGCAGGACGGTACCTGGAGGTGGACCACTGGTCGGGACGTACTCGGAGCGGACGTGGGACCCGAGGGAGCCTGGAGGCTATCTGTACCCACCCTTCAGGTGGGATTGCCAGTGGACGACACGAGACCGCCGTCTTTTCTTCAGTTGCTGTACTTTACTTTTTAGTTGTACTTTACAGTTGGGCTTGTATTTCCGGCCCCTTTACTTTTCTGCACTTTACTTTCCGCTTGCTGACTCTGTGTGGTTGTTACTTATAAAGGCAATGCCTTCCCTATTTACTGGGATTATACGCCTTGGTGCTAGTCGCCAGCCCCTGGCCTATGGAAGGCGGGCTTGGGGTAGTCACGGCACGGGCCCCGAGGACGGGTCGTGACAAATTAGTATTAGAGGTGGTCGGTTCTACCGCAAACTCTGATCGTCCTTTCTTTCTATGTGAAGCAATAGTGTTTAGTGTATTGAGTGTGGTTATCAGTTCAGGGAGCCCAGTGTTGGTGCGGCGTGCCGACGTATCCGTACACCAGGACCCTGACTCCTGGATTTCGACTTAATGCATGAAAACATTGATTGCGTGTGTGTTTCAAGTTTTTCCTTGTGATTACTTGTGTCAGCTCACCGGGTATACTGATCTGCTTTATGAAAGTCTCAAGTTTTCCTTGTGATTACTTGTGCCAGCTCACCAGGTATACTGTTCTGACTGTGGTGCTCTTGTTCTCCTTTCAGGATGGGCCCCGCGACGACTGCCAGCTAGGGTTCCGAGTGTAGGGCGCGACGGCAGCCCACCGAGCGACGAGGCCTCGGTGCAGGGCCCTTTGCCAGTAGTGGCACCCGGCGGGTAGCTTTACCCGCCGAGCCACCGATGCTGCCAGTAACCAGATGCTGACGATGCACGTCGCCTCAGGGCACTGCATGAGTTTTCAGAGCCAGCGACCGCCCAGGTTTCGCGGTGAGGCGGACCCCCAGGCCGCCGAGGACTGGCTAGAGGCGGTGGTACGGATCTTCAGGCTAGTGAGGACACCAGCGGATCTCATGGTGATTCTCGCAGCGAGCCTCCTGCAGGCGGCGGCAGGACGATGGTGGGAGCCTGATGCTCCAGGTTCACGATGAGGCATCCCTGCTCTGGGCGGACTTTGAGAGCCTCTTCCACTCTGAGTTCGTCTCCGGCCACCCTCCGAGCGGTGCGCATCCAGGAGCTTCTCCAGCTGCGCCAGGGCAGCATGACGGATCGCTCAGTACGCGGCGAGGTTCACGGACCTATCTCGCTACTCGACCGACATGGTACGGGACCCCTTCTTCCCGGGCCCGGACCTTCGAGCAGGGCTTGCGACAGGAGATTCGGGCGTCGCTGATCTCCCTCAGCATTCCCGACCCAGGCGGGAGTGCTGGAGCGAGCCCTCCTGATCGAGAGCTTCCTTGCAGAGCCTTCTTCAGCGGCGAGACCTAGCGCAGGGCAGGCAGGTACCTGAGTCTTCGGCAGCAGGTAGCCGACGGATGACTCACGGGTCCAGGCAGACCAGACCCCCACGCAGACGGCCTCAGGACACCGGAGGCACACAGCGGAGTGCCAGCCTTTCGAGAGGCAGGTTGTGCTACTCTTGCGGCGGGCAGGGTCACATGGCTCGTGACTGCCCGACTCGCCGACCAGAGGAGCAGCAGACGGTGGAGCGGCCACCCAGGCAGAGGCAGAGGGTCGACCGTGGCGGTCCGCAGGGAGGAGGCGGACGAGGCAGAGGAGCTGGCCGAGCAGCGGGTGGTGGGCGACGCTTCCAGGCTCTACCCCCACCACCACCAGGAGGGCCACCTCGACCACAGGGAGCTGGCAGGCAGAGACAGGCCCAGCTCCAGGCAGTGGAGGCCTACGACCCCGACATGCCAGAGATGATTCGAGGTACGATCTGTGTCTATTCCACCCTTGCTGCAGTACTTATAGACACAGGAGCGAGTCACTCTTTCATAGCCTCTGCCCTTGTTCGGAGCTCGGAGATTCCGACTGAGCCGTTGGCTCGATCCTTACGGCTAGAGACTCCTACGGGAGCGGACTCGACGATTACGCACTGGTGCCGGCAGTGTGAGCTTACTCTAGGAGGCGAGAGCTTCGGCTGGGATCTCCTTGTAGCGGCGTCGAGGCCTTACGACGTCATCTTGGGCATGGATTGGCTATCCACGGTTCATGCCCAGATCGACTGTTTTAGGCGCAAGGTGCGATGTGTTCGTACCGACGGGAGCAGGTTTACCTTCACCGGCGAGAAGGGAACCTTTGCAGCACAGAATGGACTTCCGCGGAGGAGAGTGCAGCCCATCTCTCATCAGTTGGCTAGCCTCATCCTAGGAGCAGTGGACGTGCGGAGTCCGGCTTTTCCTGCAGTGGTGGACCAGTACGTGGACGTCTTTCCCGACGACGTTCCAGGGCTACCTCCTCGTAGAGAGGTAGACTTTTACATCGACTTGTACCCCGGGACAGCCCCGATATCTACTCCAGCATATCGGATGGCCCCCGCCGAGCTTCGAGAGCTGCGGGTACAGTTGGAGGACTTGCAGAGCAAGGGGTTTATCCGACCCAGTGTTTCACCCTGGGCTTCCCCGATTTTGTTCGCCAAGAAGGCGGACGGGAGCTTGCGACTATGTGTCGACTATCGTCGCCTGAACCAGGTGACAGTGAGGAACAAGTATCCGCTGCCACGGATTGATGACCTCTTCGATCAGCTCAAGGGAGCGCGGTGGTTCTCGAAGATAGACCTCCGGTCAGGCTATCATCAGCTCAGAGTTCGAGACGAGGACGTGCAGAAGACGGCCTTCAGGTGTCGGTATGGCCATTATGAGTTCTTGGTTATGCCATTCGGCGTAACCAATGCTCCAGCAGTGTTCATGAGCCTCATGAACAGGATCTTCCAGCCATACCTCGACCGATTTGTCGTTGTCTTCATTGACGACATTTTGGTATACTCGACGACTGAGGAGGAGCATGCATACCACCTGCGAGTTGTGCTAGACACACTCCGAGAGCACCAGCTTTATGGCAAGCTCTCAAAATGCCAGTTCTGGTTACGTGAGGTCCATTTCTTGGGGCACGTCATTTCTGAGGCGGGAGTTGCAGTGGATCCCGCGAAGATCGAGGCAGTGCTAGCTTGGGAGCCACCCAAGAGCGTGACAGAGGTGCGGAGCTTCTTGGGCCTAGCCGGATACTATCGGAGATTCGTGCCAGACTTCTCCAGAGTTGCGGCACCACTCTCAGCTTTGAAAAAGAAGGGGAAACCCTTCGTGTGGTCAGACAGATGTCAGCAGAGCTTCCAGGAGCTGAGACAGAGATTGACCAGCGCACCTATCTTGAGGTTGCCTGAGGAGGGAGTTGGGTACGTAGTTTACTGCGATGCATCAGGGACTGGACTCGGGTGCGTCCTGATGCAGGAGCGGGCCGTGATCGCCTATGGATCACGTCAGTTGAGGCCGCATGAGCAGAACTACGCCACTCATGACCTGGAGTTAGCAGCAGTGGTCTTCGCTCTGAAGACTTGGCGGCACTATCTGATGGGCGAGCGCTTCACAATCTTTTCTGACCACCAGAGTCTCAGGTATATCTTCTCTCAGAAGGACCTGAACCTGAGACAGCGGAGATGGCTTGAGTTCCTCTAGGACTATGACTTTGAGATAGTCTATACTCCTGGGAAGGGGAACGTGGTAGCCGATGCCCTCAGCAGGAGGACGGGCATTCAGCTACTTGAGGAGGCGACGGAGCAGCTAGCCTCCTTGCAGATATCCTTCGTGGATAGAGACGGAGCAGCCTTTCTTCAGTCTCTCACAGTCTCTCCTCCACTTCTACAGCGGATCAGAGAGGCTCAGCGTGAGGACGCCGACTGTGAGACCCGGCGTGCACTGATATCCTCAGGTCAGGCGCCTGATGGTTTCTCCCTTGGAGCAGAGCATGACATCCTTTTCAGAGGACGTACCTTCGTACCAGTCGCTCTACGAGAGGAGGTGCTGAGAGAGTTTCACACTTCTCCCTTGGCGGTACATCCCGGAGTGGAGAAGATGTACCAGGATCTTAGACGACAGCACTGGTGGCCGGGCATGAAGAAAGCTGTGGCAGAGTTCGTTTCACGATGCCTCACCTGCCAGCAGGTGAAGGCAGAGCACCAGGTACCAGCAGGCTTGGTACATCCCTTGGAGGTCCCGGAGTGGAAGTGGGACGGCATATCTATGGACTTCGTGACTGGACTTCCACGCACTTCCAGAGGTCACGACTCCATTTGGGTGATTGTCGACCGACTCACCAAGTCGGCACACTTCTTACCCATCAGAGAGCAGGGCTCAGTGGAGAGCTTAGGACGTCTTTACGTCCAGGAGATCGTACGGCTTCACAGTGTGCCATCGTCTATTGTCTCCGATCGAGATGCTCGTTTCACTTCCCGGCTTTGGAAGGGGTTGCAGGAGGCGTTCGGGACGCGGCTCCATCTGAGCACAGCCTTCCACCCTCAGACGGATGGTCAGACGGAGAGGACCATACAGACACTCGAGGACATGCTCCGTGCATGTGTTCTCGACTTTGGTCGCAGCTGGGAGGACCACCTACCCTTGGTGGAGTCCGCGTACAACAACAGCTACCACTCCACCATCGGGATGGCACCATACGAGGCGTTGTACGGCAGACCCTGCAGATCACCGTTGTGCTGGACAGACCCTGGGGAGTCAGCACTCGTGGGACCAGAGATGGTCCGAGCCACGACAGAGAAGGTCCAGATCATCCAGGAGAGGATGAGGACAGCTCAGAGCCGGCAGAAGTCATATGCTGACAGGAGGCGGAGGCCACTAGAGTTCGAGGATGGCGACCACGTCTTTTTGCGTGTCTCACCTCGACGTGGTTTACGGAGATTTGGCCGAGGCGGCAAGTTGTCTCCACACTTCATCGGGCCTTTCCAGGTCCTCAGCAGGATAGGAGAGGTGGCTTATCGCCTGGCTCTACCACCTCAGTTGCACCGGGTGCACGACGTCTTCCACGTGTCTCAGCTGAGGAGATATGTGCACGACCCGACGCACATCATCGACTTTGGGGAGCTGGACGTGGACGATGGGGCGACTTTTGCGGAGGTCCCAGTGGAGATCGAGGATCGACAGGAGCGGGTCCTACGTGGGCGGTCGATTCCTCTTGTGCGCGTCAGATGGCAGCACGGGAACCTCCAGGAGAGCACTTGGGAGCGGGAGGCTCATATGCGTGCTCAGTACCCCCATTTGTTCCCCTAGTTTTTGATGTATCTTTACGGGGACGTAAAGCCCTGAGGTGGGAGTAATGTAAAGACCCGCAAATTTCAAGGAATTTTTTTTTCTTAATTTTCTTTGGAATTTTACAAGAGCGCAGCTTCAGACGGCACCTGATTCCGAGGCCCGGTGTGACCGGAATCAATTTCCGAAGTTTGGCTCGGGTACGTTCAGTGAACGGACGAGCGGGTTTTTCTATCTTTTGAACCGGTGCCCGGAATCGAATTCTGAGGGCACCGATGAAATCGCAGCGCCGGTATTTGCTTAGAAACGCCTCTTCCGGAGTTGCGTTTGCTCAGACGTGGTTTTTAAATTTTGCGGCTTTAAGTCAGAAATAAAATAAAGTTTGTGCGGCAACTTTATTTTATTTCACTTAAGCAGCTTGGAAGCCACTTGAAGCCACTTAAAGGCGGCTTGAACTGAGTTGAACTGGATAGGATGCTATCCATAAATATCCTACCCCTTGGTAGGATATTTGTGCGGTGGGACCCGCACGAGCCCGCCGTTTCTTTCGCTAAGTAACGCACCCGCGAAAACCCGTCAAAGTAACTGAAAAGTCAACCGACGCGTTTTCTTTAATTCTTAACAGACCATTTAATTGGGCGGTTTATTTCGTGAATTAAATGGACTGTTTCTTCGTGAATTAAATGGGTCGTTTCTTTCGTTGAATTAATTCAACGAATTGATGGATCGTTTCTTAACCGGTTTCGTGTGTTGGCATGTTTATAAAATAAGACCAACCCAAAAATCCTTGGAAAGGATTTGAAAGAATCTTCGTTCCTCCACCCTCTCCGCGAAGAACGCGAAGAACGCGAAGAACGCGAAGAACGCGAAGAACGCCGGCGACCGGAATTCGACGACGCACACCAAGATCTGCGACGTCGACGAGATCTACCCGCGACATTCTTCGGCGACGCCTCTTCTTCCGCGGCCGATCCTCGTTCGGCAACTAAGGTGAGAATCGGATCTTTTCTTCTCCCTTTTTAATTTCAATATCAACGGATTTAAACTAATTAAATCCGTTTGTTCTTGATCCGGAGTTTGGCGACGCGACGCCGGATACCACGACGTTTTTCCCCCTTCTTCCGCGACGAGCAATCCCGCGACGATCCCTCGTTCGGCAACGACAGCTGCGAGGTAAGGGTTGTTGGAATTCTTTTAAAATCCCGTGTTTATTCTTTTGAAATATAGAATCCGATCACGAAACAATTTTAATTTATTTAAAATTGTTGATTGGTTTCTTTCTTGTTTCTCCCGTTGATCATGACTAACGCGGAGGGTGCGGGTCTAACGAACAAGACCCGGCAACCCTCCGTCGATCTTCCTTTTTTGTGCGGATTTGGCGAGCGACGGCAAAAGCGCGACGCAAGGGCCATATGTTGATTCCGCAGTGGAGGACGCGTCCCGGGAGGAGCAACGGCGCAGACGGGAAAGAAATCGGGCCACCGGAGCATCTCCGGCGGCCCGCGGAAGGCGGCGGCGGCGCGGGTCGCCGGCGCGGCGGCGCCGGCGACCGGAGGCGGCGGCGCCCGGCGCGCCGCCGTGGAGAAAGCCCGCCGCGGCTGAAGCCGCGGCGGGCAACGGCGGCCGGTTCCGCGGCCGCGCAGAACCGGGACGGATGCGGCGGCCCGGCCGCGTCCGCGTGGCAGGCGGCCCCCCACGGGGCCGCGTTCGCTTGAGCCGCGGGTCAAGCCCGCGGCGCCCAGCCAGTTCGGCCGCTCGGCCGAAGCCGAGCCGGCCGGTCCGGTCGGCCGGGCCGCGCCCAGGCCGGACCGGACCCGGCCGAGCCGGTTCGGGCCGATTCGGGTCGGCCCGGTTCGGGCCGACCCGGTTCGGCCGACCCCAGGGCGGGTTCGGGCCGGGTCGCCCCGGGCCCAGTACCCCCGTTCCGGGCCCTCTTCGGTCTTTCGCCCATATCTTGGGCCTGGGACCTCCGATTGACGAACCGTCAGCGGCTACGCGATCCTTGGATCGAGACGGTCGTTTCGGTATATTATACTCAAGGTTTCGGAAGACTTTGGGTTTGGCCGGGTTGGTTCGTGCACGAAACCAACCGGGCCCTCGGAGCGGAAACGCTCATAACTTGGGCTACGGACGTCCGAACGACCTGCCGTCAGCTGTGGTAGTTTTCTCTAAGTGAGATGGAACTTTTGGCATACTCCGCCCGAGGATCGGATACAGGCGGAGTACGGTCGGGTTGGTTTTGCCCTAAAAACCAACCGGGCCCCTGGGACGAAAATGCCAATAACTCTCAGACCGGGCGTCCGATTGACGCGCCGTCTGTTGCGTTGAGATCCTGTTGTCGATACGGAACTTTTGGATACATCAACTTCGGACTACGTGTCAGTTGATGTATCAGCCCCTCGGCTCGTGGAGCGGACCCTCCTAAACGAGCTCGCAACGTGCGGGAACCCTAGCGCTGGCTGTGACCTCGACGACAGAGCAGAGATCCTCCGTGGACTGCGACGACGACAGAGCAGAGATCCTCCGTGGACTGCGACGGCGGCAGAGCAGAGATCCTCCGTGGACTGCGACGACGGCAGAGCAGAGATCCTTCGTGGACTGCGGCGACGACTGTGCAGGGACCTCAGTGGACTGCGTCGACTACTGCACTCAGCGATCCTACGCGGATCAGTGCCCGATCCTATGTGGGTCCTACTACCGGTTCTGTGTGAGCCACTGCCTACCGGTTCTGTGTGAGCCACTGCCTACAGGTTCTGTGTGAGCCCGATCCTGTGTGGGTCTTCTGCGGGGGTTAGTACCTATCGATCCTTCGTGGGTCCGACGACTTAGACGGATCAGTGATCGTCTTTGACGTCATCTGAAAAAGTATACCTGGTTGAGCTGAATCTTATGTTACTCTCCTTTGTGGATTGTGTTGAACTATCCTATGTGGATTTACTATTTACTCTCCTTTGTGGATTGTGTTGAACTATCCTTTGTGGATTTACTGTTTACTCTCCTTTGTGGATTGTGTTGAACTATCCTTTGTGGATTTACTGTTTACTCTCCTTGTGGATTTGAGTCTTGCTTTCCTTCGTGGATTGAGTTGTTCTTGAGCTCGTGAGCAGAGCTAGAATTGGGGACTTAGGTATATGTATGGGCATATACCTAAGTCGAGTCAGATGTTACTTCGTGATTGCATCTTTCTTTTGTGCTATATCCTTTGTGGATTTCGGGAGACCTTCGGGGGTCTCGGGGTCCTTACTGAGTAGCTTGTACTCACCCCTGCACGGGCTATGCCCGCACCTTGTTGTGTTGGTTGCAGACAACGGACAGCGCTGATCACGGTTGGGGCGTGGAGCAGGACGGTACCTGGAGGTGGACCACTGGTCGGGACGTACTCGGAGCGGACGTGGGACCCGAGGAGCCTGGAGGCTATCTGTACCCACCCTTCAGGTGGGATTGCCAGTGGACGACACGAGACCGCCGTCTTTTCTTCAGTTGCTGTACTTTACTTTTTAGTTGTACTTTACAGTTGGGCTTGTATTTCCGGCCCCTTTACTTTTCTGCACTTTACTTTCCGCTTGCTGACTCTGTGTGGTTGTTACTTATAAAGGCAATGCCTTCCCTGTTTACTGGGATTTTACGCCTTGGTGCTAGTCGTCAGCCCCTGGCCTATGGAAGGCGGGCTTGGGGTAGTCATGGCACGGGCCCCGAGGACGGGTCGTGACATATAATTATGTTCATCTAAATTTTCTTCCACATAGGGCGGAATTTAATATTCTGATGAAATTATTGAGGCATTATAGAGTTTCAATATGTATCCTGGTTGTATTAGGAACCAAAACCCATGTATTATATTGAACCCATGATGTTTAATATCACAGAGAGAGGACATAAGTGTGACAACAAGGGCACAATATGTTTGAGATTAAGTATTGACGAGACAACCTACATATCCTTGTTATGGAACAAATCAAAGGTATTTTTTTATTTGGGTTCTCAATCCACTGATATATGGAGTGGAATGATCATCCCATGGGAATGATTTGGTATCGATGGTCAATATGATTGAGACATGGGAAGGATTACACCAAAGTGGGTTTCTATATGATCTTAGACCTTAAAAAGGAATCCAATATATCCTATTCATGGAAGGTATTAGAGTTCTCATTGTTCAAAAATTACCTTGGGAATTACCCCAAGGTAGATTTCCTCATATTGGGAAGGTTTATATAATTACACTCAATAGGGATTACTTGATAATATTTCCCTCACTAAGGGAGATTCATGATGTGAATGATATCACTATTGCAACTCCATATTCCAATGTGAGATACGATCGATATGAAAATAAGGGATAATAATTAATTTTTATTACCAAATATATATGATGGGATTACATGTTGGGAAGACCCTTGAGATGTTCAATATAGAGTTTGTATCTTAGGGAGGTGTAATGTGTATCATCATTATAACAAAAATCAATGTCATCATAGTTAAATTAATTTCTCATTATTATGAGGGATGAGGAAGACTTATTATCCCATGGGAATGATTAGATCCCTTTGGTTGAAATTTTAGAGACATGGAGGGGTAAACAATGAGGTGGATGGTCATTTGAGTTTAGTATTAAGCCTTTAGAAGACGTCCTACAAATCTTGGTTTTGGTAGGAATCAATGTCCTCATAGTTTAATTGATTTTGGCTTATACACTAACGTTTTACTAGTCTTGATAGAGGTTTATGGTGTAGATGATATGATTATAGAATATACCTATGTCTATGTGATCTATGTTCATTATGAGAAACAAGAGATGTAAAATAACTAATTTCATTGCTTGTGGATGTGGGAAAAAAGTGTTGGGAAAATCCTTAGAAGATTAATATATGGCTTGAACCATAGGGAGGTTCCCTATGTGTTATGGTTATGGTAGGAATTTGTGTCATCGTATTTCCCCTGGTTAGGTATTACACATTACTAGTTTTCGTATAATCGGTGGATACATAATGTTGATGGAAAAGGTCATTAAATATTTGGATGTCATTGGTTTTGGATAGCTTGTTTGCCTAACATGAACTGATTTTCCACTCGACATGCATTGATTCCCTGCCCAACTATCATAGATTGTTTTCCTAACATGTTAAAAGACAATTGTATTGTCCAATTTAATATTATTGGGTCTTCAAATAGTCTGGGTGAAATTTATGAAGGTTATCACATGATAAAGGCTGGATTTTTCGAAGTCCATTTTAATACATGGTCGGTTGATCCCAAAAGCCATTGCATGATCTTGGTAGATTGGTACAGAGGTTGTCGCATGATTTAGTTGACATGCCCATGTGTCATCTCAAGAGATAACTAAAAAAGTTGGTGGCCATCATAAGAATCAAGGTGACATGTCTCAGATGGTTCAACTATAATGGATGAAAAGTCTGGGGGGAATCAAATGACATGGATGGTGTGCCCAAAGGGTGTCATGAAATCCAGTTTACATGCCTAGGTGCTACAGTGGTACTCCTCCATCATGAACTAGTGATACCATATGAGTATAACAATTTGTCTAAAGGAAATCTGGAGGCATGAATGGTGATCCCATAGGGTTTCATGAAACTTGAGTGACCTACATGAGGGTCACTATGTGACTTGGTTTTACATGTTGAGAGGACTTCACATGAACCATATAGTTTACTGAAAGAGCATCAAGATATCTGGGTGACATTTCATGGTGTATTCACTTGTCATGAGTAGTTCACGCCAAGAACATAAGGGTTAATGAATATGTTATTTGCTTATATATTCCATATTACATCTTTTCTATAGAATTTATATTTTGAATTCCACGGATTTGTTCAGTTTTAGGTTGTTTTATGTATCGTGGGATCTAGAATGTGTGTTTGATGTTTTTCACATGCCCTGCTAGGAGTCCATCACATGATCATTGAGTGATCATGAATGTATTTAATTCATACCACATGATTTTTTAGGTTCTTCTACAGTATCTTAACTAATGAAAAACATTTCAGGTGCGATATCCATCGCTCCTAGAAATATTCTCTAGAACATTGATGAAAAATGGGAATCTTATTTTCTAGAGAGTTTGGGTGATCCTTCCTAGGTGGTGGTGGTCCACTGGTTGTGATAAGTTTTAGTATTTATAGTTCTTTCTATTCTGGTTGTTTATTGTCATTTTCTAGAAATATCATGTGAATCTAGTATGTAGTTGGTGAATTTTTTGGCATTAAGCATCTTCACAAGTCTCTGCCATGGATATATCTATGTGAGTCACCTGATTTTTAGTGAATGTGACCCCATCCTTCCAATGCATAATCTATTGAATTATTTACAATTCATGATGACTTGTTGAATATTTTGGGTGTATTAAATGACCTTCATATTGTCATGTTGACATGTACATGGGCTTTAATGTGATATGAGTTCCTATTGAAAGGAATTCACATGACACTTGAAGCATTTTCTGAAATATTTTTTGAGGAAAAGATGGATTGTCAGGGTGATTCTGAGAATCTGAACATGCTTGTCAAGGGTTCTTGCAAGACATTGATGTGAAAATCATTATCACATCACAAGAGTTTTAAAACCATGAAAGGCTTCTACCACATCCCCTTTTTTATTTTGGTTGTTTATTGTACACAGTGTGAGGATTTTGTGTGTCATTGGGGAAATCCACCATACCACATGGTGACACATCGCATGACTAGAAATGGTCCTTTGAATATGCATGTGAATTTCATAGAAAATTCTATCTTCTTGTCCATATAGAGACAATGGGGGAAAGTGTGGTTTCCAAAATGTACCCAAGGCACATCACACGATTAAAATGTCAAGATGGGGGGAATTTGTGAGATGAGTCTGATATGTCATTGATGTTTCATAGAGTCATTCAGATCACTAGATGTGCATCACCTATCATTAATGCCCTTTAGAGGCTTCTACCTCCTACAATTTTATTTCTTCTATTTATTTTAAAAACAATCAGGTGTCTCACATGTCTATAAGAATATTTTAGAATAAAATCATCATCCTCATCAGTAGTTCCTCACCTAAGATTTATGATTACAAAAGGATCCCACCTTTTAGATATCTTCTTCTCATCATCCAATGGGGTTTTGGAGGGATTTTTCGGTATCCACTAGTTGATAATTCATGTGACCTAGGGGATAACATCTGGCTAGCACCGTGTGATTTGAAAATTTCTAGGGTTCTTTCACAAGATAGAAAATTACATGTCAAAGGGGCTACATGGGGTATTCTGCATGATATGTGTTGTGCTTGGATCTTTCACATGACCTTATTATGATCACACTATCACATTTCTCTAAGTGGATTACATGATCTTCATGTCTCAACCACCATCCCGTCCCTCTTCTTTTGTGGAGAAAATATTACAACTTTTGACCAATTTATTCCTTTATGGATTTTAATATTCTTATTTGGTGGGCATTAACATATTCTCTCCCTCAGGAGAGATGTATACATGGACAAGAGCTCGGTTATAATGAATTTAAATGTCAACCAGAGTCTTTGGAGCTATTTCAAATTAGTGTCTTGGGAAACCTTTGGTTATCCAAGAGACACTTGGTATTCCATAGAATTCTTTATATATAGGGGATTAGAGAGGAGATTCATTCACTAGCTACCCATCACTCCTGAGCCCTTATGTAATTTTGTTTGACAATATTAATATAGAGACACCAAAATGTGGGAATTACTCCTAATTTTTGTGTTATCCATGAATAGATTTGTTGAACTTTATTATCACTATAAGGTTTTTCTTTTATTTTTGATGTGTATTTCATTTTTCTTTGTCAATATTATATGAATCACCAATGATACCCATCCCTTACATAATATCATGTAATGTTGAATGCATCATTCTTAATGTTGAAATTATAAATTTTTTATTCCTGATAAAATCTCATAAATTCCCACCAAGATGATATTATTCATTAATATATCTCTTATAGATATCTAGAGATCACCTGACTGAAAAAATGATTAGTTAGGCAGAATATATTCCCTAGAGGTACAGTTCTATTACATTTTATGAATCCAATAGGATTGAGGAGAGTAGCTTTATGTTCACTAAGGTCATATAGAGGGACCTACAAGATCATCAAGGCTAAATCACTATTGTGTTGTAGTTAAGGGTATTTTAGCATTAAAAGTATATTATAGTAGTTTAGGGTCTTTTATCATGTAACATTTATTGATGTAGTTTACGGTCTATTATCATGGACATTTTATGTAGTTTAGATTCTTTTGGATTGAACTTTTTATGACTATAGATTAATTTATTTCAGATCAGGCCATTTATTTCTGTATTTAATGTTCTTTTAGCTCAGAACATCTATCGTTATATTTTAGGGTCTTTTATATCGAACCATCTATTGCTTTAGATCAGTGTCTTTTTTATCTAAAACCTACTAATCAATAATGAAATATCGTGTAGAAATTCTAGTAATGGCCCAAAACACACTAAGGTTTCAGGGTTTTTCATCGCGTTTCCATGGAGTATAAGGATCATAAAACCATTTTTGTAGATTGAAACATTTGGTTGATGACCATTAGTGGATATGCAGGAGCTGTATTCATACATTTATACTCCCAAAAGTGTCTTTTGAAGCTTGGTATGTTTTCTAGGGAATATGGATTATTTATGGTGGTAATATTAGTTGATTGATATATACTAGGGATTCTAGGTCCACTTAGATAGTAGAATCATGGATGATGTCATCAAAAACCTAGAAGTTTGAGTCTTCAAATTTGGAATGTGGTTGACATTCCAAGGATTTTCAATAACACTATAAGGTGATGGGTTCTACTGTGGCATTTATAGTTATCACAAGGATTAAATATCTTTTCATGAAAGGAGTATATGCCTTTAGTTGGTGGATTAAGTCCATTATGAACCAATAGAACGATCAAGGAAAAGATGATATCAACTCTTTTCAGAGGTCCATGAATGATTTTTGAAAACTAAAATGTCCAAATGATGAGGTTGGGTAGAGGATAAAATATATATAGGAAGGATTATGTAACCCAATATAAATTTCGATCTTAAAGTATAATGATCGATCCTTGCTGCTTGTGGTTTCATGTCACGGGGCTTGGGACATCAATGGTTTGGGAATGGAATGTTACATTCCTGGTTTGAGAAAATGTACATAACATTGAGACATAGCATCGAGGATGTCACTTCCACTTTGATAGTTTGGTATGTAGATATTAGATCATGTTCCAAGGTGCTTAGTTTAGGAGGATGATATTGGAAAATCATGCCAGAAATGACCCAAAACATGATGTAAGATTGGGTTTTGTCGTAGTGATGTCAGGGCTCACAAGGATCAGAAAGACCCTTTCCCAAATTGTTGCATTTTGTTGATGTACATTGGAACATATGAATGAGACATAGGAATACATCTATTTTTATGTAAAGGGTCCCTTGTAGTATATTATCCTTTCTAGGGGTGTTGGAATGTTTTAGTGATATGAGGAACTGAAATCATGATGTATAATTTGTGTAAAGGTTAATATAAAATAAGGGATCAAGTACCCTAAATGATATGTCACTTCTAAGAGAACTTATAATTGCGTTGACGAGATTTGAAAAATGATTATATTATATTTTTCTTGAACCGAGGATTATATAAAGCATAGAATGTATTATACCAGGGCTACAAAGTAGAACCTATGATCTTTTTTCCTTATTCATTTGCTCTATAATTTCTTCCTAAACTCTGGATATGGAGTGTTTAGTGAAGGAAGACATGAATTTTGATTATACCACTGTTTTTAGGTTTCTAAACTGTAATTTTTTATTTCACTTTGAATAACAGTTTAAGGTCTTTTTTATTCAGACAATTATAGGCTAGATTTCAATGTCGTAAAAATGGGCCACATGTGTAAGTAGTTTAACATTGTGATTCACATGAACGTAACATGTAGAATGATACACAAGATACCAATTAAGATACAAAGGATTGAGAGTACCCCAACATCCTTATGAGAATGATATGAAAATGTTATAAATATTAGAACTAGGTCCTTGGGTCATGAGTAATGATATGGAAAAATCATACCAAGAGTATTTTAGATCACGATGAGGTGTTGATTTATTCAATGGTGATGTCAGAGCTCACAAGGATTTGAAATACAATTTTCATAGTGAAACTTTTGGTTATACACTATATGAACATATAAAATGGCCATAGAAATAAATTAATATCCATGAAAAGGGTCCCATAAAGCCAGTTATCTTTTCCATGGGCCATGAATGGTTTTGGAAACCCAAAGAATTAAGGAAAAGATGTGCAGTTTATGGAATGAGGTGTCCTTAAAACATAGTGGAAGACATCCCTACTCTGGTTAACCAGGGTAAGACTATTGTGGTCCCATAATAAGTGATAAAAAGTGGATGATGGAATCCATAATTATTTTCATGTAGCAGGGAAATTTTACATGAATTGTTATGTCATTCTGTAAGGACATACACTTTTAAATATATCATCATTCATTGAGGATGTTCTTATTTTGTATATTTAATTTCACAATACCAAGATATTTTCATTATAGTTTAACATTGTGTGGCATGGATTTTTCAAACTGATGTGAAAAATTTGTGCATGATATATTGTTTAAAAAAGAAATTATTTTGTTGATCTGGATTTTATATTGGAAAAATGAGCTTATGTGACTCGAATTCTATGTATTTGGGTTGAATTTATTATCAATTATTGCACCTGGACCCAAGATTTTATATTTGGGAGTTACTACATATCCTATGATGATTAGAATCATACCACACATTGTTCGTGAATGGGAAACACTCTACAGGACTAGCAAATGCATAGTGGTAGGAATTTTTTCCAATGATTGTTTTATCTTGACTCAGGATTGGAGATATAGACATCAATACATATTTTTTGATTAAGAGATCAAACCACAAATAGTTCTGTAAGAACCATGAATTTTAACTTCATGAAGAATGAATATGGTCTTCCTAATGTAAGAATGGTAATTGTCGATGGGCCTAAGGATGGAAATACTGGTGTCACTATATATCCTATGGTAATATTAATTATTCCTTACATATTTATTTATATCCTATGCAGTTTAACATCATGTAGTGAGCATGGAGATGAACTAACATGAAATAATTGTTATGTTCTGTCCTGGCCAAGGGGTGGATGTCTGGGTATCACTACGTATCTCATGAGAATCTGAATAAATCCACCCATAGTTCATAACTAGAGGTATGGTAGGGTACGGATACCAACAATTATGATTCCATTGGCTGAGGTCCATAGGAATGTTCATTTTTATGTCATGTAATGGACATTAATCGTACAGGTTAATGTCACATGGAGATGACTCATGGTATTACTTTCATGGTCTTTCATTAAAGACCATGATGATTCTACCATAAGATTTTATGTCTTGTTTATGTGGGTATTCACTTATAGAATTTCATAAGATCACATGAGCTTTTCTCGGTGTGAGAAATAAGGAATTAAAAGGCTTCATTTCATTATGGAGAGGAAATTAGGGATATGAAATGGAAATTTTTCATCATATGATGGCTGGACCAAGATATAAGATTTATTATTCCCTGTGTATCTCATGAAAAATAGAATCAAACCATATATAGTTCTAGAAAACTCTTTATGTTTAATGTATTGTGGAGGGATATAAGATGTGTAGTTTAATATCTTATATTAATAGCATGGATCTCCCAATTTGAAGGAATATGGAGGTTGTGATAGGGGCCGAAACTAGTGTTTCATGTGTCACAATGTATCCTTCAATGGAATAAATAAATCCATAAGTATTTCTATAATGGAGATACCCCCTTTGTGGATCTAACTCTCATGCTAAGATAGGGGAATATCATCATTATTTCACATAGATCTAGATCATGTGAGAAGATTCATTAATGAGATGTTATTTTCCATGATGTTTAACGTCATGTGATGAGGAATTCAGCCACACAATTTAGCATCAAGTGGTTTGGACTTTATCCAAGAAGATAGAATCATACGGTAAGGACATCAAACACTGTATAGTTTGAAGTCTTTATTCTAGGACCTAAGATGATTTTATGTATATCATACTGATTTCTGGATGATATCATATAGTATAAGGCTATGTAACTAGGATAAATCCATATATTTTATCATCATGTGGTAAGGATGACAAGTTCCACATAGTTTATCATCTTTATTTTAGGATGATCTCGTGTTGTTTAACATCATAAAGTGAAGATGACTTTATACAACTTATTTTCATTTCAAAAGGGCTATAGGTAATGCATAGAGTATCATATTGCTACTATAGTGACCTCATGAAGTTTAATGTCACATATCCAGGAAGATTCTATATAGTTTATTGTTATAAGGTCAGGACAAAAGGTTCCTAATGAAAACCTAGGAAAATTATTTCCTAATAAATCTCACATTCGTTGGTGGTGTGAAACTCTCTCCCTCAATGGTGGCCCATGACTAGTCCCCATTGTGATAGACTGTATATATGATGTAAGGACCTTCCCATTCAGGTTCTATATTTGGAGGTTTTTTCCTTAGTATCATTGGTGTTCTAAGATCCAAAACCAATTTTCCATAGGGGAATGAATGGATGTAAAAAATCTTCTTAAAGGATTGTATGATCTAATTCAAATGGTTCTCCATGTTATTTAGTGTTCACTACCTATTCCCATTTAGTCTCTCCAATTCATCCTCCCACTTCATTTATTTCTCATCATCTGAGAGCATTCCACAAATGGATATTCAGAAAGAAGCTTTCTGGACCTCTATGTGTTAGAATACCTCAATCCCATACATCAATGAGTATGGGGTTGTTTACATAGTAGTACACTTGGTATTTTGGTAGGGACATAAAGCATTAAGGTCCTTTTACAGCTAATAAATTGTATACATGTTCACCATCATATGGATTATGTTTTCCTGAGTCTTATAAAAGGCTTATATCATTCCATATTCCACTAAATGATTCCAAGATGAGTTATTGGACTCAATATAATACTTCTATTATAGTTTGTTCAACTCTATATAATAAAAGTTAGTGTCATTGTATAATAATATTATGTGAGGTACGTTAAATCTAGTGATGATTTGGTACATTATGAAATTGATAATGTTCTTCATCCCGAATTATTTTTGGGGTATTGAATCAGGTTATTGTGAGAATAATTTTCTACTAGTAAGGATGTAGATGACTTTCTTATATATGGTAAGGGTATATTCCCCACAATATCTATTACCCAAATGTATAATTTCCTTGAATATTTATCAATTTCCAAAATTTTCAGGTCTGATGAATAAAATTATCATGTATCTATAAGGAATGATATGTATCATGGTTTTACAGTAATAAGATATCCTCCTAATTTTGTGGCGGAGCTTGATCATAGATTGATGGGAGATATTACAACCCATAAGGAATTAATCTATAATGGAAAAAATCTATCAATACTCTATGCGTATGAGTAGGATCCTGTCAAAGACATCATTTTATAGGGATTTTTGTTCTATTGAACAATATTATAGGTTAATTTTTGTTGCACAATGAAGAATATATTCATTTCTGACATGTTATATTGGGAGAGTCTTACTTCAGAGATACTCAATTATGAGTCCCATCATCCTAGATGTGGATATCGTTTCATCACTCTCTGGGGTGGTGTTGATCTGATTTATTTCTTTTATATCATAGTTGTTGATTTATGAGACAATTATTTGGTCTATGAAAAAGAAGATGTCTTCCTCCAAACCATGGTTGGATAGAACTGTGGTTGTGTTACCCATTCCATCTGTGCAAGTATTCTATAATCAGAGAACATGATGCAATGTGGTCTTGATAGATAAATTTTCCAAAAGTCTCCTAAAATAAAATATGGTAAGGGACATTTCTTCATTTGTGATGGTATATTTTTCATTTATATGATTTATCACCAGTTCTTAATATACATAGATATTTAGGTAGGATATTTGGAGTAATAAGTCTAGTTCCAACCCAGTGATGAGGGCTTGGTATTCTGACTCATTATTTGTCCATCCATCAAATATAGAAAATATTAGGGAAAAAATAATTCCTTTGGAGAGAAAAATAAAACCCCAAGACCACCCCGATTGTGTATCAAGCCTTCTATCATTTTTCTAATAGTAAATTTTGATGTTCCATCAAAGTACCTCTCCCATGTATGGGGAGTGTCTTGGGATTTGAAGACCTCTTAATCTGGAAACCTAGTGTCTACTAGTGTATTTTTAGGGGTATTATGTGCTGTGAGGAAATCATCCAGGGATTTCCCTTTCACTTTCTTTTGTGACACAATCTAAATTTCATATTTCTTCAAAATGACCACCCATTCGACCAAGAACCTGGTCAACATAGGGAAAGCCAATAAAATAAATTAGTGAGTTGATGTGAGAGACTGGAATGATTTCGTAGTTCTATAAGTTATGCCTCGTCTTTTTAACTATAATAATGACTGAAAGTAAGTTCTTATAAATGTTAGAGTATCTTGTCTCATTACCTTGCATTGTCCTACTGAGGTTGTGGAGACTGTTCTAACACACTGCATTAGTGTTTTGTGTAAGGAGGGTTCCTAGTGTGTGTTACATGGAGGACACATACTAGATCAGTGGAATCCCATCTATAGGAGACGTTAGGACTAGTGGGTATAGTAGGTACTGCTTGAGACATTATAAGTCTTATTGTAAGTCATCATTTCATTTATTGAAAATTCCATTATTCATTATCTTGGTTAAGGGGAGATCTTTTCCAGCCATGTTGGCTATTATTCTCTAGAGGTAGGTGGGGATCCCTTGTATTCCCCTCAATTATTTGATATTTTTGAGGGTGACATTGTTAAAAACCCATTAGACTAATCTTGGTCATCCTCAATGTCGTAGTGGAGTCCAAAAATCGAAGGAACTTCTCTGATGTTTCTAAGAAAGTTAATTTTGGTGGATTCATTTTCAGAATATGCTATAACAACTTATCAAACACCATTTGAAGACCCACATAGTGATCCATTCAATGTGAGGATTTGATAACTAGGTTGTTGATGTCACATTCATCTATCCTTTTTAATAATTGATTAAAGACATGATTCACGGTGCTTTAAAATGTAGAGTTAGTGTTATCGTAGCCAATGAGAATGAACTGATAGAAAAGGATCCCTTGAGGTGATTTGAAGGAATTGACTTCTTAATCCACAGGGGATAACTTTATTTGATTATACCTCGAATACCCATCCATGAAATAAGGGGTTTGGATTCCACCAGTTTCATAGATTTAGAGTTATTTGATCATTAATGGGATGTCATTATTTATGAAATGTCGATTTTGTTATATGAAATCAATGGAGACCCAAACCTTCCCATTGTTTCTTTTTGAGTATGATGTTAGTAATCCATATTGGGTATTTCACTTCTCAGATAGTGTTTTATTTTAGTAGTCTTTCAAATCCTATCTTTAAATTGGTGGAGAGAGAGCGGTGCATCCTACTAGAAGCCTACATGAAACCTCAATACTCATTAGGAAATCCAAGATAGTGCATAGCTACGTCTGGATTTAGTTATGGAATTGATATGTATTTCCAAGTGAACACATATCAATGTTTCTTGAGAAATGTGATGTACATATCACACTATTCAAGGTGAATGGTGGAACTAATTAGAGTAGGCTTCGAGTCCTCTTCTATTCCTAAGTATACCAACCTGATCTCATAAATGGTGTTTGAGATGCCTTCCTTGAATTTGGGTGGGGTTTTTAAAATGGATCCCAATCTTCATCGTATTATGAGTTTCCAGAGTCATTTTCAGATGAAGATGGAAATCAAGCTGATTCTCTATCATTATCTGGGTGTGGGATTCCATTAGAAGAGACATTATCATCCCATATTCCATGATTCAATGCAGACAGATTCCAAAACTGATTTCCTTTTACACTTTCACTGGATAATGGAGGGTCTTGGACATTTGGGGTCATGTATATTAGCTCATCTATAATTATTGGGGAAACATAGTCACCGTCGATAATACTCCACGGATTTTCAGGGGATATCCCCATGTCTTTTGGAGAAGAAGCTTGTATATCATCACCAATCATAGGGTTTCCCCCCATTTTTTTTAGAATATGGATTCAGTATATCTGTCTTTGCATGTTTCAAATGGGGAACTATCACCATGTAGTTTGTAGACTTTCCCATCAATGGGTTATTTCATACATTGATAGAATGCTAAAGGTATCCCAATGTTGATATGGAGCTACAACCTTCCAAGAAGAACTTTGTATGTGGTGTCTTGATAGATAACCATAAACTAACCTTAATATATGAGTTCCACAAACTGAGTGTTGAGCTTCATATTACTTAGAAGACTTTCATCATTCTTATCATACCCATGAATGGCCACCTTTGTGGGAGATAGGTCCCATTCACTATTTCACAAACCTTATAGGTTTTTATGGGATGATATTGATCTTAGAACCATTTTCAATTTGAACCCATTGAATATCAATATTATGAAGTCTACCCAAAACATATAGGGTTCTGATGTTCCCTTGGATGACCTATTCTTAATCTCACCATGTGAACGAGATTAAGAAATGAAATTATGCTAATATGGCATTCATTCGATAGGCCTCGGTTTCATCGAGTTCTATCTCAAATTACTATGGGAATTATTGTGCTTTAATGAACCCCTCTTTTTCCTATAAATAAATATAGAAAAATATCATGGATTTATATCTTTACTGGGATAATCAACAACTACATCATAATATCATACCTTTGTGCCAGTGGACGATGCTTCTCATGGTGGGGTTGCGCCTAGAAATATGGATAAGGAATAGTGGCACTTGAGGTCGACATGACCATGGACGGTTTATAGGTTTTAGAAGAATATGTTTTTAGTGGGGTGGGTTATGATTGACTATCATGTTTCTTGGGATGATTTGATAACCATACCCCTATTGGGAAGTCATGAAAGACAATTAGGCATTGGAAAATATGGGAGGGATCTGGGATCCCTCCATGCCTTTTTAGAGTCTACTAAAGTTCTTTCCCATGAGTCCCAACATCATATATATCCTGTAAGAATACATGAAAAAAATAGTAGATCCAAACTCGCCAATATTATCCCTTACAGCCTCAGTTCTTATTCATGCGACCTCCCGTTCCTCATTAATATATGGGGAACTCATATTATGAAGAATATTAATCATTGGATATGGGTTCTTCCATGTGTATCCCATTGATAAAAGGAAATATGAGCACTTCATACAATGAGGATTCCACTAGCTGGGGTAAAGTCGATACTTCATATATCACAAGGATGATGTTTTAAAGAGTGAGGGATTATGTTGAAGAAGAATGTGACTATTACTAATATATTTATTCTTGCTTTTGATAGTCACTCCAAAATTTGGGAGGTATATCTGATTACTCATTCTTAGGTAGTGGAGCTATTTCAATGAGTTTAGCTATTATCTTAGGTTGGCATGAGCTGAGTCAACTATTTTTCAAGTCATCAAGTCTTCAAGATGTCACGTAAACCTGGACAGAACATTTTTTTAACCATTTTCATCTTTTAACTAGGAAATGGTTATGAAGGCCACCTAATTTGAGAAGTTATCTGACATGACCTATCTAGATTCATCCATTCTCTAAAGTAAATCAATTAAAATGAATAGGTCCTTGATACTATGACCCAACCTTATATGGAAAGGGTACTAGTCAAGATGGTTTGTGAGATCAACCTCAACCAGGTTTTTGGGCTACGATACACTAAATAGATTATATACCATGGATGACATAAAATAGCTAAGGAATTATTCATTTAATAAAGAGTATTATTTATTTATCTGTTTCTAACAACCTAGGAAGACCTGATTTCTCTATGCCTTTGGATGAGGGAGATTTTTTGGTTTTCACCACCCCATAAGAGGTGCTTGGTCGTTTGTTACCTACCTACATGTTTGGATAGAAACCAATATTGTCTTGAGAGTGAAAATAACACTTTATGTTTTTCTTACCCTTTTTCAGGTGATCAGGGCATGATTCGAGATTGGATTAGGGTTCTCTAAATAGAATCCTAAAGATTTGTTTCTATTTCTGTGAACTATAGGAACCCAACTAGATACTTAATTGGGATCAAAGGTGTCTACAAATTATACCAGATATTTTCAACACAGAGTTCTAAAATATTTTCATGTGAGATAGGGATCCAATTGACATAGTTTAAACCTTTCCACTTTGATATGAAGTCATACACCATCTCATTTTCAAATTTTTTCATTTCATCAGGTCGACAATTATCGTTTTCCTCAGCATTGGGTCAAACAGATAAAGGAACTAATGATGAAGGTTTTCCAATCCAATAATGGATCATACTGGTAGACTACTTTATGAAACAAGGATGGCGCTAATAGATTCTATAAAAAACACCTTAGGTTGGTTTCCTCCAACTGATCTCGAGGGCCCATCATTAACCCACGTCATGATACGAAGTGTGTGAGATACTATTCAGGGTCATCTACACTATCAAAAGTGGAGAAATTTGGATTGTCGAAATTTGGTGGAGTCAAAGTTCCATCCACCCACTCGAGAAATGGTTCCCCTCATGCTATACATGTGCGCATCACGATTTCATTTTTTCAATTCAAGTCTTTAGAGACTAGATTGTCTTACATAGCTGTGGGGGTTCTAGTGTTTGAATTTCCTCCCTTAGAAAGGGAGTAGGAGGGGTGGATGAGGTGTTCATGCCTTCATTTACTGCTGATTCACAATTTTTCTTCCTACTGTATGATTTCTCTTGTGATGGATAGGTTGTAGCCAAAATAGAGGGAAGTCATGATCATTTTCCACTTCATCATATATGAATACTCGATGCATAGTTCCATATCCATTCTGATGCTCCAATTTCTTTTTTTTTGGAATATCAACACTTATGGTGGGAGGAATATTCATTTCATCCTGAAAATGCTGCCCAATAGGGATATTTCCCCTAAGAAGCTCTTCATTGAGTTGTCATGGAGTTTTTATTTTACACTGATATTGTGACAATTATTCTACAATGGGAGGAACCTCAACTGTGGTGATTGGATGTGTACACACCTTTCAAATTTTCTTTTCGAGTGTTCTACTCTGGAGGTGGAAACTCATTATTTAGAGGTACTATATCTTCAGATCCTTATTTGGTTTCGGGATCGTGTAGCCTCGTTTGGTGCATCCAGATCACCCTCCTCGTAGGGTATGTTTCTTGTATCATGGCCTTACACATTTTTGCCTTGTTTTTCATTATCTTGTATATTGGTAGTTAATACATTCAAATAATCATATTAAGATAGTTTTTTTGTTCCCTTATATTCAATGCAACACCCTGATTCTGTACTTCCTTAATCTAGGTCGCAATTCGAAACCCTAGCCATATTGGTCCGTTTTTTCTTGTAATCTGTGAGGGGTTTAATTTCCTTGACCATACTCTCCTACTATATTAGTCAATGAAGAGTGACCTTGATGGAATTTATAATCATGGTATCTGATTGGGAACTGTATAACAAAGAATTATCTTTTGGTGTGAGGTATAGGTGGGATGCCGATAATTGATATTTTCTTCCCATCCTGGAGAAGAAATATTCCCTCTATGATGATTATGATGGTAAAAATCGACCCATCCCTATGGATTAGGGATTATATGGGGCCACAATTGGATTTTATTAGTCTTATTTTTTAGGATCCAATTATTCCAGTTCAATATTTGATTATTAATTGAATGATCATTGGGATATAAATTCCCCCAACATAGTGGGATAGTAATGGTCTTGAATCAACATTTATTTCACTAGGACACTCACATGGGATGATGAAAACGGAGATAGTGATTGGGATATAAATTCCCCCACCAAAATGACCTGGGTTTGTTTAAAGATGCTAAGGATATGTCTTGAATTATCTTGAGAATTGATGGTCAAAGGGGTGGAGGTCATGGTAGATATTTCCTCATCCCAGTGGGATGGGTCTACTAGTAGATGAAATATATGGAAGCTTCTAATGTGTCCAATTTGATGTGGAAAACCAATGTACTTGTAGGAACTGGGTGAGACGACATCCCCTGATTTGAACCACACATTATGGGAAGTTTTCTATGTGATTGTATCTTTAGTTTCCTGTTTTGAAATGAATTATAATTCCTCAGAGGGTTCTAGTTGAAAAAAAATTCATATAATCTCTTCCACCATATTTAATTTCTAGGATTTGTGATATTTGGGAAAATCTGTTGTATTGTCCAACTTTCTAGAGAATTATCTACTCCCTTAATTTCAATAGAGGCTATAACATTACTGAAAACTGAGTTTGAGGGGTTCTGCAGGTCTAGGGGTACAGAAACATGTAATGTTTCATAATCAACCAATCCTTGAATGTGGATAAATGATGTATATTCAGAGATCAACAACCAAGGAGTTATGATGCAATGTTTTCAAGCGTGTTTCTACTTTTCATTGTGCATTTCTGGTATTGGATCCTAGTAAATGGAGATATCATCCAAGTCTAGTTGAAAAGAGAGAATATTAATTTTCTGATGATGACACTCATATCCAAGATAAGTGAGATGTCATTCCTTCAGTCACTGATAAATATCCCACATATTTTGGCATAGATAAGTCAATCAATTCTTCTCTAACTCATTTGGGATCTCATAGACAAAAGCGGGGAGAAGATAGAACACAATGGTGAGGTTGTTTCTAGATAACTCTCTATATATGTCAACGTCAGCCTCCTCCTCATAAAAAATACATGCCTCCATTTGTTCAGACCATAGAAGGTGCTTCTGAGGGTCACCTGCTGACTAGAGTAGAGTGCTACTAAAATTTGATACGGAACCATATATAGTTGAATTCAATGTTTCAAGAACCTTTCTATATGAGGGCATCATAGTTTTTTAACACCTCTTTATATGGAGGTGTTTTTTAAAGGGTATGATTTCATTGTCTATAAGAGATATCACTATTGGGTGGTTTAACATGGTCGATTTCATGAGTAGAGTTCCTATGTTCCACCTCGAAGCATCCATGAGGAGGACTATCATCTTAATTTTCAGTCTCTACATCATTTGAAGAGTTGATGGACACTTAGAATTTCGAGAATGTGTCTTGAAAAACCTAAAGGAAATTGGTATTGAGAATATTAAAAATATGTTTCATGTTCTACATTGTGGTCAGAATATGTTGACCTTACTTTTGGAAATGTGAAGGGATATGAGATTGGTGTATGAAGGTTCTAGAAAATTCTTATAACTGTCTTGTTTTATGGGGATATGATCTCACTTATACAAATCTATTGGAGTATTTTAATGATCTATCTCATTATTTATTATAATATGATCCTATCTCGAGAAATTTTCCATTTTCACATGGTAGGCCTCAGTCATAACAGGATTTTGAGCCCAATCCAAAGCCTTTGGGATATTCTATTTGTCTTTTACAATCAGAATATAAGCATGCCTAGAAGAATATGCTGTTATCACATGGTGAGACCTGGTTAGAACAAGAATTTGATCATGGAATGAATATTAATTCCCCATTAGAATATGATGATGGACCTCTAGAATGAGATATGGTATATGATCTACCTTTATTTTCATGGAATGATTCTTGTGTAGTCATTCATTGGTAGAAGTAGGAATATGCACCAAGCATTTGTGATCTACTATAATATGCCATGAAGATTGACTAATTTTATATGATCATATCCTCATAGTTGTTCCATTCTCACTTGGTTAACCACATCCATAATGTGGATATATGCCCCATCAAAGGCCTTTGTAGCATTCCATTGGACTCCTTTTAAAAGAATATGAGCTTATTCTAAGGCTTGTTACCACCTCACTAGTTGAGCCCTAGCTTGAACGGGGATATGATCTGAATCCTGGTCCTTTGAAATATTCCCTCGAACTTATTTGATATGTATGAACCCATATTCTAAGGTTTGTGCCTCTATCACCTGGTGAACCCCAGTTGAAACCAAAACATGATCGTGGTCCAACACATCATCATTTATCATAATTTTCTAACAATAACCGTTGATGGGAACCATAGTTTGTGATTTCTATGGAGAAAACACCTATTACATATGATCATAGTGATGAAATATCTTAGATGTAAAGATATGAATATGTACCTTTCCACGAATCTACAACAGTTCTAGAATATTCTAGGGATGATATCGAGTTGTTTCTAAAATATATTATCATTATATAAATGTTTCTTAAGAGATTTATTTAGGAATATTTAATTCCCCCACGATGTGTTAGAAGATATATTCAATTGAGATGTAGATATGTTCCAACATCTGTCCCCCATATCCCATCATAATTTGTCGATGGTCTTTATGAACATAGGTAGGGATATGCATGTCCCCCATTCCTAATGTGGTAATATTCTTACAGGCTTGTTTAGAGTAAGAAGGTATATGAGAATGATCACAAGATACCATGGGAATAACATAAATAACATCATTATTCGGAGTGGGGATAAGATCCCTAAAGCTGCATATCAAATGTCTTCCTTTACAAATCTATCTTCCATACTATCTGTGTATGGGTATCAGATGTAGAACTGTGTTAGGCGGTACCCTCAGTAGGTGGCTGATTGGTACTGGTTGGATGGTTTTGGTGATGGTTGTTAATAGGTTCCATCTTTAGAAGAACCTTTACCATAAGGGAGCCTTTTTTTGACTCCCCAGTCCACCTTCATCAGAGATTGAAGGGTGAAATTTTCACTCTCTAGGGATAAGCTCCCGATGTGGTTATATGGGGTTCACATGGCCAGTATCTTAGCTACAACTTTCCCTGGGATATAAATATTCACCAATTTTCATACATGGAGAACCTCGCAGGAAGCCTCTAGGGTGGGGATTGTACCAAACTGGTGGTATTCATAGACCATCACATTCACTACAAAATGTTGGATGTGTCGACCATGTGAGATCCTTTTACAAGACATGTGGGTTTTGTCCATAGGTAATTTAACTGGGGGATTTATGGATAATGAAGACATTGTATCAAATTAGGATACTATTGATTAGTGAAATATCTACATCCTATAGAAAATCCAGGATCATGGTCATTGATTTGTGAAATTTTATAGGCATGATATAATCAATTATATATACATGGTTTACACAATTTTCCATTTATTATCGATCTAACCATTCTACTCACCTGGACTTGTCAAAGAAGGGATGTGCTTATCTCATTAGAATCATGGTTATAAAGGAATATATGTAATATTTTTTTTAAATATTATCAAATTTGTTTGAGTGCAATATTAAAAACAAAGTGTCCTGATGTATGATACTGATCATTCTATTATTTGATATTTTCACGTCGAATTTTAGATTCTTTTTTCATGTATAGTGGGAAAACAAAATGTCTTGATGATTAATAACCTAAGAATTTTGTTTTTATAAAGATTAACATTGGGTTCACTTTTTTTGTTTTTTCAAGGAGTGTGATTAGTGACACTCATCGAGGTGGACCTAGTTTAGCCCAACAATTGATTGTGGATGGGTTACATCATGCACAATCATTAACATCCAGTCAACATTGACGCTCCTAAATAACAACACCCACCAGTTTCCCCATCCATAACTGGGTGCAGACCCAATTTCCAATGGTACGTAGACACCTTGGTTTTCAGGCCTGATGGCGCTTAGGGACTCTCATTTGTCAATATGGTGGGAGTTCATTATCATCACACCATGGGGCAGGGTTAATTGTTTCCTACTATGAGACACTTGTATAGATTTATGATCTTTTCGTGAATATATTCTTAATCCCTATATGGGACACATTACCCTAACACAATGATTATATCCTAATTCTATTTATATTCATAATAAATTGGATCTCATTAATGATTATAGAAAATATGATATAATTAGTGAATCTATCTTTATATATATAATGTTCTTCATCTTTTTCTGAGTACTATATAACTACTAATGTACTTAAGCTGTAAAACTAGATTTTTTAGAATTTGCTACTAGGTAGGGAGGATATTAATATTTGGAGGAAATTCTTTAGTCATTATGAGGTATCCTAAATATCCTAGTTATTATACAAATAAAATACCATGTGGTATATTTAATTCATATAGTTTAAAGTGACAAAGAGAGGAAATATGTGCAAGAACTTAGGCAACGTATATTCGATATCGAGTTCTGAGGATACATCCTTTGTATCCGGGTTATGATAGGAATCAAAGTTATCATAGTTCATGTGGATTCTTAGCCCACTGAAGAATGATATAAAATTATCAAACATTTGTAATGATTGGGTTAGGATAGTTGATATGTTGGTGACATGGC
Source organism: Viscum album (assembly GCA_963277665.1). NCBI lineage: Eukaryota > Viridiplantae > Streptophyta > Magnoliopsida > Santalales > Viscaceae > Viscum > Viscum album. The sequence continues at coordinate 507,967,257 of OY728159.1, forward strand.
AGGACTTACACCGTCAGGTGTAGCTAATTGAGCTCGAGCCATTGAAAGGGATCCTACATATCCTAGTCATTGAAGGAATAATATTTATTATAGTTTAATCACACCATTGGTAATAAACCTATAGTATATTTCCTTCAATGGGGGAGGTTTATATCATTTCACTCAATAGGTCATACATGACAAGATTTCTCTAGATTAGGATGATTCGTGCAGCAAATGATATGACTATTGGAACTCCCTAATCCCATGTGAGATAAGCTCAGTGTGAGAAATAAGGAATACCATGTAATCAATCCCACTGTATAAGGATACAAGAATTATGTGCATGGAATACCATTAGGATTCATAATATGGGGCTTTGGCCTTAGGTAGGCATCCTACATATCCTTGTTTCTACAGGAATTAGAGTCTTCGTAGTTCAATTAATTTCTTAGTCGGTTGATGGATGAGAAAGGGTGATCATCCCATGGTAATGATTGTATTATTATGGTCGAAATGTCATAAACATGGTGGGACCCACAAATAGGTGGATTCAAATATTATTTTATGATCAGGCCTTTGGAAGGCATCCTACATAACTTGGTTATAGAAGGAATTAGAGTCCCCATACTTTAATTGATCGAGGCTTACACATGGACATTTCCCTGGTACTTGTAGAGGTTTATGTTCATATCATATGATTATTGCAGTTCCCTAATCCCATAGGGACATTTCCCTATCTTCTTACCTGGAATGCAATGACTGTAACTCGACATTCTTTTATTGCATTATCAACATGTTGGCGAGTGTTTTTATGACCTGTTCAAGGGTAGTTGTATTATCCTATTGACTTGCTCTGGGGAATTTACATAATCTAGGTGAAATATCTAAAGTTTGTCTCATGGTCAAGGATGTCTTGTTTGGAGGTCTTCATAAGACCTAGTTGATGGATCCTAGATGCCGTAGAAGGATCCTAGATGACTTTTCTAGAGGGAGTACCATGATCCAGCTGACATACCCCACTGTCATCATGATATATGACTGACACACTGTGATAGAATATTTTGAGTCAATGAAAAATTTCTTAAGAGTGTTCTCATGTGTTTTATTACATGTCAAAAGTGAATCAAGAGACCTAGATGGTGTTATCGGAGGGTGTCGTGAGATCTAGTAGACTAGATCAGGTGTTGCCGTGAGACTCAACTATCATCAACTAGTGTTTTCATTTGATTCCATTGACATGACTGCTAGATATTATGGGGCATGAATAATGATCTTACTGGGTTTCTGGAGAAATGGGTGGAATTCTCTAGGGTATCCATGCCACATTCTTTGACATGTCTAGATGACTTCACATAACCCAAATAGTACACCAAAGGAGCATCACAAGATCATGGAAAAATGTTTGGGCGATGTAGCATGTCCTGGGTGGTTCATGGGTGTCTTATATGGGTCATCATATAAGTTATTTTATTAATTATATCATATTTAGTATTTATCTAGCCTTTATATTGAAAATTCCCTAGTTTTTTATATTGTTATCCTATATTCATTCTAGTGTGATCTAGAAGATGTTTGGGATGTTATTCATCTTCCCTAACTGGAGTCCTTCGTGTGATCATTGAGTGATCAAGAGAAGTGTTTTCTTCACACTGCATGATCACTTTGTTTGTTCTCTGGTATCTTATACAAGATCCAACAATATGACAAATACGCTCTAGTGATTAGATACAAAAAGGTAAATTCTCATATAAGGAGTCATGGTTCCCCTTCCTAGGTAGTGTTAGTGGTATATATTTCTTGAAGGGATAGGGTATATATATGACTCATCACCTATATTTTTCACCTTTTCCTAGTCACATACCACACCAATCTTGGATGGAGTGGGTGAAGGCTTTGATGTCACGCATCTTCATGAGACTCTACCATGGATCGCTCTGATGGCATCGTCTGATTTTCAGTGACACCGAGCCCATCGTATTTGTGCTTCCTTTATTAGATTATTTCCTTTTATTGGGGACTTGTTTAATCTTATGGGCATGCTAAAGGAACTCAATATTATCATATTTACATGTCCAATGGACTTTGAATGATCAAAGTGCTTGATAAGTGGAATTATCAGGATTCTAAATGCATTATATGGAATATATTGTGTGGAAAATATGGAATATCATGTTGCTCTTGTGAAACCCAAATTTCTTGTCCAAGTGTCTTGAGAGACTTTTTTTGTGGGTAGACATAGTGCGTTGTGAGAGCTTTACAACAGTGAGCTACATTTGGATTATCCCCATTATTATTTGCTTCGTTTATTTTATAAAGGTTTAGGAGTTTTTGATGTTGTCTGGATGTCATTAAGACAACCACCTTACCTCATTGTGATGTGTCTCGTGACAACAAAAGGACTAATGAAGACCCGTAGATATTTAATAAACAATTACATGTTTTTTTCTTGATGGATTAAATGTGGGAGCATGTAGTTTCATGGACATAACCAAGGCACATTAGGTGATGAGGATGTCAAGAAAATGGGATTTAGTAGGATGATGAAAACAACTCACTGATGTCTCATGATGTCTTTTGGGTCCCAAGGGGCTTATCATGTGACATTTATGACCATGAGAGGCTTATACCTCTTCCTATTTTATTTTCATTATTTATTTTTGAAAGGATCATGGGGACCAAGAATTTTATTTTTGAATATTTTTGATGAAAATCATCCTCATCATTAGTGGTGAGTCTTGTGTGATTTATATAAGCAATAAGATCTAGAATTTTAGATATTTTCACAATAGTTTCTAGGGGTTTTTTGGATGGTTTTTTAGGAATATTCTAATTGACAAGATTCATGACCCAGGGAAGCTCATCTGGCTTCACCTATGTGATCCGCGATTGTCCAGGGTGCCTTTTGTGATGGAAAATGCACGTGTTAAAGGGGATACATTGGGTCTTTGATAGGATACGCATTGCACATGCCTCTTTCGTGTGGCCTTATGATGGTCATGAGATTGCATGTCACTTAGTTTCTTACATGATCCAAAAGTCTTGGCCAACTTACTCATCCTTTTATTTTGTATGGAAAAATAATACACATATAAAGGAATCTATTCCATTGTGGATTTTTAGATTCTTATTTAGAGGGTGTCAATAGTATGTAAGTGGGAAAAAGGGGAATTATGACTTTTCTAAAAGACTACCTGGATCCCTAATATTTTGGGATTTAGTTTTTGTGCTTGATGATTTATTTAATTTGGTTTAAGTATTCATTAATATTTAATAGACTCATTAAAAAAATTTATTCGGCATGTTATATATGCATGAGGAAGTGTGGTTGCACAATGTACGTTTAATAATAATATTATATTGGGACACATGTTTGACATTGATATTATAGTTTCGAGTTCAAAGGATTATTTTATACTTGCTAAAGTAAGGTATGTATTTTTACCAAGAGATATAAAAACAATATAATAAGAAGATAAAAATATTAAAGGATATGGATAGGGAGTGTGTGGTTTACTTTGGTGGAGCATAGAATAATTATATGTCCTTTAATGGATTTGGGTATAAAAATAGATTATTATATTTAATCCAGATGGATCCAATCAATGATTTTTATGTTTGGTCATGCCACTTTCCATTAGGTTGGTTTGAGGTTGGCGAGTCTGTAGTCATAGAAAATATCTTTGTATATGAGATAAGGAACTCAGTGTAATTGATAGAGAATTAGTACATTACTACCAATAGAAGAAAATGATTGTATTCAAATTGGATATTTTGAACTATAGTTTTCACCATGGATAATTGAGTATTTATGTAGTCATCACCTGAATTTTTGTAACTACTTTTTATAAGAAAGGGATATTTTAGAAAATTATTTTTTAATCCAAATCATATTATGGAGAAGATTAGTGTATTGGACTACCTGTTAGATCTTCCTAGGTGAAATCAAGGTATACATTATGTGTTTAAAATTTCATAACTTTCGATTTATAGGAAATAGCCAATATATGTGATTGATGGTGATGATGTCAAGTGGAAGACATATGTTCTATTTGAATAGAGGCCGATTTATATAGTACACCCATGTTGGAAGGTGATATATGGGGGATTAGTAATTTTTATCTGAGTGGTGCAGAAACATTACTATATCAAAGAGGAGATTTGATGGTTCTAATTATATATGAGATCATAGTTTCCAAATTTGTTTAAGGAGGACCCGTAGATACATTTCTCAAGTGGGGATTCCTTAATTGGGAATATTGTAATGCCCCAAGAATCTAAATATGGACTATGTTTTAAATTATATTTTACATTATGAATATTATTGAATAAGGGATGTCTGAGATATTAATAATGGAATATGATTAGTATTTGGAGAGACCTAAGTGGTTTGAAGATATAATTTTATATAAGGTACAACGTCAAAATATGACAATGAGGTGTCACAATGTGATAGGGTTTTGATCTAGTGATGATTATGTTACCATTAGGGTTCAATAGAATGATTGATAGAAAAATTAAGAGGTAACTCTATTTCATTTAGGCACCATGATGTTTTTATTCATTCAAGGGAGAAAGTCACGACATGGAAGAAGGAACCATAATTTCATTCCTTCAGGAAGTTAATTGGTTAAATATTGGTATATAAGGGTCAAACCTTTTGTATAATCATGACATGGAGATGTTGAAACTATGATACTGTCAACATGATGGTAGAGGTAAAAGCATGTTGTCAAGGATTAATAGTAGGGAGTCAAATTGTGAGGCCACTAAATGATGAACCATCATGGAGTGATAACTTTGATAATAAAATAATGGTAACTGGAAAAGTTATTGGGACCATTTCCTAGGGATGCTCATTCCAAAACCTATAGGTTACAAGCCATGACACCCAACTCATTTGAAGGCATTACTGCATGATCATGGGATACATTATAATCAAGTCATAATTTTATTTTTTCTAAATGTATTTCTTGATTATAATCTTTTTTTCAACATTAACCATCATCCTTTTCTCCCTTGATATCCACTCAATTTTGAACGATGTTAGGTATTATCTATGGCCTTTTGAGATCCACCACTATCTTCCATTGAATTCTTTTTGCACTGTTCATTATGGAGAGTATATTTCGGTATGTCTAACATTGTTTATTCAGTATATCCCTCATCTTTAATTATTTCATTGTCTTCATTTTCAAAACCAAAAATTCGGAGAGTTTGAGTCTTGTTTTTTTCAATAGATTGGTCGATATTGAATAAGATATCATGGATTTGTGTGTAAAATCCTAAAAGGTTGAGGTAGAAACATAATAAAAAAAGGAATATAGTTACAATTTTATCCATGTTTTTCAAAAAACATTGCTAATTTAGAGGCTTTTATAATCAAATTTAGAACTGTAGATAATTTTAAATTTACCTATGTTTAAAAAAACATAACCAAATTAGTTATTTAATTAAAATTTGACCATTTTAGCGATATTTGGTTATACCATTTTTATAAGGTAGATAAATCAGTGATGTCTTCAGAAATCGTCGATAATTTAGCCATGTTTAAAAAAAATCAAATTTTTGCAATGTTTTCCGAAAATGTGTCTATCTTAGGAATGTTTTTTTACAATTTTTGGCTAATTTATCCATGTTTTAGGAAATTTTAACTCTTTAAATATAGTGACATTATTATATAAATGTGTCTTTTTTGTTAACATTTTTACCACTATTTCAAAACATTGAAAATTTTATATTATTATAAAATTATTAATATATATATAATTTTATAGTTTTATATATTTATACAAAAATAAATTAGCATATAACTAAATATAATTATATTTATATACCCAATATATATATATATATATATATCAATCAAGGTATAGATCAATGTTAAGTTCCCATACATTTCGTGGCAAGGTATAAATTTTGAGCCCCACTGAGGTATTCCTTGCGTTTGTGTGTTGCATGTTTTTATTAGTAATGTATATCATTTCACTGCATAAGTGTATATATATATAGACCCATGATTTTAATACATGGATATTACATACTTTTATATGAATATTCAATAAATTACACAATCCCACACCAAAGGACTTTAATAGTTTAGTGTCTTTTTAAATAAGGAACATAAACATCTTAATTCAAGAAAGATCTTCAATATCAACCATAAATATCCCCACCTTTAATAGTATCCAAAAAAGGACCTTAATTAAATATTTTCTTTTTAACATGGGGATGGAAGCATAAGAAAGGGTAGATTATATGATCATTAAGGATAAAAAATATATATACATAAGCATAAAATTAATATAAATTTTTTAGAACATGAGCATAAAATTTAAAAACCATACCCTGCATAATAAACCTCTTAATATTGAGTTATGGAATAAATATTTATAGTTCAGAAGACATGAATTATATGGAAATCATAGAACCTGATCCATGAGATTATAACATTGGCATAAGACACAAATATGTGGAAAACACATAATCATAGAAAACCTTGTGTCCAAGATTCCATCCAATACATTCATATCTATATTGTCTTGGGCTAACATCCTGTTTACATTCCTCAGAATTTGGCAAGCCACCAATTTACCCTATTTATAAGATTTGGATAACCACTCATGTACCCCCTTTTTTGTGATTGGGTTAACCACTAACATACCCTCTAATCTCAAATAATATTTATCATTATCTAATACATTCACAGGATATATAGGTCCCACCAATAACAAAATTAAAATCATTAACATGTGTACCATAAGATAATAAAACATTCATCATATCAAAAACAATGAAAGGAAATGAGATTCATATAAATTTCACCAGATTATAACATGTGGAGAAGTGAAATGTTTCATATTAATTTAATCATTTGACTATATTATAAACCATGAAAAAAGTGTGTTTCATAAGAGTTATATCATGGTGTCACATATATATGATAAATAGGCTTCACAAACATCACATCATCATAAATTATTAACCATTTGGTGAAAAATAATAATATTATCCTAGGATCATATCCATGTAAAAGAGTAAGTATCCTAAAAAGATATTGACTTATATATAGATATATTTTGAAATATAACATGGAACATTTTATAAGGGGAGTAAACATTCATTTATAATAATTTTTCTAAATAGAAAACATTTTAAAATACACTTCTTTGCAAATTTTATTTAATACAAATAAAGGATTCCTTTAAAACCCATTAAAATCATTTCTTGAGGAAAATATTATTTATACTTTGGAAAAAAATTAAAATATAAATCATTTTTAAAATCCTTTTCATTAAAAATATATTGAAAATATATAATTGGAGATTTTAAAATCATTTAAAACTTTTCTTGAGGAATATATCCTTTCTATTTTGACGAATAATTTTTTTTTAAAAAAAAATTTAATTTATTTTAATTAAAAACATATCTTTAATAAATCAAATTGGAAAAAAAAATTTGAAAACAATTTTAAAAAACATGGTTATGGAAGAAAAATTGTTTTTGACTTAAAAGATGATGTTCCTAAAAAATATTATTTTTGAGGTCATAAGTATATAAATAAAGGAAAATATAGTGAAATAATATATTCTCATGACATTTCCATTGGATGTTGAAATTAATTAGTTTATTTATAGTTTTATCATAAGATTCTTACATCAAAAAACGTGATTGTTAACACTCCAGATAAACGATGAGATTGTAACATAAAATATTTTTCTATTTGGTTACTTTCACTCATAATAAACAAGAAGAAATATCATTAAATTAGACTTAAGAAATCATGAGGTTAAATATATATATGATATTAAATTTCAATGGGGCAGTATATACACCTCGTACAATAAGATAGGTTCACCACAAAATAATATGTCTCATAGAAGTAATATAAAGGCAAAACCCCTTATCGATTTTGTAATATTATGAATCATATGAATATTTGAGTATCCTTAAAACAATGAAATTCACCATATACAATTTCAAATAGGTCTAATATACACCACACAAATTAAAAGAGTGGTAAATTTCTATAGGTCTCTAACAAATAAAAGAGATCATAGAAATTCATTTCCTTAAGTCTTGACATCCATCATACACATTAAAAACTCATGTATAATACATTTAATTTTATTATAAATCTATTAATGTATAGTATTTATATATATAATATCATGTATTATTTCTTATGAAATTTTATTAACCATTTATTAACAATTCCATGGTAAATTTATGTATTAGGTAATAAACACTTTGTTTTTCTTGTTTGTTTTGAATTACAATTTTTAGTCCTATTAATTTGATAATTATTTAATGATATTAATTATTTTAACCATTATATTAACATAATATATATTTAGTATATATATATATTTATATTAATAACTATTTCTTAGAATATTAAATACACCACTCAAGCTGATAGTAGGCCATACATACGAATAAACGTCATTTACACTTTATTTTAGGATGAAATAAATAAATATATATTATCAATTATCATTATATAATTATTTTTATGTCATATATATCACATATTTTCATTAAAACTATCATCATCATCTTCCATGTAAACTATGAAGGAGTCACATTACTTCGCGAGGTGGTAGTCTTCCGTACAGATGAGCAACACGATAGTATTCCCAAAAAATGTAAATCCTAAAGGTATGTGTGATATAATAATTTAAGAATCATAATAATATATTAATATCAGATAAAAACAATAAATATATCACTATTTCTATCCTTGTAAGGTGGTAATGGAAAAAATGTATGATATCGGTTCGTGAGGTCATAATCTACTCTACACATGAATGATGATTTCATAACCCATTTGATCGAAGTGGATATGTTTGTGGGTAATTATATTAATGATATAAAATTTAATTATATGTAATATATTTAGTTCATTATAAAATAATTTTATAATAATAATTTAATGAGTTGGAGAAAGAAATAAAAAAAATTCTCATTAATGAATGTTAACTCTTCTTCAGGTATCCTCCTTCGGTTCACCACAATATCATTCTTATGATGGATATCCATAAAAAATAATGCTTCTATGATTATTTTAATGAATATGGTATGTTATTCGGTCAGGTATTGGATGATAAAAATTATTTTAATTATTTAAGAGGTTAAGATAAGTGGTGTCGTTTTATAAGTGAGGTCAGTGGCACATAGAAAAGAAATTGAAAAGAAAAAGGTGTATCCATATTTTTTCAATAAAGAAGGATCCAAAAAAATTATTCTACATTAATTAATGTATAAAGTATATATATTTCCATAAAATCTGATTTTTATGTTTTTTTTTCATTTTTTACCCTTAACTTATTATTTTAACACATAGTAAACCCATTTTTACCTTTACTGTGGAAACTAATTTTTACTATTTTAAATTTTAATTTTTTTAAAAAATTAAAATGAAAATATTAGATAATAGAAATTATAATGAATTAAAATATTGAATCCATTTTACAAAATTCCACTCAAATATGTGAAAACATGTATTTAAAATTTAATTCTACAAACACGGAAAGAGTGACGGTTTTTAAAGAAATTTATTTCCAAGGTTACAAAAATTTTATATCAAAATTATATTTGAAATTTATTCGAATGAGAAAAATTGGATTAATGGATGTATAATTGAAAACCACATTACTTTAAAACCACATTAAAATATAATCCAACATTATAAATAATTTTGTAAAAATACATTTTCCAAATAAAATTCAGTATATTTTCGAATATGTTAAAAATGAAACTTTTCAGAAAAATCCCAAACACTATACATAAGATAATTTTTTTTATGATGATTTAAAAAAATAATTTTATTTCATAAAATTTATTTAATAACAGTTTAAAAAATAATAATATTACTTTTCACAAGAGAAATAAATATAATAGTTTATGATATTAAATTATTTTCAATATATGTAACGAAATTTTGGGGAAAAAATAATTAATATTTTTTACTTTATAAAACCAAAAATAAAAATATTTTAAATTTTGTATTTTTATTTATTCCACCAATTTAATTGTTAGGTATTAATGGATTTTTTTAAATAATAATATTACTTCTTTATTGTGGATTGCTATTACTTAGATTTGCTTGTAATGTTTTCCAAACATAGTATTCCATGTACCACAAGATAAAACCAATGTTACATATAATTCAAGAAAAAATCATTGTTATTTTTAATTCATGATAAACTCAAAATTCCATTTAATGAAAAATATATGAAGGATTAAATTTTTTTGGAAAAAATATTTCACAAAATCTTGTTTTATTACATTCAACCCAAAATTAAAATAAATTTCTCCGTAAAAATTTATCTCAGTCATAATTGGTTTCTAATTTGAAAATTGTTTTAGAGAAACCCACATCATAAAAATTAAAATTACAATATCCCTTAAAAATGGAGTTTCATAGACATAATGGTCACCTAAAATATCTCAAAACAAGTTTTCCAGATAGGAGAACATATGTGGTAAGTGAATATTTGAACTTGAATGGAAAGATGAAAAAATAAAACCAAGTGATCGAGATCATTGATCATAAAAATGAGGGTCATGTAGAGAATCTTAATGAAAAAAAAACCATAAACTAAATGGGTGTGAAATTTTCATTTATGTCAAAGAAATTTATAATAATATGAAAACAATTTATTTAATATCCTTAATGTTTTTGAATATTCATGAGAGTAAATAATTTCATGATTACATTACATCTCATAATCACAATATCGTCCTTTTTTTATGAATTGTTCAATTTCCACTTCATCACTTACTATAATATATGAAGTTAAATTTATAATTCTTGAATCACTATTGGCTCACAAGATCTATAATATAATGAAAAGTAATTTTATCTATCTATTGTAATCATCTCAAAAAATGGACAGCACATATTATCCAATATGAATAATTCATCATATATATTAATATAAAATGAATCATCCAATGTTATGATCAACAAATTCCATAAATGTTTAACATTATTAACCTTCCAAAAGATTAAAATATAATGAATTAGATTAAATTTAACAAAAATTATTAACATTAATCCCCTATATATAATAAAGTTTATCTTGATTATCACATTCCAAACCTATGAATACCTTTATCATGTACTTTTTTCAAACATTTAATTAACAAGAATTACCACAGAACCTTTCTAAAAAAATTGATATATCTCCACCCATTACATAAAACATAGGTTATTTGATAAATTCCTTAAATCCAAATATGATGTAAACTCTATCAATGATTGAAAAATAAACATTGTCAACAAATAAAAAATATACTCCAAAGGCATCAATACTATTTAATTTACATTATCCATATTATTCAAATATTCATCATATATAAACACAATTTTATAAACACGAGGGACATACTAAGGGTTTCCTTCCCTTAATCCAAATATCACCTTTCCATTGAATTACATTTCTATTTCATCGACACTATTAAACATATTTTTGAAAATCCTTACGGAAAAACATATATTAAAAAATCCTTATATATTTTATGATTCATAAAAAATAATTATTTAATTCTAATACATAAATGACTAAATAATCCCACTTCCATCATAAACCATTATCTTGGCCCCATTATATTATTCTTCAAAACCTTATTCCTTTAACATTTTATTTGTGGTCTCCTCATCATCAACAAAAAAATCATTACTCATAAAACATTTCTAAATCACTTCATTATATTTCCACATTGGACATTAATTTATATAATTCCTATAATTTTCAAATTTAAAATGTTCAGCAGTTGATGATACACTAGGGAGGCCATTATTCTCATCCATCGTGTCAATCAAATTTTATATTTTTCCACTATAGTCACTTGATTTGTGTCCTAATTTTAAACATCAAAACATATTTTTCCATATAAGAAATACCCTTGATTGATTATTCCCATTTTATTGAAATATAGGAAACTGATTCTTCTTTCCTCTATGGTATCCACTACTTAAACTGTAAGTGAACTCTATCATTCTATTCTTCCGTGAGTCTAAGATTTCGTAAAGGATAACATTTTCAATAAATTTACTTCATAACTAATTAAAATTTCCACAATATCCTTCACTCTATGAATAATCACATTTGTATTATCATTGAAAAATTTCATCTCACATTAAAAGTTAATCAAGTTCCTTCTAAATATCACTAATGACCAAAACCCAAAAGTCTTGTGTAAGAAGCAATAATCATTATGGGGAAAATAATACATATGAAATGTCACTTATAAGATGTCTAAATCATGAATCATTTTAAATTAATGACAACTTATGATTAAACATTATTATTCCTAGTTATAATCTATTTAAATCCTTCATGATGGTTCTTAAATATTTTATGAATTTATAAATCATATCCCACAAAAGTGTCAAACTAGGTTTGGAACAAGGCTTATTATCATGCAAAAGGTGAAAAATGAGTCAATATCAATGCACCATTTTTATGTTATTAACCTAAGGTACCTCTATGCCAGACCCAAATCCACTTTTTGTATCCAGATAGGGATATAATTTATTATAAACCACTTTATCGATACTTTACAAATATACTAAGTACATTTTCATATACTTTGACTCTTACGTACAATTATCCTTAAAGAATAACCTATAAATATATTTAATAATATCCCTATGCTTCTCACTAAATTTTCCTCATCTCGATTTATAATTGTTGAATAAAACATGTTTCGAAATCCAACTATAGTGACCTAGTATTTTCATGCCTGTATAATACATATTTTTAGATGAATATTCAATACAGTAAAAAATACACACCTTAGTACCATATGCAACGATCCAAACTATTATTAATGAAAATTCATCTTGATCTAAATAAATGTATTATTATGTAAATTGGATATATAACATATGAAATTCATTGGTTTTGTGATTTTGGATTTCAAAATACCACTAAGAATTTTTAGTGTTGCTAATATAGACATTGAACCGTGATTACATGATTAGTATAAATATATGGCTTTAACCAATCCAATTGACTTAGTCAAAGGAAACGATGGCCTCATCCATTAGAATTGCTCTATAAAAATCTCATTTGTCAGAGATCGGAAAGGAGGTGATGTCATTTGGATTTTCTCTTGACCATTCTCAAGATAATCTTTAACATGTTATGATCAAATGGAATTACCTAGGTGACAAGAGGGAGTTGATAAGGATTACTACCCAAGTGATGTTATCTGATCCATCCCAAGACTCTATCAGAATCACACACCCTACCCTCAAGTTATATGTGGGTGTTATAAAGGGTTATGTAACAAGAACCTATCAATATGAATATGTGTATTAATTTTTTTTAGAATAAAGAACATGGATTCAATTTATTATTGTTACTTTATAAAGAGTTATTAAAGAAAAAAATAGTATTTTTATTTAATATTCAATTAAGATATATATTTTTATGAATTAGTAGAATTTTATGTAAATAATATTTTAAAAAAATATTATTAATGATTTTTTTATTAAATATAATAGCTTGTAGAATTTTTGTGAATACACTTGGGATTTTTATTAAGGTTTGAAAGCCGTTTTTTTCAAAACACTATAATTTTCGATAAATATTGGTATTTTATTTTAAAAGTAAAAATTCTCATACTCATAAAATTATATAGATAAAATGAATATTATTTTTGGAATCATGATGTAAAAATTATCCAATAGAGACTTTTTTATAATTTTCTAAGACATTCGAATTTTTGGATAGAAATTAAATACCGGTTAATTTTATAATGGGTTTTATGACATCATAATGTCCTAATAGTAACGTAATAAAATAATATAAATTTTTTTTCCATAAAATATATTTTTTACCATTAATATAATGTAATTTTAGGTTTTTTTATTTATTTTACAATGCCTTAGTGGACCCTCTATGCCTTATTAAATATTTTAACCTTTTAAAATGTTTTCCTTGAGAGTGTGACACACCTCTAAATAAGAATGCCTAGTATTTTAAGAATTTATTCCATTGGCCATATAAAATTATGTTTTTCACTTCCCCATTTTTAAAAATTCTAGGCAAAAACCATGGGATGGATTGTGGTTTTTATTAGTTTAATGTGTGGTGGCCAAAACCTAAATAATAAATAATTTCCTCTCTTTTCCTATATAAAAAAAACAATTATCCCACTTCATCTTCACTTAAATCCTTTGTAGATCAAAAAAACTATTCCACCATCTCTATAAAATCTTCTCAAGTCACCCCAATATCCCTATATTCCCCTCTCAATCCTCTCACAAGCCTTTGGGATCTCACTTCCATGTAAGGGATTCATTCATTTCTCATTTTATCTGAGTTTATTAATATTATTAGGCCCTTTTATTTTCAATTATAAAAAATATGGTAGGATTTATAACCTCCCCTATACAGTCCTATTTATGTTTTAATGATTAGAGACCCCTTTGTCTCTCATCGATTCCTTCCATGTACACATGTTACAATGCCAAAATTTCATAATGAATTTCTCTCTTCTCATTTACATTCACACAATTATTATATGTTATGAATCTAAATTCCATTATATATGTTGAGACATGTATCTATATGACCCCATTACATTAAATTTCATGTAAATATGATGATACACCCCTTTATCTCTCATCAAACATTTTTTATGAATTCTTATGTCATGTTGTTATGCTTCCAAAATTGCATCACGATTTTCAAGCCAAAGTCATTGTGTAGTGAATAACATGCCCATTACTATATCAAGGTTATTTAAATTTATTCATAGTTACTTATTTTATAATGAGTTTCATCTATTAATTACACTTTACTTTATCTTGGAATAAATGATTATGTTTAATGAATCCATGTTATATGATCCATGTGGCACACTTATCCATTAAATGAAATGATTAAGAAGGGTGCACCCTGATAGTGCTCCAATTCATTAGGTAAGGACTAGTTTTATGATATGGTAAGGGTAATGAGGGATTAGTAATTATAATTCTAGTGAAATGAGGTTTTACTCATGCTCCATGTTCAATGAGCCTTGGATCATGCTTAAATCATGTTAAATTTTGTTTCCACATTTCCATGTTATGATAATCTTCCTATATCATGACTTTATATTCATGCAACTCTCATTATCCATTGATATCCCTATTGACTAAAATGTAATATATTTTTCATTTTATTCCTTGTGCACACCCTTACTGAGATTTATGGCTCACCCTTTTCTTATGCATGTCCTCAGGTTACCCCACGCAATGTTATGTACGAAAGAATGTTGTGGTCATGTAAAATAATTTTTCAATAAAGATGTTTTGTATTATGTTTTAAGTTGTTATGTAAGGTTTATAATATTTAAATACACTAGAATATTCAATCCTCAGAGTTTTCTTAAGTAAAATTTTATGTGATAAATCGTGTTTAAGTGTGTAATAAAGATTAGGGTTTTTATAGTTGGTATCCGAAGATGTGTTTAGTTATTTTTAGGAATAATATTAGGAAACCCTAGTCATGGCCTTAGTGATAAGATTATGTGTAATAAAAACATCCCAAAGTTTTGGTGAGTATTGAGTAAGTGTTTTATAATGAAAATACATCCTTTTCTATACACGATAAGGTAGTTGTGGCTGTAACATATATGTATCTAAGGGTAAAACCCGAAAACACTACTTTGAACTAGACTCAAATGATAACTGGTGCACAAAAATGGGCCTAGATGCACTATTGGTTATGAAACTCCCAAGGGATATGCTCTGGTAAACCCATAAGCTTAGTATGAACCATTATTAAGGGAATAAAAAAACTCCCGTCAGAATATATCTAGGGAATTAGATCCTGGATAACATATATTGAATCATATTAATTCATTAGTTAAGGAAATAAAATTAATTTATAACTTATCCCTTTGTTTCATTGGATTACCCATTATATGTTACCCTAACTTTCCTTTTATTCTAGCTAATGGCTGGTGATATGGGGACTCAGGATAACAACCAATGTGAAGACCAATGTGATGACTGTTCTAATAAAATTCCCAATCCAATGGGAGAAGATATCGCAAAATTTGTTATGATAATCTCTCAGATAACTCATGTTATGAATAGAAACATGGGAAAATAGGAACATTAAACCCCCCTAAGAAAGAACATGTCACAACTGAGAGCTTCATGTGACAAAGGCCTCTTACTTTTAATGGATCATTTGATCCCTCAATCGCTGAACAATAGATCAACTTCATTGAGAAGATCTTCTCCATGCTTCTATGTTCTGAATAAGAGAAGGTACTTTTGGTTTCTCATTATATGAATGGTGAAGCAGGTCAATGGTGGACATTGATAAAAAAATACGAAGACTGAGGAGGTGATTGAGGCGTTAGAATGAAATGATTTTCGGAAAATGTTTTTTGACCAATATTTTCCTTGAACCCTCTAACTTAATATGGAAAGGGATATCCCATCCCCCAAGTAGAAATATGAAGTATCTATCTGAGCGTATGAGGAAAACATTACAAGGATTGCACGATATGCCTCTGACTTTGTCATTACCCCCAACTGAACGGTTGACAACTTCTTTGGTGGCATAAAACCTAGCCTAAGAAAATCCATAGAGATTCATGACTTTGAGAGTTATGAGGAAATTGTTTGATGTGTCCACAAAGTCCAAATGGAGATTAGAGAATCTCACGTGTATCATGGGGATAATAATTGAATGGTTGAATTCAATAATGGTAGTAGGATGGATAAATCCAACGGTTCTATGAAAATACATCACCTTAATATCCAAAGGTGAAGAATGAAGCTGCCCAGAAATTGAATAAAGGGGACGAGGAAATGATTTAGGTGTGGAAGAGAAGCAAACCTGTCCATTAACTGCCGACAAGAAAAACCTGTGGCTGAGAGAGAAGAGTGGAATGCTTCGTTTGACTCTCAACGTGTAGTTCATTTCTTCAAATTCAATCAAACGAAGCTCTTTGAAAACCAGTTCCCTAAGCCAAGCGTATTTTGAGGCAACCAAAAACCTCTAAGGCAGAAAAGGTGATCTTTCTCCATCAAAACCACTGAAGTGAACCCTGGAAAAAAATTGGTGATTGGTACACTAGTTATTAATTCATGAAAAGCGAATGTACTTTTTGATTCTTGTTTGACATATTATATTATATCCCAGAATATTAGATGAACAATCTCAACACCACCACAATTTATGTAAGTGAAGATGTCGACGAGAATGGAAAATTGGAAAGTCAATGCATCCCATGAATATATCTCCCCCCATCTTAATTTGTACATTTAATTCTCGGTGAACCTCATCATACTCTCATTGGTGGAATTTTATGCTATTAGTGGAATGGATTAGATTTCACTATATAGAGACAACATAAATTTCCGTGACTGGGAAATCACTATCTATATGGTGAATTCACCCTCGATTATGTACATGTGCATAAAGGAGGATGAATCTTCTTTAGCACCATCATCTCAATAATGTATATTACTACCCTATGAGAATGAATATATGGCTCAGATGATTGATTCTAAGTAAGCAACCAAACTTGAAGAGATTCCTATTGTGAGGTAATTCACAGAAGTTTTTTCCAATGAATTTTCTGGTATTCCTCATAAAATTCATGTTGAATTCTTGATTGATCTTATACCTAGGGTGTTTCTAATATCCAAGACTCCATATATAATGGTTGTTGGGGAGATTGAGGAGCTGAAGAAATAACTACAGAAGAATATTGATAATGGGTTTATACGCCCCAATACTTCACCATGAGGTTCACCATTCCTCTTTGTCAAAAATAATAAGGGGTTAACACTCATTTTATTGATTATCATGATCTCAACAAAATCAAAACAATGAACAAGTATCCTATGCCAAAAATTAATGACATTTTCGATCAGCTACATGGAGTACAATACATCTACAAGGTGGATTTGCGGTTGGGATTTTACCAAGTAAGGGGGAAGAAGATGGATATCTGCAAGATTGATTTACGTACAAGATAAAAGAAATATGAATTCATAGTAATGGCTTTCAGACTCACTAATGCTTCATAAATCTTAATGGACATGATGAATAGAGTCATTAGATATTACCTTGGAAAGTTTTTGGTAGTCTCTAATGATGATATTATAATATACTCCAAACCCAAGGAGGATCACGAGGAGCATCTATGAAAATTACTAGAGACCTTGAGAAATGAGAAGTTCTTTGAAAAGTACAACAAGTGTAATTTCTAGTTGAAGGATGTCGTATTCTCGTGTCAGATCATCACAAGAAATGGGATATCTGTGGTTCCCTCCAAGGAAGCTGCAATTGAGGGATGGCTAAGCCCAATGTTGGTAACATATATTCGCACCATCCTAGTGTTTTTTGAATATTATTGTTGATTTGTGTTAAATTTCACAAAATTGTCCAACCCAAATAGAAAGCTAACTCATAGGGAAGTATAGTTTTCATGGAGTGATGAATGCGAAGATAGTTTTAAGGAGTTGAAAAGGAGTATTATCACTGTGCCCGTTCTCACACTACCCACAAGTGGGGAACTTTTGTGGTATTTAGTGATTCTTTGAAGAAGGTATTGGATAGTGTGTTGATGAAAAATGAAAAGTCATTGCCTGTGATTCAAGGAAATTGAATGTTTATGAGAAAAACATTACAACAAATTATCTGAAGTTTGCTACATTTATATTCTCTTTAATATTTTGGAGACATTACCACTTTGGGGAGAAGTGTGAAACATATACGGATCACAAAAGAATCAAGTATATATTCACACAGAAATAGTGAAACATTCACCAAAAAATATTGTAAAATATAATCAAATACCATGAATTCTCAATCTATTACAACCATAGGAAAGAAAACATGGTGGAACATGCTCTAAGTAGAATGGAACAAGTGATTATATCATTGAGGGGAATTGAAAATGATCCAATCTTCTTATATTTGATGAAGAGGGACATGTGAATCATAATGAAGGTTACATTTTCAATCATTCAGGAAATTATTCCTAAAACATCTCTTTTTGAATGGAAAAAGGATGATTGAAAGGACGATGTGGGAATTCAGAAGAAAGTGGAAACTATCAAAAAAAAAATCATTATATTTCAATGTTAATGAAGAAGGAATTGTGATATTTGGGTCCACACTACATGTTCCATCAAATCCAGAGTCAAAGAAAGAACTTTTGGATGATGCAAATAGTTTGAATTTTTCCATTATCCTAGGAATAAAAAATATTTATCGATATCTCTGAGATATTTATTACTAGGATAACATGAATAAGGATATAACTGTGTATACAACAATGTTCCTAGTTTTTCAGCAGGTGAAGGCTGAGAGGAAAAACTCTAAGGGAATGATGTGACCATTACCCATACTAGCATGGAAATGGGATAACATCCTCATGGACTTTGTCACATGACTTCCAAAGACATCCAAATGAAACAATGTATCTAGGTTGTTGTGGATCGTCTTACAATGACTGCACACTTCATTGCAATTTTAGAGGATTTATCATTAGATCAACTAGGACAGATATATATCAAAGAATTGGTAAGGTTGCATAGAGTACCACAATCTATTGTATCTGATCAAGAAGATCGGCCATTGGTACATCGATGAGACCTAGAGTATGATGTTGTTGACATGGTGTTCCTCTATATATCATCGTGGAAGAGATTTATGAGATTTTGGAAGAAGGGAAAGCTTAGTCCATGGTACATCGACCCTTTTTAGATCATTGATCTCATTAGAGTGGTGACTTATTAACAAGAACTCCCACAAAACCTATCTCAAGTACATATTCTATTCTAGGTATCACTCTTTAGGAAGTAAATACCTAACCCATCACATGTACTCAATCCAGAGTTGGAACCATTGGAGAATGACCTCTCCTATGAAGAGAAGCTGGTGAAGATCTTAGATCATAGGGAAAAAGTTCTACAAAATAAGTCAATGCCCCTCATCAAGGTGTTGTGGAGAAACAACAAGTTTTAAGAACCATCATGGGAATCAATGAAAATGATGAAGCAGTTACCCACAACTGTTTTAGTGCGAGAAAAGAATGTTTCTAGGGAAAACTTTTTTAAGGGGAAAAGATTGTAATGACCCAATATTTTGTTAATAAAAATTAATCTTGATATAACTAAATGTATTATTATGTAAAATGTTTATATAGAATATTCACTTCTTTGGTTTTATGATTTTGTATTTCAAAATACCATTAAGAATTTTTACCTTCGCTAATATAGCCACTGAATAGTGATAACATGATTCATATAAATTTATGGCTTTAAAAAACAATTTACTCAAAAAAGGTAGTGATGGACTCATCTAGTAGAATTGCTCAATATGAAACCCATTTTTTGGAGTTCAGAAAGGAGGTGGCATCATTGGGTGTTTCTCTTGAGCATGCCCATGCTGAGCGTCAGCATGTTAAGCTCGAATGAAACCACCTACATGAGAAGTGGAAGTCGATAGAGATTACCACACAAGCGATGTTATCCAAGCCACCCCAAGAGTCTTTCACCATCATTAACATTTCCCTTAGGTCACATGTGGTTGTTATAAGGGGTTATGTAACAAGACCTTGTAACTATTTATAGAATAAATAATATGCATTCACTTTATTATTATTACTTTGTAAATATTTTTTAATGAATTCTTTTAGTAAATATTAAATTAAAAATTCAATTTTGATGAATTAATGGATTTTTTAATTAAATGACATTTTAATAAAATATTATTACTAATTTTTTTTTATTAAATATAAATGATCATATAATTTTTATGAATACAATTGTTATTTTTATTAAGGGTTAAGAGTGGTTTTGGTCAAAACTCATGAATTTTCAATAAATACCGGTTTTTTATTTTAAAAATAAAAATTCACATATATTGAAAATTATTTTGATAAATTGAATATTATTTTCTAAATTCGGATGTTAGAATTATCCAATGATGAATTTTTCATAATTTTCTGAGACAGTCGATTTTTTCGGAAAAAATTAAATACAGTTTAATTGTATAATGTGTTTTATGACATCATAATGACCTAATAGTGATCTAATAAAATACTATAAAAGGGATGAACGAAAAATATATGTTTTAAATGTAAAATAATGTGATTTTAGGTTTTTTTGATTTATTTTAAAAATCCCTAGTGGACCCTCCAAGGCTTATAAATTATTTTAATCTTTTAAAATGTTTTCCTTTAGCGTGGGACTCACCTCCACATAAAAAAGGCAAATATTTTAATTAGATTATCCATTTGCCTTATAAGATAATTTTTTCCACTCCCCTTTTTAAAAAACCATGTGAGGACACCATGGTTTGGTTTTTGTTTTTGATTAGTTTAATGTGGGGTGGTCAAAACCAATAAAAATAATGAATTCCCTCTCTTTTCCTATATAAACCCCACCAATGTTCCCACTTAATAATCAATCAAAACCTTTGGAACTCGACCAACCAATGACCTCATCCATCTATAATCCTCTCAAGGCGCCCCAATATCTTAATAAGCCTCTCTAAAGCCTCTCCGAAGCCTTTGAGATCACACATCAATGTAAGGGATTCCTCTATTTCTCATTTTATCCATGTTTTTCTTAATATTGTTATACCCCTTCATTTTCAATTATAAATATTGGGGTTTGATTTTGAACCTCCCCTATATTATACTCTTTCTATTTGGGTGATGAGATACCCCTTTATCTCTCATAGATGCCTTCTATGTACACCCATTACCATACTGAAATTCCATAATAAATTTATCTCTTCTCATTTATATTCATGTAATTATTTTATGTTATGAATCTACATTCCATTACATATTTTGGGACATATATCTATATGAACACCTTACTATATGTTTCATGTACATATGATGATACACACATTTCTCTTTCAACATCCATTTTTTTAGTTCTTATGTCACACTGTTATAGTGTTGATATTGCACAGTGATTTTCAAGCCAAAGTCATTATGAAGTGAATACCATGCCCATTTCTCTATAAAGGGTATTTAACTTTTTGAATATTTACTTATTGTTTACTGAGTTTTATATATGAATTAAACATTCCTTTATCATGAAATAAATTATGATGTTTAATGAATCTATGTTATATGGTCCATGTAGCACACTTATGCATGAAATGAAATGATTAAGAAGGGTGCACCCTAATAGCGCTCCAATGCATTGGGTAAAGACTGGTATTATTATACGAAAAGTGAAATGAAGCCTTACTCATATTAATTAAAGTGAAATGAGGTTATAATCATAATCTGTGTGCAATGAGCCTTGTCCCATACTAAAATCATGTTAAATGTTGTTACCACATTTCTATGTTATCATAATCATGCTATATCATGCCTTTATGTTCATGTTACTCTTCTGCTCCATCGATAAGACTATTTCCAAACATATACTATATTCTTCATGCTATTCATTATTTACTCCCTTAATGGGATTTATAGATCACCCTTTTTTTATGCATGTCATCAGGTTATCCCATTCAATTCAAAGTACAAAGGAATGTTGTGGTCATGTAAAAGAGGTTTTGAATAAAGATGTTGTGTTTTATGTTTTAAGTTGTTATTTAAGGTTCTTAATTTCCCAAGACACTATACCTATTAATCCTCAGAGTTTCCTTAAGTGAAATTTTATATAATATATCATGTTTAAGTGTGTAATAAAGAGTAGAGTTGTTATAAAATAATAGTATAGTTTATCTGAAATATTGAAAAAAATATTTTTAATTCATAAAATGTATTCAATTTCTCCCACAAATATCTTCAATTATAGTACTCTTCACAAATATATTGTACTAAAAACAATTATTCGTAACCAGGGGAAGTAAAAATAAGAAAGGGTAATCACATATTCATAGTAATGCTTAACAAGGGAGATACCTAAGTATAAAATGAACATAATGGTATGAGGACATGTAAATACTATTTGAAAACCATACCCTACATATCAAATATCATAATTTTGATTCACAACAACAAGAATGTTTGTTCAAAAGATATAAAGCAAAAGTAAATAAAAGAAAAATAGATATGAGAGAATAAAATGGTAATAATACATAGATATGTTGAAAAACATAAGAATAGAAAATGTTATTTCAAGGCTACTGAAGAAGACATTCATAACATGTTTGGGTGGGTCAAACCATTCATGCCCCCACTTCAGTCTTGGGCTAACAACAAGTGTATCTTATTTTACAGGCATGTGATCAGCACCAATGTACCCCTATTTTAGGTCTTGGACTAACTTCCCATATGCCCTTGGAGTATATATAACATTTTTCACTACCCAATGCATTGGAGGGAAATATAGGTCCCACCCATTACATAATAGAAATCATACACACATGTATCGTTATATCATTAAAGATTCATCATATCATAACCCATGAAGTGAAATGGGATTCATAAAAATTTTATCATATCATAACCTGTTGAAAATAGATATGTTTAATAATAATTTTATTATTTAATTATTAACTAACCTGAAAAAATAGGGGTGTTTCATAAGAGTTTTATCATGATATAACTCCTGGAAGAGAAATGAGTTTCGTAAACATCAAGTCATAATAACCATAAACCATATTCCCAAAAATAATAATAAAATAAAATGATACATTAATTATAATGAGAATAATGGTATTAATGATATAACAAGTCAATGGGGAAGTAAATATATAACAAAAATTAAACTACTGGTGAATTTTCATATGTATCCGAGAAATAAAAGAGACTAGAAATTTGTTACCTTAAGTCTTGATATCCATAGTACATGTTCAAACATCATATATAATAAATATTAAATTATTATAAATATATTTCACAAAAATATTTATGTATATCATACCATATATTATTTTCATATTACATTTTCTTACTAATTCATTAAAAATTACATGTTAAAGTTAAATTTCTGGTAATAACTGTTTTATTTTTTCATATATGTTTTTATTTATTATTTTTGGATCTCTTACATTAATGTTGATATAATAATATCATGAATTTTAACCATTATATAAATAAAATATAAAATATATATAATAAATTTATGTATTTTTATTAATCCAAAAAATTTAGTGATAGAAAATGAAATACATTGTTCATGGAAATGGTATGTCGTGCGTTTGCATGAACGTTGTTTCCACCTTATTATTGGATTAAAAGAAATAAAGGTAAATGAGATATTATCATTAAATAATAACTTTATTCTCATGTATATCACATATTTTTATTAAACCTATTTTTATTACTTTCAATTTAAATCGTGAATGAATCGCATTGCTTCATGAACCAGTAGTCCACCGTACACATGAGCGACATTGCCATTTTCCCAAAAAATGGGATAAATGAAGGAATGTGTGAAATAATAATTATATCTGTATAATAATATCATATATATAATATATAAACAATTAATCAATCATTATGTTCATAATTGAGAGGTGTTAATGGAGAAACGACTGACATTGGTTTGCGAGGCATTAGCTCGCCATACACACAAACGATGATTTTGTAACCAATTTTATGTATGTGGATATGGTTGTAGGTCATGGTAATAGCATAAAAAATATCTATATATTGAAGTAAGTGAGGATATTATATCATCATTTTATAATAATAATTGTTATAGGTGGTGGAAAATATAAAACAAAAAATACTCATTGATGAGCATTACCTCTTTATCGGGTATCCTCCTAAGGGTTTAACCAAAATCCTTCCTATGTTGGATTTATATAAAAACATAAGGCTTATTGGATTATATTAGGGATGTTTTTGTGTCAATCATTCATTTATTGGGTGGAAAATAAAGTATTTATGGTTTGAGTAGTAGAAGAGGATATTCATTTAATAAGTGAGTTGAGTGGCACATTTGTAAATTTTTTAATGTAAAAAGGCATAACCATCTATTTATAATAAACAAAGTCTCCAAAATAGATTATTATAGGGTCTATAATAGATAATGAATAACTATTTCTATAATATGGTTTTTGGACAATTTATGGGTCATTTTTCACTACTATAAGTGTAGTTTAACCCTCGGTAAACAAAATTTCCTTTACCATGATAAATAGTTTTTACTATTTTTAATGTTCGTTTTGATGAAAAATTTGGTTGAACATATTATATAATATAAATTATTATAATTATGAATATGGAATATATTTTTCAAAATTCCAATCATTCAAAGGAATGTATTTAATTTAAATCTAATCCCACAAACCTGATGAAAACACAGTTTATTTAAGATAATATGTTCAAAATATTTGAAAGTTCTTATATAAAAATTCAATCTAAAATTGATTATAATAACCTAAATTTGATTAATGGATGTATAATTGATTTTATTTTTCATTAAAACAAATTTAAAATTTAATATGAATTAATAAATAAAATTAACAAAAATATTGTTCGCCCAAATTGGATTAATGATTCTCTCAAATTTTAACAAAAAACTTGTGAAGAAAGACCACAAAATTTATTTATAAGGATTATTTGAAAAATTTGACACAAAATAAATAAATTTTAACATAATAATATTTAGTTAATTATCTTGTTCTGGTCCTAATCTCTATATCTCCAAATATTTTACATTGGTGATCCCTACATGGTTTAAATTCCCATAGAAGTGAGTTGGAGGGTTTGAGATCATTTGGATCAAATATGAAATAAAATTATTTTCACTTACCAACTCAAGTATATTCATATTGGATTATTTTTTTATTGTTATATAATATAATACATGGATTGGGGTCACATTTGGATGGATTTGTCAAACCATATCCCAAGATATTCTCCAATAATCTCATAACCCTTATTTTGTAATGTGTACTCATTCTCTCTTGATCTCCCTTCCAAAGTACAAAATGGTTAAAATCATAATGTATGACATTTTCTCCATTCTTTAATTTTTTAGTTAACTATTATTCTTTAGAAATTAATAGTTTTACTTGATATAGATCTTATTTTTTCACTAATAGTAGAGGTCTTTATTTGTATTTTAATGTTTTGATTTTTTATTTTTTGTCGGAGCACATCTTCCTTTTAATATAACAAGAAATTTAATTTTAAAAAGAGGTTACCTTTTCAATGATTTTAGTTGATCACTATGAATTTTATTTTTTTATTGATTTTAGAGTGAGTTCCTTCACATTATTTTTAAGATCACCATGATTTAGTTTTGGGAAAATTAAGTAGTTATCCTAATTTTTCTTTTGTTGTTTCTGTATTTTCAAAATCTCACTATCTTTTTGAGTTACACTCCAATGAATAATTAAAATTTTATTGATTATAATATTATAATTATGTTTTTAGATAATTTTTCAATGTTACCTATTTTGAAACTCCTTGATCCTATCTTTAGATAAATATGTTCAAAAAATTATTATTTATTTTTCTTATAATATTATTATTTGTTAATAATGAAACTATAAACACACACACCTTCATAATTTAGTGAGTGACTCAATGAAAAATTCATATAATAAAAAATAGTCAGTAATAAATTAAAAGGAAAATTTTATTCTCATTATTATTAGATAGTTTGGTTTCAATATTACACCCTAACACTCAAAATTTCAAGAAATCATATACACAACATAGAAAATATTCAAACCAAGTTGAAGGCAAAGAGTCAATGTTAATATTGAAGACAAATATATAATTTTGATCTTCAAGGAAATATAAAATAACCATATATCATGAAAAATAATTAAAATTAAATAAATAATGATATTTGGAGACTTAAATATGTTTAAATCATGGAAGTGGTTGGTTTTATTTCCCAAAGTACATATTATTAGGGTGCTTGAGTTTTGGTCTCTAAGTTAGTGGATGGTAGACTTATGTTGTATATGAATTACCAAAAATGTAATTCGGTTACAATAATGGACCTGTATCCATTTCTAATGAATATTGATATAGTTGATCAATTTAGTGGATCCTAAATTTTATCTATAGTTGAAATATGATCTAGAAACTATATGTTTTGGATGAAGGAAGATTGTTTATAGGAGATAGTGTTCAGGATTTGGTATATGTTATATGAGTATCAATTTATTCTATTATGTTTGTAAAAGGTGCCAATAATGTTCATGGATATCATGAATGAGATTTTATATACCTACCAAGACTCTTTCATTGTGACGTTCATTGACAATATATCACAATACTCATGTAGAAGGGATATGTATTCTGAGGACCTAGATTTTGTATTGAGTTTTATTTGATAACATTGAATTTATTAAATGTTATTAAAGATTAAATTTTGGATTCATGAGGTCTATTTCTGCAAGAAAATGATCATAGAGGAATATTTATTGGTTGAACTATAGAAATTGGAGGCAGAGATGTCTTCGATGTGAAACAAGAATGTGTTATAGATGTTGATTTTTCTTGGGTTTTCATGGTATTATGGATGGTTTATTTAGGATTTATCTTGATTCCCCCAAAACCAACATTATTAGTACATGTGATTTCCAAATCATGTATATAGTTATTTATTATGATGTACAA
This sequence comes from Viscum album, assembly GCA_963277665.1. NCBI lineage: Eukaryota > Viridiplantae > Streptophyta > Magnoliopsida > Santalales > Viscaceae > Viscum > Viscum album. Next base: position 507,994,776 of record OY728159.1, read on the forward strand.
TTACCATTTTAGTATCGATATTTCTTTGTCCACTATTAAATGGAAAGGATCATAGATTGATTATCATATAGAAAAGTTATAAAAGATATTAAGATAAAATGAAGACCTTGAGATACTATGTAATTAATCATAAATATATTTCTTACAGTCTAGATAGAACATACTAACTATACATAGTAGATTTCAGACAACCATGTGATGGGGAATATAGGCATTGAGACTTCATCTCATGTAGTTCATAGATAGTGATCTATGTTAGGTGAGATAATGAGGACATACCCGTGAATAGGAACGTCACATGTTTTGGTGTCACAAGATGTTACTATCTATGATCACATGCATTAATATCATGAAATGATATCATTATCAGCCTTTTTTACTTGATCACGTTTATTGATGCAAGTCAAAATGGCGATAATGAAATCATGGAGAGGTAGATTTGGTTGGGTGCATCATTAGTTTTATTATATTTGTTTCAAGATCAAGATATATTTATTTCATCCATTTTCTGTAATTAATATATCCAAATAGGTTTATAAGGATAGTAATATATTAAAAATGCACGTTCATGGTAGTAGAAGGTAAATATGTCTATTTAGATCAAAGAATAATAAACAAAGGATGGCGCACAAGAACACATACATCAGTATAAGATATCTGAATACAAAGATATTTTATTAAAAAGTTAATGTTCGTAGGTTGGTTATTGTTTCTATGATTATTCCTTGTATATTTATGGGTATTGATGTGTTTATAAACTCTACTACTGGTCTGTGAATACTATTCACTTTCATCGAGATATGGGCCTAGAATCTCACACAAAATAGTTTCTTCAAGAATCTTCCATGTTCTAGTGAATAGGTTTATAGAACACAGTGAGACCTACAGGTCCCAGAGTTGTTGATGTTTAATAGATCATTGATAAATAAAGGAAGTCGTCATTTTATTAAGTAAATAATAACTATTTTGAACTTATTTATTAAAATTTATACAAGTGTTTAAGTAAATACATAGAATAAAATTATAAAACTGAATATTATTTTAATTTTAATGGTTCATTTAATGTTATTGAGAATTATCAGTCAAGTTAAAGAATCGATTTCTTCACATAAGTTATTTAATATAAATATATAATGTATGTGAAAAAATATGAATAATATTAATGAGATATTTAGTTTTTTAATATAATTTATTTGTTTTTAATTTAGAGAAATTTAAATAAATGGGGTTTGGGGAACCATTTCTGGGTAATTGAGTATCATCTCTATATAGTAGGAGAGAAGCTCATTATATGTATTATTCATTAGTCAAGAATTTAGATGTTATCTATCATTTGGAATCATAAAGATAAAATGCTCCAACCGAGCATATGATCTATGATATCATTTACAGATCGAAAGAAGATAATTGTGGTGATCAACATAGAATTGAAATGATCGTTGGACGTACAATCTAGTACCCAAAATCCAATAAATGATGTACACACCTATTTGAGAAGTGTGTGTGAATTATCTAGAGTTTTTTGGTGTCAGATCCTTTGAGAAGTTATCATCAATGAATTTTTATGGACTTTCATGCTTCAAATCATAATGAGGTACTCATTCAATATTATTTTACTTGCTTTGAATAATCCATGTGTTATCATCAGACCGTACCAGGTCTCAGATCTACAGAGACAACATGTTTGGTCACTATAATGATAAAAATTAAAAATTACTAGTCCATATGTTTCTGTTGTAAACCCTTATATCCAAAGATGGTATCAGATTGAACACATGTATTTTCTAATCCAATAAAAATAAATTTTATTTATATTTTAGTATAGGGTATTATATCGGTCCCAATGTAATTTACCATGCTTCGATCTGATCTCAGATATCCATTGTACGACCATCTAAAAGAAAATTATGGTTTTATAGTAGTTAGTTTCTTATATTAATATAAAAAATCAATTTTCTATATATTTTTATTTAATACAGATATAGTAGTGAATCAAGAACATTTAATTTGGGTGGTCTGTTTAAATATTATAATAATCTGACTGGAATCTAGTTGTAATCTAGAGGCTGGATTTACTCCATTCAGAAGACAAAATTCCACACACATGTCCAGCCTATACCATTGTGGAATATAGAGAAAATTTAATTATTTGGGTGGTTGGATATGTATATGGTCAAAAACATTAAGAAAAAAATGTTGGATTTCACAGGAAGCTAAATGACCAAAGGATAAAATGATTTTCTACTTCATACATGAGTTGTTATCCTAGTATCCATGTAATCACTTCCATGCATGGGCCAACCCTCATTGAACATCCCTCTCATTTCTCTAAAGCCTTATATAGCTTCCCACACCCCTTCCCTGGGATGTTGCTTCACTCTCCCTACCGATTCACCGAGTGCCACCGTGCCATTTTGAGTGCGTTGCAGTATTCCACCCCTGTTATTAAAGAGACCCCACAAGAATCTCATTCCCACTCTCTGACATGGTAGCCAAGATTAACATCTATCACGACCTACTCTAGGAATCCTCCTTTTCCACCCTGGTTGAAATAGTTTTTTGGTCGCAACACCATTAACCATGAAAACAACATTATCCTCCCTACACAATAACCTATCCGACCTCTTGAAAAGAGGAAAACATGCCTCATAGAGCCTAAAAAACATGCCATATTGCTATAACCTTGAGTAGTGATACTGCCCTCTATTTGGTCACTGTCCCATTGTACTCAAAGGTTAGCTGCAAAAGAGAATGAGTAATAGTTGATCCATTTGTCATGGATTCTTTCTGTTGCTACCCTGTTATATTTCTAGCTGATATCTGGCCATCCCACTAATGTTGTGTGGTACTCATCCTATCACTACAACACACTGAGATTTTGTGAAATATAATTTTTGAAATAATTTAATCCTTTTGATATTTTTCATTTCAGACAACACTATAATTAATTTTTAATATATTAAAGCACTACGTTTATCTTACTTAAACTACAAAATAACATATACTATCATGTAGTGAACAAAACACCTAGTTTTTACCTAAAAACAATATACTATTAATATGAATATTAAAATATCATTATTACTACTAATTGATTGTTGGAACGGTAGTTATGAATAAGATTAAATAAATTATGAAAATATTATTTCCACATGAAAATAAAATTAATATATTTTTATCAACTTTTATGTGTTAACATAAGAACTGTTTGAAAATAATTATATTACTTTTCAATAAAAACTATTATTCTATGTATAAAAAATATTTATCTTAATAAATTAAACAAACCCCTTTTGATTAATTTTTTCAATAAAAATAATATATCATATAATCAATAATTATTTTTGATACTTATCCAATATAATTTGTAATTATATTTTAATAATAAATCTAATTTTATGAATGAATAGATGTATTTTACTAAAGGGGTTTTACAAATATTTAATGAAGATACAATTTTAAATATGGTTTTTGAAACATTAATAATTTTTATTTGAAAAAAATAAACGTTATTTTGGAAAGGGAAACATAAAAATTAGAATAGGGTGTTTATTTGGAATTTTTCTGTGAGGTTTTAAATTTTATGAATAATGAATTATACTAAATTTTAATTCAAAAGTTTTCTTTTTTCTAATTAATTTATATGGTTAAATCATGAATTCTATAGGTTTCAATGTTAAATTAGAAAAAATATTCATTGGTTAATCCAATGTATCAAAATTTAATCAATTTCACTTTGAGAATTGATATAAAAACTTACCAATTTTTTAATCATATTTACATTAAAAACCACTTTTGTCGTCCCATCAACCGGATTTAATTTAGACTAATTTTTTCCAATTATATGATTATAAATTTGTAAAATGGATTCCATATTATATATGAAATTAATATATAATTTTTAATAAGTTAAACTTATATTTTAAAAAAAATTAGTGAATGTGGTTGAGAAAAAATATAATGTAACAAAGGACTCAACCTTAATCTTAAGGGCCCAAATAACCTAGACACTTTTCCAAAAGAAATTTGATACCCATATCTCAAATATATACTTTCATGTTTAGAATTTTATGATTTATTAAGATATTATCCAATAATATTTTCTTTATTTTATATGTTATGTAAAGAAATGAAAAAAGTGGAAATTTCATTACATTTAACATTCATAAAATTTTAAGATATGGAAAAAACAACATATTTTCAGTTATACATATGATTTAGAAAGATAAATGATTTATTTTTATTAAACTAATTTATAATTAAATTTTAAGTATGATTTATTTTTTCTAAATTCCTATAAAACACTAATTTGTGGATTAATTAGTTAATAATTAAATGAAATAAATAATGCTAAAATATTAAAATTAATATAAATTTAATAAACTATTGTATTCCATTAATTTTGTAGATTATTATTTCACATTAAACATATTTTTTAATTATATTTTAATTCCAATAATGTTTTATGTATCTTTAAATTAAAATTTATTAAATAATTCCAAATTGAATTTAATGTTATTTTGTAATTAATATTTTTTTTTGAAAGATTTAAAAATAATAATAAAAACTACTTTATTCTAAGTTATTTTTAAGTGTTAATAAATATAATGTATTTTATTTTAATGATCCAAATGATATTTTATAATTTACGTATATAATCTTAAATAGAAAAATTATTGTTAGCATGTTTCTGTTTAAAGTAGTGTTTTTCTGTGTTAAATGCGCTTGTTTTAAAATTAATTTCCAAAAAATATGATATTTTTGTTTTATAAATTATATATCATATTTATAATTTATTTATACTGTATTTTTTACTAAATCACACCTTAATTTATTATAAATAGTATAATTAAATATGTTATAAAACTAGTTACCTAAATAAAAAACCAAAAGGAAAATATAAAATCAAACTTAATGTTGAAGGAATAAAATTATAGAAATGGACCTATTTTTGTATGTAGATGATTTAGTTAGACTATACATCCATTTTAATATATTATTTTACTATTTTTGAAGAATAATAGTTAAGGGATACCTCCTATTACAATTTACCTTTTGTTATTTGCAATAATTCCACTCCTCCTATACTATAAAAAGGTGTTCACTATTCATATTCCTCACACCTATTAGGCCACCTTTTATCATCCAAAATATACAAAAATTGTCTCAAAAAATACACCCCTCATCATATAATCATCATTTTTGTAGAAAATACAATAAAGGAATCTCTTTGATGAAAACTAAGAGGAGTTACTCAATGAATAGTTAACATAATTCTTCAGTATGCTTTGTTTTATTTTCGTTATCCACCACCTAAATTATTATTATTCTATGTGTGTATAATAAAATATGTATCAAAAATATATTGAGTTGTTTTTATTCTATGGTTTCGACATACACCCCACACACTTTAACCTAATGGGTAACGAACATACAATTCTTGTGTAAGGCTAACTACATACTCATGAAACATTGTTTTTTGTTTTTCCTTTATCACCACTCACGGTTAGAAATTATGATGGTATCTCTATTTTAATATGAAATATATATTATATTTATATTTTATTAATAGTTGTAGAATTATTATATAAAAAATACCTTCATGTGTTCCATTTATTGTAAATAAAATAATTTCTTTGGGGGGCGTGTGGACTACAACATCTTAAAAGAGATGTGATTTTTTCACACTCTACATGAATGTATTATGGATGGGTTCAATAAACGTATAAAATATAAATAAAATATTAATTGTATTTATATTAGTATATATATATATATTACATTTACATTATTTATTTCGATAAACGATATATTCAACGATTCTTATATTGAAATTTATGGTAAATTACATATCCATTTGATCATCATTATTTCATGGGGTTTATGTTTCAATAGTTAAAAAATAAATAATATAATTTTGTCTCAATTTTTTTCATTGAGATACATTCCATTTTAGACACCTATATTTTTCTATGGGGTTTATATACTTCCATTTTAAATTTTATATCATTAATCTCCTCCCTTTAATGATATTTTAAACTTTATGTAAATTTAATATTTCTCTGGGATAATGATTAAATGATACCTAAGTTTTAATGATTTATTGATAAAATCTCATAGTTTACTGAGATTAATTATGATTATGCATCTATTGATAAAATATTATGATTTATATCTCTAGAGAACTTATTAATTGTCTTCCCTTTATATATTCATGATGTATTCAGGCATTAGTATCATTTTCCACTATAGGTTACTTACTAAAATTAATAAAATTATTTTATAAAAACATTACACTACTAATTCTTTTGATCATAATTTTATGTACTTTGAAAACTGGTTTTCCTAAAAAAGACTCCCAAATAGGTGTTATTTTGAAAAATAATTTTAGAAGAGTCTCAAAGATTTATATTTATGTTTTCAATGGTTTATTTTCACTGGAAAGTAATTCCATGATATTAACCCTTCTTTTTATGTTTTTAAATTCATTTTCTAAAAAAGGGTTTCAAAAATAAATCAAGTATTCTATTTTTATTTTCAAAGTATATAAAAGAAAAATGTGGTCAAAATATTTTCGAGCTTCCTTTATAGGTTTTTCAATGGAATTTTAAATTAATAATATTTTTCAAAATCAATTATATCTTAAAAAGAATTTTTAACTCAACAAAATATATCATCCTCGAGAAATTTTTTAAATTAAATCTTAAAGAATCTATTAAAATAATAATATTTTATAATTATTTTATAAAAATCATTTTCAATTAAAGGATATTTTTCTTATAAAATGTTTCTTATGATTTTATAATTTTATTCTACATATAGGATGTAGTTATTTGTTATAATAATGCTCTATTGGGGATGTGATTCAACGATACCAATCACATTATTTATTGAATGGTTTATGTTTTGATGGAATTATATTTATGACACCAATTTCTCTTCCACGGTTTATATTACCTTCAATCCATATTCTTTTCATTGGTTATTCTTTGATGAAATGATTATGAAACCTATTTATTTTCCATAGGTGATGATTTTATGACATGTATGTGATACACATTTCATTTTATGAGTTATGATATGATATTTATGAAACCCATCTATTTTTATAGGTGATTATATTATACATTTTTTGAAATCTTATGGTATATGTATGCATGATTTTATTATGTGATGGGTGGGACCTATATCTTTATCCAATTCATTGTGTAATGATCTATATCTCATGAAATAATGACAGGATTCATGTCTAGAAGCTTGATACACTATGAATTGTGGGGAAAGATGATACACTATGGGATGAAGGGGAAACCTAACCCACTATGGTTACATGGGTAAACCCGATCCACTATGGGATGATGGGGAAACCCAATAAACTATATGATGATGGGGAAACCCAATACACTATGGGAAGATGGGGAAACCCAATCTGCTATGGGAAGATGAGAAAACCTGATCCACTATTGGATAATGGGGAAACATGATCCTCTATGGGAAGATGGGGAATCCTGATCCACTATGCGAATAGGGGGAAACCCAATTCACTATGAGAATATGAGAAAACCTAATCCACGATGAGATAATTGGGAAACCCAGTCCACTATGAGTTTATAGAGTAACCCGATCAACTATTAGAATATGGTGAAACCCAATCCCTTACATCTAAAGGGTTGTGACTAGGGGTGGTGGTGTGTCCCACCCAGAATGTGTAGTCCCCTTGAAGTTCCCTAATATTTTTTGGAATTGAACCCTATCATATAGGGAATTATAGAACATATTTATGTTTCTTCAAAAATTTCATGTCTTATTCCTATATTATGATCTAATAGTTCATGTTCTTGATTACCTTATAATTTATGTCTTATGAACTTCCAATCATAATTCCATGTATCATGATTATAATGTTTTTATACAGGGTATGATATTTAAATGTTATTCTCTTGTTCTCATACCCATATTTTTATGTTATCCTTACATATTTTCTTTATTTACCCTTACTGATCATTTGAGATCACCACTTTTTTATGTTTCCTTTTCATATGTTATGAAGAAATGTTTTATATAGGGGTATTAAATGGGAATATCATTAAAAAAGATGTTGAAGATCATTAACTAAACTAGAATATTGTGCTCCAAATTTTCAAAGACACTAAACAATTATGATCCTTAGGTATTTATTTTTGAATTATGATGAATATTCATCTAAAATGATGTTATATAAAGGTATGTTAAGACTGAGTCACTATTGTTGGTATGAAAGGAAATTTTCAGTCAAACTTTAAATCTATGTTGAGAAAAAATTAGTTAGATCCCTAGGGATATTTATAAGTATATTTCATGGTGTGTCTCTAAGGATACATCTAAGGATGAGTTATGTTTTGGAAAATATTTGGGAATTATTTTAATGTATGGGGAGAGTGGTTTCCTAGAAATACATACATGTATGGATACTACAAATGGACATGGTTCATGAACTGACGTACATAGGAGTAACAAACCCGACAAGGTGCGTCAGTCCTGACTCAAGGGTAACATAGTACATGATAATGAGCCTTACTGACCATATGGTTTGACAATCCTGGGGGATATGATTTGGAAATTACCAAACCCATTTTGATCCATCCTGAAAGATTTATATATAATATGACAATTAATAACCTAGGATAATCCTAAGGTTTCATTGATTAATGAAGTTGGTGTCATTATTTAGAAATCCTATACATGTTTTTCCATTATTATTTAGTTTTATGATATGATTAGTGCTTTTCACCCTATGATTTGTAGTCTTAGCCAATAGTCAGAACTAGAAGGAACAAGGATAACATTGAATGTTTTAGATGTGGAAAGTTTATCAATTACAAAAATCATTGTCCAATGTGGATACCTTATGAAGATAATCAAGATGGTGGTACAAGTATTGCATATAATTTTGAAGATAATGAGACAAATAATGACATGTGAAAGTTATGGATTGGTCTTAATGTATTTTTTTACATTAAACACATGAAACATGATTAGATTAAAGTTGAGTAACCTTAATACATTATTGATATTTCTTATTATATAAAATAGGTATTACGAAATAATTTGATAGAGCCTAAGTAAATTTTTAAGAATAAATTTGTATAATTGATGTCTATATGTTTTGTAATTAAAATATTATGTTATAAAAATCTTCAATTATATACTATTTTTTAAAAGTTGTTATATTTTCAAGAATGTGTTAAATGATACTAATGAACTAGATAATTGAGGTAATGGAAATGATGCGTTAAGGTTTGGTAACTATTAACATGTTCCATAGGTTGATGAAAAGTTAGTTTTATTGATAAAGAGTTGATGATATGGATAAAGTAAACGTGATAGGATTAATGGCATCATAACTGAAAAATATTTTTTTTATCGAAAAAGTGTTCTATGTTATCATGGTTGATGCTTAAAACATATTTTATTCAAGGAATATTTCTTGTTATCTTTTTAATTAAGAAGCATCCATGATTTCAAAAAGGATTTATAGTAATTTAGGTTATTAACTTTCCTTGAGAGAATATATGAGGAGGGTATTCACATGTTTTGAATGTGAAAACTGATATATACTTCAGGATATGAGGGATAAATGTTAAGATTCTATAATGTCCTCATTTTTAATTTTTTTATTTCTATATTTTTATGGGTTATATTGTTAACCATTTATTGAATGTTTATGATAAACTTTGGATGAATTTTTTGTTATTAAAGGATTGTCTCACCACTTGAGAATTTATACTTATTGGATAACCTATTCTAACAAATTTGTTTCAATGATAACAGATGGTAGATGGGATGGCTTATCATGGATCTCATGATCTATTAGTTCTTTAGGAATGGAATATTTACCTTTATTTTTGGAAAAAGGGGTGTAGTAGAAATTGATTGAGGAACAATGAAGGGTTATATTTTCCTAAAATCTTGCAACTATACATTTTCATGAAAATTATTCAAATTTTGTAAAATAATCTAGAAGGAAAATGTTTTCCTAATATAATAATTTTTTTGGACCGATGGCCTCTTATAACATCATTGATTTGTGATTTTATATCCTAGAACTATCCATTTATCATCACTTGTTTGTGATTTATGACCTCATTCAGTCACTATAAATATTTACTCTTTTCCTCTATGTTGATATGTTAACTTTAAACTAATTTTATCTCATGTTGAATCATATTTATGCATTATATTTGGAAACTCTCCTATTTCCAACTATCCCATTTTAAAAGGATGTTTAACTATTCATTTGTACAATGTGGGTTTATATAAATGAAACATTGAAGTATTAAAACATTAATTATCCATATGAATTTCAAGAGAGAATATTTTTATTTGTGTGTAGAATGGAACCCCTTGATATTTTGTGAAATATATTTTTTCAAAATAATTTATTCTTTTTGATATTCTATATTTCAAACAATACAAAATGTAGTTTTTTATATATTAAAGAAACAATTTTTTCTTGCATGAAATAAACACAAAACATATATTACCTTGTGTTACACACATCATCGTGTTTGTATTATATTACAAAAAATATCAGGACCCTTATATTGCTTCTATTGCATGCAAGGATGAGTTATTACCTATCTAAAATATACCATTAATATGACTATTAAAATATAATTATAGCTACCATCTATTCATTAGAATAGAATTTATCAATAAGATTAAATAAATTATGAAAATATTATTTAAAGATGTATACAAAATTATTCCTTTTATTATTAATTATTATATGTAAATGTAAGAACAACTTGGAAATAAAGAAATTACTTTTTTAAGAAAAATATTTTTCCATGTACAAACACAATTTTTTTAATATATTAAACAAACCAATTTTGATTAATGTTTTTAATAAGGATTTGTTATTATATATTCAATAAATATTTTTTATACATATCCAACATATTTTTTAGTCATAATGTTAAAATAAATCCAATTTTATGAATAAAAGATGTATTTTTCTAAAATGAAAATTTACCTCATTTTTATGGAGAATCCATTTTAAATATAATTTTTAGAAATTGTAATGAAATTTTATTTGACTAATTAAACTTTATTTGTTAAATATAAATATAAAAACTATATTTGGGTGATGTTTTGGTATTTATATGTGATATTTTATTTTTTTGATGAATACGAATAATACTGATCTTTAATTCATAACTACATTTTCTTATAATTTATTAATAAGGTTAAATTATATTTTTTATTGGTTTAAATGTTAAATAATACTAATCATAAATCGATTATTCATATTTATTTCATCATAATCAATTTATCTTTGAAATTTTATATAGAATGTTACCAAACTTTTGAACATTTTTACTTTAAAAACTCTTTCTATCTTCCTGAATGTGGGATTACATTTAAATTAATTTCTTCTAAATATATGATTTTAATTTTTAAATTTTGATTAAATAATGGGTATCAACAATATTTTTAATTTATAATATGGTGAACATCGTTTTTTGGAAAAATATATTAGTGAAAGTTATTAATATTAATTGGAGTGATTAAGAGAAAGAATTCATAAAAAATGAGTAATCATTAATCTTAAGGGCCTAAATGACATAGAAACTTTTCCAAAAGGATTTATAATCCCATATTATTAATATATGAATTCATGTTTTTATTTTCATGAGTTATTAGGATAATATTCAATAAAATTTCTCTATTCCATTTGTTAAGTAAGAAAAATACATAAAAGTAACTTTCTATACCCTTAATCATTATAAAACATTGAGATATAGAAAAAAATACATATTTAATTTTATACATATCATTTTGAAATATAAATTACTTATTTTTATTATAAATAATTTTGATTAATTTTATAGATGAATTATCTACATTAAATTCTTAACAAACACTAACACATGGGTTATTTAGTTAAAAATTTAAGAAAATAAATGATGCTAATAAAATTAAATGTAGTGTAAATTTAATGAATTATTGTGATCCAATGTTTTTTATATGAATATATAATGTTAAAAAACTTTAAATTCATATATATTACTTGCATTTTTTCTTATTTTTAAATTAAAATTAATTAAATAATGTAAATATTGGCATTAATGATATTTGACAATAAATTATATTTTAGTAAGAGATTTAATATTACCAAAAATCCTATGATATTATAAATGATTTTTACAAATTATAAATATAAATTGTGTCCTACTAAGGGACCAAATTATCTTTTAAATTTAATATATAGACCCTTAAATAGTAAGAAAATTTTTAGCATGGTTTGAGTTAGAGAAGTATTTTGTCGCATTACATAAACTTGTTTGAAAATTAATTTCCAACAACCATGAGATTTTTTATTATTAAAATTTTATATCAAATTTATAATTAATTGGAGCTATATTTTATAATAAATACAGTGTGAATTTTTTCTAAATTTTTATGTCAAATTGCTTGGAAAACAATTTACCTCAATGAAAGAACCAAAAATAATAAAAGGAAATTTAATGGCTAAGGAAATTTTTTATAAATGAACATATTTTTAAGTGTTATGGATTTTTAGACCATAAATTATATCACAAACAAGAATTTTTCTAATGTAATTTTTCATTTAATTTCCATTATTTCTTTGATTTAGGGGTTTCTCATTTATTTTGGTGTAAATGCCCAGTTTTCAAAATTTGGGCCAAACTGTGAGCCCAATTCCAGATTAAAAAAAACTATTTATTTATAAATCCTTCATTTTTTAACATTTTTCATCTATTTAAATTTCTACTAGTCCTCCCCTAACCCATTAACACCACCATATTAATTTGGACCATTTATTAATCCATAATCATGGTAGAATTTGACTTTTATTTGAGGAATTGGGCTTGTCCGGAAGCCCATATCCAATTTTAAAAATGAATTTTGTTTATTTTATAACATATACATTTTGAACACTTTTTTGGTGATTCCACCTCCTAATCGAATCTAACATCCATAGGCACGTCCCCATTACCTTCACCTCATCTATAGAGCTCATGTGAATTGCAAATTAGGGAAGACCTTAATAGGGGTTCCCAAATCATCCGGATTGGAATAGTTAACTTCCATCCTTAATAAATCCTTCATTTCTCAATATTTTGACACAATTAAAGCACCTACATTATCTCTTAATCATTTTCCATACCTCAATTTAAGGTTTCACTATTTTCAAATTCATCTACTAGTGCATTTGGGTCGTTTTCTATAAGATTTATTCAGGTATGTTTTTTCTCTCTTTGATTTATTTCCTTTCCTTAGGGTTTCATTCCACCTTTCTTGAGTACTAAATTTTGTAGAACCTAGGGTTCGTACCTAGGGTCTTACTGCTTGTCTTTTGAGTGAAATATCATGGTTTTAGGTTGGTTTTACATTCCTGTGGTGCTGGGGTGGTGCGGTTGAAGTTTCACACAAAGATTTGAGGGATTCAACACTTTCGGTAGGTGGTTCCATGTGTAAACAAATATTGATGTGTTATATTTCTATATCTAGTCATTCTTTATATTCCTCGTATGTTTTTTTGTGCTAAAACATTTCATGATTGATTTGGTTTTGATTTTAATTTTATAGTTGCGTTTTATCTTGAAATTTGGTTTTTTTCGTGTGTAACACTTGGGTTATTATTTAGGGGTATTTTAAAACATATGAAATTTGTTTACTAAACCTTTTTTGGGCTTAAAATTATGCTTTGGTATGGTTGTAGTGTTCCATTTTGGTTTAAATAGTGTTTTTGAATGGGTTTATAGTGTAAAACCATGTTGTACTTCTTGAAAGTGTTTTTGAAAATGTGTTTTTTTCATATTGATTTTTTTTGGTATTGTTTGAGGAATTTGTATAACACATGGGGGAGATTTAATAAATGTTTTTGGGGCATAAAGTCTGTTTTTAATTGGTATTGGTGTAATTTTTTCCACGAAATATTTCTTTAAAATAGGTTTCATGTGAAAATCTTGGGTACACTCCTTGGAATTGTTTTAAGAATGTTTTTAATGGTTGAATGATTTATGTAAGAAGTGAAACCATATTGAAAAAATGTTTTGGAGTGTTTGTTTTTTTAAATGGTACATTTTAAATGAGTAAGGGGTTGTTTTGTGATGTGTGAAATCTTGTAAATGTTTTATAAAAATGTTTTAAGGATTTACTAAAGTGTGTAAGAGATGTGAATGTGATGTGGGATGTTTTGTGTGAGTGTGATGTGAAAAATATATTTTTGTTATGAAAAGGGTATTATGTAACATGTGAGTGGTCTTTTAAGTGAGTGAGAATATCTAGGAATGTTTTTATAAATTTGTTTAATGTATTTGTGGAAGTGTTAAGGAAATGTGAAAAGTGGTGTGGGATATATTAGCGTGGGTCGAATTTCAAAATCAATTTGAATGAAAAGTGGACTTTTGTGACTTGTGTGGTATACATGTGGGATTTTTGGTGAATTTTTGATGTGTAAATTATATTTTCAGGTTCAAAGTATATTTATTGACTTGTTGAACGTTTTCGAGCACAATGGGAAAACCCAGGTATCGAGGTGGGTGGACATATACTAGTATGCTAGTGAATCCATGGGGTTTGGCCTTAGTTTCACTTAGAATTATTAATTATTAAAACTCTAAATAAAAAATGATGATGATGATTTGGGGGAAATAGGTTACGTTTATGTTCTCTAACACTGGACCATGCATGAGAACAAATATTTGTGATGGTTACTCTCACTGAGATATGAGGTATCTCGGACCCAAAACTAGAAAGTTCTTAGGGGTTATTTCATATTTATTGTGCTCATTAGATCCTTTATACTTACCGTCGTCTTACAATATATTTTTCTAGAATAATTAGTAACATTGTAATTTATTTCAAAAGTGTAGATTCTTTAAATTATCCCACTTGAAAACTATTTTAATTTTTAATTCGCATCTTTTAGAAATTGTAACTAGCATTTCCTATTTATGAAAAATTTCAAGATTTTCATATTTTAATGTTTATCACATGGAATCTCTTAGTGGTGGTATCCTAGTGGGAATTGGATCAAGCCCTACTTACACCCATGGGTGTATGTAGACTTGGTTATTTTTTTTGTCACTGGTTGGGTATAGTTTTTAGTTTCAGTGGTTCGGGTTTCTAGCATGTCCTTGGCGGCAATGTCTTGTGGAGATGGCTTGAGGGAGGTGCCCCTTGCCATGACGTGGTTATTGGGATGTTTATTTTTGGTTTTGTACATTTTTTATTTTCCTTGTGAGTTGTTTTAAATTATGTAATTCAGTTCTGAATTTTTTTAAAATGTTTTTTGGTTTGATAAATGCAGATTTGTTTTATTAGGTTCATTTGTTGTTTTATGTTCATAAAATAAGTCAAATCATTCCAAATTTTCAGTTTATGATACCCGGGAACTTGTGCCTTCCCATGGGGATTGAGAATTCCCTTTTGGACTGGTCACGAGAAGGGATTGGTTCCAGTTTAGATGGAGGCCATATTTGGTTCGTGACAAAATTGTATCAAACGAGGTTTAGGTTAACTCTTTGGGTCATGTTATTTGGGGAGCAGTCGGGATAGTATGGAGTTAGGATTGTCGGGACCTACAATTCTAGTTATGGGTATTGTGCCTAATCACGACACTTCATAATGAGATTCAAGTCACCAGGGGATGTTGGGACTTATCCAAGTCCTTTGGTTTTCTTGGTTTGATGATGATTAGGGGAAACAAAAAGAGAGTTGGGTTAATGGTCTCAGTGAGCTCACATGTCTTGGCAAGCCATGTGAAGATAGCGATATTTCCCTTGAATGCTATCAATGATAGTGAAGTGATTTTTGTATGGCCTCCAACCATATGTCTAATTCACCCACCAAAGTTAGTTTCCCATCACATTGTCTTTGTCCTTTAGTTTTGAAATCATAGAAGTTCGGTCTTAATGAAAAAATGGCATGGTTTTATGAAGCATATAGTTTTTTTTAAAAGTTTTTCTAATAAATAGGGTAGGGTTTGATTTTTTAAATGGTGGAACTAAAATTTTAGATTTTTTTTCAATTGGGAAAATGGTGGGTTTACACCTCTTTTGTAACTAAGAAAAATGTGAAAGTAGGTTTTGAAAAAGTGTTTCGAATCGAGTTTTCCAAACTGTTGAACGGTGTTTTAACGGGGTGAGATGTTTTGAAATTAATTTTTATTAATTGAAAGTGATTTTTCATTTGAATGATTTTTCCTTTCTGAATAGTTCTTTTAAGTGGTAATTTGGGTTCGATTTTGTGGTTAGCAGTCTTGAGAAAAATGAAGGATCGGTTGATTATTTTGTTTTTGAAAAATGAAAAGAGTTCTTGTGTTAACCTCTGGTATTTTGGTGAGAGACCACATGCATGGGGTTACATGGGAATATGGATGGTTAATGGAATGACTAGATGAGATCTGGGATGGATATGAAGAGGGTTCCTAGTGTGGCACAGAAACATGTATGTGTGGGGCCCAAGGGGTACCATTGGGGGATACGTTAACCGCTGAATCGTTTGTTTTTAATGAAATTTCTTTAAAATAAAAATATGATGTCTTGATCAGTGGTTTGTGATGGTGTGTATTATGTTTTTTTTGGAAATTATGATGTTGTGGAATGTATTGAGTCCAATAATCCCTCTAGTTTGAACGGTGTTCTGGGTTTGTGTTTGGTCGGTAAGCTGGGTTAAAGGGATGGTTAGTGGAATCTTCTGAGAAAAGTTTGGGAAGACATTATGGTGGTTCCCTTCATCTATTTGGATCTTGTTGAGTAATTTATTGTCGAATAGACCATATTGGTTGTATCCTTGGGTTCTCTTATTGGATAAGGTATGCCCCCATTAAGGGTTAGTGCAAAACTATAGTGCATCCTATGTTGTTTCAAATTTGGAAGATCCCCCAGTTTATCAATATAAGGAATCATTTTCTTGAGAATTAGAGATTGAATTTACACAATTTACTCTATTTTTTTGGTGTACCCTCTTGTAGTATTAGAGTTCTCGTGGAAGGTTAAAAGATACCTTAGTTTATTATGTTATCTGATTCATTGAAGGTGAAAGTACTCTAGGGTTTCTACTATAGATGTTGTCTAAGAGGACCTCTAGGCCTTTCATAGTCTCTTCAAAGCTAGGTTTTATCTTAAACCACCAGTGTGGGAGATCTCTTCATGAGAGGCCATTATGGATAGCTTCTGGAATTGTATTTTGTTTGGGGATGTTGCATAATATCCCTATCCATGTATTTCTTATATCAGTTGCAATGGTCATATTTGGTGACTCCTTGTGATGCCGTGTTCTCGTTTAACTATAAAAGTTATGGTTGTGAAATAATCAGAGAGTATATGTTATGATTAGAGTATTTCATCCTTCGAAAAACCATTAAAATCTTCTATTTTAGAGGAAGGTTTTCATAAGGGTCCTTTCCAACAATTGTTTCTTACAAAAAGAAACATGGTGTGATGTGTGTGCATCTTCTAAGCCCTTGTATATGTGAAATGTCATGATTCAGTAAAGTGAGTTCGGGATTGTGTTATGTCTTCGTGAACCCATATAGGTATGTGGTGTAATTTTTTGTTTCATCGAATCAAGAAGTTATATACATGGGTTTCCAAATCCTAACTGCGAGGCTGAAGATGCTTCAATCTTTTGAGCTCCAACCAAAGGTCCCGGAGAGAAGTTGGCACGTATTCATGGGTAATCCTATGTTCGTTTAAACCCTTGTACAATTCCTACCCTTAGTGTCAATGATAGGAAGAGTTCAAACCTCTGGAGTCATCATCTTTCTTCTGTTATTCTTGTTCGATGGAAAGAGGTGGAGGGCCTCATGCCCATGTTTTTCACCTAATGCCTTTCCTTCCCACTTTGTTTTCCATTGTGTTTTTGGAGAAAGGTTTAAAATTTTTATAGACAGGATGAGCTCATGGTATTCACATGGTGAGTTCTAGACGTGCCTCATAAAACCATGCAGATATAATGATCTGCACGGTTAGCATATGGTTTCCCAATCTGTGCGGACTAACCGTGCAACCATCCCAACTCTTTGAATTTTGGGTTTTCTGTGTTGACTGATACTGGCCGGTTAAGATGGCCAGTTCATATGGTGGGGAGACCCACCATGGGTCTCATGTACATTCCTTTGAAAATTTCTAATTGATGTCTACCCCCTGTACTAGGGAGTCTATTTGGACCTCCCCCTATTAGTGTCCCGATTCTGTCTCAGGAAATATTTAAGTTGTCTCTTATAGTGGGGAGAACAATTGTGTCTCCTCGTACCAGTAACTCAGTTGTTTTTCCTTGGTCTTGTCTTGCCAGTAGGTATTCTAATTTAGATATATCTAACTACCTACATCTTCCTTGGGTAAAAATTGAGATTAGATAGTGACTAATGGTTTAGTTATATAAGGGTAAGTGTAACCTTGTTCGATGTTGTTGTTTGATTTGGAAAATTGCTTGAGTCTTGTTCTGATTGTTTCTGAGGAGTTTTATTTTGGGATAAAGCCTGAATGTGCTTGAATGTTTCACGAAAGTTGTGTAAGATTTTTTTGAGAGTATTCCTTCCTTAATTGATCACTGGAGGTGTTTTGGCCTTTTGGGGCGAAACCTAGCAAGGGAGTACCTCTTGGTTTTTTAGTTGGGTTTGGTTTTTTATTTGGCCATGTTGTGACTTTCTAGATTAGAAAGTATTCATGGTGTGGAGAATTGTCAGAAAAATGACTTTTATTAATGTAATTTTTCATTTAATTTCCATTATTTCTTTGTTTTGGAGGTTTCCAAATAATTTTAGTGGAAATTGTCGGTTTTCAAAATTTGGGCCAAATGTGAGCCCAATTCCAGATTTTAAAATAAAATTTCTTTCTTGTATACCTACTTAATGTTTCATATTTTTTCATCCATTTTTATTCTTACATGGCCTCCCCTGACCTATTAACACCACCATAATAATTAGTACCATTTATTAATCCATAATCATGATGGAGATAGGTTTTTATTTGAGGGATTGTACTTCCCGGAAGCCCATTTACTATTTTAAAAATGATTTTTTTTATTTAATAACATATTCATTTTGTACAATTTTCAAGGGATTCCACCTCCCACTCGAAGCTAACATACTTAGTCGAGTTCCCAGTACATTTTCCCCCTCTTTGAAGCTAGTGTGTATCACGAATTATGGCAGACCATCATAGGGGTTCTCAAATCCTCCAGATTTGAAGAGGTAACCTCTTTCCTTAATAAATCCTTCATTTATCACTATTTTTTCTCCATTCTAGTTCCTACATGATCTCCTAATCTATTTTCGAACCTCAATGTAATGTTTCACTATTTTCAAATTTAGATACCAGTATATTTGGGTTGTTTTCTTCACGATTTATTTTGATAAGTGTTTCTTTGTTTATTATATTCCCATTCATTAGGGTTTCATTCACCCTTTCTTGAGTTCTAAATTTACCATAACCTAAGGTTCAAACGTAGGGTTTAACATCTTGTATTTTGGGAAAATTATTGGGGTTTTAGGTTGAATTTAACTTCGTTGTGGTGCGACGGTGTTGCAGTTGAAGTTTCACACCAAGATTTGAGGGATTCAACACTTTCGGTAGGTGGTTTTATGTGTAAAAAATTATGGATGAGTTAACTTGTTGTATTTATTAATTATTCATATTCCTAATATGTTGTATTTGGTGAAAAAACATTTCGTGATTGATTCAGTTAAGAGTTCATTTTTATAGTTGGATTTTATGTTGAAATTAGGTGTTTTTCATGTGTAACACTTGGGGTATTATTTATGGGTTTATTAGAACATATGAAATTTGGTAAATAAATCATGTTTGTGATTCCAATTCTACATTGGTAGGGTCCAATTGTGACATTGGGTTAGAAATAGGGTTTTTGAATGGGTTTATGGTGTAAAACCATGTTGTACTTTTTGAATGTGATTTTGAAAACGTGTGTTTTTAATATAGATCTTTTGTGGTATTTTTGGAGGTATTTGTATAACACTTGGGGGTGGTTTAATATAATTTATAGGGATGAAAAATATGTTTATAATTGGTATTGGTGCGATTTTTTCCTCAAAATATCGTTTTGAAGTGGGTTTTATGTGAAAATCTTGGGTACACTCCTTGGAATTGTTTTACGAAAGTTTTGAATGGTTTAATGATTTGTGTAAGAAGTGAACCCATATTGGAAAACTATTTTGGAGTGTGTATATTTTGAAATGTAACATTTTAAATGTGAAAGGGGCTGTTTTGTGATGTCTGAAATCTTGGAAATGTTTTATAAAAATGTTTGAAAGATTTACTAAAGTGTGTAAGAGATATGATAGTGATGTGGGATGTTTTGTGTGAGTGTGATGTGAAAAATGAATTTTGGTTATGAAAAGGGTATTATGTAACATGTGAGTGGGATTTTACGAGAGTTTTAATATCCTGGAATGGTTTTATAAAATCTTAAATTTATTTGTGGAAGTGTTAAAAAGATGTGAAAAGTGTTGTGGGATATTTTATTGTGAGTGGGATTTGAAAATCAATTTGAATGAAAAGTAAATTTTTGTGACTTCTGTGGTATACTTGTGGGCTGTCTCATTAATTTTTGATGTTGAAATGATATTTTTTTTGTAAATTATATTTCAGGACTTGTTGAACTAGTTTGAGCAGAAGGGGAAAACCAGGGTATCGGGGTGGGTGGACGTGTACTAGTATGCTAGTGAATATGTGGGATTTGGCCTCAATTTCAGTTAGCTTGATTGACGCATACAACTCTAAATAAACTATGATGATGATGATGATTGGGGTCCACTTGGTTATGGTTTTTTTCCCTACTACTGGATTCTGCATGAGAATGGATATTTGTGATGGTTACTCTCGCCGATATATGGGGTACCTGGGACCCAAAACTAGCTAGTACCTAGGGGTTATTTCCTATTGCTTGTGCTCATTAGATCCTTTATACTTACCATTTGCATACATAATATTTTGTTGGAAAATTAAGTAGCTTTGGGATTTATTTTAAAAATGATGATTCTTTAAATTATCCCACTAGAAAACTATTTTAATTTTTAAGTTGCATCTTTTAGAAATTATAACTAGCATTTCCAGTTTATGAAAACTTGCAAACTTTTCATTATTAAATGTTTATCACATGGAATCTCTATGTGGTGGTATCCTACTGGGAATTGGCTCCCACCCTACTTACAATCTTGGGGGTAACTAGACTTCGTTGTGTCTATTTTCGTAGTTTGGGTACAATTTTATGTTCCTGTGGTTCGGGTTTCTAGTAGGTCCTTAACGGTGATGTCTTGTTGAGATGGCGTGAGGGCGGTGCCCCATTCCATGAGGTCGTTTTTGGGATGTTTATTTTCGGTTTTGTACCATTGTTATTGTGCCTTTTGAGTTCTTTTCAAATATGTAATTCAATTCTGAATTTTTGTAAAACATTGTTTGGTTTGAAAAATCCAGATTCATTTTTTGGGTTAATTTATTATTTTATTTTTATAAACTCTGTCAAATCGTTCCCAATTTTCAGTTTATGATACCCGGGCACTTGTGATAGCCCATGGGGCTCGAGAACGCCCATCAGTCCTTTTCATGGGTGGGGTTTGGTGTTGGTTCCGATGGCGGCTACATTTGGTTCGTGAAAAATTCACTTTAATCCATAATTTTTCCATTTTGGTAGCTCATTAGGTATACAAGTCCTCCCATTAGATTTTAAATTTTAGATTTTATTGGAATGGAACTTCTTCTTCATTATAAAAGGAATTAAAACTTCCCCATCCTCACACATATTACTCAAATTTGGATCCTCAAAAATAGGAAAACATTATCTCAAAAACCCCTAATTTAATCCAAGAACCCTCTATTTTGGATGAATCTGAACCAATATATCTCTGTGGTTCAAACCAAGAGGAGTTACCCAAAGAAGAGGTAATATTCTTCTTTAATATCTTTTGTTTTAATTTCATTCTCCACCACCACAATTAATTTTATTACATGATTACCTAAAAATGATAGTATCATCAATATAATAATATTTTGTTATTATAAGGGTCTATCCTATATATATACACACTTCTATCTATTGGGTATCTAAATAACTATTCATGTATGGAAAAAAATACCTCCACATGAAACAATGTTGTTCATTTTTTTCTTTACAACCACTCATGATTGGGAATAAGGATGGAAAATCTATTTTCATATGATATATATAATATTTTAGATGTATTTATTCTTCTATAATAATCATATAACACATAACCCCATGCTTTCAATTTTTTTAAATATGATAATTTATTTGTTGAAGTGTGGACTACCACCTCTCAAAGTTGCATGATTAGTTCACACCTTATGTGGAATGTATTAATATTGGGCTCATAAAACATATACAATATATATAAAATAATAATTATAATATAATTTTTATTTATATAAACATATATTTCATTTTCTTTCATTCATTCAATATAATAATTAAATGTAAACAATGTTCTTGTGTACATACAGTGTGCTGTCTCTATGAATGGTGTATTACATTTCATATTTCTATCATTAAAATAATATTATAAATATATATATATATACTTAATATAAATTATATTTATATCATGTTTTCAATTTAAGATATAATTATATAACTATGAGGGAAAAAAATATAACAAATGAAGACACGTGAAGAAAACGAAGTGGTTATAACCAAAAACAGGACCTTAACATGGATGTGTTAATTAAATATGAATATAAATATATATATATAGTATTAGATAAAAAAATATTTTTTTTAAGTATAATAAACTTCTACTTATTGTATAGTATTTTCTAATGAGTATGAAAGAAATCCATACTTAAGGAAAGGGTTTTGTCATCTCACTTTTTTTTTCGTGAGACCAATGCCATATTCACCACCAAATTCTCATATGTGGTGTGTTTAATTTTCATGGAATTATTATATGATAACTAAACATATATTTATGTTTATTTATATATAAATTTTATGATCTTTATTTCATGGGGTTTATGGTTCAAAAGATACCGAATCGGTAAGGTAATTTGGTCTCAATTTTCATTCTTTGAGATACATGCCATCTTATGAACCAATATTTTTATAAGGGGTGTATATAATTCCATTTGAAATGTTATATTATTAATATATTTAATTTCAGGATATTTTAATCTTCATTTAATTTTATTCTTTCATGGGGACTATGATTCATTCCTATCAAAGTGGTAATAGTTTATTTCTGTAATGTAATCATTTATGGATATTGTTTATTTTTATATTTCGATTGATGAAATATTATGATTAATATATCAAAATAACTCATTAAATTTATTCCATTAAATATATTAATTATGTGTTTAGGTATTATTACAATTTCCCACTACTTGTTATATAAGATAATTAAGATAACGTTTTTATGAAAATCAGACTTTATTTCTCCATTAAACCAGAAATTTATTTTCTTTCAAAACCATGTTTTTTAGAAAAGAATTTAAAAAATATAAATTTAAAAAGATTATTTATTTATTTTATATCCTTCCCTTATATGTTTTTATAGTTTTTTTAATTGAAAATTTATTCTATTATTTCAATATTTCTTTATATGTTTTCAAATTTATTTTCTAGAAACGTGTTTTCAAAATGATTCCAAGTCTTAATTTTGTGTTTTAAAAATTTTAAAATAAAAATGTTTTGAAAAAAAATTACAATATTCATGTATAATTTTTTAAAAGGTATTGTAAAAGTAAATAGGTTTTTACAATAATTCAACTTTTAAAAATAATTTATCATAGTGGAAAATAGATATTCTTCTAGAAATGTATTAAATGAAATTGTAAAGCATTCATTATAAGAAAATAGTTTCAAAATGGTTTTATAAAAATTATTTCAAAATAAAGCATATTTTCTTATGAAATGTTTCACGTGATATTTCAAAATAATTCCTCATATAATATTACATACTTCATTATAATTATGCTTTACTGAGGACATGATCTAAAAATAACACTCACTTCTTTTCATGAATGATTTATGTTTTGATGGAATGATGTTTATGACTCATGTTTCTCTTCCACAGGTTATAATCTCATGAGTTCCACTTATTTTCATGGGTTATACATTGATGAAATGATAATGGGACCAATCTATTTTCCACAGGTGATCATATGATTAAATATTTATGACACCCATTTCATTTCATGGGTTATGATAAGAGGTTTAGGAAACCGGTCTCTTTTTCTATGGACCATGATATGATTAATGTTTTATTATCTTTTGTCACATGTATGCATGATTTTATTATTTTATGGCTGGGACCTATATCTCGTTCCAATTCATTGTTTAATTATTTATACCTAATGAGATAATGATAGAATTCAAGTCGACAGGATTGATCCACTAAGAACGATGGGGAACCCAATCCACTAAAGGAAGAGGGGAAAACCTGATCCACTAAGGGAATATAGGGAATCCCAATCCATTATGGGAATATAGGGAAACCTGATACACTATGGGAAGATGGGGAAACCCGATCTACTACTAGAATATGGGGAAACCCAATCCAGTTTGGTAAGATGGGGAAAAACGATCCAAGTTGGGATGATGGGGAAACCTATTCCACTATGGGAAGATGGGGAAACCCGATCCAATATTAGATGATGGGGAACCAGATCCACTATACAAATATAGGGAACTCTGAATCATAATAGGAAGATGGGAAAACTTGATCCACTATGGGGTTATGGGGAAACGTGATCCACTATGGGGATATGGGTAAACCTAATCCCTTACAAGGAAAGTTGTTTGACTAGGGATGATGGTGTTTCCTGGTATGTAGTTTTAGTCCCCATGATGTACCCTAATATGTTTTTGTAATGCAACGTGATTTATAGGGAATGATATTACATGATTACCTGTCTTCCAAAATTCTATGAGTTTTTCTAATATTATGATTTCATGGTTCATGTTATTGATTAATTTATGGTGAATGTCTTTTGAACATATAATATTTATTCTATTTATCTTGATTATGATATTTTTATGTAGGGTATGATCTATAAATATTATGATCATATTCTCATACACTTATTTTCATGTTATTCATACTTATTTCCTTTAATTACTCTTACTGAGCATATAAACTCATCTTTTATTATATTTCATTTCCCTAGGTTATGAAGAAGGGTTTTAAGTAGTAGTAATATTGGAGAAGATATTTAAGGCATACATTAAAGATATTTTACCCAACTAGAAGAATGTGTTCTATGATTCCTAAGACACTAAACTATTATGGTTCTCAGGCATGTATTTTTGTAATGTGCTAAATATTCATCCAAAATGATGTAATACACATGTATGTTAAGACTTGGTCTCTATAGTTGGTATTAAAGGAATGATTTATCCAATAATTGAAAACAAGGATGTGAATGATTTATTGAGATCCCTAGGGATATTTATTTGGATATTTTTATGTTTGGATCTATGGAAAAGCATAAGGATGAGCTAATATTATGGAAAATGTATGGGAACATTGCTAAATGATAGAGCGAGTTGTTTCATATTAATATAACCATGCCTGGATACTAAAAGTGGACGTGATTCTAGAAAATGTTTACTTAGGACTGATAGATATGAAAATATGAATTGGTCCTGACTAAAGAATAACCCAGTATATGAAGGCAAACCATGTTATGAAGCCTGTTTGACACTCCTAGGAGATATTCATTGCGAATTAAAATACACCTATTGAACCATAATAAAAGATTTTAAAAGAATATGGATATGAATAACCTACGATGTACCAAGGGCTTCATATTTTAGAAAAGTATGTGTCATTATTTAGACATCCTATAAGTATTTTTTCATGATTATGCAGTTTTCTACTGTGATAAGTGTTTCTCCCCCTATTCTTTATGGCCATAGTCAATAGAAGGAACTATGTTAACAATGAATTTTTTATATGTTTAAATTGTGGGAAATGTACAAATTTATTTCCTTAGTGGAAATATTATGACTATAATTAGGAAGGTGGTATGGGTATTGGATACACTTTTAGAGGTAATGAGTCCACAAATGGAATTTAAAAAGTAAGAAATATTATTTAATTATTTTTCACACTAAACATAAGAATAAGGATAAGATTATTGTTTAGGAAGCTTAATATATGATTCATATTTCAAATTCTATAATAGTGTTATAAATGAATAAGTTGGTATTGCATGAGTGATGGTTTATGAAAAATGTGTTATGATTTATGTGTATATTTTTTGGAATTAAAAGATAATGTTTTGTGAATAATGAATTATATAAGTATTTTATGTAGAAGTTTTTCTATTTGCATGAATATGTTAAATGACACATACGACCTAAAACATTTATTTAATTGAAAGGTTACATTAAAGGAATCTAATCATTGGCATGTTCTTGATGATGAGGAAATGATATTTTATATGGATAATAGGTTATGATATATATAATGTAAATTTGATAGTATTTATGACATCATAACTAATAAAGGATTTGTTTAAAAAGTGGTCTATATTATCAAGTAAAATGTTTAAAACTTCTTACATTCACGGAATATATCAAGTAATCCTTGGAATATGGAGTCATTATTTTTTTGAAAAGGATTTATAGTAATTCAGGTTATTAACAATTTTCAAATAACCTACAATGAGGGTATTCACATTCTTTAAATGAGACCCCCAAGAGATAAATTATTTTATATGTGAAATGAATATTATGATGATATAGTGACCTTATTTATAATTTTTTTGATTTTTTATTTTCATAATGGTTATATGATTAACAAATTAGAGAATGTTTATGTTAATAATATATTGAAGTTTGTGAGATTAAAGACTTTTCTCACCATGTGATATTTTTTTCATATTGGATAACTAGTTCGAACAACATTGTGTTGATGATAACTGATGACAGATGTGATGGATTATCATGGATCTCATGATCAGTTAGTGCTTCAGTAATGGAAAATTCACCTTACTTTTTTGATAAAGTGTTGAGGTGGAAATTTTACAAGGAACAACAAAGGGTGAGGTTTTTCAAAAATCGAGAAAGTATATACTTTCATGAAAATACATAATCATTTTAAAACAAATATATAAATAAAATTTTGTATTAATACCATAATGTTTATTAAACTTGTGGCCTTTTAGACCATCACATATTTATAACATTGAGGCCATCAACATTCCATTTATAAATCACTTTTTCGTGATTAATAACCTAAATCAATCCTTCAAACTATTTAATTTTTTCCTAAATGTCCATATTTTCAATTTTTGGAAATGTTCACCAATGTGGAATCCTAGTAATGAGTATCTTTGGGTAACTGTCATGTTTAAAACATTAACCTTTTAAAGGATGTTTCGGTATTCAAATTTATAATGTCTATTTTTATGAAATAAACATTAAAGTATTAAACTATTAATAAAAAAAAGAGGAATTTCAAAAGTGAAATTCACATTAGAATGTAACTCCCTTGGATTTTGTGCAATATGTTTTTCTTGAAATTAATTTTTTCTTTTTGATATATTACACTTCGCGCAAAAATAAATATAGTTTTTACATTAAATAAGTACATTTGTATTGTATAAAATAAAAAAACACAAATATTACCTTTTGGTACATGAAACATTGTGTTTGTCTTATGTCACACACAATACTGATTCCCTTTGATATATTTCTTTTCATTCAAGCATGACTTTTTTCAAACTAAAATATAATATTAATATTATTTTTGAAATATTATCATAGCTACCACTTAACCATTTGAATGAAAGTTATGAATAAGATTAACTAAATAAGTAAAATATGATTTACACGTGTATATAAAATGAATTCTTTTGTTTTCAATTAGTAGATTTGAATGTGAAAACTATTTGAAAATAAATAAATTACTTTTAAGGAATGATATTTTTTAATTCCCAATCAAAATTTTATCTCATTGAATTAAAAGAAAAAAATTATTATTTTTTTGAAAAAAATTAAATATTATATATTCAATCAATATTTTTAATACTCATTCAATTTATTTTATTGTTATAAGGTAATAATAAATCTAATTTTATAAATTAAAAGATGTATTTTTTGGAAAGGAAATGTTACTATCATTTATTGGAGAACCGAATATAAAAATTATTTTTCTGAAAATTTGATAATTTTTATTTGAGAAAATAAAATTCATTTTAGAAATAAAAACACAAAAAATATATTAGGGTGAATTTTTAGTATATATGATGTTTTTTTAGGAATAGTGAAAAATACTAATTATTATTTCAAAACTGATTTTTAAATTAAATAATTTACAAGGTAGAATTGTGTTTTTAATATGTCTTAAAGTTATTATAGATCAATTATAAATCAATTAATCTAATTTGGGTTATTTTAATATATTTCACAATGAGTATTGGTATGAAAGCTTACCAACACTTAAATATTTTTACATTAAAAACTTGTTGTGTTGTCTCGTCCACAACATTAAATGAAAATTAATTTCCTCCACAATTGTGATTGGAATTTAGAAAATATATTCCATATTTTGGCTCAGAATAGTCTATACTTTATAATATGAAAACAAAATTTTTAAAAATATAATTAGAGAATTTGATTAAAATCAATTATATTGATTAAGAGAAAAATTGCTTAACAGATGACTAAACCATAAACACTTAGACCAAAATTACATTAAAATTTTTCCAAAAAACCACTTTATACATATATCTTAACAATATACATTCATGGATAACATTTTATGAGTTTTTGGGATATAATTCAATAAAATTTCCTAATTTTATAAGTTATGTATTGAAAAAGTCAAAAAAGGAACTTTTCTTACCTTTTACATTTATAAAACATTATGATATGAAAAAAAACATATATTTCTATTATACAAATCCTTTTTAAATATAAATGTGTTTTTTATTATATTTTTTATCACTACTTTTTTGTGACTATTTAATAACATTAAACTCTAAGGAAACTCTAATGTTGTGATTATTTAGTTAATAATTAAATAAAATAAATGATGATAAAAACATTAAAAGTAAAAAAAAATTATTGAAT
Source organism: Viscum album (assembly GCA_963277665.1). Taxonomy (NCBI): domain Eukaryota; kingdom Viridiplantae; phylum Streptophyta; class Magnoliopsida; order Santalales; family Viscaceae; genus Viscum; species Viscum album. Next base: position 508,023,846 of record OY728159.1, read on the forward strand.
TATTATGTACCATTCATTTTATAGATAAATTTATCTATATCAATTTACACCCATTAAACCTAAATATATTTCAATTAAAAAAATAATTTTACATTTTAAAATTAAAATTAAATAAATAGTATCAAAATTGAAATTAATGTTATTTTACAATAAATTATATGTTATAATTTTTTAAAAAAATTAATGAAAATACAACATTCTTACAAGGTATTTTCTTGTGATAATAAATATATTTAATTATCTATTAATGGACCAAATTATCTTTTATAATTAATTTATAGAAACTTAAAAAGTTAAAACAGTGTTGTCACTATTCGGGTTAAAGCAATGTTTTTTCAAGTTATATGTACTTGTTTTAAAATTAATTTACAACACACATAATGTTATTATTTTTAAATTATATATGTTATTTATAATTCTTTGGTTATATTTATTCTAATAAATAACACCTTAATTTCTTAAAAATAGTTAAATTACATAGGTTGGAAAACTGGATACCTAAATGAAAACCCCAAAAGAAAAAATATATGGAATCAGACCGACTAAAGAAATAAATTACAAAAAATAACTTATTTTTGTTTGTGGGATATTTTTTCGACCAAAAATTCACAATAATCCATTAATTTTTAATTTTTAATCACATTAGTAATATAAGACCACCCATTAGTGCATACCTATCGGTATTTACAAGAATGTCACTCCTCCCCCACTATAAATAAGCATTCACTCTTCCCCTTCCTCAAACTTATCAATAAAATTTTGTTCATTGAAAAATCATCACATTATACTCAAAATATATCTACCCTCATCTTAGAATAATTAATTTGGGATGAAATACATCCATGTAATCTCTTTGGTAAAAACCAAGAGGAATTACCCATAAAGGAGGTAACATCCCCCTCAAGATCCTTTGTTTTATTTTAATTCTCCTCCAACTAAAATAATATTCTTCCATGTATATATAATAAATATATTATCCATATTACACTGATATTAATTTATTCTAATTTAGATACAAACACTTATAGACACTTATATCAAAATTGGTAATGAACTTACCATTCTTGTGTAATGAAAACTACCACCTCACAAAATTGTATTGTTCATTTTTCAATTACCACATTTCATGATTTGGAATTTTGAAGGGAATTTTTTTTATTTGATATATATATATATATATGATATATAATATTTTATTTTCATATTTAATTATTATATATAAAATAACTTAATGCTTTACATTTTGTGTAAATACAATAATTTTATTTGGGGAAGTGTAGACTACCACCTCCTCAAATCGATGTGATTCATTCATACTCTACATGGAATGTATTAAATATGGGTTTAGTGAAAGTATATGATATATATGAAAAATAAAATTTAATAATAATATTATTATATATATGTACTCATATTTTTCATTTACTTTATTTCATTCAATACAATAATTAAATGGAAATAATGTTCATACGTATGTATGGCATACTATCTCCGGGAATGATGTATTATAGTTCAAATTTATATATTTGATATATTATGTTAAATATATTTTTACTAAATATAAATGATATTTATATAATTTTATACATTCAGGATATCATGATTAAATATGAGGACAAAAAATATAACAAATTAAGACAGAAGCAAAAAAATATTATATTACCAGAAACGTGACCTTAACATTGAGTTAATAATAAGAGTGTAATATAAAGATATATATGCTATTATATATAACAACATGGATTCATGTTATTTTTATCATAAACTCATATTTATTATATTGGAGTCCCGAATGTGTACGGAGAGATTCAAGACTTATGGTAAGGGTTCTCTCGTCTCACTTTTATTTTCCCTAAAACACAAGCCATGTTCGCCACCTATTTCTTATATATGGTGTTTTTAATGACCATATATTTATTACATGATAATTGTAATTAAATTTATGGTAATTTATATATCAATTTTATGATATTTATTTTATGGTATTCCTGTTTCAGAAGTTACAAAATCGAAATGTAATTTTTTTCTCAACTTTCTTTCATTGAGATACATGCGGGTTATGCACCTGTATTTTTCTATGTGGTGTATATACATCAATTTCACATGTTATATCATGAATCTAATTAATTTAATTATATTTTAATCTTTTTATAATTTTATTCTTTAATGGGGGCTGGGATTTTATTTAACCATTGTGGTAACATTTTATTTCTATAATCTCATCGTTTCTATAGAAATTTTAGGATTATTATTTCATTTATTAAATATTATGATCCATATCTCAATATAACTCATTATTTTTCTTCTACTATGTATATTCCTAGTGTCTTAATTTATTATTATAATTTTACCCTCCTTGTAACTTAATATAAATAATGTGTTTTTAAGAGAATATGACATTATTTCTCATTTCGGTTAGAAATAATTATTCTTTAAAATTTGTTTTTTTATAATTATGTTTTTAAATATATGTTTTATTTTTAAATACTGCTTTTAATGATTTTTAAACAGTAATTTATATATTTTCAAATGTTTTTTTTCAAGAAAAATTAATTCAACAATTTTAATCTTTCTTTATAACTTTTAAATTCAAATTTTGATAAAATGGTTTTCAAAATAATTTCAAGATTCATTTTTAGGTTTTCAAATGTTTTCAATTATAGAGGTTTTAATTATATTTTTAGTCCTATTTTATATTTTTTTGAATGTATTATAAAAGAAAAAACATTCAAAAATTCTTTATGCTTTAAATTTTTTTCATAAATGAAAATATATATTTCTCGAGAAATGTTTTAAATGAAATTATAAAGATTAATTTATTAGAAAAGGATTTTGAAATGGTTTTATAAAAAATATTTTCAAATGATATTTTTCCTAATAAATTTTTATATGATCTATAAAAATACAACACCATTTTACTTGACATACTTTTTTTTAATTATTAATTACTAAGGATATGATCTAATAATGCCATTCATATTATTTTCTAAATGGTTTTGTTTTGAAGGAATGGTGTTTATGACATCGATTTATCTTCTACATGTTATATTTTCTTGATGCCAACTTATTTTAATGCATAATGATATGATGAAATGATTATGAGACCTATATATTTTCCATAGGTTTTGATATGATCAAATGTTTATGATTCCCATTTCATTTAATGGGTTATCATATGATTTTTATAAAACATGTCACTTTTTATGGGTCATGATACGATTCATGTTTTATTAACATTTGGAACATGTATGCATGATTTTATTATGTGATGGATGGGTCCTATATCTTCCTCCAATGAATTTACTAAAAAATTATATCTAATGTTATGATTATGGGATTCAAGTAGATAGGTTTGACTCACTATGGATAATGGGGAAACCTAATACACTATGGTAAGATGGAGAAATATGACCTACTAATGGAATATTGGGAAAATTGATCCACTATGGGATGATGGGGAAACCTGATTCACTAAGGGTAGATAGAGAGACCTGATTCACAATAGGAATATGGTGAAAAATGATCCACTTATGGATGATAGGGAAACCCAATCCACTATGGGAAGATGGGGAAACCTGAACTATAATGGGATGATGGGGAAAATTGATCCCTTATAAGAATGGACTATGACTAGGGTTGGTGGTTAGTCTCACCCATTAGGTTTATTCGTCGTGATGTTCTCTAATATGTTTTAGGAATATGCCCTGAGTTATAAGGAATGATATTACTTGTAGAAGTGTATGCCAAAATTCGATGTCTTCTCCCTATGTTATGATCTCATGGTTCATGTTATTGATTTGCATATTATTCATGACTTATGAACTACCAATCATTATGATATGCTTCAAGATTATGATCTTTTTATGTATGGTATGATCATCAAATGTTTTGCTCATGTTCTCATACACATTATATTCTTACGTATTTCATTTATTTACCCTTATTGAAATCTGAGATCACCCCTTTATTATTTTTCCGTTACCCAGGTTATGAAGAATGGTTTTATGTATGATTACTAAAGGGGAATATATTTAAGGAAAATTTTAATGATATTTTACTCAACTAGAGGAATGTGTTCAAGTATTCCAAAGACACTAAACTATTAAGGTCCTCCAGATTTTTTTAATGTGATGAATATTCATCTAGAATTATATAATATTTATGTTTGTTGTGCCTAGGTCACTATAGTCACCACCTATACTTATAATATTATAAGATTTCTTTTAGGGACCCCCATGATAGACTAGGCTCCTAAATCAACCAAGAATGAGGTACCCCTTACCGATTGGCCTAAAACTACCCCTGATAGGTTTTGTTAGACCCAACCCACCTTCTATTTGGCATGGGTAGGTCCACCCATTGCATAACAAGTATGGACGGTCCTACTTGGCATAAAACACTTTTTCACGATGTTTGTTTCCCTCAAACAGCTTACTAGATTATGGTTCGGCCCATATTGGGCCCATATGGGAATTTTGAGGCCCATGATAGATAAATATAACCATAAAGTAATTAATTTAATTAAATAAATATTAGTATTTAATTTTATTTATTAAAATTTTATTTTTTGTTTAAAAAAATTATTTTAATATTATGAAAAGAAATTAATTTAGATTAATTGTAAAATTAAATTATTAAATTCACGTTCTTTTTTGAAAAAAAACATATTAACGACAGGACCAAATATGATGAACAAATTTGAATAAAATATTAGATTTTAATTAATTAATTTAATTCGATTAAATTTCTTCCACACATTAAATTTATAGAAATTTAATTTTATCATGCATTTTTTTATTATAATAATTTGTCTTGTTCTAGTGACCACACATGTGTATGTTTGGTTTTATTCAATAAAATATTTTTTACAGCATTTGATGATTGTAACAAGTAGATGATTAAATTATTCTATGCTCATCATCCTTTTGGTCAATATTTATAATGGCCAGTGTGTCCAATGTATCTATTTTTATTTTGTGGCATGAGATCCCCCACCTGCATGTGAGTAAATTTGTACTATGATGATGATGATTTAAGTCACATACCATTCCATGTCAAGGTGAAATCTAGACAAGATGCGGACACACTGGATGGGGATGAGCTACATTATGATTCATGATTCAACATAGGTATGATTCCCCATGGTCATGGTTGATAAATTAATTTTAAATGGATCCAAAAATATTAGATATTATAGACAATTTAGTTATTTTATTTCTTTTATGTATTTCATTATTATTATATTTATTTTCATGATAGTGAGAAACACATAAAATACTAAACAATAAAATGAATAAAGATAGGATGAATGGTGATTATATTAATGATCAGTTTTATGAAAGATAGAATACTATTAATATATTAATAGATATATATTACATTCATCGAGAAAAATATAAAAACCCTCGAAGAATTTTTATGTAGACAATGCCTTCCATCATTTGAAATTGAACAAAATATAATATTTGAGGTTCTTGTCACCCAAATTTGAGGGTGCCACCTACCATCAGGGTGTTATTTTGATAGTGATGGGTTTTATTTACTAATTATTTTGGTAAATAAGTATCCAAAACAAGATTTATTCTCTTTTATAGGCAAGCAGTGAGTAAATTATATTTTTGATTTTGGTAGCAGAGACTTCACTTAATAGATCAGGGATCCATGAGTTAATGTGGATGGAAAGAAAAACTTCTTCATTGCACACTATATGTAGTACTATATCTGATGATTGTAGAAATAAATATATTTTCAAGGGTTCTTTCCACTAGAATAATCAATAAATATAATATTTCGATTATAGTACAGTGGGTTTCTATAGTTTGATAAAATATTTTGATACATTTACTGATTTAATTAATTAATTAATAATGAATAATTAGTAATAATTATGAATGTAATAATCTATATATTTTATATTTTATATAAAATAGAAATAAATACAACAATACATAATGTGAAAAATAATGGACAAGGAAAATTTAAATATTGTAAAGGGTTTCCAAAGGGGATAAAATGAGCTTTCATAATGAACTATGATATCAGAAATTTGTGGTGTTGGTGTCCCAAATACCTTTTAAGACACCTCATAAAGTGAGTGTGTAAAAATTCATATAAGAGACTCATGTGCTATTCATCTGATACAACATCAGAAAATGGAGACAACATCAATTTCCTAGGTGTGTTGTGGATAAAAAATTAGGAGATGTATGATATTACATGTTGTTTCATCTATGTGATGTTTATGAGGAGAAAGTGAAGTGAGATATGAATGGGTAATATTTTCACGTATAAATTGAAAGGTAGATCATGATATTTCAAAACATCTCATTATTATATTATTTTCAATTATTTACTATAGTAATTTTATTGATAAGAAAACAAATACTATGGAGAAATATGATTTATTTCCTTTTAGGTAAGGTTTTCTAAGTAATAAGAACATTAAAGAAAGGCTAAAACTTATTTTTCATGGAAAAAAGTTTAATGAAAAGGAGAGAAGCCAATAGAAAATTTGATTATAACGGAACCTTCGCAACACCTTTCAATGGAAGTGGTATTAAATTGGTGGTTATTTTATTCACATATCATGAAATAATTATATATAAGATGAATGTAATGAAAGAATTTTATAAGAAATTACTCACTTATTCTTCAGTGTATATTAATCAATATATGTAATGTTTCATTAATAATTATTTGTAATTGAAGAAAATATTCCTATAAAACTTGTGTATTTGAATGAAATATAAATGAATGTTTATTAAAATCAATGAAATTAGGGTGTGTTCTGTAGGAGGCTCAAAAAGGGTGGTTCCTAAGTTAGCGGGGATAAGAAAAAAAATCTAATTGAATTGAAAATTATTCAAGTGGAAATTTTATTGAGTATAACCAAAATATTTATGTAACATCCCAGTTCAGGGTGCTGCCCATAGGTTCCCCATGCCCAGTTGGTCACATGGCTTCAATTGCATTTTCCCAAATTCTAGAGGCTGCCGACTAGCAGTGAGGGACTTGGTTGTTACAGTGGGGAAACTATGTCCTCACTGGTAGAGTAACATAGAGGAAATAAACAAATAACAGTATCAAAATCAGTAATAATACCATAAAATAATGAAAAGTGGAATACTGACAGTAAATAAACAACATAAGAATATATATATATAAATAATGATGGATGCACAATATATAATAAAGCATCCAAACAAGTAACAATGATGGAATACAGTACTAAACCAAATTAAAAATAGGAAAAACGAGTACACAACTCCAACAACGTCACAAGCCTCAGCTTGGTACCATGATCTCTAGTTCCATATCAATCAAGTACATTAATTAGAAGGGACGTTACACTTATCTATACCTGAAGAAATACAATTTGTTTGGGCCCAAAAGCATGACCCAAACAGGGTGTTAGATGAATCCTAGTAGGAAACCAACCCATGATATTTTCCTAACTATCAGTGAATATATATGGCAGGTAAATATGAAAACCAAAGTAATAAAAAAGGAAGTACTCAAAAGTAAATAGTCTTATATTTTCAACTACATAAATTTACATTAATTTATTATTCAACCAAGCATTCACAAGTAACCCTGTGGGAAATTTCTCATAGCCTAACCCACATGGTTCAACTTATCGTTTAACAATAGAGATATAACAAACCCTGGGGATAGCTCCCACAATCTAACCCCTTTGGACTCATGAAAACCAAGAATCTTTGAAGAATCTCTCACCGTCAATAACCCCAATTGTATTTTAATGATAAACTACAGACAATCTGAGGAAGCACTCAACGTCAATTCCCCATGTGGTCTCATAACAATAAATATAGAAACTTTATGGGAGCACTCATTATCAATCCCCCAAATGGTCTTGCATCACGAATACTATAATAGACACTTTTTGGAAGCCATCAACATCGATTACTCCTATGGTGTCAATACACCAGGTTCCCACATCACTGTGTAAATCAATCATGCACAAGAGATATTCCATAGGCAAAGTAAATAACAAATACAACATGGCTAGGAAACTACAATGCATATCACAAGCATCTCATATAATATCAACTCAATCCTAACAATACTTGGTATAGAAAGCATAACAACCTAACTGGTAATTCTAGACCCAATAAACCATATCAAATCAAACATGGGAAAACACATCCATATCAATGTAAACAGACCTATTTAAAAACAAAAACTCATACTCAAGCAAACAAGGCATGGTAGACATTATCACTGTAAAATTCCCTAAACACTCAATACTCTAAACTAGGGTATTGGGAAACTTTTGACATATAATTCAAAGAAAATATATGGAAAAGAAAAAAAGCACCTACTTCAATTTTTTATGAACTATACAGTTGATCCTCATATTTGGAATTGACCTAGAATGTCGTAGATCTACAAAAATTTCAAAAACTTCCACCCACAGATAATGTAGGAAAGATGAGGAATGAAGAGAAGAGGCTCTAGAAGAAAGAATAACTCACTGTAGTTAATACATCCAAATCGACTATGGTTGATTCGGAGAACAGACAATTGGTCGGGTGCTCCAGGAAGAATCAGTGATATCCATCGCTCCTAGATGAGACGAGCTGAGAAGAAAGGTGTTCTGTAAATGAGACACTATCCCGATCTGATTTAATAAATAAAAAATGTACATGTCATGTTAATTTAATGTACATGCCATGTACATTCCTTAACCGTACTATACTTTAGGCAGTCTCCAGGTTACCCCACATGGCGATGTACTCATCTGTTACATGGCCATTACACAGCTACCCATAGGAATAGGGTACATGGAATGTACTTCTAAGTACACGACATGTACTCCTTCAATTTCCAGAAAAATCTATTTTTAATAAAAAAACAAAAAAATAAGATCCATACATGAGATAAAGATCCTGGATCTTACAAACCTCTCCCCTTAGAGAAATTCATCCCTAAATTTCCCTAAGAAGGTGGCGAAAAAGAATATTCCCTGAACTTCTCTGGCCACTGTGATCGCACAACGGTCTCCCCTTATAAAGTCTCACATTGTACTCTCCCATGATACCATAGCACCCACACCAGAGGAATAGAACGGACATAGAGAACCTTTGTTCTTTGATAAAAAATATAGATAGGATTCTCCTCGAATGAGGCGTCTTCTTCTAACTCAACCTCCTCAAGTTGAAAAACAAGAGGTGGGTCTAATAAGTAATGTCATAACTGAGAAACGTGGAAGACTCCATGCATAGTCCAGTACCTATGAGGTAACTGCAATCGATAGGCAATTGGCCCAACTATTCCCAGCACCTCAAACGACCTGACGTATATCAGTGAAAGACTACACTGTCTCTTCATCCTCTTATGTCCCAACCTTAACAATACACATAGAAAAACATGATCTCCAACCTCTAACTCCAGAGGTCATCATTGTTGATCAGCATAAGACTTTTGTCGTGACTGTGTAGTATCCATCCTCTTCCGAATCAAATCTATTTGCACTGTGGTCTGTTGGACAAGGCACAGTCCCAACATAGCTGCCTCCCTTACCTCAATCCAACATAGGGTTGATAAAAATGTTATACCGTACATAGCCTCATGAGGTTCCATCAACATTGTTATGTGAAAACTATTCTTTTAGGAAAACTCCACAAAATGTGTGCACTTCTCCCAAGAACCTCCAAAATCTATAATGCATGCCCGAAGCATGTCCTCCAGTACCTGAGTTGTACTCTTGGACATGCCCTCTATCTGGGGTTGGTAAGCTGTACTCAGAAATACATGTGTTCCCAAATCCCTTTGTATTCCCTTCCAGACTTGAGAAGTAATATAGGAACCCCTATCTGAAACAATGGAGTGTGGAACCCCATGTAAACATACAATCTGTTGGACATACATCCTTACTAGCTCATCAACACTGAAGGTCTCCTTGATTGGTAAAAAGTGTGAAACATTCAAGATTCTGTCAATGACAACCCAAACTGCATCATTCCCTCCAGGAGACCTCGGTAAACCTGTAACGAAGACCATCGCGACATCATTTCACTTCCACTCGGGAATGGGTAACTGCTTCAAATTCCCTACTAGTCACCGATTCTATACATTCAATTATTGAGAGGTGGAACATCTCATAACAAAACAAGCAACATCTATCTTAATACTAGGACACCAATATTGATGGTTTAGATCTCGATACATTTTGGGGACACCAGAATGAACTTCCCAAAACAATGAATGAAAACCTCACATCATCACCTCTTATATGTCGGATGACACCCAAATGCATCCATGAAAATGCAAGATCTCATCCTCACATATGATCCATCAAGGAATAGGGACTTCTCCTAACACACTCTCCTATAGTAGTTGGCCTTTAGAATTTTATATCTGCCTCATTCTCACTCAATCATGTAGAGTAGAGGTAACAACTATAGAAGAAAGAAACATTTATCCCTACCTAACGTGCACCTCTAAATGCATATTAGAGAATAGAGCCAAAAGCTACAATTCAATGTAGGCCTCCTGAAATTCATATATACGAGTCCTCCTTCTCAATTCATCATCCACTGCGTTTCCTTTCCTAGGCGTATATGCATGCTCAAAGTGAAAGGATTACAGGTACTCAACCAACTTTCATGTTCTCAAATTCAGATCTTGCTAAGTGAAGATGTACATGAAACATTTTTGTTTGGTGAAAACCCCAAAATTATCCCCCAATAGATAATGTCTCCAACATCATTAATCATGAACAAGTGCAGCCAACTCAAGATCGTGTGTCGGGTAATTCCTCTCATGTGGCCTCATCTTCAGTTACCTTTACGCAATGAATCCTTCATGTTTTATAGCACTTCTCCCAGCCTGATATCTAATTCATCATAGTAAACTATATATCTCTTTACCAGCTCTGAACAAACTAGTGTCAATGCAGAATTCAACCACCCATTCAGCTCCTGAAAGGATGAATTGCACAAATCTGTCCACAGGTACATCCCACCCTTCTTAGCCATGCCTATTAGTGGCACAACTAAGCGTGAAACATCTTGTATAAAATTTATATAGTAACCAACCAGACCTATAAGACTTTATACCTCAATTAAGTTCTTCATCTTCTCCCAAGAAACTACTTATCTCACTTTCTTTGGGTCTACTGATACTCATGTATCTGGGAAAACATGACCCAAGAAGCGAATCTGGTCCATCTAAAAGTGGAATTTTTAGAGCTTAACGTATAATTGATGCTCTCTTAGTGTACTCAAAACAATATCAGGGTGGAAATCATGGATGTTTCGAGTCTGAGAGTACACCAAGTTATCTCCCATGAAAACCACCACGAAGGAATCTAGGTATGGATGGAACACTTAGTTTATTAGTTCCAGAAAAATTGTAGGCGCATTCGTGAGACTGAACAACATAACCACATACTCGTATAGATTATACCTTCTCTGAATGGATGTAAGAGGTATATCAGATTGTTTAATGACCAATTGATGATAAACGAATCTCAAGTAAATCTTCAAGAACACTCAGGCTCCTCGAAGATGATCAAAGAGATTATCAATCCTCGGCAAGGGATATCCTTTCTTTACCATCAAATAGTTCAGCTTCCGATAATCTACACAAATTATGATGGTACAATCCACCTTCTTTGCATATAGGACAGGCGGACCCCAAGGAGAAGTACTGGGATGAATGAAACCATTTTCCTGTAACTCCTCCAAATTCTTCTTGAGCTCCTATAACTCTGGTGTAGACATACTATCACAAGTAATGGACACTGTTACAGCCCCTAGCACAAGCTCAATTGATAATTCTACCTCTCGCTCTAGAGGAAAACTTGTAACGTCCTTTAGAATGACATCCCAGAAACATTCCACTACTGGAGTAAAGTACTTTTAAGAAGTCCCCCAGTTATCCAGATACAAACTATAAATCATTTCTGTAACTTCTCCCAACCCATGATTCTTGGGTCCCGCTCTACTCTTCTGGACATCCCATTTTCTCTTATGTAGAAAGGACTGGCCCCCGAGTGACTTGAAACTCACCTTACAACGATAGCAACCGACCAAAACCTAGAAGACAACCAACCAGTCCATTATGAGAATGAAATAATAGCCTTTCTTTTCTATGGCATAGAGGTCCCATAAGATGTGACACCCACCAACCTAAAGAGGGAACTCCTTTCACTAACATGCACTAGCCGTTATAGTCCCCAATGGTGTGCCCAGCATCAGGACATCAGTATAAGTAAAGAAACCGAGCCCAAGTATATCCACAAAAACAATAGGTTTGAAACTATGGGATGATCGTGTATTGAAAAGTCCAAAAGATAAAACTAAGGCAATTAGAATCATACCTCTAACTGTAGAGGGTCTGGGTTCCTACTCTTACTAGGTCTGATTCACTACAAAAGTATGACCTATACTGCATCTCTACAACCCTACCTAACTACCCTAAGCTAATTCACCCTATTGTCACCAAATTTCTGGGGACTGGATACTATAGCCATGACCTCCACCTTGGCCAGCGCGGCTGGATGAACTCATGTTCCCTGACTGATGAGAAATAGGTGGTCCTGCTCTTGAACGAGGAGTTAAAGATGATCCTATGTCACTTGGTATTGGTGAAAATAACTAATAGAAATGATGAAGATGACCCATCTTGCTGAAATTTCGGCACTCAACTGATTCTATCAGGAAATGTGACCTCGTATGACCGCCTTTCCTTCACTCGAAGCATACCACTTTCCTACTTGAAGGTGCATCCCACATACTCGGATCTCCACATGTAGAATCCCTGTGGTGCATCCTACTATTAGCCAGAGAAGCACCAACTCTGGATGCTGAACTAACCTGGCCCACATATCCAGAATCCCTCAGGTTTCCCTCGATGATCATCACCTGGTTGACTATAGAAGTTATGGTTATCAACCTGAAGATTTCCACCTTAGACCAGATGTCATTTCTGAGGAAATCCTCAAAGTTCCTCACAAGAAATAACACATCACCCTCAAGAATGGGTGTGAAGCGCTGCTACATTGTGAGGAGAGATAAATACACCATGACTGAATGTGTACCCTATTCCAGACTCATGAACTCTTGGGCTTCGTTAGCCCTCCAAGTCTCCGAGTAGAAGTTGTCACTAAAGGTACGCTGGAACTCATCCCATGACATAACCTTCTGGCATCCCGCCTATAAGATAACACCCCCCATGTCTTGGAAGAATCCTAAAGAATATAAATAGAGAGATTAACCCTCCATTCTGGAGGTTTCTCCAGAATCTCAAATTTCGACAGCATAAATTCTAATTATGACTCTGCAGCCTAAGGTCCTCCATCCCCTGAGAAAGTAAGAGGATGATGATGTTGAATGGCCTGCGTCAGTTCCTCCCAAGACGGGGTGGGATGTGGCACTCCCTATAAGGTAGGGATAAAACTCTTAAATCCTTCTCGAAACTGTGTATCGACACCTATATCTGGGATAATGGATGGTTCCATGATAGGAATGATAGGAGGATCTGCTAGTTTTCCCCGATCAACCTTGTCTGGTGTCTGATTTCTACCCTTTATCTAGCACACAACCGTATGAAGTCTCAGGGTCATGACACTTCATGTTCAAGCACACATCTTAGTTCAATATTATCAATGATTGAAACATATAATTGAAAGAGAGGAACATTATAAATAAGACATTCATGCTTTTCAAAACATGGATACACGACATGTTCCCTTAAGACTTTACAAGGCTGTGTACTTCTGCCAACCCTGGTCCTGTAACACCACATACACATTGCGTGTTCCTCCCAAGGAAATGACATGTACTTGAATAATTTTCCCCTGCACAAGTTCCCCTACATGACTAAACCAAATGGTTCTATTAGAACAAAACTACCCAATGTTTTTATGCAAGATATAGTGTATACTAGAAGGATTTTGCTGACATGTGTCGATGGTCACATGCCTGGATACACGGTCGACTCTACACAGTGTGTTCAAGCTGGACATGGCATATACTACTTAAGTTTCATCCATCTATGTCTCTACCGATATTTCTGGACACATGATCTCTACAACACGACAGGTACATCTAATACACGGCGTGTTCCACAAAATATTTCCCAACCCTGTGTCTCTGCCCACACAGTCAGTCAAAAGGACAAGGATTACATGGCATGTACATATAGTAAATGATATGTACTTAATAAATGTTCTTCCTACCCGAATAGAATGATATAAGGCATGTATTCATCATTAAATGTCATGTATTATGGGGTTTTCTGGACATTATTCCTCAAAAACCAATACAAAACCCCATAAAAATTTGAAACAAGTATAAAAATCACACAATCTGATCCATGGGGGCCCATACACCCCGTGAGTCAAATCTTGACATCTAATTCATGTATATCGCAAATTATAACAGTGCAATAAATCACATGATCCACCAAATTCCAATCCATGATGTCCCATAACACCTAAGGGACCAAATTTTGGTGTTCATTCAAATGAACTTTAAATGTTAGAAATACCCTATCAAACATCATGTATTATATAAAGGCATCTATCACAATAACATGCATATCTAGCACAACATATATCACAACAACATGCAATCGCTATTTCATCCTAAATGTAGTGACAAGAATGCATGACATGTTATCTCTAGAAAGTTCTTATATAATGCATGAGATGGAGTAATCTAATATTATATGGTTCCAACAGAAATAGAACCTCAATAACGTCAATGATAATAGAAAAAAACATCTAATCACCCAATGATAAAATATAATCAACTCTAATAATTGAAAAACAAAAAAAATTCATTATATGTGGTAAATTGGATTTTCCCTATACATGGGATAGCTACTCTTAGACACAACCTATTACCAACTACATATTCAATCATATCCCTCTCTATAGGATCCAAATAGTACGTCAAGAAGAAAAGAATTCCTCTGATGCCACTTTGTAATATCCCGGTCCCAGGTGCCGCCTAGAGGTGCCCTGTACCCGGTTCGTCACATGGCCCCAAGCACATTTCCCAAAATTCTAGAGGATTCCGACTAGCAGTGAGGGCCTTGGGTGTGATAGTGGGGAAACTATACCCTCCGTGGAAGAGTAACTCACTGGAAATAAATAGATAACCATAGCATAAGAAATAATAATACCATACAATAGTGAACAACAGAAGACTGATATGAAATAAACAACTGCAACATATATATAAATAATAATTCATGTCAAAATATATAGGAAAGAAACCAATAAAGTAACAATGTTGGAATACAATAATAAACAAAACATCAAATGAAAAATACCTAAAATACTCTAACAGCATAACAAGCCTCATCTTGGTCCCATACTCTCCAATTACAAAGCAATCAAGTACCTCAAGTAGAAGGGCATGTTCCCTTATATATACCTATAGAAATACAATCTATTTGGGCCCAAAAGCATTACCCACACAAGGTGTGAGATGAATCCTAGTATGTAACCACCCAAAGAGCTGTGCCTAATTTTAAGTGAATATATATGGCAGGTAAATATGAAAAATAATGTAATGAACAAGGAAGTACTCAAAATTAAATAGTCCTACAATTTCACCTACATTCATTTAAATTTATTAACTATTCATCCAAACATTCACAAGTGACCCTCTGAGAAATTTCTCACATCCTAAACCTTATGGTTCAACTTATAATTTAACAATAAATATATAGAAACCCTATGGGATAGCTCCCACAGTCTAACCCCTTTGGCCTCATGCCAAAAAAGACTCTCTGAGGAAGCACTCACCATCAATTACCCTTATGGTCTTTTAATGATAAACTAAAGACTCTTTGGAGAAGTATTAAAAATCAATTCGCCCTGTGGTATCGTAATGATAACTATTGACATTCAAGGGGAGCACTTATCATCAGTCCCCCCTATAGTCTCATAGTTTTAAATTTATAACAAACATTGTGGAAAAGCCCTCAATGTTAATTAACTATGTGGTCTCACTACACCAGGTTCCCACAACACTATGTAAAAGAATCATGTACAAATGATATTCCACGGTCAATGTAAATCAAAAATACTACTTGTCTAAGCCACTACAATGCATATCACAAGCATGTCATATAATATCAACATTATCATAACAATACTAGTTATGGAAATCATAATAGAAAAATAGGTAATTCTAGACCCAATGGCCCATATAATATAAAAAATGGGAAAAACAACCATACTAATTTAAACAACCATATTTATAATAAAAACCCCATAATCAAGAAAACAAGGCATGAAATATATTAACTAGGTCAAATTACCTAAACACACAATACCCTAAACTAGAGTATTGGGCACTATTTCACATATAATTCATAGGCAATATCCATATAGGCACAAACCACCTACCTCGATGTTGTACAATCAATATAATTGAACCTCATCCTTTGAATCGACCAAGAATTTCATATATCTATAAAAATATAAAAAACACTTCACCACAGATATATTAGGAAAGAGGGGGAATCAACAGAAGAGGTTCCATAATAAGGAATAACTCATCGTATCAATTCCAACACAATCGACAACAGTTGATTTGGAGAACAAATGGTCGTATGAGGGACTCGAGGAGAATAGGCTATATTTTTCACTCTTATATGAGATGAGCCGAGAAGAAAGTTGATCTGTAAATGAGATATGATCCCGGTCTGATTTGACAAATAAAAATAAAAGTACATAGCATGTTAATTTTATGTACATGTCATGTACATGCCTAAACTAGCCTCTTCATTAGGTGGCCTCCAAGTCACCCCACATGGCTATGTACTCTGCCATTACAATGATAATATAAAGAAACCCACAATAACCAGGTACACAACATGTAATCTTAATTACACGGCGTGTACTCCTAAAATTTATAAAAACATCGATTTTTCTTAAAAACACCAGAAAACAGGATCCATACCTGAGGTGATGATATAGGTTCTTACAATATATCTCACATTTACATTCGATATAATGATATATTTTTCATGTTCAGGAAT
The DNA here is from genome assembly GCA_963277665.1 of Viscum album. Taxonomy (NCBI): domain Eukaryota; kingdom Viridiplantae; phylum Streptophyta; class Magnoliopsida; order Santalales; family Viscaceae; genus Viscum; species Viscum album. The sequence goes on from OY728159.1 coordinate 508,040,871, forward strand.
GATTTTTGTTTTTGTTATCTAATACTCATCTAATAGTTCAAAGATATTAGAATATTTGGAAATACTCAATGAATATAAAAATGTAATACTTATATACCCAGTTGTGGAAAGATAATTCTTTTCCATGTAAAAATAAAATTTTATGTCATGGATATACCTAGTATGTTATTTAGACTCTATAAGAACCTGGATCTTCTTTTGAGGTATGTTTTTCTATTCTATGGTGTTTTTGAAAAAAAAATCGATGTTTCTGAAAAAAATTTAAGTACACATTGTTTACTTATATGTACATGTTGTGTACTCTTTGTTGCACCTAGCCATGTGATGGTCGTGTAATGGTTGAGCACACAACCATGTTTGCTGACATGGAGACTTCCTAATGTAGGGACCAGTAAGGGAAAGTACATGTCGTGTACTTTTTTTTCATTAAACAGACTAGGGTTGCGTCTGACGGATAGAACACAACTCTTCTCGACCTAGTTCGTCTGAGTGTATCTGTACGGGACAGATCTTCGCAGATCCATCGATCAGTCATCCGTTCTCCGAAACGAACTTCATCGGTTTCATTGGAATCACATTAGTGTGTTCTTCCTTCTTCTTAAAACCCTTCTTCTGATACCTTCTCTCTTGTGAGATATCTTGGGTTGAAAGTTTTAGACTTTTTTGTAGGTCTTCAGCTTTCTAGGGTGATTCGAGGACTAAGATTCACAAATAACGATCCTACAACACCGAGGTACGTGGTTTGTGAATTTACGTAGTTAGTCTTTGAGTTATATGTGAAATAATTCCCAATACCCTTGAACATGGTTTTGCATGTTCATGTTTTTATCCTTATGTTTTTCTATTGTGCCTTATTTGATTGGATAGAGGTTTATGTTGTAAATAGGGTTCTTTTCGCCAAGTTATGGAGGTTTTGCCGATGTTTTCTTATTTTGACAGTTTAGTCTATTTTTTCCTGTTAGGTTGAATCTTTTTTTTCATGCTTTGTATTGTTAGGATGGAGTGTTTTATCTGACATGTTGTTATGCAGTAGATTGTTTATCCAAATATTTCTTGAGGTTTACTTTGTCTTTCATGTATTTTTGTAATCGTTTGACTTAAATAGGGCCGTGAGAACCTGGTGTAGTAGACCATAGGTAGAATGAACGCTAGGGCTTCTCCAAAGGTTCTGTTTTTACTGTTACAATGTGTGACCATAGGAGGAATTGACGTAAGTGATTCCTTAGAGTGTTTTTAGTTCCTCGACGTGAGCCACCTGGGGAATGAGTTGTAAGTACTTCCTTAGAGCACCTTTTAGTTACCGATACAAGACTATAGGAGGAATGGACAGTGAGTGCTTCCTCAAAGAGTATGTACTAAAGTTTAACTAGAGGGGATAGACTGTGTGTACTTCCCAGAGGGTTTCTTGTGTTTGGTAGGTAAGACCATTATGGATTAGGATGTGATTACATCCCATAGGGTTACCTATTTTTTATTATCGACTTATTTGATATGTGCTGTTTGAATTCCATGAAACTGTTGGAATGTTACTGTTGAGTACTTCTATGTTTACTACTTCTTTTTCTTAATGTCTTCCATATATATTCACTGGCTATTAGGCACAGATCTCTTGGTGGTTTCCTACTGGTATTTACTCTCACACCCTATTTGGGTCATGCTTTTGGGCCCAAACAGTCTATATTTTTACAGGTATAAATAAGGGTAAACTCCCTTCTACTTCAGGTACTTGATTGCTGAGGATCTGGAGAGGATGAGACCAAGCTAAGGATTGTGATGCTATTGGAGTTTATATTTTTTATTTTGTACTTTGGTTATTTATATATTCCAACATTGTGACTTGTTTGGCTACATTCCTAGACATATGAGCCAAGATTCATTATATATGTGTGCTCTAGTTGTTTATTACCTCAGTCTTCCACTATTTACTATTTTCTGGAATTATAATGCTTCTGCTATTTCTATCTATATTACTTATGATGTGTTACTCTTCCAATAAAGTAATAGTTTCCCCACTATCACACCCAAGTCCCTCACAGCTAGTTGGAAGCCTCTAGAGTTCGGGGAAATGCAGTTGAGGCCAGGTGAACAATCTAGTACGGGGCACCTTTGGGAAGCTTTCAGAACCGGAATGTTACAAAGTGGTATTAGTGGAATTCTTTCTTCTTGACTTACTATTTGGAGCTTATAGCCAGGGATATGAAAGAATAGGTACTTGGAAATAAGTTGTGCCATAGAGTAGATACCCTGTGTACCGGGAAAATCCAATCTACCTTGTTATTGAAATTTTTCTGTTTTTGAAATTTTACAGTTGATTTGATTTCCCTGTTGGGTGATTCACTTGTTTTGTGTTGTTATTATTGATATAATTGGGGTTTTATTTTTGTTATAACCTGATGAGATGAGGGTATTCCATATCATGCATCATATAAGAACTTGTTTGAAATCACATGTCTTCAATTCTTTCCATGCCATCTAGGTTTCATTAGCGATTACGTGTTGTTGTGATAGATGTTGTGCTAGGTATGCATTCTATTGTGATAGATTCCTTGATATAATACCTTCTTTTGATAGGGTATTGAATTGTGTGTGTTTTTTTGGTTGAATGACAAACATTGGTTCTTGAGGTTTTATGGTACCTCATGGACCGGAATTTGGTGGATAATTACACTTTTATCCTTGTTTATTAGCAGTATGAGATGACAAGAATTTATTTACAGGGAGTAAGGCCCCTCATGATTTAGAATTTGGAAATTTAATGTTCATTGTAGTGTTTTTCTATGTTGCTGAGTTGTTTCTGAGGCATACTGTCTGGAAGAACCCAAAATACACGGCGTGTAATGATGAATACACCCCATGTGTCCATCTGTTCGAGAAGGAACAGTTTTTCTTGAGTACACACTATGTACTATATGTACACACCAGGTCTTCTCAAACCGTGTCACTGAATGTGGGGGAAGATACCTGGGGTTGGGAAATATTTGGTGGGACACGCCACATACCATATGTACACATCGTTTTTCATAGACCATGTTCCCACAAGTGTGACTAATGACACTGATAGATGAAATCTTAAGTTATACATGATGTGTCATGTTTGAACATGCCATGTAGTGTATACCTGGTATCCGACCATGTAGAAAACAACACGGGTTGCTGAAACATTTCTAGTACACGCTGAGTCTATCATAAACATAATTGTAGAGTGAGCTGCATAACTGTCCATGTGACTAACAATACATTTTGGTGAAGTTCATCTATTACATTCCATTTCTGGCACTAACATGCCAGTAGTATTTTTCTAAGAGAACTGTGAGGCTTAACCATGTAGATGAACTTGGGAAGGGAAATACGATGCAAGTACATGTCGTGTGTTTGGAAAACATGCCGTGTGTATGGGGTGTTACATGACCTGTGTTGGTAGTATTACCCGCCCATGGGAAGGCTTAAGAGAACACACCGTGTAGTCATTATTCACGCCGTGTATCCATGTTTTGAAAAAATAGAAAGCTTTATTTCTCTTGTTCCCTTATCACACTTCTCTGTTCCAGTCATTGTTAACTGTGATCTAAGGTGAGTACTTGAACTTGTAGTGTCATGCCATGAAGACGTCCTCTGGTTGTCCGCCAGTTATAAGGAAATGATCAGACACCAGACATGGAAGATCAAGGATGTCTATCATATCCTTCAGTTGTGCCAGTCGTTGCACCAGATGTTATTCCAGACACAGGTGATGATACACAATTCCGAGCGGGCTTTAGCAGGTTCACGAAGACCTTCTATGGAGTACCACTCCCTAACCCATCTAAGGAAGATCTGATCTGGGTCTTTTAGCAGCAGCATCCTCCCACTTTCACTGGGTAAGGAGGACCTCAGGCTGTAGAGTCATGGTTAGAATCCATTCTTTCTATCTTTGAGCATCTGGAGATGCCTCTGGAGAGGAGGGTGAAGCTTGATTTGTATATTCTTCAAGACTCTTCCAAGAGATGGTGGGATTTAATCTCATAGGCAGGATGCTAGCATGTTATGGCATGGGATGAGTTCCGGCATGCCTTTTATAACAACTTCTACCTGAAGACTTTGAGGGACGATCAAGCCTTAGAGTTAATGAGTTTGGAGCTAGGTAATCGTTATGATATGTAATATTCTTCTCGCTTCACAGAGCTAAAGCGCTTAATGCCTATTCCTATAGGTGATGTGTTATTTCTAGCAAGGAAGTGTGAAAATGGTCTTAGGAATAACATATGATCTCAGGTGAACATCTTCAGGTTGACTTCCATCACTTATATCGTCAACCTGGTGCTGATCACGAAGCAGAATTTGAGGGATTCTTAAGTGGTGATCCCAAGAAGTTCAACTTCTGTGGTCGGTATCCCTCCTACTGACAGTAGGAAGCACCGCAGGGAGTCTACACATGGGGATTTAAGGAGGTGGGATGCATCATCTAGTAGCCAAGTGGAACGATACCAGTGCTGAAAGAGCAGGAATATGACGACACATTTTCTGAGAGTCCCAATGGAGTTCCAATCTTGCAGAAAGATGTGCATTCTTCATTTTTTCTGTCAGTTCTTCTCACCAGTAGCTGGTGACATGGGTTCTTCTATGACTCCTCACACATGATTAGTTCCACTAGTTTCTCATCAGTCTGGGAAAAGGATTCTTTTCTGGATGTTTAGGCCGAGGTGGAAGTCATGGCTGTGGTAGTCAGTCACCAGACTTTCAGTGACAATAGGGTGGATTAGCTCTGAGTGTTCAAGAAGGGTCACAGGGCCTCGGTGCTTGTCAGACTTTTGAAGTGGAGTATACTAAATAGGAGAAGGATCTCGAACCCTTGACCGTTTGAGGCATGATCTTAGTTGCCTCAGTTTTATCTTCTCCCCTTTTCGTTATAGGGTATTCCCATAGAATTATATTTGTTGCTATTTTGGAGATCCTTAGGCTATGTATCTTTTCTTATGCTGATATCTTGATGCTAGACACAACATTGGAGACAATAACGACTAGTGTACAATAGTGCAAGGAGTTCCCATTAGAGGTTTTTGGGTCTCACTTCTTCTGGGACCTTTATGTCTTATAGATTAAAGGCTATGATTTCATTCTCAAAATAGACTAGTTAGTTTTCTTCCAAGTATTATTTGATTTCTATCACCGTATTATCAGTTTCACATCACCAGAGGGCATATCATTTTGTCATAAGGGTGAATGGGATGTATAGGTGAGAAGAGAGGGAACCGAGCATCAAGGTTTTGGAGGACTTACAACCCATATAGCTAGAATTCATCTAGATGACTATGGGACTTCATAGATGGACTACCCTCTATTAGTGGATCATTTCAGAGATATCTTTTAGGGGGAATTTTTAGGTTTTCCTCTAGAGTTAGAGGTAGAGTTTTCTATTGATCTTGTGCCATGAGTGGTACCGGTGTCTATTCCTTTTTATAGGATGGTTACACTAGAGTTGTTGGAGCTCAAGAAGCAATTGGAGGAGTTTAAGGAAAAGGGTTTCATCTGAACCAGTTCTTCTCTTTGGGTTTTTTCTTTCCTATTTCTGAATAAGGCATAAGGTACCCTCAGACTCTGTGCGGATTACTAGAAGATGAACTAGTTGACGATCAAGAACTGATATCCCTTACCGAGGATTGATAATATCTTTGATCATCTTTGAGGATATAGGGTGATCTTCATGATTAAAATTAGATCATGTTTTCATCAGGTGTGCATTAGACCATTAGATGTACCTCTTACAGTCTTTCAGAGAAGGTACGGTCTATACGTGTATGTGGTTATGCCGTTCGGTCTCACGATCGCGCCTACAGTTTTCATGGCACTGATGAACCGAGTGTTCCATCAATACATGTATTCTTCTGTGGTGGTCTTCATGAATGATATCTTGGTGTACTCTCACACTCGACATGACCATGCCACACATCATGAGATCGTTTTGAGTACACTGAGAGAGCATCTATTATATGATAAGCTCTCAAAATGAAACTGTTGGATGGACCAAATTCACTTATTATATCAAGTTATCTCAGAGCCAAAAGTATCATTAGACCCAGAGAATGTGAGATCAGTGGTTTCCTAAGAGAAACAGAAAAAATTTATTTGAGGTACGAAGATTTATTGGGTTGGCTGGTTACTAAATATGTTTTATACAGGACTTTTCATGCTTAGTAGTTCCACTGAAGGGCCTTACTAAAAAGGTTTCAAAGTTCTTGTGGATAGATTTTTGCGATTCATCCTTTCAGGAACTGAAAGGGATGTTGACTTCAACACCAATACTAGTTTTTTCAGAGCCATGAATGAGCTACGTTGTATATTGTGATACATCAGGTATCAGGTTGGGAGCAGTGCTTTTTCCGGGAGAAGGGGTTGTTGCGTACGGGTCTCGGTAGTTGAGCCCACATTTGAGGAATTACCATACATACGATCTTTAATTGGATGAAGTTGTTCATGACTTACATTATGGGAGACATCATCTTCTCGGAGAGAATTTTTTGGTTTTCACCAACCAAAAAAGTCTCAAGTATATATTCACTCGGCATGACATGAATTTGAGACAGTGAAGGTCGGTTGAGTACCTTAATTCTTTTAACTTTGAGGGTGAATACAGGACTGGGAAGGGAAATGCAGTGGCTGATGCTTTGAGCAGGAGGACTCAGGTACAAGTAGTTCAAGAGACCATCAGTGAGTGAAAGATTATGGCTATGTTCTCTGAGATGCATTTGAAGGTGCATGATAGACAGGGAAATAAATTTCTATCTTCTGTAGTTGTTACCTCTACTCTTCTTGATCACGTGCGAATGAGGCAACTATCAAATTATGAAGGCCTAGTCCTATGGGAATGTGTGTCAAGAGAGGACCCTCTTCCGAGATGGACAATAGGAGAGGATTAGATCTTGTGTTTTCATGGGCACATATGGGTGCCAGCAGACCTACGTGAGGAGCTAATTCGGGACTTTCATTCCTCAGTTTGGGCAATTCATCATGGGGTGTCATAAAGATGTATCATGATATAAACCGTCAGTTTTAGGAATGAATAGAGATGATGCTGGGTTTCTCATGAGATGTTCCACATGTCAGCATGTAAATTAAGAGCACTAGTGACCATCAAGGCTTTTGAAGCAGTTACCCATTTCTGAGTTGAAGTGGAACGATGTCGCGGTCGATTTTGTGACAGGTTTACCGAGGTCTCCTCGAGGGAATGATGTAGTATGGATTGAAATTGATAGACTTGTGATGGTTTCTCACGTCTTGTCGATCATGGAGACCTTCAGTGTTGATGAGATTGGGTGGTTTTACATCCGAGAGATTGTGGGTTTACATGGAGTTCCACACTCCATTGTTTCAGATAGGGACACCCGTTTTACATCTCGGTACTTGAAGAGATTGCAGAAGACTTTGGGTACATAGGTACTTCTTGAGTACGACATACCATCTATAGACAGATGGCCAGTCCGAGATTACGAGTCAGGTGCTTGAGGTCTTGATTTGGGCATGCATCCTGGATTTTGGAGGTTCATGGGATAAGCACATACCTCTTGTGGATTTTTCCTACAATAATAGTTTTCACGCAACTATTCAGATGGTACCTTATGATGATTTGTGTGGTAGGCCATGTCGATCACCCTTTTGGTTACTAGAGGTATGAGAGGCTGCTATGCTAGGACCTCGTCTTGTCTAGGAGACCACAGAGTAGATATAGTTGATTCAGAAGAGTATGGCTACTACACAGTCTCGACAGAAGTCGTATGCTGATCAACGAAGACAACCTCTGGAGTTTGAGGTCAGAGCTCAGGTTTTCCTACATGTCACACAGTGGTTGGGACATATTAGGATTAGAAGATATGGTAAGATTTCACTGAGGTACGTCAGGCCATTTGAGGTGTCAGAGAGAATTGGGCCGGATGCCTATCGGTTGTAGTTACCTCAGAAGTACAAGGCTATGCACGACGTCTTTCACATTTCTCAGCTTTAATGTTACTTCTCAGTCTCATATCATGTTTTTCAACCTGAGGAGGTTGAGTTAGAGGTGGAAGCCTCATTTGAGGAGTATCCTATCTGTATTGTTGATCGATGTATGAAAGTTCTCTGTGGTCCGTCTGTTCCTCTGGTACGAGTGCTATGGAAACACGAGCGAGTATAGGACGAGACCTGGGAGAGGGAGGTCGATGTATAATCACAGTGGCCTAATATTTTCCAGGATTCTTCTTCTAAACTACATTTATAATGAAATTTAGGACTCATTTCTTTAAGGGGGGATGTTTGTAAAATAATAGATCTTCTTTTCTGGTATGCCTTTCTCTTTACTGGTGGTTTTGATAAAAAGAGGAGTTTCTAGAAATTTTTATTGTATACGCCGTGTACTTATATGTACATGCCCTGTACTCTCTTTCCACACATAGCCATGTGTTGGCCATGTAACGGACGAGCACCCAACCTTGTGTCAGGAGACCGCCTAATGTGGGGGCTAGTATGGGAAAGTACATGTTGTGTACTTCTAAATTACATCTTGCATACTTTATTTTTTTCATTGAACCAACCGGGGTCACGCCTGACGGAAAAAACACATCTCTTCTTGACCATGTTCGTTTGAGGGAATTTTTATGGCACAGATCTTCACCGAGCCCCTTATCGAGCATCTGTTCTACGAATCAAACTCATTCGGCTGCATTGGAATCGCATCAGTGAGTTATCTATTCTTCTTGAACACCATATTATTATTATTTCTCTCTCATGAGATGTCATGGGTTGAAGGGTTTAGACATTTTTGTAGATCTTCTTCATTGTAGTGTGATTCATGTCTTTAATTTTACGTATAACAATCCTACAACGCTGAGGTAGGTGGCCCTTTTCTTTTCGTAGTTAGTCTATGAGTTATATGTGCTAAAGTTCCCAATACCATTGAACAAGGTATTGTGTGTTCACATTTTTAGACCTAATTTTTTCCTACTATGCCTTGGTTGATTGGATAGAGGTTTATGTTGAAAATAGGGTTCTTTTTTTCATACTATGGAGGTTTTGCCCATGTTTTCTTGTTTTGACCATTTGGTACAGTTTTTCATGCTAGGCTACTGCTTGGTTTTCCATGCTTAGTATTGATAGGATAGAGTGTTTTATCTGACATGCTGTTATGCTGTATATTGTTTATCCAAGTAGTTCTTGAGGTTTACTTTGGAAGCCATGTATTGTTCTGCTTGTTTGACTTACACAAGGTTGTGAGAACTTGGTGTAATAGATCATAAGGAGAATGGACACAAGGGCTTCTCTAGAGGGTCTATTTTTACTGTTACGATGCAAGACCATAGGGGGAATTGACATACGTGCTTCCTCAGAGTGTCTGTAGTTCCTTGACGTGGGCCACATGGGGAATGTGATGTAAGTGATTCCCTATAGTGACTTTTAGTTGCCGATACAAGACTATAGGTGGGAATTGACAATGAGTACTTCCTCATAGAGTATGTACTAAAGCTAAACCAGAGGGGTTAGAATGTGTGTAATTCCTAAAGGATTGCTTATGATTTCTAGGGTGGACCAGATGGAATTAGGTTGTGAGTAAATCCTAGAGGGTTACCTTTTGTGATTATCTACTGACTTGGTAAGTGGTGATTGAATGATTTGAAACTGTAGGAATGTAATTTTTGAGTACTTTCTTGTTTACTGCTTCTTTTTTTATTGCCTGCCATATATATTCTTGGACTGTTAGGAACATATATCTTGGTGTTTACCTACTAGGATTTATTCTCACACTCGTTTTGGGTCATGATTTTGTGCCAAAACAAACTATATTATTGCGGGTATAGATAAGGAAAAGTTCCCTTATACTTCAGGTAATTGATTGCTAGGGAGACGGAGAGCATAGGACCACGCTGAGGCTTGCGATACTATTGGAGTTTATCTATTTTCTTTTTTACTTTGGTTATTTATGTATTCTAGCATTGTGGAATTTTTGGTTGCTTTCCTAGACATATGTAACATGCATCATTATATATATGTGCTCTAGTTTTTTATTTCCTCAGTCTTCCACTATTTACTGTTGTATGCTATTATACTACTTACTCTATTACTGTCTATTTTACATACACTATGTTACACTGCCAATGAGGGAATAGTTTCCCCACTATCACACCCAAGGCCCTCGTAGCTAGTCGGCAGCATCTGGAATTTGGGGAAATGCACTTGAGGCCATGTGACCAACCGGGTATGGGGAACCTCTGGGCGGCTTCCAGAACCGGGACATTGTAGACTCAGTGGATATAAACACATTAGGTATTATCAACATATATACTTATTTAGTTTTGGACAATGAAACCATTATAAAAAAGGTATTCCTAAAGCTTACAGAACTAGTTCATCTACATAGTGAAAACAATTCCATGGGTAATCTAGTAGTAAGTATACATCATAAGATTCCTGTAAGTTATTATGGAAGTATAAAGTATGTATGTTGGATTCATGGTCAGAAGATATGTGTTCCATTAGGTAGGTATGCCAAAGAATATCATGAAAAGGTATTCATCGATCATTATAATGTTTCATGGAGTAATTCCTAAATCTACATTATCTTATCTACATTATGGAAATGTTGCTAATAAGGAGAATTAATGGAGAGTCTTACATATCAACAATGATAATAAAATTGTAGCATAATGAAATTCCTATACACACATTTCCTTATACACATCAGATTCATGTTGCAAGTAAAAGGAGAATTAATGTTAAGTCTCTTACATAGTAGATAATTTTATTTTTCAATACAAGCATCAAAAATAACAACATTATAAAAAAAATACGTCGACTTTAATGAAAAAAGAATATAATATGTATTTTAGTATGATATAAATCGATTTTCATAAGAATATATGTTTAGATGCATCGATTTTGTTGTGGATATAAACACAGATGCATAAAAAAATACAATACACATATACAATATTCATATTTATGTGTTCTATGGACATTATAAAATTATGAATGATAGAAAATCTATAGGAAAGTTATAGAAAACATTTATATAAAATGGATTCATCTCTCTTTTAGAGATTGTGTGAAATATATGCACTTGGATTTAGTGAATTACATAGATACAAAAATAGTTAACATTGGAATGATTTCCACAAGATTTGTGGAAGATGAATGTTCCAAATACACATGCAACATATGAATTATAAAACCACGATGATAATTTTATAATCACCATGGAAAGTGTTACATCATTCCTTTAAGAAAATTATGCCTAAAATTATGCATTTGATGGAAATTAACTAAAACTGAAATGATCAATTGAAATTAAATAATAGATTCTATATATAAAAGTTATTGTTTTTTATTATTTTGAATACTATTGTGGGTATTCAAGTGAGGCAATGCATTTATAGTATAATAGTGGTACCATTAAGGCGTGATTAGTAATACCAAGTCATTATGCCTAAATCTATTAGACTTAATTTTCATAGCTAATTTCCATGATCATTTTTTAGCATTGTATGTTAATACCAGTAGCCACAAAATGTGTCTATACAACACAACCAGAATGGGATGTCGAGACCATAAAATTACAATAAAAGTTTCAAGTTACAAAAATTAAATTTAATAATAAAGTAATCAATAAGATATTATTATGATCCATTTAAATGAATATTTTCAATTTTTATACTAATGGTTAGTGGGATATTTATTTATTTTTAAGTAAAATAAGTGTGATAACATATGAAAAAAACTAATGGTTTTATAGTTAGAAAAGACCAAAATTAGTCTTTATCCAGTGATTGACTGAAGAAGAAACCCATGTCCTAGAGAATATGATCTACTAGGGTAAATCTAATGGTTTATTAGGACATTTCAATGATACATATGTCAAAATATAATTTTATACATTATTTTTACCAATGTCAGATGGCATAAATCAATCTAATAAGAAATGAATGGGCATGGAAGGATATTCATTTAGTGAGTTTAATTCCATAATTTTCAGAAATGGATCAATAAAATATGCAATCATATGTACAATATCTAATATTTAAAACATATACATTATGATAGGCCAACAACTATTTTATCTAGGTGTACTAAAAGAGAATAAATCAAAACTATATGTTTGAAAATGAAAAAGTACAGAAGATATATACCTAGTATGTGGAGAGTAAGGGATACATGTTAAAATTGGACACTAATTAGTTTTCTAATATATTTAATGTGATATAATATCATATTTATGCAAAGATAATAAGAAATAAAATCTCATACAAGCAAGGGGTGTCTATACCTACTAAAACTATGTATGTTTCAAATTTTGTGGTAGCTAAGAAGATGTGGGAAATATGAAACTATTTGTTCCAGTTCATGGAATCAAACCTAGTATGTAAGGAATTATCATAATGTAAATTAAGGTACTCTTAGTAGACAAAATGTATTGTTTTGATAGTGGACAAAAGGTTATATTCACAGAGATTTCATCTATTGATGAGTTTTACTCAAGGGGGAAAGTTCAAACATAGAAGAATAGCAGGACAGTAGTGACATGAAAGACCCAACAACTAAATCCATGACTCATCCGAAACATGATATTTATCATGAAAGTTATAACAGTGACTGTTATCATGTTTATTCTAGTTCAGGTGATGGTGTCTTAATTGTAGGTTCTATAGAGTTAACATTTTTAGTACTTTTTATTAACATATCATGTATATGGTCTAAATACATCGCACAGGCTGGAAATAGTTGATTTCTGACTATCAGGTGTTTGGGGATTATATGCATTGAGAATTCATCTCATGAAGTTCATACTTTGTGATCTCTGGTAGGTGAGATTATGAGCATAGACAACCCAATAGGAACACCACATGTTTTCAGTATCATTGGATGATCTAATCTATGAAGGCGTGTCTTGGTGTCCTGACATGAGGTCATTATCAATGTGTGCCATTTGATCATATTATTTGATACAATAAAAACTCATAATAATGAAATCATGGTGAGTTATCTTGTGATAGCTATGTCATTAGTGGTATGAAATTGGTTTAATGATCATGATAGACTTTTTTACATCCAATTTAATGAAGTAATATCTTGTTCTAGGTTTTTTGTGTGTGGTTGAACCTTTATAAAACAATTTCCATGATATTTGAAGGTAAATCTATCTAGTTATATAATCAAAAAATAATGCAATAAAGGATGATTACACTTGTTTGCATTCTTATTTTTGAGATATCTAAATAAAAATAAATTATATTACATAGTTAGTGTTTGAAGGTTTGTTGTAATCGATTTGAATATTAATTATATCTTTACGGGAATTGATGGGTTGCTTGAATCTACCTGGTATGTGAAAACTATTTAATGCTCTCGAGATAAGGGCCTACAGGGTCACACAAAATAGGGTATTAGAGAATCTAACATATTTTGGTGAATAGAAATATAGGACATGGTGGGTCCCACCACAGTGTCTGAGAGTTTTCCAATTTTTATCAATCGTCGATAAATAAATAATTTATTAATATTCAAATATATAATAATTAGTTTGAATATATTTATTAAATGTTTTTAGATGTGTTTATGTAAATTCAAGGAATACTATTATAAGAATGAAAATTATCTTAATATTCATTATTATTTTAATATTATTAGGAATAATTACTTGAGTTAAAGTCATTGGTTTAAAATGTAGTATATTTAATTTATATTACAATATGGTTGAATAATACTAATAATATTTATGATATAGTTACATCACCATAATTTTTTATTTATTTATAATTTTGAGGATGCTAAATATATGGGGTTGGGGAACCCTTTCTAGGGTATTGAGAATCCACTATATATAGATGGAGAGAAGCTCATTTAATGTACTATTCATTAGTAAGGATTTGATATGTTCCCAATCTGGTTTATTCCACTAGATATAATTGCTCCAACTAAGAATATGATCCAATATCACATTGGATCAATTAAGGAAGAGGATCATGATAATTATTTCAGTGAAGAATAGATCATCAGATCTTTGAGGTTAGACATGGAGATTGAATAATGGAGTATATGGAGAGTTAATAAGAATTTATGGATTATTTAGAGGGTTCAGTGTTAGATCTTTCAAGCAAAAATCACAAGTGACCTGTGATGGATGTCTATTATTATAATCATAATGAGGTACTCGTTCCCTTTTATCTTTTTTCATTGAATAATCTACATAAGATTCTCAGATAGTACCGGGATTTGGAGAACTCAAATTGACATGTTCCATCAGTCCAGTGAAAATTATTTTTTAAAATACCCATCCCAACAACATCAACTGCATATCCCAATAAAACATGGATGACCAAGATGGGATTATATTATGAGTAGACTAGTCAACGAGAGGAGGAATTATGGGAATTAGAGGTGATATTTACGTCTTCACCGACTTTGAATCTTCTAGACATAAGGATCGATTATAATGTATATTTTAGATCCCTTGGGGGTTGGACTAGGATCTATTTTGATGTAGGGGGATCATGTGTTTTTATGGGTCATGTATGTTTTGAGTAAATGAGTGGAACTACCCTACCCATGTTTTGTACCTAGAAGCTATGGTTCATGCCTTGATGTGTTGGCATCAATATCTACATATTGATATATTTTTCATCTATATAAACCAAAATATCTAATGATACATATTATATTAGTTTAAAATAAATCATAAACAAAAATTTTGGGTCTATTACATCTATAATATTTATTTAAAGATGGAATTTTCCTTAAGGAAGATGAATTTCATCATAGATTCTCTTAGTCATAAGTCTTAAAAGCATGAAATTCTGGCATCTGATGAGGAGTGGAATTTGAGGAGGTTAATTTATGACTGGAATATTAATGTGTTAAAAGACTGATAGGTAGTGATATATCCCCAATTTATTAATATGTCTTAGTTAGTGGAATCAGTGAACTATATAAAGGGTCGTGATTCTTATAATAATATTACATATGAATGACTCATTAGATATTATCTAGTATTGGGATGGTATTAGGATGAGTACAAGGTGTTTTATATCCATAGAAGAGTGGTGGTATTTATTTTCACAAGGGATGAGTTGACGAGGTCCTCCAATGCCTCACATTGGGAACTGAAGCCAAATTTGATAAAATGTTATCATGATATCAGTCACCATTTCTAGCACATGGACATGTGGAAGTATATTTTGAGGTTTTTTTATCACTTCATTACATATTATAGGATATAGGATAAACACCGATGACTAGGTGGGTAACTATAACCCCTTTTAGTTTTAGTAGGTTTGTGGGAAAAGGTTTCTATGTACTTTTATAAAAGGCAACATAGCACCCAAAGATGTCATGATGCAATTTCAGTGGTGGATTCTTTATTGATTATGGTTGCAATATTCTAAGATCCTTGAATTCTACATAAGGCATTTTCTAATTTATTTTTCAGTTTTAGTCCCCTTTTTTGGTTAATTATGTGTTTCCCCATGTCCTTCTGTAGGATTGAGGGTGTTCTAGGGGTTTTGGAGATGAAAAAGGGGGAGAACGAGATTTCAAGGCAGTCTGCACGGTTTGGAAATAGTTTGGAAAACTGTGCGAGGGGAGACTTTGCGGGCAGTGAAAATATTCACACTTTGTGAATGGTCTAGAAAATTGTTTGAGGTATAGGTCATGTTGGTAGTATCCTCCAAACGGTTTTCACATGGTTTGAAAAACCGTGTGGGTAACCGTGCGACCTAGAAACATCTAAAAAAATATAAAAAAAATCTGTTATGGGGAAATAAGGAGAACTCAGTATTTTCTTCAATTATTTCTCCTCCATCCCTAGTGATACACTAAAAGAAACAAGACATTCCAATGATCAATCTACCTCATATTAGGGCCGTTTGGAGTGATGTTCATTGCAGATTTAAGATTTTGGTAAGGCTAAACCCCCTATTTCTTCTCTCTTTAGTTTAGGGTTTCTATTTCTTATCAATATGCATATGAATCTCTCAAACCCATATTTTTCAGTGAGGATTAGGGTAAAGATTCAAGGGATGGTTGAATCCAAATCTAAGGCCTCGGTTGAGGTTGTGTTTGCCAACAAATTCAAGGTAGGTGGTCTACATAATTTATATCTTGTTTTTTGGGAAGATTGTGCATGTAGGGTTTTTATTCTTTCCCTCTTTTGTTGATTTCTGGGTGATTTTGACATGAGATGTTGTGTTGGGTATCTAAATGGATAACTGAATCCCTCTTGATCCCCATGTGATGCAAGGAGGATGACTCGATCATATTAGGGCCCCTATGGGGTGTGCTGATATTTCCTGGACTTAGGGTTAGCTAAGTAAGTGTAAGGTCATTATGCCAAACCATAGGGTCTATGAAAAATATGTTAATATAATTTAAGGATGTGTAAATGGTGTTATGTAATACACTTAGGTTGGGTAATTTCCTAAGAGGTTTTTTGGTTGTCATGAAAAAGGTGAAATGGATTAATGGGAAAAAGCTAGGGGATTAGCTTTATACTTGAATATGATTAGTGAGATATACATGGGAAATGGGAAATGAGGCTAAATGGTTAATTAATATAAATGATGAATGTGTTAATGGATTTAATAAATATTTTTAATTTCCCATTTAATGATATTGGTGTGATTTTGTAAATGATATTGGATATGTTGTTTTTATTCGGTTAATTGTGGTGAATGATAAATAAGAATGTCCACATGGCTTGGTTGAGTGGGGTATCGACCTGAGGTTCTATGCACACGGGTTGAGTTGGAATAAGGTTCTATCCCTACCCCTAAATACATGGTTTATGGAAGGGGAAAGAGTTGTATACTCCTAACGGTTTCATTCCACCTAGACCGGGGCATCAAGGAGATGATTTTGGGTTTGTTATAATGTGATTCCTAGTGAGATATGACATGATTTTATTCCCATATTCTTTAGAATAATTAATGTTCCTAATCCATTATTCACATGAAAAAGGGTAGATTAAATCATGAAATTCTGAAGTTGTGAACTCGAATTCAACGATATTATAAATTAAATGAACATAGTCTAGAATGGACCAATTAACTGTTTATCCTTATTTTTCATCATTTATAACTTGAATTCACTATTTTCATTCAATATATATGTTTTAGACAGCATTGGTGGGGACATGCTGAGTTATACTCACACCATGCTTGGGCCATCGTTGGGTACCTGAGCAGTTTTCATGCTTGCATGTCATGATAAAGGCAATGTTCTTATACTAGGGAGTTGAGTTGGACATGGGACATGTTGGGTGAGGTTCTAAACATGGGGTCCAAACTATTTTATGGATCCTACCATTTTCTTTCTTTTTGGGTTCTTTTCACTTAACATTGTATCATGAAATGACATATTTACTATTGTATATGGTTTTACCCAGTCTCGGGGAATAGATTAGTTATGCATTTTATTGATTTTTCTCTTTTGTCTCTATTATTTAAATTATAATTTGTTGTGTCTTAGACTGGTAATGAGGGTACAGTCTCCCCACATGACCTATTAGACCCTCATTGCTAGTCGGCTACCTAGGGCGTATAGGGAGGCACTCTAGATATCATCTAACTACCCAGCTCGGGGAACTAGTTTAGTGGAGGCCGAGTCGAGGATGTTACAATGTGGTATCAATGGAGTTATTTTCACTTTATTACTATTTTGGTATGGTAGATAAAAGGTCAATAAAGTGTCGGTCCTAGTTAATGAGCTTGTTCTTTGGAGTAGCAAACCCATGTATGGGGGAAAACCCAAGTCACACTGGGAGGTGATTATTGTTCTAGTTGTGTGTTGTTATATTTGATGATATTTCAGAATTGGGTGATGTAATGGTTGTGTGATTTGAATAATTTGTGATATTTATATCAGGGTTAGAAAGGTACAATCTTTTTAATTCATGCATTATTCTAGGAACCTATGTAGGAAAGTGACATGCATCATGATAGACACACACACGAGATGGGTGTGGATGATACAAAGGTTACAATGCATATGTTTCTTAAAATTAAATAAATTGTGCCAAATAAGAGGGTATGAATGTTTAAAAAGGAAATTCAAAGGGGTAAGAAGAAATTAGAAAATGGTGCTTAATAAAAAAGAAAAGTGGATTAATCTGTGGTATGAGTAAATTGTAATTGGGAAACTATTTTGATTCGCGTAAAGGATAAGGCTTGTGAACCTATTGATTAGATACCAATGTTATCCATGGCCTTATGAGATATGGCCAAGGGTGGTTATCCGGTTGTGAGTGGGCTTGATTGGGTAGTGCATACGAACTGGTTCAGTTATAGAATGTGATGATCTTACCTATATCTCTATTTTTCTCATAAAATCATTATGGTTCCATTATAAAGATTTTGTTTGGCACTTTAGAGACATGCCACCTTGAAGACGTGTGCATATTGTGAAACATGAGGAGGTTTATGAGAATGATCCTATAGTAGTGGATCAAGAGAACGTGGTGATCCAAGGATATAGGGAAGGGTAGTTTTGGGATAATTTTTCTCATTTTATGTAGATTATGGAACAAGACCTGGTCGGGTTGTGCAGAGCATGTTTGAGTTGACTAAGGAGTTTCAGCTGCAACACCCTCCAACCATTACTAGAGAGGGTGGGCTAGAAGCCACTGTGATTTGGATTGAGTCCATTGAAAATATTCTTGACCATCAAGATACTTTTATAGAGAATTGAATCACGTTATCGGCCTATATGATGAGGGTTCTAGAAAAATGTTGGTGGGGAATTATGGTTTAGACAGAGCAGGCTAAGGGAATGATGTGAAACGATTTATATGAGAAGTTTCTTGAGAACATATATCCATAAAACTTGAGATAGGAGAAGGCTGCGGATTTTTATGTGGTTGAATTAGGGGACAATGTCAGTGATGGACTATGATAGTCAATACACCAATTTTGTGATCTTCGTTCCAATGTTGATGGTATATGAGGCAGCTATGGTGAAACTATTCTAGGACTAACTGAGACACCATATCAGATCTTAGATGAATATCATTAGTCTACAATGGTTTACTGAAGTGGTAGATCAAGCCCTTATCTCAGAGGGGAACCTAAAGGGAGATTTAGGTAGTGAACTTTTGGTTCCAGCTAGAAGAGAAAGTGGTGTGGAATTAGTTGAGGGTGAGACATTATGAAATTAATTGGACATATTTCTGAAGCAGATACCGGCTATATGCATTCCCGGTAATGCTGTTTAGTTTAACTAACACACCAGTTGTCTTCATAGCCTTGATGAACCATATATTTCACCCATATCAGGATTTTATTGTAGTTTCCTTTGTTGATGACATATTGGTGTAGTATAGAACTCACGATGATCATTCCAAACATCTTGACATCGTCTTGAGTACACTAAGTGAGCATAGGATTTTTTAAAAGATTTATAAATATCTGTTTTCGATTTATGAGGTCCATTTTTTGGGACACATCATTTCTCTTTCAGGTGCGTCAGTGGATCCAAAAAAGGTGCAAGCTATATTGTCTTGGGAGCAGCCTAGTAAAATCTCTAATATACGATGATTTCAGGGTTTTTACGGTTATTACTGATGGTTTGTTATAGATTAATATATTTTGGAATCACTTCTCACAATCCTAACCAATAAGGGGGTTAAGTTAGATTCTTCTGAGGATTGTGAGAATTCTATTCAGGATATGAAAAGGTAGTTGACTACCGTACTGATCCAGATCTTGCTCGAACCAGGTAAGAAGTACGTTTTTTACTGTGATCTATCTGGTGTTGGATTTGGGGTAGTGTGGATGCAGGATGATCGGGTTGTATGTTATGGGTCGAGGCAGTTGAGGCCATAAAAAAGATATTATCTTACTCATGACCTGGAGCCAGTTGTTTTGGTTTATTCCTTAAAATGTTGGTGGAATTACATATTGGGAGAACACTTTATAGTATTTACTAATCATAAAAGTCACAAATACATCTTCTATATGAAGGATTTGAAACTTCTTTCGCAATAGAGGGTTTAGTACCAGTAGTATTTTGATTTTGAGTTGGTGTACACACCTAGTAAAGAGAGTACTATCGCAAATGCTATGATCTGGATGACTCAGAATCAAGTCGTTTAGAAATCCAATTCAGTGCGGGTGATGATGGCCTTGTTCGCTAAGATGCATTTGGAGGTACAAGATGGGAATAGGTATAAGATAAATGCATCTATTGCAGTTGAATATTCACTTCTAAGCCATGTTAAAGAGAGAAAGTTGGTGGATCTGAAGTGTTTCTCTATTAAAGAAAGTCTTAAAGGCATGGAGTAACCTTTTGGTGGACTTTCGGTGCCGAGGGTGTCACTTATGTTCATGGGCATGTTGTGGTTATAGAATATGTATGGGGATAGTTGATGTGTGAGTTCCACACGTTGAAGTGGGAAGTGCATACAAGCTTTAATAAGATGTATCGTGATCTTCATAGGTTGGTTTGGTGGCTGAGAATAAAAAAATCAGTTTCGGTGTTTGTGGAATGATTCCTTAAATATCAATAGGTGAAGGATGAACATGAACTTCTAGGTGGGTTGTTGCATTCATTTCATATTCCAAAGTGGAAGTGGAATAACATCACAATTGAATTTGTAGTGGGTATTCTGATAATTCCTTAGAATAGTGATTCAATTTGGGTGGTGGTAGATCGACTGCCCAAAGTGGCACATTTCTTTCCCATTCAGGATACATATAAAGTTTACTAGTTAGGGTAATTTTATGTTTGAGAAACGATATGGTTTTATGGTGTGCCGAGAACCACAGTTTCATATCATGATCCACATTTCAACTGATGATTTTGGCAGGGGATACATAAGGAACTTTTTACCCAAGTTTTTTTTAGTATATCTTACCACCCCCAGACAGATGGGAAATCAGAGCAAACAATTCAAGAATTAGAAGACATGTTAAGGGCTTGTGATCTTTTCCTTGGAGGTTCATGGGAGAAATGCTTGACACTTGTTTAGTTTTATTACAATAATAGAAATCTAGCTACAACTTAGATGGAACCTTTTGAGCCACATTATGGGAGAATGTGTAGATGTTTATTATGTTGGGTAGAGACTGAAGAATATGAGTTGATAGGACCGAGTCTTGTGCAGGAGACGTCAGAAAATATTTGTTTGATTCAAAACTATATGACAACAAATCAAAGTAACTTGAAGTCATATGTAGATCATATTCGTAGACCGCTTGATTTCATGGTGGGTGATAGTGTGTTTCGTTGGGTGTCTCCATGGTTTGGTCACCATATAATTTGAAAGCGGGGAAAGTTGGCGCCTATATATGAGGGGGCATTAGAGATTATAGATCGGGTTGGATCCGTGATATACATAGAGGTATAGTGGTATGTATGATGTTTTCCATGTTTCAAAAATCCGATAGTATCATCTGAATCCCTGTCATGTGATAATTGATGGGGATGTCGAGCTTGAGGCTGATGTGTTCTTTGAGGGGAACTCAGTTCGTATTGTGTATCATAGTGAGAATGGTTTTTGGAGAAATGTTTTTCCCTTGGTTCAGGTTCTATGGATGCATGGAAATGTCCAAAACGAAACTTGGGAGAGGAAATCAGATATATGGGCCTAATGGATCGATCTCTTTCCTTCTGGAGCTCAATGATGATTAGGAATAACGACTTGGGGATGAGCGGTTATAAGGTGGGGAGGTTGTAAGATCCCGAAATTATCTATAGGGTATGTTCTTGATAATGTTTTAGTTTTAGTCCCCCTTTTGGGTCATTTAATTGTTTCCTTAATTCCTTTTGAAGTATGAGGGGTGTTCTAGGGGTTTGGGATTGGGAAAAAAGGAAAAAGGGGATTTCTGGGACGTCTGCACGGTTTGAGCAGGATTTGGAAAACAGTGTGAGGGGAGACCCTACAGGTAGTGGAAATCTTCATGGTTTGCACACAGTCTCGAATATCAAGTGAGAGAGAGAGGGTGTGGGGGAATTAGCCTCTTTACAGTTTGTGCGCAGTTTGGAAAGCTGAGTTGGCTGGAATCCTCAAAAAAATTTAAAAAAACAATTCCATTATAGGGAAATAAGGGGAACTCATGATTTTCCTTCTTTATTTCCCCTCAATCCCTAATAACTCCCCAAAAGATCCAAGAGCTTCCAAATATCAATCTCCCTCATCATAAGGCCATTTTAAGAATCTTCGGTTTTGGATTAAAGATCTGAGTAAGGCTTATCCCCTACATGCATTTCTCTTTGGTTTTGGGTTTCTATTTCTTCCCCATATCCATCCAAAGCTCTTAAACCCTTCTTTTTTGGGGAGGTATAGGGTAAAGATTCAAGGGTTGATTTAATTGGGATATAAGGCCTCAGATGAGTCACGTTCACCAACATATTCTAGGTTGGTGGTCTAAAAGTTTTGTCCCATAGTATTTGTGTAGATTGTGCAGGATGGGTTTTTATTCTTTCCCTCTTTTGATGAGTTCTTGGTGCTTTTGACATGAAGGTGGGTGATGGGTGTCTAAATGGTTTATTGAACCACTCTTTATCCCCCTGGTATTAAAGTAGGATGAGTCGACCAAATTAGATCCACTAGTGGGGTGTGATGATATTTCTCGGTCTTAGAGTTAGATATTTATGTTTAAAGTCATTGTGCGAGAACATAGAGTCTACGATGAATATGTTAATATTCTTGAAGGATTTGTAATTGGTGTCTAGTAATGAACATAGGTTTGGTAATTTCTTAATAGGGTGTTTGGTTGGAATGAAAAATGGTGAAACAGATTAATGGGAAAATGCTAGGGGATTAGCTTTATACTTGAATATGCTTAGTGAGGTAGGAATGGGAAATTGTAAATGAGGATAAAGGTTTAAGAAATATAAATGAATAATGTGTTAATTGATTGAGTCAATAATGTTAATTTCTAATTTAATGACATTATTTTGATGTTGTAAATGATATTGGTTATGTTATTGGGATATTGGTAATTACGGTGAATGATAAATAAGCAGGTGTACATGGCTTGGTTGAGTGGAGTGTAGACTTGAGGTTCTATACACATGGGTTGAGTTGAACCAAGGTTCTATATCTACCTTAAATTTCAAGGGATAAAAAATGGGATAATTTTCTATTCCCATAACAGTTGCATTCCACCAGGACCGAGGCTTCGAGGTGTGGATTATGGGTTTGTTATAATGTTATGCCTAGTGAGACATGACATGATTTTATTCCCATCTTCTTGAAAATTTTTAATGTGCCTAATCCATTGAACACATGAAAATGTAAGATTAAATCATGAAATTCCTAAGTAGTGAACCTAGATTAAATGGAAGTATAAATTAAATGAACATAGTATATAATGGCCCAATGAACTATTTATCCTTAACAAACTTTTCTGGATATTTTGAAGACATAGTTGGTGGTGGACAACTGAGTTATACTCACACCCTGGTCGGGCCACCGTTGGGTACCGGAGAATATTTCATGCTTCCAGGTTAGGATAATGGAAATGTCCCTATCATAGGGAGTTAAGATGGAAATCGGACACACTGGGTGAGGTTCAATACTGTGAGACCAGACCATTTTGGGAAACCTTTTGTTTTGTTTATTTTAGGGTTTTGTTCACATAATTCTGTTACATGGTGTGACATATTTTCTATTTTATATGGTTGTACCCAGTATTGGGGAATTGGTTAATTATGCATTTTATTGATTGTTCCCTTTTGTATTTGTTAATTATATTTTTATCTTTTGTGGATTACTCTGGTTATGAGGGTATTGTCTACCCACATTGTGTATTAGAACCTTGTTTCTTGTTGGAAACCTATAGCATACGATAAGGCACCCTTGAGGTCATGTAACTACCTAGATTGGGGCACAAACTTAGTGTCTCCCGGGTTGGGGAAATTACAAAAAATCTATCCACTTTGATTGACTGATTCAGTGGATCACTGAGGGTAAGTTATATGTGCATGTGGTAGTGTGGCTACACAATGTACCATTAAGAATAAAATTACATTTTAACACATGTTTCAAATAGATATTATAGTATATAATTCATATGTTTTTTGGATCTTAGATAAATAAATATATGTATCATAACTGATAGATATAAAATTCATTTAAGAGGAAGATCCAAGTAACGGATGATATGGTTAGGTAGTGTGTGGTTGTCTTTGGTGGAGCATGGAATAACATAATGTCCGTAGATTAATATGGGTATAATAATAGCTTACAATATTCAATCCATATGGATCCCTTTGAGGATATTTATGTTAGGTAATGTCACATTCCATTATGTTGGTTGGAGGTTGGGGAGTCTATAGAGATTAGGAAGGCATAGTTTTAAGAGAGAACCAATTGTGTGTATCTAATATAGAAGTAGTTGGTTACTACTCATGGCATGAAATGACTATATTTTGAATAAGGGTGGTGAAATATAGATTTCACCATGATTAATTGATCATTCTTTTGAGCATCACCTGATTTAGGGCATCTACAATTTAGGAGAAAGGGAAAGATTACAAAATGATCTATTATTCCAATTTAGAATATGGATAAGCTTAGTGTAGTGTGTTAGTAGATAGAACCTCCTCTATGAAAAAAACGTATACATGATGTGTTTCATATGTCATAACTACAAAAGTACAATAATTATCCCATATTTTTTTTATGGTGATGATGTCATGATGGATGTAGATTCACTATTTCTGGAGCGGTTGGTGTATATAGTGTACCCTTGTGAGAAGGTGATATGTGGCAAAGTAGTTAAACTCATCTAAGGGGTTTGGAAATATTATGGTATCTAATAGGGGTGTTTAGGTTGGTAATTATATATATGGGTGTAGTTGCCAAATTCATTTGGTGAGGTCCATTATAAACATTTCTCGTGGGGGGGGGGGGGTTCTCAGAGGGACAGATTGTAATAACCATTATATTTTAAGGTGAATTTTATTTTATATTTTATTTAACATTATAAATTTAGATGAATTTTGGGTATTTGAAATTTGAGTAATAGAGTAAGATCTGGATTTTTGGAGAGATACAGGTGGTTTGGAGATACAATTTTATTATAGGTACACCCTCTAAACATGAAAAAGATGTGCCATGTTGTGATAGGTTTCTGATCCAGGGATGATTTAATAATAATTAGGGTTCCATAGAATAATGAATATAAAAAGGATGTGGTTCTTCTATGTCCATGATGAACCATAATGTGATGATTCACATGAGGGAGTAAGTCACAACAAGGAAGTGGGGTGCCACAATGTGATTCATAGAGGAGATGAATTGGATAAATCATGGTAAATAAGTGTCAAACATTATGTATGTTCATTAAATGGAATGTTTTATACAATGATATGGAAAAAATTATGGCATAAGTGAAGGCATGGTTTTAGGGAATATCATTATGGAGTTGTATTGTGAATACACTGAATAATGGGACATTATGGAGTAACCACACGATCATGAAATGGTGGAATTTGAATAATGGATTGGTCCCTCGTATTAGTGGTGGTAAATCCACAACCTAGAGATTCCATTACATGACACACTCCTCAAAATAAGGAATCATGGTGTGACCCTGGGTTACACTATAACCATGTCGTGAGGTTATTTTTTTTAAAACAGTAATGTGGATTACATTCCCATGGACCCATTTAACCCATAATCATTTTTCCCCTCTAGAACCACTCATGATTGACTGATTTTAGAGATTCTACATATAATTTTGAGATCATATACTCTATTCCATTGTCTTATTGAAGAACTTTTCATTGTGGAGTGTATATCTTGGTAAGTTTTACACTATTTACTCACCAAATCACGTCTTATTCAATTATGTTATGGGGTCTATTTTGAAAACTATAACTCTAATGGCATGATAATTAATTTAGAGACTCTATGGGTTGGTATTATAAAAGAAAGTATGGATTGGTGTGAAAAAACCAAAAATGTTATAAGAAAATAGGAATTTATTTTTGTTTAAGTCATATTTGAAATCATGGATATTTTAAATTTACCCAAGTTTTTAATAAAATTTCCCAAGATCACAAATGTTTTTAGAAAAAATTGTTATTTTTGTGATGTTTTTTTATAAATTTGCAAAAATGTGGCTAAATTAGTCAAAAGTTTTGAAGAGATAACTAATTGAGCCATGATTTTCAAAAAAAGTCTATATTTAGAAACTATTTAAAAAACCGTTCATATTTTAGCCATGTTTCTCATAATGTGTGGATAATTTAACCATGTGTTTTTATTAATTTTTAAATTTTTAAATGAGAGACATTTTGAGTAAATGTGTCTATTTCAGTGACATATTTTACTACTATTTTAAAATAGTGAAAATTTTATATATGTATAATTTTATTAATAAATATATAAACTTTTAGAATTATATATATATATATATATTGAAATATATTAATATATAACTAAATATAATTATATTTAGACATAAACACATAGAAATACACACACAGACACTTACATATAACCCTCACGGTGTAGCTTAATGGTAGTCTCCCCTATGTTTCTCAGTGACATCTCGAGTATAATCCCCAATGATTTTCCCTTAATTTACGTATTGCATGTTTTTATTGGTAATGTATCCCATTTATCCCACTCATGTAAATATATATATGTGTGTGTGTGTGTGTGTGTGTGTCTATATATGTATATATATAGAGAGGAATGATTTTTTTAAATGAATATTACGTCCTTTTAGATGAATATTCAAAATATTACATAAAAACATGTGTGAGGACTTTAATAGTATAGTGTCTTTGAAAAAATGGAACATAAAAGTATTAATTCAAGAAATGTCATCAATGAATCCCATAAAGATACCCCAATTTGTACACTTCAGAAATATAACCTATTTAAAGTCTTTATTAATAAAATTGGGATGAAAACATAAGAAAGGGTAAGATTATATGCTCAGTAAGGGTAAATAAGGGATATACATAAGAATAACATGAACATAATGGTAAGAGAAGATGGACATAAAATTTCCAAACCATACCATGCGTATAAAGGATCATAATCAGGAGTCATAGAATAAATATTGGTTTTTTAAAAGACATGAATCATAAAGAAATCTTGGAACATGATTAAATATAGTATAACATTTTTATAATACATAATTATGTGGAAAACACATAATTATATAAAACCTTGTGTGAAGGATACCGAAAAATAAATTCATAACATGTTATTATTAGTCGAGAAACTTGTGTACATGAAATGGTCTTGGGTATCCACCTATGTACCAAATTTTTCCAACTTAGACTAACCACCTATTTACCCTCTTTTTGGGATTGGGTTAACCACATGTGTACCCTCCGAGCGAAAATAACATTTATCATTACCCAATACATTGGAGGGAGATATATGTCCCATCCATCACACAATGAAAATCATACTCATGGGTACCAAAAGATCATAAAAAATTCAACATATCATAACCCATGAAATAAAATTTTCATCATAAAAATTTCATCATACTAAAACATTTGGAAAAAAGAAATGTTTTATAATCATTTAATAATAGCATTACCAATGAAAAGACGAAAATTTCAAAAGAGTTCTATCATGGTGTAACCTATAGAAGAGAAAAATGTTTCCTAAACATTACATCATCTTAAAAATAAAAAATTTAAAGAAAGCAAGGGAAAGGTATTCTGAGATCATATCCCCAGTAAAACTTAAGTAATCTTACAATATCGTATCTCAGATAGAGAAGAATTTTGAATGACCGTTTGGTAAATTTTGTAATGTAAATAACTTTTTATTTAAAATATAAAATATTTTCAAAATCCTTTTCTTTTCAGAAAATTTAAAATATATAAAGAATCATTAAAAAAAGTATTTAAAATGTCTAATGAAAGAAATATCATTTCCAATTTGAAGAAAATGTTATAAAATATCAAAACATTTTAAAATCCTTTGGATAAAAAATACATCAAAATCGTATAATGGAATCCTTAAAAATCATGTAAAACATTTCTAGGGGAAAATATCCTTTCCTTTATGAAAACCCATTTTTAAAACATAAAAAAGTTTTAATTTTTT
The DNA here is from genome assembly GCA_963277665.1 of Viscum album. Taxonomy (NCBI): domain Eukaryota; kingdom Viridiplantae; phylum Streptophyta; class Magnoliopsida; order Santalales; family Viscaceae; genus Viscum; species Viscum album. The sequence continues at coordinate 508,068,886 of OY728159.1, forward strand.
TCTTCAAAATTTTCCTTGAAAAAGTATAAGGGGGTCTTCAAAGAATGTAGTGGTAATAATGGTGGGAAATAAAATTATTTCCATACATGTTAAAAAAAATATTTGTTTCATGTTTTTGGTAAAAGAAAAACTAGAATTCTTTTTACAAATGAAATACAATTTTCTTTTAATTTTCATTTTAGAAATTCAATCATGGGTATAATTTTCAAAATTGTTTTTTTGGAAAAATGTGAAAACCATTTTTAAAAACATATTTAGAAAACATGGTTATGTAAGAAAATAGGGTTTCAACCGAAAAGACGATTTTCCTTAAAATAATTATTTTTCAGTTCTTGAGTACATATAAAGAGTAAATTGAGGAGATAAAATGTATTAACATGAACTAACCAGTAGATATGGAATTTAATTCATTTCTTGAGATATGGATGATAATATTCTATCATCAGAAGCAGGATCATTAACAACCCTAATAAACGATGAGATTGTAACATAAAATATATACCACTTTGGTAACTTTGAGACATAATAACCATGAATGAATATCATTAAATGAATGATAAAATATCTTTATGGTAAAAAAACATGATATTACCTAACAATGGTATTATATGTACACATCATATACGAAGATAGGTGCATAATGTAATCATATTTTTCAATGAAGGTAAATTGAAAAAAAAACCCCTTACTGATTTGGTAATCTATTGAATTGTAAAAGACATTAAATAAAAAAATAAAATTAATATTTTAATACCCTAAAAATTTGTATATTAATGTCATAAAATGTACATTTTTATTTTATAGACCATATAAAAGAAAAAAGTTGTGACTTTTTATATGTCTCTTAGAAATAAAAGAGGGAAAAAATCATTTCCCTTAAGTGTTGAATTCTAATGAACATAATAAAAAATCATGTATAATAAATACAATTTTATTATAAATATATTATAGAACAAAATTTATATATATCATACCTTATATTATTTTCTTATAATCATTTATTACCCATTTATTTACAATTCCATGTTAAAGTTACATTTCTGGTAATAATCGCTTTATTTTCATGTATGTTTAGATTTTATATTTTTGGTCATATTAATTTGACCGTAATTTAATAATATTAATAATTTTAACCATAATATTAATATATTACATATTTATTATTTACGTATTTAGAGTAATCCCGAAAATTTAACGATAAAAAATGAAATACACATTTCATGGAGACTGTAGGCCATACGTATGAATGGACACCATTTCGACATTCCTTTTGGATTGAAATAAATAAATTTAAATGATATATTATAATTAAATAATAATTTTTATGTCATATACATAAAAAATATCCATTAAAACCATCTTTGTGGCCTTCTATGTAGACTGTGAATGAATAACATCGGTTTGCTAGGTGGTAGTTTTTCGTACGAAAGAGCGATGTTATTGTATTTCTAGAAAATAGGAAGAGTTATGGTATATTTGAAATAATAATTCAAAAATAAATAGAGTATCATAAATATAATATATAATCAATTAATATATAATTATGTTCATCCTTCAGATGTGTTAATGGAAAAATGAATGGAATCTGTTCGCGAGGCGATAATCCACCGTACACTGGAATGATGATTTCGTAACTCATTTGATGGATGTAGACATGGTTATAGGTAATGATATTAATATAAAATCATCTATTTATATGGAATATAAATATTATATTATTTTATATTTTAATAATAATAATTATAAGAGGTGGATCAAGAAATAATAAATGTTCGTTGATGAATGTTACCTCTCCCTCGGGTATCCTCCTTACGTTTTCTACAAAATAATTCTTAGGTCATATTTTTGTAAAAACTAAGGATTATAGGATTAGGAGAGGGAAGTATGGATGGTCATTGATGATATAAGATGTTTTGAAGGTGATAATATGAGAGGATGAGGAGTAGTGTGTTATATGTGAGGTGAGTGAAAACCTTATAATTGATTGAAAAAAAGGGTGCAACCGTGTTTTTTTCATTTAAAAAAGTTATAAAATGGATTATAATAGATATTAGAATTTAAAATTATGTTATAAAGACCATTTTTAAATATTTTTTATTATTTTTTATCTATATATTTTTTTTAACTCCAGGTAAACCCATTTTTAAATTTACCCTATAAATATATTTGTTTTTCTATTTTTAATATTTATTTTGGTAAAAATTAAATTTGAACTTATTTATTAAAATTAATTATAATGATTCAAAACAAGTAATAGTTTTTCCAAATTTAACTCACAAAAGTAGAAAATGTAATTTAAAATTATTCCCAACTACGCAATGGGAACGTGGGTTTTTAAAGGGAAAATGTTGAAAATTTTAAAAGATTTTATATGTAAATTCAATATGAAATTGATTCAAATGATCTAAATTGGATTAATGGATATATTGTTAATAATATTTTACATTAAAAAATCTAAAATATATTCCATATTTATAAAAAAATTAATGAAAAGGTATTTCTTTATTAAAACATAGCATTTTTCAATATTCATAGAAATAAAAATCATTTTTATAATCCCAAAAATTATACCTAAGATAATATTGATATGATAAGTTTAAAAATTATGTTTATTTTTTAAAATTAATTTTCTAAAAGTGTCAAAAAAATAATTCAATTATGTTTCACAAAGATAAATAAACAAAATAGTTTTTGAGAAAATTGTATTTTCTAAACATGTAATGAATTTAATGATAAATTAAATAATTTTCAATTAATTTTTTTATATAAAACCATTATAAATAATTTTTAAAATTTAGTTATTCACATTTATTCAACCAATTTTACAGTTAGGTAATAATTCAATTTTTTAAATAATAATATTAATTGTTTGTTAGAACTCAGAGTTTCTTGGAACATAACACAATCTTGGTTTTATGTGTAATATAAGATTAACCTAGTGTAATGTGTAACATGTAAAAACTCATTATTGTGTGTAACGAAATATCAAATCGAAATTTCTTGTAATGAAAAATAATGGAATGTTTAAATTTATTTTAAAAAGTATATATTTCCCAAAATCTTTGGGAGTTACATTCTACCCCACTTAAAATGAATTTCAACCTCAAAATTCATCTCAATCATAAAAGGATTAATATTTTAAAATTAAATCCTAGAAACACTCACCGTATAAATAGATAACAAAACATCCATCAAAATAGAATATTGGAAAAATAAAGGTAACAAAAGATAACACATAATTAGGTTTCAACATAGAAGAACATATGTGGGAAATGATGATTTGGACATGAAAGGAAATGATAAATAATTATAAGAAGTTATAGTGAACATCGATCATAAGAAATTGGATGATCCTCAGAAGTTTAGAAAAAAAAACAAAACTAAATTTCCATCCAAAGGACAATTTATAAAATAATAATTAATGATAATATGGTAACATTTTATTTTATGATCCTAATATTGGCAAATTTTCATTATGAAATATAATTATATGATTTCATTCAATCGAAAAATCAAAATATATTTCATTTATTATTCCTTTTCCAATTTTTAATTCATATATTACTCTAATAAATGAAAATACATTTTTTATTCCTTAATAACTAAGGGATCACAAGATCCATAATAGAATGATAAGTGATTTTATCAATATCTAGTTATCAACACAAAAAAATGGTTATGATGAGTTATCTAATGTGCATAAATAATATAATATATTAATTTATATAACATCATCCATGGTTCTTCTTAAATCATTTCATTAATGGTTAACATTACGACACTTCCAAAATATTAAAATCTAAATCATTAGAATGAAGGTCACAAAAAATATTAATAATAATCCCTTATATATAATAAAGTATCTCTGGTTTGTCACATACCAAACATGTGAATACATTCATCATGTATATTCCTGAAACATGGTAAATACATGAGTTACAATAAAAAAAATACTAAAAACAAACATACTTAATCATAACTTATATAAAACACAAATTATTTGATACATTCCTTAAATCCATCAATGTTGTAAACTCCATCAATGATAGAAAAAAACACATTTAAAAAAATATATAATCAGTCACAAAGACCAAATTACTTTAGAATTTAATTAATTCAAATCAATAACATCTTAATCGAAACAAAAAAATTCTAAACCAAGGGGAGTTGCTAAGGTTTTCTTTACCTTAATACAAATATCACATTTCCATTATATAACATTTCATGGTCATCAAAATTATTCAAATAATTTTTAAAAATCATTACTGAAAAACACATACTAAAAAATTCTTATATATTTTAGATTCATATAACATATTTCATGAATTGAAATACATAACCAAAAAATCATTTTACTACATTCATAAACCATTAACTATGAATCATCATCTTGTTACTCAATACCAAAAAAGTTTCATAGCTCATTCATTGTTTCTTCATTATAACCAAAAAAACCATTACTCGCACAACATTTCATTTTGTCTTTATGAGATTTTCCCATAGGACCTAGATTTGTATAATTCCCATACTTTACACATTTAAAACATTCAACAACTGACGATTCTTTAGGGATGACATTATTTTCATCCATTGAGTTAGAATAATATTACATTTTTCCAATGAAAAAACATTATTTTATTCCTTATTTTCCACATCAAAAATATCTTTTTATTCTTCTGAGACATTCCATTTAGTGATTCCTCCTATATTATATATATATCACATACTAAATCTTCATTCTTTCATCAACTCAACTACCTAAACTCTTAGTTAATACTATCCATATCTTCTTTGGTGAGTATGAGAGTTGTTTATGTTGAGTCAATAATGTTTTCCTTATGAATTATCCATTCCTTCATGTTTGGGGAGATTGTTGAGTCAATAAGGTTTCCTTATGACTTTACCATTCCTTCTTGTTTTAGAAATCACAAACACCTTATCTTAAGGCAAATTTCTTTTTACCCTATGTTTTACTTCCTCAAGGAAATTTTTTCTCTTTACTCTATTTTTCCTTAAAAAGAAAATTTTATCCTTACCATGTTTTCATTGTTCATATCATATTTTTTCTATGTGTAAAATTCAGTTTGTATCTAAAACCTTGAAATCCTATAATTACCTAGATATGAAGCATTCTGTTTTAGGAATTTAATTCTCATAATTATGGTTACGAACTCTTCTGAGTTATGAATCCAAGTTCCTTTAATTCAGACTCCGAACTCTTATGAGTTTCGACTCCGAGTTCTCTAAATTTAGACTCTGAACACTTCTGAGTACTGACTCCATGTTCGTTGAATTTAGACTCTGAACTCTTATAAGTTCTGACTCCAAATTCTCATGAACTCAGACTCCAAACATTGAAATATTAGGATCCAAATCCATGGGAATCCAGATTCGAAATTTCCTTGAAATTTAGACTTCGTAATTCTATAGAGTTCAGGTTCTGAATTACTCAGAAAACAGAATCTGAATATCCTTGTATTGTAGACACCGAATGTGTTTTTGGTTAGAATCTGAAATTTTATTTTCTTAGATTCCAAATATTTTATTTTGGTTATGTAACCATATTTTTGTCTTAAACATGTATTGGTTATAAAATGATGTCATGCATTCAGTTACTTACTATTTGTTGTTTAAGTGACACGTGTATAGGTCCCTCCGAAATTTAAGGAAAAATATGATCATTGGAGGAGGAAGCCGACCGTTGGAGTAGTGCCAATAAATAAGAGCACATTTCAAAGAGCTCAGAACTTTTGGAAAACTTTTGATTTGAAGTTACTTCTAAAGATAGATACTCTCATTCTTAGTGCATACTGAACTTCTTGATCAGATTTTCGTTGTGTGACTCTGATTGTTACTATATACAATCGGGGGCTTCCGGGGATAGTAAGACAGAGGTGCCGACTACCTCGAAGTTGAGGGCTTCCTTGCTGAGGAAGACAGATGTGCAGACTACCTTGAAGATGAGGGCTTGAGGGGATACCAAGATAGACTCTGATCTTCGTATCAAGGGATTACCCTAGTGTGGGTGTGACAAACATTCTTGAAGGTATAAATCAAGGGACCTTTATCCAAGGTTGTTGGAAACCCTTCTCTTTGGGTTAAAAGACATACTACTTATTACTTGTTTGTTTCATATTTTCCGCTGTATATTGATTATTGGGGAATGTATAACTATTTTATACTTCCCTATACTTGTATACTCTGATTTAGTGAGACTCTATATGTTTTAACTTAGAATATTTATCTTTGTAAACTTTCATTATGTTTCATTTTTTCGGAACGATATTTTCGGAATCACTTTCTTGGAATCATATTTCTAAATCTAGAAACTGTATAGAACTAGAGGTTTTGTTAATTACCTTATTTAACATTGTTAAACATAACCACCATTAAAAGTTCCAAAGGAATTTTTAATATATACAATTCACCCCCCCCCCTCTTGTATAATGACCATCATTAGATACTTCATTCAGTATCTATATTATTTCGATACTGCATTTGGTATTACTGAGTATATCATACTCCACATACCATCTTAACAATTGGTATCAGAGTATTGGTTCTATCTAAATTAATCTCACGATTAGATTTAGAAGATAATTCATCTTATTCTTATTTTCGGAATCATAGTTTCAGACTTATAAAGTTCAGATTCATTTTTTCTTAGAGATACTCTTGTTCTATATTTTTCTTACTGAGGAATATTTTCCTTGTTTACAAACTTTTATTACTAACATGTTTGTGTGGAAAGTTTTTTTAAGATGGAAGGAATCAATGTTGGTTCTATATACAATCTAAATCCAACCAGACCACATATTTATGATGGGAATTGATTATGAATATTGGAGAGATCGCATGAAGACATTCATTATCAATACTGGAGTGGACAATTTTGTTATGCTCACTACATGTTATAAAATTCATGACAAGGAAGTCAGTACTATCACCAACCAAGAAAAGCATGAATATCAACTGAATTATAAGGTACGCAATACTTTTCTTTGTTCCACGACTAGAAATATATATAGCCAAATTTCATATTGTGAAGCAGCAAATTGTATATGGAAGAATCATGAGGTAACGCACTTTGGAACATCAAAAGTTATTGAAACAAGAAGAGCCATGCTCAGAGCTGAATATCATGGTTTTTTCATTCCTTATGTAGAACCCATATATAAGGTATAACAAAGATTCATGAATATTGTGAATAGTTTACATCCATGGGTGAGAAAGTATTAGATAATGAATCCCTTGTTTATAAGATCATAGACATTTTTCTTAATGAATGGGAATCCAAGAGAACTGCTATTTATGAGAATAGAAAGGTTACTCATATTTCTCTTGATGAACGTTTTGGAACTCTTCTACAACATGAGACTAGAATATAGAGAGATACTGACAACATGAAGAAGAATAATGGGAATGACAATGTTTCATTTACCACAACATCAAATAATATGAAATACAAGACTCCTAAGAGAGTTACCATATCCAAATCTAAGAAGGTTGTTATACAAACTAAATCTAGTGGAAGTGAATCTTCAGAAAATGACCTAGGCAATCAATCTTGAAGGATGAACAATATTTTGGGACAGAAGAACTTTAAATCCAGATACAAAAAGAAAGAGAGGAAAGATAAAAATATTCATCAGTTACATGTTATGCATGCAAGGGAGCTCGACATATAAGACTTGATTGTCATATGCTTAAGAGAAAACAAAGAAAGGACAAGCATTCTGAGAGAAATATAAAGAATTACTACAAATCTAAAGTAAAGAAAGTATTCAAATCAAATGACACCAGGAGTGCCAGCGGTGGAGACTCTTTAGAAGAATCATCATATTACGAATCTTCTGGATAGAAGAATCTCGGTCTAATAGCCAGACTACCTATTGAAAATCATTTTTTGATGGCTAAGGTACAGAATACTGAATCTATGACAAATTAATCCTTGATTGCTAATTTTAGTGATAGTAAATACTACAACTCTTCAAATGAATAATATTTTTCTTGATGAAGATAATACTTTACCATCCTAAGAAGAAGTTTCTAGGTTTGCTAAACTCCTTGAGATTGAGAATTCAAAACTCATGAAAAAGTATGATAAGGAAAATTCTAGGAGTACTATTATTACTAAAGAAATATTAGATCTTTCTAAAGATCTTGATAATAAAATTTTTGATTTTTAAAGTTTTTTAAAAAATCATGAGGAAGAAAATTCGGAGAAGGATAAACTTTCTAAAGATCTATAAAACGTAATTTCTAAGAAAAATGTTTTTGAACCTAACTGTAGTTAAAAATAAAATGTTCTAGAAGAAAAAAACTTAGTTATCAAACTAAAATTCAAATTTTTTTCCTTAAGGAAGTGTTTTTCAAACATTACCTTAGGTAAGGAAAATTTTGATAAGATGTATTCTCAAATCCAACCTCTAAGGAATAGTTCTAGTTTTGGTTATACTAGTTCTAAACTAGTTTTTAGTAACAATTATTTTGTTCCTCAAAGTTATTCATTGGGTACTAAGTGTCATTGCGGTCGACATTGTGAAAAAACTTGTTCCTTAAACAAAACCCTTTATTTAGGATTTCATAAAGCCTATTTTTCTAAGAAAATATGGGGGCCTAAGATTTTTCTTTCTGAAGTTTTTTGATCCAAGAATGTTTGGATTCTGAAAGCCTAACTATTTTATTTTCTAGAAAATAGAGAAGGTACCAACAACAATACATGTTCCATGGATAGTGGATGTTCCTCGCATATGAATGGTAATAAAAACTACTTTGAAAAGATTATCAAGATGAAAGAAGGAAAAGTAACCTTCGGAGATAATGATCAGGGAGAAATTATTGGTATAGGTAACATCATTCTTCTTGTAAAAAAATTTATTTCAAATGTTATATTTGTTAAGGGTCTTAAGCACAACCTCAGTAGCATTAGCCAATTTTGTGATGAAGGTTAACTTTTTAATTTTAGGAATGACTAGTGCTTAGTACACAATTCCAAAGAAATGTTTATTCTTTCTGCCCATAGGTTAAAGAATGTATACACACTAAACTTAGAAGACCTTAATATGCGAGACCTACCTTTCCATAGTGCAATGGAAGATCATTCTTGGTTATGGCATAGATGGTTAAGACATTGTAACCTTAATAACCAATGAAAAATGTATATGAAAATAATAGTTAAGGATCTACCAGAGCTTATATTTTATTCTTCAAAACTTTATGATCCTTGTCAACATGTCAACCAACATAATTCTAGTTTAAAATCAATCAGTGAAGTATAAAATACTGATGCATTACTGTTAGTGCATATGGATATTTTTGGACCAACACAATTTGGAATCATTAGTCGAAAATATTAGGTATTTATTTTAGTTAATGATTACACTACATTTACGTGGGTTTATTTTCTAGAAAAGAAGTCTGGAGGCTTTTCTTATTTCAAATGTTTTAGTGCCCAAGTTAAAAATTAATAAAACCTTCCATTGAAAGCTATTCATAGTGATCATGGAGGAAAATTTCAAAATTTTGATTTTGAAATATTTTGTAATAAAAAAGGAATTACTCATAACTTATCAGCACCTAGAACACCTCAACAAAATGGTTTTTTTAAGAAGAAATAGAATTTTTCAAGAGATAACAAGAACCATGTTGAGTGAGCATTATTTAGCCAAACTCTTTTGGGATGAAGCTGTATGTACTGCTTTTTATACTATAAATAGAGTTTTAATTAGACATTTTCATTATAAAACTCCTTTTGAGATATGGAATGGTTGAAAACCTAGACTTTCCTACTTGAAGGTTTTTGGTTGCAAGGTATTCATCCTGAATACTAAAGATAATCTACACAAATTCTCACCAAAATATGATGAAGGAATTTTTTTAGTCTACTCGACAACTTCTAAGGCTTATAGAGTTTTCAATAAAAACACTTGTATTATTGAAGAGACAGCACATGTGAAATTTGATGATAATGATCCCTTTTTTTTAAACAACACCAACCCATATCTTCAGATCTGTTTTAATAAACTGAATATCAACCCTTGATAGAAGATTCTTCTAATAATGAAAATTTCCAAGAAGATATTTCCTGAACATTTACCCCAGAATATTTCCTACACTATATTGATGAACAGGTTTTAAATAACCCAAATCAGGTGTTTCTTAAAAATATTCCCAGTGATAGTATCATTGGTGTTGTGAATCAACATGTAAGGACAAAAAGTTCCTAAGGAATGAAGTAGAACATCTAGCATTCCTTTCCCAATTAGAACTGAAAAGCACTGATGAAACTTTAGGTGATGATGATTGGATCAAAGCCATGCAAGATGAACTAAATGAATTCGAAAGGAATAAAGTCTGGACCTTGGTTGAAAGACCTAAGGAAATCTCTGTCATTGGAGTAAAATGGGTTTTCATAAATATGTATGATGAAAATGGAATCATTGTAAGAAACAAAGCCAGATTAGTTTCCAAAGGCTATAATCTACAAGAAGGAATAGACTATGATGAAACCTATGCTCTAGTAGATAAACTTGAATCTATTATTATTCTACATGCCTTGGAACATTCTTGAATTTCAAAATTTTTCAAATGTATGTGTAATGTGCTTTCCTTAATGATTTTGTACAAGAGGAAGTTTTTGTTGAACAACCTTCTAGTTTTAATGATACAAAACATCCTGAACATATTTTTAGACTTACCAATCCTTTGTATAGACGTGTGCAAGCCCCTAGAGCCTGATATGATAGACTTACAATATTTTTGCTTCAAAATAATTACATTAATGGAAATGAATATTCAACCCTTTTTATAAAGAAAGATAAAAAATGTTTTATTGTTCAAATCTATGTTGATGACATTATATTTAGTTCAACTCAGCAATCGTTAACGGATTCCTTTTTGGATCTAATGAAATCTGAGTTTGAAATGAGTATGATGGGTGAGTTAACATTTTTACTTGGTTTTTAAATTTCTCAAAAACCAGAAGGAAACTATATATCTCAACATATGTATATTAATAATCTTTTTAAAAAGTATGGATATAAAAACACTAAGAGTATTAGTACTTCCATGGGTACCTCAAACACACTTGATATTGATAAAGCTGGGAAACCAGTAGATCAAACATCTTTCAGAGGTATGATATGAAGTTTACTTTACTCGATAGCTAGTCTTCCAGACATAATGTTTTCTGTATTCTTGTGTTCAAGATATCAATCTAATCCTAAGGAATATCATTTAATGGTAGTAAAAATAATTTTTCACTACATAAAAGGAACCATGGATTTAGGACTCTTCTCTACTTTTGGAAATGAATTTGTTTTGAAAAGTTTTTCAGATGCTGACTTTGGTGGATGTAGAATGGATATAAAGAGTACATCAGAAACCTGTCATTTCTTAAGAGATTCTTTAGTTTCATAGTCTTTCAAGAAGCAACACGTAGTATCCCTTTCCAGTGCTGAAGCTGAATATGTATCAGCTTGAAGCTGTTGTTCTATAGTGTTGTGGATGCAACACACACTCACAAACTATGGTATGCTTTTGACCAAAACACAAATTTTGTGTGATAATACACGTGCCATTTCCCTTAGTAAAAACCCTACACATCACTCTCATGCAAAACAGATAGAGATTAGGAATCACTTTCTTAGGGATCACACACAAAAAGGAGATATCATTCTTCAATTTATCAAAATGCAAGATCAAATTGATGACATTTTCGCAAAATCATTACCCTCTAATATATTTGAATACATTAAACAGAAGTTAGGAATGATAACCATAATGTAATCTTCCTTATTAACTTTTTGTTGAAACCAATCTCCTTACAATAATAAACTCTTTTTCATAGGGGGAGTATATTTTCTTGTTAGTTTTTCAAGAAAATATCATAATGAAGTTTTTCAAATTTATCGTAATGAAGTTTTTCAAATTTTTCATAATGAAGATTTTTGAACTTGAATTTTTTGTAATGAATATTTTCATACTTGAAATTTTCGTTATGAAGATTTTTGTACTTGAAATTTTTGTAATGAAGATTTTCGTGCTTGAAATTTTTGTAATGAATATTTTCAAATTTTTTGTAATGGGCGTTTTTGTAGTCAATTATTTTTTGGGAATTTAATGTTCTTCAAGAAGAATATTACCTATTACGAATAATCTTCCTAGAAATCTAAAAGGTATGTTTTCCTCTCTATAGTTTTAGTAATAATAATTTACTTTCTTGTATTTTCCTTTGTTATTTTTTTTTTCAGATTCTAGTTTTCTTAAATATGAATTTTTTTCTTTAAAACTTTGAATGATCGGATTCTATTATGTTTTACTTGCTGCTATCATATCAACCATGAAATCTAATTATAATGATTTTCATCCTTTGGATTGAGTTTGGAAGATGAATCTTCACTTCCATCACCTATATAAATTACCCTCAAAGAGTTGTCCCACATCGATCTCAAGCTCTCGTGTGATGAAGTTCTGACCCTCTACTTAAGACCGTTCCATACTTCTAAGAGTTTTCTCAATTCCGAATGTCTACAGAAGAATCATCTCAGAATGATATGTCTACTATCAAGCAAATTTCGTAGTGAAAGGTATATAGAGAAAGGATGGTGCATCCAAACTCCTTCAACAAATATAAATCAATAATTTCGAAGAACATCAAGCAAAATGGATGGGAGAGTGTCTGCCTATCAATGCCAGGTGATCAAAATTTTTTGTATCTAGATCTGCTTATTGAGTTTTTTGAATCAGTTAGTTTCTTCAAAGAAGAAGGAAGATAGAATTTTTCTTTTAAAATCTATGGAAATACCTATGCTCTTTCTTATACAAAGTTTTCTAGTTTTATTGGAGTTCTATATGAAGGGGAAGCTGAGTTCTGTTCCTATAAGTTGTCAGATGTTCAAGGAAGCTTTGTCAATGTGAAAGCTATGGAGTGTCTTTGTCTTACTGATGTCAAGACTCTGATAATTTCTCACATCTCTATAAATAACCAGCCCTTGAATTTTGGGTTCAAGGTATTATCATACCGAGAAAAGGTGATAAGGACACCATGAAGAAGAGAGACATGTACATCCTAGATTTTCTAGTGAATATGAAGAAGATAAATTTGGTCAAGCAAATTCTGGTTACTATTGAGAATTTTATTAATGGGAACTTTAAATCTCAAATTAACATGTACCCAACTATTCTTTCCAAGCAAATTTTTTGGTGCTTAGAGTCTTTCAAAATTTCTTGCAGTTCGAAGCCGAGGAATTGCAAAGTCATACTGATTAGTGATGATACCCTAAAAAGGATGTATGTTTGTTTTTATAATGAATCTGGAGAATTCTATGATCTACTAGTTGAATAGGAAGAAGTTGTTCTGAAATAACAAGAAGTGGATGAACCATTGAAAAATTCTGGAAAGAAGAGAAAGTTGAAAGAAGAAGAAGAGGAAGAGAAAACACCCAAAGCTAAGGAAGCCCAATCCTCACCTCCAAATCCTAAGAAGAAAAAAGCCTATCCGGGTGAGGTTGTTGCAAAGTGGAGGGAAGACAAGAAAAATAGAAAGGAAGGAGAGCCAAAGTTTGGCTTAGATCCTGCCGAAGCTAAGCCTTTGAAAGGGAAGACAGTTAATGAGCTTGAAAAGAAATCTAAAGAGAATAATCAATAGAAGAAGGTGTCTGAGGCCGAAATTGTTCAATCCCTTCTAAGGGATATTGAGAAAGAATCCAGAAATATTCCAGTACCAAAATATTTCTTGGAAGAGGCCTTACCTGAGACATAGGGGAAGAAATTTCTCACTCTGGATAAAAGAAAAAGAAAATATTGTTGAAGAAAAAGAAGCTCTGGAATAATTGGAAGAGGATGAAAGTAGTGGTGACATATAGGATCTCATAAAGAAAGTTGAATACTTTCATGAGAAGGAAATTACATCTGAGAAATTTTCAATCTGAACCTCTCAAGTGGGATCTTCAATGCTTGCTACACAAGGGTTAGATGAGAAAGGTGAAGAGGAAGTGAATAATCTCTCTGAGGAAGAAATTTATAATCATCATTTCATTCACCCTAAAGATGCTAAGGAAGGAGATGAGAAGGGGAAGATAGATGAAGATAGAATTGTTCATATGTCTGACACTGAACATGAATCTCTGAATGAGGAAGCCATTCTGAGAACTGACAAGGGTAAACAGTTGGTTGTTAATACACCCACTAAAGCGGTTGTGAAGAAGAAATATGTTGGTGGAAGATCAAAAAGGAAGCATGTTGATCTAGAGAAATATCTCTCACCAAGAAGAGTTTCATTTTCAGAATCATCCTCACATTGACATGATTTTTTAGTCCAATACTTGAAGAATATGGTTGGAACCATTCCGATTTTCCCAAGTATTGAATCTAAATGTCAGATGCTTCAACACACACTAAATAAGAAAGCTGATTCAGTATCGATGGTGATGGACAAGAGTTTCAACCTAGAGGAAGAATTCAAATCTTATCTTATCAACTACGATTCCCACAAAATGTCTTGTAAGAAAGTGGTTGTCTCATCAAATAAAACTGCTGATGATTTGAGAGAACTTGATGAGTTTCAAGATGGTGTTAAAGAGGCTTTTGACATAGAAGATGGGAAGATTAAGGATCTCACGAATAGCTTTGAGGAAAAGCTAACTCTTGAGAAAAATTCTTGGATTCAAGATTTAAAAGATCTGAATGAGAATTTGTATTCTATTTATCAATGTTGGAAAAGAGAAAGAGATCTTAGGATAGAGATGGAAGAGAAGCCAGTGAAGCAGGAAGAAGCCTTGAAAGCACTGGATGAAATTCTTAAGGCTCCACAAGATAAAATCAATGATCTTGAAAAGAAAGCAGAGGATCATAATAAAATTCTTAAGAGAGATGAGGAAGACCACAAAGAGCTCAAAAATCTGAAGACTATACTCAAGAATATGATTCTGAAGGAAAAGGAAGGATAACCTTGTTGCAATCTTATATTTTGTTGTACTTTTCTTCCTTGTACAAATTATTTCTAATTATAATGAAGTTTTTGGTTGCTTGTCTTTTGGATGTGTTGTACTAATCTTTCGGGTACCATAATTTCTTTTCCATTCCCTCAAATTCTTTTTGAAAATCACAAATGGGGAGAAAGGAAAAAAGAATACTAAGTAAAGAAGAAATATCCTTATGTAAGGGTGAGTTTATCTAAGGGGGAGTTTTCATTACAAGGATTTCCAAACACAAGATAATGAAAAATCTCATTCCATAAATCTAGAATACAATCCTTAGTGTTCCAAAGCCTAAGGGGGAGTTAGTCCTATTCATCATTTCCAATATGATATGGGAGATAAGTTTTATTTTCAATGTCTACAAAAATATTTTCTGAGTCCGTATTTTCTTTTTCATAAGGATGTTTGTGCTTTCCAAAAAGGGGGATATTGATGAGTTAATAAGGTTTTCTTTATGACTTTTCAATTCCTTCATGTTTGGGGAGATTGTTGAGTAAATAAAGTTTCCTTATGAATTTACCATTCCTTCTTGTTTTGAAAATCACAAACACCTTATATTTAGGAAAATTTCTTTTTAACCTATGTTTTACTTCCTCAAGGAAAATTTCTCCTTACACTATTTTTCTTTCATAAGGAAATTTTATCCTTACAATGTTTTCATTGTTCATGCCATTTTTTTCTAAGTGTAAAGTTTGGTTTTTATCCAAAACCTCGGAATCCTATAATTACCTAGATATGAAGCATTCTGTTTTAGGATACGAATTCTCATAATTCTGGTTATGAACTCTTCTGAGTTCTGACTCCAAGTTCTCTGAATTCAGACTCCAAACTCTTATGAGTTCTGACTCAAAGTTCTCTGAATTTAGACTCTGAACTCTTCTAATTACTGACTCTGAGTTCTCTAAATTCAGACTCTGAAATTTTATGAGTTCTGTCTCCAAATTCTCATGAATTTTGACTCTGAACCTTGTAAGACCAGGTTCTGAATCCTTGGGAATCCAAATTCCCAATTTCCATGAAATTCAGACTTCAAAATTCTATAGAGTTCAGGTTTTGAATTACTTAAAAAATAGAATATGAATATCCTTGTATTGCATACACCTAATGTGTTTTTGGTTAGACTCTAAACTTCTATTTTCTTATATTTCGGATATTTGATTTTTGTTATATAACCGTATTTTTTTTTCTTAAAATTGTATTGGTTATAAAATGATGCCATGCATTCAGTTTCATACTTAACGTTGTTTGAGTGACACAGGTATAGGTCCCTCCAAAATTCATGGAAAAATATGTCCGTTAGAGGAGGGAGCCTACCATTGGAGATGTGCCTATAAATAAGACAACATTTGAAAGAGCTCAGAACTTTTGGACAACTTTCAATTTGAAGTGATTTCTAGAGAAAGATACTCTCATGCTTAGTGCGTACTGAACTTCTTGTTCAAATTTTTCTTTGTGAAACTCTGATTGTTATTGTGTACAATCGAGGGCTTTAAGGGATAGGATGAAAAAGGTTTCAACTACCTTGTAGTTGAGGGCTTCCTTGCTGAGCAAGACAGAGGTACTGACTACCTTGAAGTTGAGGGCTTTCAGGGATGGCAAGACAGACTCTGATCTTCGTATTGAGGGCTTACCCAGGTGTGGGTAAGACAGACTTTCTTAAAAGTATAAATCAAGGGACCATTATCCAAATTTGTTGGATACCCTTCTTTTTGGGTTCAAATACTTACTACTTGATACTTTTTTGTTTCATGTTTTCCGCTATATTTTGATTATTGATGAAAGTATAACTATTTTATACTTCCTTATACTTTTATACTCTTATTTAGTGAGATTATATATTTTTTAAGGTAGAATATTTATCTTTGTAAACTTTTATTAAGTTTCATTTTTCTGGATCCATATTTTTAGAATCACTTTTTTGGAATCATATTTCCAGAATCTAGAAAGTGTATAGAACTAGAGGTTTTGTGAATTACCTTGTTCAACCTTGTTCAACATAACCACCTTTTAAATTTCCAAAGGAATTTTTAAAGTATACAATTCACCCCCCCCCCCACTTGTATATTGAGCATAATTAGATACTCTATTCAGTATCTATATTATTTCGATCCTACACATGGTATTACTGAGTATATCATACAACATATACCATCTTAACAATTTGTATCAGAGGATTGGTTCAATCTAAATTAATCTCATGATTACATTCACAAGAGAACTCATCTTATTCTTATTTTTGGAATCATATTTTCGGACTTATAAAGTTCAGATTCATTTTTTCTTAGAGATACTATTTTTCTATATTTTTCATGCTGAGGAATATTTTCCTTGTTTTTAGAATTTTATTACTAAAAAGTTTGTGTGGAACATTTTTTTTAAGATTTCAGGAATCAATTTTGGTTCAATAGAAAATCTAAATCAAACCAGACCACCTATTTTTGATGGGAATGATTATTAATATTGGAGAGATCACATGAAGACATTCGTTATCCATAATGGAGTGGACAATTTTTTTATGCTTACTGGAGGTTATAAAATTCCTGACAAGGATGTCAGTACTTTCACCAACCAAGAAAAGCATGAATATCAACTGAATTATAAGGTGCACAATACTTTTCTTTATTCCATGACTAGAAATATATATAGCCAAATTTCATCTTGTGAATCAGAAAATTGTATATGGAAGAAGCTTGAAGTTACTTACTTTGGAACATCAAATGTTATTTAAATTGGAAGATCCATGCTCAAATCTGAATATCATGGTTTTTTGCTTTCCTTATGGAGAACCCATATGTAAGGTACAACAAAGTTTCATGACTATGGTGAATAGGTTACAATCCATTGGTGAGAAAAGACTAGATGATGAGGCCCTTGTTGATAATATCATAGAAATTATTCCCAATGAATGGGAATCCAAGAGAACTGTTATTGATGAGAATAGAAAGGTTACTCAGATTTCTCTTGATGGACTTTTTGGTACTCTTATACAACATGATACTAGAATGAAGAGTGATGATGAAAACATTAAGAAGAAGAATGGGAATGGCATTGTTGCTTTTACCACAACTTCAAATCATATGATATCCAAGACTTTTTAGAGAGTTACAAGATCCAAATCTAAGAAAGATTTTATACAGTCTGAATCTAGTGGAAGTGAGTCTTTAGAAAATGAACTATCCAATCTTGATTGAAGGATGAAAAATATTGTTGGATAGAAGAACTTTTAATCCAGATACAAAAATAATGAATGGAAAGATAAGAAATATTTATAAGTTACATGTTATGAATGTAAGAGAGCTGAAAATATAAGACCTGATTGTCATATTCAGAAGAAAAAAGAAAGAAAGGAAAATAATTATGAGAGAAAAATAAAGAAGTACTAAGGAGATAAAGCTAAGAAAGTCTTGAAAGATAATGACACCAGGAGTGCCAGTGGTGGAGACTCTTCAGATGAATCATCAGATTATGAATCTTCTGGACAAGAGAATCTCGGTCTAATAGCCAGACTACCTATTAAAAAACATTGTTGGATTACTAAGGTAAAAAATGATGAATCTATGACCAATGTCTCCTTGAATGATAATTTTAGTGATATTAAATACTATAAATCTTCTGATGAATAATATTCTTCTGATTAATATAATACTTTACATACCTATGAAGATGTTTCTAGGTTTTCTAATCTTCTTCAGATTGAGAATTCAAAACTCATGAAAAAGCTTGATAAGGAAAATTATATGAATATTATTCTTACTAAGGAAATATCAGATCTTTATAAAGATGTTGATAAGAAAATTGTTGATTTTGAAAGTATTTCAAAAAATCTTGAGGAAGTAAATTCTAATGAGGATAAACTTTCTAATGATCTAGAAAACATAATTTCCAATAAAAAAAATTTCGAGCCTAACTCTAGTACAAAAATCAAATCTTTTGGAAGACACGAACTTAGTTGTCAAACTAAAATTCTAAATTTCTTCCTTGAGAAAGTGTTGGTCAAACATTACCTTATGTAAGGAAAATTTTGATAAGATGTATTCTCAAATCCGACCTCTAAGGAAAAGTTCTGTTTTTGGATATACTAGTTATAAACTAGTTTTTAGTAATAATTATTTTGTTCCTAAAAGTGCTTTATTCTGTAATAAGTGTCAGTGCGGTGGGCATTGGGAAAAAAATTGTTCCTTAAACAAAAATTAGTCTTTAGGAATTCATAAAGCCTATTTTTCTACAAAAATTTGGGTTCCTAAGATTTTTCTTTCTGATGTTTCTGGATCCATGAAAGTTTGGATTCCAAAAGCCTAACTCTTTTATTTTCAGGAAAATAGGGAAGGTACCAAATGAAATACATGGTACATGGATAGTGGATGTTCCAACTTATCACTGGTCACAAAAACTACTTTGAAAGGATTATAAATATGAAAGGAGGAAAAGTATCTTTTAGAGATAATGCTCAGGGTGAAATTATTGGTATAGGTAACATCGGTATTCTTGGAAAAACATTGATTTCAAATGTTTTATTTGGTAAGGGTCTTGAGAACAACCTCATTTTCATAAGATAATTATTTGATGAAGGTTACTTTGTGAATTTTAGGAATGAAAAGTGCTTAGTACACAATCCCAAGTAAAATTTTATTCTTTCTGCCCATCGACAAGAGAATGTATACACACTAAACTTAGAAGACCTTAGAAGCCAATTCTTACCTTGCCTTAGTGCAATGGAGGTTCATTCTTGGTTGTGACATAGATGGATAGGACACTGTAACCTTAAGAACCTATGCAAACATTCTAAGAAAAGATTAATTAGGGATCCACCAGAGCATAGATTTGATTCTTCAAAAGTTTGTGATCCTTGTCAATATGGAAATAAATATAAATCTAGTTTTAAATCAATTGTTAAAGTCTCAAGTACTGATGCATTATAGTTAGTTAATATGGAACTTTTTGGTAGAACACAAACTCGAAGCATTAGTGGAAAATATTGTGTATTTGTATTAGTTGATGATTACACTAGATTTACAGGGGTATATTTTCTAGCAGAGAAGCCTGAAGAATTTTTGTATTTCAATAGTCTTAGAGCCCAAGTTAAAAATGAGAAAAACCATCCATTTAAAACTATTCATAATTATCATGGATGAGAATTTTGAAAATCTGATTTTGAAACTTTTTGTAGTAAAAAAGGCATTACTCATAACATCTTAGCACCTATAACACCTTAACAAAATGGGGTTGTTGAAAGAAGAAATAAAATTCTTTAAGAGATAACAAGAACCATGTTGAGTGAGAATTCTGTAGCCAAACACTTTTGGGATGATGTTTTACATATTTCTTGTTATACTAGAAATTTTCTTTATAAAACTCATTATGAGTTATGGAATGGTAGAAAACCTAGACTTTTCTACATCAAGGTTTTTGGTTGGAAGGTATTCATCCTAAATACTAAATATAATCTACACAAATTCTCACCAAAATATGATGAAGGAATTTTATTAGGCTACTCTACAACATCTAATGCTTATAGAATTTTCAATAAAAACACTTGTACTATTGAAGAGATAGTACATATGAAATTTGATGAAACTGATCCCTTTTTTTAAACAACCCCAACCTATATCTTCAGATTTTTTATCAAAAACTGATTATCAAACTTTGATAGAATATCCTTCTGATAAGGAAAATGTCCAAGAAAATATTTCTGAAACATTTACCCCAGAATATTTCCTACCCTATGTGGATGAACAGGTTTTACAAAACCCAAATCAGGTGTTTCTTAAAAATCATCCCATTGATAGTATCATTGGTGATGTGAATCAACCTATAAGGACTAGAATTTCCTTAAGGAATGAGGTAAAACATCTATCATTCCATTCTGAATTATAACTAAAAATCACTAAGGATGCTTTATGTGATAATGATTGGATTAAATCTATGCAAGATGAACTAAATGAATTCAAAAGGAATAAATTTTGGACCTTGGTTGAAAGACCTAAGGAAACTTCTATTATTGGAGTAAAATGGGTTTTCATAAATAAGTGTGGTGAAAATGGAATCATTGTAAGAAACAAAGCCAGATTAGTTTCCAAAGGCTATAATCAACAAGAAGTAATAGACTATGAAGAAACATATGCTCCAGTAGCTAGACTTGAATCTATTCATATTTTACTTGAATTTACAACATTCTCTAATTTTAAACTTTTTAAAATGGATGTGAAATGTGCTTTCCTTAATGGTTTTGTACAAGAGGAAGTTTTTGTTGAAAAACCTCATGGTTTTTAAGATAAAATACATATTGAACATGTTTTTAGACATACCAAAGCATTGTATGGACTTAAGAAATCCCCACGAGCCTTGTATGATTGACTTACATGATTTTTTCTTCAAAATAATTAAGTTAAGGGAAATGCAGATCCAACCCTTTTTATAATTAATGATAATTTTTTTTGAATATTCAAATATAGGTCGATGAAATTATATTTGGTTAAATACAACAATCGTTAACTGATTCCTTAGAAATATAATGAAATCTGAGTATGAAATGAGTATGATGGGTGAGTTAAAATTTTTCCTTGGTTTTTAAATTTCTCAAAAACCAGAATGAACCTATATATCTCAACATAGGTATATTAAATATCTTCTTAAAAAGTATGGATATGACAACACTAAGAGTATTAGTACTCCAATCAGTACCTCAAACACTCTTGATCTTGATGAAGCAGGGACACTAATAGATCAAACATCTTTTAGAGGTATGATAGGAAGTTTACATTACTTGAAAGCTAGTCATCCAGAATTAATGTTTTCTATATGCTTATGTTCCACATATCAATCCAATCCCATGGAATAACATTTAAAGGTAGTGAAAATAAATTATCACTACATAAAGGGAAGCATGGATTTAGGACTCTTCTATACTTCTGGAAATGATTTTGTTTTGAAAAGTTTTTTAGATGCTGACTTTGGTGGATATAGAATGGATTTAAAGGGTACATATGGAACATGTCATTTCTTAAGAGATTCTTCAGTTTTTTGTTCTTACAAGAAGCAACACTTAGTAGCACATTCCACTACTGAAGCAGAATATGTAGCAGTTGGAAGCTATTGTGCTCAAGTGTTGTCGATGCAACACACACTCACAAACTATGGTATGTTTTTTTCCAAAACACAAATTTTGTGTGATTATAAAAGTGCCATTTCCATTAGTAAAAACCTTGCACATAACTCTCATGAAATACACATATATATTAGGCATCAATTTCTTAGGGATCACACACAAAAACAAGATATCATTATTCAATTTATCGGAACGCAAGATCAAATTGTGATATTTTCACAAAATATTTTCCCTCTGATAGATTTGAATACATTAAACAGAAGATAGGAATGATAATTGTAAGGTAATATTCCTTATTAAATTTATTTTGAAAACAATCTCTTTATAGTAATAAACTCTTTTTAATAGTGGGAGTACATTTTCTTGATAGTTTTTCAATTTTTTTTGTAATGATGTTTTTCAAATTTCTTATAATGATGTTTTTCAAATTTTCTATAATGAAGTTTTTCAAATTTTTCGTAATGAAGATTTTCGTACATGAAATTTTCATAATGAAGATTTTGGAAATTGAAATTTTTGTAATGAATATTTTCTTAATTGAAATTTTCGTAATGAAGATTTTCATGTTTTTAATTTTCATAATGATGATTTTTGAAGGTTTTGTAATGGTTATTTTCATAGTGAATTTTTTTTGGGAATTTAATGTTCACCAAGAAGAATATTACCTATTACGAATAATCTTTGTAGCAATCTGAAAGGTATGTTTTCCTCTATATAGTTCTCATAATCATAATTTACATTCTATTATTTTCTTTTGTATTTTTTTTCAGACTCTAGTTTTCTTAAATCTGAATGATTTTCTTATAAACCTCAAAAGACCGGATGCTATCAATTTTTCCATGGGGCTATCATATCATATGTCAGATCTAATCAGAAGGATTTTCAGCCATTGGATTGATCTTGGAAGATGAATGATCACTTCCAACACCTATATAAAGGACCCTCGAAGGGTTTTCCAACAACGATCTCAAGCTCTCGTGTGCTAAAGTTATGACCCTCTACTTAAGAACCATCCAAAATTCTCAGATATTTCTCAATTCAGAATGTTTACAGAAGAATCATCTCAGAAATATATTTCTACTACCATGCCAATTTTGGAGTGGTAGGTATATTGAGGGAGGGTAGTGCATCCGAACATCTACAACAAATATAATTCAATCATTTCGAAGAACATCAAGATGAATAGATGGGAGAGTGTCTGCATATCAAAGCCAGGTGCTCAATATTTGGTGTATTTGGATCTGCTTATTGAGTTTTTTGAATCAGTTAGTTTCTTTAAGGAAGAAGGCGAAGAGATGTTTTCTTTTAGAAGCTATGGAAAGATCTATGTTATTTCATATACAAAGGTATCTAGTATGATTGGAGTTCTATATGAAGGGGAAGCCGATTTCTATTCCCATTAGTTGTCAGATATTCATGGAAGCTTTGTCATGGTGAAATCTATGGATTGTCTCGGTCTTACTGATGTCAAGACTCTGAAAATTTATCACCTCTCTAAAAATAATCAGATCCTTGAATTGTGGGATCGAGGTATTATCATTCCAAGAAAAGGTGATAATGACAACTTGAAGAAGAGTGGCATGTACATCCTAGGTTTTCTGGTGAATCTGAGGAAGATAAATTTGGTCAAGAATATTCTGGTTACGATTGAGAATATTAAGAATGGGAACATGAAAGCTCAAATTATCATGTACCCGACTATTCTTTCCAATCTAATTGTTTGGTGCTTAGAGTCTTTCATAATTCCTTGCAGTTGAAATCCATGGAATTGTAAAGTCATGCTAATTAGTGATGATACCCTCAAAAAGAGGAAAGTTGGTTTTTCTGTGGAATTAAGAGAATTCTATGATCCACCAGTAGAAGAGGGTGAATCTGTTCCGAAGGAACATGAAGTGGCTGAACCATTAAAAAAGGGTGCAAAGAAGAGAAAGTTGAAATAGGTAGAAGAGGAAGAGAAAACACCCAAAGTTATGGAAGCCAAATCCGCACCTCCAAAAACTAAGAAGCAAACGCCTTTCTGGATGAGGTTCTTGCAATGTGGAGGGAAGACATGAAAAATCAGAAGGAAGGAGAGCCACAGTTTGATTTGGATCCGGCAGAAGCTAAGGCTTTGAAAGATAAGACAACTGAGGAGCTTGAGAAGTAAGCTAAAGAGAAGAAACAAACGAAGAACGTGTCTGAGGCCGAAATTGTTCAATCACCTCTAAGGGATATTGATAAAGCATCTGAGAATATCCTAGTACCAAAATCTATCTTGGTAGAGGCCTTACCTGAGACACTGGGGAAGAAATTTCTCACACCAGAAAATGTACAAGAAAAGGTTGTTGAAGAAAAATTAGCGGTGTAAGAAGTGGAATAAGAAGAAATCAGTGGTGACACAGAAGATCTCATAAAGCAAGTTGAAGACTTTCATGAGAAGGAGAGTGCATCCAAGAATTTTTCAATCTGGACCTCTCAAGGAGGATCTTTAATGATTGATACTCATAGGCTAGATGAGAAATATGAATAGGAAGTGAATAATATCTCTGAGGAAGAAAGTTATAATTATCATTTAATTCACCCTAATTATGCTAAGGTAGGATCTGAGAAGGAGAAGATAGATGAATATAGAGTTGTTCAGATTTATAATAGTGAACATGAATCTCTAGATGAGGAATCCATTCGGAGAACTGACAAGGGTAAATTGGTGGTTGTTGATACACCCTCTAAAGCGGTTGTGAAGAAGAAAGATGCTGGTAGAACATCAAAAAGGAAGCTAGTTGAGCTTGAGAAAGATCCCTCGCCAAGCATAGTTTCAAATTCAGAATCATCCTCACTTGGACATGATTTTGTAGTTCAATCCTTAAATAAGTTGGTTGGAACCATTCCGATTTTCCCAAGTATTGACAACAGATGTCAGATTCTTCAACACACACTAAATACGAAAGAAGATTCTGTGTCGATAGTGATGGACACGTGTGTCAAGGTGGAGGCAGACTTCAAATATTTTCCTATCAGCTATGATGCCCACACAATTTCTAGTATGAAAGTGTTTGTCTGGTCAATGAGAACAATTGATGATTTGAGAGAACTTAATGAGTTTCACGATAGTGTTAAGGAGGCTATTGACATAAAATATGGGAAGATTAAGGATCTCATGAATAGCTTTGAGAAAAATCTAACTCTTGAGAAAAATTCTCAGATTTAAGAAGTAAAAGATCTGAATGGTAATTTGTATTCTGTTTCTAAAAGTTAGAAAAGGGAATGAGATATCAGTATTGAGATAGAAGAGAAGCTAGTGAAGCATGAAGAATCCTTGAAGGCCCAGGATGAAATTCTCAAGGCTCAGCAAGATAAAATTAAAGCTCTTGAAAAGAAAGAAGAGGATCATGATCAAATTCTTAAGAGAGCTTAGGAAGACCAAAATGAGATCAAAAAGCTGAATAATATAGTCAAGAAGATGATACCAAAGGAAACGGAAGGATAAATTTTTTGTAATCTGATCTTTTGTTGTACTTTTCTTCCTTGTACAAATTATTTCTAATCATAATTAAATTTTTGGTTGCTTTTCTTTTGGATGTGTTGTAATAATCTTTCAGGCACCATAAATTCTTTTCCATTCCCTCAAATTATTTTTGAAAACCACAAAGGTGGAGACAGGAAAAAGAATTCTAAGTAAAGAAGAAATATCCCTAAGTAAGGGGGAGTTTTCATTATAGAGATTTCTGTACTCAAGATAATGAAAAATATCATTCAATAAATTTATAATATGATCCTCAGTGTTTCAAAGACTAATGGGGAGTTAGTTGTATTCATCTTTTCCCATATGATAAGAGAGATAATTTTTATTTTCAATGTTTAGAAAAATATTTTCTAACTCTTTATTTTCTTTTTCCTAATGATGTTTGTGCTTTCCAAAAAGGGGGATATTGTTGAGTCCATAATGTTTTCCTTATGAATTTTCTATTCCATCACGTTTGGGGATATTTTTGATTCAATAAGGTTTCCTTATGACTTTACCATTCCTTCGTGTTTTGAAAATCACAAACACCATATCTTATGGAAAATTTATTTTTACACTATGTTTTACTTACTCAAGGAAAATTATCTCCTTACCCTATTTTTCCTTATAAGGAAATTTCATCCTTACCATGTTTTCGTTGTTCATATCTTATTTTTTTCTAAGTGTAAAATTTTTTATGTATCAAAAACCTCGAGAATCATATAATTACCTAGATATGAAGCATTCTGTTTTGGGATCCAAATTCTAAGAATTCTTGTTACGAACTCTTTTGATTTATCACTCCATGTTCTCTGAATTCAGACTCTGATCTCTCTTGAGTTTTGACTTTGAGTTCTCTGAATTTAGACTCTGAACTCGTCGGAGTACTGACTCCAAGTTCTCTAAATTCGGACTCCAATATCTTATGATATCTGACTCCAAATTCTCATGAACTCTAACTCTGAACTTTGTAAGATCATGTTCCGAATCCTTGGGAATCCAGATTCCGAATTTCTTTGAAATTCAGACTCTGGAATTCATTAAAGTTTAGGTTCTGAAATCCGTATAAACCAGAATCCTAATATCCTTGTATTGTAGACACCGAATGTGTTTTTAGTTAGACTCAAAACTTTTATTTGATTTCATTCTGAATATTGTATTTGGATTGGTAACCATAATTTTTTTAATAAACTTTTATTGGTTATAAAACTATGTCATGCATTTAGTTACTTACTAACCGTTCATTGAGTGAGACATGTACATGTCCCTCCAAAAATCAAGGAAAAAAATGACTGTTGGAGGAGGGAGTCGACTGTTGGAACTGTGCCTATAAATAAGAGCACATTTGAAAGAGATCATAAATTTTGGACCAATTTTGATCTGAAGTGATTTTTTGAGGGAAATACTCTCATGATTAGTGTGTACTAAACTTCTTGTTCATATTTTCTTTGTGTGATGCCGATTGATGTTGTGTACAATCGAGGGCTTCCGGGGATAGGAACGCAGAGATGCTGACTACATTGAAGATGAGGGCTTCCATGCTAAGGAAGACAGAGGTTCCAACTACCTTGAAGTTGAGGGCTTACTGGGATAGCAAGACAGACTCTGATCTTCGTATTGAGGGCTTACCCTGGTGTGGGTAAGATATACTTTCTTGAAAGTATAAATCAAGAGACCTTTATCCAAGGTTGTTGGATACCCTTCTCTTTGGGTTAAAATACTTAATACTTGTTACTTATTTGTTTCATGTTTCCCACTGTATTCTGATTGTTGAGAAAAGTATAAATATTTTATACTTATACTTGTATACTCTAATTTAGTGAGATTTTATATGCTTTGAGTTAGAATCTTTATCTTTTTAAATTTCATTAAGTTTTTTTTCGGAACCATATTTTCAGAATCAATTTCTCGGAATCATATTTCCTGAATCTAGCGTATGTATAGAACCAGAGGTTTTGTGAATTACCTTGTTTAAACTTATTAAAAATAACCACATTTAAATGTTCCAAACGAATTTATAAAGTATACAATTCACCCATTTTTGTATATTGAGCATCATTAGATACTTCACTCAGTATCTATAATATTTCGATCCTACATTTGGTATTACTTATTATTTCATACTCCACATACCATCTTAACAGGTTAAGGTTCATTTTTTAAATCATGTTACTTTATAAATGATTATAAATAACCATTATATCATTTTCTTCATTCATCATCCCATTTGGTTTTTCATTAGAAAATTTTCTATCACATTCAATGTTAACCTATTTCTTTCTTGTTCTCGCTATTTACTAGATAAAAAAACATTGTAAGAAACAATTATTATTATGTTGAAATACATAATCACAAACTATCTGTTATAGTATGTCTACGTCATGAAACATTTTAAATATATGACACCTTAGGCTTAAACATGGTTCTTCATAATCACATTTTATTTAAAAACATCATAATGGTTCATGAAAATTTTGTGAATATCAAAATCATATGCCACAGAAGTGTCAAACTAGGTGTGGGTGAAAGACAATTCTCATGCATAGGTGAAGACTTATTCAAGCTCAATGCACTATTTTCAGATTTATTACCCCAAGGTACTTTCATCCCTGATCCACATCCTCTTGTAGTTTCTAAACATGGATGTAATTTAATGGAAACCAATTTCTCCATCCTTTAACAAAATTTGAGGACATTTTCATATACATTGACTCATCCTTAGATAAATCCCTATATATATCTTAATAAATATCACATCAGATCTCAATAAAGTTACCTTATCATAGTCTCTAAATGATATCTGAACCTTTCCTCTAATACCAACTATGGAGACCCATGATTTTCATAGAAGGATATTAAATATTTTTTAATTAATATTCAAAACATTACATGAACACACACCTCAAAACCATAATATTTTAGTGTATTTGTAAAAATGGTTTACAATCTTCTTAATTAAGGAAATATATTCAATGTTTCTCAAAAATATCCCCACCTTTAGTACTCATCACAAACATACCCTACGTAAACCTATTATTTATAACATGGGGATGAAAACAAAATAAAGGGTGAACTCGTATTCTTATTTCAGGTAAAAATAGATATAAACAAGTATAATATGAATAGGATGATATGAGAACATGGTCATAACATTTGAAAAAGATACCCTACAAATCAATGACCGTAATCTCGATTCGTGGAATCAAAATGAGAAGTTAATAACAATTAAATGAAAAGTTAATGAATGAAAAAGAAATTTGAGATCATAAAATTGGAATAAGTCATATATACGTGGAAAACACATAATCATAGAAAAAATTTGGTTAAGCCTACTGAAAAATACAGTCATCACTCGACAGGTTTGAGATTACAAACTATGTACCAACTTCAGGCTTTGGCTGTTGACCCATGTATATTATTTTTAAATGAGGGAATAACCCCCCTTGTACATAGATTTTTGATCTTGTGATAACCTCCCATGTAAACTCTAAGTGCATAGAACATTTTTCATCACCCAATTAATTAGAAGAAAATATAGGCCCCACCCATCACATAATGAAAATCAAACACATATATACCATAAGATCATATGATTTTCATCATATCATTACCCCTGAAATGAAATGGTATTCATAAACATTTTATCTTATAATAAATTATAGAAAATATATAGGATTCATAATCATTTCATCATTTCACTATTACATAACCCATGAAAAGAATGGGGTCTTAGAAGAGTTTTATCAGGGTATAACCTATTGGAGAAAATAAGTTTCATAAGAATGTCATCATAAATATAATTCATTAGAAAAAAAGTAACATAAAACAATACTATGAATATCATGAAAATAATAATATTCATGATATAACAAATCAACAGTGTAGTATATACATAAAAAAAATAATCAACTGGTGAATTTTCACATTTCTTCCAAAAATAAAAGAGATCCTAGGAGAAAATTACCTTGAGTATTTACACCATCATATATTCTCAAACCTCCTTTATAATAATATAATATTATTATAAATATATTTCCGAACAACATCTATTTATATCATAACATATATTATTTTCTTGTGAACTTCAATTACACATTTATTCAACATTCCATGTTAATTGTATGTTTCACATAATAATCACTTTGTTTTTCATATATGTTCTGATTTATTAGTATTTTTCCTCTTATAATAGTCAAAATTTGATTATATCTATAATTTTAATGATTATATATATATATATATATATATATTCATTATATATTTATTTAGATTAATCCACAAAAGTTTTTGATAGAAAATTAAATACACCGTTAATGGAGATAGTTGGTCAAACATATGCAGGAATATTATGTCCACTTCATTTTTATATTCAATGATTTTATAGTAAATGATATATTATCATTAATAAATATTTTTATGACATATATATCAAATATTCTTATTAAAATCATACTTATTACCTTCCATGAAAATCCTGAATGAATCATATCACTTAATTAGGTGGTAGTCCACCATACAGACAAGCTACATTTTCGTTCTCCAATAAAATGTAATGAAAGAATAATTAAGTGATATAATAAATATAAACGTACAATAATTGCATAAAGATCAAGTATAAAAAATAAATCAAAAATTATTTTTATCCTTGATAGGTGGTAATGTAAAAATGAATGGCATATGTTCATAAGGAAGTAGTATAAATGATGTTTTTTTAACACATTTGGGGGAAGTGGAGTTTATTTTTGGTCTTCATATTAACATAAAAAACTCTCAGTATATAAATGTTAGTGAGTTTATTATACCATAAATGTATAATAATAACTAAAGGATGTGGAGTAAAAAATAAAGCAAAAACTATCATTGATGGACATCACCACTTTAGGTATTCTCTTTATTTTTTCACCAAAATCAACCATTGGATGGATTTATGTACAAAATAAGGATTCTATGATGATATTTGAGAATTTTGTATCTGAATTTGGTAGGTTTTTTATGAAAAAAATTCTTGTTGGTATGGGAATGATGGTTTTTAAAAAAATTATAAAAATATTGAAGAGTTTTTACATCAAAATTATTTTGAAATTGATTATAAATACCTAAAATTGATTATTTGATGTATAATTAAATTAATTTCACATTAAAAACAATATAAAATATAATAAATAAATATAAATAATTTAAACTAAAATCCATTTCTGAATTTAAATTTTGTATTTTCACCATTCATCAAGAAAGGAAGATTTTCAAAAAAATGAAAGAAAATATTACTAAAATAATTTTGAAAAGATTATTTAAAAAATGAAGACTATTTTTTCAATTTAATTTTATTAAAGTGTAATAAATTTATTTCATTCTTATTTAAAAATAAATAAACAAAATTTTTGTTGAGAAAATAGTATTTTTGAAACATATAAAGACATTATTGAAAAATTATGTACATATTTATTTGTATGATTCCATTATATAAAAAAATTATACATAATAATTAAAATTTATTTATTTCTATTTATTCCACCAATTTAACAGCTATGTAATGATGGTATTTTTTAAAATATTAATAATATTTTTTTGTTATGATTCTGTAAAACTCGGTGTTGCATGTAACACGTGCGAAACATGGTATTACATCCAAATCAAGATAAACTTAGTGTTATGTGTAACACAATAGAAACTATGTATTGCATGTATTGAAAACTAAACACAATATTTCATGTAATGGAAACTATTGAAAAGATTAAATTTATTTCAATTTTTTTTCTAGAAAATAACGGGTTGTTACAATATAAATATGAATATATATATATATATGTATATATAAACAGATACATTAATATAAATATATTTATAAATTTAAACAAACAAATACACATAAATATATACACACACACATACATATTTTGAATCACACACAGACACATATATTTTAAATTTAGCAATGTTTTTAAAAAAATGTTGCTATTTTAGGGTCATTTTTATTAGTGCATTAATAATTGGTAATTATATATATAATTAAAATTTTATTAATTTAAATATATATAATTATAATTATATATATTCATATGTACACATTTATATCTACTCTCTCACACCCATATATAAACACACACACATAGATATAGTGAGATAGATAGACACACACATACACACATAATATATATATATATATATTAATATATGTATATAAAAAAATATATAAATAATGTTAATTTTTTATATTGAAAACAATTCATATGTGTCTAAATATAGAAAAATGCAATTTTAAAATCTTATGTTTTTTAGATGAGTGGGTATTGTTTTATAGATTTTAGTCTATGGGTATTTACATCAAATCCTACAATATTCACAATTTACATTACAGTTGTGTTGTGGGTGTTAAAATATAGGTTGTGGAATTGGGGGTGTGAAACACGGAGGATGTGGTTGGCTGGTTGGGTGTTATGGATATAGATCGTGTGTAGACTTGACTGGTGGTGGGATTTGATGCAAAGGGGGAATAACTATGGTTATAGAAAAAAATTTATTTAATGAATAATTTATTGATTATTATAGAAAAACATAGTAAATGAGGTGTTTCAAATTTGATGCTTTTTTAAACATTGATAAATAAATATTTTTTTAGTGACTCATTTTCCGTCTTTTCTAGAAACATTGGTACATGAGTAATTAAAATTATAAAATTTCACTAAAGAAAAAAACATCTATAAATTAACTTTTTATTATAATATTGGAATAGATTACCATGTTATGGATTTTTTAAATCATTTCATTGAAGAAATTGATTTTGGATTTAAGTGTGTTCCCTTTAAAGATAATTTTTATTATCATAGAGATTAGGCAGTTCCATATTAGTGTGGTTGAACATATAGAGGTGGAGATATTATAAAATGGTTTGGAATGAATGGAATCATAACTCATCCCGTGGGTAGATATAGGTCTTTCGTCCAGTGTATTTTTGGAAGAAGATTATTTTTTCTATCTCATTTGATGCTAGAGTTACAAATTTTAGTGGTATTTAGGTTTGGGTGATGAGTCCCCTCACATGTGATGGTGACACGTGAAATTAAAATGATATGTTTAAATCTTTAAGGGTTTGTAATAGAGAACTATATGGGATATTCTAAATAATTATTTATTATTTTATATGGTCTATGTAAATTTTTGAGGCTGATGATTATGAACCCATTTTGAGTGAGAGGAAATGAGTAGTTATTTGATAGTAAGTGGTCAGTGATACAAGACTATCCTTAAGTGATATAGTGTGGTGTAATATATTCAACGTGAATTATCTTGAAAGATAATTCATGGTTTGATATGATATGTGTGACTAGCCTTAAAGTATAAAGAAGGGACAAATATTTAATGTGTGACCAGCCTTGGGTGAGAATGTGTGGTTAGTGATGTGATTTGTGACTATCCTTAACTGAGAATGTATTTTCTAAAATGTGATTATTGACCTCCATTTAGTGATAAGGGCATGGTTATTGTTAATGTTCATTTGTACCTTTAGTGAAAAGGTATTATCCATGTTCTTGTTTCAACTTGTGGTTCTACATCACATTTCCTTCATGTATAGAGCCAGAGATGGATTACCCATTGTTTATTGTGGGAGTGTTAATCCTGGATTAACTGTAATGAGTTATATTATAGTTATGTTTTTTTAATTTTTTTGGGAATACTCATTCACATTTAATCCATAGTTATGCTAATGATATGTGGATGGTTTTCTATTGGGTTTTATACTAACACCATGCATAGTAACCCCTTTTATCGAGAAGACGTTGTTATCTATAATCTGTCCAAGGAAAGGAGACTCATGAAAATCTATTTAATAGGTAGATATAGTTGGTAATGAGGTTATTCGAGGATGTACTCTATGGTATTTTATGTTATACATCTACTATTAATTATTCATTATATACATTAGTCCACCATATACATGGATCTTTTTTATTTAGACATAATGGTTATGGTATTTCATTTTATTATTTCATGATATGTTATCTGTTGGAATCTACTGTTATTATTATTTCTAGTAAATTTTTATTTTTCATTATGTTATTATTGTTATTGGTTACCTAATATCAAGGTTATAGTGTCCTCACTAAATAACTTGGGACTTCACTTCTAGACAAAATCTCCTTTCATATAGATAGGTTCACCTGTGGTAACATGTATCATTGAATCAGACATCGTAATCTTGGTCATGGTGTCACAAAATATATGGTTAGGGTTTTTGGTTTCTTGGTTAGTGAATAATAAATCTTCTTAAGTGAATACATTTAGGAATAGTGTAATCCAATGTTATATTTTTTCCGATATATACACCAATACATCATGGTTTATATTAGGGACCCCATTAGTGCTTCCTAACTAATATTCACTTTTAATCGCCTTTCATGTCCACCCATGTAGATGTTCCTACCTTAAGTATGTTATGAAAGTTAGAACATAGGTTCTACTGGGAATTGAGCTATAGTTTCATAAATAAGTTTAGATATGGGATTTTGTTGAGTCTCAAGTGTTAATAGTTGAGGCACTATATTGTTTTTTCTTTAATTTGTTTTGATTATGTAATTATATAAATGGATGACCTATTAGGATATATTTGATGCATAAATTTTATTGTCAAATTTTTATATAATGGTATGTTATCCTATCATGGTTTTATATTGGATGTAATTATATATGTGGTTGAGGATGGTGTTAGTTAATTTTTTTGGTATTAGAACATATTATATTGAGAGTATAGTCTCTTAAATATTAATTGTTGACTTTCAACACTTGTAAGTATCTTCTAGAATATACAGAGGTTCACATGAGGTTATATTAAACATTGGATTACGATAGTAATTTGTGTTTTGAGTCGTTTCATTAAAAAATAGTATCAGATCCATCGTTAGGCTATTAATCTATTTGTGACATGGTAATTAGAGGTAGAAGAGAGTTGAATCATGAGATGGACCTTGGAATGATGTGTTATAAACTCTTATCATGGGGATTTTAAAAGTTACATGGGTTATGTTTTTGTGGTTTTCTGTTTCTTTATATTACATTTTTGATATTTATCCATGTATGGTGTGTTAGTTTAAGGTTTTTATTGATTTTTTGATTATTTTTTTGAGGTGAAAAAGAAGCATGTGTACATGCATCATATTTGGAATATAGGATTAATGTGTCATTAATGAGATTATATATTATTAAAACATGATGAATATATATATTTATTTTGATTAATGTGTTAAAAATAAGATATATTTTATTTTACAATATAATATGTTGGTGTAATTCTACACAACTAGATTGTGGGTTTTATTTCATTTTCCTAATCTACTAGTTTTTATTATGTATCACAATGTGGATCATATTTTATACTGATATCTAATTACGATTATATAGAAATTATATATAGGTGGTGTTTAATAACTCTAAGTGGAAGTAATTTGTAACACCCATTGTCACTATATCTTTTATTATAATAATAAATGTTTTGGGGGTAATTTAATAAATTGATATTTTGGCTTTGGATTTTAATTTTTTTTAAATATTTCTATTTTACAAAGTCTTAGATGTATGGTTTAGGAGGAACTATATGGGTACCCATATATGGGTATGTTTTTATTTTTTTATGCGGATGATTTGGTTTTCATGGGAAGCATATCGTTATGTTGATTAACAGTAGTAAAAAATGCGACATCAACTTTCCATAGCGTATTCTAATACATTCCATATGAATGGTTAGTTATACCATATTAGAAGTGTATTATTTGGATATATAATGGTAAAATGCCATTTCTACATGTTAGTAAAACCATATTAAGTCATTTGGTGTAATAGTTTGCAGATTGTTTTTTCTATATAGTAAAAACATCATAGTTGATGTACATTTTATCAAACCATGGGTCCCGAACTATCGATTGTCCCCAAATCACATAAAAGTTGACTTATGATTTTCACCAATGATTTTTGTTATGTAAAAGAACCAATTTTTTATCTATTTATTCTATTTAAGGTGTACACCTATGAAGTTTATCCCTTATTACCCATTTATCAATAATACTTTAACCTCTTCTCGTACGGATTACATCAATGTGATCACCAATTCTTCTTATTGCATCTCCTCTTTCCCTTATATTTGGAGTTCTTTAATCCCCTTGAATCCTAGTGGTTTATAGGTTCACTATTACAAATTGGGGGTGATTGAATCATTGGGGTTTTTCTTATTAGGAATTTCATAGGTTCCTTTATTTAATTTTGGAGTGTTTACATTATATAATATGACTTTAAATATGGTTGTCATTGAAATGAAGTACGTTTTTTTTTGTATTTTCATAACATTAAATTCTATTGAGTGATGAGATGTTTTTATTCATTGTTATTTAAATTCATCTTATATTTGGTGATGTTGGAGTATTTTAATGTAATTCTACATGCTGTTTTAATTGTTAAAATGGGGTTTAGATAGAATTTTATGTGGTACTTGGAATTCTATATTGTGATAATTATGAAAAAAATGTTTTAAGATTAAATTCAGAATTTGAAATGTGTTTTTGAACTATTTGGTTTCAAAAATAAATTTCTATGTGTGGAAATATAAATTCATATTAACTTTCATAGTAATTTATGAGGTTATTTATTGATACAAGTGTTTTGAAAATATTGAATGATTTTGCCTAAATAACGAAGGATTCATAAAAAAATTACCCAATTTGTCTTAAATGGAGAATGACACATTAATATATTTTTAGTTTTATATGGATAATGTGTTTAATATTGGAATTATCCTTAAAAATGTTTTGGAGAGAAATTTTTTGGGAAAATTATAACTAAGTGGTTTTAATTGGTAAAATTTAATGAATTATTTGAAATTGGCTGTATAACCATTGAGTATTAACATAGAATTTAGATACATATTTATAATGATCCCTTATGGAACTATGAATGGTTTAGAAATGGTGTTTGTGTTTATGTTTCCCTATTTAGACCCTTATTGGATTTTGACTCCTATGGTGGATATTATTTATTGTTGACAACATACCTAAAGGAATGTAGTATATTTCATGAGATTTAATGAAATATAAAAGGGGGTACTTCATGTGACGGTTTAATTGGTGAGATAATATTTTATACTTTTAATAAATCTATGAATATGATTCCACACATCTATTTGAGACATGTCGTTGGAAGTCCTTGGGGACAAAGTTGATGTAAAGATAAGTGAATTACTTAGATCACATTTTTTTAATTAGGGATAGAGGATGGTTAGACCGAGTGATATTATAGAATGTACAAAGTTGTACTATAATGGGTGATATTATAGAATATATAATGGAATTTTGTAGTGATTTTCACACTAGAGACTTGTCTCTTGATAGTTCTACATGGTTTCTAGGGACATGAATGATTATATAGTGTTGACAAAGTGTTCTTGTCACCAGTTGAGACAAATGTACTTCAAAAATTGGAATTTTCCCTTGAATATTTGATCTGTTTTACGATGAAATATGGAATTTTAGAGTATATTGGTGTTATATATATCTCATAACTATTTACTTATTTATGATTCTATTTTACCATTTGGTTTTATTTTGGTGTTTGAATAATTTTTGGTTCCATATATGTTTACTCTAGTACATTCGATGTTTATTGATCAATTTGAAATTAGTATGTGAAAATTATAAGGAAATAGTATTAAAAAATCACTTGTTCTAATTTTGGAATGAGTATTTGTGAATTTGTTTTAATGATGATAAAGGGTTTTTTATTTCTTTTCACAGTTTCTACAAATTGATGCTGTTAATTGTGTCTGAGAAGCATTTAAAAAATAAGAATGGTTTGTATCTTACCTTATTATTATAAAATAATGTTTCAATGTTTAATTGAAAAAGTGATAAGGGCTAGGAAATTTTTTCCAGTGATTGTTTTCATTTGATCCAAAAAAGTGGATTTTTTTGTAAAATGTGTTAGTTGAAAATTAAGATTTTATAAAAAAGTGCTTAATTTGTTTAATGTATTTTAAAAATACTATTAAATGGATTTTTTGGTCTGAATTGCATAAATTTTTTAGAGATTATCTACTTGTATTGGTTTCACTCACACCCTGTATACAACGCTTAGTATATGGTTTTCATATGATTTCAGTTGAGGTGCCCTGAAATTGGTCACCCTTATTTTAGGATGAAGTTTATTAAAGATATTTCATTCCTTATGTGGAAATTTACCAAAGGACGCATATAAATTACTGAAAAATGTTTTATTTTTTCCCATTTAGGTTGTCTATGTATTATATTTATCTTTAGCCATTATGCTTTGATGAGTTTATGTTTATTCATTCATTTATTGTTTCCCATTTTTGTTTCATCTGGTTATTTATGTTATAAAACATTATGATATATTTAATATCTTGTATGAATCCATTTATTTTTAATTCTTAATATTATGGATTTTTAATTATCATCTTGGTTATGGCATATTATGGTTGAAATAATTACCATTGATTATGTTCTGAGACCCTAAAACTAGCTGTCGGTATTGGGTGATTAGTAATGCGAACTATATATGTATCGACCAGATCAGATGTTTGTTGGATGGATATGTTTGGCTGTTTCTTGATAAAATTGTACCATAGGATACCCTATTTGTATTTTAGGTGTTTTAGATTAGTATAGAGACTATTATTTTCAATAATTATTGGTATAGGGATGTAAAAAAGAGATTAGATAGCTCATTATCACGTTAAACCTCATGATAACAAGGGTAATTTCGGTTTTAGTTATGATTTACAGTTTTGAATCAAATATAATTGATTGATTTTGATATTTTTAATGATTCATTGATACCCTTTTCGTGTATCAGTGATTTCATGAGTTATTTTTATATTTATTGGTGAAAGTAGTGAATAAATGAGTTCTACGTTGTTAGAATGAATAATTTGGTAAACCATGGATTGCCCATGTGAAATGGATATTAAATCGTAATGGTTTCGACTTCATGTTAGGTTCATATTTTACTAGCCACTATGGATAAACCAGGAATAATGTAGTATATCCTTCATATTTCTTCCCTCCCTTATCCCCATATTTATTTCAATGGTTTATTCCATTGGAGTGTCTTCAGATATGAGAGTTTTCTTAGGGTGTTTTCTTTTAATTGATGTAGTAGAATCTGGTTTGGATTATTAATTATGATGGATATATTTATTTCATCTTGTGAGGATTTTTTATGAGAGGAATATGGTTTTTGGAATAGAAGGTGGAATTTTATGAGCATTTTATAATTGAAAAACATTTTATAATAGTCCCAATATGACATTTGTTTTTTTTAAACTATGACATGATATATTTAGAGTGGGGATATATAATATTTTACATTTTTATAATTTTTATGTTTTGAAAAAGGAATTTTTGGAAGTATATATTCTGAAAAAGGGGATGTTTTGAGAATTGGTTTATTAAAATTTTTTACAAGGGTATTCAAATTCAAAAATTAATTTTATAATTTTTTTATAATGGAAAATTGTTATGATGATCAACGGATCTCATGGTCTATATTTATAACCTTATAAGTTTTTGAATATTTAAAATTTTTAAATTGAATTTGAATGTGTTTTGAAAATTAGGATTGAATATTTGTGAAATGTTATTAGATTCATTTGTTATGAATTGGAAATTTCTTAAGGAATTTAAAATGGGTGGTTTGGGTTTGCTGCCTTAGGTATGACACCACTTGTTTTAAAAAATAAGTATGAGAGGGAAGTCTCATGTCTCATGTTATTGTATATATTTAAACTAGGAAGATCTTTATGGAATATACAACATTGTTCCTAAGAGTTCTTCATATGTGGTGTCTTCAATTTTTAAAAATTATCCTTTTTTATTCTTGGATCTTATTAAATTACAACTTGAGTGATGGATATGAAAAATAATTATAAAATCTAGGACATCATGGATTGGTTCCCATACACATCTTCTGAATAATTAGTTATAATGGTTTGATGTCTCTTCTTATTGAATTACTTTTGAGAACAATTCTTCTTAGTGAAGAATTGTGACTATTTTCATGGGATCTCATGTAAACCTTGGGTTGTTGGTTGTATTGCGGAAAACATAGTTTTATAAGAATTGAGGAATCATTGTTCAATATCTCTTGAATATAAACATAATATTGATCACTTTGGGAACCTAATATATTCGGTGGATTCCTTAGGCTTTTTGGTGTTTGGTGTATGTGTCAAGGTTTTATTACCTTATTTTGAGGCTTCTAGTATCTTCTCTTGTTCTGAATTTTTTAGGTTAGGTTACCCTTATATTGAGAATGGGTTGCCTTGGTTTTTGGGTAACTGAGCACCCAATAGTTTTAGGTTTATAGGGTTAATCATGGTACAATGTTCTTATATTTATGTCCACGTTTACCAATTATGTATGATGACCTAGGATGAGAGACCATTTTCATTCTTATTAGGGAATTCCAATGATATATACCCTATATATGTGATGTTTTTTATACATAGTCATGATTTTTACCTAGTGGATGTTATGTTACCTTTCAAAATGTGATCACATAAATATTTAGTGTGGGTTCCCTGGTGATTTTCCATTCATGATATATATTTGTGACATCAAAGTATTTTCATAGATATGATTTATTGTAGTTGATTTTATTATTTCAAGGTAATTGTTTTCTTTCACTATTTATAGAATTAAATATTTATGGGGAGACCTATGTTAGGCCTCCATCACTTTTGGATATTCAATTCGTGATTTAGGTTATAATTTTCATAAATAAATGTCAATTTAAACTGGACGTAAGGATTTTCCATAGAGTAATCTATGATGATTGATATTCCCCCCACCCCCTCAGAAACATTATAGTTGTTTGCCATTGATCTCAAATTGTTTCATGGGTTGTGGTTGTGACTCATTTTTATTACGTTTTCTTCAACTATATACTTTCATGGAGAATAATGTTGAATGATAGAGATAATGTGAAACCCATTTTCACAATTTATTAATTATAATAAACAAAATTTGTCTGAAATTTATATTTTTTAATGTTTAGAATTTGGAATTAAAATTTTACAATTTATTATTCTACACATGGTTTTGGGAGCACTAATTTGGAAGATCTATGCAGGTACCCATACATGAGTATGTTTTTTCCCTTTTTAATGTGAATGAATATCTTTTTATAGTTAGTGAAAAATTCAAGTAACTCTTTA
This sequence comes from Viscum album, assembly GCA_963277665.1. Classification (NCBI taxonomy): domain Eukaryota; kingdom Viridiplantae; phylum Streptophyta; class Magnoliopsida; order Santalales; family Viscaceae; genus Viscum; species Viscum album. The sequence continues at coordinate 508,109,667 of OY728159.1, forward strand.
TAGTAATTTTGGGGATTCACCCTTCAATAGTGTTTCATGAGGGACAACTTATGAATGGTTAGGTTGACCATGTGAAAAGAAGGTGATATGGATCTTCAATGTGTAAATACCATTTGGAAGGGATGTATCCTGGTGAGAAATGTCATGCAGAGCCTCTATAAATTACCATGCATTGGTTTTTTGTCTCAGTTGTGATAATAACATGGTTGGTGCATCATTTAACAAATTTGGGACAAAACCATTCGAGTTTCTTAGAATCTCATAAAATTAGATTTTATGTTCTCAGAATTGATATTATGATCCCCATGGTCCTCCCCACTTCACCCAACTATATTTTTCCCATTTATTTTTGAGACCCATAAGGCCGTCCCCTATTCAAGCTCCCATTCATCCATGCTATTCATGCACCAAAGTGGTTCATCCCTCTTGCACCATTGAATGTCAAGAATCTCCAACTTGGTTTCTTATTGATTCATTTAATGTAATCCATCATTTACTATTATTTATTCTCACCATACATTATTTTTGGTTTTCCATCATCCCCAAGAACCCTAGGGTATACTAGGTTTTATTTAAAATTTCTTATGATTGACTAATGATAGATTTTTTTATTAGGGAGTTATTGATGTACATTGATGCTTGTTAGAGAATTATTCATTATTTTTATTAAATTATATCATGGTTTATTTTAAACTATTTTAGGTTTTTTAGTTCCATTTCATAAAATGACATTCCATTGAGTGATTGGTAGTTCTATATGCATTATTTTATAAATTGATTCTATATATGGTGGTTTTTGTGGAATTTAAATATGTTAAAAGTGTTTTCTCACTTGGTAAAATGTTTTTACTTTTAATATCACGTGCTTCATTAAATTTCATGAAGTGAATAGTTTTAAAGATGGTTTTAAGAATATATAAATCATTTTAAATTCATTTATCCCATTTGGGGAAAAAATTTGGGGTGTGTGATTTTGGACTTTTGAAGGAATTTTCTCAGAAATCCTAATGGTGATTTAAAGTGCAATGTATTTTAAAAATATTGAAATATTTATTTTCAATAGATTTATAAGCTTTAAAAATGAAATGAACCAATTTAGGTAATGGGTTAAACTAAAAGATCTATTTTAATATCAGAGGAATTTTTTTAGGGAATGTGATAACATTTACTTTTTATTTTCCAAAAGGATTTTAAGTGTAATGACATGGAAATATTCATTCTGAATGGTTTTCAAGGGATTATTTTTAATAGTGTGTTAAAATGGTATTTATAACCATTAAGAAATGCCTTGACATTCTGATTTATTTTGATAAATTCATTTTTGGAACATTCAAGGGTTTCAAAATTGTGGGTGTGTGGTTATAGCCCTCTTGACCCCATTATATAATATTAAAACCCCAATAGGGATATTATTATTATTTTTATTGTAGACATTGGGTGATGTTGTATATTTCATGCAAGGTAAATGAAATGAAAAAGGGGTGGAATCAGTAGAGGGTTTAAGAGAATAGTTTATATTTGCTAAATTTTATATTTTTATTCTCATCATTTCTCATATTTGTTAGATACATGTAAAGAGAAGTGCTTAGGGGCAATTTAAAGGTTTCTCTAAGTGGATGTTGTAGTTTAGAATGTGTACTGAATAAGGATAGTTTCATTTAGGAGTGATTGATGTTAAATAACATATAGTGTCCAATTAAACCAATTTAGATAGAGGAATATATTTTTGGCCCATTATAGCATTTTGTATCAGGGTGGTTTATCTGTGAATTATTCGATGGATATTTCAGGGTGATGAGAAATTCTATTGTGTAGGCCTAGGGACCATGTTACTAATTTGGAATTCCATACATGGGTCATAGGTGGTTTTCCATAATGATTTTATCCTTTTTTAGGCTGAGATAGTTCATTCTAGAGTATATTAGTTTTAATTTTATCCATTATCCATTGATTGGTGTTTATATACTTTATACCATTTTGATTCATTGATATGTCTGACTTATTTTTTGGGGCCATAAAATCTTAATCATGTATGATTGCAGTTTTTTTATTAACACTCTAATTGGTTTGCGAAAATGATTGTGAAAATTGATTTGAAATGGCAAGTGTTTTATTTTTAAATAATTATTGGAAGACATATATAAATGTTAAAAATAGGATTTTAGTTTTTTCCAATGTTTCTAAGAAGAGGTCGTCTTTTGGTGTCTCAAATGTGTTTGAAATATATTTAGGGTCTAATTATAACCATCATTATTTTCAAAAAGGGGAATTTTATTTTAAAGTGTTTGAGTTATGGGAAATGAATTTCAAGTGATTTTTTTTCTTCTAAATAATTATTTTATTTTCTACAAAATGTGTTGGCTGAAAACTAGATAGTAAAAATTATTGTTGATAACCTATTTTCAATTAAACAATAAAACATCTTTTAACTAGAATCTTTTTCAGTAATTACCACAAAATATATGGTTTTACTTTTTGGGGTCAGTTTCTATCACTAGACATATACAAAAAAATTTATATAAAAGTCATATGATGTTGATTCATATGTGTTAGATTTTGCCTGCATTTTTATTAGGAGAGATATTATTCTGGATATTTTTATTGGGGTGCGGAGAGTGTCTGAGGGTCACACATAGATTTTTTTGTGGTTGTTTTAATTTATTACCATTTTCCATGTATATTTAGTAGTTTTTTATTGTTCATTTTTTCTTTAAGTAGTTAATTATTATATCTTTATGTGAATTTTCTAATTTATAATCCATCTGGTTTTGTATGTGTTTCTACCTTCTATTATTCTCACAATCCGATATGTCCCCATTTTTTTCAATATATTGTGATATATATTTTTATCATCATATTTTTATATTTAATGTCAAATAATTCACATTGATATTTTTCAAAGACCCTTGAACTTGTTTCTATCTCAAGGAAATTAGGAACATACCTCAAGTATGTCTCAAACAAGAATTTCTATATGATACAGGGTTGTCTTAGGTTAGAACATGATAGGTTCATGCATTTTCTATTGTGTTGATAGTTTGTAAAATTTGAGGAATTATTAGGATATGGTACAAAATTAACATATTTTTTTAAGGGGATGAAAAAAAATATAGGTGGAGGAATTCATGTGCAATTCATTGGGTTATTATGTTGTAAAGAATATATAGTGATTTTTTATTAGTGTTCTATTCACAAGGAAAGATTACACGAAATTATATAGGGATTAGCCTTTGGTATGGATTCCATTTGGTATAGTGGGAGGTGTACCTAGTTGATTGGGTCAAGGGTGAGTATATAATAGGTATATTGTCTAAAGTTTTGGATGATAGAAGTCTATTTTCTGATATAATAGTGGGTTTTGGAAAAGGTGACATGTTTTGAGTGTTTCCAAAGAATGTAGTGAGAGTGAAATTGGATATATTACATATATATACTAGGGAAGTATGTTTATACAATATTGGTGAATTGTGAATCTTAGAAGCATGAGTCAGAACGTTTTATCAAGTAATATAATTTATTAATAGTATTTTTTCATGGAATTTGATTAATGAGTAAATTAAAAAGGAGACTGTGAAAGGGATCATTAGATATTCACTCATACTTAATGAAATAATTTTGAATATTCTTATGAATTATGTCGTTCAATTCATGGTTCATTTGGGATAATTTTATTTTGGTTATAGGTGATAACACATTAAGATGTAGGGTATCAGGGTAGAATTTGTGTTTAGACCTTGAGAACTAGCTGGGTTTCTTGGAAACTTATATGAAGATGTAATATTTTTATTGATGTATATACCATTAAGTTCCTTTCATTCAAAAGTTATTTTATGGTACTATGGTTGGTTTTGGTATGTCGTTACATTTAGGTTGTTATAGTATGCGAGCTATATATTTAACATAATTAAGTATCGGTAGTGGTTTGATGTGTTCATATTTGCATCTAAGAGTAGGATATCTCTGATATTGTGGTGAGTAATCAAAGTAGTTCCCTCTATTTATTATAGTAATTTTTTTTTTTGTGTATGGAAATATAATATTAAATTAATATAGATTGAGTTTATAAGATTTAGGGAAGTGTTATGTCATATACCCCCACATATGGAGTGGGATGGGAATTTTGAAATAATCTAAGGTTTTATCATTCATGATGATGCTAGTGCATGAATGGTTTTAGATTGTCTTAGTGATTATGAAATAATTATGTAAATACATATAGAATAGAGTAAACCATTATCTAGATGAGGGTGAAAACCTAATATTAGGGGTGTTTTTGGTGAACAAAAAGGGAGGAAATTATAGAAAACATGAAATTGTAGCTACTGATGATTCTTGTTAGTTTTTGGGTATGATTTATCTAATCTCACATTTTCATTATGGTTTGTTTTTATAATTTCATGGTATTTATGAATACTGTATTTTGGTTTCTCTATGTAATGATATCCATACTCCTATTGCCTAAAATTTCATCTGAATCATTTTATTTATAAACATTGTGTTGGAAGGGTGTTAGTTTTGGTGAAACTGGTTGGTGGGTGGTTGAGATGACAGAAATATGTTTTTGTACGAGAAGATTTGGTTTCATGTAGTTCCATGGTTAATATTTTATATGAGATTCAAAATTTGTTTCAGGTTGACTCAGTGTGTTGGTTACTAAATCAAAGCTTAAATCAATGTCTTCTCTTGGATTACCATATATCAATGGAATTCCAATATTTTTAAGAATATTTCAGGAAAAACTTGGTTGTGTTTTGGATTTTACTATGAAATAACATAGATTTTTTAGCATGGACATTGATGTTGAAATTTTCTTGTTTTTATGATTCCCATATGAGTTAAGGTGTAAGTATTAGTTGAGGTTATAAAACATTGGAAAGAGAGGACATGTGTTTTCTGGAACATTCATAATTTATATGATTGACTAGTGTTTTATGTGTAATAATATGTAGTGATATTAATATCACATCATATTAATCATTTGGGATAAAATTAATGTGTTTTTTATAATCCAACAATGGGTTTATGGAGAAAGGATTGTTTAACTAGATCAAGCACATTGATAGAGTAACCACTCCTAATCCGTAATTTTAATCAATGAGTAGAATCAGTTTCCAATCAACTAATTAGATGTTATGTGATTGTTTTGAGTGATTCTTGTGGATGAGAGCAACTATGATGTTGAGTTTGTAATTAAATTTATCATTAAAGGGATGTTTTTTCAGAGGAAATTTCAATTTGGAGTCTTTAAAAATGGTATGTTCAGAGAATAGGGTTTTTAATTGTAATTCATAGAGTTGAAGAACCTATTTGAAGTGGTTTTACATGTATTTGGGTGCATTAGTGGATTCTAGAAGCCTTGGTCAAGAGTCATATGTGGTAATAGGTTTATTGATGAGGGAATAATCCCCACAACATGGAGGGGGTAGTTAATATCATGGTATCGTGTTACTAGCATGACGACTATGGGTTTATAGGTTGGTCATGCCACAACAAGAGGCATTGTGATATAGCATAAAAGCTACATATGATTATGTTTCTTGTTATTTTGGTATGATTATGTCATATTTTGTTGTTATAGTGTGGTGATGTAGTTTTCATTTTATAAATTTATATAATTTATCAATGGGTGTCTAGGATTATTTGGTGCGGCTTTAGAATTGGTCATTGTTCCATAAACCATATGGTCACACTGAATCATTGGATAATCGCTTCATCTAAACAAAGAAGGTGTTTTTCGGTGTGAAACAAAATTTCTATCTATATCATTACCTTGTGCAGTTATTTGGATACCCTCTAAGGTCAGGCATTCCTCCATGACCCATGTCATTAGGCCACAACCTAACCATGTTTTTTTGTAGATTCTGTTATTTTTTTAGTGAGATACCCTTGGGATTTTTGGGGTGCTATTTGATCAAGATAAGTGGAGACAACCTACACCCCCTTACCTCCCGTATATATGGGTTCGTTAGAGGTTATTCATCACACTGATTCAAGGAAAGTTCCCCACCTCGTTTATCCCTTGTTTCATTATCTGATTTTTGTACTTCTGATTAGGGATTGGGATTGATTCCACTATAGAGTGGTCTAATCACATAAAAATCATGGTAATTCTTGGTGTGGTGGTTTGAGGATAACTAATGATTATTTTAACACACCACCACTCATAGTTTAGAAAGATTATTTTTTATAATTTCTCATAGGTACTTCTCAAATTCCATGGAAATTTAAAATAAATAATATTTCAGCTAATAGGGATAGGGTTCAAAGTGGTACCAAAGGTATTCTAAAGACCTATACTGTTTCATAAATCATATTATTGATGATTATATTATTTTTGGTGAGATTTTATTGAATATAACTAATTGAATTATTGTTGAAATTTATTTATAAAATATTATAATTAATTGTATCAGCCATGTTATATGATATAGGGGATCAGATGCATGGCATGGCTTGGTGTAAATTTGAATTATATTGACCTGTGGAGTGTAACTCCATTAAAGAGGTATGTGGTTCCTATAATACTTAACCCTATATTAAACATGTGTGATAGAGTTTTCATTAATATATTTTCATGAATATGCATTGATATCATTACCCTACACTTTATAAGGGTTAAAATATATTATAATTGATAGAATGGGATTTATTATAGGGTTATATTTTTGAATTTTTTAATAATTGTCTCAACCTTGGGTAAATTTTAAGATATGGAAAAGGATTGGAAATGGGTTACTAAATTGATAGGGTGTTCATGGATTGATTTTCCACTTGGGTTCCATGGATGTGATGATATTATGCATCAACATATGAAATGGGGTCAACAGAACTAATGAGACAAAAATTCTATATAGCCCTTACTCTATAGGATCACCGTTGAGATTTTGGAAATGAATTATTAATGGGTGATGACTAGGATAGGTATATAATACTGATTAGTTTTTTTATTTAGTTATATGGTGTGCTAATTGGGGTTGATTATCATATCAGGTCTGGTAAAGATTGATATGGAGTGTTTACCTTATGTGATTAAGAGGTAAATTAGTTTTTAAATCATGTATTGGGGCTATGTTATAGTGAATAAATCCCAGTTGATGAGACATAACCCTGAGTGATAGAGTGTTGTCATAAGAGTTAGTCTTCGACCTCACCCTGAGTGATAAGGTTTTAGAATAGATGTCTCTATGAGACATCAACCTATGTGATAGGGAATTAGAGTGGATCTGAGTAAAATAAATCACCATTCATGATAACGAATTAGAATAATGTGTGACATGAGACATCACCTGTAGTAATAGGGGTTTGACGTATGACATGGTTATGAGACCTCATCCAGAGTGATAGGGTGATGGTGTGAGACTCAGTTACAAACCTTACCATGGGTAATAAATAATTATTTTACTTTCATAGGATATTGGCTTGATGACACCTTTGGTAATACAAAATCATATGTTTCTTATGATCTATCTTTGGTCCAAGGTAATTTTTCCTTTCAATATGTGTCTAAACTAGGTATTGTTGGGGTTCAAGGTGGCTTGATTATAACACAATAAATATACTTGGATATACAATTATATAAAGTATATTCATTTACTTTTTTATATTGAAACCATAATTTATTTTATTCTATTTATTGTTAATTGGATATCCACTAGTTTATATTCTATAAAAGAATCTTAAATTTTTACTAAATGTAGAGTTGTTCATGATGTTATTATTTGAATGGAGAATGTGAATGTTGTACCGACGATGGAGTTAGTATGGAATTTATTTATTTCAAAAAAGGATTTGGAAGTTTTAAAATTTTGGAGTCTTTACATAAATTATTATTTTATAATAGAATAAAAAATCTTTAATTGTGGTTAGATTTAGTCTAGAATATATTCTATGAGTGAATATGTGTCTCAGTTAAAATTATGTAGGTCTCAAATATGGATAAATTCCATGAAATTCATCATAAAAATGACAAAGGAATGAAGAAACTTGTATAATGTTCATCATGGTTTTGATAAGATTCAAAAATAGCGAGTCCCACATATAAAAGTTAAATTGTTCGATATGAAATGGTATCTCTGATAAGAGAATATAAAATCAATAAAATAACATGATATATAAATTTAATAAAATATAGGAATCAAAATAATTTATTTAACTCACTATGATATTAAATGGTCACCAGAATGAAATGTAATAGTCATTTCAAAGGCATAAGGGAAATATATAAGGTCCATTTCTAAAATAAATGTGTAATTTTTTAAGGTAAATGTGTAATATATAAAAATCCTAGTAAAATATGAAAAATTAAGTTGGTAAATAGAATAAAAGAAAAAAAATATATTAATGTACAAAATGATTCATAAAGATAATTAAAATAATATATAATGGTTTTTTAAAAGATGAAATTTGGATAATTATGGAATGGGGAGAAAACATAAGGCTAACAAGATGGAGAATCCTAAATATAAAGAATTATTAGTTATGAAATTTTATTGATAAACCTTCCAAACATAAATTACAATATACATTATAAATTTAAATTTATAATGGATAATGATACAATATGTAAGTAATGATATGTGGAATATCATAAATTGAATACGGTAATGTCAACCAAAGATATATGGTTTTTATGTCTTTATGGAGTTGTTTATACCATGAATAAAGGATTATTATGCTTTGATAATTATAGATGACTAGGAGGAAGAAATAATTGATAAATATATGAAGTTATTTTTAATATATGGAGATATATATCATGGGGGATAAATTCAGATGATTTAGTTAAGATAGTAATATTGACAAAAAAATAGTTCCAAATATTTTTGAATGATCATTCAAGTTGTATTATAAATATTTTTATGAACATGTGATTAATAATAATGGTTTAAGCAGCACTACAAATATTTGAATATCTAGATGTAGAAGTTATATAGAAATCTAGGAAATCATTGTGATAATAATTTCAGTGATTATTATGATTTTAAGAAGTAATAGATGCTTAACTAGAAGACCTTTTCAAGAATATTATTTGTAATATTTTAAATTATCAATGTAAGTGATCATCATATAACATCATCTTGTATTCCTGATCTCAAAGTAGTTTGATGAGAAAAAATAGGGAATCTCTCTAGGATATATATAGAATCCTTCATATGATGTTTTATCACATAAAATCAGTAGTTTTACCCTAATGTACATTGACTCGCCATCATCATTTGTCCTTAGATTAGTCTGTTGTGGTAACCAAGTAATATATTTGTGTAACAAAATTTAAAATTCATTTTTTTGACATTTTATATGCTTGATGTTTGAAAAGAATTAATTATTCTTTCTAACACATGAATGAGATACATTTTATGATAAAATTAATTAAAAATTCTAGTTCACCCCCATCATTGGATGTATTAGTCATATGGTATTATTAACTTTTATCAAAGACAAAAGGTTTATGTGAATGAACACTATAATTAAAAATTTATTCCCAAGGAGAATCCAATTAATGAAAACTGATTTCAATTTTTATTTGGTTATAAATTATATTTTTTGAATAATTTTATGATATATTGCTTATGATCTCTATGACATGATATTATTTCTATTAAAATTTAGGTAAAACATGTCAATGATGTTACATGAATTTCAATGACTGAATACAACATGAAACATATCGATAGATATGTAAAAGAATCACATAACTTATTATAATCCATAATAAAAATATATATATGAATTTGATGATATTCACTTTATCAAAACACATTTGTGAGGATTTTACAACATTTAAAAAGGAGACAGTAAAGAGAAACGATAAAAACTATAAAACATACATTACAAATTGGATGCTTTGAGGATGACCCCAAATTAGAATATTGATAGTATCCTCAAACACCTCATTGAATTTGTCACGACCCGTCCTCGGGGCCCGTGCCGTGACTACCCCAAGCCCGCCTTCCATAGGCCAGGGGCTGGCGACTAGCACCAAGGCGTAAAATCCCAGTAAACAGGGAAGGCATTGCCTTTATAAGTAACAACCACACAGAGTCAGCAAGCGGAAAGTAAAGTGCAGAAAAGTAAAGGGGCCGGAAATACAAGCCCAACTGTAAAGTACAACTAAAAAGTAAAGTACAGCAACTGAAGAAAAGACGGCGGTCTCGTGTCGTCCACTGGCAATCCCACCTGAAGGGTGGGTACAGATAGCCTCCAGGCTCCTCGGGTCCCACGTCCGCTCCGAGTACGTCCCGACCAGTGGTCCACCTCCAGGTACCGTCCTGCTCCACGCCCCAACCGTGATCAGCGCTGTCCGTCGTCTGCAACCAACACAACAAGGTGCGGGCATAGCCCGTGCAGGGGTGAGTACAAGCTACTCAGTAAGGACCCCGAGACCCCCGAAGGTCTCCCGAAATCCACAAAGGATATAGCACAAAAGAAAGATGCAATCACGAAGTAACATCTGACTCGACTTAGGTATATGCCCATACATATACCTAAGTCCCCAATTCTAGCTCTGCTCACGAGCTCAAGAACAACTCAATCCACGAAGGAAAGCAAGACTCAAATCCACAAGGAGAGTAAACAGTAAATCCACAAAGGATAGTTCAACACAATCCACAAAGGAGAGTAAATAGTAAATCCACATAGGATAGTTCAACACAATCCACAAAGGAGAGTAACATAAGATTCAGCTCAACCAGGTATACTTTTTCAGATGACGTCAAAGACGATCACTGATCCGTCTAAGTCGTCGGACCCACGAAGGATCGATAGGTACTAACCCCCGCAGAAGACCCACACAGGATCGGGCTCACACAGAACCTGTAGGCAGTGGCTCACACAGAACCGGTAGGCAGTGGCTCACACAGAACCGGTAGTAGGACCCACATAGGATCGGGCACTGATCCGCGTAGGATCGCTGAGTGCAGTAGTCGACGCAGTCCACTGAGGTCCCTGCACAGTCGTCGCCGCAGTCCACGAAGGATCTCTGCTCTGCCGTCGTCGCAGTCCACGGAGGATCTCTGCTCTGCCGTCGTCGCAGTCCACGGAGGATCTCTGCTCTGCCGTCGTCGCAGTCCACGGAGGATCTCTGCTCTGTCGTCGAGGTCACAGCCAGCGCTAGGGTTCCCGCACGTAGCGAGCTCGTTTAGGAGGGTCCGCTCCACGAGCCGAGGGGCTGATACATCAACTGACACGTAGTCCGAAGTTGATGTATCCAAAAGTTCCGTATCGACAACAGGATCTCAACGCAACAGACGGCGCGTCAATCGGACGCCCGGTCTGAGAGTTATTGGCATTTTCGTCCGAGGGGCCCGGTTAGTTTTTAGGGCAAAACCAACCCGACCGTACTCCGCCTGTATCCGATCCTCGGGCGGGGTATGCCAAAAGTTCCGTCTCACTTAGAGGAAACTACCACAGCTGACGGAACGTCGTTCGGACGTCCGTAGCTCAAGTTATGAGCGTTTCCGCTCCGAGGGCCCGGTTGGTTTCGTGTACGAACCAACCCGGCCGAACCCAAAGTCTTCCGAAACCTTGAGAATAATATACCGAAACGACCGTCTCGATCCAAGGATCGCGTAGCCGCTGACGGTTCGTCAATCGGAGGTCCCAGGCCCAAGATATGGGCGAAAGACCGTAGAGGGCCCGAAACGGGGGTACTGGGCCCGGGGCGACCCGGCCCGAACCCCCCCCTGGGGTCGGCCGAACCGGGTCGGCCTGAACCGGGCCGACCCGAACCGGCCCGAACCGGCTCGGCCGGGTCCGGTCCGGCCTGGGCGCGGCCCGGCCGACCGGACCGGCCGGCTCGGCCTCGGCCGAGCGGCCGAACTGCCGCCGCCGCGGGGTTGAACCCGCGGCTTGAGAGAAACCGCGGCCCCGCGGGGGGCCGCCTGTCACGCGGACGCGGCCGGGCCGCCGCGTCCGTCCCGGTTCCGCGCGGCCGCGGAACCGGCTGCCGCCGCCGCCGCGGCTTCAGCCGCGGCGGAAGACTTCCACGGCGGCGCGCCTGGCGCCGCCGCCTCCGGTCGCCGGCGCCGCCGCCTCCTTCCGCGGGCCGCCGGAGATGCTCTGGTGGCCCGATTTCTTTCCCGTCTGCGCCGATGCTCCTCCCGGGGGACGATCTTCACTGCGGAACCAACAAATTTCCCTTGCCGCACGGTTCGTCGTCGTCCGCCAAATCCGCACAAAAGAGAAGATCGGCGGAGCGTTGCCGGGTCTTGTTCGTTAGACCCGCACCCTCCGCGTTAGTCATAATCCACGGGAGGAACAATAAAACAATCAACAACAATTTTAAATGTTAAAATTGTTCGAAGATCAAGTTCTTTACTTTAAAAGAAATAAATCACGGGAAGGAAAATATTCCAATCAACCCTTACCCTGTCGTTGCCGAACGGGGGATCGTCGTGGGATTGCTCGTCGCGGAAGATGGAGATCGCCGCGTCGTCGCGGAATCGCTCGTCGCGTCGCCAATCTCCGGATCAAGATCAACGGATTTAATTAGTTTAAATCCGTTGATATTGAAATTAAAAAGGGAGAAGAAAAGATCCGATTCTCACCTTTGTTGCCGAACGAGGGTCGGCCGCGGAAGAAGAGGCGTCGCCGAAGAACGTCGCGGGTAGATCTCGTCGACGTCGCAGATCTTGGTGTGCGTCGTCGAATTCCGGTCGCCGGCGTTCTTCGCGTTCTTCGCGTTCTTCGCGTTCTTCGCGTTCTTCGCGTTCTTCGCGTTCTTCGCGGAGAGGGTGGAGGAACGAAGATTCTTTCAAATCCTTTCCAAGGATTTTTAGGTTGGTCTTATTTTATAAACATGCCAACACGAAACCGGTTAAGAAACGATCCATCAATTCGTTGAATTAATTCAACGAAAGAAACGACCCATTTAATTCACGAAAAAAACAGTCCATTTAATTCACGAAATAAACCGCCCAATTAAATGGTCTGTTAAGAATTAAAGAAAACGCGTCGGTTGACTTTTCAGTTACTTTGACGGGTTTTCGCGGGTGCGTTACTTAGCGAAAGAAACGGCGGGGCTCGTGCGGGTCCCACCGCACAAATATCCTACCAAGGGGTAGGATATTTCTGGATATCATCCTATCCAGTTCAACTCAGTTCAAGCCGCCTTTAAGTGACTTCAAGTGGCTTCCAAGCAGCTTAAGTGAAATAAAATAAAGTTGTCGCACAAACTTTATTTTATTTCTGACTTAAAGCCGTAAAATTTAAAAACCACGTCTGAGCAAACGCAACTCCGGAAGAGGCGTTTCTAAGCAAATACCGGCGCTGCGATTTCATCGGTGCCCTCAGAATTCGATTCCGGGCACCGGTTCAAAAGATAGAAAAACCCGCTCGTCCGTTCACTGAACGTACCCGAGCCAAACTTCGGAAATTGATTCCGGGCACACCGGGCCTCGGAATCAGGTGCCGTCTGAAGCTGCGCTCTTGTAAAATTCCAAAGAAAATTAAGAAAAAAATTTCCTTGAAATTTACGGGTCTTTACATTACTCCCACCTCAGGGCTTTACGTCCCCGTAAAGATACATCAAAAACTAGGGGAACAAAAGGGGGGTACTGAGCACGCATCTGAGCCTCCCGCTCCCAAGTGCTCTCCTGGAGGTTCCCGTGCTGCCATCTGACGCGCACAAGAGGAATCGACCGCCCACGTAGGACCCGCTCCTGTCGATCCTCGATCTCCACTGGGACCTCCGCAAAAGTCGCCCCATCGTCCACGTCCAGCTCCCCAAAGTTGATGATATGCGTCGGGTCGTGCACGTATCTCCTCAGCTGAGACACGTGGAAGACGTCGTGCACCCGGTGCAACTGAGGTGGTAGAGCCAGGCGATAAGCCACCTCTCCTATCCTGCTGAGGACCTGGAAAGGCCCGATGAAGCGTGGAGACAACTTGCCGCCTCGGCCAAATCTCCGTAAACCACGTCGAGGTGAGACACGCAAAAAGACGTGGTCGCCATCCTCGAACTCTAGTGGCCTCCGCCTCCTGTCAGCATATGACTTCTGCCGGCTCTGAGCTGTCCTCATCCTCTCCTGGATGATCTGGACCTTCTCTGTCGTGGCTCGGACCATCTCTGGTCCCACGAGTGCTGACTCCCCAGGGTCTGTCCAGCACAACGGTGATCCGCAGGGTCTGCCGTACAACGCCTCGTATGGTGCCATCCCGATGGTGGAGTGGTAGCTGTTGTTGTACGCGAACTCCACCAAGGGTAGGTGGTCCTCCCAGCTGCGACCAAAGTCGAGAACACATGCACGGAGCATGTCCTCGAGTGTCTGTATGGTCCTCTCCGTCTGACCATCCTTCTGAGGGTGGAAGGCTGTGCTCAGATGGAGCCGCGTCCCGAACGCCTCCTGCAACCCCTTCCAAAGCCGGGAAGTGAAACGAGCATCTCGATCGGAGACGATAGACGATGGCACACCGTGAAGCCGTACGATCTCCTGGACGTAAAGACGTCCTAAGCTCTCCACTGAGCCCTGCTCTCTGATGGGTAAGAAGTGTGCCGACTTGGTGAGTCGGTCGACAATCACCCAAATGGAGTCGTGACCTCTGGAAGTGCGTGGAAGTCCAGTCACGAAGTCCATAGATATGCCGTCCCACTTCCACTCCGGGACCTCCAAGGGCTGTACCAAGCCTGCTGGTACCTGGTGCTCTGCCTTCACCTGCTGGCAGGTGAGGCATCGTGAAACGAACTCTGCCACAGCTTTCTTCAAGCCCGACCACCAGTGCTGTCGTCTGAGATCCTGGTACATCTTCGCCACTCCGGGATGCACCGCCAAGGGAGAAGTGTGAAACTCTCTCAGCACCTCCTCTCGTAAAGCGACCGGTACGAAGGTACGCCCTCTGAAAAGAATGTCGTGCTCTGCTCCAAGGGAGAAACCATCAGGCGCCTGACCTGAGGATATCAGTGCACGCCGGGTCTCACAGTCAGCGTCCTCACGCTGAGCCTCTCTGACCCGCTGTAGAAGTGGAGGAGAGACTGTGAGAGACTGAAGAAAGGCTGCTCCGTCTCTATCCACGAAGGATATCTGCAAGGAGGCTAGCTGCTCCGTCGCCTCCTCAAGTAGCTGAATGCCCGTCCTCCTGCTGAGGGCATCGGCTACCACGTTCCCCTTCCCAGGAGTATAGACTATCTCAAAGTCATAGTCCTGGAGGAACTCAAGCCATCTCCGCTGTCTCAGGTTCAGGTCCTTCTGAGAGAAGATATACCTGAGACTCTGGTGGTCAGAAAAGACAGTGAAGCGCTCGCCCATCAGATAGTGCCGCCAAGTCTTCAGAGCGAAGACCACTGCTGCTAACTCCAGGTCATGAGTGGCGTAGTTCTGCTCATGCGGCCTCAACTGACGTGATCCGTAGGCGATCACGGCCCGCTCCTGCATCAGGACGCACCCGAGTCCAGTCCCTGATGCATCGCAGTAAACTACGTACCCAACTCCCTCCTCAGGCAACCTCAAGATAGGTGCGCTGGTCAATCTCTGTCTCAGCTCCTGGAAGCTCTGCTGACATCTGTCTGACCACACGAAGGGTTTCCCCTTCTTCGTCAACGCTGAAAGTGGTGCCGCAACTCTGGAGAAGTCTGGCACGAATCTCCGATAGTATCCCGCTAGGCCCAAGAAGCTCCGCACCTCTGTCACGCTCCTGGGTGGCTCCCAAGCTAGCACTGCCTCGATCTTCGCGGGATCCACTGCAACTCCCGCCTCAGAAATGACGTGCCCCAAGAAATGGACTTCATGTAACCAGAACTGGCATTTTGAGAGCTTGCCATAAAGCTGGTGCTCTCGGAGTGTTTCTAGCACAACCCGCAGGTGGTATGCATGCTCCTCCCCAGTCGTCGAGTATACCAAAATGTCGTCAATGAAGACAACGACAAATCGGTCGAGGTATGGCTGGAAGATCCTGTTCATGAGGCTCATGAACACTGCTGGAGCATTGGTTACGCCGAATGGCATAACCAAGAACTCATAATGGTCATACCGACACCTGAAGGCCGTCTTCTGCACGTCCTCGTCTCGAACTCTGAGCTGATGATAGCCTGACCGGAGGTCTATCTTCGAGAACCACCGCGCTCCCTTGAGCTGATCGAAGAGGTCATCAATCCGTGGCAGCGGATACTTGTTCCTCACTATCACCTGGTTCAGGCGACGATAGTCGACACATAGTCGCAAGCTCCCGTCCGCCTTCTTGGCGAACAAAATCGGGGAAGCCCAGGGTGAAACACTGGGTCGGATAAACCCCTTGCTCTGCAAGTCCTCCAACTGTACCCGCAGCTCTCGAAGCTCGGCGGGGGCCATCCGATATGCTGGAGTAGATATCGGGGCTGTCCCGGGGTACAAGTCGATGTAAAAGTCTACCTCTCTACGAGGAGGTAGCCCTGGAACGTCGTCGGGAAAGACGTCCACGTACTGGTCCACCACTGCAGGAAAAGCCGGACTCCGCACATCCACTGCTCCTAGGATGAGGCTAGCCAACTGATGAGAGATGGGTTGCACTCTCCTCCGCGGAAGTCCATCCTGTGCTGCAAAGGTTCCCTTCTCGCCGGTGAAGGTAAACCTGCTCCCGTCGGTACGAACACATCGCACCTTGCGCCTAAAACAGTCGATCTGGGCATGAACCGTGGATAGCCAATCCATGCCCAAGATGACGTCGTAAGGCCTCGACGCCGCTACAAGGAGATCCCAGCCGAAGCTCTCGCCTCCTAGAGAAAGCTCACACTGCCGGCACCCGTGCGTAATCGTCGAGTCCGCTCCCGTAGGAGTCTCTAGCCGTAAGGATCGAGCCAACGGCTCAGTCGGAATCTCCGAGCTCCGAACAAGGGCAGAGGCTATGAAAGAGTGACTCGCTCCTGTGTCTATAAGTACTGCAGCAAGGGTGGAATAGACACAGATCGTACCTCGAATCATCTCTGGCAAGTCGGGGTCGTAGGCCTCCACTGCCTGGAGCTGGGCCTGTCCCTGCCCGCCAGCTCCCTGTGGTCGAGGTGGCCCTCCTGGTGGTGGTGGGGGTAGAGCCTGGAAGCGTCGCCCACCACCCGCTGCTCGGCCAGCTCCTCTGCCTCGTCCGCCTCCTCCCTGCGGACCGCCATGGTCGACCCTCTGCCTCTGCCTGGGTGGCCCCTCCACCGTCTGCTGCTCCTCTGATCGGCGAGTCGGGCAGTCACGAGCCATGTGACCCTGCCCGCCGCAAGAGTAGCACAGCCTGCCTCTCGAAAGGCTGGCACTCCGCTGTGTGCCTCGTACTGCTGAGCCGGTGACCTGAGGCCGTCTGCGAGGGCGTCTGGTCTGCCTGGACCCGTGAGTCATCCGTCGGCTACCTGCTGCCGAAGACTCAGCTACCTGCCGCCCTGCGCTAGGTCTCGCCGCTGAAGAAGGCTCTGCCAGGAAGCTCTCGATCAGGAGGGCTCGCTCCAGCACTCCCGCCTGGGTCGGAATGCTGAGGGAGATCAGCGACGCCCGAATCTCCTGTCGCAAGCCCTGCTCGAAGGTCCGGGCCCGGAAGAAGGGGTCTCGTACCATGTCGGTCGAGTAGCGAGATAGGTCCGTGAACCTCGCCGCGTACTGAGCGACCGTCATGCTGCCCTGGCGCAGCTGGAGAAGCTCCTGGATGCGCACCGCTCGGAGGGTGGCCGGGACGAACTCAGAGCGGAAGAGGCTCTCGAAGTCCGTCCAGAGCAGGGATGCCTCATTGTGAACCTGGAGCATCAGGCTCCACCATCGTCCTGTCGCCGCCTGCAGGAGGCTCGCTGCGAGAATCACCATGAGATCCGCTGGTGTCCTCACTAGCCTGAAGATCCGTACCACCGCCTCTAGCCAGTCCTCGGCGGCCTGGGGGTCCGCCTCACCGCGAAACCTGGGCGATCGCTGGCTCTGAAACTCGTGCAGTGCCCTGAGGCGACGTGCATCGTCAGCGTCTGGTACAGGCAGCATCGGTGGCTCGGCGGGTAAAGCTACCGCCGGTGCCACTGCTGGCAAAGGGCCCTGCACCGAGGCCTCGTCGCTCGGTGGGCTGCCGCCGCGCCCTACACTCGGAACCCTAGCTGGCAGTCGTCGCGGGGCCATCCTGAAAAGGAGAACAAGAGCACCACAGTCAGAACAGTATACCTGGTGAGCTGGCACAAGTAATCACAAGGAAAACTTGAGACTTTCATAAAGCAGATCAGTATACCCGGTGAGCTGACACAAGCAATCACAAAGAAAACTTGAAACATACACGCAATCAATGTTTTCATGCATTAAGTCGGAAATCAGGAGTCAGGGTCCTGGTGTACGGATACGTCGGCCGCCGCACCAACACTGGGCTCCCTGGACTGATAACCACACTCAATACACTAAACACTATTGCTTCACATAGAAATAAAGGACGATCAGAGTCTGCGGTAGAACCGACCGCCTCTGATACCAATTTGTCACGACCCGTCCTTGGGGCCCGTGCCGTGACTACCCCAAGCCCGCCTTCCATAGGCCAGGGGCTGGCGACTAGCACCAAGGCGTAAAATCCCAGTAAACAGGGAAGGCATTGCCTTTATAAGTAACAACCACACAGAGTCAGCAAGCGGAAAGTAAAGTGCAGAAAAGTAAAGGGGCCGGAAATACAAGCCCAACTGTAAAGTACAACTAAAAAGTAAAGTACAACAACTGAAGAAAAGACGGCGGTCTCGTGTCGTCCACTGGCAATCCCACCTGAAGGGTGGGTACAGATAGCCTCCAGGCTCCTCGGGTCCCACATCCGCTCCGAGTACGTCCCGACCAGTGGTCCACCTCCAGGTATCGTCCTGCTCCACGCCCCAACCGTGATCAGCGCTGTCCGTCGTCTGCAACCAACACAACAAGGTGCGGGCATAGCCCGTGCAGGGGTGAGTACAAGCTACTCAGTAAGGACCCCGAGACCCCCGAAGGTCTCCCGAAATCCACAAAGGATATAGCACAAAAGAAAGATGCAATCACGAAGTAACATCTGACTCGACTTAGGTATATGCCCATACATATACCTAAGTCCCCAATTCTAGCTCTGCTCACGAGCTCAAGAACAACTCAATCCACGAAGGAAAGCAAGACTCAAATCCACAAGGAGAGTAAACAGTAAATCCACAAAGGATAGTTCAACACAATCCACAAAGGAGAGTAAATAGTAAATCCACATAGGATAGTTCAACACAATCCACAAAGGAGAGTAACATAAGATTCAGCTCAACCAGGTATACTTTTTCAGATGACGTCAAAGACGATCACTGATCCGTCTAAGTCGTCGGACCCACGAAGGATCGATAGGTACTAACCCCCGCAGAAGACCCACACAGGATCGGGCTCACACAGAACCTGTAGGCAGTGGCTCACACAGAACCGGTAGGCAGTGGCTCACACAGAACCGGTAGTAGGACCCACATAGGATCGGGCACTGATCCGCGTAGGATCGCTGAGTGCAGTAGTCGACGCAGTCCACTGAGGTCCCTGCACAGTCGTCGCCGCAGTCCACGAAGGATCTCTGCTCTGCCGTCGTCGCAGTCCACGGAGGATCTCTGCTCTGCCGTCGTCGCAGTCCACGGAGGATCTCTGCTCTGCCGTCGTCGCAGTCCACGGAGGATCTCTGCTCTGTCGTCGAGGTCACAGCCAGCGCTAGGGTTCCCGCACGCAGCGAGCTCGTTTAGGAGGGTCCGCTCCACGAGCCGAGGGGCTGATACATCAACTGACACGTAGTCCGAAGTTGATGTATCCAAAAGTTCCGTATCGACAACAGGATCTCAACGCAACAGACGGCGCGTCAATCGGACGCCCGGTCTGAGAGTTATTGGCATTTTCGTCCCAGGGGCCCGGTTAGTTTTTAGGGCAAAACCAACCCGACCGTACTCCGCCTGTATCCGATCCTCGGGTGGGGTATGCCAAAAGTTCCGTCTCACTTAGAGGAAACTACCACAGCTGACGGAACGTCGTTCGGACGTCCGTAGCTCAAGTTATGAGCGTTTCCGCTCCGAGGGCCCGGTTGGTTTCGTGTACGAACCAACCCGGCCGAACCCAAAGTCTTCCGAAACCTTGAGAATAATATACCGAAACGACCGTCTCGATCCAAGGATCGCGTAGCCGCTGACGGTTCGTCAATCGGAGGTCCCAGGCCCAAGATATGGGCGAAAGACCGTAGAGGGCCCGAAACGGGGTTACTGGGCCCGGGGCGACCCGGCCCGAACCCCCCCTGGGGTCGGCCGAACCGGGTCGGCCCGAACCGGGCCGACCCGAACCGGCCCGAACCGGCTCGGCCGGGTCCGGTCCGGCCTGGGCGCGGCCCGGCCGACCGGACCGGCCGGCTCGGCCTCGGCCGAGCGGCCGAACTGCCGCCGCCGCGGGGTTGAACCCGCGGCTTGAGAGAAACCGCGGCCCCGCGGGGGGCCGCCTGTCACGCGGACGCGGCCGGGCCGCCGCGTCCGTCCCAGTTCCGCGCGGCCGCGGAACCGGCTGCCGCCGCTGCCGCGGCTTCAGCCGCGGCGGAAGACTTCCACGGCGGCGCGCCTGGCGCCGCCGCCTCCGGTCGCCGGCGCCGCCGCGCCGGCGACCCGCGCCGCCGCCTCCTTCCGCGGGCCGCCGGAGATGCTCCGGTGGCCCGATTTCTTTCCCATCTGCGCCGATGCTCCTCCCGGGGGACGATCTTCACTGCGGAACCAACAAATTTCCCTTGCCACACGGTTCGTCGTCGTCCGCCAAATCCGCACAAAAGAGAAGATCGGCGGAGGGTTGCCGGGTCTTGTTCGTTAGACCCGCACCCTCCGCGTTAGTCATAATCCACGGGAGGAACAATAAAACAATCAACAACAATTTTAAATGTTAAAATTGTTCGAAGATCAAGTTCTTTACTTTAAAAGAAATAAATCACGAGAAGGAAAATATTCCAATCAACCCTTACCCTGTCGTTGCCGAACGGGGGATCGTCGCGGGATTGCTCGTCGCGGAAGATGGAGATCGCCGCGTCGTCGCGGAATCGCTCGTCGCGTCGCCAATCTCCGGATCAAGATCAACGGATTTAATTAGTTTAAATCCGTTGATATTGAAATTAAAAAGGGAGAAGAAAAGATCCGATTCTCACCTTTGTTGCCGAACGAGGGTCGGCCGCGGAAGAAGAGGCGTCGCCGAAGAACGTCGCGGGTAGATCTCGTCGACGTCGCAGATCTTGGTGTGCGTCGTCGAATTCCGGTCGCCGGCGTTCTTCGCGTTCTTCGCGTTCTTCGCGTTCTTCGCGTTCTTCGCGTTCTTCGCGTTCTTCGCGGAGAGGGTGGAGGAACGAAGATTCTTTCAAATCCTTTCCAAGGATTTTTAGGTTGGTCTTATTTTATAAACATGCCAACACGAAACTGGTTAAGAAACGATCCATCAATTCGTTGAATTAATTCAACGAAAGAAACGACCCATTTAATTCACGAAGAAACAGTCCATTTAATTCACAAAATAAACCGCCCAATTAAATGGTCTGTTAAGAATTAAAGAAAACGCGTCGGTTGACTTTTCAGTTACTTTGACGGGTTTTCGCGGGTGCGTTACTTAGCGAAAGAAACGGCGGGGCTCGTGCGGGTCCCACCGCACAAATATCCTACCAAGGGGTAGGATATTTCTGGATAGCATCCTATCCAGTTCAACTCAGTTCAAGCCGCCTTTAAGTGACTTCAAGTGGCTTCCAAGCAGCTTAAGTGAAATAAAATAAAGTTGTCGCACAAACTTTATTTTATTTCTGACTTAAAGCCGTAAAATTTCAAAACCACGTCTGAGCAAACGCAACTCCGGAAGAGGCGTTTCTAAGCAAATACCGGCGCTGCGATTTCATCGGTGCCCTCAGAATTCGATTCCGGGCACCGGTTCAAAAGATAGAAAAACCCGCTCGTCCGTTCACTGAACGTACCCGAGCCAAACTTCGGAAATTGATTCCGGGCACACCGGGCCTCGGAATCAGGTGCCGTCTGAAGCTGCGCTCTTGTAAAATTCCAAAGAAAATTAAGAAAAAAATTTCCTTGAAATTTACGGGTCTTTACAGAATTCATGGGATTCATCCATAAACATGGTTAGAGAATTAAATATTACAAAATTAAGTTTTAAATTCCTAAAATACTGACAACTTTTATCAATGAAATTGTGTTAACAATAGAAGAATAGGAACTCATTGATTTTTATCTTAATGATATCTATAATAAGTTTAGTGGTGAAAATGACCAAATAAAATCAATAATGATTTTTTTTGTTAAAATGTTTTAATAATTACAATATCATGACCTTATTTTTTTCTAGTCATATATAATTAGGAAAATAATTTACTTATCAAAACAAATTCTCTTCCTATCATGTATGAGTTTTTAAACTATGTGTTGCTTTTTAAATGATAACCTTTCTTTGTTCGGGTTAATGTTATCATATTCAGATCTAGAAACAATAATAAATATTACACAACCATATAACATTAAAAAATATCACTTCAAAATGTGGGTTTAAAATAAAACTTGGTAAGGGTTAAAAGAAATAGAAACCTTTTAATCATCAGAAGCACATGAAAAGATTTGAAGTGTAATACCTTTAAAAAAGGAATTAAATTTTTTAAAATTGTATAAAAATTCTTTCCAACATAAAATGTGTTTCTTTTCTCCAATAGTTCCTTAATAAAAAATAAAAATCATGTACAATAAATCGAATGATTTTTAATTTTTCACTGTAAAGGCCTAAAATTCATAAAAACATTAAATTACCATAAAAAATATTTCAAATATAAACCCTTACCATTAAAAATATTAACAATTGCCCATTTTCCATAAATCATATTCTTATTTAATGAAAGCCATATATTTCTGTTTAAACCCATAGCTAATTATAGAAATTCGATGGAGGAATCTCAAGACACTATATTAATCACCCTTTCAAATCAACCATTCAAATAATCTATTGAATTTACTCTTTTAGTAGAATAACCTATATGGTTACTTTAAAAAATCATCTTTTAAGTATAAATCATTTTCCAATGCATTAGTGAGATATATTTTGTTTAATCCCACCATCATCTATATTATGAATGTTCCATAATTTGACAAAAAAAATAATAATTTTTTCAATATAAAAATCATTTAAAATTATTATAAATACATAAACATCCAATTTTAATATGACACATAGAATATGATTATTCCAATGTAACAAAAAATTAAAAAATCCAAAATAGTCAACAAATATTTTTAATAAAATGTATTTCAAAAAAAAAAATTACAAAATATTAATAATAAAAATTAATTTGAAAAACCCCTAAAAACATAGAGAGGAAACATCATAGATAAAGTAAAAGAAAATAGTATGAAAATGAGTTATTGATGAATGAACCAAAGAAATTAAACCTTTCAATTTTATATAGGAAATGGAAAATGACCCATTTAGAAAGCATGGAATGTGATTTTTTAGTCTAGTGTAAAAAAATCAATTAACGTTTAAAATAAACTTATGAAATAAAAGTTATATTCTGATGAATATTTATTACTCAACCACCAAAATTAATTATTCTATACCAAAATCATAAATTTTCATCATGAATAATTATGTACATATTTTTTCTCATGATATATTATCTTGAGGAGTATTTTTTCTTATGAATATGGCTCTTATAGTGTGACAAAAATTAATGATCAATATGAAGTAACATGTTGTTATTAGTAAATTACACAAAAATGTTCATCATGGATTACATTATCAAGAAACGTACCCCTACCATCAATAAAATTAAAATTAAAATAAATATATAAATTTATTAAATTTTTTCAACAACCAAAAATAATTTGAAAATTATTATCATGGTATTAGAGAACTATGATCCACATCACTATTAAAAAAATTATGGTAAATAATAAAAATTAAAAATATATGAGGATGAAAATAAAAAATAACTGACTAAAATATGTGTAATATATGATTTTAAAAAAATAATATAAATGATTATATATATTAATATGATTCTTATGTATTTCTTATGATTATTATGTTTATTATATATTATGTTAATGTGATTTTATGGAAGATAAGTGTAAATCTATGGATTTTCAAATCCAACTATTCTAACATTAGGATATGTTTTATATTCACCACCTTCTTCATTTAGGTTTTCTATATTATTCCACATCATTATCATATATTTTATTTTTCATGTGATTCACGGGATTTAAAAATCTATATTATGTTTTTTTATTTCAATGGTTATTGTTTCAAAATTTACTAATGCTATAATGGTTTCATTACCAATCTCATTTTGAAATTGGTATTATTTTTGTTTGAAATTTTCAGTTAAAATTATAATTTATTTCTCTCTTAATCCCATTTATTTTATTATAATATTGTTATTCATGGGTTTTATATGTCATCCAACCACTTCAATATTTTTTTACCATAGTTTACTTGAAGTTATTCTTGTAAAGGAAATCGACTTTATATCATTTTTTCCAATGATTAATCAGACTCTTGGATATATATACTCTTTTTTTATTCTATGAAAATAGGTATACTTATATTATTGATGAGGATTTTTCGATTTTATTTATTTTTATTTTAAAATATTTCTTAATGAATCATTTTAAGTTTTTCTAGATGATTCATTTTTGAAAGATATTATGTTTGTTTATCAAATTTCAAAATGAATTTTAAATTTTAAACATTTTATGTCTGATCATATTTTTCTAAAATTTTCAATAGTTTTCATTAGAAATATTACACTAAGTTATAATGTGTTTCTATGATAATTTTCATCTCCATTATTGAAAAACTAATTTTATTTCCAAATAAATTTTATCAAAATTAAATGATATTTCTTCTTATATTACAATGAAAATTAATATTTCTTGTATTATGAATATTAAATCTATGTCATTATGATTTAATGATTCCCATGAACAATTTATTATATTAATTATTTATAAAATACAAAATCTTCTTTATGTTGTTCTATCATCACCTTTTGTGGAAATCATTATGGAATTAATGTCTTTCTCACATTTTAATCATGATATTATTGAATTATGAATTTTTTATATTCTTATTGTACAAATATCTATGGTTTATAATTATATGATTTGTGGGTCTATTAAATATTTACATTTAATTGGTAATGTTTTATATCTCATCAATATTTTATTGTATGCATGTGGTTAACCCAAGTACTCTATGTTATGGGACATGAGTTTTTAGTACTAGTACACTATGTTATAGGAAGTTGGTTAGCATAGAATATTATTATTTGAATGTATTTTCAGTTATCCTTGAATCATGATATGATTTCTATAATTATGTTTGTGACAAATTCTTTTTTTAACATAACTATGTTATTTTCTCATGGATATTTATTATAGACAAAAGTATTCACACTTCTAAAGATAATTTATTATGTTATAGATAAATCTGTATTAAATGTCTTATGTTTCAGGATAAATGTTTTATTGGGTATGATTATCTTATGTTATGACCATTTAGATATTTTATTTTTATTTTTTATGAAAACCAATTTATTGGATTTAATGGGAACCCACACATTATATAAAAGACACAAAAACATCCAAAAAATTACAAAAATTGCGGAAAAAATAATTATGATAACAAAGCCAATAGTCTTAATATATCATCTAGTAGTTGTTCAAAAATATAATAACTATAACACAAAATTAGAGCTTTAACGCAACACATCCCACATACATCACTTGAGGTAAGAACACCTTCACCATCTATTTCAAGCGATCAAACTAGGGACGATTCTATATTTCTATGTCAGATATATAAAATCATGGGTATGATGGATTCAAAAAGGCCTTAATTTTTTATAAAAATAAAAACCAAAATCACAATATAATAAATGAAATGATGTTGAACATATAACAACTCCATTGAGTGACAGTGTAGAGTAGAATCCCACAAAATTAAAATTGTTTCATTTAATCCCATTAATTCTTCATCCCAGAACATTGGAAAACATTTCTTAGGTCAACTGAATATCATATTTCTATTCTCAATGAATTTCATATCTAGTTTATATATAAATATTTCAAACAATTCAATCATTTTTTTTGGTAAAAGGGATGGAAGAAGCACTCTCAATTTTTGGACATCCAAAGGTTCTCCCAATATCTTGAGCCAAGATGCTATTAAATCTCCTCAATGTATAAATTACATTACTCCATTAGGATACAATAATTCCATAACAAACTTTCAATAACTGTTATTATTGGATTGGAATAGTCTTTATGAATTTATGATTTTCTTCCACTTGGTCCCTGAAGAATTCTCCATGATCTGATTTTTTATGTTACCAGAAAATTATGAGGGGAAATTACTCAAGGATATACACTTCTTTATTAATTTTTTATTCCTAGACCACATTATAATTTATATTCAATAATATAATCCTTCCTATATTCATGGAAGTCATATGATTACCAATTTGAATGAGTCGCCAAAACATAAATAGAAGATTCCATGGAACCCCACCCTGGGATGAAATCCATCGACCAAATAAATTTCTTACTCTTCCAAGATTCTATTACCTACCAAACCTCATATTCTATATCCTAAAAATTCACAACCAAATAATAAAAATTATTCTTAGTATTTATGAATTAGATGGATCCTTTATTAGGAACATGTGGATAAACCAAACATTAATGATTGTGTAGGGATAATCTATTATCTAATGAAAAACCATCGACACCTACATTATGGTCAACGAATTAAGGATAATATATTCCTATATCTATACACAAACCAGTGAAAAAATAGAAATTTAATGGCTTGGGAGATATCATTTGTGCAGTATTTCTTCAATCCAAAAGAGTTAGTATAGAATTATTACTTGAAGATGTTAAAACCGTAAAGGTGTATGACATATATTTAATTGCAATGGGAGAAAACCCTTCAAAACTATCAAAACCCACATCAGGTAGAGGAAGTATTATAATATTGTTTTTAATTTCCTATCAATATATCTCTATTTAGTGAACTCAATTAAATCTAAATATGAAGGGTTAATGGTGCCAACATGAGGAACATGTGAACTTTAACAACTATCTATAGGAACTACACCATCTAGATTCATAGCACTTCATAAAAATCTATGACTACCCGTTGGGAATTAAATCCAATTATAAAATCCTTACTACATTTCCTAAAAGTAATCCTAGGATTCTAAATAACTATGTCCAGACCCAACTAGTGTTCCCTAAATTTGTCTTATAATTTTCTAATTGTTTCAATTTGGAATTTGTTTTCATTCAATACTTATTTTGAAAAAAATATCATTTCACTTATGATTCTTATAATTTTCATTCAATTAAAATTAAATGTTCCTCTGATAAAAATCCTAATGACTATGACATTTACTATGAATATTACTGTATAATTCCATCCATGATTCGGAAAACGTTTGATGGTAGTATATTTAATCACATTTAATCCAAATAAAAAAACATATGGATGTAGTAATATAATTTTTCATTCAAAATAAAATATAACAAATATAGGGTATTATGAATTTTATTTCTTATGACCAACATAAAACAAATAGAAAATTGAATTAGATACTGACCACAAGAGAGCCAAATTTTATAATTGTAATGGAAGACCAAAATGCTTGACCCTAATAACCATGGTTGATGGGTCTTGATTCATTTCAAGGTTGAATTTAAAGTTGAGAAGATTCATGTTGAATCCTAAAAAATATCATCATGATCTAGAACAATATCACACATGGTTTCCTTTATCACTAAATAAATTAAGGATCTATCATGGCCAGTGAAGAATGAAAAGCATGGTTTACATAAACCCATTTCTTTAGTCAATTATTTTTTGATGAAATTGACAAACAATCATTAAAAAGTAAACCTATCCATCAATGCCAAGAAAATTCATAAAGAGGATTCTTAGAACTCATATATAACACCTATACCACCATTTTTAATCTAAATTAATATAGGACCTTCGGTAATACTATAAATCTTATAAAAGAAGATACAAAGGATATGTCTACCGTCCTATGAACCCAAAAAATTATTTTTCAATAGAAGTGTTAAGGCCCTTACCCCACAAGATGAGGATGATTTTATTAATCTACCATCACGGATCAGGGAAAAACCAATTCCCCAATATTTCATGGTCTATTAGGCATATAATACAAAAAGATTCACCTTTATTTCAATCTAATACCAATATGATTATAATATTCTAACATATGAAAAAATATTTAAATATAAAATGTTTACCCATAATGAAGCATATGATCTCACCCTTTATTATTCTTCCATTACTTAGTTTATGAAGAAAATTATTATGTATGATGGTTCAAAAAGTCAATCCTGTGAGAAGAATATTTGGTCGATATGATGGAAATGTAGTACAAAATGATTTGAAATATATAAACTCCATAAATTATATACCAATATTTTGGAGGGTGTTATTTATAGTTAGATGTAACGAATAATCTTGTGAAATGATTATATATATATATGTATAAAATATTCAAGTCACCTTAGTTGGTATCAGAGTGTGGTTTTGTTATTTTTGGAGATTAGGTTTTGAAAAATGCTGGTTTAGAACATAAAACCCCCTATTATGTACCAAAAGTGATGAATGATGAACCTAAATTGTCATACATTGAAATGATTGTTTCCCGATATTTTGAAATATTTTGAAATATTTTCTATGTCATATGATTGTTTATATTAATTATTATTTTCCCTATTAATCATGTTCACCCTTTTTCATTAGGTATAAGAGATAAAGTCATAAAACATTTGTGTTGAAAGATACACGATTTATTGAAAATAGATCACATTTTATTTAATTATATAAATTAAATCATATCTTGAAATGTCTCTTCCACTATTAATTGATTTCCCACACTAGGTAGATATTGAATTATTGGAAAAAAATAATCTGTGTTAATATGATTATATCCTATGTATATAATTACACATAAATATATGTTTTTGGTAATATTCTTAAATTATATAATATTACCCACTCTTTAGTGCATCTTGATGTGATTTTTGGAATAAATTGGCTTTATTTACATAGATAATTCATTAACTATAGAGATAGGATAGTCACATTTTGTATCTTAAATCAACTTATGAGCATCCTCCAATTTATTATAGACCATGAACTCTCCATGGAAATTAATAACATTTTATAAGTTTAAGTGGGTTATTTATCTCAAATGGTTGGGGGAAGACATGATATTTAATAGATAAATATTATGCAAGATTATGTGAAAATATTTATAGAATATTTTACACTCATTTTCACTAGATTTTGATGTAAGTTTTAAATAAAACTCACACATGGTATTATGCATATATGAAAGACTTCTTGTAGAATGACCCCATTGATTTATATGAATTGGAGAAGATTTTCTGAAACAATATTAATTAGGATTTTTATGACAAAATGATTCATTGTGGGATGAACAAGTTCTATTTAATAAGAGAAAAGAAACATTAATTCATCTGAGAATAGATTATAATGAAATTATTAAAAAAATGTTCAATAAAAAGAATCATTTAACTAATATTTATGACTTTTTGATATAATATTTGGGCAATAATACCTCAGAAATATTATTCTTTAATATAGATATCATTAATTAAAGGTAAAAATTCAATATTTTTCAAAGATAACCTTCCATTCATGTTATGGAAACTATAAATTCATAGTTATTCTATTCAGACTAAAACAATTATCCTATAATCTTCATATAATTATTGAATAAAATATTTAGATATTACCTCAAATAATTTTTAGTAGTATTTATTAATAATATTTTCATATATTATATGAGTTAGGAAGAGAATGGAGATTATTTGGGGGTTGTGTTGAAGAATATAAGAATGGATAAACTATTTTTTTGAAAGATTTAATTTAGGGTATATAATTTATCATTAATGGGTATTATAATAAAATGAAAGGGTATATCTCTATATCCTTCATTGATATAGGTGATTGAATAATGGCCCCAAACAACCATGATTATTGAGATCTCAAATTTTGTGGATTTGTTGGATACTATCTATTATTTGTAAGAAAATTATAATGGAAAATAAATACACTAATTTAGTTAACTAATAAAGGAGTCATGTACTTCTATATAGATGAATATGAATAAAAGTTCATGAATCATAAGAGAAGGTTTGACACTACACCTATATTCACACTACCCAAGAGTGGAGAAGGTTTTATGATATATAATGATGAATTAGAGAAGGTATTTGAATGTATCCTCATATATAATAGAAAAATGATATCTTATTAACATTGTTATTTAAAAATTCATAGTAATAATCAATGGATACACGATTTGTATATAGTTGCAGTAATAATTTCATGGAATTTATTAAGGCATTATCTCTATGGGAAATGGTGTGAAATAAATACTTATCACATTTTTTTAAATTATAGATTCACATAGAAGGATGTATACATGTTACAAAAGATATTTTAATAGTTTATCAAAGACTATAACTACTAGATACATTACCAACCACAGATGAAAAATGAGGTGGCTAATGCTTTGACCATAATGGTTCATGCTACATTCTCTATGAAGAGTATTGAAAGTGACCCAATACTCATAGATTTAAAAATAATGGACCCTAAAATAATATCGGATGGTGACAAATTCAATATTTACCAAATGAATATTTATTAGTTATTTTATGTAACGATCAAAGTTCCATATAAGGATGATTGGTTCTAAAAATTAAGGAAATGAATTTTCGATAGATTAAAATTGATAAAGATGGAATTATATGATTTTATAAATAAATATGGAATCTATAAATACTGTAATTGAATAATGATCTATTGGATAAAGCATATAACTCATCATTCTATATTTATCATGGGAGAAAAAATGTATAGAGAACACAGTAATATTTTGCAGTTAGACAAAATAGAATCAAATATTGTAGAATATATTTATTAATGATGAATTTCCATTAAGCTAAGGTGGAATGAAATAATTCTATGGTAATGGTGGAACCATTAGACATACCAATATAAAATGGTGTAGAATCACCATGGATTTCATTAGTATTCTTCCTAAAACTTCTAAATTTAATAATTCTAATTTGGGTTGAAGTTCATATCCTTATTAAGTAATCCCATTTCATTGAAATTATAAATGATTTATCATTTGACAATCCTTTTTATATATATATAAAGAAATAATTAAGGAGTCGAGGATTACCAATCTCGATTGTATTTGATTGAGATCCAATGTTCCAATTGATGGTCTAGAGATTTATTTGAAAATTATTGGATATAATGTTGTGGTTTAAAGTTACCTATCATTATAAAAATGATTCTAAATCTAAAGAGTCCACTATTTTTATATTTTTTCAATGATTATGTTCAATGGACTTTAAATGTGGTATGGATCAATAACTTAACCTGGTATATTTCACATATAACATCAATTTTCATTCAATTATTAAACTGTAACAATATGAGGCTCTAACTAGAAGAGGAGAAGAAATTAATTTTTTTTATGAATATTTCGACCATAAAGTGTAGGGAACAAATATTTTTTCAGAAAATTATAGAGAAGATTCACACCATATAGTAGTACATTAAAATTACAAAGAGTAAACAAAATAATACTAATTCTAATCATTTGATATAATTTCAGTTTGAAGATAAAGGAAACTTAATCCTTGGAATATCACCATAGAAGAGGGTTTTAGTATTCATTAAGAAGGAAAATTTGTGCCCCATATATATTCACTTTTCCAAAATCCTTGATCAAGTGAGGATTGAAACATATTATCATTCAATTTATCTGAACCTCTCCGAAGTCCATGAGGTGTTCCATGTATCACTTTTCAGTAAGTACATACATGATACACCAAATTCGCTAATCATATATGATTTATATCTAGATCCCGATATTTATTATGGAAAACTATTGATATGTATTTTTAATCATATATATAAATTACTATGAAACAAGACCACTCACTTGGTTGAATTCCTATACGGGAATCATAATTTTGAGAAAGAAACATGGTAACCCAAATATTTAGTGAAGTATAATTATCCTTAATTGTTCAAAGTAGATTAATGTAATTTTAAAGGAAAATTAATTTTAAGGGAGATAGAATGTAACCCTCCATGATTTGAAATTAAATTATTTTCCATTAAATAAATATTATTCTTGTAGATAATTTCACATGAATACCTAAACAAAAATTAACAATAATATTTTTTATTGAAATAAAATATTACATCTCATGATAAAAATTAATAATAATGATAATATAATATAAAACATCATTAACAAAAAAAGAGTATAATAAATCAATAAGTAAAAAAATGAACACAAACACAAATTATTTATCATCATGATTTTCAATGAAGATCATAACTCAGATATAAACTATGGAAATAATATATAAAAATATAAATATTATATAACTTTTTAGAGAAAATTAAATGAATGAGATGAATGATTATAAGAATGTATGATAGACTATATAATGATATGAAATCTGAGAGTTATATATACAGGTGTTGAAAATATGATGATTGAAAATATGGTAATTTGATATATGGTCATTGGGTTTATATGTATCGAAAGGGTATATTAAATATTTTATTCTTACATAATAAATTGATAATAATATTATTCATATTTCTCGAATTAAGTAATATTGAAATATTTAATTAGTGTATTTTATTAAAAAATATTTTTTATACATTGCATATTATTATTATAAATATTAAAGAATTATTTTATTTATTTA
Organism: Viscum album; assembly: GCA_963277665.1. Classification (NCBI taxonomy): domain Eukaryota; kingdom Viridiplantae; phylum Streptophyta; class Magnoliopsida; order Santalales; family Viscaceae; genus Viscum; species Viscum album. The sequence continues at coordinate 508,142,428 of OY728159.1, forward strand.
TAAAATTATATGAAATATTTTAATAAACATGTATTGATAAAATTTAATCGGTAGAATATGAATTATTAATTTTAACAATATGTGGTTGAAATTATTCAATGAAAAAAAAATAATATTTTTCAAAGAACTATTTTTAAATGTTATGTATATTATTCCTGAAAAATGAAATTTATTACTGTGAAATTAAAAATATAATTTAATGATTATTTATATAAAAAATATACTTAAAAACATTTAAAAAATTAATTTACATCAAGTACGATTTACAATAGTCATTTTTCAAAACTCATTTTCTATATTATTTGTGGTTTCCAAATATTATGTTTTTATTTAAAATTTAAAATTATAATATTTAAAAAGTTAATTATATTAAATAGAGTCCCAATTTTTAATCATCAGATTTAAATTAGTAATAAATATTATCCTTATTTTTTTATAAAAATATATAATTACCATTGTAAAAAATTAAACTATGTAAAAGTGTCACAATGTGATAAAAGAGGTAAATTTTAGTTAGGTAAATTTTTGCAATCTAAAATTATATTTATGATTTACATAAGTACTCTTATAGGTGTAGTATTTGTACACAAAATCCTATCCCACTTTTCCTTACATAACATACCTAACTCGCATGTGATTTCATCATTAACCGTCAAATAATAAAAGCATAAAAAAGGTCCCTCATTTTCAGTTATAAAAGGATATCTATTATAACCCTTCAATTACACTCTATTAATTTGAAAATATATTGAATACATAGAAATTGTTTATGTATAATATTTATATTCTATGTGAAAGTTTTTCTAGATCTAAGAAGGGAACATAAATAATTCATTCCAAGGGAACCCATGTCATGAATGAGAGAATTCATCATGTTAGTATCTTTGTTGTTTTATATATTTTTCATTTTACTTATCATATCCAATCATAAAAAATATTATTCAACACTATAATTATCTTATATTAATATTATCAAGATTTATAAAATGTTATACTACTATTATATTACTCTATACATTAACTCATTCATTAGTGTAACATGTTCTTTAAGATAGTTCAACCACCCACAAGAATGATGTTCTACCAGCATCACAAATTATCATCATAAATAAGTATCAAGGGATTAATATGTGTAATATTTTATATTAATAATAAATTAATTTTAGTTATAGCTATTTTAAATAGTGAAAAAATAATTATATATATAAAGTAACTTTTTGTTATAAGTAAATTACCTTAATAATGTTCATCAAGGATTCCTTTCTCATGAACCAAACTCATACATTCAATGAGGTTAATAGTTTCCAAAATATATAAGTAGATCATAAGGAATATATTACCATGTATTATATGATAATGAGTAAATTGGTATCAAATAATGAGGATTGATATCTCCAATATGAAACTTGTGTAAAACAATCAAAATTACTATCATTTGACGATGATAATAAACCAAAACTCCGAAATATATGTGTAATTAATTATTATAATTGAATTATGTAAAACATAATAAATATTAATAATGGTTTTAAATAATTTACTATGTTGGATATGTTTTTTATACATTAGGTTACTGAACTTTTTTGAGATGTGAGGGTAAATGTAAGGGTTCTCTCACATCAACTTTCTCTTATTATGATAAATTCTATATCCACCATAATATTTCTTAATGTGGTGCATATACCACATAATGAATTTATTATACAATATTTATCATTTAATTAATTATATTTATAAATACATTGCACGTTATTTCTTGTAATGGATTTTGATTGAAATCTTAACAAGAATTAAGGGTTTATTTATCAATTTTATTTCTAAACAGATATTGTTTATGTTTAAATATAATATAAGGAGAGTATATGTTTTTTCTCCCTAAAAATAATATAATTCCATATTCAATAGCTATTTATGCGTTTTATATTTTCTCAAACTATTTTACTTAAAGTTTTTCTATAATTTACCCTTTGTTATTCTTGAAAGAGAAACCAGTCGTTTCTGGTCTCTTTAGATAACAAGATTTCTCTACCATGATTATATTATATATTTTGTTAAATGGATATAAATTTATATAAATATAATAAGTTATTTTTATATTTTCCTCAAATTACATTACAAATGTTATTATGGAATATTTTTTTATGTTTTCCATAAAATTCTTTATACAATGACTTTAAATTTCATTGAAAATTATGACAAGAATCAATTTTATAAATAGAATCGATATAAACTGAATTTCATTCCACATACATTGATTTTATTTAATAAATACACTCTATATTTTTTAATATTTTTGTAGGAATATTTATATTTCTATTTTTTACTAATTATTTTTTATCAAAATAATAAATATCTAACTTTTAGGACAATTTTTTTAAAAAATAAAAATTTTAATTCATTTATAAAGTGTTTTTCATATATTTAAATATCCTTTAATGGTTCATATTATCCATTTTTAATATTACTTAATGATACCATCCACATGATGTCACGACCCGCCCTCGGGGTCCGTGCCGTGACTACCCCAAGCCCGCCTTCCATAGGCCAGGGGCTGGCGACTAGCACCAAGGCGTAAATCCCAGTAAAAAGGGAAGGCATTGCCTTTGAAAAGTAAACACACACCACGGAGTAAACAAGCGGAAAGTAAACACTAAACAAGCAGAGTACGACTGAAAGTGCGGAAAAGTAAATGGGCCAGAATACAAACCCAAACTGAAAGTAAAGTACAACTAAAAAGGGAAAAACAGCAACTGAAAAGTAAAAGCTGCTACTCCGAGCTGTCCACTGGAAATCCCACCTGAAGGGTGGGTACAGATAGCTCCTCTGCTCCACGGGTCCCGTCGTCCGCTCCGTGCACGTCCCGCCCAGTGGTCCACCTCTGGGTACCGTCCCGCTCTACAAGCCTCAGCTAAGGTCAACGCTGTCCGTCGTCTGCAACCAACACAACGTAGTGCGGGCGAAGCCCGTGCAGGGGTGAGTATAAGCTACTCAGTAGGGACCCCGAGACCCCTGAAGGTCTCTCAAATCCACAAAGGATAAATCACGAAGAAAAGTACAATCGCGAAGTAACAACCGATACTGCTTAGGTATATGCCCATACATATACCTAAGTCATCAATTCAAATACGCTCCAACCTCCGAGCCCAAGTACAACTCAGTCCACGCAGGAAAGTATACGTGTTCCACATAGGAAAGCAAAACATAATCCACACAGGATTGCACAACACAATCCACACAGGAAAACAACAGGATTCATCTCACACAGGTATACTTCTTCAAGGACGAAAAAGATGATCACTGATCCATCTAAGTCGTCGGACCCATGAAGGATCGATAGGTAACTAACCCCCGCAAAGACCCACACAGGATCGGGCTCACACAGAACCTGTAGGCGCTGGCTCACACAGAACCGCTGAGCGCAAGGACCCACACAGGATCGGGCCCACACAGGACCTGTAGCACTGATCCACGTAGGATCGCTGAGTGCTGAAGTCGTCGTCGTCGAATCCACATAGGATCTCTGTACTGTCGTCGTCGAATCCACACAGGATCTCTGTACTGTCGTCGTCGCAGTCACAGTAGCAGTCGTAGCAGTAGAACAGTCGCAGCCAGCACTAGGGTTCCCGCACACAGCTAGCTCGTTCGGAGGGTCCGCTCCACGAGCCGAGAGGCTGATACATCAACTGTCACGAAGACCAGAGTTGATGTATCCAAAAGTTCCGTATCAACAACAGGAACTCAACGCAACAGACGGCGCGTCGATCGGACGCCCGGTCTGAGAGTTATCGGCATTTTCGTCTCCGGGGCCCGGTTGGTTTTTAAGGCAAAACCAACCCGACCGTACTCCACCTACGTCCAAACCTCGGGCGGAGTATGCCAAAAGATCCGTCTCACTAAGAGGAACACTACGCGACTGACGGCACGTCAATCGGACGTCCGTAGCTCAAGATATGAGCGTTTCCGCTCCGAAGGCCCGGTTGGTTTCGTGAACGAACCAACCCGGCCGAACTCAAAGTAAACCGAAACCTTGAGTGCGATATACCGAAACGACCGTCTCGATCCAAGGATCGCGTTGCCGCAGACGGTTCGTCATTCGGAGGTCCGAGGCTCAAGTTATGAGCGAAAAACCAAAACTGGTTCGAAACGGGGGGTCCGGGTCCGGGCCGACCCGGCCCGACCCCCCCCTGGGTGGCGCGGGGGCCGGCGGCGGCGGGCGGCGGCGCGGCGGCGCGGCGGCGGTGCCCGGCGGCGGCGGACGACGGCGGCGGACGGCGGCGCGGCGGGCCGCGGCGGCCCGGCGCCGCGAGGTGGCGGCGCACGCGGGGGCTAAGCCCCGCGGTTTTGACAAGGCGGCACGGCCTTGTGCCGTGCCTTTGTAACAAACGGCCCCCACGTGGGGGCCGATTTAAAAAAAAAACCGGGGGGCTGTTGCCCCCCCCCCCCCTTACATGGAACCGCCCCCCTCTTAAAGAGGGGGGTTTTACAGGCTGGCCGGAGAATTAATTTCCCCGGTTTAATGCCTTCCGGCCGGCCGGTTTTCTCCAACGGAACCGGTAATTTCCGGTTCCCCCTTCGGCTTCCGTCGCCGGCGGCCCGGCCGCCGGTTTTCTCTTCCGCCGCGGCCCGGAACCGGCCGCGGTCTCCTCGTCCCACCGCGGCCCGGAACCGGCCGCGGTGTTCGTCATCCGGCGCGGTGCGACGACACCGCGCCCCTTCGCCGTACCATGATTCCTTCCAACGCGGCGCGACGGCGTCGCGTTCTTGAAGATTCTCCTCGGCGTAGCGCGACGGCGTTGCGTAAATTATAAGCACGATCATCCGCGTGGTGCGACGGCACCACGCCACTTGCTTCCACCCGCATGAATAAAACAAGAACGATGGAGGGGGGTTCGGCCGTGTTCGTGCGGTCCGGCCCCCCTCACGTTAAAATAAAAAATGAAACTTAAAATAAATCAAGTCACACGTTAGTCTTGATAAAATCACGATCAAGAATAAAATAAGGAAACCAAAAGAAAACGACAACCCCTACCTCGGGTTTAAGATTTGAAGATTCGTCTACGCTCCGCGGAAGACGACGTCGCGGAGGTCGGGCGTCGCGGTCGTCGTTCGTCAAATCCGTTGACGAAGAGATATGCCCGAAGAGACACGTCGTTGGCGGATCTTCGTTTGCCGACGAAGAAGGTCCGAGGAGGAAGAAGAGGTCCGAAGATACCGGGTCGCCGAGTCGATGATCCTTGACGAGTGTTGTCGTTCTTCGTTGAGGATGAAGACGTTCTTCGCCGGAGAAGATGAAGTTCTTCAAGAGACTTAGAGCTCTCTCCTCCAATCCTCAACACAACCAATCTAACCCCCAAAAATAAAATAAGCTAATCTTATTTTATTAAGACATTCTATGAGTTCAAAATTCAAAAACTTAAATCCATTAATTGGATTAGTGTGTTGGCATGATTAAAGTGAGGAGAGGGAAAGTCACCCAATTAATGGGAAGTTTAAAGGTTAAGATGAGTTACACATCTTATGTGGGGGGTTTAGAGGAGTTAGGGAAGGTGAGGGGTTGGGCTCATGTGGGCCCCACCCCACCTTTATTCTCTCAAGGGTAGTTAACAACAAGTAGGTCCCACCCAACTTCCACACATAGGTTAACAACTTAGAATATGAAATAAAATTGTAACACAATTTTATTACTTCACATTTAACTCCCCTTTTTTTAACAACTCCTCCTCAGCAAACGCACCTTCGGGAAAAGTCCTCTTAAGCAAATATCGGCGCTGCGAGTTCATCGGTGCCCTCGGATTTCAATTCCGAGCACCGGATCAAAAGTTAGGAATTCTCGCTCGTTCGTTCACTGAACGTACCCGAGCCAAACTTCGGAAATTAATTCCGGGCACTCCGGGCCTCGGAATCAGGTGCCGTCTGAAACCGCGCTCTTGTAAAATTCTAAAGAAAATTAAGAAAAAAATTTCCTTGAATTTTACGGGTCTTTACATTACTCCCACCTCAAGGCTTTACGTCCCCGTAAAGATACAACAAAAACTAGGGAAACAAATGAGGGTACTGAGCACGCATCTGAGCCTCCCGTTCCCATGTGCTCTCCTGGAGATTCCCGTGATGCCATCTGATGCGCACAAGAGGAATCGATCGCCCACGCAGGACCCGCTCCTGTCGATCCTCTATCTCCACCAGGACCTCCGTAAAAGTCGCCCCATCGTCAACGTCAAGCTCCCCATGGTCAATGATGTGCGTCGGGTCGTGCACGTATCTCCTCAGCTGGGATACGTGGAAGACGTCGTGCACCCGGTGCAACTGAGGTGGTAGAGCCAGGCGATAAGACACCTCGCCAATCCTGCTGAGAATCTGGAAGGGTCCGATGAAGCACGGAGATAACTTGCCGCCTCGGCCAAATCTCTGAATACCACGTCGAGGTGAGACCCGCAAGAAGACGTGGTCGCCATCCTCGAACTCCTGTGGCCTCCGCCTCCTGTCAGCGTATGACTTCTGCCGGCTCTGAGCTGTCCTCATCCGCTCCTGGATGACCTGGACCTTCTCTGTCGTGGCCTGGACCATCTCCGGTCCCACCAGTGCTGACTCCCCAGGGTCTGTCCAGCACAAAGGAGATCTACATGGTCGGTCGTACAACGCCTCGTACGGTGCCATCCCGATGGTGGAGTGGTAGCTGTTGTTGTAAGCGAACTCCACCAAGGGTAGGTGGTCCTCCCAGCTTCGACCAAAGTCAAGGACACATGCGCGGAGCATGTCCTCGAGAGTCTGAATGGTCCTCTCCGTCTGACCATCCGTCTGAGGGTGAAAAGCTGTGCTAAGACGTAGTTGCGTCCCGAATTCCTCCTGTAACCCCTTCCAAAGCCGGGAAGTAAAGCGGGCATCTCGATCGGAAACGATAGATGATGGCACGCCGTGGAGCCGCACAATCTCCTGAACGTAGAGACGTCCCAAGCTCTCCACTAAGCCCTTCTCTCTGATGGGTAAGAAGTGTTCCGACTTGGTGAGTCGGTCAACAATCACCCAGATGGAGTCGTGACCTCTGGAAGTGCGTGGAAGTCCAGTCACGAAGTCCATAGATATGCCGTCCCACTTCCACTCCGGAACCTCCAAGGGCTGTACCAAGCCTGCTGGTACCTGATGCTCTGCCTTCACCTGCTGACAGGTGAGGCATCGAGAAACGAACTCTGCTACAGCCTTCTTCATGCCCGGCCACCAATGCTGTCGTATGAGGTCCTTGTACATCTTCGCCACTCCAGGATGTACCGCTAAAGGAGAAGTGTGAAACTCTCTCAGCACTTCCTCTCGCAATGCGACTGGTACCATCGTACGTCCTCTGAAAAGGATGTCGTGCTCTGTTCCAAGGGAGAAACCATCAGGTGCCTGTCCCGAGGATATTTGTGCACGCCGTGTCTCACAGTCAGCGTCCCCGCGCTGTGCCTCCCTGACCCGCTGTAGTAGTGGAGGAGTGACTGTGAGAGACTGAAGAAAGGCTGCTCCATCTCTATCCACGAAGGATATCTGCAAAGAGGCTAGCTGCTCTGTCGCCTCCTCGAGTAGCTGAATGCCCGTCCTCCTGCTGAGGGCATCGGCTACTACGTTCCCCTTCCCAGGAGTATAGACTATCTCAAAGTCATAGTCCTGGAGGAACTCGAGCCATCGTCGCTGTCTCAGGTTTAGGTCTTTCTGCGAGAAGATATACCTAAGACTCTGATGATCGGAAAAGACTGTAAAGCGCTCGCCCATCAGATAGTGTCGCCATGTCTTCAGAGCGAAGACCACTGCTGCTAACTCCAGGTCATGGGTAGCGTAGTTCTGCTCATGCGGCCTCAACTGACGTGATCCATAGGCGATCACAGCCCGCTCCTGCATCAGAACACATCTGAGTCCTGTCCCTGATGCATCGTAGTAGACTACGTACCCTACTCCCTCCTCAGGCAACCTCAAGATAGGTGCGCTAGTCAATCTCTGTCTCAGCTCCTGGAAGCTCTGCTGACAACTGTCTGACCACACGAAGGGTTTCCCCTTCTTCGTCAAAGCTGTGAGTGATGCCGCAACTCTGGAGAAGTTCGGCACAAATCTCCGATAGTATCCAGCTAATCCCAAGAAACTCCGAACCTCAGTCACGCTCCTGGGTGGCTCCCATGCTAACACAGCCTCAATCTTCGCGGGATCCACTGCAACTCCCGCCTCAGAGATAACGTGTCCCAAAAAGTGGACCTCACGTATCCAGAACTGGCACTTCGAGAGCTTACCATAAAGCTGGTGCTCTCGGAGTGTGTCAAGAACAACTCGCAAGTGATAGGCGTGCTCCTCCTCTGTCGTAGAGTAAATCAGAATGTCGTCGATGAAGTCCACGACAAACCGATCGAGGTATGGCTGAAAGATCCTGTTCATGAGATCCATGAACACTACTGGAGCATTGGTTACACCGAAGGGCATAACCAAGAACTCATAGTGGCCATACCGACATCTGAAGGCCGTCTTCTGCACATCCTCGTCTCTGACTCTGAGCTGATGATAGCCTGACCTGAGGTCTATCTTCGAGAACCACCGTGCTCCCTTGAGCTGATCAAAGAGGTCATCAATCCTCGGTAGCGGATACTTGTTCCTCACTGTCACCTGGTTCAGGCGACGAAAGTCAACACAAAGTCGCAAGCTCTCGTCCGCCTTTTTGGCGAACAATATCGGGGAAGCCCAGGGTGAAACACTGGGTCGGATGAACCCCTTGCCCTGCAAGTCCTCCAACTGTACCCGTAGCTCTCGAAGCTCGGCGGGGGCCATCCGATATGCTGGAGTGGATATCGGGGCTGTCCCGGGGTAAAAGTCAATATAAAAGTCTACCTCTCTGCGAGGAGGTAGCCCTGGAACGTCGTCAGGAAAAACGTCCGCAAACTGATCCACCACTGCAGGAAAACCAGGACTCTGCACGTCAACTGCTCCAAGGATAAGGCTAGCCAACTGATGAGTGATGGGCTGTCCTCTCCTCCGCGGAAGTCCATCCTGTGCTGCTAAGGCTCCCTTCTCGCCGGTGAAGGTGAACCTGCTCCCGTCGGTGCGTACACATCGCACCTTGCGCCTAAAACAGTCAATCTGTGCATGGACCGTAGACAGCCAATCCATGCCCAAGATGACGTCGTAAGGCCTCGACGCTGCTACAAGAAGATCCCAGCCGAAGCTCTCGCCTCCTAGAGTAAGCTCACACTGCCGGCACCAGTGCGTAATCGTCGAGTCTTCTCCCGTAGGAGTCTCTAGCCGTAAGGATCGAGCCAACGGCTCTGTCGGAATCTCCGAGCTCCGAACAAGGGCAGCGGCTATGAAAGAGTGACTCGCTCCTGTGTCTATAAGAACTGCAGTAAGGGTGGAATAGACACAGATAGTACCTCGAATCATCTCGGGTGCGCCGTGGTCGTAGGCCTCTGCTGCCTGGAGCTGTGCCTGTCGCTGCCCGCCAGCTCCCTGTGGTCGGGGTGGACCTCCTGGTGGTGGTGGTGGTAGAGCCTCAAAGCGTCGGCCACCACCAGCTGCTCGTCCAGCTCCTCTGCCTCGTCCGCCTCCTCCCTGCGGACCGCCACGGTCGACCCTCTTCCTCTGCCTCGGTGGTCCATCAACTGACTGCTGCTCCTCGGCACGGCGGGTCGGGCAGTCGCGAGCCATGTGGCCCTGCCCGCCGCACGAGTAGCACTGTCTGCCCCTCGGAAGACTGGCTCCGCGCTGTGTGCCCCGCACTGCTGAGCCAGTGCCCTGAGGTCGTCGGCCCGAAGGTCTGGTCTGTCTGGACCCCTGAGTCATCCGTCGACTGCCTGCTGCAGATGACTCTGCCACGTGCCGCCCTGCGGTGGGTCGCTGTGCTGGTGTAGACTCAGCAAGGAAGCTCTCGATCAGAAGGGCCCGCTCCAGTACTCCTGTCTGAGTCGGTATGCTGAGGGAGATCAGCGATGCCCTGATCTCGTGTCTCAAACCCTGCTCGAAGGTCCGGGCCCGGAAAAATGGGTCCCGTACCATGTCGGTCGAGTAGCGCGAGAGATCGGTAAATCTCGCCGAGTACTGGGCGACCGTCATGCTGCCCTGCCGCAGCTGTAGAAGCTCTTGGATACGCACCGCACGAAGGGTGGCTGGGACGAACTCCGAGCGGAAGAGGCTCTCAAAGTCCGTCCAAAGAAGAGATGCCTCATCGTGCACCTGGAGCATCAAGCTCCACCATCGTCCTGCTGCTGCGTGTAGTAGGCTCGTAGCGAGGATCACCATGAGGTCTGCTGGTGTCCTCACTAGCCTAAACACTCGAACTACTGCCTCCAGCCAGTCCTCTGCTGCCTGGGGATCCGTCTCCCCGCGAAACCTGGGCGGTCGCTGGCGCTGAAACTCATGCAGTGCGCTGAGGTGACGTGCATCGTCAGCGGCTGCTGCTGGAAGCATCGGGGGCTCGGCGGGTAAAGCTACCGCCGGTGCCACTACTGGAAAAGGGCCCTGCACCGAGGCCTCGTCGCTCGGTGGGCTGTCGTCTCGCTCGACTCTCAGAACCCTAGTTGGCTGCCGTCGTGGGGCCATCCTGAAAAGGAAACAGGTGCGCCACGGTTAGAACTGTATACCTGGTGAGCTGATATAAGTAATCACGAAGAAAACTTTGAAACACACACGGAATCAATGTTTTCGTGCATTAAGTCGGAAATCAGAAGTCAGGGTCCTGGTGTACGGATACGTCGGCCGCCGCACCAACACTGGACTCCCTGGACTGATAACCACACTCAATACGCTAAACATTATTGCTTCACATAGAAAAGATCAGAGTTCGCGGTAGAACCGAACTCCTCTGATACCAATTTGTCACGACCCGCCCTCGGGGTCCGTGCCGTGACTACCCCAAGCCCGCCTTCCATAGGCCAGGGGCTGGCGACTAGCACCAAGGCGTAAATCCCAGTAAAAAGGGAAGGCATTGCCTTTGAAAAGTAAACACACACCACAGAGTAAACAAGCGGAAAGTAAACACTAAACAAGCAGAGTACGACTGAAAGTGCGGAAAAGTAAATGGGCCAGAATACAAACCCAAACTGAAAGTAAAGTACAACTAAAAAGGGAAAAACAGCAACTGAAAAGTAAAAGCTGCTACTCCGAGCTGTCCACTGGAAATCCCACCTGAAGGGTGGGTACAGATAGCTCCTCTTCTCCACGGGTCCCGTCGTCCGCTCCGTGCACGTCCCGCCCAGTGGTCCACCTCCGGGTACCGTCCCGCTCTACAAGCCTCAGCTAAGGTCAACGCTGTCCGTCGTCTGCAACCAACACAACGTAGTGCGGGAGAAGCCCGTGCAGGGGTGAGTATAAGCTACTCAGTAGGGACCCCGAGACCCCTGAAGGTCTCTCAAATCCACAAAGGATAAATCATGAAGAAAAGTACAATCACGAAGTAACAACCGATACTGCTTAGGTATATGCCCATACATATACCTAAGTCATCAATTCAAATACGCTCCAACCTCCGAGCCCAAGTACAACTCAGTCCACGCAGGAAAGTATACGTATTCCACATAGGAAAGCAAAACATAATCCACACAGGATTGCACAACACAATCCACACAGGAAAACAACAGGATTCAGCTCACACAGGTATACTTCTTCAAGGACGAAAAAGATGATCACTGATCCATCTAAGTCGTCGGACCCACGAAGGATCGATAGGTAACTAACCCCCGCAAAGACCCACACAGGATCGGGCTCACACAGAACCTGTAGGCGCTGGCTCACACAGAACCGCTGAGCGCAAGGACCCACACAGGATCGGGCCCACACAGGACCTGTAGCGTTGATCCACGTAGGATCGCTGAGTGCTGAAGTCGTCGTCGTCGAATCCACATAGGATCTCTGTACTGTCATCGTGGAATCCACACAGGATCTCTGTACTGTCGTCGTCGCAGTCACAGTAGCAGTCGTAGCAGTAGAACAGTCGCAGCCAGCACTAGGGTTCCCGCACACAGCTAGCTCGTTCGGAGGGTCCGCTCCACGAGCCGAGAGGCTGATACATCAACTGTCACGAAGACCAGAGTTGATGTATCCAAAAGTTCCGTATCAACAACAGGAACTCAACGCAACAGACGGCGCGTCGATCGGACGCCCGGTCTGAGAGTTATCGGCATTTTCGTCTCCGGGGCCCGGTTGGTTTTTAAGGCAAAACCAACCCGACCGTACTCCACCTGCGTCCAAACCTCGGGCGGAGTATCCCAAAAGATCCGTCTCACTAAGAGGAACACTACGCGACTGACGGCACGTCAATCGGACGTCCGTAGCTCAAGATATGAGCGTTTCCGCTCCGAAGGCCCGGTTGGTTTCGTGAACGAACCAACCCGGCCGAACTCAAAGTAAACCGAAACCTTGAGTACGATATACCGAAACGACCGTCTCGATCCAAGGATCGCGTTTCCGCAGACGGTTCATTATTCGGAGGTCCGAGGCTCAAGTTATGAGCGAAAAACCAAAACTGGTTCGAAACGGGGGGTCCGGGTCCGGGCCGACCCGGCCCGACCCCCCCCTGGGCGGCGCGGTGGCCGGCGGCGGCGGCCGGCGGAGGCGGACGGCGGCGGCGGGCGGCGGCGCGGCGGCGCGGCGGGCCGCGGCGGCCTGGCGCCGCGAGGTGGCGGCGCACGCGGGGGCTAAGCCCCGCGGTTTTGACAAGGCGGCACGGCCTTGTGCCGTGCCTTTGTAACAAACGGCCCCCACGTGGGGGCCGATTTAAAAAAAAACCGGGGGGCTGTTGCCCCCCCCCTTACATGGAACCGCCCCCCTCTTAAAGAGGGGGGTTTTACAGGCTGGCCGGGGAATTAATTTCCCCGGTTTAATGCCTTCCGGCCGGCCAGCTGGCCGGCCGGTTTTCTCGAACGGAACCGGTAATTTCCGGTTCCCCCTTCGGCTTCCGTCACCGGCGGCCCGACCGCCGGTTTTCTCTTCCGCCGCGGCCCGGAACCGGCCGCGGTCTCCTCGTCCCGCCGCGGCCCGGAACCGGCCGCGGTGTTCGTCGTCCGGCGCGGTGCGACGGCACCGCGCCCCTTCGCCGTACCATGATTCCTTCCAACGCGGCGCGACGGCGTCACGTTCTTGAAGATTCTCCTCGGCGTAGCGCGACGGCGTTGCGTAAATTATAAGCACGATCATCCGCGTGGTGCGACGGCACCACGCCACTTGCTTCCACCCGCATGAATAAAACAAGAACGATGGAGGGGGGTTCGGCCGTGTTCGTGCGGTCCGGCCCCCCTCACGTTAAAATAAAAAACGCAACTTAAAATAAATCAAGTCACACGTTAGTCTTGATAAAATCACGATCAAGAATAAAATAAGGAAACCAAAAGAAAACGACAACCCCTACCTCGGGTTTAAGATTTGAAGATTCGTCTACGCTCCGCGGAAGACGGCGTCGAGGAGGTCGGGCGTCGCGGTCGTCGTTCGTCAAATCCGTTGACGAAGAGATATGCCCGAAGAGACACGTCGTTGGCGGATCTTCGTTTGCCGACGAAGAAGGTCCGAGGAGGAAGAAGAGGTCCGAAGATACCGGGTCGCCGAGTCGATGATCCTTGACGAGTGTTGTCGTTCTTCGTTGAGGATGAAGACGTTCTTCGCCGGAGAAGATGAAGTTCTTCAAGAGACTTAGAGCTCTCTCCTCCAATCCTCAACACAACCAATCTAACCCCCAAAAATAAAATAAGCTAATCTTATTTTATTAAGACATTCTATGAGTTCAAAATTCAAAAACTTAAATCCATTAATTGGATTAGTGTGTTGGCATGATTAAAGTGAGGAGAGGGAAAGTCACCCAATTAATGGGAAGTTTAAAGGTTAAGATGAGTTACACATCTTAAGTGGGGGGTTTAGAGGAGTTATGGAAGGTGAGGGGTTGGGCTCGTGTGGGCCCCACCCCACCTTTATTCTCTCAAGGGTAGTTAACAACAAGTAGGTCCCACCCAACTTCCACACATAGGTTAACAACTTAGAATATGAAATAAAATTGTAACACAATTTTATTACTTCACATTTAACTCCCCTTTTTTTAACAACTCCTCCTCAGCAAACGCACCTTCGGGAAAAGTCCTCTTAAGCAAATATCGGCGCTGCGAGTTCATCGGTGCCCTCAGATTTCAATTCCGAGCACCGGATCAAAAGTTAGGAATTCTCGCTCGTTCGTTCACTGAACGTACCCGAGCCAAACTTCGGAAATTAATTCCGGGCACTCCGGGCCTCGGAATCAGGTGCCGTCTGAAACCGCGCTCTTGTAAAATTCTAAAGAAAATTAAGAAAAAATTTTCCTTGAATTTTACGGGTCTTTACACATGATACCTCTATATGGATTATGATCTTGTTTTCTTGAAATCAGTTTGGAAAAAAACATTTCTCATATGTTAGTAAAGCTATGATGCAATTTTGATTATTTATTTTCATGAAAAAAATATTATATGGTTTATCAATAAATCATGGGTGGGATTTTTAAATCCATTCAAAATGTTGGGTAATGTATTATTTCTCAATAGATCGTGATTTTCGGTGGATTGTTAGCCTCAGTCCACCATGTTATGGGACACTTGTTGTTAGCCCTAATGTACTATTTTATTGGATGTTTTTCATCGTATCCCATTATTTAATGGATGTAATGGTGGTTATCATTAATTTTTATTAATATTTCTATGTTTATGTTTGTGAAAAAATATTATGTTTTTTAAAATACTTATATTATGATCTCAGTTATCAAGATTATTGGATCGTGTATCCATACTTATAGGACTCATGTTTTATTTTTTTCTAAAATAATTTTTCAAAGACACATAATTTATGAAATAAGTTTTATTAATTACATTTATTGTATGTTATGAAATTTTACCTTTATTGTTTTTCTCATTCCAATATTATATATTATTATCACATTTTATATTCAATTGAAGTTTCTTATGATCACTCCTTATTAAGAATCAAAACACACCCATTATTATTTTAAAATTACATATGTAATGAATAAAATTAGTATGTATGGTGTGTCAAAAAGAGTATAATGTGGGCTGACTATTTTTGGTAGAATTTGAAAATATTGTAAAATACTTTTTTTGTAATCTACAAAAATAGTAAAACTATAGGTATTGTGGTGTGATTTTATGTTACATGTGAATACAATTAATGTAAAATTAAATAATATTTATTTTTAAATAGTTTGGGTTTCCAAAAAAATTATTTTTTAATATTATCCAAAAAATAAATAAGTTTATTAAAACATGATCATTCACTTATGTTACATAAAACCATTATGATGAGTGATGATTTTGAAAAGAGTTTAAAAGAACGGAATACCCGAAAATTATTAGATTTATATATAATGGTTATATTATAAAAAAATTGGGTTTGGATTAAATTTAAATATTACTTATTTTATTAAAAATATTAAGAGGATAAATGAAACAATAAGCAACATTTTTTAAAAATCCATTTTCCATGTATTAACAATTTAAGAAAAAGGATTTCGTTAGTGGTAATTTTTTATCCCACATCATTAATGGATAAAAATATTTCAGATAAAATTATAATTTAATCTTTTAATTAAAATAGTTTAGGGATTAAAATTATTTTAGGGAGGAATAATTTCATATAATAATAAAAAAAAGGAGTTTGTAACTCCTACCTTTCCCTTTAAATCAACTCATTTGGATTGAAATTAAGGCCTCTAGTGGAGAAGATTTTTGATACACCAGATACTTACAAATGTGTAAAAGAATGGATATATAAATATTTTTTTAGAATATATAGATAAAACTGAACATGATATGTGTTTTGAAATAGTTATAATGTGTCCCCTTTTATAGGAATAAATATATGGAATTTTTAAAAAAAGTTATGTATTTAAAAGTAAATTATGTATTTTTTAAAAGGGAAGTAATTTATAATTGGATAATGGATGACGTTATTAGAAATTACATTCATAGTATACTAAAGATATTATTTTATTACTTTTTTTAAAAAAAATTACATTAAATTGACTTTAAAGTAATTTTCATGGAAATTTTCATAATATGACTATATAAATTTCGATATTACATTGGATTTTATATTTAAACATTTAAAATATTTCATAACATTATTTTTAATCCCAAAAAACCATTGAACAATCTAATTTAGCTAAATAATAACAATTTTAATATTTTTATAACTATTTACATCGAAGTTTCTCTTGCTTGCACATGATTTGGGTCGATGCTACGCAATCATTTTTTATAATCATCATATTATTCAATATTCAAAATAATGTAATACAATAATATATTTTATTATTCATAAATATAATTGTCTAAAAATTTTCATAACACTTTTTATTCTCATTTATATCATGATAAAATTTTTATGATAAAGAAATTTGTATATTCAAATTTTGTGCAAGTGTTGGGTATGTATTTAGATAATTAACAAATTATATACATTTATAATTCATTAGTATATGTGAAAATAAGTAATTATTCATCATTTTTATATCTTATGGTAGAAAAACATTATCCATTCCAATATAGTATCTTAAAAACATAAATTTGAATCTTAAAATGTCGCACCAACACTACATTAAAAAAAATATTTATACATATTTATCATGAAATAATAATAAAAAATTACTAATTGAATAATATAAAAAATTATTTTAATTATATAATCATGTAATACGTATTGAAAAAGTTTAATAAATTTTTATTCAATATGTATATCCTGATGACGTCATAGAAGATATGATATTCATAAATACTATCTTTTTTTTAACTTTTTACACAATTATGATTGACATTTTAAGAAAAATACCAACAAAATTCATCCTATATCAATTTTTGAATAATTTTAAGATAATATAATTATATTATATCACATTCAAATTCTAAAATGTTTAAATTTAACATTTAATAAAAACCATATAATCCATGGTGAAAAAATATTTTGAATTAAAAAATTATTTACAGATGAAAAATTATATCCTTGTTCCATACATTGGTAATAATAAATATACATATACATATATTGATTTAACATAAATATTAATTTATAAAATATTCAAAAATAAACTAATTGTTTTAATAGATAATAATAAAAATCACGTTATAGAGATATAGTAATCCTTTAAATTTAATATATTACATTCATAAATTAAACATAATTATTTTAAATGTTTAGTGAGAATAATTTTCTAAAACATAGAATTTTTATAAATATATATATATATATACTTAAAATATATACATTAAAAAATCAATATTCATTAATTTAATTTATAATTGATTTTTTAAAATACATCATCATTTATTTTCATCTTATTTAATGGGATCTCATAATGGCTACCAAGAGACATGAGGGGTCGTATCGAGGTTGTGGGGAGGGTTTTGTGATTCTTTCTCCCGCTCTGTGATGTCGGGGACCACTACACCCATCCCTCCCCCACCGATTATTGGGGGACCTTCATCGTCCTTTAAGGGTAAAGATTCATCTTTTCCCCCTTTTTAATCCTTGATATGCTCCCTCTATTTCCTCCTTTCTCTATGTGACCTATGTTTCCGGACTTATAATATAGGTGACCAAATCTTTCGATTTCGATCATTGAGTTCATTGAAGCATCAAGCCTCCTCAACATGACTCTAATCACTCAATTTTCATAGATAAGACCTTTGGTGGATTCATTTGATTGGTTTGAGTTTGGATCATTTTATTTTTTGGATAGGGAAACCATGGTTTTTATTTACAACAAGAATATCATGATTCACATTGCTTTAGAAGAGGATCTGACCAATGCATGGTCTAGTGCTCTGTGCCGCTACAACAGTTCACATTTCTTTCAATTCGGATGGACATTCGACATCCATATGAACCATGACCCTCCTTCCATCACCAAATTGGTTGGCCTTCTTCATCTTCTTTTACTATTGGAGAGAACAAATTGTTTAATAATTATCAGTTAATTTTTGTCCTGTTTGTAAGATAATGGGTCGCCTATCAGTGGCTTGTGGGCAAAAAAACTAGAGACACAGTAGGGTGTGGTCACTATTGGAAGTGGCAAGGTTCCTCTGACCATAAAAATGGATGAATCTTCTAGTCAGGGGCCATTGGGTGTGGAAACAGAGGCCAAATATGTATAGAGTGAACCTAGATGAGGAAATCCCTTAGTGATAGATATCATTAATCCATTGAGTAAGGATATTGAGGTTTATCAGTCTTCATATGGATAGATCATTAGAAAAAATAGGTTAACATGTGGTTAAGAAGGTTGGAGATTTTTTCTCTCCTCCACTGGAGGGACCTTAGGGATGTAGTAGAGAAAAACTGAAATTGGAGTCTCATGTGGTGGATGATGGAGGTAATATGGCTCCCTTGGGGGATTCATATATGAATATGGTACACCAATGGAGTTGATTTAGAGTTTGAGTCTAGGTTTAGGCCTCTAACAAATATAGGGAGGTGGCAACCATGGAGCTGGGAAATCTCTTTGATCAATTTCCAAGTGGGGATCCAGTTCAAGAGTTTGAGAAAAAATCCAATCAATCACTACGTAAATGGGAATCAGTCTAGTGTTAATTTTCCTAGCTATGTTATAGGCGAGATAGAGGATGGTTGTTAGGGTGATAATCATCCAACCCCATGGAGAACCAAGAGCAGCAGAGGCATTCGTGAAGAGGGAAATAATTAGTCATTTTTTCCACATCTAATTGAGACCTAATCAGTTAATAAGTTTAATGAAAATATTGTTGACTTCGATACTCACCTCTCTCATAAGGCTTTTTTTCTATCAAAGGAAGTCAAGTGATGAGTTTCATAAATCTTTATAATTATTATGTGCTCAGAATAAGAAGTTACTGAAAAAGTGTTATCACTTAATGATATCCTGTGGTGTTGTATGATTCGTTCCAACTCTAAAAACATGAAATGAACTACCCAACCCATGACCTTGAGCAATCAGCAGTGATGCATACCCTGAAGATCTAGTATCATTATATTTTTTGGGGAGAGGTTTTTAGTTTATTCAAATCAAAAAAGTTATCCACATATATTAAAAAAATGATTTGAATTTGAGGTAGGGTCGGTGGTTGGAATGTATTTAAGAGTTTAATATTGATATAGTCTATACCCAAGGAGAATTATATGTTTTGACTGATTTCTTAAGAGGGAAGGGGAATGTTTAGGCATTAAATGTTTCTAGTGTTGAGTAGAACTTAATGGGTCTCTTTTCTCAGATACATTTTGAGACCAACAAGCACATTGGTGGTGTCTTCTTGGATAGTTATTTGTTGGAACCATCACTTCAAAATCTAATTTAATGGAGAATTCTAATGATGAATTGTTGAAGAATTATATATAGTTCATTCATATTTGGGATATGTATTTTGATTGTTTATTATCTATTAAGGGGATATTTTTCTTTGAGGGCCTCTTTGTGGTGTCGGTATCTCAGAGAAAGGTACTGATTCAGGATAGTCACCAGTCACAATAGTTCATTCATCCTAGTGCTAACATGATGTATTATAAAATATTTCTAAATTTATATTTCCTAGGTATGATATAGGATATAGTTTACTTTGTATTGAGGTGTTATATGTATCAACATAAAAAATCAGATCACCAAAGAACCCTAGTTTTCTCAAGACACTACTCATTACTACGTGGAATTATAAAGAAATTTATATGTAATTTATTTTTGTCCTACATCGTACACCTTAGAGAAAGAATTCCATTTGGGTGGTGACTGACCAATTGACCAAATATGACCATTTCCATCCAATAAGAGATTATGAAATGGTGGATGAGTTGTGACGATTATACATTTAAGTGGTAGTGAGACTTCATGGTGTGACATCATAAAAAATTTCTAACAAATATCCACATTTACCTCTCAGTTTTTTGAATCCCTTCAAATGGTATTGAAGGTTTAGGTTATATCGAGTATGGAATAAAATCCACAAATAGATGGTTATATAGAGAGAGAATACCAGATTTTGGAAGAAATTCTTTGAGCTTATGTCTACGATCTCAAAGGATCATGGAAAATCCATTTGGGATTGGTTTAATTTTTATATAGAAATATTTACCAGACATTGATTCGAATGGATCCTTTTTAGGCACTCTATGGTTGGTCGTGTTGGACCCCCTTGTGTTAGGATGAGGTGGGTAAAACATCATTATTAGGGTTGGTCTTACTGCTAGAGACATCAGAGAAATCCATGTTGATGAGAAAGTGATTTTAAATAGCTCATAGTTTCCATAAATATTATATTTAGCAAGGAAATCAAGATCTACAGTTTTCTATTAGCGACTAACAGTTCCTAAAATTGGATCCTTGCTTGTTTCAACGTCGT
This sequence comes from Viscum album, assembly GCA_963277665.1. Lineage (NCBI taxonomy): Eukaryota > Viridiplantae > Streptophyta > Magnoliopsida > Santalales > Viscaceae > Viscum > Viscum album. The sequence continues at coordinate 508,162,761 of OY728159.1, forward strand.
TTGGGTATAAAAGGGAAGCAAATACTGAGGTATGTCAGACCATTTGAGATCACCAAGAATGATGGAAAGGTGGAATACATGTTATATTTTCCCTCTCATTTGATTTCAAATCATGATGTGCTTTATATATCCCAATTAATGAAATGTAACATAGATTCGTCTCATGTGCTAAATTGGTAAGAGTTGGAAATAAAGCCTAATTTATCATTATTTCAGTAGACAGTGTGGATTGTATATTCCCAAAAAAAGGATTTTTGGGAATTATATTCCACTAGACCAAGTTCACTAGAAACATGGTAATAATTTTCATGGGACTTGATATAGAATGACATGGGTTGAGAAAGATTACCCATTTTTATTCTCTGATCATGCTTTGAGATGACTTTCATATAGATGTATGTTTTTATATTTGGGAGAATTTTTACATATGGGACTTAATTTTGATGTATTATTTTGTTTATTTTTGACCCTAGAGATTTCCTACGGTTTCCCTTGAGTTTTTATAGAAAATGATGTTTTTATGCTTTGAATCATGAAGCTTAGAGTTGGATCCTAATGTTTTACACCATCTGGCCCAGTCTAGGACACCATGTGTATTTTTTCATTTCATGTGTAGTGGGAAACATAAAATTTGTCAAACTTTGCGGGTAATATTGCATTATGTCTTTGTTAGACAGTGGTAATAGCACATTTTCTGCATGGTTTTTAAAAAAATTCATTTTAATCATGAAACCCTTGAAAGTCATTAAAAAATGGGTTTTTACTCCCCTAACTTCTATATTTCACCCAAAATCACCCATTTTTTATCTACTCGGGATTATTAACCCTAAGAACCTCCCTACATTTCTGTTGTTATTAAAACCAAGGGAGTTCTTTTCTAGAAATGATGTACGGTTTTTGTTTGTTATAAATCCACATTGGGTTGATCAAGGGGTTTTAAAATTCAACTAATCTCATATTACAACCCAAAGAATGAGTTTAAGGTGGCACAATTTCCCAGTGTTTTCCAAATTTTTCGACATCAAAATTTGGAGTTTGTTTTTGGAAATGGAAGGCTTTAAGAAAAGGTAGTATACATGATGGGATTTTGAGGAACAGTTTTCAAATCATGAAAATATGGTATGTATAATGGAGAACCTCAAACTAATCATTAGGAACACAACCCATATAGGGAATATGGTTCATCGGAGATGCACAATACACCATAAAGGCAAAATTGTATTAAAAATTTGGTACATCGTAGTTTAGTATATTATTAGGATATAATTTATAACATAAAAAAGTTCTAATACCATTGTTAAAGCGAGATATTAAAATTTCCTTAGAGTAGTTCAGCGCTCCGGTAATTCTTTTATGCCTGATAGAGGTTCCCCCAGAAGAAATTTTCCAAAGGGTTTTTTGAATTCCAGAAAGGAATGACAAGTTTATATATGAGAATTTGTACATTGATAAAGATCTTAGTCTGTAGTGCTCTTACAGTACATGTAGAATGTGAGGTGGTATGTGGAGCAAGGTAGTTTTCAATTGCAGTTTGGGAAGGTGGTACACGGTCATTTTTTGTAGAGGTAGTACATGGAGGTGGTCCACATAGCATTGAAGTATACAACGGAAGAAGGCTAGTTTGCGGAGGATAAGTTCGTCAAAGAACAATATGTGGGAAGTTTCATTTCATATGTAGGGGAAAACATGAAATTAATAAATAATCTATCTATAGTAAATGATTCATGATTTAATCCCATCCCATTGAAGAGACATTCAAGTCGATAAACTGATTTTAGATTCATACCAACAGTGTGAGAATGGGGGAGTCAATGGAAGTGATTTGAGGTATACAATATGAAATCCCTAAAAACATGAAATGTTACTGCACCTGGAATAGAGTTACTATGCTAAATATTTTTACTCCACAACTTGTGAAGATTAATAGACATTGGTATGACTGGCAACCTGCCAGCGTATTCTCCTTGGACGTAGCCCTTAGTGGGGAAAAAGGTAAAGATGTTGTGTATTTTCTTTCCATGTGATGATTTTTTTCTCTACATTCTCATCAGACATTTTTAAAAGGTTCATACCAATGTGGGAACAAGTTCCATCATTTTAAAAGAAAACCTTGACACTCTAATTCACCCCTCCCTTCTTAGGGTGTTCCGAGGTACTTTAATTTGTATCAAAGAGTAATGTTTTCTGGTGTAATCTCTATCTTACATTTCTACCATGGAGAATACTGTGAATGTCTGGGGAGTCCTGTTGTTTGATGGAAGAAATTTCTAGATCTGGAAGAATATGATGATATCTCATATAAGATATCTTGGAATAGAATTCATGTTTTCCACTGCACAAGGAATACCGGTCACTAATCCAACTGGGTTATCTATGATTGACATAGACAAGAAAATCATAGATGAAAATTCCAAATAATAGAATTCCCTCACTTCAACTCATTCTAAATAAATATATCTAAACGTTATGAGTGTTATTTCAAAAAAAATTATGTTGAAAAAACTAGAGAATATTTATGATAGTGACAACAATGTGAATGAGAAAAAACTACATGTTTTCAACAATAGTTTTAATTATATGAAGATAAATACCCATGAAAATGTGGATATTTTTTAGTCGAATTACAGAAGTTGATAGAGAAATAAAAGGCCTTGGTGAATAAATCAAATACATTTATATTGTAAAGAATATAACAAAAAGATTTAAACATATTTACAATGTGAAGGTGTCATCCCTTGGGGAAAAAGATCTTTCCAAACATTCAATGGGTGATCTGATGAGTAGCCCAGTGGCATATGAGGGGAGAGTAGAAATGCAAGGACTCGAGTAAGGAAAGAAATGGAATTCAAATCCATGAAAAAACATGAAATTTTAGGAGATATTATTAATGAATATAATGTGGAAAATGAAATTATTTCTCTCATTGCCATGAAAATCAAGAATAGAAAAGGGAAAATTCAAGGCATGTTACCTATGGATTATTTTCGTCATGGTAGAGTTGGGAACATTTCCTCTTGATGCAAAATAATTTTCGATTATAAAGAAAGTGATGTTGGAGATATAAAAAAGTCTCAGAAAATGTTTTTCTTTAAATGGTATATTTTAAGTCTAGTATGAAACAATAGAGAATCGTTCTTTCTATGAAGAGGAAGATGACGATAATGAATTCATTGATGGAGAAGAACTTGAATTTAAATCTGGATCCCATGTGTCAATGATGTCCACCATTGAAAATCCGAACCATCAAGAGATGAAGCTAGAAATAATCAGTGAACCATTGAATTAGATCACATGTTGAAACTTAAGGATGCTTTTGGTAAGCTTGATAATCATTGTAAGAGATGAAAAATATGGAAAGAAATTGTGGGTGGGTAATCAGAATATATTGATATAATGTACTATGAAATTGATTGACTTGAGGATGTAGTAACAGAATATTCAAAAAAAATTAATTCTTAGAATAAATATTTTAACTAGAGCTCTTAATTTATGAATAGTAAAATTTCATTAATGACCATACATTTAGACTAAAGAATAATTCCTAAATTTTTTAGGGACTTAAAAAATATTTTGTTACTATCATGGGTAAACATGAAAGTGAATCATGTCTAAAAGAAAAAAAAAATTCAGTTTGGAAAATTATTAGACGCTGAGCTACTAGAGAGTGTTAAGTGTGGTTCCGATGTAGTTGAAATGGTTTTGAATGATCAAATACCATCATGAATTTGAATCATAATAATTGGTTTTAATGTTTAATAATCAAATGCTGGATGTAAAATGATCCAAAATAAAGGAAATTTAATTTCATACATATTAAAAAGACACCAGAAATCCAAACAAAGATGATGTCCAATTAGACTGAAAGGAGGAATAAATATTTCCAGAGAGTTTAAAATGATGATAGAAATTCAAAATATCCTTCTATGAATGTATACATTATAATGAATAGAAGTAAATGAAATTTTAACTTTTGAAATGCCAATTCTATTTCTATCTGGGAAATATCATGTCCTACTATAAAGAGGCAATGATCTATTTGAATGGATAAAAGATAGGAAGTTAACAAAGGATAAATAATTAGTAACATAATTTTTAAATAAGAATCCCTTTATATGTATATTGTTTTCATTTTTATAATATTGGCCAAAAATGTGTTCATTATAGCCATATGAATGATATGAACAATTCATATAAAACTCAGAGACATGCCAATACTCGCCAACAAGATGATGTTTTTATACAAAAAAGTATTATCCTATGGAATAAGAGTATGAGTATTATGAACCTATGAACATGGAAAATATATTTTAAAATATATCATTATCCTTCACTCACACAAATATTTCTTGGAAGGAAAAAGAAGAAAATTAAAAAATATCCAACTTTGTAGAAGTAGCTCTCAATGATACCAAGAACAACCGAACATGGATTATTAATAGTGGATTCTCATCCTATATGATAGGAAATATATACATATTAATGAATTTCAATAAATAAGTCAATGGAATAGTGAGATTCTTTAATTATGGTGCTTTGAAGATCAAATGTAGTATAAGTACTGAACTGGCCAATGGAGAGCTGAAGAAGACCAAAGTTATTTATATGTGTGGATTGCGTCCCAGTCTCCTAAGTGTGAGTAAACTCTATGACTCTGGACTTATAGTGAAATTTAATAAAAGGAATTCTCTATAAAAGTAAGAACATATGATTCATTCATGAAAGGTTGAATAATAAATGGAATACTATATCATGTTGATAGTAAAAAGAATATTTGATGCATGACTATTGAATAAGAAAACAACTGTTTGAATCAGAGGTTTGGTCACATCAATCAAAAATATATGGGATTGATATCTATTATTAGGAAAGTTGTGGATATCCCCAATCTGAAGCCTTAATGGAAAAATAATTGTGATTCTTTCATTCGGGAGAATTTTTCTTGTAGTTCGTGTTGACCAAATAAGAAAAGCACATCAAATCATCTTGATTTCATTTATACAGATGTATGTGGTCCAATAAGTGTTGGTGTAAATCATGTATAAAGGAACTTCATTCTATTCATTGATGATTATTGTATAATGTCTTGTGTAATGGTTATACACTGGAAAAGAAAAATGATTGATTATATGAAAAATTAGTTCCGAATAGCATAGAATGATACTGGATGGACAATAAAAGTTATGTGGTCTGAAAATGGTGGAGAATATACATACATTGTGTTTGAAAACTACTAGGAGAAACATGGGCTAAAACATGAGGTGGATGTTGTGATAAATATTCAACAAAATGGAGTTGTTGAGTGCCAAAAGCGATAGGTGAATAGTATGAATAGAACTATGTTGATTGACATTCATATCTCTCACCATTACTGGAAGAAGTATGTTCAATCTACAGTTTATATTCAAAACAGAAAAGGGATTTATATAGGGGGAAACCAAGACACCCTATGAGTTGTAGATCAGAAGGAATCCCTCTATTAATTATTATCATTTTTTCATAATTAAATGCTTTATTAGAAATAGAGAAAGAAATAAAGGAAAGTATATAGATACTATAAATAACGGAATACTCCTCAGATATTTAATAATTGGGAAATATTTCTAATGATTCAACAAACATCATTGAAAATTTGTAGAAATAAGTGATGTGAAGACCATTGAAGAAAAAATCAAAAATGACTCAAAGAATTCTTATAATGATGTGATAGAAGGTGATGATGAATATGGAATTGTTATAGATCAAAATAATGAAAAAGTGGAAGGTATTAAAAAAAAACAGGTGTCACATCATGATGTTGACTTGGAAGAAGAATCAAATGAAGAAACTGTGGCGGAAGAAATTTTTTTGAATCTCACAGGATAAATCAAAAAAATAAATTGATCGATCCAACATCATTGGGGACTGGACAACTCCAATATAGATAAAGAGAATGAGGAATTGTGCACAATATTAATTCCTTTTAATTCTGGAATCATCTCGATTTGAAGAATCTACAAAGTATGAATCATGGGTTAACACCATGAATGAAGAATTGGATTATATTCATAAGAACACAACATGGGATCTAGTTAAGGGTCCTGAAACCCACAATGTGATTGGTATGAAGAGAATTTTCAAAAATATATTTGACATGAATAGAAATTTGATCAGAAATAAGGAACGACTAGTGTGTAAATGATATTAACATATTTACGGTGTTGATGTTGAAGAAACATTTTCTTCGGTGACAAGACTAGTGTTAATCATATTATTTCATTCCATGGTAATTCAATGTTGATAAAAAGCATATCAAATGGATTTCATGATAGATTTTATAAATTTATTTCTTGAATAATAAGCCTATATTGATCAACCATTGGGTTTCTTCATGGTAATTATGCATTGAAGGTTTACATATTAATGAAGACTCTATATGGTCTAAAACAGGCACCACGGGCATGGTACTCTCAACTGGAATCTTATCCGAAGAAGCATGAATTTAAAAGAGGATGAGTGCATCAAAATATTTAGGTGAATAATTCTCAGAAATTTTAGTTCATGGTTCTGGTGTATGAAGATGATATTATATTTGGAAGAATAAGGCACGGATTAGTGGATAAATTCTATAATCACATGAATATAGAATATGAAATTTCTATGATTAGTGATCTCACATATTTCTTGGAGATACAATTGATTCAGTGGAATGAGTAGACATTCATTTATCAAAAAATTTATTCAATATATATGCTTAATAAATTCAATATGCAAGAATGAAAACCAATTTTGACTCCAATTGCGATTGTAACTAAATGTTGAAAGCATGAGGATATGAATTCTCTGTATCACACCATGTATAATTCAATCATTGGATACATACTATACTTAATTGCAACAAGTGCGGATATTGTCTTCACAACATTATTAGCATAACTATTTCAATGTAATAAAAAGGAGAAACAAATGGAGGTAGTTAAAACAAAATTGATATAAATTCATAATACACACAATTATGGATTATACTTTTCTGCAGGAAGAGATGGTAAATTATCAGCAATTTTTTCTGTTGACTGGACTAGATATTTTTTTGATATAATTAGAAAAAGTGGTGGAGAATTATTTATTGGAAATAAATCTGTGGTCTTATTGAGTATGAAACCAGAAAGAACTTATCTATGTACAATTAAAGCTATGTATATATCCACTATAAAATCTTTCACTCAACTACTTTGGATGAAGAATCATGTGATCGATATTGGTGATGAGGTGAAATATCCAATAGTGGTTCACTATGATAAAAAGAATGTAATTTGTCATACAAATAATTATGTTCATAATTATCATATGAAACACATTGAAATCCGATATCACTTCATCATGGAAATTTTTTAATGAGTCATGATTAAAATTGATCATGTTGGAACTGTTGATCATGTGGCTGACATACTAGCCAAGCCATTATCAGCACATGTGTTTGAGAAACATCGGTTGAACCTCATTTTTCAACCATATCCCAGTGCATGAGGTCACAGGGTTTGTTCCCTTATCCACAATTGTATTAACTATTCTAATATTCTTGTTAATGTGATGCATGATTATGGGGGAGATACAATCATGGGGGAGTGCGCTTAATGCTTTACCTGTCAAAATATGGGTCTTGGGGTTTATTTTCAATGGGGTAGAATTGATAAATTAAATGATAATGAAAATTATTTCAAGTTGTTTTTCATGAGATAGAGAATATATAATTTAAAAAATGTTATAATTGTGTAGAATAATGAGTTACAAAAGGCAGAAAATTAGAATCGAGGTAAAAATTCGTTGCTCTCAGGAAATAGTCAGAGATGAGCTTGAACATTTTTAAGCAATCAAAGACATGAGAATCCAATTCATTATCAAACTCTTGTTTTTTACAATGATCAGTGATCACATAGACTTATAGTGTTATTGTATGAGTTGGTTCTTGCTTACCAGGTTTAGATTGTTATTGGGGTATCATTAAATTTATCTTGGAATTTCCAACTAACCCCAAAGAGGAGATTTTTCAAACCATGAATAATCTTTTCTAGAAATGGAAAATGTTTTTTCTTTTTAATCAATCCACATTATGTTGATCAAGGGTTTTGCAGTGTCATGTGATATTATAGTAACTCTTAAATTTGTTGTTAAATGTGGCATAATTTCCTAGTGTTTTTCAAATTCTTGGGCCTCAAAATTGAGAGTTTGTTTTTTGTTAAAGGAAGGTTTTCTGCAAAGGTGGTACATGGAATGGGATTTATGGGAATAGTTCACAGATTACACAAATATGGAACATGGAATGGTGAACCAAAAACCACATATAGGGAACAGTTTGCGGAGCTGAAAACAGTATGCGGACTTCATAAGAGGAATGTTTCTTAGAGTAATGGTGGTTTACAAGAAGGCGTATGGTTCAAAAAAGGAAAATTTTATGTGGGATATTATTTAATTCAAAAAAAAACGATGGGGAGTTTTGAGAAGTCGTAAAGGGTTTTATTTCCAGAAATAATGTGGTGGTTTGTGCCACTACATAGGGAGAATTAAGGTATGCCAACCATGTATATAATATAGTTCGCGGGAGATTTCATGATATGTAGTAAAGGCGGTGATGTATCGATGATTTCCGAAATATAGGTTTAACAGATTATGCAGTTATATTTCCCTATATAAAGGGGCACTAATCCCATTTTTTTAGTGAGAGAGTGAATTTCATTTGAGAAATTCATCGATCCATAAATTTGGATAAGTCTAAAAGTGGTTCACGTGGAAGAAAGTTTTTGACGGATTTTCTATAGTCCACAAAGGGAAGACTATTTCACAAGAGAGAGTATATACATGGAGGAAGAACTCACCCCATTGTGATCCTATAGTGCATGGAGAAAGTGAGGCATACAAGGAACAAGGCTGTATGCAAATGTGATTTAAGAAGTTAGGACACGATCATGGTTTGACAAGGCAGTACGTTGAGGTGGTATGTTGATCACTGAAAAATGCAGAGGAATAAGGCTAGTTTATAGAGGACAAGATTTCAAACAAACAATATGCGAAAAACTAGAATAAATATAAGGGGGAAAAAGGACTTCATAGAGAATATATGTACAGTTCAGAATGTATGATTTAATATAAACCATTAAAGCTACATTCATGTTGATAAACTTATTTCATATTCTTCCCAACATAGTGAGAAAGATGGAGTCAATGTAAGTGATCTTAGGGATATGGTTTTCTATCCCTATAAACACGAAAAGGAAGTGAAACTGACCCATAATGGCTATGCTAAACTTTTTTACTCCATAACATGTGAATAATGGTGGACATTGGAGTGATTAAAAATATTTTTAGATATTCTCCTTGGAGTCATCCCATAGCGGTGAACCATGTAAAATTGTTGTGTCTTTGCTTTGCATGTGATTGTTTGTTTTCAGAAAAATCTCATCAGATAGGTTTAATAGGTTCTTACCTATGTGAGAACAAGGTTAGTAAAATTAAAACAATATTTCGACACCCTGATTCACTGCTCTCCTTTTAGGGTGTTATAGGGTCCTTTACATGCTCTATTGGAACACCATTTTTATGTAGATTTGGTGTGATTTCCTCAAAATTTTTCAAGTAAGTCCCCTACCCTCATCATTTTATCCAACAATCTAGGGTTTCTCCTCCTATTTCTAGGGGTCATATATTTCCAGTGTGTAGGGTTACTTTTTTAGGGTTATGTCATCAATAATAGGGTTCAATATTGATGTTTTTTGTTTGATCTTTCCTTTATTAGGATCTCTTGTGGTGCAGCTATGGATTTAAACTGGATTCAAAAAGTTTCTAAACTTAAGACTGGTGGTTCCATGCATAAACATTATTTAGTGATTTTAATTTGATTTCATTGATTTTTTGTTAAGTTCTATGTATTTTATGCGATGTAAAAAAGTGTATTTTCAAAATAATCTAGGTGATTTGGTATTGAAAAATAATTTCTCAAAAAAATTGGGCTATGCCCCATGCATGTTTTATATTTTCCCATTGTTTTGTGTGTTGAATGTATTCGATAAAATGTATAGATGATGAGAAATATATTTTGAAATGTAATTGTTATTTATTTGGTTGAAAAAAGGTTTTCATGGGGAAATTGTGGTTTATCATGTGTTTTATGGTGTTTGGCTTATTAATATGTGAATGTGACATTGTATGTCATATGTGAAATTAGAATTGAGCACAAAGAGAATCTCATGTGACTAAGTGAGTTGAATATGACTATAAATATAGTAGAATTTGAAGTGGAATTCCCTAGTTTCTTCTACAAGGATTGAAGATTACAACACTATATAAATATTGAAGATGATTTCAGTCAACTATGCCCATGGGATGTTCCCTCCTAGTGGGTTGTGCATGAGAACATAATTGGTTGTGGGTTTTATACCACATTTCACCGAGATACAATGTACCTAGTGTCCCATTAACTGGTGCCTTTAGGGATATCCCATTAATTAGTGTTCATTTGTAATATTTTTCTTTCCATCATTATTTGTTTGAGTTGGTTGGTTTTGTTCAATTTCAAATCTTGTTTTCTATTAAAAATGTTTCCCTTTAAAATGTTTCCTATAAAATGTGTCTAGATTTTTTAAAAAAAATCCTTATTGATTTTTCATATAATGTGTTGGCATGAAATATTTTTATTGGATGGAAGGCAACAAGGATTTGGATCACACCCCACATACCCATATGTGAGTTAGTATACAAGGTTATTCTTGACACTTGTACGTGAAAGATTTTTAGAGTTGGAGGTTCGGGATTCTAGTGGTATTCTTTTATTGGAGTTGTGGTGGTGCATTGAGGGAGATTCTCCTATTATTTCATGGTGGTTTTTGGGATATTATATTGTTCCCTTTTGTTGTATCCCCTTTTTGGTTTTATTTAAATGTTATAAATATTGGATCTGAAATTTGTTTTTCCATGTTTGGTTTTGGTTATTCAGTTTTATTTAATTCATTATTATTGGATTTTTATGATTATGTAATCATGTGAAATCATTCTCCAAGTATTTTTTAATATCAGGGAACTAATTTCTAGCCCATGGGGATTAAGAAAGACATTAAACTCATTCCATGGACTGGGTCAGGTGTCGGATTAGATGAAATCTCTCCATGGTTCGTGACATGTGAGATCATAAGAATAGTAAGGGAAACCATGATAAATATCAAAAAATTATAATATGCATACACATGATACAGATAATTGTATGATATCATGTTTATAACAAAAAAAATTCATACCCAATTCCTTATTGATCATAGATCAAGAGTCATGGAATAATGCTTTAGAATTTGAATAGACATTATTCATAATAGTGATTAATCATCATAAATCAGTCATGGTCCAAGAGAGAATATAACATGAATTTGAACACACCATAGATATTATTTTAAAAGTACAATCATAGAAAATATTCTTATTAGAAATGGGTAACTAATAAGAATATCATAGTGGACAACGATGCATATCACATTGGGTTCACTCCCCATTCCATCATTCCCTTAGTAAATGATCACTCTCAAGTCAATCATGGGGGAAACATACCATACCAAACTGGGTTTACTCCCCACTAAATTATATATAATTTCATGATATATCCATCATTTCCATATCAACAATTTCTATTTAATAGACCCACTGATCACATAATGAAAACCATATATATGTGTGCGACATGTTTATAAAAACATTCATCAATTAATCATTTTCCAACCATAGAAAAATAACTATGTTTCATAAATATTTTATAATTACATAATCATAAACCCTATAGGGAATGTATAATGATGTATCATTAGATCATACCCTAATTAAATCATAAAAAACATCAATGTTTTTTGGCATAGAAAAAAACCTGAAAGTGCATTTGAACATTTCATTACAATCATGGGAAAATATCATTTTCCTTAAGAATCACAAAAAATAAAAATTTCCAAAATATTTAGAGAAATATTTTACATGATAATCCACATATAAACATATAAATGAGTAATCAGGTAAAATAACCATTATGATTGTGGGATAATCCATTCTCTATTTGAACATTAAAACAATCATTATTCTCATAGATTTCATAAAAAATACAAAAGTACCTCATTCCAAAAAATACACGTTGATTCATTTTAAATTTATTAATATAAAATAAAATATGGTATAAAATTATAATAAAGAAACATATTATCATAAAAAATAACATTCTTTAATATACTTTTAAGAACATGAACATGGAATAGAATGATAAATGGCCTAATAGAAAAGAAAGTGTATTGTTCATAAAAACATTTTCTTAATCGTTTTTGTATACCAAATGTGGTATTATAAATGGAAATAAATAAATAATTATAAATAACTAAAACAGAATAAATTTTATGGGTTTTGACGGATAAGGATCATATAATATCCCTCAATGTAAATTTATCATAAGAATCCCCTAAAATAAATGAGATTATAACATAAATTCTTGTTGTACCTCTCGTTCCCCTCGTAGTTTGATTTTCATGATCTAAATCACCTTATTATTTGTCTAATATTGTTTGAAGTGTTTTTGAATGATAGGCACAAGGTTGCCAAGAAAATGGCCCAAGAAAGAATCAAGAAGTGGACTGAATTTCAGTCCACCGACCAACCGGTGTGATAGCACCGGCCAGCCGGTGGACCTGGCAGAGGCATTGCCCACTGCCAGGTTCCACCGGTCAGCTGGTGGCTCTGTCACCGGCCAGCCAGTGGCACCCAGATGAATAGTGTGAGCTACTGTCTCCCCACCGGCCAGCTGGTGGCTCCTCCACCGGTCAGCCGGTGGAGCCTGGACCGAAATTCTTCTCCTCTGCCAAGGCACCGGCCAGCCGGTGGAGCTGTACCGGCCAGCCGGTAGCCCAGTCAAACTAGCCGTTGGCTTTGACCAGTCAACCCTCTTTTGGCCTCCAACGGCTCCGAAGACCTCTCCAACGGCTCCGAAGACTCCCCAAGGGTTCCTTGCCTATAAATAAAGGCCCAGGAAGCCTCGGACACCAACCGAATCATATACGAAGCCAACGGACATATTTTGTATCAATTGGCCAACCTCCGGCGACTTCCCTCAAAGGAACCTCAAGTGCTCCAACAACTTCCACATCCAAGGAGCTCCACCAAAGAAGCTTGGAAGCGGCCTTCAACATCTCCAATCATTCAAAGGCGCCCAAGGCTTCTTCTCATAAACGGTTTTTATTGTTTATTTATTTTGAGCTTTAAATTTGGGTTTGTGCCTACAAACCCCAACATCTTTTCTCATCCCTCTTTCTTTTGGGTTTCACATCACCACTAAGGTGTGAAGAGGTTTCTTCAAGCCTTTCCTTTTAAAAGTCTTGTGTCATAGGTGAGATAGCCTTCACCTGTAAGAAGGCTAGTGGGTTCTTGCTCAACCATTAAAAGCAAGTGGGTTCTTGCTTAACCACCAAAAGCAAGCTGTAATAGGTTCTAGTGCTACCTCAAAGCCTAGTGGGTTTCTTGCTAAAAACATTGAAAAGCAAGCGGTAGAATCTCTCAACGGTTGAGTTGGGAGCGGAGACGTAGGCCGGGTTTTGGCCGAACTCCGTTAACAATTTCTTGTGTGATTGCCTCTTTATTTCCGCTGCACCTTTAACTTTGATTTTAATTTGTTAATCTTTTTTTTTAAAGGAAATTCCCCCCCCCCTCTTGCCATCCTTCTCGTTTTTCTCCGACCCAACAATTAGTATCAGAGGGCATATTTGAGTAATACCCTAACCGGTTTCAAATTAAAGATCCTTTTTGATGGCTTCTACCGCTTCTTCTTCTCAAACCCTCGAAGGTCATTCATTGGGTCGTGCTCCATTGTTTGATGGAACCGACTATTATTTTTGGAAAACCCGCATGACCACTTTATTAAAAAGTATTGGTTATCCAATTTATAAAATTGTTATGCAAGGATTTTCCCTCTCCTCTCCCGATGAGTCTAAATGGACCCCCAATGACATTGCTTATTTTGAGCATGATGGCAAAGCCATGAACGCTCTTCATTGTGGTCTTGACCGTAATGTTTTTAATTGCATTTCTACTTGCTCTACTTCACATGATATTTGGAAATATTTAGAGCTAACCCATGAAGGTACTAGCATGGCACAAAAGCAAGAACCCGCTAAAAAGCAAGAACCCGATGCAAAATCCGTACCCGCTTGCCCACTTCACAAGAAAAGGGCCAAGAAGAAGAAAAAGAAGAAGGCTTCCAAGGCAACATGGAGTGATAGCTCCTCCTTCTCCTCCTTCTCCTCGAGCGACCAAGGTACAAAATGCCTAATGGAAAAACATGAGGTATCATCTTCCGACTCTTCCTCCTCTTCCTCCTCTAGTTCTTCTAATTCTTTCAATCATTTGTCATACGAAGAACTCCAACATGTGCGAGACCAATTAGAAAATGGTTTTCACGAAATCTCGTCAAAATTCGTTGCTTTGAAAAAGAATTTCAAAAAACTCTCCTCCGAAAAAGAACAACTTCTCAAAGAGAAGGAGGAACTCTCCCTAAAAATCCAAAATTTCCCAAATGTTGATTCTTTTGAATCAACCATTAAAGACCTAAGGGAATCCTTAGCCAAGTTCACCCAAGGTGAAAAAAATTTGTCAAAACTCTTAGGTTCTCAACGAGTATCTAGAACCACCAATGGACTTGGCTACACCAATATAGCTTCCTCCTCCCATGCACCCACTGTTTTTGTAAGGGGGAGCTCTAGTTATAAATTTTGCAATTATTGTAAAAAACCCGGGCACCTCATTTATGAGTGTGATTGCAAAAATGCCCGGTACTGTCAACCCAAATCTATTTACTTTTCGGACGAATTTTATAGGAGAAGACCCGCCATGAAACAAATTTGGATTGAAAAATCCCTTTTGGCGAGTCTCTCCGGGCCAAAAATAGTTTCGTTTCCCCGATGATCTTTTGTTTTTTTTAGGAGGAGAAATTTTCTTAAATTCAAAAATCTCTTTCGATTCATTTTTCAATTTAAATTCATTTTTGATTCAAAACTCTCAATTTCAAAAATTTCATTTGGTTTCAAATTTCAAATTTCAATTGGTTTTTGATTCAAAACATTCAATTCAAACTGTTATTCAAATTTTCATTTCAATTTCAAAAATCTCAATTGATTTTTCAATTCTCATATCTAGTTTTTCAAACCCTTTCCCTCAATCAAATTTTTATGCCCCATGCTATTTTGATAATCACAAAGGGGGAGAAATTTCTTGATTGATTTGGGGAGAATCCTTTTCATTAAAGCATGCCTTTAATTTTTGTTTTTACTTTAATTGTTTTGGTGATTGTGATCATCAAAATAGGGGGAGATTGTTGTACCTCTCGTTCCCCTCGTAGTTTTATTTTCATGATCTCAATCACCTTATTATTTGTCTAATATTGTTTGAAGTGTTTTTGAATGATAGGCACAAGGTTGCCAAGAAAATGGCCCAAGAAAGAATCAAGAAGTGGACTGAATTTCAGTCCACCGGCCAACCGGTGTGATAGCACCGGCCAGCCGGTGGACCTGGCAGAGGCATTGCCCACTGCCAGGTTCCACCAGTCAGCCAGTGGCTCTGTCACCGGCCAGCCGGTGGCACCCAGATGAATAGTGTGAGATACTGTCTCCCCACCGGCTAGCCGGTGGCTCCTCCACCGGTCAGCCGGTGGAGCCTGGACCAAAATTCTTCTCCTCTGCCAAGCCACCGGCTAGCCGGTGGAGCTGTACCGGCCAGCCGGTAGCCCAGTCAAACTAGCCGTTGGCTTTGACCAGTCAACCATCTTTTGGCCTCCAACGGCTCCGAAGACCTCTCCAACGGCTCCGAAGACTCCCCAAGGGTTCCATGCCTATAAATAAAGGCCAAGGAAGCCCCGGACACCAACCGGATCATATACGAAGCCAACAGACATATTTTGTATCAATTGGCCAACCTCCGGCGACTTCCCTCAAAGGAACCTCAAGTGCTCCAACAACTTCCACATCCAAGGAGCTCCACCAAAGAAGCTTGGAAGCGGCCTTCAACATCTCCAATCATTCAAAGGCGCCCAAGGCTTCTTCTCATAAACGGGTTTTATTGTTTATTTATTTTGAGCTTTAAATTTGGGTTTGTGCCTACAAACCCCAACATCTTTTCTCATCCCTCTTTCTTTTGGGTTTCACATCACCACTAAGGTGTGAAGAGGTTTCTTCAAGCCTTTCCTTTTAAAAGTCTTGTGTCATAGGTGAGCTAGCCTTCACCTGTAAGAAGGCTAGTGGGTTCTTGCTCAACCATTAAAAGCAAGTGGGTTCTTGCTTAACCACCAAAAGCAAGCTGTAATAGGTTCTAGTGCTACCTCAAAGCCTAGTGGGTTTCTTGCTAAAAGCATTGAAAAGCAAGCGGTAGAATCTCTCAACGGTTGAGTTGGGAGCGGAGACGTAGGCCGGGTTTTGGCCGAACTCCGTTAACAATTTCTTGTGTGATTGCCTATTTATTTCCGCTGCACCTTTAACTTTGATTTTAATTTGTTAATATTTTTTTTAAAAGGCAATTCCCCCCCCCTCTTGCCATCCTTCTCGTTTTTCTCCGACCCAACAATTCTTACATCATGTTATTTTAATATTTTTACATGTTCATACCTCCTATGTAATATATATAAATTTAATATGAATATATTTTAGAAAAAGTTTCATATATAACAAACAATGTTTGATTTCATTATAATTTCCAATTAACCTTCAATTAAAAACTCTTCCTTAAAATAATCATTCAGGTGAACACTACTCTATCTTCCATGAATGTTTCAGTATGATGGATCAGGTAAACACGCATTACATAAACTTTCAACGTCTATAAAATATTATCAATTTCAGATGTCTCAAATTTTCTCATTTCATACAATTTTATATATATCTATATAATGCGATTACAAAAATATATTACCTTACTTGATGGGGGATGTAATGATTATGTACACACGAATTATTATTCCACTTTTCATTGGATGGAATGAAACAAAGGTAAATAATACCTTAAATTAATACAATCATAATTATATAATAAAAGGATATATATATTCCTTATATATATCGATAAGAATAACTAAAAAAATATGAAGTGAAAAACCAATCACATCGCTTCATGGAAGTCGTAGTTTGCACAAATGCATGATAGAAAATTTTATTTTACAACAAATGGGAAGGAGTTATAAAATTACTATATGATTAACATTCCAAAATCATTGTATTTTTGGATTTCTATAGAAAATCTAGATGAGTTTTAAGAAGAATTAAACCGAAAAAATATCAGTAACACCATATATCTATTCAGTAGGTATTATAATTTGAAAGTAACTTTAATGATTCAACCAACACAACAATGTCATTGATAAGGATGTTTGTAGTGTATTTGGGAATATTTTTATTTAACTAATGGTATTTTTTCCTATATATAATTTATTAGGCAACGTTCCTTTTTTTATGTGATGGTTTGATACTCTTTTAAATATTAAGATTGTTAAATTAAAATAAAGGCAATTCAGTGGGTAAGTGGCTCTAAATTTGATGACATTCAAAGATATGATGATATATTTAAGGTATCAAACCTTGTTAAATTTAAATTTATTGAACCTAGTAAGCAAAATTTCCTTAATTATTCATCCCCATATTCTAGAGGCAACCAACTAGAAATTAGTGTTTACGATTGTATGATGGGGAGAGTAAACCCTCATTATTAAAGTGCAACATAGTGGTGTATAATAAATTAAAAATATAAATATGATTTAATAATATGATTTTGGAATATAACAATATTTAGATAATAAAATAAATGATGTAAATAATAACAAGTGAAAATTATCATATAAATGTAATTATGTCTTTATGCGGTAAATCCTACAGATGATTAAATAAACGTCTTTGAAATATTATGGAAATAAGTGATGTGATGATCATTGAAGATGAAATCAAAAATGTATCACAGAATTATTAAGAAGATGTTATAGAAGGTGATAATGAATATGGACTTAGAATAGTTCAAAATAAAGAAAAATATGAAGGTATTAAAAACAAACATGTGTCACATCATGATGTTGACATAGAAGAAGAATCAAATGAAGAAACTGTGGCTGAAGAAAATTCTTCTGAATCTCACAGGATAAATCAAAGAGATGAAATTGATCGATCCAACATCATTGCAGATTGGACAACTCCAACATTGATAAGGAGAATGACGAATATTGCACAATATACATTCCTTTCAATTGTGGAACCATCCTTAGTTGAAGAATTTACAAATGATGAATCATGGGATAAGGAAATGAATGAAGAATTACAACATATTCATAAGAACGCAACATGAGATCTAGTTAAGAGTACTAAAACCCACAATGTGATTGGTATGAAGAGTATTTTCCAAAATAGATTTGACATGCATTGAAATTTCATAAAAAATAAGGCACGACTAGTGTGTAAATGATATTCACATATTTAAGGTGTTGATGTTTAAGAAACATTTTCTCTGGTGGATAGACTAGAGTTAATCACACTATTTCATTCCAAGGTAATTTAATGTGGATAAAAATTGTATCAAATGAATTTCAAGATAGATTTCATAAATTTATTTCCTGAATAATAATCCTATATTGAACAAAAAATGAGATTTCTTCTTGGCAATTATGAAATGATGGTTTTCTTATTAAAGAAGGCTCTATATGGTCTAAAACAAACACCACAGGCATGGTACTCTCAACTATAATCTTATCTGAAGAAGTTCAAATTTAAAAGAGGATTAGTGGATCACAATCTTTATGTGAAGAATTCTTAAAAAGAATATTTCATAGTTTATGGGTACATATATGATATTATATTTACAAGAATATGGTGGGGGTCAGTGGATGAATGTTCAAATCACATGAAGTTAGAGTTTGAAATTTCTATGATTAGTGATCTCACATACTTCTTGGGGATGAAATTGATTCAAAGTAAAGACAAGACATTCAATTATAAAGAAAATTATTCAAGTGATCTGCTGAAGAAATTCAATATGCATGAATCCAAACCAATTTTGACCCCGATTCCGATTGTAACGAAACATGGAAATGATTAGGATGTGAATTCTATGGATCAAACCATTTATAGTAGAATCATTGGATGCTTACTATACTTAACTACAAGGAGGCTAGATATTGTCTTCACAAAATTCTTAGCGGCACTCTTTACATGTAATCAGAAGGAGGAACATATAGAGGAAGTTAAAACATACCTGAGGTACATTAATGGTACTCACAATTTTGTATTATACTTTCTTGTAGTAAGAGATGGTGAATTATCAACATTTTTTGATGTTGAATGGACTAGATATGTTTGTTATATTATGTGAAAAAGTGGTGAAGAATTATTTATCAGAAATAAATGTTAGGTATTCTAGAATATGAAACCAAAAAGTACTTATCTATGAACTGTTGAATTTTAGTATATATCCAATATAAAATATTTTACTCAACTACTTTAGATGAAGAATCAAGTGACTGATATTGGTGATGTGGTGAAATAGCCACTGGTGATTCGCTATGATAAAAAGAATGTGATTGGTCTTACATATAATCATGTTCGTAATTCTCATATAAACATCATTGAAATATGATATCACATATTCATAGAAAATGTTTAACAAGGCATGATTAAAATTGATCATGTTGGAACTGATGATCAAGTGGTTGACATACTAACTAAGCCATTATCAACACATGTGTTTGAGAAACATCGGTTGAACATCAGTTTTAAACCACATCTAGTGCAATAAGTGGTTCGGTTTGTTCCCTTCTCCCCAGTTGTATTAACTATTTAAATATTTTTTTAATGCGATGCAAGATTATGTGGGAGATACAATCAAGGGGAGAGTGTGCTTAAATATTTACAAGTCATAATATGGGTCTTTGGGTTTATCATCAATGGGGGAGAATGGATAAATTCAATGATAATGAAATGTTTTTGAGTTGTATTTAGTATGATAGAGAATAGATAATTTAAAAAATGTTATAATTGTGTGGAATGATGAGTTAAAAAAAGAAGAAAATGAGAATGGATAAAACAATTCGTTGTTATGATGAAATAGTCATAGATGAGTTTGGACATTTTTATCATTCAAGGACATGAGAATCGAATTCATTCTCACCCTCTTGTTTTCTACAATGATCATTGCTCATATAGACTTATAGTGATATTGGATGAGTTAGTTCTTTCTTATAAGTTTTAGATTGTTACAGCTGCTTTATTGAATTTATCTATGAATTGCCAACAAACCCCAAAAGAGAGATTGTTGAAACCAATACTATTTATTGCTAGAAATGGATAATGGTTTTTGTTTTTAATGAATCCACATTGGTTTTCTCAAGGGGTTTGTAGCGTCCAATGATCTTATAGTAAACCCTAAAGTAGGTGTTTAATGTGGCACAATTTCTCAGTGTTTGCCAAATTTTTGGGACTCAAAATTGAGAGTTGGTTTTTTGGAAAAAGAATGATTTATGCAAAGGTAGTACACGGAATGTGATTTCTAAGAATAGTTCACAGATTACATAAATATGGTACATGAAATTGTGAACCATAGACCAAGTAGAGGGAATGGTTTGCAGTGCTGAAAAGGTATGCGAACCGCATAATAGGAATGTTTATCAGTGTGAAGGAGGTTCATGAGAAGGCCTATGGTTCGTAGAAGGAAAAATGATCACAATATGTTGTTTAATTCAAAAAAACAATGGGGATTTTTGAGACGTCATGAAGGGTTTCATTTATAAAAACATTGTGGTGATTTGTGCCACTACATTGGGAGATTTGAGGTATTCCAGACTTGTAGGGAATATGGTTCGAGAGATATTTCATGATATGTAGTCAAGACGGTGTTATATTGATGATTTCAGATGTATAGGTTTACCAGATTATGAGATTTTATTTCTTATATAAAGGAGCACTAATCCCACTTTTAAATCGAGAGAGTAAATTTCATTAGATTAATTCATTGATCCATAAATTTGGATAAGTCCATAAGAGGTTCACGTGGAAGCTATTTTTTGCAGGGTCGTCCCATTGTGATATTACAGTACTTGGAAAAAGTGAGGTGTACAAGGACAAAGAGAGTATTCGAATGTGGTTTGAGAAGGCGGTACATGATCATGGTTTGTAGAGGCAGTATGTTGAGGTGGTACACTGAGCACTGAAGTACAAGAGGGAATAAGGCTAGTTCGTGGAGGAAAAGTTTACAAATGAACATCATGAGTAAAAGTAGAATACATATATGAGGGAAAAGAGAACTTCATAGAGAATATATATATAGTTAAGGATTTATGATTTAATACCGAACAACTGAAGTGACCTTTATTTCGATAATCATATTTCACATTATTTCCAACGTAGTGAGAAAGGTTGAGTAAATGTAATTGATCCAAGGGATATGTTTTATATCCCTTAAAACATGCAAAGGATGTGAACCTGACACATAGTGACTGTGATAAACTTGTGTAATATATAACTTGTGAAGATTGGTGGACTTTGGTATGATCAAAAACTTTTTGTAATATTCTCATTGGTGTTATCCTTTAGTAGTGAACCATGTAAAATTGTTGTGTCTTCGCTTTGCGTGTGATTTTTTGTTTTCATAATATTCTCATCAGATAGGTTTAACAGGTTTCTACTAATGTGGGAGGAAGTTTCACAAGATTAAAAGATAATTTTGACACCCTAATTCACTCCTCCCCTCTTAGGGTGTTTCAGGGTCCTTCACATGCACTATTGTAAAACCATTGTTTTGGTGGATTTGATGTGATTTCCTCAAAATTCTTCATGTAAGTCCCCTACCCTCAATATTTAATCCACCATTCTAGATTTTACCATCCTATTTCTAGTGTTTTTTTATTTATAGTGGTAAGGGTAACTTCTTTATGGTTATATCATGTTTCATAGGGTTCAATATTGAGGTATTTTGTTTCATCTTTATTTTATAGGGATCTCTATAGGTGCAGCTATGGATATAAACTAGATTCTGAAAGTTTCTAAACTTGAGACAGGTGGTTCGACGTATAAACATTATTTGGGGATTTTAATTTGATTTATTTTCTTCTTTGTTTTTTTTCTATGTATTGTATGTGTTGTAAAAAAGTGTTTTTAAAAATACTCAAGGTGAATTGGTTTGAAAAAATGATTTATCAAAATAATTGGGCTATGTCCCATGCATGTTTTATATGTGCCCCCTTTTTTGTGTGTTGAAGGTATATGAGAAAATGTGTAGATGATGAGAAAGATATTTTGAAATGGAATTGTTATTTTTTTTGGTTTAAAAAATTATTTTCATGGGAAAATTATGGTTTATCATGTGTTTCACGGTGTTTAGCTTATGTATATTTGAATGTGACGTTGTATGTCATATGTGAAATGAGAATTGAGTATAAAGAGAATCCCGTGTGACTAAGTGCGTAGACTATGACTAGTAATCTAGTTGATTCAGAAGTGGAATGCCCTAGTTTCTTCTATAAGGATTTGAGATTACAACACTATAAAAATATTGAGACTGATTAGAGACAATTAGGCCCATGGGATGTTCCCTCCTAGTAGCTCACGCATGAGAACACTATTAGATGTGTCTTTTATACCACATTTCACCGAGATAAAATGCACCTAGTGTCCCATTAACTAGTTCCTATAAGGATATCTCATTAATTAGTGTTAATTTGTAATATTTTTATTTTAATTGACATATGATAAAGTTATTTGTTTTTATTTCTAATTCAAATCTTGTTTTCCATGAAAAATTATTTCCTTGAAATTGATTCTAATAAAATGTTTCTAGATTTTTTATATAAATTTTGAATTGATTTTTCTTATAATTTGTTGGCATGAAATATTTTTAATACTTGGCATGAAAAAAGAATTTGGATCACACCATGCTCACACATCAGTGGGTTAGTATACATGGTTATGTTTGACACAAGTACGAGCAAGATGTTTAGAAATGGTGGTTTAGGATTCTAGTGGTATTCCTTTATTGGTGTTGTGGTGGTGGTTTGAGGGAGATGCTCCTCTGGTTTCATGGTTATTTTTGGGATAATACCTTGTTCCCTTTTTTCTGTATCCCCTTTCTGGTTTCATTGAAATGTGGTAAATATTGCATCCGAAAATTGTTTTTCCATGCCTGGTTTTGGTTTTTCAGTTTTATTTTACTCATTATTGTTGGATGATTATGATTATATAATCATGTGAATTCATTCCCAAAGTATTTTTTTATATCATGGCACTAGTTTCTAGCCCATGGGGAATTGGAATGCCCTTCGGCTCATTCCATGGACTAGGTCAGGTGCCGAGTCAGATGAACTCTTTTCTTTGTTCGTGGCATGTGAGATCATATGCTTAGTAAGGGAAAACATAATAAATATAAAATTATTATAATATGCATACATAAGATATAGATAATTGTATGATATATTGTTTATAACATAAAACGTTCATACCCAATTCTCTATTGATCATAAATCAAGAGTCACAGAATAATTCTTTATAATTTGAATATTCATTATTCATAAGAGTGGTGAATCATCATTAATCAGTCATGAACCAAGAGAGAATATAATAAGCATAAGAACATGTCATAGATATTTTTTAAATGAAAATCATAGAAAATATTCTCATTATACATGGGTATCTAACAAGACTATCATAGTGGACAAAGACACATATCAGATTGGGTTTACTCCCCATTCCATCATTCCCTTAGTAAATAATCACTCTCAATTCAATCATAGGGGAAAAATCCCATAACAAACTAGTTTTACTCCCCATTCTAGTGTATTTAATATCGCAATATATCCATAATTTCCATATCAACTATAGGTATTTAATTGACACACTAATCACATAATGAAAACCAGATATATGTGTGCCACATGTTTATAAAAACATTCATCAATTAATCATTTTCCAATCATAGGAAAATAAATAGGTTTCAAAAATATTTTATAGTCCCGTAATCATAAAACCTATAGGGAATGTAGAATGACGGTATCATTAGACCATATACAAATTAAATCATAAGAACCACCAAATTCTATTGGCATAGAAAAAATAAACATGAAATTGTACTTGAACATTTCATTAAAAACATCGAAAAATATCATTTTACTTCAGAATCCCAAAAAATAAAAATTTCCAAAATATTTAGAAAAATATTTTTTCATGATAATCCCCATGTAAACATATAAATTATTTATCAGGTAAAATAACAATTATGAATATGGGACAATCCATTCTCTATTTAAACATTAAAAAATCATTATTATCATTGTTTTCATAAAAAAAATCCAAATGTACCTCATTCAAAAAAAATCATGTTGATTTGTTTAAAATTTATTTATATGATAGTAAAATATGGTATAAAATTATTTTAAATAAATATTTCATCCTAAAATAATAACACTCTTTAATATTATTTAATCAACATGAACATGGAATAAAATGTTAATTGGCTAAAGATAAAATAAAGTATATTGTTCCTAAAAATATCTTCTTAATCATTTTATATACCATATGTGTTATTATAAATTGAAAGAAATAAATTCTTATAAATAACTATAATAGAATAAACTGGATGGGTTTTGACTGATAAGGATCCTATAAAATCCCTCAATGTAAATTTATCACAAGAAACCCCTAAAAGAAATGAGATTATAAGATAAACCCTTACATCATGTCCTTTTAAGATTTGTACATGTTCATACCTCTTATGTAATAAATATAAATTTAAGATGAATATAATATATAACAATTTTCAAATATAAAAAACTATACGTGATTTCATTATAATTTCTAATTATCCTTCAATAAAAATTTCATCCTTAAAATAATCATTTAGGTGAAAACTAGTATATTTTCCATGCATGTTTCAGTTTGATGGATCTGGTAAACACACATTACATAAATTTTCATCATCTATATAATATTATCAATTTCATTTTTCTCAAATTTTTTCATTTCATACAATTATATATATATATATATAATGCAGTAACAAAAATATATTACCTTACTTGATGAAGGTTTTAGTGAATATGTACACACAAATTATGATTCAACTTTTCAATTGATGGAATGAAACAAAGGAAATAATACCTCATATGTATATAATCTAAATTATATCATAAAAGAATATATATTCATTATATATATCCATATGAATAACTATGAAAATATGAAGTGAAAAAACAACCACAACGCTTCATGGAAGTGGCAGTCTGCACATATGCATGACATACAATTTCAATTTACAATATATGGGAAGGAGATATAAAATTCTTATAGGATTAACATACAAAATCCTTAGAATTTTAGGATTTCTATATAACATTTAGATGAGTTTTAAGAATAATTAAAAATGAAAATATCAGTAACACAATATATCTATTCATTAGGTATTATCCTTTAATAATAACTTTATGTATTCTACTAAACCAACAATGTAATTGATAAGGATGTTTATAGAGTATTTGAGAATATTTTTATTGATCTAAAGGGATTTTATTATGTATATAATTTAGTATATGGTGTCAATTTTTTATGTGAGTGGTTACACTCTTTTTAATATTAGGATTGATAAAATAAAATGAAGATAATTTAGTGTGTAAGTGGCTCTAAATTTGTTAAATTTCAATGATATGATGATATATGTGAGGTATCAGACATAGTTAAATCAAAATTTATTGAACCTAGTAGGCCACATTTCCACAAGCATTCATCCCCTTATTCCAGAGGGTACCAACTAACAAAGATTGTTTTCGATTTTATGACAGGGATAATATACCATCATTATCAAAGAGAAACACATTGGTGTATAATAAATTAAAAATATGAATATGATTTCATAATATTGTATTGGAATATAAAAATATTTTGATGATATTAAAAATGATATAAATAATAAAATGTGAGAATTATCATATAAATGTAATTATGTCATTATGCGGTAAAATATGGGGGGTTCTATGGAAATAGGGTAGCATGCATATAATAGGTGCATGTTGTGAATAATATATAAAAAAGAAAACATATATCTATAATAGAATCATAAGAAATATATTGATCATCTTCTCTTTTACTACAACCTATTATAGAGAATCAGGCATTTGGAGTTGGGCGATTTCCTTTGTCTCTGCATACATCCCAGAAGTCTGTCTAGGTACCAATCAGAGGCCCAAGTAGGGTATCAGTAAAAATTAGTTGGAAACTAACAAAAATATCTAAAAAAACCATCATGTTTATATAATAAGTAATATTGTTCATTTTGATAGTATTAAATCAAGAAAATGATAAAATGATACAAACTGGTCAACTAGTCCATGTTCTGGTGGGGTCAATCTATGATTTTTGGAATAACAATGAAATGAATGTAAACAGAATGAAACTATCATCCTCAACATACATAGGATATTTCATAATATCATACCTATATGATCCATTAATCAATGTAATTTACCAAGACATCCTCCATGAATCCAAGGAGTGTGCCCAGGGAAAACATGGTATAATATAGACAAACAATGGGACAAAACCCCAGTGCCCACATTTGATGTGTCCTATTTGGAAAAATTTATGTTATATCACATATCAAACCAACAAGTGTTGGGAACTAAGGTAAATAACAAAGTAATCCAACATTCCATAAATATTTAAGATTATCATTAGTTCCATGTAGTGACATTTCTCAATAGTTTCATAACAAGTTTCCCATCTTCATTGCAATACCATAAAATCATTCATCTATATATTTTATATGGGATGAAAATGTTCTATGATAATTTATAAGAAATAATACCAAACCATTTATATAATTAAGAACAATCCACGCAACATTATAACTCACACCACAATTCATATTTAGTTTATTTTATTTTCTATTTAATTTATAAAATACAATGAAGAAAAATATATACATAACCTTTTATAATTTATTAAATTTGTATATTGATTCCACTAACAACTGGTAAAATAAATACACCCTAAGTGGGGGATTAGTCATACACAGTAAAATAATCCCACTTAAATGGTAGTCCAACATGAGGTCAACATCCTGCAAACATGTCAAAGGATCTAAGGAATATAAAATCATTATTTAAATGACATGTTTAAGTATTACTTAATTTTAGGAACAAAACACTGATATTTATAAGACATGGAACATGATGATTGTTTTTAAAAAAAATCAATGATTTTTTAAAAAATGTATAGGACTCATACCATACACCAAGTTGATTACCATTAATTTTATATCATCTTCATATTTTGTATATAATGTTAGAAATTGATAAAAAATACAAGCAATTTGAAAATAGGTAACATTAGAACACACCGAGATAATGCTGAAGAAGGAATGATAAAAAAAATAAAATAAGGAATATTATCTATATCCTTGTTGATATTCTATTAACATGATTAATGATACTTGAATTAGACACAGTATGATGGTGTTATCTCAAATCCTAACATGAGAGTAAATGAGATCTCTCAATGGGGGAGGGTGCAGTGTGTTTAAGGTTGGATTTATTAGGTTAAAGTTATTAAAGGATGGATAGAAAATTGCAAATTCCATCATTTTTATGATACATGGGGTGTAGAGTTATTGATTCCACTCAATATGGGTCATTTTCCAAATACCGTTTATTGTCTAATGTATAAAGGGTCCACACTACATCACATTACATGTATGGGTTAGGTTGGAACTTTGTGCGTGACTTCTTCCCAATCCCATGTACCATATAATGTATATGGGTTGTTCCTCAATAGATATGATGTGTGGTCCATATTGACTCTAGGTCATGTACTCTATGCACCCACTAATCTTGCTAGCTATGTTGCACATGGAGTATGGGAGGCAAACAGGGTGTGTGATATTTAACTCAATGCGTAAATAGAATCATTAACATATATGGGACAAAATGGAGTGTTTTCTTCAATAAATCATTACTTGTACATTCTATTTTAATAGAAATACCCAACATTTCATGGGACTTCTCCTATTCCACTAATACATTCCCTCTTACCACAATTCATGCAACAGAGCCCCAAATCTGGGTTGACTCGGCCTTCGGTGCCACCTATTATCAGATTCTAGAAAATTATTGACCAAATAAGACCTACCATTACCATCCGAATGCACTATCATAGGATAAATAATAGGAAGTCCGTTATATGGACCCACCTCACATCACTGTCAACATCAGTGGAATGATTTAACCCACCCCTCTCTTGAAATAACATTTGGTTGATCATCTAGAGGCATCCTTCTTAATCTAACACATGGATCCACTATCACTGAAACCACTGTGGGATTATCATCATCGCCTCCATGAGTATGCTATAGTAACAAAAAAATTTATTACATTAATACCGCATTGCTTTAAACATAAAAACTTGTTATCATTGCAAATCTGGGATTGAAAGGTTCAGTGTTTTGGTAAAATTAATCCCATACATAACTTGTGCATAATAAAACATAAACACTTATTTAAAATATTATTTTTTATCCATATAAAGATAATTCTCTCCTTAGTATAAGTATTCACCTCAGGATATACATAAATGAAATGGGTCAGATAAAATCATATTAATAGGATGCCTAAGAGACACTAAACAATCAAACAAGCGTAGGAATAATAATCATCATCATAAAATAATCATGGGATCATTATAAACACTATAAGTGAAATTTAATGCCCCGATCCCAGTTACCCATAGTTAGTGAATTATTTTAATACATTTGCATGATTATAAGGAATCATGTCCCGAAGGACTGATCAATTTAGTAGTCTTGGAAAATATATTACATACATGAATGTTACATTACATTAAATAATGAAAATAAATAAAAACATTGTCTCAATTGACCAAATTAATAAACCATAGTCAATCCCTACAGGCCATTCATAATATACTTTTTCACATCCTATAAAAAATAAAACATAGAAAGGAGTGAGGTCAGATGCTCAATAAGGATAACAATATAGTGAAAACATTCATAAATACGCATAATTATATTAGGAAATATATAAAACTAAAACAAAAGCCTTTTAAACTTAAACTTCAGCATCATAGGGAAAAGATAAATCAAATAATTCAATTTACATATTCACATGGAAATTATTCTTGTCTAATAATAACATGTAATATCAATAGCTAATTTCATAATGATGGAATGCACAATTCCAGACTTCATAATCACATAGTCAAGGCCTTGTGCCAAGACTACAAATAAGATTTTGTCAAAGCCTTGTGCCAAGACACTAGTTTGTCTCATGATACCTACCAATGCATCAAGGAGCTATAGAGGGCTCTACTCATCACTTACTAAGTCCAATGCATTCCTTATATAAGAATATTTAAACATAACATAAACATTTATATTAAAACTAGCATATGAAATGTCAATACTTTATCCATAAACCATGAATGGTATAATAATAAAACATCCATTGTCAAATATATCACAAAACCTTCAATACAATATGAATGATTTGTATAACAATAAATCAACTTCAAACAAGCTGAAAATCCATAAAAATGATGTTGACCAAGATGAAATAAAAACTTTTTTTTAGAGAAATATCTCTTTCTATTTTGAAATCATTTAAAAGTAATATAATTATTAAGTAAAACATTTATTTTGAAAATATTCTTATAATATTCTAATGGAAGCTTCAATGATTTTATAATGGAAAAAAATTTCCGCACTCGCCGTTTAACTTAAAAAACATTCTTACCTTAATTTTGTCAAAAAAAATCATAAAGCACCTTGTTTGGAAATCGACGGAAAGATTCCTTTCA
The DNA here is from genome assembly GCA_963277665.1 of Viscum album. Classification (NCBI taxonomy): domain Eukaryota; kingdom Viridiplantae; phylum Streptophyta; class Magnoliopsida; order Santalales; family Viscaceae; genus Viscum; species Viscum album. The sequence goes on from OY728159.1 coordinate 508,192,610, forward strand.
AAACATAAAAGGTCAAATAAGGGTATTAATGACTTTAACCCATTTTCTAGTAAATTGTAAATTTTTTTGAAATAAATTTTTTAGAAAACAAGGATTTTGATGATATAGAGTCCCCAGTAGTTAATTACTTAAAAAAAGCTTTAGATAATAAATAGATTGTGGAATTAACTCTTACCTTGCACTTTCCTTTGGTCAAGGGTAAGTTTAACCACATATATAATTACCATTGTATGTTATTAAATTATAACAGAGCCATATTCTTATTTATTATATCATACATGATTCATTTATTACTTTATAATACCCATTTAATAATTATTTCCATATAAAATTAACATTTTGGGTAATAATCGCTTTCTTTATCGTACGTGTTTTAACTTGTTATTCTTGAAGGTAACATTTAGATCAAGATTTAAATGCATAAAGAATATAAAATTTGATTTATATATCATATATATTTAGAATATAAATATTTATAATAGATATATATATATATGAAATTGAAGATACCATTTATGGACACGGTAGACCATACGTACGCATAAACGTTGTTTCTGTTTTCATATCGTATTGAACGGAAGTAAGTGAATAAGATATATGTAAGCACACAGACACACAGATATATATATATATATAGTATCATTATTATTTCATATATTACATACTTATTAATAATATATATTTTTATAATCATCATTTAATGGTGAATGTGGGAATGAATCTCAACGCGTCGTGGAGATGGTAATCCATACGTACGTACAAGTGAAAAAAAAATTATATTGATGGAGAAATAGTATGTAATTGGATGGTATATCACAAAAACAGAATCATTATAATTTTATATTCATTATTTACATTAGTTATACTCATTATTAAACCCATCCAAATAATGATGTGTTTAAATAACAAACAACACCACGATGTGGAGACAGTAAGTCGTACGTACACACATCTGGTGACTTTGTCATTTAGAGGATGGATAGGATAAAAAATATGGCAGTAACATATTTATAATATCCTCATAGTATGTAGGAGGTACTATAGTTATTATTTTGGTATAGAAACAAAAAATAAAGAGTAATTGGAAGATGAAAATAACTTGAAAGAGAGTGGTGAAATTATTATCTCTTCTTCAGGTGTTTCCTTTTTAGTTGAACAAAAGGGCTCTTTAGGTTATTTTTCTGACCAAATTAAGGACTATGGGTTGATGTGAGGGAAGTTGGAAGAATATTCGGGTAGGGGTTGGCCGAGCCAAATGGGTTTGGAGGTGTGATTTTTGAGGGAAGGGTAAATAGCCTTTTATAAGAGAGGTGAGGGTCACATTAGAAAAAACATGAAATGTTATTTTATAATAAAATCATTTCCAATTTAAAATGGCCCCAAAATGGTTTATTTAAAGGATATGGTGGTTATATTTCAAAAAAAACTCAACCATTAGGTTTTAGATTGGTTTAGTTGACCATATTAACCTTATCTTTTAGATTTAACTCTTAGTTGAATATTTGAACTTTTACCAGGTCTTCTTGTATTCTTACCCTATATGGTTAATAAAATTACTCTAAACTTACAAGAGAACCTAAAGTGTTTAATTAATGTAATATATAATATTATTAAATTTCTTTCGGGGAACCTCTGATTTTTAGGAATATTATATCAACCAATAATATAGTATTTTTTTTAAATTATTTTATTTCAATTTTGACATTATTTGGCATTGGGTTTTTTTTGAAAGTCATGAAAACATGATTACTTAGAAAAAGATATATTTAATAAACCATAACATTTCATATTCACCTAGAAAATTCGTGGATGTCATAAAAACATTGAAATTATATTTATTTTAATATTTATAATACCATTTATTTGATTCTTTAATTAATAAGGTAATTACTACATCATCATTGTGTCATAAATAAATTAAATTATTTAATGACTAAAAATTATAAATAAAATACCATTACGTACAAAGTCATTTTATATATCTAATGAATATTTATAAACGAATTAATATTGTGTGTAACCCTATATTGAAAATGGTTTAATTATTAAACATTGAATTTAACACTTTTAACTCTTCTTTAAATAAAATAATATTAAATGTCCTAATCTAATACAGGTGGACCTAAAGGATAATATTTTATTCCTATGGTTTTTTGGTCGAAATATACTTATCTAATAGAATTAGGACATGTGTTAGGGTTATTATAATATCATTTTTACCTTTAATTCCTCTATTTACTTTTAACCGTGGTAAATAAAAGTCAAAAGTAACTATTCACAAAAAATTATTTTCATCTTATTGAACCACATTTTACAAATTGATATCAACAATGGATCTCATATTTTATAAATTCAACTCACAAAAGCTCTAAAATTATTTTTTATGGAAATTTGAAAATGCTCTTAGAAGGTGGGTAAAAGAGGTTAAAAAGTTCAATAAAATTATATATATATAGTTTTTTTTATAAAATGACTCCAATGAATTAGATTGACCTTAAATAGGTATTATATATCTATGTTTACATAATATAAATTTAAATAAAACAAATAATTATTTAAATAAAAATCTAGTTTTAAATAATAACCCAGTGTTTTTCACTAATCATCAAAAATTGAATGTTTTCAGAAAAATACCAAAAATTCACCCTAAGTTAATTTTTATATTATTAATTAAAAAATTAAGTCTATTTAAAAAAATTAGAAACATATAAGTTTCATTTATTAATTTAAAATTAATTCTTGTTGTCAAAACCAAAAAGCATGTTTTAAAAAGTAAAAACTATCAAAAGATTGGCATGTGTTTATGTCAAATATAAAGATAAAATTACATATAATGACCTAAATTTTATTAAATGATAGAAATATAATCTAACTATTCATCAAAAACTTTAAAATTCACAATTTTACACTGTAAATTATTTCGACTAAAAAAGTTGTTTCAATTAAAACATAGGATTTTTCACTATTCGTCAAAAGAAGAAAGTTGTCAGAAAAGGACAAAACAATTATCCAAACTAAAATTTTTATGTCCTGCTTCTAAAAAAAGAATTAATTTTAATTAAATCTATTATATAAAAGTGTCAAATATTGGATTTAATAATGGTTCTCCATTAAAAGGTGGTAAAATTTCTTTTTTTGTAAAATACTTCTTTAATCTGAAAAAATCAATTTTTTCTTATATTATGTCTAAGAAACACATAATATGGATGTTAAAATTATATATAGTATATAAGATTCAAAATACAGTTATTACAATTCATAACCACTTTTTGAATGGCTAGTTTGGTAAGTTGTGGTGCACTCAATCTCAGTGTTGTGTGTGGCTCAAGCTATTGAATTACATTAATGATATAACATACTATGAAATCATGGGGTGTTAAATTCTCCAATCCTTCAATAAATTGTGTCCATGAAATTTGTAATTATTCTTAAAAAATGAAAGGATTAAAATAGAAAAATACATTTGTAGAAACCCCACATCAGAAATTGATTTAATTAAATTTAGTCTTAATAAGAGGGAAAGGGAATGAAAAAGTCGCAACCAAATTATGATCACAAAAATGAGGAAATTGGTGAAAATTAAAGACCCATAATTGGAGGGAAAACATAAATATTTATAGGGAGTGATTGAGGTCATCAATTACAAACTAGTGTAAAATTGAGTGCCTCAAAGCCATCAATATATGATGATTTAAAATATTTTTAGGTCAACAAAACATAAGGTATTAAGATGAAAAATCATTGGTTTTAAGATCCCTTTCTTAATGTTTAAGAATTAATTTATTCATAGAAAAAGATGAAAAAAATATTTTTAACATGTAGAGTCTCATTCTTCACCTAATTCCAACTACAAACTCATCTTTCACTCCAAAAGATAACAAAATTCAAAAATATTCTATTTATCCTAATCATAACATGTTTAAAAAATAATGAATTTATAATTCATTTGTTATAATATTTAAAAAAATACCTTATACAAACTAGGACATCACAGAGGCTAGTGGTAGGTGATCCACCCTTTTCGTCATTCGGTTGTGGGTTCAAATCTTGCAGCCTTGCCAGATGTGACGTGTTGTCACCTGACCTCCGGGTTTTCCTTTTCATTACAAATCCAAAAATAATCTATAGAAATTATTTAACCTTAACAGTAGTATCCAACTTCAAAATTAATCGATTCCAATATTTAGACTTATCCAAAATACTTCTATCCAAACTCATTGTCCAAAATTTATAAGGAAGGTGAACACAATGAAGATCATTTTTTCCATGAAATAACATGCGACTACCTTCATAGTGTATTCTTTTAAAACACTATAACACCCTGAATTACCATAAATCTTTATTGATTACATTAATTCTCCATTATTCTTTGTAGAATACTAGATATATACTCCTTTATCCAAAAATGTGGGAAAATCCCACAATGATGGAATATACAAATCATTAATCAGATTCATGGTAGTCAATAATATCCAATATAATTTATCCAAATCAATCATATATTATTCCCAAACCACTGCCTCGGTATTAGAACCATATTATGGTTTCTCTGTCTTTCAACCATATATTTTCAAAAAAAATTAACCTGCTATTGAGTCACTTATCTCATTTCCACACAATATCAAGTCCTTAATGAAATACTACTACAGTACAATCCTTTTATACTCTATAATTTTTATAACATGTACATCATTAATTCAATAATAAAATGACACAATACTTTAATAACCACATAAGAAATATAATCATTCCCAATCATTGTTGGTAGTATCATAACTTTATTAGTATCTAATAGCAGTATTTGGGGTATAATCTGACGATTTGGACATTTCTTCACGTAGTGTCTCAACTCCTTACAGATGAATCATTATACATTTGAAACCATTTTCTTACCCTTGAAATCACATACTTGGTGTCCTTTTTATCCACACTTAAAACAAACTCCCATTCTCTTCAAGCATTTACCAAGGTGATTCTTTCCACAGGTATCCCATATGGGAAAATCCTTCTTTCCCCTCTTCCCTTTATCAATATTTTTCTCTTCCATCCTTTTCTTATCTTTATTCCCTTAAAATCCATATGACTCAGAGAATTATTTACTTATCTTATTAACACATGAAACTATTTCCTCAAATGATCAGAATATGTGGGAGAATATTTCCCTTTTAAATGTTGGCACAATACCATGAAAGATATGATCTATCAGAATCTTTCGATCATGCGTATTGATGGAATTATTATTCCTTCTAATAGGAACCATTTCTAAAAAATGGCATACACTAGGTTTGTTTACGAATCACAATGGATATTTCCAAGATTTTAAAATATCTAACCTAAATTTAAAATATTGTGCATATAATATATAATCAAAAAATGTTTTCATTGAGGAATTATTGACTCTTAAATCATTCATAATGGATTGTAATGAAAATTTATATTATCCTAAGAATATCCCCCTGGAGTTTCGTAAACAAGAGTGCAGAAAATCCCATTTCTGTGTATCAGGATATGTTAGGTCAAGTTCGAAACTCCCTGTCGGAGTGTTCTCTTCTAGGTACATTTATTCCAGAGCCTCCTCTACCTGCTTGTATCCAGACATGGATGTATTTCTGAGAAAATACAAAAAAATTCTACATTACAAAAATTCTAAGAAGTTATTCTATACTAATTCTCAAAGTCTATGTTAGGGTAATGTTCTCTAATTAGAGTTTAACTTAATCTATTTCCAAGGATGTTGCTAAAATTCCTCTAATACCAAATGTAATGACCCAACCCCAGTTACCCAGAGTCGGTGCATTATTTTAATGCATTCGCATGATTACAAAGAATCATGTCCTGAAGGACCGATCGGTTTAGATGACATGGAAAATAGATTACATACATGAATGTTACATAACATTATAAAATTAAAAACAACAACAACATTGTCTCCATTAAACACATTCATATCCCTTAGACTATCCCTGCATGTCAGTCATAATATACTTCTTTGCATCCTGGGAAAAATAAAACATAGAAAGGGGTGAGCTCAGATCCTCATTAAGGATAACAATATAGAAAAAACATTCATAAATAATCATAAATATATAATTAAATGTATACAAAAAAAATAAAAGACTTTTAAACATAAAATTTAGGATAATATGGAAAAGATAAATCAAATAATTCCATTTACATATTCACATGGATATTCTACTTGTCGAATAATCACACGTAATATCAATAGCTAATTTCATAATGATGGTATGCATAATTCCAGACATAAAAACCATATAGTCAAGGTGTTGTGCCAAGACTACAAATAAGATTTTTCCAGGGCCTTATGCCAAGATAATAGTTTGTCTAATGAGACCTACAGATTCATCGAGGAGCTACAACGAGCTCCACCCGTCACTTACTAAGTCCAATGCATTCCTTATATGAAAAGGTTTATACATAGCATAAGAATTTATATTAAAACTAGCATACAAAATGTCAATACTTTATCCATAAACCATGAATGGTATAAAAATAACATATCCATTGTCAAACATATCATAAAACCTTCAATAAAATATAGATTATTTTATCACAATAAATCAACTTCAAACAAACTTAAAATCCATCAAAAGTATGTTGACCTAGATGAAATCAAAACATTTTTAGAGAAATATCTCTTTCTATTTTGAAATAATTTAAAAGTAATATAATTATATAAGAAAACATTTTTTTTAAATATAATTATAAGATTGTAAGGGAAGCTTCGACAATGTTATAATTGCATAAAATAGTTTCACTCACCGTATAATTTAAAAAAACATTCTAACCTTAATTTTGTTGAAAAGGTCATAATATACCTTTTTTGGAAAATGACAAAAAGATTCCTTTCAAAAAATATAATATAAAAGAAGGGTATAAAATGACTTTAACCCACTGTATAGTAAATAGTAAAGATGTTTTGAAATATATTTTTATGAAAACATAGATGTTGATGATTAAGAATTCCCAGTATATACTTACGTAAAAACAACCTCAGATAAAAATGAGATTGTGGAATTAACCCTTACATTGAACTTTCCATTGTTTGAGGGTACATTTAGCCTCATGTATAATGACCGTAGTATGTTATTAAATTATAACAGATCAATATTCATATTGATTATATCAAACATGATTCATTTATAACTTTATACTACCCATTTTATAATTATTTCCATGTTAAATTAACATTTTGGGTTATAATTGCTTTCTTTATCGTATGTGTTTTAACTTGTTATTTTTTATCATATCATTTAGATCATTATTTAAATACTCACTTAATATAAAACATGATTTATATATCATATATATATTTAGAATATAAATATTTATAATATATATATATATATATATGTGAAATGGAAGGCACCATTTACGGAGACGGTTGGACGTACGTGTGCATAAATGATGTTTCCGTTTTCATATCGTATTGAACGAAATTATGTGAATAAGATATATATAAGTACATATATATATATATATAAAGAATAATTATTATGACTTATATTACATACTAAATAATAGTATATATATTTTTATAATCATCGTTGAATGGTGAACGTGGGAATTAATTTCATAGCGTCATGGAGACGGTAATCCGTACGTACGCACGAGCGACAATATCATTATATTGATGGTGAAATAATTTGTAATTGGATGCTATATAATATATAAAAAATAATTAACATGTTATATTTATTATCTACATAAATTATTCTCATTATTAAACCCATCCAAATAATGAAGTGTTTGAATAACAAACTACACCACGAGGTGGAGACGGTAAGCCATACGTACAAATGTATGATGAATTTTTCATTTAGAGGATGGATAGAATAATAAATATAGTTGTACCATATTTATAATAACATCATAGTATGTAGAAGGTTATAGAGTTATTATTTTGGTATGGAAACAACAAAGAAAGAAGAATACGAAGATGAAAAAACATGAAAGAGGGTGGTGAAATTATTAACTCTTTTTCAGGTGTTTCCTTTTAAGTTGATCAAAATGGGTCCTTAGGTTGTATTTATTATCAAATTAACGACTCTAGGTTGATTTGATGGAATTTGGGAGGTTATTTGGGTAGGGTTTGGATGAGCCAAATGGATTTGGAGGTGTGATTTTGAGAGAAGGGGGAGTACCCTTTTATAAGAGAGGTGAGGGTCACATTAGGAAAAGCATGAAATATTATTTTATAAGAAAATAATTTTAAATTTATAGTGGATCCAAAATTATTTATTTATAGTATAAGTTTGTTATGGGTCTAAAACCACTCAACAAATAGGTTTTAGACAGGTTTAGGTCAACATATTAACCTTATTTATTAGATTTAACTCTTAGATAAGTATTTTATCTTTTACCGTGTCTTCTTGTATTCTTACACTATATGGTTAATAAACTTAATATAAACTTCAAGAGAACAAAAATTGGTTTATTAATGACATATATAAAATTAATTAATCCCTTTAGCCTACCATTAATTTTTTAGGAATATTATATCAACCAATCATATAGTATTTGTTTTAAAAATTAATTTACGTCAATTTTGACATTTCATGGTATTGGGTTTTTGTGAAAGTCATAAAAACTTTATTACTTCAAAAAAGATACACTGAATCAACCCTAAGATGTCATATTCACCATGAAAATTCTTGGATGTCATAATAACTTTGAAATTATATTTATTTTAATATTTATAATACCATTTATTTGATTCTTTCATTCATAAGGTAATTACTGCATCATCATTGTGTCATAAGTAAATTGAATTATTTAATTTCTAAAAATTATAAATAAAATAAAATTATTTACGAAATAATTTATATTTATAGTAAATATATATAGTTGAATTTATATTGTGTGTAACTCTATATTAAAAATGGTTTAGTTATTAAACTTCGAATTTAACACTTTTAACTCTCTTTAAATAAAATAATAATAAATATCCCAATCTAATTGAAGTGGAAATAAGGATCATAAATTATTACTAAGGTTTTTTGGTTTAAATAAACTTATCCAATAGAATTATAACAAGTGTTATGGTAATTATAAAATCATTTTTACCTTTAATTACCCTATTTACTTTTAACTGTGGTAAATAAAAGTCAAAAGTAACTATTCACCAAAAATTATTTTCTTCTGTTGAAACACTTTTTACTTATTTATATCAAAGATTTATCTCATATTTTTTAAATTTAACCCATAAAAGCAGTAAAATTATGTTTTATACATATTTACAAATGCTCCTAGAAGGTAGGTTAAAGAGGTTAAAAAGTTCAATAAAATTTTATACATATAATTTTATTGTAAAATTACCCAAATGAATTTCATTGAACTTATATAGGTATTATATATCTATTTTGACATAAAATAAATTTAAATAAAATAAATAATTATTTAAATAAAAAGTCGGTTTTAAAAAATAACGAAGTGTTATCACTATTCATCAAAAGTTGAATGTTCTCAGAAAAATACCAAAAATTCACCTTAACCTAATTTTTATATTTAAAATTTAAAAATGAAGTATATTTTAACAAATTAAAATCATAGAAGTTGAATTTATTAATTTAAAATTAATTCTTGTTGTCAATACCAAAAAGAGGGTTTTAAAAAGTAAAAAGTATCAAAAGATTGACATGTGATTATTTCAAATTTAAATGTAAAATTACTTATAATGACCTAAATTATCTTAAATGATAAAAATATAATCTAATTATACTTAAAAACCTTTCAAATTCATAATTTAACACTAAATTATTTTGATTAAAAAGTTTCTTTCAATTAAAACATATTATTTTTCACAATTTGTCAAATTTTTTAAAAAAAAGTGCCAAAAATTTATCCCAACTATATTTTTATGTCGTTCATCTAAAGAAGAATTTAATTTAATTAAATTGAATATATAAAATTTTCAAATATTGGTTTTCAAAAGGGTTCCCTATTAAAAGGCAGTAAAATTGCATTTTTTGAAAAATACATCTTTTATCTGAAAAAATGAATTTGTTTTATATTATTTATAAGAAACACAAAATATGGATTCTAAAATTATATAAAGTATATTATTTTCAAAATTTAGTTAATACTATTTATAACCACTTTTTGAACGGCTAGTTTGGTAAGTTTTGGGGCACTCGAACTCGGTATTGCGTGTAACGCAAGCTATTAAATTACTTTAATGAGATAACGTACTATGAAATAATGGGGTGTTACAGTAATAATTGGATAAATTAATGGAATGTGGAAAAGCATGAAATTGAATCATCAGGTCTTAATGGTTAAATACCACAAATTTTTTGGGAATAAATATAACATCATGTTCATTCATAACATAGGTGAATAATCATAACATCAACATTTTCAAAAAAATATATAGAAGAATGTTTATGCATAATATATATTGTCTCATGAGATCAATCACATTATCCAACACATTAAAGGGCTACATAATTCCAAGACCACATGTCGCATCATAACGTTTACATAATCATGCATGTCACATAGAACATATATCTGTAACATATCGGATCTGGATGCCGCTCAACTTGTGCTCTGTACCTGGTTGGCCACATGGCCTCAAGAAAATTTCCCCAAATATCATAGGCTTCTAACTAGATGTGAGGGCCTATGGAATGATAGTGTGGAAACTATTCCCTAATTTTATGAGTGTAGGATAGATGAATAAAAAATAATGGAATAGATGAAGAAGTGATAAATATACATTTCAAATAAACATCAAGAGAGTAAAAAAGATAAAAAACCAAGCATCATTTCATAAAAAAGACGATGAAACATGATATGTTATAAGAAAACAACCAAAATGGGTATAGTACTGGAATAAAAAATATATGTTCCAAATGGAAAAATAAGAAACGGAAACTAAGAAGCATCACAAGCCTCGACTTTCTCCCAAGAGCTGTAGCACCTAAATAGTATCTCAAGTATATGTTTAAGGGATCTTTCCCTTATCGACATTTGAAAACAATATAATCTGTTTGGGCCCAAAAGCATGACCCAAATAGGGTGCAAGAAATAAATCCCAGTACCCAACCCCCCATGATCTCTTCTTTCCTGTCAGTGAGTCTATACAACAAGTACTGTAAAAAAGGAAAAGTGGTATACTAGGAAGTACTAAAAAGTAAACAATCCTATAAATCCTAATTTCCATTTTCATTCATTATGTTTAGTTGAACCATTAAATTACATTTAATTATATATGGTTTGATATCCAACATAAGCCTGTCAATCCCACATATAAATAATACTTAAAAGATGCCTCAAAAGGCTATATAAACCAATAATTTGAAGAATGAATCCAATATTGTTCTTTGGATTGGAAAAACATCACAAGTTATTCCATTTTAAAATTAAAATCAATATCTCACCCATAGTCATAGAAAAACCCCACCTGCAAGCATTAAAATCCTTTCCCACAAGTATAACAAATCCTCACCCGCAGGCATAACAAGTCCCCATCGCAAGCATAACAAATCATCACCCACATAAATAACAATCAATTGGATTGATCCCGATATATCAGCATTTCATTGTAAAATAAAACACATGAAAATTACACTATTACATGGTTAAAATAAAAAAAACTCATGTGGGCATCATACAGAACAAGGAACAAGTGAATTTAACTATCACAAGGCATAAACAATTATACTCACATTAGCAATATATGTATAATAAGAAAATATGTTAATTAAACAATAAAAAGTCTTAATAAATTTTCATCTCACATGGAATTGTTCAATTAACCAATTTCATTTTAAACATCCCCAAAAAGGGAAACAAATGCATGTCCATAGGCTTCCTAGGAAAAATAGACAAACAATGTTTATCCATGGGAAACACACTAACAAGGTGACCCTTAATCAAACCAAAAGGCTAAAACCTAGTTAAATTAATTAAACTCACAACCGAATCATCATTAGGAAAAAATAATGGTCAATTTCTATTCAATTCTACATCCTAAACATGGGAGAACAACACTACAACACAAGTAAACAATATGACAATCCACGAAAGGCACAAGACCACCTAAGCCGTCATAGGACAACTCTCCTCTCCCATCATTAGCCTCCTATTCAAGATATAATGAAATAGATCTAAAAAAATAAGATAAAAAATAATCATTAAATAACTTCATTGAGAGAAAAAATCATGAAGAACAACTCATGAGGAATTGAAGGCATACCGATCGGGTTGAAATGCAACCGATAGAAAAGGAATCATGGATCAGATGATCAATCAGGAATGGATTTAAGGTCTAACACTACTTTTTCATCATCCTAGGAGAGACTCTATCCATTTTCACTAAATGGATGAAACTGTTAGATTTAATTAATAAAAAAACTACACGGCGTGTACTTGAGAATACATGTCGTGTCTGTATAGTTTCTGGATAGACTGTTACATGGCCATGTACCGGGATTACATGGTGTGTAGCCTTCCCTACATTGCATGTACCTATAAGCAAATAGAGGGTAGATTCTAGCCACAATATTTAATAGGAATATAGCATGTCCTTGACCACTTTCTCACCATTTTCTAAAGTATAAACTAAAAAAATAAATATTTGTACCTAAAAGGACAAATTAGGTTCTTACAAATGTCAACCATTAAAGAAATTCATCCTCAAATTTCTCTTCTAAGGGTGATGAAGAATTATCTAAGAACTACCCCAGCTATTGAGATCGTACGTCATCCTCCCTCTCTCATGTCTCATCCTCCACTCGGCCATGCTGCCATAGCACAAGCACTAAAAGAATGGATCACCTACAGAGAAACTTCGTTCTAATATCCACAATACCTATGGGATTCTCCTCAGAAGATGAATCTTCTTGTAACCCCACTTATTTGGGCCGAAAGGTGTGGGATTGATCCAAAAAGTAACCTCATAATTGAGAAACATGGAATACGTCGTGCATGGATAAGTACCTATAGGGTATATTCAACTGATATGAGACTGGCCTGACACTTTATAGAATCACAACCAACCATACAGATCTTGGTGAAATCTTACCCTATATCCTGGTACTATTTTGCTCCAACCTCAGTGAAACACGTATGAAAACTCAATCCCCAACCTCAAAAATTAGAGGTCATCTGTGATGATCAGTATAATATTTATGACAAGACTGCACAATGGCCATCCACTTCTGAATCAACCGGACCTGCTCAAAAGTCTCCTGCATGAGACGTGGTCCCAGTAAAGCTGCCTCACCCACCTCCATCCAGCATAAGGGTTATCAACATGGCCTATTGTATAATTCCTCATAAGGTACCATCTCTATAGTATCCTGGAAACTGGTAGTGTAAAAAATTTAAACCAGGGTAATAAGATTTCAATGTTCCCCCAATGTATAGGTCTCTTTCTTGTATCATGTCCTGAAAAACCTGTATCGTACACTCTGACAGGACATCAGTCTGAGGGTGGTATGTTATGCTAAGAAGAACCTATATACCTAGAACCCTCTAAAAATACTTCTATAATTTAGATGTAAAGTGGCTGACCCTGTCTAAAATGATAGAATGAGGGACCCCATATTGTTGTACCACCTCTGGAATATACATCTTCCCAATTTGATCAACACTGAAGGTCTCCTTGGTTGCAAAGAAGTGAGCACATTCATAAGTCTGTTAACCACAACCCACACAACATCATTGCCTCTAGGTAACATCAACATCCCAATCATGAAATCCATCACGACATCATCCAATTTCCACTCCAGAATAGGTAACTCCTATAAAAGTTCATCTGGCCATTGATGTCCTTCCTTCACCAACAGGAATGTGGAACACCTAGTAACAAAACAAACCACCTCACTCTTTATTCCCTGCCACAAGTACTGACGACACAAATAACAATACATCTTGGTAACTCTAAGATGCGCTTCCTAAGTTTAAGCATGAATCTCCCGCATCAAATCCTCATGTATGTCCACTTGAAACCAGAAATGTCAATGTATACACAAGATCTCATCATCACCTACCGTCCAACCAAGAGGTGGATCCTCAGCTGCTACACTCACCTGTAGGACTAGGTCCTCAGAATCAGATAGTTACCTCATATTCACTATGTCCAACAATGTAGAGGTAATATATATGGATTAAAGGAATGTCTATCCCTAACCTTCGTGGACCTCCAATGAATCTTAGAAAAAAAATTCCATAAGCTACCACCCACTACTGTTCTTCTTCACTACTTTCATATAAGTCATCCTACTAAGTCGATGAGCTACTGCATTTCCTTTTCCAGGCATTTAGGCATGATCTAAGTTGAAATACTGAAGGTAATACACCCAAATTATCTACCTCATAAATAGATTAGTATGAGTAAATATGTACTTTAGACTTTTGTGGTCTGTTTACATACAAAATTTTCACCCAATAATTAATTTCTCCATCAGCGTAAGGCATGAACAACCACAACTATCACCAAACCATGTGTCAGATAGTTCCTCTCATGTGGGATAAACTGTTGAGACCTCTACATAATGGATTAATCCACCTGTAGAAGCACTGCAACAAGCCTGATACATAATGTGTTGTGGTACATATTGTGACTCCTTCCAATCTCTAGAAAAATCACTATCATTTTATATTTTAACCTTCATTTCAGCTCTTGAAAAGCTATATTCCAAGAATCTGACCATACATACATAATAGCCTTCTTTGTCAAGCCTATCATCGATGATACTAAGTGGCAGAAGTCCTGTATGAAATTATTTATGTAACCAAAAAACCCTATAAATATCCGCACTACCAAGACATTCTTGGGATTCTCCCAGATACCTACTACTCTCACTTCCCCTAGGTTTACTAATACTTCTATCTTTAAGATGACATGACCCAGAAAGTGAATCTCCTCCATCTAGAAGTGGTACTTTGTGAGAATAGAAAATAATTTAGTCTCTCCTTGTGTATTTAGAATGATCTCAAGATAATTGGCATGTCTGTGTCGATTGTGAGAATATACTAAGATTACATCCATGAAAACCACAAAAAAGAATCCATTTAAGGATGTAACACATAGTTCATCAACTACATGAAAACCATTGGCACATTAGTGAGGTCAAACAAAATAACTGGATACTCATATATACTATACCTACTATGAATGGTTGTTAGAGGTATGTATACCAGTTGAACAATCACTTGTTGATATCCTAATATCTAGTCAATAATTTATAACACATGGGCTCCTAGAATATGATCAAACATGTCATTTATCAGAGGCAAGTGATATACATTTTTAACCATCATCTGGTTCATTATTTTATTTTCCATGCATAGTATGAGGGTATCATACGCCTTCTTCACAAAAATGACTAACAAACCCCACAGAGAATTAATAGTTTGGATAATACCCTTTATCTCTATATCCTCTAGCTACTTATTGAGATCTTGAAACTCTATTGTATCCATACAATAAGGAGGAATATATACCGGTTTAGCTCTTGAAACAAGCACAATAAGGAACTCCAACAATCTTACTAGAGGTAATCCAGATCATCCCAGAAGAAATCCATATAATGATAAACTACTAGAGGGAAATCCATCTAAAATCTTACATGTTCATCTAGATATAAACAATCAATATGATCTTTTACCCCACTCAACCAACGTTCCTTGAGAATATCTCATCTTTCTTGGACATCCCTCTCTCTCATTCATAGAAACGATCTGTGTTCTGGTAACTTAAAAATCACCCTATTTTGATTGTAAATTAAAAAAGGATGTATATGGGACTAACCAGTATATTTTGAGTATTAAATCAAAGTATGTCTTCTATAAGACATGGTTATCCCAAATGAAGTGACACCCTCTATCCTTGAGGGGAACTCCATACACTGATGCACTCATACCTTCCATATCCACAACAAAGTGTCTAGCATCAAAAAATCATAAAAGGAGAAAAAAGAGATCTCAAGGCTCTGTAAATGGGTATATATATGAAAGTATGTGAATAATCTAGTTAAAAGAGTGAAAAAGATAAAACGAAGGTGACTAGAATAGTACCTATTACAATACAAGGTTTAAGATCTTTCTCATGCTGGATCTGTTTCACTACATAAGTATGACCAGTACCGCGACCTTGAGAAATTGCTTGAATACCTTGAGCATACACGCCTTGCTGTCACTAAGATATCGGGGTCTGGCTACCATAACCACAACCAAAACCTCGACCTGAGTAGTCTGACGTATTCTGATTCCCTAATTGGTGAGAAGCTACTAACCCTGCTCTTAAATGTAGTGTCTGTGCATAACCTCTTTTGCTAGTTACTAGTGGAAACCCCAAGAAGAAGCGCTATTGATGGCCCATCTCACCACAAGCACAACACATTATTGGGTCCATAGAACACTATGATCTCATATTCCCATATGTTCCAAAATGGTAGAACCTATTCTGGCTACTGAAAGAAACATTCAGACTAATCGTGTCACCATAAGAAATCCATATATGACTCTTCTTGCTCTCAGGTGAGAGAGAACCAAATCTCAGTGCTGAACCTCCTTGGTTCAAACCTCTATCTTCCCACATATTATCCATGTCAATCATATCCTACTTCAAAATGGAATATATAGAAGGAAACCTAAAAACATTCACCTGTTATCGGATGTTGTACCTAAGACCATCCTCGAATCACTTATCCCTCGATGTCTCTTCACCCATCAGAATAGGTGATAATATCTAAAGCTAATGGAAATGGGTAGAGTATTCCATCATTGACATGACACCCTGATCTAGATGCATGAACTCTTGGGCTCTATCAACCCCCAGTGTCTTAGGAAAATACTATTCATTGAAGTTAGTCTGGAAATCTCCCCATGACATGTCCTAGTGATGCTCTTTCTGAGTGATAACATCACACCACCTCTTGGATAAATCATGTAGCATATAAGTTGTGATCATCACCCACCTCTCAGGAGCCATATCCATATCCGTGAAGATCATAAGCATAGACTCAAGAAATTACTTTGTAGCTTGTGTTCCAACATCACCTAAATATGTAGGTGGATGATGATACTAAAATACTAGCATCTATTATGCCGTAGATGTGACCGACATAGGTACTCCCAGGAAGGTATGTATAAACCACATACAGCCATCACGGAATTGTGCATCCACACTTTTTTTGTATAACAACTGGTGCAGCCTCATAATAATTTGGAGGATCCTCTACTATCCCATGGTCTACCTCATTTGAGGAATGATCATTTCCAAAATCCTGGCATACTTCTAGAGGACATTATAGAGGTACTGATCTATAATGTTTAGACCGTACACCTCAGTATAAACATATTCATCATGGTACGTAGTTAAACAGTGTAAGTACTAAATAGGAGAAGGAAAGCCTAAAAAGTTAAAAAAAAATCTGGGTACACGACATGTATAACATAAACAAATGTTGTCCCATTAATCTATCACATGGTCATGTAACTACGCCTACCATGGTCGTGTAAAAGTCCTAGGTACACAGTCTGTCAGGAAGACACATGACGTGCACCCAAGTCTTCCCCCTTGGCCATGTACTTTCACACTGCTAGAGCCACACATGTCTGCCTATGTAAAACTACATGGGGTGTACATAAGGTACACAACATGTTCTGATGAAAACTCAACAACCCATGTTTTCTCTCACATGGCCAGTGACATGGTCACTTACTACATAGCATGTACTCTGAGTACACAACATGTACTTAGGAAACATTCTCTTTTCCCAAACAGAAGAACACATGGCTTGTGTTCATACATCACATGACATGTTGTTTGGTTTTCAATATAGTATGCCTAAAAAACATTCTAGGAAACCCAGTTTTTGCAAAATAAAGCAACAGTGAGACAAATACCGATTTGTGGGGCCCAAACTCTCTAGGAATCAAATTATGTCATCTAAATATATCACATAACAACAAAATTTATATCCCAAGGTAGAAACATGATACAAAAAATTCAGATCAAAGAGGACCCATGCTCCTCAGGGACCAAAGTTTGGTGTCAATCAAATTCAACCATAGCACGTACCAATTAACCTATCACAATTGTAGGTATATCTATCATGATATGTATCACAAGAACATGAATATCTGGCATGACATCTATCACAACATCATGCAATTATAAATGTTATCTAAATGGAATGTAAAGAATGCCTGAAATGTGAAATCTAACAAGTGACTACATGATTCATGAGATGGAATGCCCTAATCTCATCATTTTGCAACTAAATAGAAGAACAATAATATCAATAATAATAGCATAAAAAGTTGTTCCACCCAACGGTGAAATAGAATTCACTATAACAACTAAAAATTTAAAAATTACAATCTCATTCGAGGTAATGTGGATTTACCCTATACGTGGGGTATCTACTGTGAGACATTTCTTAGTATCAAAATAACTATATTTCTATCTTGGTATAATTTTACCAAACAATAATGAAAACTAGAAAAGAAAAATCATTGGATACAACTTTATAAAACTGTGGATCTAGATTCCATTCAACTAGTTCCCCGTACATAGTTGGCTGGATGGCCTCAAGCGTATTTTCCCAAATGCCAGAGGTTTCCATCTAGCAGTAAGGTCCTTGGGTGTGATAGTGGAAAAAATATTCCCTCATAGGAAGAGTGTAACCTAATGGAATAAAAAATAACATATTAGAAGAATTAGTAAAAAAATGTATTTGAAATAAAAAGCAGAAGACTAATAAGATAAATACTCAAGAATCATTCCATACAAAAGATGATGCAAAATTTTATGTTCTTATAAAATATGCCAAATAGGAATACTTCAAGAATAAATAATATATGTTCCAAAATAAAAAGGTAGAAAAGAGAACAAAGAAGCACCGTAATCCTCGGCTCGGTCCCATACTCTCATGCCCCTAAATAGCATCTCAAGTACCTATAGAAGGGCTCTTTCCCTAATCAACACCTATAATAATTTAATCTATTTGGGCCCAAAAGCATGAGCCAAATAGGGTGTGATAAATAAATCCCAGTAGGAAACCACCCTAAATCTATGTATATCTATCAGTGAGTATATGAAACAAGTATTGTGCAAAAAGGAATGTCATTATACTAGGAATTACCCAATATGAAAAAAAAATTCAAGTCATATTTTCCATTTTCATTCATTGTGTTCAGTTCAACAATTCAATTACATTGAATTATATATGTCTCATGATCCTTCCTAAGCATTTCAATCCCCTATATATAGAATACTCAACAGATACCTTAGAAGGATATCTAAACAAAAAAAGTGTAGACCAAATCCAAGATTATGATTTGTCTTGGAAAACTCTTCATAAGTTATTTCATTTCAAAAATCAAACCAACATATCACCCGCTGGTGTAATAAAACTCCACCCACATGAATAACAATCCTTGCCCATAGGCATAACAAATTCTCCCCCACAGGCGTAATGAATCCTCATCCATTGGAACAATAATCTATACAGTCAAACCCAGTATATCATCATTTCAACTAAAAATAAAACACATTAATATTAAACTATTTCATGGTAAATATAATAACAACTCACATGGACATCATAAAAAAAAGAAACATTTGAATTAAACTATCATAAGGATAAAACAATTATAATCCCATGAGATTCTTATGTATAACAAGAAAACATGTAAATTAAACTATCAAAAGGCTTAATAAATTTTCATCTCAAATGGAAGACGTTCAATTAACCAATTTTATTTTTGGAAACCCCAAAATGGGAAACAAAGGCATTACCACAGGCATCCTAGGCCAAACCAAAACAATGGTCATTCGAGGGAAACAAACCCATGAGGTGGCCCTTAATCAAACCAAAAAACCCAAACATGCTAAAATTAATTTAATTCATGACCTAATCATCATTAGGAAACAACAAGGGTCAATTTCCATTCATAGGTACACTCTATACATGGGTGATTGACACTTCATAAGATATAAAAACAAGACAATTCATGAAAGGCAAAAGACCACCTTCATCGTCGTAGTACAACTCTCATAATCTAACATCAACCTCCAATTCATGCTAAAATGGCTTAGATCAAAAAAATGACAATAAATTATCAACATTAAATAACATCATCGGGAGAAAAAAATACAATGAACAGATCAAGAGGTATTGAGAGCATACCCATCGGGTTCAAATGTAACCTATGGCGAATGAATCGGGGTTCAGATGATAAATCAGGAAGGGATTGAAGGTCTGGAACTGCTTGTTCATCAACCTGGGAGAGACTCTATCTATTTTAACCAAAATGATGTTACTATCCAATTTAATCAATAAAAAAATTACACGGAATGTACTTGATAATACACGCCCTGTACGTACAGTTTCTGGCTAGACCATTACATGGTCCTGTGCTAGGATTACATGGCAGATAACCTTCCAAAATCGTTGTGTACCTTAATGTATATGGATTGTAGTTCCTAGTCACATCATGCAATATGCCAACAACCAAACCTTGACCTATTTTCCTACATTTTCTTGAGTATAAACTAGAAAGGGAATATCCATACATCAAAGGAAGAGTCGGGTTCTTACAATATCCATCATAGTCATGAAGTAACCCATTTGAATGAACAGATTTCAAAAGGATTTAATGAATAATAATTCATTAAAAAACTGGGATTTCCCAAATATAAAATTGCTAAGAACATATTTCTTATATAAATAATTAGTTTTGAGTGAAAAAGAAATAACTCAAGAGGAGTCAATATGTGTTTTGGAAAGAATAGTTCTTTTGTAAAATTAATAGTTTTTGTCACAAAAATCACAATGGAAACATTTATATACCTTAAATTATAAGAATATATAAAATTATGATTTAGTAATATTATAGTGATATCCACATAGAAATATTTCATGGAAGATGAATATCCTAATGAAATAAAGAATAGTTCAACAATCCCCTTACCATATGTCTGAATGCATTCTTCACATGCCCTTAATATCCTAGATAATTAAATTAGAGTAATTAATTAATTAATTAAGAACCTATTATACATGTATATTTTTTTTTAAAATTTTAATATGTTTATTTAAGACCATTTTTATGAGTTACAGGGTTCAATTTCATCATTTTTGGAGTGTTCTTCTCCACGGTTTCATGGTCATTTTATATGTATATATTTATGGAAGTTATTATAAGATAAGAATAATTGTCCAAAAGTGAAACGATGTTTTATTATTGAACATAAATAATTTTGAAGGGTCTCAAATATCATTTTTTATGATATAAGGATTATTCATTTGATAAAACATTAGTGATCAATTTATAGATTATTTTTTAGGGTTTTCCATCTATCAAGAAATAATATTTTTTTTAAATATTATTTTTATAAATTACATAAAGAACATTAGAAAATTATTATAATCATATTATAATATTTTTTGACAATAATAATGGTTTTATTGACATATTTTAAATTGTTAATGGGAAATGAAAACTCATCATCCACAATGGTGATGAATCGATACATCACAGATGATATTTTCATTTTTTAGAAAAAATTAGTATGTAAAAGATTTGATTATTTATATTCCTTTAAAATAATACAATTTAAGTATATATATGATAATATAGTAATGATGCCACTTTTGATAATGGTATCTGAATATAAATAAATAAAAGATAATGAAAGTGGATTTTACCTCTTGATTATCTTCTCCTTGAGAACCTACTTGAGAAACTTTGGTTTGGTCTTCTATTTATAGTAAAATATCTTGTACATTTATAATAAGTGTGTTAAGGGAATTTTTATGATTTTATAAAATCTACAAGGCAAAGAAGGTGTGAGGAAAAGATTATCAGAGAGGTGTTATTTATAGGGGAGGAGAGGGAGTTTTCTGATTTTTATATTCATTAGTTTTTTATTTTCATTCAAGACGATTAATTTTATTGATTACCCTGACTAAATACAGTAAATGATTCTGGAGATTTTGAACCAAATAGTTCTTACATTAGACATTACTAAAAAAATCATGTATTTAACTTATAATGTTAAATACCATAAATTACTATATTTCACTATTCACGAAAATAAAACTATTCTAGAAAATTCAAAAATATTCACCCTAATCATTTTTCAATGTTTATATTTTAGAAATAAACTCTATTTTCTGAAAATAATTTTATAAACATGAAAAATTTTATTTTTAATAACATCATTAATAATTCAAAAAAATACTGATTCTAATATTATAATTCATATTTTGACCCTTTAAAAAAGAGATTAACATCTCATAAAATTAACTTATAAGTACAATAAATAATAATAATAATTTAGGAATCTATTTTATGAAAAATATTTTTATTTTAAATGTTTATATAAATTATAAAATCTTAAATAATCATTAATTTTTTACCAAAAAATCAACACTTAATTTATCATTTTTAAAACGATTATTTACACATTCCATGATATAAATATATTGTATTTTCATTTATTAGATACCTAAATTTTATTTATACATTAATCGGTGATTTTACTATTCTTATGTCTGGATTAATATTCATAATGGTGATATTACTGTTACTAAGGCTAGGTTAATATTCCATCAATATATATTACTTAATTTCTATAAATACCACATATTTCATCCTTCAATTATGATAATGGTGTTTTAATTGGGTTCTTTATGTGATTTATGTTTTATATAATATATAACATAATTAAAAGAAGTTAAATTCCATTAATAAAATTCTAGATCGTTAAATTTGTCTCCCATTATGAAATTTCTCCCTAGAAATTTTCTTTTACATACTAAGGTGAAAATAGGTGAGGGTATTTCTCCTTCATTTCCTCTTCTGGTCCCCAACATTTTCATTAATAAAAAATTCCTAAACAAAATGTATATCAACAATTCGTGAAGAAATAATTTATTATTTTACGTAATTTATTACAAATTCATATATTATTGGATCCCAATGTTTAGTATTTTTATAAAATAATGCTTCTTGAATGTTTACAAATGTTTAATCTTACCATAATTGTTTTTACTGACATTATCAAATCCTAATTCCAAAATTAATTAATCATTTCTCTAATAACAACTATAGTGACCCTACACTTTCTTACAAGACTATTACATCATTTTATAGATAAAAAACTTATTAGCATTACAAAACTGGGATCCAAAGGTTTAGAGACATCAAAATAATTAGGAACATATATAACATTTCCATGAAAAAGTTAAAAAATTAATTAAAAACTTCTTTTTATCCTTCCAAATATCACCTTATCCTTTTATATGTAGACACTAGAGGATATACATCATTGAAATGTGTGAGTTAGAAACTAAGTATGAGGTTGAATAAGGGGCATGAAACAATACAACAAAAGAAAGCATAATAATCATATTCATGAAATGTGCATGGAATAATTATCAACATAGTAAGGTAAAAATTGGATAAATCCATAAAATGTGTAAATGCATAAAAATGAAACATCATGTTTTAGTTCCCAAATACCCCACATAATTGTTAACATATATAGAATCATGTTCCCACATAACATATTTCCATCATCATAGAATCTTCATTTTTTAAAAATATAGAATCATTTACATGAATAATACATATTATATAATGAGTCACATCACATTACTCAGTGAATTTGTGGTCTATATAATTTTGAGACCACTTGTTACTTCATAACATCTACATAATCATTCATTACACAAAAAACATATATCTATTAAATTCATGAAGTATCCCATATAATGGTATAATATTCATAATAATTTCATTATTAATAATTTAAATAATAAACTAAGGGTTCCAAAATGTTAAAGGGAGATAAACATATTTGGTATAAGTGTTATCACTTTATGCGAAGAATAAATTACTCGAGTTGATTCAAAATTTGTTTTGGAAAGAATAGTTATTTTGGTGAAATCATTGTATTTGTCATAAAATAAGATTGTAAACATGTATATCCTTGAAAATAAAATTGAAGAACAAAAAAATTTTGTTTGGGGATTACTAAAATGAAATCAAAACTAAAATTTTTTATGAATGATAATTAACCAAAACAAAGTAAGTTGGGTTAAAAAATACCCTTATGTTATATCTAAACGTGTTCTTTATTTTCACATAATATTATATATAATTAAATTATATAAATTAATTACATGATTCATGACTTATTATAGAACTATTTGATTTATTATAAATTTATTATGTTTTTTAGCTATTTGTATGAGTTATAGGGATCAATTTCATTATTTTGCGAGTTTTTGTTTAAAGGGTTTCATGGTTGGTTTACTTGTATATAATTATTGATGTTCTTATAAAATGATAATAAATCAGTTTAATTGAAATTATTTATTATTGATGAACATTAATAAAATTAACCGGTCTTATATATCAATAGTTCATATGATTTTAGAATAATTCATTTGATAAAACATTAATGATATATTTTTAAGTTATTTAGGATATTCTTCAATCCATCATCAAATAATTTTGTTTTATTAAATATTGTATCTTTAAATTAGTTCTATGACATTTAACAAGACCCAATATTCATATTATAATCTATTTTAACCATATAAATAGTTTCATTATTTTCCTTAGTGATGGTATCGTAAAATTAAAACATTTCATCTAGGAAGTAATTGAATTGACACCTCATAGATGATGATTTTGTTATTTAGAATAAAAGGGTTTGAGAGGATATTTAATGATGTATATACCATTAATAAAATAAAATTATAGTATTTATATTATACTAGAGTTATCATTCCTCTTTGAAATGGGGTGGTGAGGAGATGATAAGAAAATATAATTAAATAACAGAGAAAGAAAGAGGATTTTACCTCTTGAATATCTTCTCCTTCAGAACCTACATACGGAACATGTGTTTGGTATTTTGTAGATACCACCGGAACTTGGACATGGGAAAAATATCTAGGAAGGGTATTGGTTATAATTTAAACAAAATATAATTCTTGGTGGGTTTGAGGTGAAAACGTAGTGAGGGGTGGTATTTATAGGAGAGGAGAGGGGATTTTTTGATTATTCTATTTATTAGATTATTATTTTTGTGAAAAAATATAAATATTTTTAAATACCATGAGAAAATATGGTAAATAGTTTAGGATATTTAAAACAAATGTGGGGTTGCATCATTCTTAAACCAACAATCCATGTATTTAACTTATAAATTAAAATAACATAAATTATCTTATTTCACTATGTATCAAAAATTAAACTATTTTAGAAATATCCCAAACAATTTAC
The DNA here is from genome assembly GCA_963277665.1 of Viscum album. Lineage (NCBI taxonomy): Eukaryota > Viridiplantae > Streptophyta > Magnoliopsida > Santalales > Viscaceae > Viscum > Viscum album. Next base: position 508,217,891 of record OY728159.1, read on the forward strand.
CCATACTAGTTCTCAATGTGTATATTAAAAAAATGGGCTCCATTTTATGAAAATAATTTTATAAATATAGTAAATTTAATATTCAAATACAATAATCCTTTTTTTTAAATACTAATTTTAATATTATAATCGATTTTTTGACCAATTGAATAATTAATTAAGGTTCAAAAAATTTCCTTATAATCATAACACAATATAATATTAATCTATTAATATATTTTATGAAGATAGTTTTTTCTTTTAAATCAATATATTAATTATAAAATTATAAATAAAAATTTATATTTTACCAAAACACAAACACTTAATAAATCATTTTAAAAACATTTATTTTCATATACTATGAAATAAATATATAAATTTTAATTTATAAGATACCAAAAATTTAATTATTATTTCATGGGTGAGGTTACTATTTTAATAACCGAATTGATATTTTTAATGGTAATATTTCTATTCTAATGGTCATGTTAATATTTTGTCAGTATAGTTTCATTAATTCCAATAAAATTCCACTTTTGCATTCTTCATTTATTATAATGATATTTTTATTGGGTTTTCTATGTGATGTATGTATTTAATTCTATATAATATAATTATAATAATATATATTCCATTCATAAAATTATACTTTGTTACATCTGTCATGTATTTAAAATCCAAAAGTGAAATTTGGACTAAGATCCACTAGCCAAAGAAAAAATACACAATAACCGGCCCTCCTGGGAAAAATCGAATCATCATCCAACAAAAATTTCATTAATTAACATAAAATAATATGGGGAGAAAGGAAGTAAAAAATGTGGCCTTAAATTTATTATTGTGTTTTTCTATTATTATTAAGATCCAAATAATGTGGGTGGATTATCAAACCAACAACTTCAATATAAAATTAAATTAAAAATTCCCAAATCTAGGAAGAAAAACAACTATTTGAAAAAACAATAAATAAAAAAACTAAATTAAATAAATTTTTTTTATTGAAGTTCAATTCATGTTGTGAGTGTTCATTAAAAAATAAAATAAAACTCTATACCTCAAGTTAGATCTACCACTAACAAAGAAATGTTTTTATCATTTCTTTTATCATGGTCCAATAACTTGATTGATGTTGATGATCCTAACCATAATTGGTTCCTCGATGAACATTCGTCCACTAACACACTCTCTCGTTATGATTTCTCCCTATCTTATCATTCATCTTGGATTATGTAGATAACCCTAAGAAATTATACAAACATGTGTTTATATGGGAGTTTTCCATATGGATTGGAAAATAAATGAATAAAATTTGTTAATCGATTTAACTCATTTAATCTACAAAAATAGAACTATAACATATAATCTAATGTTGACATGACTTATGTTATGCCTTGGAAAAATTCTACACTGTTGATTTAATAGTGGTCTTAGTTTTACCGTCTAAGACACCTTTTTAGTTTCATTATCTTATTTCAATAATAATGTGTTCAATGGATATATATATTATTTTAAATATTTTTAATATACCAAATTTTATTCTCTATAGACCCTGTAAGCTTTCTATGACATCATACTTTACTTTGAAAATATTATCTATAATATTTTAAAATGTCAACTGATATTTTAGAGTCATCACATTTTCACCACCTTAAATTACATTCACCCAAAAAAATCCTATTTTTATGTTAGAATACTAATATTTATTATTGATCTTATAATCCTACAAGATTTCATAGAGGTTTCCATGATAACAACAATCACCTTCCAATAGAAAACACATCCCTGTGAAGGTTCCTCTATTACTAATTCTCCAACACCTTTTGGGAATCCAGGAAAGATAACTACACCCTTAATGTATAACTCATCTAGGTCAACATCATGTAATGGGATGTGAAAATATCTCTTTATCTATGACACATAGAATATAGTTTTTTTCAGTTGTTACTATGGTGGAAGGAAAAAGAGGTATTCCACCTTGTTAATCCCATATAGTATCTATTATGTGGAAATCAATATAAAAGAAAAAATGCATCCCTAGATAAATCTATAAAATACTCACTCAGGTGATACCTTTATAGACACATTCACTCCTTATTAAAACTCTAATGACCTATATTTATAGTTCTTATAATAATTTTGATGACTTTAGGTAGTCTGCATCATCCCAAGGATTAACTTCACATCTAAAAACATTTCTTCTACCAACACTAGGATTATATTCATTATTCACCAAACCTAAATATTCACAATGGTGACTATATGCGTCTTTTATATAAGTCCAAGAATGGTTCTACATTTATTATAGAGTTCTAAATATATTTACATGAAACCTCCACCATTGGTATATGACTCTAACATTTATGTCCAAAACTAACCTTCAAACCCCACACACTTTTTATAGAACCTTAATGGTATTATTTTATTGTCTCTTTATATATGGATTGAAATTTCCTTATGAACTATAATTGAGTCTCAAAACATCTCATAACCTTATATATGATCATTACATTAAATAACCATCATGGTCTAAAATTATCATTGTGAAAACTTAATGAGTCCATATTACTTCCCAGACACACAAGTGCCCCCAACTCTCCACTACACTATACTCTAGTGTGGCTAGGGTATAGGCTGTCAAGATGTGTTATTCTATGATCACTCAGATATCTTCATGTCTTTCTATGGATCATTGAAGTCCAACTAAAACATTTATAAATATAACATAGAATATTAATTTCTATCTAGAAACTTATGACTTCACATACTGATAGCTGATATATAAAGAGATAAACGCAAAAACAAGCTCCGACATCATTTTCCACCCAACCAAGATCTAAAGGATATGGATATATCCTCAAATATATCGATATTCCTCTAAGAGAATTTATTAAACCCCTCAAATCCTCTTTTTGAAGGGTGATTTGTTTCATTATCTATCCTAAAGTAAGTATAATATGGTACCCACCAGTAAAAAATACATCATGATCTTTTTGAGTTGATATCTTGTCATGAAAGATCTCATAGTGGATATCACCAAGTTATTACTAAAAAATATTCTAAATAATAATTTTGGTTACAACCATCTATTGGATATAATTTGTATCTTCCAAATCTATATGGGTCAACTACAAAGTGGTAAAATGATGTATCACCACGGTCAACCATAGTAAGAAGAAAACTATATTTTGAGCATATGATTCCATGTCCTTTCTATTGGGTGGCTCCAAAGCTAGAAAAACCAAAACCTATTATTGTACCACTATTATCCCCACATATGATAATACATATTCGAGTAACTAGATCTCAAGAGACTACATATTCTACTTTGAGATCTTCTAAAAGTTATGGCATTCTCAAAGCATGTCTAGAGGCATCCTCAGGTATCTCATGTTATACACCTCTTACTCTGCTATGACAATGACATCATTGATGAATCCAACCAGCAACTAATCCAAGAAGGGTTGAAATATTAGGTTCAGGAGTGACATGAAATTTTTTATGGTTTTTTCTAGACCAAAGGGAATCTACAAGAACCTAAAGTGACCATAGAAATTCTATAACGAAAACGTTAGAATATATTTCTCTCAAACATGGAGTTGGTGATAACCTATCATGATGTCGAACATTGAGAACCACTTTTACAATAATGATTGTCCAAAGAAGTCATAAATTATCTGGGGTGGATACACCTTTCTAATAGTAACCATATTCTAGTGACCATAATACATGCATATCCTCAAGCACACATCTATCATACAGGATAACAACACTAGGATTCCCAAGAAAAGACACCATGTCAAAATAATGTCCCCACCCAATTGATTCTCTATCTAAAACATTGGATCTCACATTTCAATGTCGTTATCTAATATGTGGATGTATATATTTGGTTGTCTCCAAGTACATGAATATGTAGAATTAAAGTGTTCAATGAGGATTCAATTATATAACATCTTCTATAAAGACAACCTCATTATCACCAACCACCATTTAATACTAATAGATCAGAATACATGATACTGAATGGGTAATACTGGCCAAATTCTGAGTAATCCTTTATACGTTCCTATATATGATCCCATCCTTATTGACATGGATTTCCTTCTTTCCATAGAAGGAAAATATTTTTCCCGCTAACTCAGATACATTTCATCCATCACAGGTTATAGTAAAACTTTAAATATATAGTTGGAAACTATTCCATATTGAGGAAACAATCATAGGGACTCAATTATCTAATGAAAAGTTTAAACATGAGCCTCTACCCTCATAGATCTAGGTCACACTATAAAAAATTTGTGTGATCCCAAAATCATCATCTTTGAATCTTACAAACACAGGGTCTGATCAAAAAAATCTTCATTAGAATATTTAGTTCACGAATATGGGATCTGTTTAGGGAAAATTTGAAAGTGACTATTCCCAAAATATGTAACTATATCAAAAGAGATATAGATTATACCTCAAAAAAACCATGAGAATTCAGGTCACAAGGTCCCATTGGATAAATCTATTCATCACCTTTCCCACCTATTTTATATAATTATGGATTCCTACAGCACCCCAATACCCCACAAACAATCTCAATAATAAAATTAAATGGAATTAATCTACAACACCATGATATATTAATAATTTGTTAATCATTTAATATCCATCATGTTTTGATATTTTGTCACACTACGATGTGTCTTGATTGATGATGTTTCCCTCTAATGTGCATGGTTGAAACCACCTCATAAAATACCTAACATAGGGATCCACTGATGCCCATAACTACATTAGAGAAATATTTGTACTTTATTCCCCATAAAGAGGGATCCTAACAAGTCAAAACGATCAATCAAGAGACTTGATCATGTCCTCTTCTTCTCAGTGAGGTTCAGTGGCTCACCATGAATCTTGTATACTCTCTACCACTGATACAATAGAAATATAATCTATATAGGTGTTTCGTCATCTAAAACATACATAACTAATTGATGAGTAACCTAACTTGATCATTCAACTAAACCCTACAATGTAGCTCTACATGTTACTTAATTGGTGGAGGTACCACACTCTATCCATTTGGAAGAAGAAAATCAAGTACAATTCCATATACTAAAGTCTCATAACCATGTAGATCATAATAATGATTCTATTATGTAATCTAGATGTTTGTCATCATGGATGAATCCTGGAATAGGTGATACATAATGGTATCTAAGGAGAATATCTCGGGAGATAAATAAATATGTACATGAAAAACGAAACCCATTTCTATATGATGCATGTACAAATGTGTTCCCTATAACTGGTGTACACGTGATCTAAGTCAATTGGAATGTTATTAGATTCATTTTGAATGGATATATTGGTCGTCGCACCATCACTAGGTTCCTTGTCCTGAGATCCCAAATCAAGATACATGAACATGGTTTACCAAGTTCCAAAATAAATCCTCACAACTAGAAAATATCCAAACCCTAATTTTAAGATATTATCCTTTAATTCCACTATATCATGACCTGAACCACTAGGGCTGAATTGGATGGTAGTAATGGGAGAATGTTCCCATAATCCATCCTCAAACATGATAGAGGATGGTGACAAGAATTGAGTAGGAACATCACTCACATGGGACTCTGTAACATAATGTTCCAATCAAAACGCCCACATCTCTATGAACCATCAAAACATGGAAAGATAAATCAATAATTATGTAAATGAATGAATAGAAAATTTCCCAGATCATATTACATCAATTAGTAAATTAAAAGTAGAAGGTAAAAATATAATCCCACTAATGAATAGTAAAATAACCAACCTGCTAAAAATATGGAGGAAGATACCCAAAAGAATCTCTTGGATCCCTCCAAGGACTTTCTTGCTCAACTATTCTCTACGTTATCATAGTTCACCTAGGATTCCATAGAAAGGTATGTCATCTACATGTGATACAACATCGGTGTGAAGATCCCATGTAGGGGTGACTATAAACATACATAGTAGGACACCACAAATTCAAAAAACATGGGAATTTAACTGGATGTCTTCAATAAATCAAAAATCCAAGGGAATAAACAAAAAAAATCCAAAAATTCTCATATATAGACACCAAGCTTCATGGGAAGGTCACATCCTCACAATAGTCATATGATTCTACTAGAGGCTCAAAGGTAAGATCCTTCCATGAGAACACACTCATCGGGCCTCATTATGTTGATGGAAGTCATGTAAGTAGAAATAATCACTAGATATTTCTATAAAGAATCATCATCCATTATGAGATGATGCATATTTAATTATTACCCAATCCGAAAAGTACTTACTAGAAGACAAATTATATTGATACACACATAGGTGATCACACAGATGGAAAATGTGGTACAATTGAACTTAAATGGATTAATCCACTTGGAAGGGTGTCGAATACCACAATATGTTTAAAGACCCGTAAAATTAAAGGGAAAGTTTTTCTAAATTGTCTTTGGGATTTTACAAGAATGCAGTTTATGACGGCGCCTGATTCCAAGGCTCGGTGTGCCCGGAATTAATTTCCAAATTTAGGCTCGGGTACGTTCAGGGAACGAACGAGCGAGTTTTTCTAACTTTAAAACCAGTGCTCGGAAATGAAACTTGAGGGTACCTATGAACTCACATCGCCGGTAATTGCTTAAGAAGACCTTTTCCAGAGTTGCGTTTTCTCGGGATGAGTTGAATAGTTTTTTGGATAAAGACTTCCGAGAAATAAAATTTGTGCAACTAATTTTATTTATTTTGAGTGGTTAAATCCTAAGGATGGAGTTTGGGTGAACCTAACTACCTATGTGAGGTTAAATGTGAGGTGGGACCCACATGAACCCCACCCCTTCAAATTCCCTAACCCCCTTAACTCTTCCCCTTAAAACCCCATTGTATTAAATGATGTGACTTCCTTTCACATTAAATACATGCCAACACTTTGTAATTAAGGAGTTCATACTCTTTAATTAATTTTGATTTGAATAGTTTGAATTTTGAAGTGGCTTGTATTAAATAAAATAATAAGGTAGCTTATTATTTTATTTGGGGGAAAACTTCTTGGGTGGGAGCTCTTGAGTTTTTTGGGAAGAACACCGACTCTTTGATGAAGAATGCCTCTGACGGAGAACACGAAGACACCGACGACGTGCCTTCTCTTCTTCATTCTTCGCGTCAAGGAAGGATACACCACCGCGGGGAACATCGCCATCGATGACGGCTCTTCCTCTGATGACAGCAGATCGGCACAAATCTTCCGCGATGACCGATCATAGCGATGCATGCCTCTTTCCGCAGCACGACGACATGCGACGTCTTTTGGAGGTATGGAATTAATTTGTGAATATTAATGAACCCCATGTTACTTCCTTCTAAATCAAAGAACGCGGATCAACTAAATATTAAGTTGATCCGAGGAGAATATGTTTGTGGGTTGGGAATTCTTGATTGCGGGGAAAACTGTTGGGGTTGATTACTTTTGTTCGTGAAAAATATTTTGTCGTTCTTCATCTTTCAGGCCGCTTGTTATCAACTTAACGGGAGGAGGTCAGACCGCATGAACATGGCCGACTCTCCTCCCCCTTTTTTTTGTTCGTTGCGGCACGAACAAAGGAAGTGCGGTGCAACGACACCACGTGGAAACAAGAAAGAACGCGACGAAGAAGTGTGGCGCCGTCACGCCGCGCCGTTGAGGCCGAACAAAACCGCAGACAGATTCGGGGCCGTGGAGGCGATTCGAAGACTCCACTGGTTGATCGTTGTGCGCGGATTGACGGGCGACGACAAACGAGGCCACAATGTCAATTTGAATCCTCTTCAGTGAAGGTCGGGTCCCGGGAAGACCGTTGGCGAGGGCGGCAAGCAAAACGGACCACCGGAGTGCGTCTGGTTGTTCACGGAAAATCATGCCGGCGCACCGCGCGGGACTAAGGACGGCGCGGCGCCGGGCCGTGTCGCTGGCAGGGAGCAGCCCCCATGAGGGAGCCGCGACTTCTTTCATGGGGGGCAACCGCACCCCCCTGTTCCACTCAGCCGGACAGCCGAGCGGGCACGCGGCCGTGCCCGCGTGGCAGGACAACTGGTCGGGCCTCCCCGGCCGGGCTGGGCGGCACCCTATTGGGCCGGACCCAGACCCAGGTTGGGTCGACCCAGATCTGCTCGACCTAGTGGGTCTCGGGCCGGGTCGGACCCGGCCCGAACCCCCTATTTTCGGTAGGTTTCGTTCAAACACTCATAACTTGGGCCTCTGACCTCCGATCGACGCACTGGTAGTTGCGATGTGATTCTTGAATTGATACGGTCGTTTCGGTATATTACACTCAGGGTTTCGGAAAACATTGTGTATGGCCGGGTTGGTTTGAACATGAAACCAACCGGGCCCTCGGAACGGAAATGCTTATATCTTGAGTTCCGGACGTCAGATTGACGTGCCGTCAACTTTGTTGGATTACTCTTGATGAGACGGAACTCTTGGCATACATTGCCTGAGGTTTGGACATATTTGCAATATGGTCGGGTTGTATTGTACCCGAAATCCAACCGGGCCCCTCGAACAGAAAAGCTGATAACATTCAGACCGGACGTCCGTTTGACGAACCGTCAGCAGCATTGGTGATCACATTGTGAAACGGTCCCTATGAGTATACCCTATGAGATTTTGGGGTATAGTTGAGATATGACTGGGTTGGTTCTCACAGGAAACCAACCAGGCCCATGGGGCGAAAAGTCTAATAACTCATAGACCGAGCGTCCGATTGATGCGTCGTCTTTTGCGTTGAGACCCCTATGACGAGGCGGTCCTTTGAGATACTTCTTCATGGGACATTGAGATACTTGGATTATCGACCTATAGATCGTGGAGAGAACCCTCCCAGATACAAGCGTACAGAGTACGGAGACCGTGTAGCCGGCTGATACCTGACGACTGCTTGACCGACTCGACTTGGAGTGAGTCGACTAGCCCAGTGGGTGGAGCACTACATTGTTTAGGTGTAGAGCCATGGCGGACGGAGCACTATTGGGTGACAGTGTAGACCCGTGGTACTCGTCTGGAGAGTACCTCTGTAGGCTATTAGGGGGTGTGCACTACTGTGTTTGGGTGGATTACCCGGTGGGAAGCACTAATGTGTTTGGGTGGCTGACCCGCGGTACTCGATAGAAAGAGTACCTCAGCAGTCTTAGGTTAGTGAGCAGTACCTCAGAGTCGTGACAGGACCAATGTACACTCCAGAGATGGGGCTCTTCAGCAGTTACGGTTTCGATAATGAAAATCCTGGTTTGAGCTGAGTCTATGATCTTTGTGTTTTATCATGACTGAGATGGGTTACTTGATAACTTAGGTATATTTATGGGTATATACCTAAGTAGAGGTTATCTGTTGAGGTCATTCTTTGTGGTTATCCTTGTTGTATTTAGTGATACCATGAGGGTCTCAGGGATACTACTGAGTATCGTTATACTCACCCCTATACGGGCTATGCCCGCCCCTCATTGCGCTGGTTACTGACGACGGACAGCACTGACAGAGGCCGAGTTTTTGAGGACTGGACGGTACCCGTAGGTGGATCTCACGATGAGTCAGTATCCAGAGGTGGAATTCACGACGTGACGATTCTCGGAGGAGGTTGATGAGTGAGAGCATTATGGAGGCTATCTGTACCTACCCTTCATGTAGGATCTGTGGTGGACGATCCAGGAGCTACGCTATCTGTACCTACCCTTTAGGTAGGATCCATGGTGGACGATCCAGGAGCTGCGCTATCTGTACCTACCCTTCAAGTAGGATCTGAGGTGGATGACCTGGGATTTGTTTCTATTCTTCCAGTATTTTGTCTTTTCTGTTGTACTTTTGTTCAGTTGTAGCGGTACTTTTCAGTTGGTTTTGTATTCTGGCCCTTTACTTTTCAGCAAATCTTTTGTACTTAGTGTTTTACTTCCGCTTGTACTCTGTGGTGTTTTTTTACTTTTATAAAGTCAATGCCTTCACAGTTATATGAATTTACGCCTTTGGTGCTAGTCTCCTGCCCCTGTCCTATGGAAGGCGGGCTTGGGGTAGTCACGGCACGAGCCCCGAGGACGGGTCGTGACAAATTGGTATCAAAGGAGTTCGGTTCTACCACAGAACTAAGGACATTGATCTTTTTCTATGTGAAGCAATAGTGTTAAGGGTACCGAGTGTGGTATTCAGTTCGGGGATTCTAGTGTTGGTGCGTTGGATGACGTATCCGTACACCAGGACCCTGACTACTGATTTCCGACATTGTACACGAAAACATTAATTGCATGTGTGTTTCCAACTTTTTAAAGTCAGCTAAAACCAGGTCAGCTCAACAGGTATAAATCGTTAACCGTGTCGCATCTGTATAGGATGTCTCCACATAGACAGTCAGTTGGAGTTCTGAGAGAGTACTCGATGATGGCCCACCGAGCGGCGAGGCTCCGGTGTGGGGCCCTTTTTACTATGTTGGCACCCTCGAGTGGTGTACCAGCAGCACCACCACCTGTTGGACAGTAGATGCCACCAGCCTTACTAGCAAACTGTGCATGCTGGAAAAGCGCATTGCATGAGTTCCAGCAGCAGCAGCCTCTGAGGTTACGAGGCGAGGAAGATTCCCAAAGAGCAGAGCACTGGCTGGAGGCGATTGCTAGAGTTTTCCGCCTAGCTGAGACATCAGTAGAGTGGATGGTGGACTTGGATACTAGTTTTTTCCAGTGAGTGACCATGAGGATGGTCCGCATAGCGATGAGGCTTCGGTACGTGGACTGATGCCTGAGATAGTGCCTTTGGGTAGTGTGTCAGCTATACATCACTACATGTTGGTCTGCAGTTACAACAGACAGTACCAGTAGGTGACACGTGTAGGCTTACTGCCTTACACGTGTTCCAATATTAGATACCCTCAAGTTCCGAGGTGATCCGACTCACAGGCAGCTGAGAACTGGCTTGAGGAGGTGGATGAGAGTTTTCTAGAGCTTATACAGCTTCGGCAGGACGATGTTTCAGTAGCTGAGTAATCATCGAGGCATACCGATCGTTCTTGGTACTTGATGACTACGATATGATCAGTGCTTTAGATCTCGGACCTCAGAGCGAGGATTGTTTAAAGGATATTCGAGTAAACACTCATTTCTCTACACATTCCTACTTATGTTAGGGTGCTAGAAAGAACCTGTGTGGTTGAATGTTCTTTGGATGATCGATTTTAGCCAGGGAATGTTAACAGTGGGAAGATGTGAACTGGCATCAGTCTTAGAGACTTGGGCATGCAAATGTTTCAAAAAGAGTAAATGTTAAGGAATGATGAATCTGTAGAGTAGCACACATGGAGGCAGAGCTAGGAGAGTAGCATGAGGTGGTGTACATATCAACATGTTACAACCACCCGCCTTTATTGTTCCCTCCAGGATCAGGGAGCTGGAGGATAGGGAAAGAGAGTAGTTGCATGTGGTCAAGGAGAGTGACCCAATGGCTCTAAGAATGATTTGAGGGACAGTCTGTGTCCACTACAAGCTGGCATAGTAACATACATTGATACTAATCATTCCTTCCTTCCATGAATCTTGTCCCAGACCTAGAGTTTCCGGTTAATCCATTGACTTGACCCTCACGTCTGGAGATACCTTGGGAGGAGACTCGATAATCACACTTATGCCGATAGCGTGATCTGTCCCACGAGGCGAGAGTTTCAGTTGGAATCTCTTGGTAGCAGCGTCGAGGCCTTACTATGTTGGTCTGAGTATGGATTGGATCCACAGTTCATACACAGATTGACAGTATTATGCAAAAAGGTTGTGGTTTATCTACAACATTGGGATGGGTTTTCCTTGGTCGGCAAAAAGTAAAACCCAGGCATCACAGGATGGAATCATGCATAAGAGGGTGCATTCGATCACTCAGTAGATGGCCAAACATACCTTTTTTCCAGAATTATCCAGTGTTGCGGCACCACTTCTAGCAGAGCTTTCAAGAGCTGGGTTGACCTGTGCGCCCAACCTGTGGGCGTTGGTTACATAGTTCACTGCGACGCATTAGTGACGGGACTCGGGTGTGTTCTGATGTAGGAGTGGGCAGTGATCTCCTATGGATCACGGAAGATGAGACTGCACAGAGCTGATAGGAAACCTCTAGAGTTAAAGGATGACGACCACGTCCTTATACGGGTATCACCTCGACGAGGTTTATGGAGATGTGGCCAAGGGGGAAAGTAATCTACGAGGTTCAGCGGACCTTTTCAGGTCCTCAGCTGGGTAGGCGAGGTGGTTTACCGCTTGACCCATCCACCTCAGTTGCACCGGGTGCACGACGACTTCCACGTATCTCAACTGAGGAGATATGTGCTTGACCCGACACATGTCATCGAACATGGGGAACTGGACTTTGGCGATGGGGTGAATTTTGCGGGGTTCTAGTAGAGGTTGAGGATCGATAAGAGAGGATCCTATGAGGATGGTCGATTCCTTAGGTGCACTTTCACTAATAGTAGGAGAACCTCTAACTGAGCACATAGGAGCGGAAGGCTCAGGTGCGTGCTTAGTACCACTTTTGTTTCCCTAGTTTGTGTTAAAGCATTACGAGGATGTAAATACCTATGGTGGTAGTAATGTAAAGACCCGTAAAATTCAAGGGATTTGTTTTCTTAATTTTCTTTGGAATTTTACAAGAATGCAGTTTCTGACGGTGCCTGATTCCAAGGCCCGGTGTGCCCGGAATTAATTTCTGAAGTTAGGCTCAGGTATGTTCAGTGAACGAACATGTGGGTTTTTTCTAACATTAAAACCGGTTCTCAGAATTGAAATCTGAGGGCATCGGTGAACTTGCAGTGCTGGTAATTTCTTAAGAAGACCTTTTATAGAGTTGCGTTTTCTCAGGACGAGTTTTTTAGTTTTGTGGATAAAGACTTCCGAGAAGTAAAATTTGTGCAACTAATTTTATTTCTTTTGAGTGGTTAAATCCTAAGGATGGAGGATGGGTGAACCTAACTACCTAAGTGAGGTTAAATTTGAGTTGGGGCCCACACGAACCCGACCCCTTAAAATTCCCTAACCCCCTTAACTCTTCCCCTTAAAATCCCCTTGTATTAAATGATGTGACTTCCTTTCACATTAAATACATGCCAACACTTTGTAATTAAGGAGTTAAAACTCTTTAATTAATTTTTGTTTGAATAGTTTGAATTTTGAAGTGGCTTATATTAAATAAAATAATAAGGTATCTTATTATTTTATTTGGGTAAAAACTTCTTGGGTGGGAGCTCTAGAGTTTTTGGGGAAGAATACCGACTCTTCGACGAAGGACGCCTCCGATGGAGAATGCGAAGACACCGACGACGTGCCTTATCTTCTTCTTTCTATGCATCAAGGGAGGAGACACCACTGCATGGAACATCGCCATCGAAGACGACTCTTCCTCCGATGAATATGGATCAGCACCGATCTTCCGTGATGACCGATCATCGCGACGCTTGCCTCTTTCCGCGGCACGACGACATGCGACGTCTTTTCGAGGTAGGGAATTAATTTGTGAATATTAATGAACCCCATGTTACTTCCTTCTAAATCAAATAACACGGATCAACTAAATATTAAGTTGTTCTATGAAGAATATATTTCCGGGTTGGGAATTCTTGATTGTGGGGAAAACTGTTGGGGTTGATTACTTTTGTTCGTGAAAAATCCATTGTCGTTCTTCGTCTTTTGGGCCGCTTGTTATCAACTTAACGGGAGGAGGTCGGACCACACGAACACAACCGAATCTCCTCCCCCTTTGTTTTTTTGTTCGTTTTGGCACGAATAAAGGCGGCATGGTTCAATAGAACCACACAGAAACAAGAAAAAACACGACGAAGAAGCACGGCGCTATCATGCCGCGCTGTTGAGGCCGAACGAAACCGCGGCCGGAGTCGGGGCCGCGGAGGCGATTCGAAAACTCCGCCAGTTGATCGTTGTGCGTGGATTGATGGGTGACGAAAAAAGAGGCCGAAAAGTCAATTTGAAGCCTCCGCAGTGAAGGTCGGGTCCCGGGAAGACCGTTGGCGAATGCGGTGAGCAAAACGGACCACCGGAGCGTGCCCGGTGGTCTGCGGAAAATCCGGTCGGCGCGCCACCGGGAAGGGCTGCCGCGGCATTAGCCACGGAGGCAGGTGGCTGGTCCCGCGGAAACGCAAGACCAAGGACAACATGGCGCCGGGCCGCATCGCTGGCAGGGAGCGGCCCCCACGCGGGGGCTACAGCTTCTTTCATGGGGGGCAACCGCACCCCCCTGTTCTGCTCAGCCGGACAGCCGAGCGGGCACGCGGCCACACCCACCGGGTCGGGCCGCACCCAGGATGGGCCGGGCCGCACCCTGTTGGGCCGGACCCAGACCCGGGTTAGGTCGACCCAGTTCGGGCTGACCCAGGGGGTCTCATGCCGGGTCGGACCGGGCCCGAACCCCCTATTTTCGGCAGGTTTTGTTCAAACGCCCATAACATGGGCCTCAGACCGACGATCGACACACCGTCGGATGCGATGTGATCCATGGATCGAGACGGTCATTTTGGTATATTACACTCAGGGTTTCGGAGAACATTGGGTATGGCCGGGTCGGTTCGAACACGAAACCAACTGGGCCCTCAGATCGAAAACACCTATATCTAATGTTCCGGACGTCCGATTGACGTGTCGTCGACTTTGTTGGATTACTATTGATGAGAAGGAACTTTTTTCATACTTCTCCTGAGGTTTGGATGTAGTTGGAATATGGCCGAGTTGGATTGTACCTGAAATCCAACCAGGCCCCTGGAACGGAAAAGCTGATAACTTTCAGAACGGACGTCTGTTTGACGAACCATCAGCGGCGTTGGTGATCACATTGAGAAAAGGTCCCTAGGAGTATACCCTATGAGATTTTAGGGTACAGTTTAGATACGGCCAGGTTGGTTTGCACACGAAACCAACTGGCCCCCTGGGATGAAAAGGCTAATAACTCAAAGACCGTGCATTCGATTGACGCGCCGTCTGTTGCGTTGAGGCCCCTATGACGAGGTGGTCCTTTGAGATACTTCTTCATGGGACATTGAAATACTTGGAGTATAGACCTGTAGCTCGTGGAGAGGACCCTCCCAAAGATGAGTGTACAGAGTATAGAGACCGTGTAGCCGGCTGAGACCTGACGACTGCTTGACCCACTCGACTTGGAGCGAGTCGACTTGCCCAATGGACGGAGTACTAATTTGTTTGGGTGCAGACCCATGGAGGACGGAGCACTACTGTGTGATAGTGTAGACCCACGGTACTCGTCTGGAGAGTACCTCTACATGCTATTAGGGGGTGTGCACTACTGGGTTTGGGTGGCATACCCGGTGGGAAGCACTACTATGTTTGGGTGGCTAACCCGCGGTACTCGACAGGAGGAGTACCTCAGCAGTCTTAGGTTAGTGAGCAGTACCTCGGAGTCGTGACATGAACACTGTACACTCCAGATATGGGCCTCTTCAGCAGTTATGGTTTCGATAATGAAAATCCTGGTTTGAGCTGAGTCTATGATCATTGTGTTTCCTCATGATTGAGATGGGTTACTTGATAACTTAGGTATATGTATGGGTATATACATAAGTAGAGGTTGTCTGTTGAGATGTTTCGTTGTGGTTATCCTTGTTCGATTTAGTGAGACCTTGAGGGTCACAGGGTCTCTACTAAGTATCGTTATACTCACCCCTGCACATGCTATGCCCGCACCTCATTGTGTTGGTTACAGACGACGGGAAGCACTGACAGAGGCCGAGTGTTTCAGGACTGGACGGTACCCGGAGGTGGATATCACGACGATTCAGTATCCAGAGGTGGAATTCACAACGTGACGATACTCGGAGTAGGTTGACGGCTGAGAGTGTTGTGGAGGCTATCTATACCTACCCTTCAGGTAGGATCCGTGTTGGACGATCTAGGACCTACGCTATCTGTACCTACCATTCTGGTAGGATCTGTGGTGGACGATCCAATAGCTGTGCTATCTGTACCTACCCTTCAGGTAGGATTCGAGGTGGACGACCCATGAGCTGTTTCTATTCTTCCAGCTATTTGCCTTTTCTGTTGTACTTTCGTTCATTTGTAGGGGTACTTTTCAGTTGGGTTTGTATTCTAGCCCTTTACTTTTCATCCCTTCTTTTGTACTTAGTGTTTTACTTCCGCTTGTACTCCATGGTGTTTTGTTTACTATTATAAAGGCAATTCCTTCCCAGTTATCGGAATTTACGCCTTTGGTTCCAGTTGCTAGCCCCTGGCCTATGGAAGGCGGGCTTGGGGTAGTGACGACACAGGCCCCGACGACAGTTCGTGACAATATGTAGGCCTTGTTTATATAAAACCTACTAAGGGAGGAATATGGGAATGAGTATCAATAACCCTAAGCCTCATGGAGCGATTAATTCTATATTATACTGAGGGGATCATACATTTAATTTTCAAGATAAAATACATAACAAAAACCACAAGGAGGGGGAATGTGAAAGCTCACTTAGGGAAAAAAGAAGCAAGGATAACACCCACACAAATACAGTTCAAGGTAACTCACCCAATGATAAATAGCAATTCTTTTGAGAAGAATAATGGCTATGAAAAGACCACATAGGATTCCACAACATGTCCCTTGGGATACATGGCGTGTATCTATAATTTTTACATGGGCCACATCCTACAATCTCATATAGAATTTACTCTTCTAGATACCTAGAATGTTATTTTAGGAATTATAGAAAATAGATGTTTGTATGAAAATTGATTTCTATCTGCCACCAAAGATCTTGTATTTTCTTATATACATGGAGTGTAGTCAATATCACACAACATGTATAGGGTAGGCTGAAACTTGTTTGTGTAATCATCCCAACCCCTTAAACCTTTTAATGTTCATTGGGTGATCCCTACCACACATTTTGTTTGGTGAAAAATGGAATACAAGTAGTGTACTGACTGTACATACCATGACATATGGTGAAATTCCACATGGCCTATGGGAGGTCCATATAGTGCGCAACATTTAAATAAATGAATAAACTTAATATTTCAGAGAGAAGGGACTATATATAATGAGTCCTTATGAATTCGCATCATTTATATAATAATTTCATAAAAATTCTATCAATTTATTCCTTCTCAAAAGACATAATTCATGGACATAAAACCCTATATCTGTGTAGATCGAGATTTTCTTCTACTTGTGGATGGATTCTACCACATGTTGATCAAAGAAACATTCTATTTCCATACTAACTATCCCAAACATTCCAACCCATATGAATTAAACCGTATACACCAACCTCATATCACCATAATTACCAGTGGACAGATTCCAAATACCCCTTTCATAGAAACACCCATTGTTTCTCATCCAAAGAAACCCTACTCAGATTGTCTTAAGGATCTATCATCACCTAAACCAATGCTAGATTCCCATTGTCTCTTTCACACCATTATGATTTATCTAAATCCACAAATTCAAAACATTAACATGAACTATTGATCAAAAGTATTGACACACAATGATATGTCAAAATGGGTATCAATCATTTTACAACATAAATTTCAATAATGAAAAATAAAGAGTAGAGGGAGAAAAGAAAATAATACAATGTGATCTTTGATCGATGGATATTTTCATTTATACATCATTATAAGAATCTAAATAATGGTGGTGGATTATTGAACAAAAAAAATCAATAGGGTATGAGATTTTAAATTCTGATATATGAGGGTAGAAAAAAACCACATAAAAACTAACAAAAAAAGCTTTAAATTTGTTTTTTTAGAATTTATTTATTTAATTTAAATTTATTAATGGGGAGTAAAACAAAAAATCAAATTCCTTACCTATAGTTATATTGATTTCTAATGAATAATACTTCATCAAAATTTCCATAAGAAAAATACAATAACATTTTCAACAAATAGATGCCTCATGACACTCCAATCCTCAATCCACAATAATACGCTAACATTCGTTCTATTAGAGTTCTATTGGACATCTTAATCCTATGGGGGTTTTTCGGATAACCCTAGGGATTCACTAAAGGGTAGTTTATATCAAAGGATCCATTCATTTTTGGATAATAGATGATAATTAAATTAATTAATTACACAAATTCATTTATGCTTCCCCCAACTGTATTCTAACAAATGGTCTGACACTAACAAGAATAATATAATAATTAGGAAAAAACAAGCACAACTTATTTAAAATTTGTCTCAGTTTTACCCATATGAGACACTTTTTAGTAATTAATTCATTATTTATGAATAAATACATGTACATGATATATATTAATGTTTATTTATTTATATATCAACTCTGAGGCTCTATGACCCCTAGAATCTCCCATTCACATAACTCCTTACTCTAAAAATATATTCTAAAATATTCTAATGTTTCAAATAGAAATTTTGCAGTTGTTACATTTTATTTTATAGGTTGATATGGTAGATTATTGAGATTATATTGGTATAATAATATCATCCCATAGGCTAATATTTTGGGATAATGATGTCCATGTGTTTTCATATTACTTCAAAACACACCGAACCTGATATCAATACCATTACCAGCACCTAAATGTTTAAGGATCTAAGTGTTCCCCCAAAATACATGTCAGAAAGGGAAGAAGAAATGAATTCCCCCTCCCCCACTAAATCATCCATTGAGGCATGATATGATGGTTTCTTATTTGTTAGCAATGCATGGTGATGTTGTCTTAGTTGGTCATGATTCTAGATGATGCCATATTTTTTATGGTGATATCTGGTGATGGTGGCTTAGTTTGTGGATGTTCAAAGAGACGAGGGATTATCAGCCTATGGTATTATTTTTTTGTGAAGTTTGTTTGGGGTTTTACAAGTAAGGATGAAGTAACATGGTTTATTTCAACCTTTTTCATTGTACCCAATCCCAATTGATACATGTTTGTATGTATCAAAATGATGGGACTATAGGATGTTTGATGATGGGATGAGAATTGGGAACACAACTGGGGATGTAGGTGTGGGAAGACATGTCAATATTCATTGATAATATTTAACTACATTGGATGTTTTATTTCAAGAGAGATTATTCATGAGGTTGGAAATGTTAATAAATAACACATTCTAGTTCATATAGTTCATCCATTCATTCATTAATCAATTATTATGCTAATTTCATGTTTTTAGGAGAGACCATGTGTATAATTATATAGAGTATACTTTTTATTCTCACCTTAATATTATAATACTAATTTTAGGGGTCTAAGAGGATTTCAGAGACTAATTTTTCCATCATTAGATCTTCAAATGGAGGTGATTTAGAGTTGATTCATAGGGATTTCCTCTGGTAATGTTTTTAACCTGGATATTTTTATTCCAATTTAATTACAAGTATTATGGGATAATGATATTTTTTTATTTATGAAATGGTGTTGATATATTTGTCAGAATATTATTCATAAAACTATTGTGGGTAATTAATCCAACTCTGTGTTTTATAACCTTGGTTCTATTCACTAAACTAGGATATATTATAGGGTAACACCAAATATTTCCCATACTAATTATTATTTTCCTATGATATGTACTATTATAGTGGGTATCATTGTGAAAAATGGATTCCTATTCAAATTTTTTCTCTTAAAACATTATAATGATTGTGATCCTTTATCTAACTATATCTAGGTAACAATTGAAAACCTACCATTTTGGGTTCTCTAAAATAATCCCTATAAAGCTGTAAATATATATATATTCTTAGTTAAAAAATAACTTTTTTATATAACTTGTTAAATATTCAAAAACAATGCATGGGATGCTTAACCCATGGATTTTATTAAGAATTATTTTTTCTACTATAACATTTTTTTATTTAATTTTGATATCATTTATGACGAGAAGTATGTTATATTAATTGATCTCTAGACATACCAATTTATTATAATTAATATACCTATATCAACAAGAATCAGATTATTTTTATATAAATCTAAAATCATTGGATTTACTATAGAATATGATAATATTATATCTAGATTCATTCACAAATCCATAAATTGACTTTTGTGACATTTAATACTTTTTCAATTTTATTTATCTCTTGAAAACCATTGAGATTTATCATATACAAGTTATTGATATATTTACCTTCATGGTATGATGTTTTCACATCTATATGATTTATCTCAAAACCTAAATGAGAACCTATAGGATTCCACATATAAATGGACATTATAATCACTATAGGTTAAAGTATATATTTATTATAATTATAATAAATATTTTTATACTATAAATTATCAAGAGAGATTTTTATCTAGAAAAACTACCATCCTTTTTAATTTTATTATAGAAAACTAATCATAACCTTATCGGTATTACACAGTTTATAGAATCTATCATACACTAAATTTTATATTTTTACATGGAATCCATTTTTTATCTATGCACATTTCACTATTTCATACTATATAAAAATTTAGTGTCATATCAATAGGTAGAAAGTTTTTAATCAATAAAAATTAATTCATTATAACTTTCAATAAAAACCTTATTTCTCATTCTCTTGATAACTCAAAAAAAACTATGAGGTGCCTATGTAACCTTACTCGATTAAATGTTTTGAAAAGTCATATAAAACTAGCACACATTCTATATCTAGAAAAATTAATTTTTGTTATTAATAAATGTAACTTTCGTCGACATTACACTCAGTGACTCCTTGAGGAGTATATATTTCCAATAAATATAGACATTATAATCACCAAGATTATATAAATAATATCTCATAATGTTATAATTGTGATTATAAAAAAATAATAATAATATGATGTATGTTTAATATTAAAAAACTCTTTATATGTGAGTTTCATAAAATTATTTACTCATTAATTTCAAATTGGGATGACACTTTGTAGTTATCACAGATGGTGACTTTATAAATTCTTTAGAATTAATATAGTTAATTAAGAATTCAATAATTTCAAAGAAAACCAAAGTGATATATGATGGTCCAAAAAAATCATCATTTATTAAACTACATAAAAAGTATATCATTCCACCCATATGATACAAAATTCCTCAATGGTGTTATTATAGATGAGATAAGGGTAAATAAATTCCACACTAAATTATTTACCAACACAATCTATCTAGAAAATCATAATATTTTTAGGTAGGTTATATTAATCCTTATTCATTAATTCTGTGGATTATTAAAATGTTTTAATCTATTATCTCATTGAAATTATATAACAATACAATCCTATATAAATAAATTTTGATACAAATTATATATACTCACAACATCCTTTACTAATCGTTAATATATGTAAATCATAACTTATATTTACTAATTATCCATTATCCCTAACAAATTTTCTTATAAAATGTTCTCTTGTAAATTTTCATAGATGATATACTTCACATATTGTAAATAATTAAAAAATACATTGAGTCAAAAAATTATAATTTATGGACTCTTTCATTTAATTTATCAATTATTTTCTCATTGAGGTAATTCTAATGATAAGTTACATTAGAATCAAATAGTGACATTTTTTATTCAATGATATTTGAATGATTATTTTTATCTAATGGTTTTAAATCATTTAAGATATTCCCAATGAAAAAAAATCCTATCACTAATTTATATAGAACAAATCTTGTACATAATCACAAGAAAAAATATTATTTTTCATCAAAAAAATATATAAGAGATAAATATTTTACATATGGTTCAATTATAGAAAAAATATTCTCACAATAAAATTATTCATCTATATATAATTTAAAACTTAGTTTCAATATCCAATGAATTAAAATTTCATTATTTCTAACCAGTACATCTACTTATCATATTTTCAATTAATTGAAATATTGGATTTATAAATTATCATATA
Organism: Viscum album; assembly: GCA_963277665.1. NCBI lineage: Eukaryota > Viridiplantae > Streptophyta > Magnoliopsida > Santalales > Viscaceae > Viscum > Viscum album. The sequence goes on from OY728159.1 coordinate 508,239,769, forward strand.
AAAAAATTGTAATCCATACTAGGTTTCCAATAACCATCGATAGAAAATTTAGAAATTAACTTCCCTAATATATGAAAATTTATAATTCTAAAATTTCTCTTAGAGAATACTTATCACACATTTTTTGTAATTAAAAAATCATATCTAACATATAATGCATTTCAAAATAATAATTTTTTTTAATTCTAAAATCTAATAAGCTGTTATGTCCTTGGGAGGCTGTCATGTTATAAATCATTTCAATATGGAATTCCATTTAATGTACTCCTTCTATAAGAATATACCCATAAATTACTTTTCCTTAATTTAATAGACATATATTTCACAAAATAATTTTTTTATTGAATTTAAACAATAATATATTTATATATATTGATTTCTTTTCGTGGTAAAAATTTCATGTATTGTGGTTCGATAGTTAGGTAGGAAATTACTTTAATAATAAAGCATATAAATTATTCCAAATGAAATTATATAGAATGTGAATTTTTCTGGGGCTTGTATTTAGGTTTATCTCTAGTCTTATAAATGAATATGTGAAACTAACCCTATTAGGTATAACAATACCATGATTTTTATATAGAATATTATCCCTAGTTTCCAACACATCAGATGAATTGTCTATCGAGATATTTCAGGTCTTGACATGTGTTCACATTTGATGGAATCCAACACTTTGGTTTTCATGGGGTAATTATAATTTCCCCACATCTATATGGATCTCATGAATAATATATTTAACATTTCAACTCTTTTAATAATTATTTATCAATATATTTATATAGGTATACATTAATCTAATGATTTTTTATATCATTTTCTTCCATCAAAATCAATATTTTCCAAAAAAATATTCAAAATCCTATGAAACTCTTGTTTTATAGTGAATTCCATAATATTACATAAAATTATATAAACACATGTCCACATAAATCTCATTAATATAGAACATGGAACAAATTTATGTAATAGGTTATAATCATAAAATAATTAAAACTTCACACCATTAATTATAGAGTGACTTTTTAATATAACCTAATATTTTATCAATGTTGAATAATCTCATAGAAAATTGTAAATTATAATATGAAGTACCACTTTCCAATGTTATATACTCAAGGGAGTAAAATTTTTAATATAAAGTAAAAAATAAAATGTATAAATCATATTAAGAATTAAAAAAATATATCTAATATAAAAAAATTAAATTGGTTGCATGAAAAAGAATATTTTATTATACCATTAATGAAACACTTATTTAAATTTAATGGAAACTATATGATGAAATTTAAACAATTTAAACAAAATTATGCACATATATAATATTAAAATATTAAATATATATATATGTACATTAAATAGTGAATTCATAAAAAATAAAAAAAATCAAAAAATAAAATGTGGTATAATAAATTAAAATAATTTTAATCGTTAATAAATATTTTATTTTTGTTATGGAAATATAAATTTATCTTGGACACAAAGGTACTATCAATTATTTTTTTTAAGAAAATCATTTTCAAAATTTCTATAAAAAATTATTGAAAAAATGAGGTAATATGTTTATACAAGAAATTTATGGAATAGAATTTATTAAATGTTACCCATTGAACAACATCATATCATTCATGAAAATGCTATTATTTAAATATTTTTGTTTTTAAAAATGGCATTAATATAATTTATATATCATTGATTTTCCTCATGGATATTGGATTTCTATCAACCTTATTCATTATTCTTCAAATCAAATTTGACAAAAACTGGTTTTTAATATGAAGCATTTTTAAATAACTTAAAAGGGACCAATATTAATGAAAACACTACACAGAAAATTAGTTGTTAAATAAACCATAGTTATAGAGTTGAAAAAACCAGTCACTACTTTTCATTTATGAATAGTCTTCTTATTAATTGTTCATCAGAGATAGGTATAACTCTTATGAATGAATATGTTGTATATATATCAATTCACAAATAGATTAATGGATTGAAATCCATCTATGATATCATTATGATTTTATATTAACAAAATTAAATGAAAAATAATAAAAATAACCATACACCCCCTTCTAGGAAAACAATAAAAAAATAAGAAGGTTTATTGATATCACTTTGAATAATCCAAATGACTACTTCCTCAAAATATATCTAAATGATAAATCCAATAAAAAAATTTGGACTGAAATGTTCCCATTATATGTTTTTTCCATACCTCCACCTTGATGGAAAACGATAAGATGTTAAAAGGAAATAAACTTCATTAGGTAATATTCCCCACTATTTAAAGGTTAAATAAATTTATTCTATTATATATAGTCTATAATTTAATAAAGAAACATGTTTGACTGAACATGTTTCATACATTATAAAAAAACATTTTTCCCAATATTTTATATATGTAAAATCCAAATAAAAAATTAATGTTATTTTTAATCTATTATAAAAACTAATGAACCATTTTATAAATCATGAAAATATATTCCACAAATAAGGGAAAATATAATAACCACCACTTGAAATATATCCAAATGATATAAAATATCATTCATTATAAGAACCATATTTTTTTATCAAGATAAATGTTGATACATAATCAACAATATGGAAACTTTAAATATTACATGGCTTATAATTTGGTTTGAAATCAAAAAATTAATATAGAAAAGGATCAAATTATATTTTTCTTTTATCTTCCAATATGTTTTATCATAACATTGATAAACTATAATTAAAAAACATCTCTTATAATAAGATTCATTAAATATAAAACATAGTTGACGAATTCTATTGAATTACTAATTATAAAATTTATGAAATGTATAATAAATGAATAATTTGATATTATTTTTTTTTTGAATAAAATAAATTATTAAATTTTTAATTACTATAATTATTATGAACTCTATCTCTTAAACAAATTTACCTTAATTACATGTAATTATTCTGGAGAAACTAATCTTCTTAGAAATATACGACTTCTTCCATTCTTATCAATTTGGTCAATGCATGAACCATGATTATGAATATAATCATATTAAAAATCCATAAATGTCCCCTACATCATTTGGTATCAATAATGACTATTTTTATATTAATATTTTTATTGGTGCCTCTAGATTTAGAAAGGGGATATACATACTTCTAGTATTCTCTAAGATCATTTGATTTCCCAATATGGATAACAACACAATCTGATTTTTTATACCACTACCACAAACATGGTTTAAAAGTCACTGGATATTCATAAAATATAGGGAAATATTAAATTAAAATACTCAAGATTATATGAATGTTTTTCAATTAAATCCTTTAGAAGATAAAATATTTTCAAAATAATAGAAGATTTACTGTAACATTCATAATATATATGGAATCCTTTTTATAGAAATAAAATAATAATGATGAGTTAAATTGAAATTAAAATGAAAATTATATGAACACACAAATAAAATAATACATATGAGGAATACTAAGATTATAGAATAAATTGTAATACACGAACATAAGGATATCAGGATGCATGATTTTTTAATATGAAAAATGAATGTTCTATAAACATTATGAAATTTAATTTAATGAATATATCAGTAATACATTATAACATTTTATTCAATAGTTAGAACACATTCTTGAATATTGTTGGAAACATAAATTCCTAGGATTTATCAAAATATACTATTTGATTATGGGTTTTCTATGATTTTTATTCATCCCATAATTTGAAAAAAAATTTATAAATATTAATGAATAATTGGAGAAACATAATGTTGTTTTTTATACAGTAAAGAAAAATTCAAGATAAAATAAACCCTAGAGATAAAAAAATATATTTAATAACTCTTATTGATCATGAAAAACATTGTTCAAGTGAAAAACGTGTACATATTAAAATAGAAAATTAACAAAACAAATATAAAAATTTCAGCATGATGAATAATATATATGATAGACGTATATATATAATGATGGAATATTTTAATTTTAATGATTGAAAATAAATTAAAATACATTATGTTCTTTAAATGATTCCTCTTACTAAAATCCTTATCCCTTGGATATAATATAAATAATTCTATGATATTTTTTAAATTTTTTATTTTTAATAGGGATTTTTATGTTTAAACAATATATTATTTATCATTCATTTATAATTATTAATATAGAATAAATTTGTTTCATTAAAGTCATTAGATATTGATATATTAAAACATTTCTATGTTACATTATTACAAATTCCTGGATCACTATCCTTTGAATAATGGTGACATTACACATGTAACATCCAAAAAAAATTAGTATTAATTGCCTATATAATATATGGTTTGGGTCAAATAGCTTATTTCATAAGTAAAACCAAACCATAAATGAAATATGATATGTTTTATAATTAGAAAATTAAATTTAATAATGTATTTATTGACTGCAATGGTATAAATTAAGGATTTCCCTTTATGAATATATATATATATGTAAAAATAATTTTTAAAATTCAAATATTAAGTATTAATATTTTATATAATTAAAAATAAAATTTCCTAATTTTTTTTGATGTGTGAGGTAAATATATTCTAAGAATTTTAATATATTTTTATTAATATATTTTTTATATGAATAATATATATACACTAATTTAACTGTTAATTGATAACAGATAACAATAAAAATAATAGTTAATATAAAAAATATATGTTTTCATATTAAAATGTTTTTTCATTATATTATATATTTTCATTTAAATTTATTGTTCCTATATTATACAATTTTATTTTAAATATATATATATATATATATTATTTTTTAAGAACATTTTATATTATAATTACTTTTTTTAATTTTTCTAAAAAGATTAATTTTTAGAAGAATAATACAAAATACCTATTTAAAAACTAAGATGAATTTTATGAAAACATCTGGATATAATGAAGAATTATTTTTTTTCATACATATTTAATAATAATATTTTACTCAATTAATAAAATTATAAAAAAAATATTATCATTGTTTTATAAAACCTACAAAATCTAAATTTTACATTCTATATAACTGATTTATGTGCAATATAAATTTGTTATTTTATAATTGAAATATGAAACATTTTCATTTTTTATATATAATTTAATATATTTTATATATTGAATCAATATATCCAAATTATATAATAATGTGCATTTCATTATTACTTATAAAAATTAATTACTTTCATAAATAGTAGTTATTAAAATTATGGTTAATTAAGTTAAAAAATATTTTACCAAGTGTAAGATAACCAAATCATATTAAAAATATAATTAAAATGAGAGTCTATGTGGTATATCCACATTAACTCATCCCACCACCATTATTTTCTATTCTTCTACCCTTTTGACATTTTTATAGTGACTTTCCTTTTATATTATTAGAAAAATGAAACTCTCCTCACAAATAAAAGGTGACACCCACCAACATTTCAAGTCGACAATAATTTTAAATTTCTCTTAAACCTCATCCTTTTTTCATCACCTAGAGTGATCTCCCGTGTTTGGAAGCAGCATGTTCGTTGTAAAATCACTAAGACCTCTATTTCTAAGAAGTCTTGTAATAGAAAGCACTGTTTATCATTGAGATTTTTGTTCATTCCCAAACCCATTTTCTTTTCAACCATTATCTTAAAAATTAATTCCCCATTAATATAAAATTATATAATTATTTTTTTTTGTAACTAATATTATTATGTTTACGGAATAATCAATATAAACATTTTCTCACATCTGCCTTAAAAAAGAAGAATGTCATGCATGTGAATGTATGGAATACCACATCAAAAAAATGATGTGCTTAATTTTACATATCCTCCATAAAAACTAGACTAAAATGGTATTTAATAGACAAATATTTTATTTATATAATCATTAATACTTATTTCAAGATAAACCATTTAATTTCATTCTCACATTCTTAAAAAACAATAGTTTCTTTTCAATATATGTGTTGACTACCACCTCCATAGAGGAATTTATTTTTTTCAACACCGCCATTATGGGGTTGTTCTTGTCACAACCCATCCTTTAGGGCCTATACCCTGAATACCGCAAGCTTGCCTCCCGAAGTCTAAGGGATAGCGACTAGGGCCGAAGGCATTATTCCACATGTGGGATGAATTTTCCTAAGTACCTCTACATACACACTGAAATCCCAGCCAAAGATAATAGAATGTAAATGCCAAGGAAACCATGGATTAATTACAATAAGTAAAACAAACCCATATTACAATATAATGTAAAGTACATTGTGGAATCCTAGTCTAGTATACAAGCTCACCAAAAAAAAATCAGAACAAAAGTAAAACACCAAGTCCCTAAAGGTCATCCGCCTAGAAGCTTACCTAAAGGGTAGGTCAAGGGTAGCTGACTGAAGCTATATAATCACACCCCCGTCTATCCGATCTCACTGAACACCACTAGTTCATGGTCCTTCAAGGACTCCATCAAAGCATTGGTCTTCTTCATAGGACTCGACATGTGTGTGAAAATCCCGTGTAGGGGTGAGTTAAACGATACTCAATAGGGGGCCTCGAAACAATAAAGGTAAAGAAAAAGATAAAAAACATGAAGGAATGAACAGTAATATCTACTCAATAATATTCCCAAACATATACCATGAACATCCATATATAATCACCTCAACCACTAAGATGCATAACGTCCAACCTTATCGCCAGTATCAGGATTCTCACAGAAGGCTCAACGCGTAACACATAAACCAGGAGTACATGCTTTACAAGTTCACCATCCCTGATGGAACCCGTTCAAGAGACACACTCCATTGGGTATAATACTTCCATTCTTAATGTTACATCTTAAATAATTTGATCCCTATGAAATATTCTACTAGATCCAACTCGAGTTCCCTACACTAAAGGTCTAGTCATCACAGTCTAGCGGCCCTTGCAAGATGAAGGAAGACCAAGAGAAGAGCCTCGCCCCTCTTCACTACACTGAGTTGAGGGAACGCTACTCTAGAATAACATGGGACACCTCATTCGTTCCAATAAATAGTTTCCCACACCTCTGTCTATTGAGGGAGCACTAACTCTTATCTAGGTATTGTTTTCATCAAGTAGATGGGTCCGCTCTTCGCTGCTGTGTTTGACAGCCGAGGGTGCTCTATATCCAATCGAGGACCTGCACCCTACCCAGAAGGGGAGAACTAATCAGTGTCTAGGGTACTCAATCCATGATATGATAGTGGAGTACAACTCATGAAGGACCCACACCCTATATTGGTAGGGGAGTAAAACATTGTATATTTTGGATCCACACCCAACCCGTTAGGGGAGTAGAAGTCAGTGACTAGAGGACCCACACCCTGGTAATATAGGGGAGTACCGACTCTGTCAGTCTATTTTCTATGGGGAAACCACACCCTAGTATGTTATGGTAGTACCAACCGTAAGCTAGAGGACCCACTCTCTATTACGACAGGCGAGTATCGACTATACCACAACAATGCCTAAGGAGGACACACACCCTGGAACGACAAGGGAGTACCAACTCCTTAAATAGATGACCGGATCCATATCTACAAGGGGAGTACCGACCATATATGCACTAGATATGGATGAACTACACCATAGTCCAATAAGGGATTACCTACTCCAATGTTAGAGGACCCTCTCCCTAGATTTACAAGGGAGTACTAACACTTCCATCATGAACTTCTTTGAGATAACACACCCGAATTATACATGGGAGTAACAATGTCAAAAAAACACTCAAAGTAAAATGAACTTGCACCCAAAACATGGGGAGTCCCACCTTTACCAAATAAGAGGGATAAAGAGTACCCGCACATTGATTCATTAAGGGAGTACCCATCCTAACATCTTATCCTATGAATTACCATGATTCTGAAAAAAATGTACTCAAACCAGGAGACAAAACTCTTCAAACCAAATACTATAATCAATAACATTATAAAGAACTCACTTAGAGTATATCAAATGGATCATCTCATCACAAGGGTCCCAACGATGTAGACAGCTCGTCAAACAGTTGTTGCATTTGAATTTATGGCTATTTTTGTTAAAACGGGGGTTGGTTGGATCCAGGTCCAGTCCGACCCAGTCAGAATGACCCGACCCAGCACAATAGGCCTGAACCAAAATGGCTGGACCCAGCCCTGCCCACCTAGAAAGTCATGAACTGCTAGCAGCAACCCAACCCACCATTGAGCTAGCCATCTCCTCAGATCCGACACGGATGTGCCACATCCATTGTGCACAAGGCGGCAACCGTTGGTATCACCACCTGTATGATCCATTCCACGAACACGAACTGGTTCATCTGAAATGACCCATGGTAGAGACATAGGTCCAGATCGCATTGTGGCCCAAGGCCACGACTTCCTCCTGCAGATGCCGAGTGGCTGCCATCACCGCCAACACCACCAACACGACGAATTTTCGATGGACCACCAGACGCAATCCGGTGGTGCATTATTCGATCCTTAGTGCGTTCAGGAACCCTCAAATCACGTTCTTTACCACATGGGGCTCAAAATGCCAATTTCATTTCATTCATTGGGAAGCGATCATCTGACGGTATTTCTCATGCCTCCTCGATTCGTTCATCACTATCATCATCGCACCTCCTTCGTCGTTGTGCCAAGTACAGTGGAGCAATGACTGACCATTCAACGACCCATGAAAAATATGAAAAACACACATCAATGGGTAGATGAAAATAAATCTACCAAGTGAAGAACATAACTTTATCATCATTCTTTAGGATGTTTATCTTCTCCTGTTAGAAGGATCAAGGAGGGAAATCCAATATAATTAATTTATGAAATTTATTACACACCTAAGATTATCTCGATTGAAAAAAACCCCCTACAAGAATAATCGAATTGTGGGTTAACCTGTTCATGGGTTAATTAGCATTTGTTGTTATAGAACAATATTGTGGAAATGAATGGATTTTATATAAAAACCCCTACACGTATATTGGATTACATGAAGTCATAGATTGGAGTAGTGTTGAGATGTCAATCCTCATTCCACCAACATTCATTGATCGTCAACTGTCAATATCTGGTTCGATCTCATTCATTGATTCATCCGTCAATGGTCATCCGCATAAATATTCATTCATGACCTCTATGGAAAACATCATCATCCTACAACCCATACTTGGGTCCTTACTAAGACATTAAAGGGTGAGTTATGATTAATCATTTGCTATTATGCTTTGTTACAAAGTTCGTACATTGTTTCATTATTGAAACAACAATTTGGTTTCATTTTTTTACTTGATGTTTTGCTGAAATGGATTTAAAATTAAAAAATAAAATAAATCATGTTTATTTTATTTTAACTTTTTCTTTAAAATCCCTAAAAAAATAACTTTTCGAGACGACCTGCACCGGTCGAAGTTAAGTTCTTTATACGAGAATCCCACAGTTCAGAGTTCTATGGTGGTCTCGTATTTTTGATCAGATCACTAGTTCAAGATATAGGAAAACCCACATACATGTTTAATTAATAAACATTATAAAATGATTGAAAATCAATTTTGACCACTTTGGGTCTCATAATTACAATCCGTCTCAGAGCTTGGTCTCGTAAAAGTACACTTTCAATTTGAATAAAATTTTCATGGAATTATGAGATATTACATTCTCCCCACCTTAAGTCTTTTAATCCTTGAAAAGGAAAACCTAAACTCAAGAAAAGAAATATGAGTTCATCAAGGGTCTCTGAGCTTCTTACAAGCACGCTCCTCAAGGATCCACTGAGATCAATCACTTTCATGTACATCTTCTACTTGGTCAACATCATGTAACAATGAGAAATGTCTCATTAGCTAAGACTAGAGTGAAAATCACTAAGAAAATTGATCCATTTCTAGTCATGGGTTCTAGAGACTCACCTCCACTCTAACCTAAAGTTGATAAAAATAGAAACCCACAATTCATGTCCACCCCTAGATGAACTATGCTAATGCTTCCACAAACTTTATACATTCAAGGATGACTCTAAACACACAGGGGTATATATGAATGAAATAGGGTTACCCATGAGGGAACATTGGGTCTTACTAGGCCCTCTGTATACAACCTATAGTGGCCACAAAACTTGCCAAAACTGAAATACTTCCACACTCACTAGTGTCATATTAGTTGAGTATTGATAGTAAACAACCATTTCATACTACGAAATTATCATGGGGTCTAACCCTGCCACCATGGAATGATCCAAAACATGACTCATTATGAGATTACACCATATAATTCCTAGGTTTCCCTTTCACAGCAAGGGAAAACCCTTCAATACTATAATGGACACACCACACACTTCTCATAATATCATCAATAAAAGTATGAACAGTGGTATCCCCTACCCAGAATGACATCGTAAGGCCTCAACACCATGACTAAGAGATCCCAACCACAGCCCTCACCTCCAAAAGTCATTTCAAACTTTTAGCTCTAGTATGTGATAAACGGGTATCCCCTAGAAAGAGTATCTCAGAATGAGGGTCATTTATATAGTCCAACCAGATCCTCAAAGTCTTAAACAGATCTCATAAAAAAATGAGGATAACTAGAACTTGTGTCTATTAAAAAATCAAACCAAAGGAAAAGTCACAGATCACATATCAAATTCATCTTGGAGCATCATAGTCACAAGACACGATCGTATACAACTGACCTCAACCACATACTCCAGCTCCCTGATCATGGTGTGGACCACCTGGGGGTGTTGGTGGCAATACTATAAGCTGCCTTGCACATCCAGCTGCCCATTCATCTCCTATTCCTTGCCCACTATCTTGCAGAACTCCTTTCTCCAAGTTCTGTCTCTGCCAAGGAGGCTCATCTTCTGAATCCATCATAGTGGCATGGAGGGTTGGACAATCTCAATTTATATACCACCGTCCATTTCAAGCATAACACCACCTCTCATGTGGCGGATCTTGTCCTCGGTGTTTCTCCTGCGCAACAGACCCACGTGTTTGTGTTCGAGCATGGGTATGACTCCTACACCGCAATATTATTTATTTTCATCTACTATCTCTAAAAAACACCTCTAAACCATGACCTCTTTTGTAGGTCACATCTATCTTCTCCTCCACCAGTTAGATTTCAACCAGAAGGGATCACTCTAGCACCACAACATACATCAAAATGCTAAGGGTTATCACTTACGCCCTGATCTCCCGGCGTAGTCCCTGATCGAAGGTTTAAGACCTAAAGTTAGGGTCCCAAAACACACATATATATAGTAGCGAGAAAGATCTGTCAATATCACCAAGTACTCTGCATATATAATGATATCCTTCCATTGGTGTAGCAACTTCTAAATATGCACAGAGCGTAATGTTGCAGAAAGGAACTCCTCTTTCCAGAGGAGCTCAATGTCAATCCTTGTGAGGGTTGGCTTGACATTCATTTAGATCACTAGGCTTCACCATTGTCCTATTGAGCCTTGTAGAAGGATCGTGGCTAGGACTGCCATTTCGTCAGGTGGGGACCTCACTAAGCGAAAGACATGTGTAACCACCTCAAGCCAATCCTCAGCTTCCTGAGGATCTTTCTCACCTTGGAGCCTAAAAGGTCTTTTCATCTATAACTCATGTAGTTCACTCAACATGTTCACATCCTCCACTATTAGCATTGGTAACTACTGCTGATCGACATGTGGTTACATCACAAGTGCACCTCTCAAAGGTAACACCATAGATTCATTTCCCTGCACTAAAGGCTCCACTTGAGGGGGATCATCATTAGGATAACATTGTAGAATCCTATCCAACTTTCATCATGGTGGCATCCAAAAATATATCATGATAAACCATGGATAACGAGTATATCTAGAGAGATTACTCAAGAAGGACATGGAAAGCACAAACATTCCCACATAGTGCATGCACTCTTTATTTCACCGCTATCAGTGTTTCCATGTATCGTGTTAGAAAACAGGTGTCTATAATCCTGGTGTATGGATATATCGGATGCCACACTAACACTAGTTTTCTTATCCTGAATGTCAAACTCGAAACACTTAACATTGTTTCCCAAAAAACAAAAACAACAGACCATTGGTCTTTGATGCTGAACCAACTACTTCTAACACCAATTTGTCATGAACAATCCCTAAGGGCCAATACCGTGACTACACCAAGACCACATCCAAATTTCTAGTGGCAGGAGACTAACACCAAACAAATTATTCCACTAGTTGGAGGAATTTTCCGAAGTACCTGTAAAAATTTTCAGAACTCCCATCCAAAGGTACTAGAACATAAAATCTATGTAAACAATGCAAGAAATCCACTATATAAAAGGCAACCGGAGTACAATGGAAAGTAATGTATAGAGTTGAATCATGGGCTAGTATACAAGGACACCAACCGAAAAATAGAACAAAAGTAAAACTCCATGTCCCTAAAGCTCATATGCTGGGAATCATACATGAAGGGTAGGTGAAGGGTAGCTGCCTGAAGCTGTAGAAGTTCACATCATCTATTTAATCTCATTGAACACCATCAAGCCCTGGTCCACCCTAGACTATGTCAAATGTCGGTCATCAGCACAATACAAGACACATGCTTTGAAGGCCCATGTATGGGTGAGTAAAAATATACTCTATAGGGAACCGAAAATCCATAAAGGTAAAGAAGAAGATGAATACCATGAAGGAATTCATAGTCAGCTCTACTTGGTTATATGAACAAACATATACCATGAACATCAAGATATACTCATCTCAGCCACTAAGAAGCATAAGGTCCATCCTTATATCTAGTACAAGGATTATCATAGAATACTCCACGTGTAACACATAAACTAAGTGTACGCACTCCAAGAGCTTGCTATTGTAACACCCAAAGCTTCTACGGTACGTTTCCCTTCGAATAATGTGATAGCGTGTGTTGTACGCAACACCGAGTTCTAACACACCATAACTAATCAAACTAGCCGTTATGAATAGTAATACCTACTTTTTGAAATTATATATATTTTATATTTGAAAATGGACTTCATTTTTGGATTCGGAATATCGAAATTAGCCTAGGGTGAAATTTTGGTACATTTCGGATAACTTTCATATTTTGATGAATAGTGAAAATTTCTAAATTTTAATTAAAAACAACTTTTTTAATCAAAATAATTAATAGTGATAAATTATGAATTTGAGTGGTTTTAAAGTATATTTAGAATATATTTTTACCATTCAATTTAATGTTTATCATTGGACATAATTTTACAATTAAACCGAACATAAACTAGTGTCAATCTTTTGATAGTTATTATCTCTTAAAAACACGCTTTTTGTTTTGACAGCGGGAATTAATTTTAAATTAATTTCTGCCACTTCTGTGTTTTGAATTTAGGAAAATGGATTCCATATTTGGAATCAGGATGTTCAAATTGTGTAAATAGGTAACTTTTATTTTTAGACATTTTGAATAGTTACTGTGGTGAATATTTTATTTACCATGGTTAAGGGGTAAATCCTGTAAATAAGGGTTAAAAAAATAATATTATAATAATAAAAAATTACCCTAAAACGTGTCCTAACATTATTGTTGGACACATACCCGACCATGGGCATCCTTGGGTCAATTTGGGGACCCCTTGGAGCCACTTGTATGTGGTAGGGACACTTTATATTAATAAAGTTAAAATAAAAATAAAAATGGCATAAGCTTACATCTTTTAGAAGAACAATTTTTACATAGGGTTATACATGTTGGATTTTCGATTATAAATATTCATTAGAAAGATAAAAAGATTTCCTACATAATGATATTTTACTTATAATTTTTAGACATTAAATAATTTATTTTATTTATGACACAATGATGATGCAGTAATTACTATAATAGTGAAAAATTAAAATAAGTGATATTATAAATACCCAAATAAATATAATATGAAACTTTTAATGAATTAAACTAATTTTCTAGGATAATATGATATATTAGGATTGATTTAATTGACTTTGTTCGAAGTAATAAATCTGTTATGAGTTTCACAAAAATCAACTAATGAATAGTGTCAAAATTGACATAAAAGAATTCTTAAAACAAATATTATATTATTAATTGATATTAAATTCCTAAAAATCTAAGGTTCGGCCAAGAGACTTATATCATGATAGGGTAATCATTAATGGACCACTTGTGGGTCTCTTGGATGTATATAGTAAGTTTATTAACCATAATATATAAAATACAAAGAGACATTGTAAAAGTGAAACTAATTAACTTAGAGTTAATACTTAAAGATAAGGTTAATATAAGTACCCAAACCTGTCTAAATTCTATTGGATGAGTTGCTTTCGACCTATCCCCACCTCATAATTTGAATAGTCAACTTTGGAGCCTTTAGAAACCGAATATGAATTTATTATAAATTAATATTTCTAGCTTTTCCAAAGGTGCCCCTCACCCCTCTTATAAAAGGGCACTCCTCCTTCTCATTTCTTCACACCTTCAAAGCCTTTTGGTTCGGCCAAAATCTGCCCAAATACTCTCCCAACATCCCTCAATACAACCTAGAGGCCTTAGTTTGATTAGAAAGCCAACCTAAGGAGCCCTTTTGATCAAATCAAAAGGAAGAATCCGAAGAAGAGGTAATGATTTCACCACCCTTTTCTAAGTTCATTTCTTCTTCCACTTCTTCTTCCTTTGTTCTTACCATTCTGAAATAATAACTCCAGTATCTCACATATACTGTGATGTTATTATAAATATGGTACAATCATATTCAGTATTCTATCCACCCTTTGAATAACATGTCACCATACGTGCGTACGTACGGCTTACCGTCTCCACGTCGTGGTGTAATTGTTATTCAATATAATATTATTTGGATGGGTATAATAATGATGTGTAACTCATGTAAATAATAAATATAACATGTTAATGATTCTGTATATATGATATACCATCCATTTATATATTATTTTAATATCAAAAGAATGATATTGTCGCTCGTGCGTACGTACGGACTACCGTCTCCACGAACGCGATGAGATTCATTCTCCATCGTATCCATTCAAGTATAATTATCATTTGATGATTTAAAAATGATGTTTAAGGACTTGATATCATTCTGGATATGAATAATATACAACCTATCCTTTACAAACATGTCTTACGTAACAAAACATATGAAAGAAAACAAGTAAGTTAACACCCGAAACAACGATAATACTAAGATATTATTATCAAATCAATATTAAAAGATCATATATGATATCATATTAATGTATATGATTCTTGTATAATTTAATAACAATTATTTCACCATTATACAGGAGGTTAACCTACCCCAACCAAGGAAAAAGTACAAGGTAAGGGTTATTTCACAATCTCTTCATTATCCGAGGTTGTATTATACGTAATAATCTACTGGGATCTCTTTATCATCAACATCCATGTTTCTTCGAAATGTATTTCAAAACATTTTTACTATTTACAAGAATATGGGTTAAAGTCATTTATACCCTTGTTTGACTTTTTATAAGAGTTTTATAAAGGAATCTTTCCGTCGTTTTCAAAACAAGGTCCTTTTTAACCTTTTCGACGGAATTGAGGTAAGAATGTTTTTTTAACTTATACGGCGGGTGCGGTTATTTTCCACCGTTATAAAATTGTCGAAGCTTTACATACAAGCTTATAAGAATATTTTCAAAGAAAATGTTTTATTTTATATGGATCTTAAATGATTTCAAAATAAAAGGAGATACTTCTTTAAAAAGAATTTTGATTTCATCTATGTCAACATCCTTTGATGGATTTTAAGATTATTTGAAGTTGATTTATTATGATACAAAACTTCTATATTGTATTGAAGGTTTTGTGATATGTTTGACTGTGGATGTGCTATTTTTATACCATTCATAGTTTATGGTGAAATTATTGACATTTTGTATGCTAGTTTTAATACGAATGTTTATGTTATGTTTAAACCTTTTCATATGGGAATGCATTGGACTTAATAAGTGACGGGTGGAGCCCGCTATAGCTCCTCGATGCATCGGTAGGTCTCATGAGACAAACTAGTGTCTTGGCACAAGGCCTTGACAAAATCTTATTTGTAGTCTTGGCACGGGGCCTTGGCTATGTGGTTATGATAGTCTGGCATTATGCATTCCAACATTATGAAAGTGGTTATTTATTTTTGCATGTGATTATTCGATTAGTGGAATATCCATGTGAATAAGTAAATGGCATTATTTCATTTTATTTATGCCATACCATGTTGAAATTTCATGTTTAAAAGGCTTTTGTTTTAGTTATACATTGCCTTAAATGTTTATTCTTATTGATGAAAGTTTCCGCTATATTGTTATCCTTACTGGGCATTTGAGCTCACCCCTTTTCTATGTTTTATTTTTCCCAGGAAGTGAAGATGTAAGTTATGAATGACCTGCAGGGATATTATGAGGGGATTGTAGTGTGGACTGTGGAAACATTATGTTGTTGTAGTAGTTTTTGATTTTATGATGTAATGTAAAACTTATGAATATATCTAGTGTTTCCAAGGCTACTAAACCAATCGGTCTTTCGAGATTTGATCTTTCTTGTGATCATGCCAATGTTATGTAATTAATGCACCGACTTTGGGCAACTGGGGTCGGGGCGTTACAGTTGGTATCAGAGGAAGTTTAGTACAAACCTTGGAAGCTAGATTTAGATAAACTCTGATTAGAGCACGTAGACCTAAGATGAACTTTGAGGATTAGTATAGAAGAACTTCCTAGAAATTTTGGTATTGTAGAGATTTTGTGAGTTTTCCGAGCAATACATCCCTGTCTGGATACGAGCAGGTAGAGGCGGCTCTGGCACAGATGTACCTAGGGGTAAAACCCGAAAACACCGCTTTGAGCTAGACTCGAACGGGAACTGGTGCACGACAACGGGCCTTGCTGCACTCTTGGTTACGACACTCCCGGGGGATATGCTTAGGATAACTCTCACTTTCTTTACAAATCATTATGAAGGGTTTATGAGTATATACTTCCTCAAAGAAAACATATTTATGATTATGGATTATATCCATATATAGTTCAATTTATGTTTAGTGTTTTATAAGTATGGGATTATGTATTTTGATTCATAAACTGATCTAGTTTATGACATTTTTTAGAAATGGCGCCTAGTGGAAGAAATGGAAACCGTATCAATGCACGCACTCCATGTAGGGATTGCCCTCCTGCTCAAGATAATTATAGTGGGGCTGGTGATGCAACTGGTGCTGATCAGCTAATCACCGTACTGGGACAACTTACTCAGGTTATGAATAATAACCTTACCCGTATGGAGCACCCTGATCCGCAGCGTGGAGGATCAATGTTAGATCGATTCATGAGACAACAACCACCAACGTTCAATGGGAGTACAAATCCCTTAGTAGCTGAGCAATGGATATTTTCCCTAGAGAAAATATTTCAGGCTTTGGGGAGTAGTGAAAGGGAAAAAGTTACCATGGCAGTTTACCGCCTCACTGGAGATGCTGATCAATGGTGGTCATTGATTCAAAACATGAAGGAAGATGATGAAGTATCAAACATGGAATGGAGGGAGTTCAAAGATCTGTTTTTAGAAAAATACTTTCCTCGCGACCATCGAGCAGATATGGAAAGGCAATTTCTGAGTCTGAGACAAAAGGAGGATGATAATGTCACAAAGTATGAGGCTAACTTTACAAGGTTAGCGAGGTATGCTGGTGATTATATTCGCAACCCAAGAAGTAAGATTGATCGTTTCTTTGATGAGTTAAAACCATTTCTCCGTCGAGCATTAGTCTCACAATCCTTTTCATCGTACGAAGACATTGTCTCATGTGCTATCAAGACCGAAAAGGAATTCTCTAAGTCTTATGACTTTAAAGCAAAGAAAGAGAAGAAGAGACCTGCTGATCAATCTGGGAATGGAAATAAGGGGAAGAAGGGAAAGGTTGAATATCCATCTTGTGGTAAGTGCGGGAAGAAACACCCCGGTGCTTGCCTGAAGGGAATGGGAGTCTGTTACAAGTGTGGTGAAAAAGGCCACCAAGCTCATGATTGCAAGGGGAAGAAGGAAGCTACCAATGTTCAGTGCTACAATTGCAGGGAGATGGGGCATTATGAAAATGCATGTCCTAAGCGTCAGGAGAACTTACCTCAGAAAAGGCCAAGGGATCAAGGCCAGGCTTATGCTATCACTACTGCTGAGGTAGAAACTCCGAAAGACGTGGTGGCAGGTAATTTAATGGTTTCCTCAAGTTTAGCAAATGCATTATTTGATTCTGGATCATCGCATTGTTTCATGTCTTCCCAGTTTGCTAAGAAAATTAGATATTTCCAATTTGATTTAATAAGGGAGTTGTCAGTTAAAACTCCTAAGGGAAGTATCGTTGCAACAAAGTTTTGTGAATCAGTCCCCATTAGAGCACATAAATTTTCTTTATCTGCTGATTTCATCGTCATACCTATGATTGAGTTTGATATAATCCTTGGTATGGACTGGCTTTCGGACTATGATGCGAAGATTTATTGTAAGAAGAAAGAGGTTACGATTCATGATGATAATGATAAGGAGCACCTTATTTTTAGAGCAGAATCGTCACCACCTAATTCTTATTTAGACCCACCCCCAGTAGCTCAACTTAATTCAATTATTGGGGAGGAAGAGAATGAAGTAACTATCGGTGAGGAAAGGAATGTTCAAATAGAGGGTGTACCTGTTGTGAAAGAATTTGTAGATGTATTTCCGGAAGATTTACCTGGACATCCTCCAGAACGAGAAGTTGAGTTTTCCATTGATTTGATTCCTGGATCAAGGCCTATATCGAAGACCCCTTATAGAATGGCCACTGTAGAGTTAGTCGAACTAAAGAAACAACTAGAGGAATTGAGTAATAAGGGATTTATTCGCCCTAGTGTTTCTCCATGGGGAGCCCCTGTTCTTTTTGTTAAAAAGAAAGATGGATCTATGAGGTTATGTATTGACTACAAGGAGATCAATGCTATAACGATAAAGAACAAGTATCCCCTACCTCGTATTGATGATTTATTTGACCAACTGCATGGAGCTCAATACTTTTCAAAGATTGACCTTCGATCTGGATACCATCAGTTGTGTGTAAAGAAGGAAGACATTCCGAAAACAGCATTTCGAACCAGGTACGGGCATTACGAGTTTACTGTAATGCCGTTTGGATTGACCAATGCACCCTCTGTATTCATGGATCTGATGAATAGAGTTTTCAAGGAGTATCTCGATGAATTTTTGGTAGTATTTATTGATGATATATTGGTATACTCCAAAACCTATGAAGATCATGAAAATCACTTGCGCATTATCTTGAAGACTCTGAGGAGGCATGAATTATATGGAAAGTTTAGCAAGTGTGAATTCTGGCTTCAGGAGATTTCTTTTCTTGGCCATATTGTCTCTAAAGATGGAATCTCTGTTGATCCTTCTAAGACCAAGGCAATCCAAGAATGGCCAGCACCTACGAGTATAACTGAGGTACGTAGTTTTATTGGTTTGGCAGGTTATTATCGACGTTTCGTCCAGAATTTTGCCCGATTGGCTAACCCATTAACGAAGCTCACACGTAAAGGGGTTAAATTTGTTTGGACAAAAGAGTGTGAAGAATGTTTCGAAGAACTGAAGAGAATATTAGTCAATGCTCCTATATTGACTCTACCATCGGGGAATGATGGGTTCGTTATTTATAGTGATGCATCAAAGAAAGGACATGGCTGTGTCCTTATGCAGAATGATAGAGTTATTGCCTATGCATCACGACAGTTGAAAATTCATGAACAAAACTATCCTACTCATGATCTCGAGTTAGCAGCAGTGATCTTTGCTTTGAAAATATGGAGGCACTACCTCTATGGTGAGAAATGTGAGATTTATACTGATCACAAGAGTTTGAAGTATATTTTCTCACAAAAAGAACTCAACATGAGGCAAAGGAGATGGCTTGAATTACTCAAGGATTATGATTGTACGATACACTACCACCCAGGGAAGGAAAAAAAGGTGGCAGATGCTTTGAGTAGAAAAGACCATGGAGTTTTGAACAATATGAGAATTGAAAGGGATCCAATTTTCATGGAGCTAGTGAAGATGGACATGGGAATAACCAGGGAAGGTGAAACATCAATGCTTTTTCAAATGGTTGCCAAACCATCTTTACTAGAAAGGATTAAGAGTTCTCAGACTGATGATGAAGAATTCCAAAAGAAGATTAAAGCTGTGAATGATGGGAGATTGAGAGACTTTGCGTATGAAGGTGGAATTTTGAAATTCGGGAAGAGACTTTGTGTTCCCGATTTACCTGAACTAAAAAGGGAATTGCTGGATGATGCTCATAGTTCCAATTTCTCTATACACCCTGGGAGCACCAAAATGTATAGAGATTTGAAGGAACATTTTTGGTGGGACAACATGAAGAGGGAGATTGCTGATTTTGTATCAAGATGTATGGTTTGTCAACAAGTGAAAGCTGGAAGGCAACAGCCTGGAGGAGTCATGCAACCTCTTCCCATACCGGAGTGGAAATGGGACAATATTACGATGGACTTTGTCATGGGGCTACCAAAGACTCCTAGAAGGAACGATGCAATATGGGTTATTGTTGATCGTCTTACCAAGTCAGCACATTTTCTTGCTATAAGAGAAGATCTACCCCTGGAACGTCTAGCAAGACTATACATTAATGAAGTTGTGAGACTTCATGGTGTACCCCTATCGATTGTTTCTGATCGTGATCCCCGTTTTACTTCAAGATTCTGGAAAAGTCTTCAGAAATCCCTGGATACTGAACTTCATTTGAGCACTGCTTACCACCCTCAGACAGACGGACAATCAGAACGGACTATTCAAACCTTAGAAGACATGTTGAGATCTTGCTCACTTGATTTTCAGGGTATGTGGGATCAATATTTACCTCTGGTAGAATTTTCCTATAACAATAGCTTCCATTCGAGTATTTAGATGGCACCATATGAAGCGTTATACGGAAAGAGATGTCGTACACCAACCTGTTGGGATGACGTTGGTGAAAGAAAACTTGTAGGCCCAGAACTGGTGGAGGAAACGGTGGAAAAGGTGAAAGTAATCCAAAATCACATCAAAGCAGCTCAAAGTAGGCAGAAGAGCTATGCTGATAATCGAAGGAAGGATTTGGAATTTCAAGTCGGTGATCATGTTTTCCTGAAGGTATCTCCGTGGAAGGGAGTCATACGTTTTGGTAAGAAAGGTAAATTGAGTCCCAGGTACATCGGACCTTTCGAAATTCTAGAACGAATTGGGGCTGTAGCTTACCGATTGGCAATGCCGCCAAGTCTCTCCAAAGTTCACGATGTGTTCCACGTATCTCTGTTGAGAAAATACATGCCTGACCCAATGCATGTACTCACCTATGAGGAATTAGAACTGGAACCGGATCTGTCTTATTGTGAAGAGCCCGTCAGGATTCTTGATACAAGAGAACAAGTACTGAGAAACCGGACGACGCGTCTGGTAAAAGTTTTGTGGAGAAATCATAAGATGGAAGAGGCAACGTGGGAACCCGAGGAACTTATGATGAAGAACCACCCGAGTCTTTTTATGCAGTAATACCCCAGAAATTGAGAGGACGCAATTATTTGAAGGAGGGGAGAATGTAACACCCCAAGCTTCTACGGTACGTTTCCCTTCGAATAATGTGATAGCGTGTGTTGTACGCAACACCGAGTTCTAACACACCATAACTAATCAAACTAGCCGTTATGAATAGTAATACCTACTTTTTGAAATTATATATATTTTATATTTGAAAATGGACTTCATTTTTGGATTCGGAATATCGAAATTAGCCTAGGGTGAAATTTTGGTACATTTCGGATAACTTTCATATTTTGATGAATAGTGAAAATTTCTAAATTTTAATTAAAAACAACTTTTTTAATCAAAATAATTAATAGTGATAAATTATGAATTTGAGTGGTTTTAAAGTGTATTTAGAATATATTTTTACCATTCAATTTAATGTTTATCATTGGACATAATTTTACAATTAAACCGAACATAAACAAGTGTCAATCTTTTGATAGTTATTATCTCTTAAAAACACGCTTTTTGTTTTGACAGCGGGAATTAATTTTAAATTAATTTCTGCCACTTATGTGTTTTGAATTTAGGAAAATGGATTCCATATTTGGAATCAGGATGTTTAAATTGTGTAAATAGGTAACTTTTATTTTTAGACATTTTGAATAGTTACTGTGGTAAATATTTTATTTACCATGGTTAAGGGGTAAATCCTGTAAATAAGGGTTAAAAAAATAATATTATAATAATACAAAATTACCCTAAAACGTGTCCTAACCTTATTGGTGGACACATACCCGACCATGGGCATCCTTGGGTCAATTTGGGGACCCCTTGGAGCCACTTGTATGTGGTAGGGACACTTTATATTAATAAAGTTAAAATAAAAATCAAAATGGCATAAGCTTACATCTTTTAGAAGAACAATTTTTACATAGGGTTATACATGTTGGATTTTCGATTTTAAATATTCATTAGAAAGCTAAAAAGATTTCCTACATAATGATATTTTACTTATAATTTTTAGACATTAAATAATTTATTTTATTTATGACACAATGATGATGCAGTAATTACTATAATAGTGAAAAATTAAAATAAGTGATATTATAAATACCCAAATAAATATAATATGAAACTTTTAATGAATTAAACTAATTTTATAGGATAATATGATATATTAGGATTGATTTAATTGACTTTGTTCGAAGTAATAAATCTGTTATGAGTTTCACAAAAATCAACTAATGAATAGTGTCAAAATTGACATAAAAGAATTCTTAAAACAAATATTATATTATTAATTGATATTAAATTCCTAAAAATCTAAGGTTCGGCCAAGAGACTTATATCATGATAGGTTAATCATTAATGGACCACTTGGGGGTCTCTTGGATGTATATAGTAAGTTTATTAACCATAATATATAAAATACAAAGAGACATTGTAAAAGTGAAACTAATTAACTTAGAGTTAATACTTAAAGATAAGGTTAATATAAGTACCCAAACCTGTCTAAATTCTATTGGATGAGTTGCTTTAGACCTATCCCCACCTCATCATTTGAATAGTCAACTTTGGAGCCTTTAGAAACCGAATATGAATTTATTATAAATTAATATTTCTAGCTTTTCCAAAGGTGCCCCTCACCCCTCTTATAAAAGGGCACTCCTCCTTCTCATTTCTTCACACCTTAAAAGCCTTTTGGTTCGGCCAAACTCTGCCCAAATACTCTCCCAACATCCCTCAATACAACCTAGAGGCCTTAGTTTGATCAGAAAGCCAACCTAAGGAGCCCTTTTGATCAAATCAAAAGGAAGAATCCGAAGAAGAGGTAATGATTTCACCACCCTTTTCTAAGTTCATTTCTTCTTCCACTTCTTCTTCCTTTGTTCTTACCATTCTGAAATAATAACTCCAGTATCTCACATATACTGTGATGTTATTTTAAATATGGTACAATCATATTCAGTATTCTATCCACCCTTTGAATAACATGTCACCATACGTGCGTACGTACGGCTTACCGTCTCCACGTCGTGGTGTAATTGTTATTCAATATAATATTATTTGGATGGGTATAATAATGATGTGTAACTCATGTAAATAATAAATATAACATGTTAATGATTCTGTATATATGATATACCATCCATTTATATATTATTTTAATATCAAAAGAATGATATTGTCGCTCGTGCGTACGTACGGACTACCGTCTCCACGAACGCGATGAGATTCATTCTCCATCGTATCCATTCAAGTATAATTATCATTTGATGATTTAAAAATGATGTTTAAGGACTTGATATCATTCTGGATATGAATAATATACAACCTATCCTTTACAAACATGTCTTACGTAACAAAACATATGAAAGAAAACAAGTAAGTTAACACCCGAAACAACGATAATACTAAGATATTATTATCAAATCAATATTAAAAGATCATATATGATATCATATTAATGTATATGATTCTTGTATAATTTAATAACAATTATTTCACCATTATACAGGAGGTTAACCTACCCCAACCAAGGAAAAAGTACAAGGTAAGGGTTATTTCACAATCTCTTCATTATCCGAGGTTGTATTATACGTAATAATCTACTGGGATCTCTTTATCATCAACATCCATGTTTCTTCGAAATGTATTTCAAAACATTTTTACTATTTACAAGAATATGGGTTAAAGTCATTTATACCCTTGTTTGACTTTTTATAAGAGTTTTATAAAGGAATCTTTCCGTCGTTTTCAAAACAAGGTCCTTTTTAACCTTTTCGACGGAATTGAGGTAAGAATGTTTTTTTAACTTATACGGCGGGTGCGGTTATTTTCCGCCGTTATAAAATTGTCGAAGCTTTACATACAAGCTTATAAGAATATTTTCAAAGAAAATGTTTTATTTTATATGGATCTTAAATGATTTCAAAATAAAAGGAGATACTTCTTTAAAAAGAATTTTGATTTCATCTATGTCAACATCCTTTGATGGATTTTAAGATTATTTGAAGTTGATTTATTATGATACAAAACTTCTATATTGTATTGAAGGTTTTGTGATATGTTTGACTGTGGATGTGCTATTTTTATACCATTCATAGTTTATGGTGAAATTATTGACATTTCGTATGCTAGTTTTAATACGAATGTTTATGTTATGTTTAAACCTTTTCATATGGGAATGCATTGGACTTAATAAGTGACGGGTGGAGCCCGCTATATCTCCTCGATGCATCGGTAGGTCTCATGAGACAAACTAGTGTCTTGGCACAAGGCCTTGACAAAATCTTATTTGTAGTCTTGGCACGAGGCCTTGGCTATGTGGTTATGATAGTCTGGCATTATGCATTCCAACATTATGAAAGTGGTTATTTATTTTTGCATGTGATTATTCGATTAGTGGAATATCCATGTGAATAAGTAAATGGCATTATTTCATTTTATTTATGCCATACCATGTTGAAATTTCATGTTTAAAAGGCTTTTGTTTTAGTTATACATTGCCTTAAATGTTTATTCTTATTGATGAAAGTTTCCGCTATATTGTTATCCTTACTGGGCATTTGAGCTCACCCCTTTTCTATGTTTTATTTTTCCCAGGAAGTGAAGATGTAAGTTATGAATGACCTGCAGGGATATTATGAGGGGATTGTAGTGTGGACTGTGGAAACATTATGTTGTTGTAGTAGTTTTTGATTTTATGATGTAATGTAAAACTTATGAATATATCTAGTGTTTCCAAGGCTACTAAACCAATCTGTCTTTCGAGATTTGATCTTTCTTGTGATCATGCCAATGTTATGTAATTAATGCACCGACTTTGGGCAACTGGGGTCGGGGCGTTACAGCTATCCCTAATGGAACTTGTCAGAGAGACACACTCCATTATGTATAATCCAACCATTACTAATGGTACTTCTAAGAGAAGATGCTCCATCGGGAACATTTTACTAGGTATAACTCAAGTAGATTACACTAGAGGTATATCCTTTATAGTCTTGTGGTCCACGCAAGACCTAGGAATCTCAAGGTAAGAGTCTCACTTCTCATCTCTGTGGTTAGTTGAGGGAGTGATGCTCCAAACTACCCTACGATACCTCATACACCCATGTAAGGAGTGACCTGCACCTCAGTCCGTCAATGGAGAAATAGATCCAATCTAGGTATTTTTTTCATCATGTGGATGGGGCTGCTCCTCGCTAATGTGACAGACAACTAAGGGAGATCCATATCTAATAGAGGACATGTACCCCTCCTGGTGGGGGAGAAATACTTAGTGACTAGAGGACCCAGACCCTGATACAATTGGGGTGTACTACTCATGATGGACAGACACCCTGTATCTGTAGGTGAGTACAACACTGTATGTCAAGGACCCTCACCCTACCCAGAATGGGAGTACCAATAAATCACTAGAGGCACTACACCCTGATAATATAAGAGAGTATTGACTCTGTCATTATGTCAGCTGTGGGGGACCCTCACCCTAGTACATTATGGGAGTATTGAAACCTGGCTAGAGGACTCTCTCCCTAGAACGGTAGTCGATTTCAGACTCCTACAATAGAGGACTTGCTCCCTACCTGGTAGGGGAGTACCAACTCTACATGAAATAGATAAGAAGGATCAATGCCCTAGTGAATTAAAGGAGTACCGACTCCAAGGGTAGAGGACCCACTCCCTAGCACCGTAGGGGAGTACTTACTCTTCCCTTATAAACTTCTCCAAGAGTACACACCCTAATCCAATTGGGGAGTAACACAGTCGGATGAAACCAATAAAAGGGAAAAAATCAACACCCAAAACCTAGGTATTCCCACCTATACCAAATAATAGGGATAAAGAGTACATGTGCATTGATTCATCAAGGGAGTAACTGTCCTGACATCCCATCCTAAGAATCACCACAATTCTATTCCAATGTTTGCTTGTACCGGGAGAGTATACTATTCAAAAAAAGGAAATCCTATAACTCTGTCAATAACTCACATAGATTATTTCAAAATGACATTATAATCATAAAGGTCCAAACACAGCATAAAGATCATCAAACATAGGCTCCATTTGAAAGTTACTTGCATTTTTTGAGGAATGGTGGCCAGTTTGGTCCGGGTTCATCCGACCCGGCCCAATGGGCCATGAAAGAACTATCTTAGCCCAAACCGGGCTATTTGGACATGGGTATGGACAAGCATGCCCATATAGGTACGAACCACCAATAGTTACCCAGACCGCCTTTGAACGATCTGCCACCTCATATCGAATGTGTCTTTCCGCATTTTGTGTGCACTAGGTGGTGCTGGCTGGCACAACCACCTATGTCAACCACTCCGCTCACATGGACCAGTTCATTCACCCTGACCTGCAGGTCTAGATCATGCTGCAACCCAGGGTCGCGAGATCCTCTACATGACAGTCGAGTGACTTCCGTGGGAAGCTCCATAGCGGCATGCCGACCCACCATTCGGTACGTAGATATTGACGCCGCGTGCCACCACCACTGCCGCTGGCCATCGCTGGTGGCCTGATATAATTTTTCACGGACCACTGGATGTGCTCTAGTAGTCAGTTCTTGGATTCAGATGGTTTTCTGCAACACTTGGCCCAAGTTATTCTCTTCGTGGGCCTCAAAATCCTATTGTCGTTTTTTCTTCTAGGAAGCACTTGTCTAGAGGTCTTTCCTACATCTCCTTGATCCGATCATCACTATTGTCATTGAACCTCTATCGTCGTTTCACCATGAATGGTTTCACAATGACTGATAATTCATCAAACCACAATGAATGTAAAAAATGCACCTAAATAGGGAGAGGAAAACAAAAAAAAGTGAGGAATAGACCTCAAATGTCATTCTTCATGAAGTCGATTCGCTCCAATTAGAAGGATAAATGGGGAAAATTAGATACAATTAATTAGAGAAATGTTTTACTCCCCCAAGATAATCCTTATAGAAAAATACCTCCTGTAAGAATGATCAAACCACCGGACAACCTTTTTGTGGGTGTATCCATGTTCATCATTAAAACCCAAGAATTGAGAAAATAACGAAATTTAAATAATAACCCCTACACAGAGTTTGTATTGCTTTATGGAATAGATTGGATTTGTGTCTCCACATCGATCCTTGTTCCACCGACGTTCATCGATCGTCAAATACTGACCTCTGGTTTGACCCCATTCCTTCATTCCATTATTGTTGGTCATCCACCAATGAATTCGTTCAAGACCTCTAAAAAAACATCATGGTCCTTTGACCTGGCCTTAGGTCCTTACTAAGACATTATGTGGAGAATCATGATTCAGCATTTTATATTACGATGTGCTACAAAGTGGTTACGTTGTTTCATTAATGAAATTGTGTTTCAGTTTCATTGCATTACATCCTGTTTTGGTTGCTACAGTATTTAAAATTCAAAATTAAAAAAAAAACAAGTTTATTTTTTTTAACTTTTTTTATAATGTCTCGAAAAATATATTTTGTGGTCAACCCGCACTAGTCGAAGTTATGTTCTTTCTAGATGAATCCTTTCATTAGAAGTTAAATAGTGCCCTCACATTCATGATCTGAGCATGATTTAAAAATATAGAAATATCTACTCACACGTTTAATTTATAAACTTAAGTAAATGTTCCAAAATCCTTTCCAGCCACTATGGGTCTCAAAATTACATGTTATCTAAGAGCCTCGTATTGTAAAAATAACATTTAAATTTGAAAAAAACATTTCAGAGAATTCTAGGATATTATATTTCGAAGAATATACTTGAATTAATTTTTTTAAATTATTTTAATAATAAGGTTTTGGTTCTAGTTCTCGTAAATAATGATTAATATTTTACTAAATAATTCATAAGCCACTTTTTATTGAAAAAAAATTGGAAATAAGAACATCCTCATTTTCACTATGAAAAATTAAAAAAATTTCTTGAAGAACCTATGAATATTTTATTATTATGGAATATATATATATATATATATATATATTACCATAAATAATCTTGTAATTATTCACTATGTTTCAAATAACCAGGATCGACATTGATACCTTAATGTGTGTGTGAAATAATAAAAAATACTAACATTTGATTATATAATTAAAATATAACAAACTAATAAATTTATAATAAAAGGTTATAAATTGAAATAATATTGGGAAGTAAAAAAATCCTCTAAAATATGTGATTAATATAGTTAGTTTTATTATACAGGAGGTTAAGGCATGTTTATTTATATGAGATTAAATTTATCAGTTTTTTCTTCAGTGGACTTATTCTATAAAAAAATAAGTATTTATATTTGAATACTATTTTCAAAAATATATATATTATTTTCATTAATAATATAATTATTCCTTTCCTCATTTTAATTTGAATTACATTTGGTAACTTCTTTAATCATAACTTTTGATAACGTAAAGGATAGTTCATATCATTTCAAAATGAGACCCTTTTCTTTCAAACCTATATTCACTCGTCAAGATAATGTTCTACATTATTATCATCAAATCCAAATATTTTTTATTTATTTTAATCATAAAATTTACCTTCAACTATTTTAAATTTAATGATATATCACTCTTTTTATTATGTGGTTCTCAATAAAATAATTTTCAAAATAATAAATTTGATTTCAATTTCATGTTCTTATTATTAACATTATCTCTACATTTTATATGGAAAAAACGTTATCTATTTTGGTGGGATCCATTATTATGATTTATTTATAGTGATATTTTTTAAAAAAATTATATTTGATTCTTGAATTAGTTTCTAAAATTTATTATTAATTTTATCTCCTTACGTCAATGTGAATCAGTATTTTCTAAAAGATATTATTCATGATTTTGTTTCAATTTTACTCTTTATATGAGCTAGCTCATAAAGAGTTATCAATGATGAGTCACCATATAAATTAATATCTGGAATACTAATTTTGGGTGATCAAATTTTGTTATCAAATTATTTAGTCTCTTAATACAGTTTATCAGATTCAATTATGAAATGAAATTAAACTCATTTTCCTTTCAATAGATCTTATGATATAATGAATAATTTAATTTTTAGATCACACATATGTATTTTTATTTATGGGTGGGTTCCAATATCATCCTATTATTATTTGGTAATGGTATTATATCGCATGATATATTATGTTATCGACATTTTGGATATGCTGGAAAATTAAATGGTGATCCTTCTTGGATATTCCTATAAAATAACGTGTGGGACATCTGGGATATTATCACATGTTAAATGTTGATACTTTTTTGATATGTTCATAAACTAAATCGTGTTACTTATAATACAAAATCATAAAATGTTTATACAATTTTATAAGGATTGTGAAAATTTTCATTTTTATTCTACGTTTCCTAGTCATGTTACATCTATTTTTTATATGGATAAGATTATGATTCATAGATCATGTTTATTATGTCATGTTATAAATTTTTTCATTTGGGATTATATGTACTTTTATTAGGAAAATAAGAAAACTATTATTTTTACAAATTATTTTAAATAATATATTTTTTCTCCACTTATGTTTTCTAATATACTTATGATCATCATATTGTTGATATATTGATAAATTTTTCTAGTGTTGAATTTTTAAGCTCACAAAATTTTTATGTTTCCATTCACCAAGTTATGACGATGACTATAACTCATGATTAGTCTATATTAGAGTATTATTTGGTAAAATTATGGGTATATGTTCATAGGTATTTCAAAATATGTTTCTTATATTTCTATATTCAAGATAGATGGATCCTTCAATACATGTTATTATTTGATTATTTTGAAATGTAATTTCAATCATATGAAAATTATTTTATTTAAAGATATATTTATCTTAGATCATGTAAATTGGTGTCAAATACATAATGTTATTTCCTTTTCACTAATTGTAAAAGTCCAGGTCTATGTCTCATTATTTGGTATAAGAAAAAGGATAGTTAGTTTTAGAAATTAAAATTTCAATTTTTTGAAATTGGGTATAAAAATAATTTTGGAATGCTTTAGGGATATAACTAATTATATGGAAACACAATGGATTGTTGGAATAATTTTTTCTTTGTTGTTTTCCCAGAAATTACAATATAATCTGGAGACTATCATAAGGATGTGGTTGTGGTAATGACATGGCTAGTGATAATCACCATGGAAAATATTGGTTGTGTATCAACTATATATTTACATAATGAAAAATGACTGAGCTTATGACTACACATATGGGTAGATATTCTCGGATGATGTTCTATTTTTTGATCATTAAGAGTTTATGAACAATTATAATGTATTTGAGTACAAATTTATGGTACCACTTGTCAAAATAACAGGATATACACCATGAATAACATAGATGGAAACCGATATATTTAAATGTCAGGTTTAAAATTACATTTATGATTTGTTTCATTATAGTTAATTGTTTTAAATTTTATGAGATTATTAAACTTATTTTTCTAATCATCAACTATAAATTTATCATATTATTATTTTTTAAGGAGAAATTGAGTTCATAATTATTTTAATAGATAATTAAATGGAATTCCTGATGGACATCCAATTGGGATGGGAGTAAGAGACTAAATTCTTATTAGAATTCACACAAAAATCTATTAAACTATGAATAAAAATGGAAACCATTTCAAGTTATCGAACACATGAAAATAAGAGTAGCATGAAATAGTGGTTTTAAAGCGACAACATCCACCTTCCATTCAGTGATCTTAAAATTCCCTTATCATTGAGAAATTAAAAATATTATAGAAATGATACTTTTGGGTATGTAGTGCATATAACATGAGAATCTTGTTCTAGTCATTCATCTTCTAGAAGGTTAGGGTCAGAAATGTTTGCATCTCACTTATAATTAAGTATAAATGGTGGAAGTGGACTCTATTGAAATGTTGTATTTTAAGAATGTATTCTACAGAAAAATAATTCTTCACAATATTCACGTTAATTTGGATGAAAATGTCATCGAGTAAATGTTTTAGAAATATTAATTCATTAATTTTTATGAAGAAAACATAATGTTCCTCACAATATTTTTATTTAGTTTAATCGTTGACTATAAGTGTAAAAAAAATCATTTCATTAGTAGCATAATTCCAAGTTATCAAATGTCATTGATTATAAGAGGCATTGAAATCAATTTAGATATTGTGAGATGTGAACTCAATATGGAAATTGGAACTGGAGACGACCATTTTTCTAGGGATAGAAAATGGAATCTGTAGTGTCATGGAATCATAGTTAATAATTCAATAGTGTGAAAGGATTTCTAATTTCCTAAATGTAAAAAATTAAATAGGAAACAACTTCATAGTTTCTATTAAGGATTAACGATGTTATTCTAGTGTGGGATGATTTTATACAATAATAATGATTATTGTAAGGGGATAAAGTGGATAGAGAATGAAATATATGAAAATAATTTCCCAACTAAAACACTATCCAAAATATAATTCTTAAATTGAGTAGAATTTGGTTATTATTAAAATAAATTCATTATCATTATAGTTAGAGAAGAATATAGTCCCATCAATCTTTGAAACTAAGGGACCAAGGAAGAAGATATGTTATCATTACCATAATAGTGGATAATGGAAACTATGTAAAGAAAGGTACAATCATTAGGACTTCAAGAAATTAGAATAAATTATTTGATTCATGTTATATACATTATTTCATAACATACATGCTTCCTAAGAATAGTGAAAACCCACCTTTATGGATTGGATATTGTTCCATTTTTTAAAACACTCAATCTCATGATGATCGTGTCAATGATTTATAACTCCTCCATTGTCCAAATTTGTGGGAATATGTTTCCTAGTAAACTAATTTTTACTCACCTTTGTTCAATTTGATATAAATTTGTGTATGGATTAGATTTATCTATTTAAGTAAAATATCAATTTTAGGTTAGGGAAATCTCATTTAGTATGCCAAATTGTCCTGTGATAAAATATAAATGTATGGATTATAATGAACTCCATTTGGAATGAAATTAAGTAATAGGGGTAATAATAACCCCTAAATGAGGAGATTTTATCTCAAATTATTTGGTAAGATGTCAACATTGGTAAAATGCCTATTGTATAGGAATAAAATGATTTATTTTCATATGAATTACTCATTATACCCGATGAACATGAGGTATATTTTTTTAAATTGGTGTCATACATCGATCCAAGGATATATCAAATAGTCCATATAAAAATTATACTATTTATTTGGATTAATTAAATAATAAATTATAAGAGAATCTATATAAGGGTTATAAATTACATTTTTCTTCTC
Organism: Viscum album; assembly: GCA_963277665.1. NCBI lineage: Eukaryota > Viridiplantae > Streptophyta > Magnoliopsida > Santalales > Viscaceae > Viscum > Viscum album. The sequence continues at coordinate 508,272,677 of OY728159.1, forward strand.
AATAGGATGAACCAATCCTCTTTCAAAAATAATGATGGATCATTTCACCTTTTTGTTTATTATTACAGGTTTAATAATGTTAGAATCAAGAGAATGTATCCTATATAAAATTTATATGAGCATCTTGATCTACTTAGTTGGTCTCTATACTTCTCAATGATTGAACTTCGATATGGATATAATCAGTTGAGGGTCAAATGGGACCGTACATCCAAGATAGCTTTCCATATAAGGTATGGACACTATAAATTTATTGTGATTCCATTCGGTCTAAAAAAGGACATGAAATTAATCACAAATATAATGAAAAGGATCTTTAGAGACTACCATGATCAATTTTTGGTAGTCTTAATAGATGATATTATCAAATATTCTACAAGTGTAGAATAGCATAAAGACCAATTATGCCCGAATGTACCAAAGGCCTTGTTTTGTTATTTTATTATGGATAATCCCCCTTTTAAGGGATGTAGGGGAACCCGTACATGACCCATAGGCCCAAGGCACAAGGCCCGACTGACCCGCAATACATGACCCAAATGCCAATAGGAAAACCATGCCTAATACATAACCTGTAGGCCCAACCCACTTGAAATACCCCTCCCCAGCTTTTGCATCATTGATCACCTAGCACCCCACCTTGCGTTGCTGATCTGCTGGTATTGCCCCATACAAAGCTGCCCTGTGCTTGGTCCCGAAGGCGGCTGCCATACCCTCTCATTCTTCCAATCCAGTTAGCTCTGCTTCTAGTGGCTACTACTCTTATTGCTATGATCCTCTTCTAGACCTGTTCTAGGTGAATTGGGTTACTCCATGGTCTACGTTTTCCAAAGGCCCTATGGCCCGAAGGCCTTTGATGACGCGAAGGCTCTGGAGACCCATAGGCCCAAATCGGTGGCTCGAAGGCCCAAATCGAGTGAAAAGTTCCCGATGCTACAGTAGCAAACAGTAATTACTATAGTAACTGCTACAACGACTGCTACAGTGCTAGAAATTTGCCTCCACCCAGTTTTGAACCTGGGTTTCTTGGATGCCAAGAAAGAGAACTTACCAATTATGTATTTCATAAAGGAACATGTAAAATATGAAACTATATATCATGTTTATAAATATTGAATTATGGATATAGAATGTATAATTATTGGGTTATTTAATTATAGGTATGGTAATATCAATGGAACCTTTAATCAAAAAGGATATTGAAGAATGGACCATGGAGGACATAGTAACTAAGATTTAATGTTTTTTTTTGAGTTAAATAGAGAGTAATGACAAGTTGTATGAAATTTATCATTTATATGAAATAAAAAATCAATGTTATCATGGAAGGGGGTGAAGTTACTTTGGATAAAGTTATATAAAGAATGGTTGGAGGAAAAAAAGAAGAGGTTCATCACAAAATTTTTATATTCATTAACCAGTAATTGGAAAGATTTTTTAATATATAGAGATTCATAATTAATGATATTTGGATGTGTTATCCTATATAATTATTAGATTATTTCTTATGCCTCATGTCAATTAATAGTTAACAAAAAAAATCACCTAACCCATGATTTAGAGCAGGCATCACTGATCATTTAATTAATAATTTTTTGGCATACACTCTAAGAGTAAAAGTGTACTATATTTATATAATAACCATAATATAATTAAATATATATTTACACCAAATGAATTAATCAGGCACCAAAGTATATTTTTTAATTGATCAAATACTATGACTTCTCAATATGTTACCACTCACAAGAAGAAAACATGGTGGCTCATTTTCTTGAGTAGGTTAAATAATGAATTTTTATTGTAATGATTTCTAAAAAAGATCTAGATCTCATGTAATTAAAAAATATAAACCTTGAAACCATAATGAAAGATTATAAATCTAATAATACAATAATTATTGATCAATTATCCATCCATATACTAATCAATTAATCTAAAAAAGATGTTGTGGAGCTTCTAAAAGGGTAACAGCTATTCTGGAGTTCAACATTTTAAATATAGAGGTATGAGGTTGGTCATGAAGATATGGTTTGCATCAAAAAATGTCTTTAGGAGGAATCATTGGGTTGAAGAACATAATTTATCTTTCTCTATTAATCTAGGAATCATGAAGATGCATAGAAATCTAAGGACATTTATCTTTTTGGACGAATAAAAGATGGATATTTTTTTAATACGTATCTTGAGGATTTTCATGTTATAAATTGAAGCTGTAATGAAATAAGTTAAGGGTATGATGAAAACATTACCCATAACATGGTGAAAATAAGATAAAATCCCTATGTGTTTTATTTTAGGGCTCCCCATGAAATCTATAAGTTATATTTATTTTTGTGATTTTGTTGATAGACACACAATATCCATGAATGTTATTTTTTTAATATTGAATTATCAAATGACCAAATTTCATTATTATACATAATATTGTTATAAGGATGAATATGGTATATAACTACATTATATCTTATCAAAATAAAGGGTTTAGCTAATGGTTTTTAAAAAATAACTAGTGATAAATATAGATAGAGTTCAGTTTTAGGACCTCTTATAACTCTAATATATATTGTTCATCTGATGGGAACATTCAATCTCAAGATGATATGTTGGTATATTTTTCAATTTATTTCCAATGATATTAAAATCAACACATTTCCCTATTGAAACCCACATATAATAATAATTTCAGTCCTAGAAATCATATGGAACCATATGAGGCGCTTTTTGGAATGATATATAGGACTCCAACATGATGGTATAATGTTTGAGATATGGAAACGATTGGACCCCACATTATCCAAATAATAATGGATAAGGTAAAAACCAATCATAAAAATATTATAAAGGAAATATTTTGAAAAACATTTGACAAATAATTGTTAATGAGATCTAGAGGTTGAAGTTAGTGATAAGGAGTTCATATAGAAATCACTATAGAAATGGTTATGGTATTTGATAATAAACATAAATGTAACTATAATTATGTTTTTTCATTTAGATCCATGATCTTATAGTGGTTTTAGTTAGTCACATATCCCTCTCTCTATACCTCTATGAATTATGTTATGTGTCTCATGTATTATGAATAAGAAAGTACATACCTGACCCTTCACATGTACTAAACTAAAAACATATGAAACTAGAGCATTATCTATTATATGACGAACAACCAAGAGAGATTATAGATAAAAAATATAACATAATTCTGAAATTACCACCTATATTATCAATTTTCTACTAAGGAATCATATGATTATGATAGAGTTGTGGGATTTTAAGGATATAACATGAATAAAATATTATCACTTATTTTCATCAATGTAATAATATTTTTTGGATGAAATTATTTAAGGGGGATGGAATGTGACAACCTAAAATTTTAGTATTGATTTCCTCCTTACAAATAATAATTTGTGAACTTTATTATTTCACACACATAACCTAACAAAAATTTATTAATAGAACATTTTATTATTAAATAAATTATAGCTGCAATGTGTCCATTGATTTGTATGGAATATATAGTGGAAATCCGTTAATAAAATATATGTAAAAATATAATTAAATTATATTTTACAAATTAATTTCGTTACTAATAATATAATATTAAGACAAAAAATATATTTTCATAAAATTTCCTTTTTCAGATCAATTTTATTAGGTTGAGAAACTAAATTTATTATGGTTTAATATATAGATAAGATGAATTATATATTGATAATTAATAAATATAATAAAAATTAACATAAATATACTTTTTGACATTAAAATTATTTTTCATTATATAATATATGTCAATTTAAATTTTATGTTACTATATTATAAAATTTAAATTTGATAAAATAATATATATTATTTTATTTTTCATGAAAATATTATCTTAAGATTATTATTTTTCTTTTTCAAAAAAGATTAATTTTTAGATGAATAGTACAAAAATACATATTCTACAAATAATATGTATTTTTTGAATATATTTGGATATAATATAGAATTAAAATTTTCTCAAGAATTTTTATTAATATATTTTTATTCATAAATTAAAATTTTAAATTTAAAAAATAATATCATTTATTTAGAAAACCTTTTAAATCAAAATTATATATTATATAAAATTATTTTTTATGAATTATAAATTTATTATTTTTGAATTTAAATTTTGTAACTATTTTTATTCCAATATATAATATATTATATTTTACATTTGGAATCAGTAGATTCAAATCATATAACAAAGTGGATTTTGTTCTTAGTCATAAAAATGAATTACTATGTTAAAAATTCAGTTTTGTAATTAAGGTTAATTAAGATAATAAATTATTTTACCAATAGTATGATTACCAAATATTATTAAAATAATTTATTCAAATGGGAGTGTAAGTGGTGGATCAACATTGACTAATCCACTCACCATTATTTTCCATTACTCTATCATTTTGACCCTTTTATAGTGAATTTCCTTTTATATTATTTGCAAAAGGAAACTATCCTAAAAAATAAATGGAATCATCCATGTACATTCATGTACACTATATTTTCAAATACCACCTAAACATAATCCCTTATTCATCCCCTAGCTCCATCTTCTATGTTTGGGAGCACCTTGATCCATGGAAAATCACTAAGGCCTCCATTTTGAAGATATGTTGTAATAGAAACCTCAAATTCTCAATGAGATTGCTAATCATTCCAAAACCCCTTTTATTTCTTAATATTATCATAAAAATTAATTCCCTGTTAATATATAATTACATAATTATTTTTTCATATAACTAATGTTATTATGTTTAGGTAATAATCAATATTAACCATTCACTACTTTTCCATTAAAATATAAGAATTTCATTCATGTGCACATGTGGAATAAATCCTCCACAAAGTGATGTGTTTATTTTTACATATCCATAAAAAAACTTGTTCGAATAGTATTTCATGAATTAATATTTTGTTTATATGATGGATAAAATTAATATCTAGAGACACCATTTCTTTCCATTCTATCATTCTTAAAAAAACAATAATTTCTTCTCGATAGACATGTGAACTACCACCTCCATGATGGAATGTGTTTCATTCATCAACAAAATTCCGGGGTTTTTCTAAAAATATATTTGAATAAATAATTTGATACTACTATTATAATAATATTTTAGTCCAAGTTCCCACAATTAATGTTTAATATTTCACATGACAATTAGAATACCATTTTTGTTCCTAATAAATTTATGAAACTAGAACAACCTCAAATACACTTTTAAAAGTTAAAACTAAAAATTTATCAAGAAGAACCTAGGAGTTGTTTTTAATAATTATGGAACATATTATATACCTCAAATAATCGTGTTATGATGAACTATGTATCAAATAACTAGGAAAAACATCAATACCATAAATTATGCATGAGATAATAAAAAATACAAACAGTTGATGATGTAATTAAATGATGAAAAAATATATTTATAATAAAATAATATAAATAGAGAGAATATTGGGAAATAAAATAGATAAAGGTTCTCAAATATTTTAAAAATCTATTAATTTTTATTATATTGGAGGTTAGAGCACGTTTGTCTATATGTGACAAAATTTATGGGTTTTTCTTCCCTCAACATATAGTAATACGTAACAGCTATTTACATTTGAATAATACTTAATATATATATATATATATTACAATCATTATGTATATAATTATTCATTTAATCATTTTATTTTTAGTTACCATATAAAACTTCTTTCATCATAAATTTTGATGACAAAAATAATAACTCCCACAATCTAAAAATGATCTCTTTCTATTCCATAACTATATTAACTCTTAATGATAATGTTCTACATTATTATAATAAAATAAAAATATTTTTTATTAATGGTAATCGTAAATTTAACCTTTAACCAATTTAAAATTAAATATTTACCAATCCTTGTATGTCGTGGTTTTCAGTAAAAGTATTTTCAAAATAATAAACTATATTTCCCTATCAAGTTTATATTTTTTAGTTTCACTAAAAAAAATTTGGGAAAAAATTTCTTATTTTGTTGTGATCCATTATTTGGAATTATTTTATAGTGTTGTTTTTTTAAAAAATATTATTAAATTCTTGAATATGATTTATAAAATTGATATGTAAGTTTATCACTTTATTATAATGTGAATATGTATTTTCTAAAAAATTTCTTATTTTGTTGTGATCCATTATTTGGAATTATTTTATAGTGTTGTTTTTTTAAAAAATATTATTAAATTCTTGAATATGATTTATAAAATTGATATGTAAGTTTATCACTTTATTATACTAGTTTTGGGTGACTTAATGTTTTTGTTAATTGTTTTAGTTCCTAAATATAGTTTACCAGATACCATTTTTAAATGACATGAAACCCATTTTATTTCCACCATATCATTATGATATGATGAATGATTTAATTTATATGGGACGCGTATGTATTGATGTTGATGGGTGGGGTAAAATATCAACCTTATATTAATTTTGAATGGTATTATACTTGAAGATATATTTTGTATGGGCCTTTGGTATTTACTAAAAAATAAAATTTTGATCCTTCTTAGATATGACCATAAAATAAAGGGTGGGCCTTCTTGGATATTATCGAAAGATAGAACATGATACTTTATTAAAAAATTTATAAACTAAATGTAGTTCCCCATTATATACAATCATAAAATTTAGATAACATTTTACGATGGCTGTGAAATAGAACATTTCTATTATATGGTTCCCAGTGATGTTATATTTATTTTTTATATTCCTAAGATGATGTTCCATAGATCATGTTTGTAATCTCATGGTAATTATTTTTTCATTTGGTATTACACGTACTTATATTAGGAAAATAGGAAAACTAATGTTATTAAAAATTATTTTAAATAAGATATTTGTTCTCTATTCATTTTTTCTCATATTCTTACGATCATTCCCTTATTGACATAATGAAATTTTTTCCAGTGTTGAGGGTTTTAACATAGTCAATTATTACGTTTCTATCCTCCAAGTTATGAATATGATTAAAAATTATGAATATTTTATAATGGATTATAGTTTGGAGTAATTATGGAGATATCTTCAAATGTATTGTAAAATAAGTTTCATACGTAGTTTTTTCCAAAAGACATGAAATGTTTCGTTCGTGTTTCTATTTGGTCATTATGATATGTAATGAAAATATTATGAAAATAATTTTAAATAAATATATTCTTTTCTTAGATCATATCACTTGGTTTAAAATACATATTGTAATTTTTATCACCGTATTTAAGAGTGCAAGTTTTGGTCTCTTCATTTGGTAGTAAAAAACAATTATAATATTTTAGGAATGAACATTGTAATTTTTTCAAATTAGGTGTAAAAAATTTATTCAAATCTTTAGGGATATGAATAATTTTATCAAAGAATAATAAAAATTTATAATAAATTTGTCTATGTGGTTCTCCTAGAAATTAAATCCTAATATGGATACTAAAACGAAGATGTGGTTCTGGGGAATATATGGTCAGTGATAATCAACCTAAAATACTTGGTTGGTTATCAACTATATATTCACATAATGCAGAATGAGTGAGCCTATGACTACCCAAATGGGTAGATATTCTAAGAAGATATGATTTTTTTTATCATACTCTCTTTATAAGCTGTTATAATGTATTTTATCATATATTTATGGAATGTTTAGAGACACTAATGAGATATATCCAATGAATAACCTATATTGGGACCCATAAAATTAAATGACATGTTTAATATTTCATTTATCGTTTATTCCTTTCCAGTTAATAGTTTTTAATTTTATAATATTATTAAATTTATTTTTCTAATCATCAACTATTTGTTTTTTATTTAATGGATTGATCAATGATAATTTGATTTTTCAATGGTTTTAATAAGTGACACTAGTATTTTCTCAATTACCCACCAAATCAGATGGGAATAAGTGAACAAAATATTATAAAAATTATCACCAGTCTCTCTAACACTATGAATAAAAATGAAAAGCATTTAGAGTTTTCAAACACACCTTAAAAGAAGTATCTTGAAATAATTTCTTTAATGTGAAAACATCCAACTTATTTTTTGGGATCTTGAAATCCACTTATTATATAGAAACTGATAAATATTATGGAAATGATACTTTTGGGTCTCTAGTGCTCATAACATGAGAATGTTTTTCTATTCATTATTTATCTAGAAGGAGAGGGAAACCGCTGTTTGACTCTCATTAATTATAAAATTGATATTATGGAAGTTTAATCTATTTAAATTTAGGATTTTAATTATTTATTCTTCACAAAATATTTTCTTTCCACTCTTCACATGAATATGGATATAAAATTCAAAAATTTATAAATATAGAGTGATTAATTCATTATCACTTATGAAGGAAAAATCATTCGGCTTAGAAGCCTTTACCATGGTTTAATCTTTGATTTTTTGTGTAAAACTAATAATTTCATTAGTAGCATAATTCCATGTCATCAAAATTTATTGTCCATAAGATACATTGTTATCTATGTAGAGATTGTGAAATTTTCACTAAATATGGAGATGGGAATCAGAGACTACCATTATTCTAGAAAGTGAATAATGAATGTATAGTATCAAGGAATCATATATGATAATTCCTTAGTGTGAAAAAATTTATAATTTCTTATATGTAAAAAATGATTAGGGAAAACCAATGGTAGTTTCAGTAGAGTATTAATGAAATAATTAAACTGTGGGGCGATTTTATACAAAGCTAATGATTATTGTAAGGGGATATTGTGTCTAGAAAATGTTATAGAGGAAAACAATTTACCAATTAAAATGATACCCATAATTAAATTATTACAATTAATATAAATTGGTTATTAGGAAAATAAATTCTCTAACACCAAATTTAGAGAGGAATAAAATCCCAAAAAACACAGAAACCAACAATCCAAGGAAATGATATGTTATCACTGCCACTTGTGTAGATAATGGAAACTATTTAAAGAAAGGTACACTAATTTTTAATTCAATACATTTGAATAAATCATTTGATTCAGATTATTTATATTATTTCATATCATAGAGGTTCTCTATTAATATTGAATACCCAAATATATAAATTGGATATTGAACTATTTTTTAAAACACTCAGTGGAATGATGATCATGTCTATTATTTATAACTCCTCTCTAATCAAAATTTTTGGAAATATAATTCCTATTGAACTAATTATTACTTAACTTGGTTCAATATAATATAATTTCTTGAATGTATTACATTTGTCTATATAAAGAACATATAAATTTTAGGTTAAGGAAATCTCATTTCATATATGGAAATGACCAATGATAATATTTAAACTATAGAATTATCATGAACTTAATTTGGAATGAACTACTATAATAGGGTTAATATACCAACAAATGATGATATTTTATCTCAAATGATTGGGAATGAATTCATATTTGGTGAAATACCTATTGTATGGGAATATAATTATTTATTTCTATATGAATTACCCAGTATACCCCAAGAGAATGAGGTTGATTTTTTGATTGGACTCATACCTCAATATATTTATATATCAAATGGTCCTTTTAAAAATTACCTTATATTATTAGATTAATTAATTAAAAATTAAAAGGGAATCTAGTCAAGGGTTATAAATTCTATACATCTTATTCATTGGGAGCACCAATCCAATTTTTAAAAAATATAGACGGATCAAAGCACCAATTATTTGATTATCATGGGATTAATAAAATCAAGATCAAGAAAATGTATCTCATACCCTATTTAGATGACCGGTTTGATCAACTTAGTTGATCTCAATATTTCTCAATGAATGAACTTAGATCTGGATATCATCATATGAGGGTCAAATTGGATTATAATTACAAGTCATCTTCCATATTAGGTATAACTAGAATAATTATATAGTGATTCCATTCATGCAAACATATTATACTAAAATAATTATTGATGTAACTAATAGGGTCTTTAGATACTATCTTGATCATTTTTGGTATTCCTAAAAGATTCTATTATGACATTTTTTAAATGAAATAAAGAGGATAAATATAAATTTTGTACTGTATAAAAGTAAATGAAAAACATGAAATATTATGTTACGTTTCTAATGATTTAATATTGGATACATAAATTAATTTTTGGGTAATGTAATTATAAAGAAGTTAATATCAATAAATCATTTAAAGAAAGATGTTATTGAAGAATAGCCCAACGTGACCATAGTAACTGACATTAAATGTTTTTTTGGATTTAAATAGATATCAATGACGTATTCTGAGAAATTTATCATTTATATGAAATCAATTATACATGTTATCACGGAAGGGGGTAATTTTCCTTTTTATAGAAGAATATAAATAATTTTTTTTGGAATAAAAGGAGAGGTTCATCACTACACATGTATATACATTATCCTATAATGGGGATGGACTTTTAATATATGTAGATTATTAATTAATTTTCTTTGGATATGTTATCATATAGAATTATTATTTTATTTCATATGGATTATTTTGATTAAAATTTCATGGAAAATATTACCCAACACATGATTCGGAGTACGCACCACTGATCATTTTATTAATGAATTTTTATCATTATCTATATAGTAAAAAGTGTAATATATTTATACACTAACCATAATATAATGAAATATATATTTACACTAAATTATTTATTCACGACACTAAATATATTTTTATTAAGTGAACAAATACTAAAACTTATCAATACATTACCTCCCATGGAAGGGAAGCATGGTGGCTGATACTGTGAATAGGTAAAATCATGAAATTTTATCTGTAATGAGGGATAAAAAAGACACATTTCTCATGTATTTACCAAAGATAAATAATGAATTCATAAGGGATGGTGTGAAATTCGGTCATACTCTAATTAATGAAATACTACCGATCCCAAAATTGATCAATGAATCTAAAAAATATGATATGGAGAAAACAAAAGATGCACTAACTATTCTAGAGTTAAAATTTTTAATGATAGAGGTATAAAGTTGGTGACCAATATATGGTTTCCATAAAAAAAGACTTTAGGATGGAAATTTTTGATGAGGAACATTTTTTATCCTTCTATATTAATCCACGTGTCCTGAATATGTATATAAATCTAATGAGATTCATTTGGTTGAAAAAATTAAAGAGGGTTATTGTAGAACATGTATATCAATGATATTTTGTTATAATATTAAGGTGTAATGAAATAATTATAATGGGATAATGAAACCATTACCCATACCATGATTAAAATAGGATAAAATACACATATATTTTATTTTAGTACTCACCATGTAATCTATATGTTATATTGATATGTGGTAATTTGTTGATAGACTTACAATGTTAGTGAATTTTAATTCCATTAATGTTGTATTATCAAATGAATAACTCTCCATGTTATACAGAATAAATTTTTAGGGATGAATGGAGTAAAATCCCATATTATATCTTATCAATATAAAAGGTTTTCCGCAAGGTTTTGGAAAATTATCTAGTGATAATTAGAGACAATGATGATTTCTAGGACTGCTTATAACCATCAAATATGTTTTATTTCTAATAGAACCATTTAATATCATGAGGATATGTGGGTATATTTTTCAATTTATTTAGAAGGATATTAAGATCTACACAATTCCCTATTAAAATTATCATATAAAAACAATTTTCATTCTAGAAATCATATGGCACTATAAGAGGATCAGTTTGGAATGAGATCAATGACTCCAACATGATAAGATAAATATTGAGATATGGACATGATATGGCCCAGAATTATACAATAAATAATGGTTAAGGTCTAAATCAACCATAAAAACATTATAGTGGCACATAGATAAAAGAATATTTATAGAAATAATTGATATTGAGATCGAGAGGTTGATGTTGGTGACAAGGTGTTCCAATAGATATCACCATGCCAAGGGTTATGGTATTTGAGAATAAACATAATAAGAGCTATAGTAATGTTTTACCATTGAGATCCATGATGTTCTGGAGGAGATAGTTCATAAATCACCTATCTACCTAGACCTCCCCCAATTAAATGTTGTGTTTCAGGTATTAGATACAAGGAAGTACATACCACACCCATCACATGTACTGAACATAGAAAAAATGAAACTAGATCACGATGTATATTATGGGGAATAACCAATAGATATTATAGATCAATATGAAAAAGTAATGCTGAACTAACCACTAATATGATCAATGATCTATTGAGAAATCATAAATTTAAGGAAACTATGTGGGATCTTGACGATCTAACAAGATAACAATATTCTGTCTTATTTTAATTAAAGTAATAATATTTTGGCGATGAAATTATATTAACTGGGTTTGAATATGAATCCATGAAATTTTTGAATTAATTACCTCCATAGAAAAAATATTGTTTAAAATTTCTTTTTTCACCCATAAAAACTAAAACAAAATAACAATGTTACATTTTATTAATAAAACCATATTAGCCGCAATGTGTCCATTGATTTGTATGGAATATATAGAGGTATTAAATCAATAATATATATTTAAAAATATTATTAAATGTTATTTTTAAAATTCTATTTGTAACTAATAATATCATTTTATGGATGAAAATTTATTTTCCCAAAATTTTCCTTTTCATGATCAATGTGTTTTTATGCTGAGAAACTAAATATATTATGGTTTGATATATTGCTGAAATGAATAATATATTGAAAATTATTTAATTTTTAATTGATAAAAATATAATGATAGTAATAGTTAATTTCTAACAAGAAATTTACCTATTTAACAAAATGTTTATTGTATTATTTATTTCCAATTTATAGTAAAATTAATATATTTTAGAATCTAAATATGACAATATGAACTTAATTTTTCAATTTGAAATAATAATTTTATCCTAATATGAATTTTTTAGACTTTTATGAATTGATTAATTTTGGGGTGATTAGTACAAATTATTAATTTATAAGATATCATGAATCATTAGGATGTAACCACAACAAAAAATGTAATGAAACAATTTTATGAATAAAATATGTATTATTTAGGTGAAATTATATTCATAAAATATTAAGTTTAAATTTGAAAATATATGGAATCTATCTTATATACTTTACATAACTTATTTTTTGTGTGTTATATATATAATATTTTAAATGTTTTATCTCATTATGAATAATTATCAAATGAAACTGATTTCATAATAGTAATCCATAATTATAAATAATGTAATGTGGACCATTTTATCTTTATGTATAAAAAATGAATTACATAGATATAAATTAGATACCACAGTAATGTTTAATTAAGTTTAAATGATTTTAACCAAGGTTAATAGACAGAAATCAATTTAAAAACCCAAAATAAAATGATTGGATTGGATAATAACTAACCTTTACAAATCTTATTTCTATTATTATCCATTATTGGATCATTTTGAACCTTGTATTGTGGCTTGTCATTTATATTATTAGAAAAAATCCATTATCTTCACATATAAAATGATACATCCACCACCATTACAAGAAATCCATAATTTTTTTCTCCTCTTAATTTTATACTATTTTTATATCACATAGATGCCTATATTTAGTTTTCACCCCATTATTCCAAGGGAAATCACTTTTTTCTTACTTTTATGATGTTTTCCATGGAAAATCTCTAGTTATCATCACGAGTACTAATAATTCCCTAAATTATTTTATTATATATATATATTATAATATATAAATTTCATATATATATAGATTTGCATATTTTTTAAAAATAAATGAAATTATGATTAGGGAAAAATCATTATTATAATTTTTCATATTCCCATAAAAATAGGAATATAATTTGTGGGTCCATGTAGAATAACCCATCCAAAAATATAAATGTTTTTTCCTTCACCACCATACATAAATTGTATAAAAATTTAATATAAAAAAATATAATATATTTATTATTATTATGATTCGATAAAATTTAAAATATTTATTATATTTCTTTCACTCTAAAAAATTGAAATGTCCTCTTTGTGCATATGCAAACTATCCCCTCAATGGAGAAATGTAGTTCAATTTTCTACAAACATTTTCTTAGATGGTTATAATTGTATAATTAATGAGAAATTGTGTTATTATAATTTAAATAATTTTTTTCCATGATAAGGAAGGATTGATTTTTAACACATTAATTATGTTCCCTCCTTTGAACATCAAAAAATATAAGCCAAATATTTCCACCTGTTTCACAATAATAATATAAAACTAAAACACTCATAAGTAGAAACTATGAAATTATATATGATTTTGGGACATGTATTAAAGTAAGATAAACAATCCATGACTATTTGACTTGTTTTTAAATAAAAGTAGTCGATATGAACAGTTTATATCTTGTACATATAATTCAAAATTACTATTATTTGATGATTAAAATGAACTATAACTTAACAGTTAATTTTCCATAAATGATTATAAATGATGAGAATATAATAGAAAATAAATTATCAATTCACTAAAATATATGTATAAAATGGTTAATTTATTACTGGAAGTTTTTTCACATTTGATTAAGAAGTATTAAACATAATTTTTTTTTCATGAATCAACTTCATTTCTTGAGATATAAATGTCCCACTATAAAAATGGTTTTAACATATTTATTTAATTATTTTGAGGCCATTAATTATTGATTTTCATTTATTTATAATATCTTATGAAATTTCTTTTTGAATATTTATCTCAATATGTGTAGATTTAAGTATGATGATTAATAGAATGATCCTAAACAAAAGTATTTCCAAGAAGGAATATTTTTTTTCACAAAATGTGAAATAAGTTAATTTCATGAAAATAATTTTTCCATATAATATATATATATTTTTAATGGATAAAAATATTATTAGTTATTATTTGGAATTTATATTTATATCATGGGATTTACACTAGGATAATTTTCTATGTGTTGGAAGAAAAATTCTCAACCATACATGCTAACCAAGCCAACTCAACCACTCTTTTGTGTGAGGAGGATCTAACACACATGGGTTTATCTACAAAATTCATCATAGTATTATTAGGTTTTAACAATGAGTCGCATCCGGGCATGTGAATTCACAACACCAACGGAGTTAGTAAAGTGGATTATGAGGGGGTGTGATGGTTGGAAACCCTATGTGGTGTATGAAGTGTAGTGGGTTTCAAAGAACTCTACTAGTTCAATATGATAGACACATGGAATGATATATAAAAAAACAATTTAATGCAGCTGAAACCGATGTGGGAGGGTAGATTAGAATTCACTATTCATCTGTGATAAAATATACCGACATAACAGATGATGTTTGATCTAGCTAAATTGAGCTATATGATCAATATACCATCATTATCATCCTTTTATACACATACTCCCCATGATAAAACAATTATGATTCTACTAGGATCATTCATTGGGCCTCATTTTCCTTTTTTTGATCTGAGTATTCCATTTCTAAGAGATGTGGCTATGAACTATCACACATGCATGCAGTTATCAAAAGAAGGTGATGTTTCTAAATGAAAATTGAGTTAGAGAAGACCTATCATTCATCCATTGTCCATGGATGAGTTTCACATTTAATGGATAATTTTTTTTGTTATCACGTGAAAAATAGATAATCATCATGAGGATTACCTTAAAAAGACACTAAATTTTTTCAACATTTGATATTTATGAAACACCATCTGATATGGTGCTAAATATTTTTTTAACCAAACATATTTTCATTAACCTAAACACAGTTTTAAAATGGAGGAAAAATCCAATGCATGAAATTTAAGCCATTCCTAAACATATTCATGCTTTTAAAACAAGATAAGAACTTCCATTATCGAGACAGGACATCATTTCCAATGAAATTGAGATCCATGAACTATTTTTTCAGAATGATAATCCTCTGGAAACTGTAATTTGGTTACAAAGAAGATATCACAGATATTATTCCATGATAGATACTATAATAATTTGAAATATGTTACACACACTACCATTTCGTTGTGGAAAACAATTTTGTGAGATAGTGATTTAGTGACATTCTCCCACTATGTTATTGATATTGGTATATCATGCATATGTTTTATGTGATTTTAATATAGTGATTTCTATAAAATAATTTTTATTTTTCCAATACTTTGACTATTTTTCTTGTTTTCTGATTTATGGAAGGATACAACCAGTATTCCAAAATGGACAAAAATTAATATAGGAGCTAAAAGGAAGTTCACATTTCAAAATGATGTGACATGGTGTGACTCTAGAAATTGAAGCTAGGTTGTAGTTGGATCACAATTACAGAATTCAGAGTAAGATATTTTCAAATCAATAGATTTATAAACATCACGAGACTATTTAGGAATAAAATATTTTTTCAATCCATTGTTTATGCTCATTACATGGATTCAAAACCATACCCATGCTGAACCCATTATAAAGATTATATTTTTATGCACTGGAATTGCTGGTTTGAAAAGAAATCATATATATTTAAACACCCATCCACATCTTTTTAATATCAAAGATCACGAGGAGACACACATATGTCTTCCAGATGATGGATACATGACTAATGATCCCTATTGTTGCTGTTATCCACTACCCATATTCTTTAGGTATTAATGATGCTCGTTTTCATCTTATATATCATGAGTGATTTGTTATTTCTTTGTAGAGTGATTTGATTATTGGGTGTAGTTATGTTACAGATTATTTATTTCTTCTATTCATTTTTTGAATTACTAAAACTATATTTATAAAGACTAATTTTATTTAATTTTAAATTTCATGAGCAATATAATTTGAATCGAGGGGTATTATTTTATTGATTGAATTAATTACCATAGGTTACACATGATAATTAAAAAATATATAGATATTATGTTCAAATAAGGTTTAATTCACGTATCGTATGATCAAACCGAGTACTTCAACATACCAATGGTTTGATTATAGTATTACTTTATGTATCCCTTATCAAGGATCCCTAAAGACCTAATTCCAAGACCAAAACGTGAATGATCAAAAAAAATTAATCCCTAGCACACAAAACTAAAAATCAATAAGCATAGATTTCATCTTTAATATATTTAAAACCTGAATATTACCTAATTTTTTCTATATCAAATCAATCAATAAATTGTGTTTTCAATAAAATTAATTTATTCATAGAATACATATTTTCCTTGCAGGTTAGACACTCAGACATTCTAAGTAATATGCTTTTATTGTTAGGTTGTGTTAGTTTTATAAATTGTTAAATATTTGTATACTTTTAGGAATTTAACGACACACCCTAAGATGCAAACCTTTTGACACTATTTATATGGAAATTTTCCTTTATGTTTAAATTAATTATGAATTTCCATAACTATTCTAATTAAATTCACTATTTTACACTTTGTATTTCCATATTGTTGTTTTAGGTTCAAATCCATTATATGACTACTCCACTCATGAGAAATATGAAATTGATAATCGTTCATATGATTTTGAGTTAGAAAGTACCATTCTCATTTAAAAAAAGGAAATGATTAGTTCGCCCAATAATAGAACATTATAGAAGGAAGGGATCAATGTCATGGTGCTGAATATGTGAATGTCTAGAGAGCAAGGCTAGAGCTCCAAAGAATTAATAAATACCAAATTTTTTGATCAACTATAGAAGACCCTCAAACATTAAAATCAATCCAATTATTATTTCACCACTCAATTATTATCAAAATTTAAAGATCAAGATGGTAGTAATCCAAATGATTACACATTCACTCCAGATTTTCAGGTTATCTCGTGAAGACCCAACTCAATCATTGGGAGTGTCCTAGAAAATTATGACACATTACAATTTCATAATACCATAAATAATATTTTGAAGAAATTCCTTTTAATATTCTAATTATAGAAAAAATTCACAATAGTGTATCCAAAGTCTTCCCTTGCATTCTATCACCAGTTAGGACCATCTGTTAAGAAATTTTCTAACATGGTTTTAGTCCACCATCAAATTCTATTGATTGGTGGGTAAGTATTCGGATTATTGAGAAATATAATGAAGAAACTTTATAGTGTATTTAATTTATTTATGGGTTTGATAAGATTATTTTATATTCATGTAATATAAATTTGGATTCAAAAAAGCACCTTTTACAAAGGGCATTTCAAGGAAAATAACTTGATAATCGATGTTGCAGCAAGTGGTTCCCTTATGATGAAATCAATACAGGAGTGTTATATATTATTAGATGAGATTCCCTACAAAATATTTCTATGTAATCTTGAATGATTATTATTGTGAGAGGTGAAAATGGTGGAAAATAACTAGATGTCTACTCTTATAGTGTATATGAATAAGAAAATGGACATGATTGTGACTTATCAAATTCCATCAAGTATATATAATTAATATTCAAATTATATAAATTATAATCGACAAAATAAATTCCAAGTGTACAAGAAGAAATATTCTTATTTCTATGTTTATCAACAATGAACACATGTATTTCAACAACAAAAAATCAAAGGCTCCATCAATGTCGATCCAGGTACACTCCATGGAAAAACAATCAGCTACATTACTGACAATTATAGAAGATTAAATAAAAGAAATAAAGGAAAATTAAATGATCTATAAGGATTCCTTGAGAAATTAGGAGGTTAAAATCAGACAAATTTTTGAACAAATTAGGCAGAGGCCGAGAGGAGTTTTACCATAAGTTCATTAAGCTCACCCACAAGATGATGTGAAAAAATGATAACATTTAGATGTGGAAATGTCACAATGAACAACCTAGAACCAATAAAAGGGGAAAATTTTGGTTCAGAAAGATATTGAAAATCTATATAAAAGGAATAAGGATAATGTATAAGAAAAAATGTAGTGGATGAACCCCCACTGTGAAAACCACACATGTAATTTCAAGATATCATGAAGCAAGAAAAGATAGATATGAAAAGGGAAAATTTATTGAACATTTTAAAAAATAAAAAATTAATATTACTTTTTCAGAATCAAATTCTAATAAGGAAACATGATCAAATTTAATTAAATACAATATGAAAACATAAGTAGGCTTAATGATATCATAACAATAGCACTCCTGAGAAAATGTAATATTGTTGTATCAAAGGATTTACTAAATAGTTATCAAGATCCGAGTTGTTTTTAAATGCCAATTATTATTTGTTCCAATAAATTTGTAAAAGTGTTATGTGATTTGAGTGTGATCACTAATAAAATTTCATACACAACCTTCATGATCCTTGGAATGGGAGGAATGTATTTCACAAGAGTATCACTTCTATTAGAAAAATCAATACTGAATTGTCAAGAAGGGGTCATCACAGATATTATTATTAAAGTATAAGACTTCTACTATGGAATTATTAGTACTGGATATCATATAGAAACATTCACCTCCCATTTTGGGAATACCATTTTTAACCAATAGACAAGTCTCAATTAAAGTATAATGTGGTGAGTTGTGTTTGAGTGTAGGCAAAAAAAATTAAGTTTAAATATGCATTGGGTGATGAATATCTTTTTTGTGATAGTGGATAATGATTTTATAGAATATAAAATACCCAAATTTATTGAAAATTTCAATGTTGAATAATTAAAGTAGGTAGTTTTGTTGTTATATGGGATCCTCAAATTAAAAATTCTAAAAAAATGAATAAAATTTTAGAGGCTACACCACAGAAAAAAGGAGAGGGATTGACCCCACCTAGATTTAAAAATGATCAATATGTAGGAATGGTATGCGACCTTCCATTCAGTTCATTGGGATTAAGGAAATTTTTTTTGGATTTTCGCAATTGAAATAATAAAATTTATACCATTAATAAAATTTAATATTTTTTGAGTGAAAATACAATGACCAACTGATGGTGATGGGACACAAATAAGACCACACATCGAACATGTACATGTACCATTTTTTAATCATTATCCACATAATTTGAAGCTAAAAGATGTATGGTCAAGAAAAATATCTTTACAAATAGAGATTATTTGAGGCAAACCGAGTTTTTAGGATTTTTATTTTTTTTATTTTTTGGTTCATGGATTCTCCCAAAAATATTTTAAACTCCATTTATTATACAATATACTTTTAGTTGTGTATTTTTATAATTAATGTACCATTAAGATCCCAGTAGGAATCATGTGGGAGGAGACATGAAAATATTTTGGTGGACCACTATACCTCATGAAACCCATTCACATCATGAGAACCCGAGAAAAAACATGTTTAGAGATATTCACATAAGGAATCCAATTTAGGTATTACTTGAACAACCATATTCAATGATTCATTAAATTGTAAGTATTCATTTAAAATACATTATATTATATTATATTCAACAAATTTAATTTCGTTAATTCTTTAAAATTTTTATAAATTTATGCTAATGATTGATACATTACTGAAATTAATTGGAAAACCTGAACATCGTAATATGATTATCATGCAATAACAATAATTTTTTAAAAAAATTTACATTAGAAAAAAGTGAAATAAATCATAGAGATAAGCATGTTTTTTATTAAAAATATCACAATTTTAGTAATAATGATAATTCATGTAAAGGAAATTTATCTAATATTTGACAATACAATGGATTTTTTATGTTATCATTAGTTGATTTTTTTTCTTATACATTTTCATGAAAAATAATTTTTGAAAACAACATTATCATTCCCAAAAAATTCTAGAACAATAATATTTTCCTTTATTTCCTTCATATTTTTCTTAAGAGACTCGGGTATGTTATCTTCTTGAAAATTCATTTCATCTTATAAAATCTATGACTGAACACAATAACTTTTAAAATTATTGAGGAATATTTTTTTAACCCTTTATACTTGGACTCAACACTAATTAGTCAATTTTAATCTCATATAATCCATGAATATATTTGTTATACTGTGATTCTATTTACAAGTCTATTTTATCCATTCATACAATCCTCTAAATATGTTTCCTGATATTTAAAAAAAATGCGTGGGGGAGAGAGTCAATAAGGATCTTAGGGTTATATTTTCATTTAGTAGACTGTTCTTGGGGTTTCATTATAAATTATAGGAGAGGACATATATTTTCATTTTATTTTATTATTAACTTAATTTTTTTTAAAAAAAATCTTAAAAAAATAAAAACAAATGGGTTTTGTCTTGGGAAGATAAAAAATTACCATTTCTAGACCGATGATTATATCATCATATTCAGTTAGGTGGTGTATTTTATATTAATGATAATCCAAGATTTTGAAAAACATATATATAATATGAATCCAACAGGGGTTCATTCTTTCATAATTCCTAATTGTAACAGGAGTCCACTTTGATTATTTGTGTATGAACATAGAAATCACATATTTAAAGAGAGATTTTTATGGAGGTTATCTTTTGATATCATGAATTATAAATTAGATAAAACCCTACTTTTTTTACCATTACATTTCTCCTCATTTACCCACCTCCACTGAATCCTCAAAGTCATTTTATTTGAAATAGTGAATCCCTCATGATTATTTGTGCTCCCAATATTTACATAGAAGTCATGTTATATTCCTTGGAAAACATATGCTAATATAGTTTTATTCACATAGAAGTTAAAATATATAAAATTTATATAATCATGACGAGATAAAAAATTCAAAGTGAAGTAATTTTCAAATTCCATGAATGTTGATAATTAATTGAAACATTAATATAGATAAATAAAAATGATTGGATATTTCAAAAGTAGAAAACTAAAATATTTTTTTTGACTTGTTTCTTAAGGAAATTATCTATTGAATAATTTTCATATGTGATTCTCAAACGTTGAATTTTCCATTTGATTAATTTTTTTTATTGAAATTGAATTTAAATCATGGTTATATGAATTCCATTGGTAGTATGTTGAGATTTAATTCTCGAGGACAGGTCTCGATTAATGTTTGGGGGTATTTATGATACTAATATTTCATTCTTATGTTTGGGAGTGTTTTAATCAAGTGAGTTATATAATTTAATTACATCATTATAAATATTTAAAATGTTTATCATGTTTTATGATTTATGATAGGATACATAAAATATTTGAAAAAGGATAAAGAGGGGAATATAAGAGAAAGAAGACACTTAGTGTCAAACTAAAAAGCAAAATGACAATTCATCAAAAATTGTGGAAGGGATGAAGCTATATTGGAATAATAGAATTGAAATATTGATATTATTACATTGTGAGATTCCTTCAAATCATGCAATTCTTCAAAAAAGCATCTCCCCATATAACTATGAAATGGATATTCCAAGAATGTGACATTTTACTAGATGGGAAATTAATGTATTATAATCACATAAGACAAATCATGAATGCCACATGTCCTAAATTTAAAAAGTAAACCATGTATATTAATTTTATTCTTTGGAAATATCCAATCCTTTTAATTCATTGATTTTAATTTCTAAATTCATGATCAGTATGCATTCCATTTTTCATTTACCTCACTTTGAATATTTCCGATCATCATTAGGGTACAAATGGTAATATATTTCCACATAAACCATAATAACATGTCACTTACCATAGTCTTTAAAGTATTCTAACATACGAACTATTTCAAGATAGAGATCATATATAATCATGAGGGCTTCACCATTTATAGATAGAGAAAAATAGTAGTAAATACATATTTTGAAATCAAAATATGAGGACGGAAAAGATATGTGATTTTATGGTTTTGTGTTATAGACTCATTTGATTATGTGTTAATTCATGATTTGGTGATAGAATTTGGTCCTTAGGAATCCTCGGTCTAGAAACCCTACACTAATCCTATAATTTCATAATTGGAAAGGACATATACTAGGATCAATCAAAAAACCATGTGACCAGAAAACCCAATTAAAGATAATTGACCTATAATATGTAATGATCCTAGAAAAAATAGGAAAATTAATTGATTTGATAAAAATAAACTCCTCATATCGTAAAAAATGGTAATCCAATATGAAAACAAGAAAAAATAGAATTTTAGTAATATAGTTTTAGTAATCCAAAATATTAAAATAAAATATGAATGATCCCTAACACCACTCCCTCATACAGTCAGAAAACCCAAAGGAAATTGATCTAATATCCCATGCCAGAACTGATGAAAATGAGTAGCATGGATACCCGAAGAAGAAATGTTGTGAAGAATAATAACATAAGGTGTAAGAACCTGGGTTTTGAGAATGGTTCAAAATCCTGACCTTGTTTGAATTTTTGATCGGTTTCTGAGGAAACTAGAGAAAATGCAAAGTTTCTGGAAATTTTTAAACTACACACTGTGTATGTCTCGGCAAGTGGCCGACCATGTTCTCTACAAGTACATGCTGTTTGGTGACCGTGTAGTAGTTTCTTACTATACAACATGTAGTTTTGAACACGCTGTGTAGACCCCCGACCGTGTGAAGCCATACATGGCGTGTAGGCCGTTAGCCGAGTAAGAACCAGGGACACACTGTGTTCCCTTTGGACACGCCGTGTAGTCTATCCATGTATGAGGGATATACATGGCGTTTGGGTATGTCAGCGAGGAAGAGAAGAGGAACCCAGTACACACCATGTACCAAGAGGTACATGTCGTGTACTCATGTTGGCAGGTTCGGAAAGTAATTCTGTAGAATCAGCCGTCTTTTGAACAGTTAAATGAAATATACACGGCATGTAGTCCAAAAGTACACGCCGTGTACTTTCTTTTTTTCGCTTAAATCGAGTAGTAGCCTCGTATTGAGGCAGAACCTCAATCCTTCCGCCTGGATACGTGAACCAACCCGGTCGGATCTTCATTTGCTTCCCGATTGTTCATCCGAAGTCCAATTCGATCGCTGATTAGTGCATTGGAACCCCCTCGGTAAGGCCTCGATTCCTCTTCGGCCGTTTTGTCTGATTTTTTTTTTCTAAAATGAGTTATAGCCCTTTGAGCGGTTTTGAATCTGTTGTAGATTTACCGTGTGTTAGACGTAATTGGAGGGTGTTACCGGAGGAGTAGCATCGTGCGAGTCTCAGGTAGGTGGTGCATACCTCATTCTGTGTTTTCATGGTTGTTTGGGTGATGCGGCTTCGGCGGGTTTTCAGATATTTTTGAGCGGGACCCGTTTTATCTGCTTTTTCATACTGTATTGCTTATGGGACCTCTGGGATGCTTTTAGGCATGCCCGGTTACCAGTTTGCATGAGCAGGGCCGGGTGAGGGGTCGTTGGTCGTTGGGGCATTTTGGACGGGGAATTCCAAAATGGTTTTAATTGATATATTATTGTTATAAACTATTTAGTTTATTTTGTTAAAGCCTATTATAAATTTTTATAGGCATTTAAGACCTCTGTGCTCGTATGGGACAACAACTGGTATAGTACAATTGGACTGTTTAGTTGGTTTTTCCTGGTTATGTTTTCTATTTAACTATGTTATATATGTGATTGTTGAATTGCATTTGCTGGACCCTTTGGGGTTGTGTTGGGATTGGCCCGGTTACGCTAGAGTAATGTTAATCACAGGTTGGGGCTTTTCCCGGGTTACATTGGGTGGTTTTGACCACGGTGTTGGGCTCATGGATGTTGTCTTGAGGCAGTATGACTATCAGGATGGGCACGGCCCGTGATACTAGGGTGGCGATGCCATCGGACTTGAGCGACATGGTCGCAGGGCCACGAGGTGTAAGACGTATTGGTGGCTTAGGACTATTTTAGTGACTACCGCTCACCGAGACTTTGAGTAGTGTGCACACAGAGATACTCCGTGATGAGGTGGTTTTGACCACTCGTGTGGGTAGAGGCCCCCATAGTTTTTGTTAGTTATTTTGGTTGGGGGTGCTTGCCGTTGAAAGCCACGTGGGAGGTGAGGAGCCTTCAGGAGATGGGCGTGCCTTCGGGACGTCAGTACTTGAGACACGAGGTGTCAAGAGGCACTTGGTGCCGGGTTACTATTTGGGGCGTGCCATCGAGACGTTGGTACTTGAGACACGAGGTGTCAGGTGGCACACGGTGTTGGGTTACACGACTAAGATTCCGGCGTTGGCCGAAGCAGGTGACACTCCATGGTGGCTGTTGAGAACCAGTGGAGTTTGTATTTATTTTTGCATTGAACTGATTGATGCTTTCCTGGTAAATTCATGACTAATTAAACACATATATTTGGTTAGCACTGTTGGGTGGTATCATACTGAGATTTGTCTGACACCCTATACGGGCCCTTCGGGACGCGTGCAGACCTCAAGAATTTACGAGCAGAAAAGAGGCCAACTTCAGGAGCTGGGTTACGTTAGTTGTTGCATGGAGATGGTACGGACCATGAGGTCATGCCTAGTTGGGGTTTACGTTGTTCTGTTTAATAATCATGCTTACTTGTTGTAGCTGCTATTGGTTAGCCATTGGCGCCCTTTTTATATTCCATTGTGTATGACCTTCTTTGGATACATGCATGGTTGTTTATAGTATTTGTTGGTGTTGATTGCTGGCATGTTGTTCTGTTTACTTTTTTCATCAGCTGTTTCCTATATTTCTTATGTTGTTTATTGCTATTGGATATGCTTCTGCTCTGCGGGTCTGGTTCGAGTCTACTGAGTCTTTCTTTCCGCTGTATCTTTACTATTATAATCGCACCAGGACCCTTAATATGATCCTCCGAGAGGTTATAGCCTCCCCACTAAACCTATTCAGACCCTGGATGCTAGTCAACAACGTTTTGAATTCAGGGGAGGTGCGCCTAAGGTAGTGACACTCGACCCATTCAGCACTGTTTGGGTGGCTGGCCGGGTCTGGGACGTTACAAAGTGGTATCCGAGGTGGTTCTTGACAAGGATTTAGTATAAGTGTTTTTCTGGATACTAATGATATTGAGAGTTCTCTTTTTTATTTATGCTGGTTTTACTAATTGGGATATGGTATACTGAAGATATGTTGTTATTGGAACTTGATTTTTTACCTTGTGCTTGGGTTCCTACAGCCCCATGTATGAGGGATGGACCAAGTTTCCATGGCTGGGAATTGCAGGTTGCTTTTTCTCAGATTATGGTTTATATGATTTCTACCTCGGTGGCTCACTTGATGTGTGATGTTGTGGATTGTGATATGATACCCTTGACCCGGTATGGTAAGGGAGAATTAGAACTTGGCCCAGTATGGCGAGGCTACTTTTCTTGGCTTTGATAGGAACATTTTTAGGGTATTTCAATTTCATAAATGAACATATGCTTTGTGAAGTGATAATACCATGTGAATAAAATCAGTTTCCAAGCTATGTATGGTCTGAAATGTGAATAGGTGAAAATCGTAATATAATTTCTTGTTTATTGCAATTTGTATGCCATGATTTGTATTTTTGTAAAATTTCATGTGCAGGACATATGGGTCTGGCTCTTATGAGAGCAGGCAGGTACTCTGGTTGAGGCAATGTAACTGTCAGGATTGGGCGACTTGGTCATCAGGATTGAGGCAACATTGGTTTTCAGGATGGGCATGGCCCGAGGTACTATTGATACTTGGCTCCATTGAGGGAGGGTAAGGAGGCCGTGAGGTCGGGATGCCGAGGGCATGGGTTGCAGTGATGGGGAGTAAGGGTAGTTGTTAAGCATTTCCTTTTACTGCTTTCTTTATCTGTGTAGAATATATTGTTATATATATGTATGGGATGTCAGACCATTTATGGTATTCAGCGGGTTACTCCTTCACGACTCGATAGAGGGTCAGGCAGTGGAGGATACAGCGCTGCATGATCAGGGTCAGAATTCAGTACAGGCAGAGCACGAGCCGCATGTGTAGGCTCAGGGACAGGATCAGGTTCAGGATCCAGTGCAGGCAGGGCAGCAGCCAAGTTTGGCAGGGTTCGGACCATGGCTTGACGAGCAGCTTCGAGCGATCCTGGTACACGTCTTGCAGGGGATTGACAGAGGCGTGCAGGGTACAGTGCCTTCTATGGCGTATCTGATGCGGGAGTTCCAGTCGTAGCACCCACCGCTTTTTCAGGGTGAGGGTGGTCCTCAGGCGGCAGAGAACTGGACAGAGAGTATGCATATGATCTTCGATAAGCTCGAGACGCCTCTAGAGCGGAGGGTGAAGCTAGAGATGTACATTCTGAGGGGACCGAAAAAGCGTTGGTGGGATGTACAGGTTCATGCTCATAGGCACGAGGGACTGGCGTGGAAGGACTTCGAGGACAGGTTCTTCGAGCACTTTTACCCAGAGACAATGAGGGCAGAGAGAGCTCAGGAGTTCTTGAGACTCCAGGAGGGATATATGTCCCTCATGGACTATGCAGCTACTTTCACAGATTTGTCTCATTATTCACCTGGTATGGTGACCGATGATGCAGCTAGAGTGAGACGCTTCGAGGATGGATTACGAAACGCCATTCTGGTTCAGGTTAACACTTTCATGTTGGGTTCTTTCTCCGAGGCAGTTAATCATGCGCTTATATCCAAGGGCAACGAGAGGGAGAAATATCTCTTGGGCAGGACGACAGCTTCAGATGATGGTTCGGACAACAGGAAGCGAGGACGAGATGAGTTCCAGCAGGGCAGTCAGGCGAAGGATTCAGCTAGACCACCTCGTGGGAGTTCTTCGGTGATTTGCATCCAGTGTGGACAGCTGGGACATGTTCAATCATAGTGTGACAGGCCTCCGAAGGAGTTCCGATCATGTAGATAGGACGAGAATCTGGATAGGGTTTGCGGGCATCCTTCTCAGATAGTCGGCAGGAAGGGACCATGACAGACTGCAGCGTCTGGATCTTGTTCAGGTTTGGTAACCGGAGAGGGTAGTCGAGGTTTATCTGTGCACGGTGGTCGTGATAGAGATAGTGGGACCCAACTAAGGGGTCACTAGTTGGTGACTGGAGCAGGATCACAGGGAGGTCAGGCGTCAGGCAGCCGTGTTTCAGGCAAGGTGCACACTATGGAGCTACCAGAGGCTGAGCAGGCTGGTGAGCCGATGACAGTTAGAGGTACACCGCGGTGTGACCGTGATCTCCATGTTTCCTTTTTGGCATGACCTATAGAGGTATGTCTGTTTTGAGTGCACGAGGTTCATATGATCTTTGTGGACTGACTAGATGCTAGTCAGTGGGTTGGAACCGTATCTGGTGCGTGGTATATATATATATATATATATATATATCAGATGCGTGGCATCGGGGCATCATGGATGCGAGTTACTTGAGGTGATGTGGGCATCAGGGCATCATGGATGCGGGTTACTTGAGGTATCGTGGGAATCGGGGCATTGTGGATGCGGGTTACTTGAGGTTCTAGGCACCAGGACCTCATGGAGGTGGACACTGATATGGTGCGGGCTACGTTGGGTGTCAGAAGCGACATAGGAGCACCAAGGAGGTGCAAGAGTGACGATGCGTCACGGGAGGACTATGCGTCCAGAATACAGGTCAGTAAACCTTGTTTGCTTTAAGTTTTATTGGATTGAGACCGGGTAAGGCAATTCCTAAGGTGGGGAGCCCCCTTGATGAATTTAGCCAGAACCTTTGTGACCGAGGCAATCCGTGTTGTTTAACTGGGATGAGCGTGTTCGGTGCCATCTACTGGTTTCGTTTGGTAGCTCGGGGACGAGCTACGTTAAGGTGGGGAGTCTGTAAGAACCCGGGTTTTCAGAACGGGTCAAAATCCCGACCCGGTATGAATTTTTGACTGGTTTCTGAGGAAACTGGAGAAAATGTAGAGTTTCTGGAAATTTCCAGACTACACGCCGTGTATGCCTAGGCGAGTGGCTGACTATCTGCTCGCCGAGTACATGTCGTTTGGTGACCGTGTAGTATTTTCTTACTACACCGCGTGTAGTTTTGAACATGCCGTGTAGACCCCCGACCTAGTGAGGCCATACACGGCGTGTAGGCCGTTTTCCGGGTAAGAACCAGGGACACGCCATGTTCCCTTTGGACACGCCGTGTAGTATAGCCGCGTATGAGGGATATACATGGCGTGTGGGTATGTCGGCGAGGAAGATAAGAGGAACCCAGTACACGCCGTGTACCCAGAGGTACACGTCGTGTACTCATGTTGGCAGGTTCGGAAAGTAAGTTGGTGGAATCATCCATCTTTTGAATAGTTAAATGAAATATACACAGCGTATAGTCTTAAAGTACATGCCATGTACTTTATTTTTTTCGCTTAAATTGGGAAGTAGCCTCTTATTGAGGCAGAACCTCATGCCTTCCACCCGGATACGCAAACCAAGCCAGTCAGATCTTCATTTTCTTCCCGGTTCTTCGTCCGAAGTCCGATTCGATTGCTGATTAGTGCGTTGGAACCCCCTCGGTAAGGCCTCTATTCCACTTCGGACGTTTTTTCTGTTTTTCATTCTAAAACGAGTTATATACCTTTGAGAGGTTTTTAATCTTTTGTAGATTTACCACGTTTTAGACCGAATTGGAAGGTGTTACCGGAGGAGTAGAATCGAGAGAGTCTCAAGTTGTTGGTGCATACCTCATTTTGTGTTTTCGTGGTTGTTTGGGTGACGTGGCTTCAACACGTTTTTGGGTATTTTTTATAGGAACACGTTTTATATGCTTTTTCATACTGTATTGCTTATGGTACTTTTGGGATGATTTTGGGTATGCCCGGTTACCGGTTTGCGTGAGCAGGGCCGGGTGGGGGGTCGTTGCTCATCGTGGTATTTTGGCCGGGGAACACCAAAATGTTTTTAATTGATATATGATTATTATAAACTGTTTAGTTTATTTTTTTAAATCCTGTTATAAATTGTTAGAGGAATTTAAGACCTCTGTGCTGGTATGGGACAACACCTGGTATAGTGCAATTTGATTGTTTCGTTTGTTTTTCCTGGTTATGTTTTCTGTTTAACTATGTTATATATGAGATTGTTGAATTGCATCTGCTGGACCCTTTGGGGTTGTGTTGGGCTTGGCCCAGGTACACGAGAGTGATGCTGATTACAGGTTGTGGCTTTGCCTGGGATACTTTGGGTGGTTTTGACCACAGGATTGGGCGTCATGGACGTCGGCTTGAGAGAGTACGATTGTCAGGTTGGACATGGCCTGCGCTACTAGTGTGGTGATGCCATCGGACTTGAGCGACATGGTCACAGGGACACGAGGTGTCAGACTTATTGGTGGCTTAGGACTATTTCTGTGATTACCGCTCACCGGGACTTTGAGTAGTGTGCACAGAGAGATACTCCGCGATGAGGTGGTTTTGACCACTCGTGTGGGTATAGGCCCCCATAGTTGCGGTTAGGTATTTTGTTTGGGGGGGATTTCCGTAGAAAGCCACGTGGGAGGTGAAGAGACTTCAGGAGATGGGCGTGCCTTCAGGACATCGGTACTTGAGACACGAGGTGTCAGGAGGCACTTGGTGCCAGGTTACTATTTGGGGCGTGCCTTCGGGACGTTGGTACTTGAGACACGAGGTGTCAGGTGGCACTCGGTGCCGAGTTGCACGACATAGATTCCAGCGTTGGCTGAAGCAGGTGACACTCCATGGTGGCCATTGAGCACCAGTGGAGTTTGTATTTATTTTTTCATTGTACTGATTACTGCATTCCTGGAAAATGTATGACTGCTTAAACACATATATTTGGTTAGCACCGTTGGGTGGTATCCTACTGAGATTTGTCTCACACCCTGCATGGGCCCTTCGGTACACGTGCAGACTTCACGGATTTATGTGCAGGAAAGATGCCAGATTTCGGACCTGGGTTACGTTAGTTATTTCATGGAGATGGTACAGACCTTGAGGTCATGCCTAGCTGGGGTTTACTTTGTTCTGTTTACTATTCTGTATCAGTATGCTTACTTGTTGTAGCTACTAATGGTCATCCATTGGTGCCCTTTTTATATTCAGTTGTGTATGACCTACTTTTGGATGCATTCTTGGTTGTTTATAGTAGTTGTTGCAGTTGATTGATGTTTATTGCTATTGGATATGCTTCCCCTCTGCGTGTTTGGATCAAGTATGCAGAGTCTTTCTTTACGCTGCATCTTTACTGTTATACTCGGACCAGGACCCTTACTATGATCCTCTGAGAGGGTATAGCTTCCCCACTATACGTATTCAGACCCTCGCTACTAGTCGGAAGCCTTTTTCATTCAGGGGAGCTGCGCCTAAGGTAGTGACACCCGACCCGTTCGGCACTGTTCGGGTGGCTAGCCGAGTCCAAGACTTTATATAAGGGCTCCACTGTTTCTCACCCATCATCGAGAAACTATCTATGTCTCTCCCTAGGCTACATGATATCTCAATGATATAGCTAGAGGTACTCATATATATTATTTTTCATCAAACCCTTAATGCCATCATTTAAAAATATAGACTTTCTGATGGGTTCGGGAAGTGTAGGGTTTTCATGATTTGTAATTAGAGGTGGAATCATCTTCAACAAATATTTTATCCCTCTATAATCTAAGGAAATTAATTCATCTCACAGTAGGTATTAAAAAATTCCATAAATCTCTATTTCATGGTTGGATGGGGTGATGCATTTTCTATGAAATATAGGGTGGGAAAAAAATCCTGATGTGAAATTATCATGCTCTGAATTATTTAATTTCAATCCAACATCAACCCAGAACTAATTTAAAATATTATATCATAACATTTTATCTCATATATTAATTTCTATTTTCCCATTTTTTAATATATGTAGTAACCTTATATAAATCAAAAAAAAGTTAAATAGTTGAAATATTTGATTAAGTATCAATTAAATTATAAAATCACTATATTAAAATGCCCTAAAACATATAAAGGATGTAACTATATCATTTATTTAAAGAAATTTAGAAGGATTTATTCAGCTAAACACACCATCTTATGATATGAATAAAATAATTTCTATTTGGATGATACCTATATACAAATTGTTTTGGGACACCTTACACATTTACAGGAAGGAATAATGAGCCTATAGAAGACATATCCCAAGCCATATACTTTATCCCATGAAACTAACCTTGAAATTTTGCAAACCCATTTACTTATGTGAATAATAATGAAAAATTGGAATTAGTAAACAATAGTGGATAATGAATTAATACATGTATTGAATAGGTCGATGGATAATCACTTGAGGTATACAATCCAACTCAATATTCATAATAAAATATAATTATGATATTGTAAATATATATGTGCAATGTTTATTCAATTCTTATTCTTCAAACATTCATTCATTATAATAAACCATGTTTTTAGAAGATCCATGCATGTTGTTATCCATGCATGAAGTGTACAAGATTGAAGTTAATTGTGATTGAGAATGAATGTTATTGTATTAAATTTTTTATAAATTTGTGTACACCACATATAAAAATAATTTGAGGTTGGGACATAAATATATTGAATAAATAATTGAAGCATGATAATTTTTTACACTAAGTTAAATGATCATGAAAAGGGGATCATAATCTTTGATAAAGACAAATATACTTGATTAGTAGAGGTTGAAGGTATGTGAGTTTTACATGAGTAATTTAGATCCAATAAGCCTTTAATGTATGTTCAAAATATCATCCTATAATGGATCAATAATCTAATGAAATAGAAGACTATGTGTAGAAGTTTAAAGATCATCCTATTTATATTTAAGGGTTTTAGGAAAGTTTTGATTGTGGTAATGTTGTGTGATGAAGAAAAAATAACCTAATGTGTTATTCTTGAGAGGGAATTCCCTATTAGACTCTATTAACACTTTGTGAGGTAGTCTAAAAATAATTCTATGTGGAATTTTGATGTAATATATAGTGACTATGTATCAACAATTGTAATTTATAAAAACATTATAATAGATAATCCAACATGGGTAGTATAAAAATCATTCTTAAGGATAATTCTGATCATTTGAACCTTATAAATCATTGTTTTCAAACATTCCATTTATAACATCATTCATGGGAAGGATATAATTGATAAGAAGAGTGGATATATGCTCTAATATTCTATAATGTTATAATTGAAAAGGGGACAATTAGTAAAAATAAAAATGGATCCCTGATTCATTCCATCCCCCTTTCAGTGATCTCACATTGACCTAGGCATTAAAACTCATATTAAGGTTAGTTTTAACTCTAGAAGATTCAACATATATCAATAGGGTGGCGTACAATTTATGATTTATTAAATATCATCATATCATATGAAGTGAATATTTAAGGTGTTTCTAAAAGAACATCATATAGAAGATTTGGTATCTATCCCTTTAATAAAAAATGTGGAAGTATCAAAAAATACTTTGATGAACTAGAAGAAAAGAGAGACAATGAATATGATAAAGAACTCAGTAAATAAGTTTGAATTTTAAACTGAATAATGTTGTGATGAATAAATTATCAAAGAACCATTTATTAATTTATTCATCCAAATAATGTATTATTTGATTAATTTTCCTATAGATTCAATTTCAAATATTCTTAAATATATCAAGAGACTTCCTAATGAATAATAATAGGTGGAATTAGAAGAAAATATAATGGTGGAATCACAAGATAAGAAGATGTTAGAAAATTTTATTTCTCTTATCAATAAAGATAATGCTAAGGATGAAGACTCTTGGATGAAGAATTAAAGGATCAATTTATGCCTCCTTAAAAAAATCACTAGTTAATGAATAATTTCAAAGAATATTTGGTGATAAGGATTTTATATAAATAATTCTTTTATATGTTATCCATGAACATGGGATACATTATAAACCCTGTTTAAAGGTTAATGAAACTTAACGATATAAAAAATCAAAGAATATTTCTGGGATTGGTAATTCACTATAAAAGAAACGAATAATGAACGAATATTATGTCTATAATTTGAAGCATCTTATGGAAGAGAGTTTTAGATCAGAAGAAAGGGGGATAAAATATTTATACATGATATACCTTGAACTAGATTCAATATTAAAATATTATGAAATTGTTTTTGAGGTTACTTCCCAAAATTTCAAAATAAATATTTGGATACAGAAATAATTAAGGATTGTTATGATTCAAAAAATAGTATACCCTGTTGAAAATTACATACACGATTATGTAATGAATCATCAAAATAAAAATCATGGAAAAATACAGTACTATGTTCATCTAAATCTACATTTCATAATATAATTTCATCTTCCACTATAGATTATCAATTGGAAATTGGAGATGTGTTGTAGAAAAAGTAAATTAAAAACCCTACCATATCATCTATATTATATGTAATGAAATTAAATATCTCTTTCTCTCCATAAAAACCATAAAATAAGAATAATTATATTCAAAAGTAGTAACTTGTCAATGTTAGCTAGAATGTTTCAGAGAAAATGAATCCAAGACTTTTTGTCTATGGTATGTACTGTACAAACGTGGGAAATGATGCCATTAGTTATTGGTATAATTTTTTAAATTATGATAAATGTAAAAGAATTATAATAAGGGGTTCATAATAACTGAAAAAAGAATGAATTTAAAATCGGTGGAAAAAAATTCACCATTTATATGCGAGGAAAATTAGAGAAAGGATAATTACATTACTTCAACAGGGCTTACAAAAATTGGATAAAAATGGTCACATATAATGTGAAAAATGCCTCCATTTTAGAAACAAGTACCATAACATGGATCAATACATAAAGGACACATAATTCACCATCAATTGAGGGAGACATAAATATAATAAATAATCAATTCAAGAAATAAATAATAACAATGGATTGATAGAAGAAATCATAGAATAATGTGTTATAAATTTCCTAAAAAGACTATACTGATGTTAGGGAGAATATTTAGGGAATCAAAAATAAGATTATTCTTGTCAAAAGTATTGTTAGACTGTTAATCCAATTAGTCAAAATTAACTAGGTAAATAAATATGGCTAAAAAAGCCTCCAAAAATTAAATAGTGAGGTTTTCTTATACAAGGAAATGAGAATAGTTTGACATGAAGTTTGACTTGATGAAAATAAAAAAACCACAGATTTTTAGAAAACTGAGGTATAAATATCAAAATAAGTTGTCTCTAAAAGGAACAACAAAGGATGTTTGACTGGAAAATCTCATCCCTAGTTTCTTCACAGGATATTTTAGGTCTCTCCTTATTCCCATATTCATTAATATGAAATAACATGTAGGGAATTAATGTATAAGATTCATTTATCATGGTGAATATTTATATACACAATGATGAGTGGGGTGTAAAGATCTCGGTGAGGCAACTCTGAAGTTGAGGCACAGCCGTCAGAATTGAACATCTTCCATGGTCATATAAAACTACTTCTCAAGGGGGACTAACGGAACATGAAAAACAATGATTTTCTTGGAGAGTAATTTCAAGAACCGCTCCATCCAAATGTACCTATCCTATTTAAGTAATTGAAGAATAAATATAATCACACAAAAGTACTTCCTAATGTTGGACCTAGTTTTCAACTAGCATCGTAGGTATAAAAATATCACAAATTAGAGGAATTACCTATATAATAATTGGATCAAGAGACATGATATCAATAACCATCAAAATACATGACATAAAAGATGAAATAAAACCCAAACCATCCCAAAATCAATGTATAATGTAATAAAATATATAGAAACATCAAATAAATACCCCAAAAGTGAAATCTGAGGTAGTGAAAAAGAAACAGTCCAAAGGTGAAAGCTAGTAATGACCATCATGATCCATGAAGTCATCAATGAAACCAAAACAATAGTTTTCTATATACATATAATTATTATACTAGTATAATCAATAGGGTCATTCTCAAAGATTATCATTTACATTTGAATGAACCATACTAATGCACTAGTGAGATAATAATAGAACCTACTGATCCAAAACATGAAAACTAAACAATATTATCCCCACAATAGAACACTCACCAAATACTGTATCCATGTATATCAACGTTATAGGAAGTATATCGATAAATGGTACTCGATACTACTTTTCCATTGATGTTCCTATCTTACACCCCATTTTAATATATCGTAGTGCTCCCATCTCTTCTATAAACTATTCAATCTAGAACAAACTCGAACCATCACATCACATATCATCTCACCCAAAGACAACTAGGATATAACATCAAATCACTTATCTCCTAAAGATAAACGAGTTATCACATCCCATAAAATATCGACCGAACAAACATGATCTATCTCAAAACATCAGGAACTACATAACTTGAATATTATGGTATTAGGAACATCAGAACAAAAACCTTGTTCCCTCCTCCTATGAAACATGGACCCCAACAAAATCTATCTTTGAAAAAATCATGAATTGTCCCTTTTAACATCTAGGCATCACTTCTCATGTATGTCAGTGTCTCGTGGAAGACTGAGTGGGGATGTTCTGGAATCTATCCAACCACCCTCACCAATTGGATGTTCGAAAAACACCCCTCAAAACATTTGGTTGTTGGAACAAAGTTATTGATTTGGGTGGGTGTGTATATAAATCAAAAAAAATATAAAATGTGAAAATTTATAAATCTACACAAAATCACAACATGTGGGTTCAAAATAAGATTACTAACCAACCCACAACATCCCCAGAATGCCTCACAACAGCCTCTACATTCACTTCCACCTCTAAATAAATTACACTACACAAGTAAAAATAAGAACAAGAAATATTCCAAATTTTATTGTTAGTTCATAAAATTTAAATGTTTTCCATTTCAAATACATTACATTTCTTAAGAGAAAAAATTATCTAGAGCATTCAATTCATTATTTAAAAAATTCACATGAATCCATACATCTTATTTAAATTTATTTATTCATTATCCATTCCAACTAATTCAAAACAAGCCTATTCCATTTCAATTCATATTTTACATTTATTTCTATTACTACCCAGAAAACTAGGAAAACATAACACATCCCAACAACCATACCCATCATTCCACCAAGCCCCCACACCACCACTACATCACAACCCCATTCCTATAATCATCACCACTACCGTAATCTAGTCTGTTATCATAGAACATCTCTTCCTTATAATAGACCTACACATCACCACCACATATCTAGGTCAAGAAATATAAATCACATCATATCCCATTATCCCCCATATCACAACCACACATTAAAAAAACTCATATCATTTACATTTTGTGAGATTTATTAAGGGTATTTTCATCATATTGACTGTTTATTTCAATGGAATTATCATAGAAAACATAATTTCCATGTGAAAACAATTTTATTGTCCTACTTAATTTCTTTAACATTTTATTTTGACATAATACACAATAATCACACAATAAGGGTTCCACAACACCATAATTATTAGTTCAAAAAAATCCACCAATAGTCATGATTCCTAGAATGATTTCAATATTGTATAATCTCATTATCAAAAGCTTTAAAATATAGAAAAAAATGTTATTCATTCCCCTTACCCTTCAATTTCACATAAACCGATTCTTTATCATTATTCAGACTATAAAAAATATCTTCCCAAAGATAAACTATAAATACTACCTTTCACATGATACAACTAGATGAGTAATGAAGGGTCTCATACCTAAAATGGAACTATCTAATTTATTGAAAAATCATGAAATAAGAGGGAGTTCACAATTGTGCTCTATGGTGAAGAAGGACATCCTTACCATTATGGAACAAAACAACCAAATAACTACATTATCAAAATATTATGAAAACTAATTTATCCATTGATATCCACCACCCCCATTAATAACAAGAATTTTCTTTTGAAAAATAATGTATGAAATATATTTATGACCACCAAGGTTTTATTCCCCATGGATATAGTTCAAAGGCATAAAAGTGGGAAAGAAGCATAAAAAATATACACCTAAACTTCCTATGAAATGAGATAGATTATTTTAGGATTTTATTGTTTGAGGGGAATCTGTAATTTAGCGGTGTTTAGTAAAAAGTAAAACCACAATGTAGCTAATACCACCACATAGAAGAATAGATAAAAACAAGGAGAAATATGGAACATTTAATGATACTACACTAAAGTGGTTCTATTCAAAATAGCTACAATTTTTGTGGCTATATCTCCATATCACCTATGATAAAATGAAATAAATTTAATTAGGCAATCTAGGTGGCCACGTCATAGAACACAAAAACCAAGAAGGGTGATACTATGAAGCCTACCTTCAGGGCCATGGAACCTAAAAAAAGAAACAATAACAAAATCCGCTCTAGAATCTATACTACAGATGAGTGACTATACAAAACCCCATCGATTTTTTCAGGACCCCAAAATATAATCAATACCACTATATCATAGCCAGAACCCCCCCCCCCATATTCACCATATTTATGATGATTTTGGAATTGGAATTGAAAACTGATCCTCATCCTCTAAATAGTAGTTGGCCTCACCAAGACACACCTACCTATCTTCCATGTTGAAACCCTAGATCCATATTGTATAACTCCCTTGAGAAGAAATACTAGCTCTATATCCTCCCATTACCCTCCAAACATCGTAAGGACTCCCTTTAATACATTCATCAACACAATTCCCAAACTATAATGGTCCTTGAGGTTCTTATCATAATATCAAATACATAACAAACCATTATTTCCTTTTAAAATCATAACCAAAACCAATAGTAAAGAATGAAAGTTGTCCAAATAACTATCCCATGAAATACCACTCAAGGATCTTGTTACAACTAAACATAGTAACAATCCAAACAAACAAACCAATAAAACAATTCCACAAATACCTCTCACAATAACACCTCTATATCAAACTCAATAAAAGTTTTTCACAAAACCATCTGAATCACCATCAGATCATGACACCATCTCACACTAGCCTCTAACCACGTCCCTTCTACTTAACCATCTTTACAACTATCTTAAAATCTACACAACATCAACTAATTATTACCATAACAACCACATAATATATCCCCAATCATATAGGTTAAGGAATATGTCTCCCATGTCAATATATTATCTTATTTGGGAATCAATGAATTGGACACATGGTTTCAATCATGTAATATAATAATACATCTTGATTAAGAATCTAGTTTTTTCAGCATTATATGTTTGAATAATTATTCATGCATAATAACATAAATGGAAAATAACATCTCATAAAATATAAAGATATATAAATCGAATCTTCAAAGAAAAAAATCAGGGAAAAACTCTAAAAAACACCAATTATGGGGTACTAATACATGTCTCTTACTATCATGTACTCTCCACGAGGCCACCATGCCTCTCTTGGGTTTAAACTAAAATAATTGTTCAACCTCGTAGTATATTATTCAAATGATATTGCATCTCCATTGGATGATAATTGAATGAAATATCATCCTAGATATCCAACTCTATCCAGTAAATTACATGGGTTTCATTATGAAGTTATAAAAAGTGCTTATAGATGATGAATATTTAATGAGTCCAGTCCATCTTTAATAGATGCACCAACTAATAAGCTATATTTCCAATGATCCTCAAACCCTTAAACTCAAAACAAACTATGCTTAAAGCTTACTCCCACTACATAAATTCCACTACCCATGTCAAGGGGATACTATAAAAAACTTAATCTTTAATATAGGACCCAAAGGGTCTCCTAATATAATCATCTTAAGACATTTTTTGATCATATGATACATATATCCTCTTAAAAAAACCAAAACCCTCTTTATCTTACTCAACACCATATATGAACTGAGAATTAAAGACTTCACAACCTCATCCTAGTACAATGGATAATGATATGATCACATATACAATACCATAAATAGGGAAATTTTGATAGATGAGTGACAATGTTTGTTATAAAAAAACCCAACCAAATGTTTGTTCTTTTAACAATAAATATAGAACAACAATATGTACACCCGTGACATATCATTCAAAGTCTAGATATTTCTCTACATATGTTAATCCATCATATGGTGGAAAGAAGTGTTAAGGCCTAATTGAGTTCCAAAAGCATGGTTCAATATCCCCGAGATTCATGAGGAAAAATGAGTATCCCAATATGAGATGAAAGACCTTATAATTCATGGATGATGCACAACATTATCCACATAATCCATTTAAAAACCTATTCATAGTGACTAAATCCTTGATCAATAGTAAGATGAACTATTTCATAAATTGGTTCATGATTACATAGATTGAACCCAAATGAACCAATCCCCAGGGAATCCATATAATGGATTCCATCAATATTTCATCCGGGATTCTCTCTAGAACATACAAGGGCTGAAAAAAAATTCATGGAATATATTGTTCAACATTTACCTATAGGAAAACCAATCACTGATCCAGAAACTCGGTAACTTCCCATTTCAACTCGGTGCACCAAAATTATATCCTCAAGCCTCGATGCATCTTATTTACTACTGGGTGTAATTCCAATGTTAAATTGTGAAATACACTAAATAATCCATGCAAATATCTATGAGAATTAAAAAACTCCACAAAAAAATAATATTTTGTTTACATATATTAACAATTCTTCTAAAGCATTTCCATGGCCATCAAGATTGTGAGTCTCCTCTACCTCTAAGTATTCTTGCTGAGACACCTCCACAATCCATATCATAGGATACTGCACTATTAACTAAAATAATCAACCTACTCCATCAAACACCCTTTCATCATGTGGAAATGATTAGAACTCCTCTAACTCCCTCTATGAATATATGGTAACCTAAATAACATCCATCAATTACATTGTAAAAAAAGAATAAACCAAGAAATATCCCTTATTTCTGGTATAACATATCTCAAAATAATAGTTTTTGAGAAACTCTATTCACATATTATGTCATAGATTAAGGTCACATTGAGAAGAGATACACCATAATCATTTATTAACTTTGAAGACCACAAATCACTCTCTAATGAGTTAATGTTTCTATATCTTCAGTGAAAACACAATCACCTCTATCTCTAGACCATGGGTGGTATAATTACTCTCTAGGAGGCATAAATAACATGAACCATAAGATATCACCTCTTTCTATTGAATCGAGATACATCCCAATACCAAATTGGAAGCTTCGCAAAACTCCTAAAATATAAACCCATCCTACAAAAACTATTGAATCAGAGAACTGATCAATTTCCCCAGTAGGATGTCAAAAACATATTGACACTGATCAACCGAGATAAAATTCTGGTCCTTCTTGGTCAATCATTTCAATAGGTATACAATCCATGAGATATTAGATATAAACATACATTAGTATCTCACTATACAAAGGTATCTACTAAAATCTTCCACATTATTGGGTGATTATTAATAAGAAATTGCCTCTATATTTGACTAATCCAAATCCACACCTGGTCGAGACACCACATTTCAAAGGAAATCCACCTCTCGTGTATAAAACAAACACATTAAAAACAATGTATATAGTTTTTTTGGAACAAATTAAAATTGAATATGGCTATGATATGATCATTATGTTACTCATAATAATTCAATTAGATCAATATATTTTTAATAAAAATGACTATAAACTGGTCATGGAATTCATAAAATATGGATTTCATGATCCCCATGAACAAAAGTTTTACGTTCATAAAAATATTTATCATGACCACAAACTCAAAGACTTTATACATGCATATTAATGAAATATTTGGGATATAATCATCTTTCACACTCAACAAGAGTTTTCTAGACAATATATGAATATTATAAATCAATCATTCTCCTCTCAACTTGTCAAAAATACCATTGTTCCTAGAAAGAAATTGAAAATTATTTATCATCACCTAATTCAACCTATGGTGGTTTATATATAGCCTCATGCGACCATTCTCCATATTGAAGAATAAAAATAGACGACCTCATGGTAAAGAATTAGGCTGGATGAAACCCTTTAGTTTTAGACAATTTATTTAAATACTCAATTAACAATATTTTTAAGGTTTTATCTGACAAAGATCCATCGATATTAAAGAGGTTATGTGCTGAAAATATATATAGAACAAAACATTGAACCATGGGGTAACATTACAACCTACTTAGTAAAAACAACAAAAAAAACCCTTGTAATCCTTTAAACCTTCATCTTCATAGTGTCAAATAATTACATAGAAAACTTGGTCATCAAAGAATTTAACAGTTCAACATGTCTACTGCCAATCTGAAACCCCTACTATCTAAAAAAATTGAATGTTTACCACCAAAATCTATGAAAACGACACTAATATAGAAGTAGTTGATAATATAATGAAATGAAAAAAAAAATCTTTGTCAATAATTCAATTATAGGACTTTATTTATCATTAGAAAAGACCCCCATGTGACTGGTGTGGACATAATATCATTCTACACCCCTAACATACATCTAACAAGATATTCAAGCTTCCAATTGGAATAGTTAACACTATGGGAATCAAATCATGTGAACATATATTTCTATATAATAGTCTACAATGGGTGTAACAAATGAGTGTCACTATCTTGAATCAAAAAAGTAATTGAAAATGTCAGGTGAAAAATTGTGGATACATTTAATGATCCGTGACTCCTCTGACACTACCACCTACACTACATGCAACTATTTATGAATAGTTTATCTACCTCCCTACTAATGGCCACCCCATGGTGAAGCTCAATAAGAGTTCCCTGAACATGAGAAATCTCCTACAGTAGACCTCTACCTTCTCTATATCCTCTTGGTTGAGTATAATCCCTCTTCCCCTGCTACTAAAATGGCATCACTGATGGATGCTACTAAGGATGATGTTTAACATTACCACCTTTATGATTCAAAGGTCCATGAATTACAGGGAAAGGATTCTAATGATTTCCAAATCCCCCATAAAAAATAACACTAGCCCAAGTCCCCTAGCTAACTAATTGAAACCATTTTCCCTATAAGGATGTAATGAAAGTTTCTAAGGTTGAATCACCATAGGGTCACACCTCAATGTTCATGGTTCTTGAGACCAAACAGTAGAAACTATACACCATGAGGACCCCCAATGGTTTCCCTATCATGGTAAACCTCCTTAAGATTTCAAATGATCATTCATGATTTCCTTCTTCTATACCACCAAGTACATTGGATGTGAAAAAGGTGTAATTGCATACTAAGTAGAATGATGTAGTTCCTCCCCAGGAAACTATGCTTAGGACTCCTCATCAAGATATGATCAAGGAAAATGAAAAGGATCCCACAACCTGATATGAAGGTCCCATAAATACATACTCCCTCACTAATGAAAAATAATTTTGTTCCTCTTCAAAATCTCTATGCTCGGCAAGAGGAACACCACTCAGAACTCATTCTAAAAAATGACCGGAAAAAAAAATTCATCATTTCTCTAAAAAAGATAGAGCATCCACCACTGAAGAAAAACTAATCAAATATGAATACCTAAAAATGGAGACAAGTAATCTACCATGGACCATATAAAACTAAATGTGATCTACAACTCCTCCATCCAGGTCCCATTCTCTACATCAGAGGCATTTCTCTCACACTTCCCCAATGCCTTCCACTGAAAAGCAGACAACTTCCTCTACCAAAGATCATCCTCCTCCATCTGATCAATCCTCTACTGATCAACCATGTTGTTTTTCTGAAAATATTTATCCTTAACCATGCCAATATTATGGATGGACACCATAACTGAAAATGGAAATAAGGATTTCCAAATAAAAGTTGTATAAAATGAAATTATTATTTATCAAATTTATTTTATAATAAAAACAGCATGATTCAAATAATAACAAAAAAATCATGATTTATGGACCTCCCCTAGGTCTCTACACTAAATGAAAAATCCAACATATAGTTTTTTGGTATTCACAGTGTCATTGAATCAGATCACATGGGGGGACAAAAAACCAATTCTCTATCCAATCTTCCATGGCCTATGTCAAGCACTAATATCAAGTGACACTATTATCCTACCAAACCATGAAATGATCATTTTTCCTTACTCTAAAATCAATCCAATCTCTCAATAAAACCTCCAATACAACTATTTTATGACCACCTTTCTCTGAATGTACCCAAACTATGTTAATGAAGAAGGAAGAAAGATAATAACCCCAAAGTCCTACCTTTAGTATTCCCCAGGTTGGAAACTTGCTCCCAGGGTATAAAAATATAAACAATGGGGGTCATTACCCTCTATAATAATGGGATATGGAGATAGGATATCAATAATAAATAAAATCTATCTCATAATAAAAAAAATAAGGGAAAAATAAATAAAAAACCATACCAAAATGAATGTATAATTTTTAAAAATATAAAGAAAGTCCAAATGAAAATCCAAAAATCATAATCTAA
Source organism: Viscum album (assembly GCA_963277665.1). NCBI lineage: Eukaryota > Viridiplantae > Streptophyta > Magnoliopsida > Santalales > Viscaceae > Viscum > Viscum album. Next base: position 508,316,983 of record OY728159.1, read on the forward strand.
GATAATGATATAGTAATAGTTTAATTTTATGAAAAAATAAGGTCCATAATGGTCCATGAATTCTTCTAAAAAACATGAAAAATGGGGTTTATATACATAGGGTGATAATTCATGTATGCTTAATAAGATCTTTCCCAAATTATCTCATGTACATGTAAATGGAGATTTCTAATTCACCAACAAGAAAATAGCAGAACTAGAAACATCTAAATATGTCAACTAAAAAAATCACATCCTCAACATGGAACACTCACTAAATAACACATCTATGTATAGTAACATGTTAAGATTCATATTACAAAATGGTATGTTGCTCCACTTTCACATAGATTTTCTATGATCAGACCCCAATTCCATATGTCCTACTGCTCTCATCTCATTATTAATCTAAACCTCCTCAAACATAGTTGGGTCATCACCTAACATCACATCTTGGCAGAAGACACCTAGTCCATCAAATTAGATCACATCTATTTCGAAGACACATGTTCCATCACCACACATAACATCTTTCATGAAGATAGTTGAGTTATATCAATAAATCCCAAACAATATTACTAGAATAGAAGGGTATCATGAACATGAAGGGTATCAACCTCATGAACTCCTCCTACTATACAAGACCCCACCAACATTGATTCAATAAAAGAATATAATAGTTCACCTTTGAGTTCTGTCTATCATAACCTGTGGATCTCAAAGTCACACGGAAGGGTGGGTGTGGGACATTTGGTTTCCACCCATCCATCCTCACCACCGAGATGTTGATAAAAACACATAATAATGATTTGATTTCCATCACATAGTGATCGAAATTGGTGGGTGAATATATAAATAATAATTTATATAAATTGTATACATTTATATTGTTTCACACAATGCGACTCTATGGGATCACAACCAGAGTACCAACCAACCCACATCATCTCCACCAAGACTCAAAACACACAACGCATTCACTAAAACATATAAATTCATAAAACCACACATGAAAACCAAACCATAAGTTAGATTCTACATTTCATTACATGTCAAAAAATTATATATTTTTTTATTTCTAACCATTTTCATTCATAAATTGAACACATTCTAGAAAATATATAAGTTTATTTCAGAAAAAATAACTTTAATCCAAAATTCTTATTTCATTTAAATAATTCATTGTCCATTCAAACCCATTCTAAACTCGAACATGTCATTTTAATCGTATATTTACATTTTGTTTCATTACTACCATACAAACTAGAATAACAAAACCCATCACATCAACCATCACCATCATTCCATTGAGCCAATATGTCACCCCCATTTAACTACAATACTCATGACCCCATCACCAATTATGTATACAATTCCCACATCTCAGAATATCTACACAACTTATTATCTCTACACATCAACTCCACATACCATTTACACTTATTTTAAAATTTGTAATGGTAATTTCTTCATTTTTATGTATTTATTTGAAGATAATTTTCACAGAATCCATAATTCAATATGAAACCAAATAAATAGAGAGATATAAGTGGTTGGGAAATTACATTAAACACAAAGAGGATTCCACAACACATCACTTCCCATTAAAAAAGTCCCCAAGGGAAATAATTTTTAGCAAGAAATTAATATCGTAAAAGCTCAATAAAAAAAGAATAAAAATCTAAAAAATTGTGATTCCTTCCCATTTAAATTAAAACTTTCTCTAACAAATTGATTTAATTTTTTATGCTGGGGAAATATATCTTCCTAATGATAAACAAGAGAATAGTGCCAACTAAATAATAGAACTAAATGAGAAATCATTGTTGATTTAACTCAAATAGAAATGTTTTATTTGTTTCACAATGTTGAAATAAGATGGAGGTCACCATTTACCACCACAATGATGTAGAACATCATTACCAATAAGAAAAAAAATAACCATGTCACTTTTCTAACAAAACACCATCAAAACCAATTTTTATAATTATAACAACCCTTCCTAGTTTAAAATCAAGAATAAATTCGGTTAAATAAAGTATGAAACTTAATTTTTCCCACCAATGGTAGATCAATCAATGTAGAGGGTGAATCCCACTAAAAGGGGTCTGAAATATAACAATGGATACACATAGCTAGCCCAAGAAATGAGATAAAATATGGGATAATGATAGGGGTTGAGGGGATTTTAGAATTTAAATGATGTCTGTAAAACATAACACGGTGATATAACCACTAAAACAGGCCCCATAAAAATTGAAAATGGGGATGGAAATAGTGTAGTACAAGATATTAAATCAATGTGGTGTTGAAAAAGGAGTATCTGTGCTATTTAGATATCTCCATTTTGAAGATCTTCTAAAAGAGGATAATTTACCATAGTTCTTCCAATGCAACCACACTGTTGAACCTAATGACTGGTAAGGAGTTATGGAATAGCCTTGGTCGATGACATAAATGTTCTAGAAGCTATGATACCATTGAAAACCCAAACCCAAACATTACTACAATGCCGAGTGAATAATTTTCATCCATATATATTCTTGATGAACCAAAAAATATCCCCTAAGACAATATTTCATATCTGAAACCCTCAATTCCATAGTTATTCCAATTTTTTAGTAGCAGAGAAAAACTCCTCCTAAGACTCTACACTATAGTTGGCATCTCCATACTAATGTTCCCACTACTCCATGGAATATCTAATTACCCACTATATATAACTTCCATTTAGATGAAATCTCAGTTTAATATCCTCCCTTAACTCACCAAACTCCTTAGGGACCCAAAAAACACCTTCATCCCCCTAATTTCTACAAAGAAGCAGTCTCGGAGGTAAAAACCATGATGAGTAACATCTTATACAAATAAAATATTTAGATATGTTTGTTAAGTCATGTCCCTAATATATCTTGTAAAAGATTCATAAATATATCCTAAATAGAAAATGATGAAATGAGATATATGATTTTATCATAGATAATTTTTCTATAAGTTCATTTTTATGCTTCAATAACATTAATATTGTTTTCTACACTATGTTAGAACATGTAGTCAGATATTTGAAATACGAAAACCTCATTTATTATAGAAATAATGTTATTCCAATATTTTCAATATGATGAATACCCATAATTAAAAATATTAATTCATCTTCAATAAATCAAACAATAAATGAATATTGATTTACATACTGACATGTTGAATTGTTTGGTGGAATTTAATGAAAATAAGCATAAGGATTGTTGAGAATAAAAATGATTTGGGTTCATTTTTCCTATGGTATTACATTAGTGATTGATTGTGTATTTCTGTATATATAGCACAATGTGTGAAGATTATTGGACTAAAGATAAATTACAAGGAATTTTTTCAATGATAAAACTTTTTTATCACCCTAGAATGTTAAAGGGTTAAAAGACAAAATAATATGACTAATGTTAAAAAGGTTCTCCATTATTTTGAGTATACATGATTTTTAGAACTCAACTATTATAAATTCTTTTCTTGGATAAGTGATTAGAATGTGTGCCTTCGGGGAAACTTCCAGGGGTTTGGGCAAGTGATGATATGAACACTATAAAGAACAAATATTGTATTGTAGGGAAAATTCATTAGTTTGATGATCTATTTGAGCATGTTGTAAGGCCCTAGGGATGGGGCCTTGTGTTTATAGGGAAACAAGTGGTTCTTAGTGGACCTAGACTCGATGGACTTGTTAATATGGGGTATCTATACTATCACCAAGGCCCATTTGTTAGATTGAATCAAAGTAGGAACCCAGCCATATGTTTGGTGGAAATTCCTGGGTTGAGAGGAAGAGTCTACAACGAGAATGTAATTCTCTAAATATGGGTTAATGTTATATCCTAGAATGTAAATGAGATAAAATATTAACTTATTCGACTCATGAAAACAAGGTGAACCCTAATTTTTGGAAGATTACAAAATAGAAATTCCAAAACTACATGTGTCTTTCCTGAGTAGGGATCATGATGGGTGACCATCTGGGATGTTTTTAATGGTGTGTGAGAGTGGGGAATACAAACTACTATTACATTGGTACAAAATTAGGAACACTGACTTATGTGCGCTTGTAGTTACTAGGTTGAGATTTAGGGTCTAAAACAAAGAAATTGTTCTCAATGTTGGGAAGAATGTTACAACATAGAATATTAAAGGTTTAATAGTATAAATTACATGACTCATACCTACATGTTCAACCTTTATTTTGGGATCCTACATTATTATAACTCCATAGTTACATGTGTTTTTCATGGAGTATTAATTTGGATGGGTTACCTTGTGCTATGTTTTCTAGGGTGTATGAAAGTGAGGAAAAATAACTTTTGTTGCATTAGTATCATAGAAGAAATACATCTTATATTGTTATTTGACTAGATGGGTTGAGATGTAGGGTCCAAAAAATGTATTTATTTCTCTAATGGGGGTGAATGTTAGACCAAAATAATGTTAAAGGATTAAAATGATAAATTATATTACTCTTTTGAACAAGGTTTACATTTATTTTCACGAAACTTATAGATTTGAACTCTAAAGTTACCCATGTTTTTACTAGATTAGTAATCTAGATGTGTTTTCTTCAAGGAATATTCCTTGGGATTGTGAAAGAAATAAGAAGAATACTAGAAATAACATGTGTTGGAATTTTGGGATAATAATTAGTTTGATGATCCATTTGGGAATGTGGTTGGGTCCTAGGGAGCAGATTATGTGTGTTTGGAAAACTAGTGATTCGTAGTAGGATAGGAACCGATGAACATGATATTATGGGGTTTCTTTGATGTCAACATGGCCCATTTGATACAATTTTTCAATAATGGTGATACAACTAAAGAATTTTAGAACTTTAGTTGAATGTATAACATTAGATGTTCTCAAAAATATATATATTACGTAAAAAGAATCCCATGTTTTGGTTTGGAATTTTTACTTATATGATGATATTTACAATTAGTTGTTTTTTCCTAAATTTTGGAATTTTATTTCAACTATACAAGATAACCAAACCCAAAAAACCATGTCATTGGTAGAGAAGGCACAACTGCGCGTGGGATTCATACAAGAATTTCATCTTAGTGGAGTAAGGTGATCAAAAAAATAGATTTTTTTGAATGGTGTGCTCATAGAAAATGTAGAGTGTGTGTAATATCATACATGTGGGAGATTGGTGAGCCCATCACTTGTGTTGTGTGTAGTGTTACTGGTGTCAAGATTCATTATCGCTATGATAGTTGAGGGGAATTGAATTATTTATAATTTGGATCTCAATTGTGGATGGAACATTTTTTTATGAGAGATAAGTGTACATTATTCATCTATGTTAAAATATATAGACATAATAGCCATTTTTTGGTCTAGATACTCTTAGTTATTTTATTCTGTTGTCATCATCATCAACCTCTACCACAATTACAACCACTGTGATCTTACTGGTTTGATACTACTTTGATCGTTGATTATTCCCAAGGCCTTCATGGTTTTTTGATGTAATAATTTTGAGGACTTATGTCTATTTACTATCAGAAAAAAAATATTTTTATTTCACGCATTCCATTATCCAAGGAATGTGAAATTTCTAAATATAAAAGGAGTTGAAGAAGGATTCTCAATCATCCACAGTTCATAGATGAGTTTGAGCATAAAAATAGGATGTGATATTCATGACATCACATAAACTAATCAAAATAATTAGTTCATCATTAAGACTTCTTATTTATTAGTGTAATATATTTGAGATATTCCAAATGATTCAATTATAATAGAATCCATGAAAATGTATATTTTTTGGATCCTCGATATTTCCTGGAATGAGAAGTAATAAGGTGGTTCAAGGATGTGATAACTTTATTATAAATATCCCTAAATACGAAAAGATAAAGGTTTTACAATTCTTAACAGATTATCTAATTTCCTTAAAAACAATGAAATGAAGAAAAAACATTCATAGAATTCAAGAATATCTCTTCTTCTAAGAATAATAATGTCTTGAGTTTCTTATTTTTTCAAGATATTCCTTAGGCCTTAGACATGTTTTAAACAATATCAATGTGTTTTTTAACGAAGAATTTTGAAAACTAGTTATTTAACAACATACTCTGACAACATTATGTAATGAAATTATTCATGGGGTATTTTGTGAAGCACCTGAGCTTTAATAAAGAATAAAACCCTTCTAGTTTTGACAATACTTATATGAGAAGTCGTTTGAGACATAATCTACACTTTTATGATGGAATAGTGAACTTGAAATAGAAATTTCCAATGAGAAATACTTTATAACATGAAATCTAATTAATATTACCTGAATACATTTGGTTTTGAGAAAAATAGGAACCTATTTGTAGTAAATAACATTGTATAGTCTATGAATACATGAATGGAATATATGCATGAATAGTCACTTAGAAAGTAACAAAAAAGTAATTTTTGGATTCAAATAAAATTATAATTATCAAATTCTGTATGTAATATGGTTAATAAATTATTGTGTTTGAAACTATCATGAAATATAATAATAATGGTTTTAGAAGACTCATGCATGTTTTTATTCTTGCATAGAGTGTTATTGATAGAAAAGTATCGAGGCTATGTAAGAATATTATTCAATTAAATATTAAAAATCATGTGTGCACCACATTTATGAATAAAGTAAGGAAGTTAATTAATTATATTGAAGGAATAATTCATAAAGTGTAATATTTTATAAACAGAGGAATCTGATCATTCCCTATTGATCAAAATCATTGGGCAGGACTGGAATATTCAATATGTAGTTATTGATGGTATTTGATGTCTACATGAGAAAGTTATATATAGAATGACAACATAGGAAGATAAAAATGTCATCATTAACAGGATAAATCATTTATTAATGGAGAAGACTATGTGAGGAACTACACAGACCCTCTAGTGTGGATTTCAAAAAGTAAGGTCATTCTAGATTTTAGTAACATTGGGTGATATATTATAGTGATCTAGTTATGTTATTAAATAGTTGGAAGGCTATCCTTGACTCTAGAAAAAATATTTTATAATAAAAATATCAACTTATGTGGAATAAAGTGTTAAGATATATTTTGAATCATGAATGACCATCTTAATTGATTAAAATATTTTAATAGAAAATCCATTTTGGGTAGTATAACCAACTTGTAAAGTATTATGCCTTTCAGCTAAACATTATAATTCACTATGTTCAAAGCCTCCATTTAGAACATATTTCAAGGAGAGTATGAGATTAAAATATAATAGTATATTGATTCTTTAATCACAAAAAATTGTTGAATTGAAATGGGGACAATTCATAAAATGATGATTGGAACAATGTTTCACCCCTCCACCTCAAAGTGATCTCACACTGATTTGAGATCTATATATGATGATAAAAATAAACTGTAACTGAATAATAAATTTGTAATGATTGATTATAAATGAATAAAATACATGAAAAAAATATTTTAATGTCATTTTAAAATCGGTGACTAAAATAGATGTATTTTTATACTGTTTATTAGTGCATGTTCTAATAAACAGTATTAGAGGTAACGGTTTATTTCTTGACACAAAAGACATTAATGACTCATAGTTGTTCATATTTGATTAACATTTTACCATATTTATTTATTATATTAAATGATATTATAATTTCTTAACTCATTTTTTCTATTGAATTGTGATGATTTATTTATTTCCCCATCAATAATGATGATGTAAAGAAGAATTAAAATCCCCTCAAAATGAGTTATTTCTCTTCCATATCCAGAATCATTATTCCCTGTAATGTTATTATTTATTAGAATGAAATTTATTTATGGTTAATTTTTTAATTTTCATTAAATTTATTGTTACCCATTTTGAAATTAATGATTAATTACTCACTTTATGTTTTGGAATTCAATAAACAAATTTTATAAATATATTTACGAATATTGATTCCAAATACATATATATATCATTAACTACATATTTCATATTGAAAAATGTTAAAAAAATTCAAGGATTAATTATTTGAAATTAAATTAAATATTAGTTTTATAAAAATTCATGTTACCTTCATGAAAATTATTTGTGAAAGTGATTTTAATGTTTGTCTCATTACAAAATATTTAATAATTATTTCCTCAAATAATTTTTTCATGGTTTCAAATAAATTTTAGTCATTAAATTATCTTATTCAAATTGAGTAATTGTTTATAAATCCCCTTATAAATGTCTTTATGAAATAATTATTTTGTGTGATTGAATGTTTTTATCAATTCACAAAACACTTATTTTTACGTGACATCGTTTGGAAATGATGTGAAACAAATTTTATTTTAACGGGTTTATTATAATTTATGGAATGATTGATTTCATATTTCACACATATGTATAGATATTGATTAGGGGTACTATATCATTATAAAACTTATTGGTTGTTATTTAATATCAAATGGGATAATAATAATGGGCCTTTTTTGGTATGAAAAAAAATTAAAGGAATCCACTTATTCGATACGCTGAAAAACAAAAGGGTGAGACTTCTTTGATATACACACAAATAAGACTGATCCTTATTGGATATTTACACAAACTAAATATGTTTTATTCCTCGGTATTCATATTATATGTCAACACCATGTGCTTATGTTTTTATCCAAAGTTCATTGCTACACTATGTTTTCTAGAGTATTTGATTTCATTTTAATAAAACTATAATTATGATATGTAGCTCATTTTTATTATCCCATGGTTTATATTTAATAATTTAAGGTTTTATTTCATCATTAAATGACACATGGAAAAATGTTATTATTCATTGTTCTTTTAATAATATATTTCTCCAATTCTTATGTTTTATAATATTATTTTGATTTAAACTATAATGAAATGTTTATAAGATTTATCTTTTTGTGAAATTAAACCAAAAAATATATTATTATTCCATTCCCATGTTAATAAAAATATGTACAACTTATGGGATTTCGATAAGGGTGTCATGTGTAGATCAATTATGGAAAACAATTCACATAATTTCTAATATATTATTCTTATATAGCTACTTCTCAATGAAAATAAACCATCAGTTCTTGGGATTGTGTGATTGTTGTGAGATGTAATTCTTATATTACTGAAATGTTGTAAAAATGTTTATCTTAGATCAACATAACTTGTGAATTAATAATTTAAGGTATTCCATTTTTTACAAGATTCGGGTATGTGGGATTGGGGTTCCTCACCATAAGTAGATGTTTTAGAAATATGTTTTTATTTAAAAATATAAGTATTAAAAATTTATATATTTTGAAATAAATTGAAATTTTGGGATTTGTATGATCATGTTTTCTATCTCAGGAATTAAAAATTCAATCATGGTTTTTGTGTATTGAGATAGTGACAATTAGATTATCTAGTTTTGGGGCGTGACATAGTTAGAAGAAATTATATCTTTAATGATTTCCCTAAATCAATGTTTCTTCTTGTGAAACACTAAGACATAGATTAATTATTTTATAGAAAGTACAAGAATATTAGTTAATGTTAATATGAATTTAATGATAAACATTTTTTAAAAGTATTATCAGTTTACTTTTTTATGAAATATAGATATTATGAGTTATGTGTTATTAGTACATCATTATTAATTTATTGTTATTATAGTATGGGATAATGTCTTATTTATGTGTTCATGCAATATATATGATTTTAGTGGTGAATGATTATAAATTAAAATATGTGAGATGTTATTATTATTAGATTATTACTATTATTATATTTTGGTTTTTGTTTTTTTTATGTCTATTTTACTTATTTTTGTGTTTTTTTATTGATGATATTTTATTATTTTTGATTTAATGTTTCAATTTTTTCATGTAAAATTAAATAAAAGATAAATAATATTCCTATTCTCTTATTTAATCCACCCCACATGGGATGAGAGAAGAGATATTCATTTTTTATCTTCTTTTCTCATTCTCTATGGAAAATACAACATTTTTTATGGGTAAGATCTTATTTTTACAATGCTTTCATTGAATTCCTATAATTATTTTTGGTTTCTCAAAAAAATATAGAAAAGTATATGTAGGTTTATTAAATATTTTGTATCCAACCTTAAGATAAGGAAATTTTCAAATAATAGATGAATTGTTTTATTGGTGATAATAGAACCGTTGATGTTTTTAAATCACATCACTAAGGGTTGTATTGCCTTACTATAATCCATTTGTATATGATTTTAATTATTATGTCATTTATATATTTTATGAAGTTCATTTTAAATATTTTATCATTTATTTAATTTTATTACTTATATTTTAATGAAGGTTATTAAAGATATATTATATATTAAATATCATTTTCCACTAATGGATTTATAAATTTTATACATGATGTATTGTTCGAATGTAAAAAAAAATATTGAAATTTTATAAAGTTATTATTTGATACATTTTTCAATGTTAATTTAGGAAATAATGGAACACTGTGTAATTCATACATTAAATATGTAGTGTTAAAAGTTAAAAACCCCATGACTTGAATACTTATCTATATAATATTTTTCACATGATCATAAATTGTCTTGAAATATATTTTAATGATGTTTTTATAGATAATTTCTTCATTTTATAACTTAATATTTATTTAATAGTTATAATATGAGTATTATTAGTTACTAAGCTAATTTTTAGATTTTCATATATTTCAAAATGACTTTATATTAATTTTATAATATTCCCATTGTGTTTAAATCTATTTTTATAAATTATAGATGTGTTTATTTTAAAATTGTTATTTAATTTATGAAAATAATCTTACTTTACCATGATGTATTGTGATAAATTAAATATTTTTTCAAATTTTTAGTGAAAAAATGGAATTTTTATCCTGGATTGAAGGTTTTGACTACTAGAAAGGATTAATGCTAATCTATTTGAGAGTTTTTATTTATTATACAATTAAATTATCATGTATTCAGGATTTATTAGTGAAATTTTAAAACTATGTTGAAAATTTGAGTGATTTATAATACATTAGTTATGATTACATTCTAATTTGTTATTGTAGACGACCATGGCATTTCTTGTTTAAGAGTACCATATTATGATTGTATATTATAAATTAGGTTTCTAGAATAATTTAATCAGTGATAAATTGATTTATCAATATCGACATGTTCTAGACTATGTCTCGTAGGTCCCAGTAAGTAATTTTTTAATGTAATTTAAATGTTAATTTGGAGGTATGACACTAATATAAATACAGACTCACAACATTTATGACCATGGTGTAAATCTATTAGACATTTTTCCACCATGAATTATAATAACCCTGGTCTTTATTTAACATTTAAAAATACTTTATTTCATAAAATTTCACATAATACAACCCATAAGATCGATATTCCAAGTTTCATTGGGGAATAAAAACATTACATGACAACTTAAGAAATAAAATACACGAACATTATTTAAAACTTATTTTAAATGACCAGAAAATTATTTCATACTTAGAATTGCATGAGATAACATGGGGACATACATAAGAAATGGGTGAGTTATAAATCCCAGTAAAGGATTAAACAATGCATAACATGAAGAATACAATACATTTTTGGCAATAGAATCATCAATGAAGCATAAGAGAAACATTTAAATAAAGTCATGATATTGCTTGATTATCATAACTTGGAAATGTGGAAACAACATAAAAAATAGCATCATAAAAATATTTTAAATAGTTAAACCCCTATCCCATCATGACTTATAATGATAATAAAAATTACCCATTACATTGGAGCACTATCATGGTTCACCCTTCAAAATAATTTCAATCTCATGTTAAAGTCTGTTATATAGATCATATTACATGGATTCATTAAACATCATAATTAATTACATGATAAAGGAATGTGGAATAAATAAATGAAATTCTCAAAATCAATAAATATATGTGCATAAACATGAATACCCTTGATAGGGAAATGGGCATGGTATTCACTACACGATGAATTTGGCATGGAAAATCATGGTTCACTTTGGGAAGCCTAACTGCAAGACATAAAAATCATAAATGTTGTTAATGAGATATAGAGTGGTATAAAATAATTTTTAAATGAAATGGACAGTAATAGGTTTATATAAATACATTTACCAACACATGTAATATGGAAATAGAAGGTATATCATAATAAAATACATGAAGAGATAAGAGAAATGGAATAACTCTTACAAAATTTTGACATGGTAACAGGAGTAAATGGGATGGATTAATGAGGGAAAAATAGGTATACCATCATAAAAACATAATATGGGAAGTATGGGGGAGGTTTGAAAACATACCCATTAATTTTTAATTGAAAAATAATAGAAGATACAATACAAGAAAACTTGGACAAAAAAGAAAAAGAAAAAAAGTGAGGATCCCTTACTTGGATGTGTGATCCCAATAGCCAGGGAGAGGCTAATTGGGAGCTTTGGGTGCCTTATGAGGAATCTAGGGAGTTGATAGAATATTGAGGACGATTTTAAGGGAGTTTGATTTATGAGAAATGAGTTCTTGGGTGGGTTTATATAGAAAAGTAGGATAATTATATATTATTTAGGTTTTGCACACCACACAAAAACATATTCAAAACCACAAAAGATCCCATGGTTTTTGCCCATGGTTTTATCCAAAGTGGAGTAGAGAACATAATTTCATAATGAAAAGGGACTAAGAAATTAATTTTTTTCCTTGCTTACGTGGAGGTGATTCACATCCTCAAGGAAATGAATTTAAAATTCATAAAATATATTATAAATTTTAGAGGATTCTCTATCGAATTATAAAATATGTGAAATAAATCATAAATCACATTATACTAAATTTAAAAGAAATATTTTTTATAATATACCTTTTATAATATTTATTACATCACTATTTGGACCTTATGAATTCGTAAAACACAATATATATTTATATATTATTTGTTTCTTACTAAAAAATTCTATTATCTCAAAAAATAATGAAAAATCCCATGTTAGTTATTTTTGACATCCTGATTCAAAAAATAATATCAATTTTATATAAATAATTTTCAAAATTTGTGAATTTTCATTTTTTAAATGAGAATCACCATTCATTGAAAATTTCCTAGTTTTGAAAGAAAATAGTTTTTAAACCATAATAGAAATTACATTTAACTTCATTAAAACTATATACTCATTTTCTATTAGTAAAAGTAATTTGAAAATAATATTTTTTTAAAAATACTAATTATTACAAAAATTCTTTAATTTTTTAAAATTACACTTTCTATTTTATCGTATACAAGAATAATTGTGATCAAACTAATTACCTAATCATTTACAGATAAAAAACTGATATAATCAAAATTTATAAGAATAGTTTTTATAATATTATCAATAAAAACAATAATTTAATATAATATTGTATATATTTATCAAAAGTACCAATTTTACCAAAAAAATAATGTGTTGAATCTCAATTTGGTATTGGTCAAAAAAGATATTCAATATTGAAAAATCTTTTCCAAACTCAGACAAATGACCTTCATATGGCCTGAGTCTATTGGATGAGGTCTTCCTTTCCTTTGTCTATGTCAAATGGATTTTTTTAAACCCTATATTTATATCAGTTTTGTGATCACTTTCCATGACTACATTATCAATGGTATTAATACTTAATGGTCATTTAAGCCCATTAATAAAAAAGTGCATGTGGTTTCTATATCAATAAGAATTAAATGAAGGGTAGTTTTATTAACAAATGTTCAGGTCGTTACAACCTTCCCCCCTTAAGAAAATTTTCCCTCAATGTTTCATTTCCCCACAAAAAAATAGATGATCGTGACTCAACCTCATCACTTACTCTAGTTCCCATATTGCTTCTACAATCTTTTGGTTTCTTCAAAACACTTTGACGAGGGGCATTGTCTTGTTTCATATAAATTTTTACCTACGATCTTTGATCTTCACCTGCTTCTCTTCATATACTTCTAGAAATTTAGTCTAAATCCACAGTTTAAAACCACGTCTATATGCCCAAAAACCATGGCTATAGGTTATAGTCATGGTTCAATGAACCATGGTTGGTATTGGTGAGGATAAAACCATATAGTCACAGTTTAAACTGTGGATAAAGGCCTATAGCCATGGTTTGAACCATGGAAAATTCCCCTTATCCACGGTTTGAAAACATGGAAGAAGTGGAAGCCACACATTTCTTATATCCACTATTTGATATAGTAGCTAAATTTATTCTTGTTTCATAAAAAACCCACCCTCCCCCTAGATACCCCCACCCCCTTGCAGCAGCCCACCATTTCCCTTCCTGAACAGCCCCCAAACTCCCCTTGTAGTAGCCCCACCCCCATGTCCAAGCCCACCACTACCCCTCATAGATATCCCCCACCCCTAGAAGCAGCCCCCTCACCACTTACAGTAGCCCCAACCCCCTTGCAGCAGCCCCCACCACCTTGCAGAAGCCCACCACTCCCCTTCCTGGATACCCCCAAACACCCTTGCAGTGGCCCCCACCCCACTTGCAGCATCCCCCACCCCCTTGTAGTATCCCACCACTCCCCTTTCTGGACATCCCCAACACCCCCTTTGCACAAACCCCCAACCCCACTTGCAGCAGCCCCACCCCCTTGCCGCAACCCACCACTCCCCTTCCTAGACATCCCCCCAAACTCCCCTTGCAGTAGCCCCCAACCCCTTGAGGCTTCCCACCACTCCCCTTCATGGACTACACCCACCTTGGACCCCCCCCCCATTGGACACCCCCCATGGACACCCATTGGACCCCCTAAACACCCCTTAGATGCCACCCCGGACACCCCCACCCCTGGACACTGCCTGGACCCACCTAGACACCCCCTTGAACACCCTATGGACCCCCCTTGGATCCCCCCCTAGGTCACCCCCCTGAACACCCTCCATTGGACCCCCCCCCCCCCCCCCGGACACCCCCTCAGACACCCCTCCCCCCTAGACACCCCCGAATAGACACCCCATAGAGACCCCTGGACACCCCACTGGACCCCCCGGACACCCCCATGGACTCCTGCCACTGGACTATCCCTGGACCCTCTCTGGACTCCCCCAATTGGACCCACCATGGACTCCCCCCACTGGACCACCCCTGGATGCCACCTAGATCCCCCTGAACTCCCCCCACAAGACCCCCTAGACTCCCCCACTGGAAACCCCCCTAGACACTAAACTTCAGTGACCTATTAAACAACAATCTAAATTAGATGATTCTAACTACTCAAATAACATGACTCGATGAAATTCATATGCTAGGATAACACCATAAATAATCATGAAACTAGACTAATAGATATTTGTAATACATCACCAACTATATATCACAAATCACAACATATTGAAAATAAAAAAAATACTCTACATAATATGCTTTATCAAATACTATACCCTACTGGGTAATATCCTTACTCAAATTCTAATGGATATACCCAAAATGATATTAGGGGACTACAAATATCATATAGCGAAATTGGATGATTTTTCTCCCACCATTGGGGAAAACAATCAAGTTTACCTCGTAGAAGTATCAATTTTCGTGCGTATACTCACTGGATTCCCTTAAAAAGAGTGTCATTTTTTACCTCAGTCCCACAAAGAAGAAAAAAATGTTCTCCCTCAAGAATGATCTCACATTTAACATTCAAAATGAAAAATATTTTACATTTGATACACCATCGAAAACGGTAAAATAATATTAACATTACTTGAGTAGTAAGATACAAATTTCTATTTCTTTGATCCACTCACCATAGATTGGGGTATCACTCACCACTAAAATGGTCATTACCATATCAACCAAACTTGAATTCACATCAATATTCTGTCAAAAAGTATTCAATCATTATTAATTGTTATACCACTAGGTCTCATCACCATGGAATGTGAATACCATAAAAGATATAATCATTAATAAAGATCAAACTCACATCATCCTTGACCATTACCTCTTGAATTTTATATGCACGCCAATCCGAGTTGGATGTCATGGAAGAAAATCAATTACATCAGCTATGTTTTGTTGTTGGTTCTCAATATATCATGCATCCCTATCCTCCATTCCAATACAAGTCATCAAAATCAACAAATGATCAAAAAGGAAAAGCCATCAGGAAGCCAAAAACAGTGAAATTACTTTGACATTACTATCTGAATCGATTATGCATTCTACAACCAGGAAGATAAAGTTTTATTGTGACACCTCCACCATGTCAGAGTTCAAATTCAATTTGTTTCTTAGTACTAGAATATTTCCAATCACAAATCACAAAAAAGTAATTAAAATGAAAAAATGGTAACATTTTCGCCATATGCAAGACTAGACCAACACAATAGCAATATATTCATTTTCATATATATCAAAGGTGTTCCAATAAGTGGCAGCATGAATGAATTGTTCTAAATAATTAATAACAAAATTAAGTACTCCCCTATAATGATATGAACTATCACCTTATATTTTTCAATCAACCTGGATATTCTCATTGATGTACCTTAAAAGAAACAAATCCAACTTAAGATTCAATCATTTAAATTCAACAAAAATAAAACATGGTTTATGGTGAGAAAGGAGTGGAAATGATTCTTTAATTGATAGGTGATTGTTGCAATGGACTATGGTGGGAAATGTGTGGCCATGAAAATTGATATTTCCATTGAATCATTCCATCTAATTTGAATTTTTAAATATTATGGTTTATCCATAGTCACTTTTTTGGGTGTAAACTGCAATTAAGTACATGGAAGTCCACTTATAGAAAGTCATATGTGTTTGAATGGTCAAGAAAATATTTAACCAATCATACATTGATTTATATGCCACCAATAATGGTAAATCCTGAAAATAGTTCAATAACACCTATTAGAAAGAATCATGATTCAAATTCGACACCAACCATGTGGGATGAAAAAATATAAAATAGCACGTCAAGTAGAGAACTGATTGCGAGGTATGATGCAGCATCCTTGGTTGTTATAGATAAAATGATGGCTAATGTCTAGATGATTTGACTTGATGTCATTGCAAGACTTTGAACATAATGTATAAAAATTAGAACACATTTATTTAATGAAAACATTAAGTCTTTATATGGCGACTCATATAATATCATTCTATTACCAAAAAATACTCGGATAAACATAGTGCATAAAAATTAGAATAAATATATTTAATGAAAACATTGAAATATTCTTGTTTAGGATGAATTGCGAAGATAAAATTGATGAGAAATAAGAAGGATGTATAGAATATAGTGCAATAGTAAGAGTCTTACGATATAAATAGAATAAAATAAAAAAGAGAGAGTAATAATGTTTGGAGATGGTTAAAATATTAAATAATATTTATTTAATGATACTATTATTATTTTTGTTCATTCATTTATGGATTTCATGAAAGGGGGAAATTATTATAATTCATAAAAATAAATGAAAAATTAGTCCATATAGGGGGAACACTATTTTTTATTGGGCGAATAACTAAAGGTTATTCATTAATGGATACATCATTAACCTATTCCCCACCCCCATGTACCCCCATGCCCCACCCCCTCCCCGCTAGTACCCCACAAGTACCCTCCCCACTACCTTGCTGACCCCACTGAAGACCCCCTGCCTTCTCCCCCCTATACCCTCCCCCCACCAGTTTTCTCTCCCCCCACTGCCCCCTTGAACCCTTTTTCCAAATCCCCAACCCCTTGCACCCCCACCCTATAGACCCCCCCTACAGACCACCCCTACCCTATAGACCACCCCTACCCCTACCCCTGTCCCCTTCCCCATGCCCCCTCCACCCTACACCCCTTGCCCTGTAGAACTCCATACAGACCACCCCCTTGCACCCCCACCCCTCCCCATTTCTCCCCACCTTCACCCTCTCCACTGCCCTTCAGAACCCCCTCACCCTTCCCCCTTCTAGTTTCCCCTCCCCCCTAGCATCCCACCTGCACCCTCCCTCCTCCCCCTACCCTAACGTCCCCCAACAGACAACCCCCTCCCCCTACCAGCCCCTTTCTAATTCCCCCTTGTATCCCCTCTACCAATTTTCTCTCCCCCCCCCCCTTCAGACCCACTACAGACCACCTGCAAGACCACCCCTTCCCCCCTGCCAACCCCTACCAATTTTCACTCCCCCTGCACCCTCCCCCTGCCCTTGAAGACCCCCCTACAGTGCCCCTCTTGCACCCCACCTAATTAGAGAAACATATTCAATATGAAATTATTATTAATTGAAGTTAAACATAAAAATATAGAACACACAACATGTGTGTTTAGGTGCGAATCAGGGTTTTTACACCTATACATGCCGAGTTATGTGGTTCAAAAAACAAAGTATGTGTCCCCTGGGAACACACCAATTAATATAAAAAAGAAATCCCTTCAAGAATGATTAGTATAAATTTATTCAAAAAAATAAACAATATAATAAATAAGTACAAAATTTTTTTTTTTTATTTGGTCTTTTTTGGGCCTATGTACATGGAGAGAACACCTCCCAAAATGAACCCATTTTATTACGCTCAAAAAAATGTTACAAGTAACAAACCAACAGTATGAACAATAAGAAAACGAAAATGATAAAAATATTCTATTTTAAATTACTAAAAAATAAGAAGAGTTCTTACAATCCAAAAGGGTTCCTCTAAAATAGTTTTGATCCCTTCATAATATAGAAACACCTCGGGATATGATGGTTCATAGTTCTTTGGAACCTTCTAGATCAAACAAACAACCAAACTTATTCATTGTGAAAGTATATCATCACAACTGTACAACGGTGTCTCTAATATAACGTAGCCTAATTTCTATATGTTTGAATTTTCCATAACAAACTAAATGTTTGTACAAATTGTAATCTTATATATTATAACAATAAACTGATATTACAAAATTGAATAAATTTAGTTTAGAAACCATACCCTTTAACCAATAATCCTCTTTGATATCCTCGGTCAGGGGAATATACTCATCTTCTATGGTTAAAAGGGAAACCACTAATTACATGTTCCATTCCCATGATATGGTTCCTCTACAAGTGGTGATGGCATATGTAGTAAGTGAATTCTCAGAATCTATATTACCTATGTAATCAGCATCACCATATCTTTGAATTAGTTCATCTATATTTACATTTCTAGAAAAACCAAAATATTGGATGGTTGTATGTCAAATAAACCTAAGTGACCATTTTAACCCATGCTAATGAAGTTTCCCTGGATTTTTTGTGAATCTATTGAGAATAAAAATTGAAAATACTATGTTCGTCCTGGTGAAAATCATAGAATACGTTAAAATACTAAAACATGTTGGTATACGGGTTCTTTGACATACATTTGGTTTCTATAGTAGAATTATTAACATGAGTCAATGAAAGTTTTAAGTGTTTGGAAAAGAGATCGTTAATTGGATTTAAGGTCTCAAGAAAGTAAATATTCAATAACTTAAAGATATAAGATCTTGGAAAAAATATAATAATTTATTAGGTCACTCACTTTGATTTTCTTAATTAATATCTACTTTTTCACTTCTAAATCTTGCATCTGAATGAAAATTTCAATTGATACATTATAGAAATAATGAGATTCATATTATTATAAATAACCAATATATAATCAAAATAAATTAGTAGGTAAATAATGTATGTTTTATCCCATTTAAAGTTAACTCATTCATCTTAGTGGATCTTATTAAATTGGATATCAACATAAAAGAGTAAAATTTCGTATACCAATAACAGGACTCCATTATTAAATCATACAAGGATTTATTTAAAATATAAACTTGGTTAGTTTTAAACACGTTTTGGTAACCATAATTCTGTTTCATGTACAATTTGTATATTAAGTTCACCATGTAAGAAATCTTCTTTTTCATCAAATTTTTCTTTGTGAACGTCATTAAAATATGAAAAACAAGAAGCATCCAAAGTGAATAATTCATAGAAAATGGTGAAAAAATATTTACATAATCAATAACATATCTTTAAATAAAACCATATTCCACTAATATGGCCATGAATTTTATTTCCCTTTCATTATTGTTATATTTCTTCCTCCTATAAATCTATTTACGCCCAATGTCAATGGCATTGAGAGGTCAATAGAAATAGGCAATTTATGGTATTTATTTAGGGTTTCCATTTAATTATGTATGTTAGAGATTGAGACTTTGGATTATCTATCATTAAATAATTTATTGTAGATTTTAAGATAATCAGTAATGGACTCATTTTGGAATTCACCTTTAAGATCATGAAGAGAGGGCTCATCAGCATCCTCTAACTCAGTTGGGGAATAAGGAAAAATAGTCTCACTAAGGGTTTTATCATCACTGCCATGTGTGATAGATTAGAATTTAGGAGAACTAAATTCATGAAATAAAACATCTATAATGATCATACACCTTTTGTATATATTGTTCTCAACCTGCAACATATATCCCTTAACACCATTTGGGTATCCCATGAAAACATACTTAAGAGATAATGGTTACAACTTATCTGTTTTAACGTGGTTGTAGGTTGCACACACAAAGACACTTTGGTGGTTATCAAAAGCTGGTTTACTATTGAAAAGTTCATCATTGGGTTTGAACTAATTTGCATCATATGTGAACCTATTAAACATGTATACTATCATAGTCACAACTTCCACCCAAAACAATTTATGTATTTTCGAGTATAGAAGAATTCCTCAGACACACTCCAAAATAGTTTTCTCCATGTTATCAACAAGTTAATTATATTGGGAGTCTTCATAATAATATTCGATAATTTTATTCCCTAAAATATATTTAACTAGAAAAGCTCAATAGATAAGTACACCAAATAATTATCAATTATCATAAATTTTATTATATTTACAATCTATATTTCAATATTGTTTGTTTAATGTTTAAAATGTTTCAAAACTTTTATGTTTTTTGTTATGTAAACCAACTAATTTATATAATAGTAAATAATGAAGGTAAAAAAATTAGTAACCTTCATCATGGGATGTGGTTTTGGAAGTTCATCATAAATCAAAATGGATATAAACATGAATTATAATAAAATATCATATAATGAGGAAAATGAGTTAATATATGAGCCAAAAAGTGAAACAAAACTCCATACAGAAAATCTTGTTGCAACATCCACATTTTAGCTCTTATATAATTAGATATGTTTCACTTCATCAACAAATATTTCTCATATTCCTCTCAGAACAACCTAAAAATCATGTAAATAAGCACTACCCAACCCTCTGTCCACTTTAATCAAATGCAGATTTAACTGAGCATAATTATAGGAAACAAAAATATGAATCATTTTATCAGATAGGAAATAACAGATAGTCTTCAATAATAATGTACATAAAAAATCATGATTCCAAAAGGATGATCAAATGGAATAATTCAAAACACCGGTTATTTCTAATTCAATTGTTAGATCTGATTAAGCCCTCAAAAAATTATTTTCACTAATTATAAACTCCAATATGGAAATGTAATATAATAGAAAATTAAAAATACCACATTTTATGGTGAAAAGAGATAAGAAACCAAAAGTGCATAGAAAGATATAATCATTAATTCTCCTCACACCTACACTAATATAAAACGATTAATTTTAAAATAATGAAATAATGAAGGAGTTGAACCACAAGCTCATGGAAGAAATAAAATAAAAGTGAAAATGATGAATATAATGGAGGGTAAACTTATATAATTATATAAATAATTATATAATAATAAATTTAAAAAAAAACTCACCCCCAAAATAATACAATCAAATGACCCAGTAACTCAATCCATTCACTCTCTCTTTATTGTTTTAGGTCAGGTAGTGAAAAAAATGATTTTTGATACACTACTTTCCCCATGTTCCTCTGGTTGAATTTCAACATTCCCTAACTAATTCACTCATTATCTAGATCTGATTTTCTGTTTCTAATGATGGTTATTTAGTTTTTTCTATTATTTTGAAGACTCTAGTGGTTTAGGAATCATTGGTTTAGGTTTTAAAATAGTTTTCCCACACTTGGAAATAGTCACAACTTTGAGTTATTCATGAGAGGTCTGTGTGTAACAAGATTCTTCTAAGATATTGAGGAAGGGTAAACCTGAGTGGGAATGGGTTCCATAAACATTCAATGTATTATATATCTAATCCCAATGACGATAATTCATAATTCATTTTCAATATTTTCTTAAAAAATTATTCTAATAATTTATATGGAAAATATTGGATTCGATGTTGAGATGGTTGAGATTGAAATTGGTCCTTGGTTGGAAACTTTTCCAGATGGTTAGGATTTAGACCATTTTGGGTAATTTATTATCCAAACAATTGAATTTAGTATTTTCATAGTACATGTAATGAAAATTATTTTATTCATAAATATATTGAGTATTCAAATCATTCACATTTAATAATGGTATCCCCATAAGGAATTCCATGATTGATGCAATAGTTGGAAAATTATCAGTCACTCAAGAATAACCTTTTATAGGAATATATTGCACTTTGGGAGTCTAATGTTGTTAATACTATGGGTTTCACCACTAATAATAATTTCATAGTAATGTGGAGGATCCCCTGTAATATGATAGATAACAAGAATATCATAAGTTATCTCTTCACTACATAGATTTTATACAGAAAATCTCCCCTCCCTCCAAGTATGAATGATATTTGTGCCTTGATCAACGGGGGATGTACTCTTCCTTATATTATAAACTGAATACTAAGGAGCACATGAATCATTATGTAAGAATCTTAAAAAAATCTTGGAGTTCTACTCAGCCATACAAATAATGAAGTTATCTATCCTCCAAATTTGAATTCCACTATATAAAGATCTTCTCTCCACCGAGATAGAATTAAGTAAACCTTAAAAGGAACTATATTTTATAACCATATATCACCTAGAACCATGCAAAATCCCTCATCATAAGTCCCTATTTACCAGACCAATTCACATTATGTTTTAGTCCAACATTGGGGGTATCCACTTGATCCACCACCATATAGAAGATATATCATTTGTAATCACATCCCTAGAAAGGATCCCCTTACTAGTAGCCATTCTCTTTTCAATAGGAAAAAAGGGTTCCTATTTTGTCAATGAGAGAGAGCACATGAACTTGAATTAATAGATGGAGATACTCTTTCCTTCCCAACTGTTGTTCCTTGTATCCTAAATCACCCAACACACCATTGGAAACACTATTACATGAAGAATAACCATATATGAATGTTTCTCAATAATTTTAAATAAATTAGACGAAAATTTAGAGACGTATCCCCTCAAAAAATTGGAATCCCATATGTTTCCTAATAAGGGACCAAGCAAAGCATTCCCATTCTACATCAAAAAATAAGTTCTAGAGTAACTCATATTTTAGACTCTCAAAACACATACATGATGAGGGTATCCAAAATAATTTTCTATGTATATTAATTTCAGTTGGTATTCTATTATTGAAGAACCAATAAAAAGTAATGTTTAGCTTAACTGGAATTTATTTACACAAGACTTTGCTCACCCACACATCATTCTCATGGTTCGATCTTAATAACAAGGGAAACTCCAAAGCATTAAATTATCCAAAGGAAAACTATGAGAATTTTCACATAACCAGTTCATCGAGCATATAAATCCTATCATAAAAAATTTTATGATCCTCATTGAGGGATACTGATATAAATCCAGGATTTATTCTTGCATTATTAATGTTAATGTGAGGGATTGGGAATCTAGGGATAGAGTGAGAATGAACTAACAGGTTTTCATTCTAGTAACTTATGTCACCCCACCCACAAACCAACACACCATGTATGGTATCCTCTCTGATATTTTTTGAATTTTAGGGATGTGAATTTATTTTCGGATGTCTATTTCAATTTTTGGGTTTTCCATATTTTAATCTCCATGGTCAAATGTATCTAGAATGTTTTATATGTGTGGGATAAAACCTATATAGGGTACCAATGAAATCAAAACTAGATAAATGTACCTTATTCATGGATCCATCCCATGTATGATTAGGATCCCTAGAGGTTGAGTGGTCGTTTCAAAGGAGGAGGATCCCGGTAGGTGGGGTGGCTGCATCAAAACCGTTTTGGAGCCGCGTTAGAGAAGGTGGGTCATGGGGAGGTGGGGTGGCCACATAGTTTAAGTCGGGAGAGGAGGACTGCGGGGGGTGGGGGGGCATCAGAAACGTTCTAGAGCTATGTCGGAACCGTGTTGGAGTTTCATCGAGGAAGGAGAGTCGCAGGGAGGTGGGGTGGCTATGTCGGAGATATCATGAGAAGAGGAGGATCATGAGAGGGAGGAGGGCCATGGGGGTGGGGGATTTGAAACTAGTGATGGGGGGGATGGGTCACGTGGGGGGATAGGGCTACAGATAGTAAAAGTGATAATGTGTATAAGGGGCATATAGAAACAATTTTTATTTTCAATGGCTATAGATCAGTGGCTACTGGTCTAAATTATAGTAGTGAAAAGAGTGGTTATTATTTAATGGTACTACATGTAGATTGAGTACATGTGATGGGTATGGTATGTACATCCTTAAGAGTGATACATTGAACACATCATGTACTTGAGACTGGTTTAGTGGGAGTTCTAGTTGATATGCCATTGATTTTATGTGATCAAGGATCTCAAAAGGGCTAATGTACCTTGGAATAAGCTTTACCTTCTTTCCAAATCTCATAACTCTCTTCCCTAAGGATATGTAGAGGAATACCATGTCACCAACATCAAACTCTAGGTCTCGTTGATGGTTTTCATCATAGCTCTTTTGTCTACTTTCAGAAGCATTGATGTGCTACTAGATGATCATAACCTTCCCCATAATTTATAGACCTATATGTTATCACTCCCTAACTTCAACCAAACATGTCTATGTTCTCACCTAGTCCCATAAATGGAATGATAAGGATCCATTTTGATTCTTGAGTGGAAACTATTGTTTTAAGAGAAATCAACTAGACGAAGATGTTGATCCCAACCTCATTTGAAGTCCATTGATAATGCTATTGACATGCCCTCAGGTTTTTGGATAGTCTACTCAGATAAGAAATCCATTTTAGGATGATAAGTCATACTAAAGTTCATCTTAGTATTCATAGCATGTTGGAGACTCCTCCAAAACATAGAGGTGAATCTTGGATCTTAATCGGATAAAACAAATAGTGGCATACCATATAGACCTTCCACTTCCCTGATGTATATCTATTCCAGTTGATCCAATTAGAAATCCTATTGAATCACAATTATGTGTGCAGTATTTGTAAGCCAGTCCACCACAACCTAGATATCATTCTTTCCTTTGGATGTCTTCATATTTCCAGTGACAAATTCCATGGTGATGTTCACCCAATTCCATGTTATTAAGGGTAATGGTTGCATCATCCCCTTATATTTATACCTCTCAACCCTCACATTATGACATACCAGCCACTTTGATTAATATTTGGTGACCTATTTCTACATTTTATCTCACAAATAATGCTCTTAGAGATCCTGATACATCGTTTTCTTCTTCCTGAGAGAATTGAGAAATTCGAACTATGTGCATCAACCAAAAGTTATTTTTTTTAATTATGGACTTTATGGAATGAATAGTCTTGACCCAAATCTTATAATTCCTTCTTCATTAACATCAAACTCCAAGGATTTCCATTTTTTGATAGCTTCCACATTCATATGAATTCCAAAATCATTTTTGTGAGCATCCTTTAAACATTCCAAAAGAGACCATTGATAAATCATTTTTGAAAGTATTAATGATGTTCCCTTATTTAGGATTCTCATGTCCATCTTCACCAAATATAAGAAGATTTGATCCTTTTCAATTCTCATAAATTATAGAATCATTTGTTCCTTTCTACTTAGAGCAACATTCACCCTATTTTTTCCCCTAGGGGGTAATAGATTGAGAAGCTATAATCCTTGAAGATCCCTAACCATCTTCATTGGCGCATGTTCAGAACCTTCAATGTGAATATATATTTGACACTTTTGTGATCCATATATACCTAAAAAATTTCCCAAAATTGATAATGTCTCAAAAATTTAAACGCATTGATCAAAGACGCCAACTCCAGATCATGCATGGGATAATTTTGCTCATGATTTTTCAACCGCCATGAGGCATAGGTGTTGACCCTGTAATTTTTAATCAACAAACATCCTGAGACTTTATTCAAGGAATCACTAAATATTATGAAAATATTACCACTTGTTGGTAGTGTGACCATAAGGGTAGTGATAAGCCTCTTATTAAAATCTATGATGCTTTATTCACATTCATCGTTCCCTAAAAACTTCTCTCCCTTTAGAGTAATCTAGGAAAAAGGGTTTGAAAATCATGAGAAATTTCCCAAAAATCATAAATAATATCAAGTTAACCCCAGGATGGTATAGATATCCATAACATATGAAGTCCTCATCCATTCCTCAATTGATTTTGTTTTGGATGGTTCTACACATATGCCACTCCTTGTGATGACATGCCCCAAGAATGAGACTTCCTTCCACTAGAACTCACATTTGTTTTACTTTTAATAGAGCTACTTATTTCACATGGTGTATAGTACTATGCGTAGATAATCCAAATTCTCCTCCTTGTTTTTGGAGTACATTAGAATATCATCTATAAATAGTACAAAAAATTTTTCGAGGAAATATCCAAAGACCTAATTCATCAAATCCATGAAGATCAATGGAGCATTAGAGAGTCTGAAAGGCATTAATATGAATTCATAGATCCTTTAACTTTTACTAAATCCATCCTTGGTAATATAATCCTTATTCAACCTAACTTATTAATATCCTAGTTTCTGATACACCTTTGATAAGTATTGTTCTCCACATATCTGATCAAACAAGTCATCAACTCATTGAAAAGGATACTTGTTCCTTATCATGATTTTTGTTGTGAACATGATAATTGATGAATGGCTCATTGAACCATCCTTCTTATTAAAGAAGGGGGCTGGAGCATCCCATCTTGAAGCACTTGGTGTATAAACCCTTTATCCTAACTTTTTTGTAGGTGTTTCAATATCTCCTGAAGCTCCAAAATAGCCATAAAATACATAGTCTTGGATATTGGAAACTCCCCGGGTATAAGATTAATCTATAATTCAACATCTATTTTAGGAGGACTAGGATATTCCTTGGGAGACACATCAGTGAATTCCCTCACAATAGGCTTGTCATCAAGGATGGTTCCTTCCATTGACTCAATAATCTGAGAAAGATACACATTCTCATAGAGATGAAATATCCAAGCTTGGTATGATGTTTCTAAAGAATATTCATCCTCCTCCTTTCACTTGTACATAATCGGGGTCAATTCAACATATAGAGAGTGATTTCCCTCTTATGAAAATTACTATTGGCTCAACATAGGGACATCCAATCCATGATAGGAATTGCATCAAAATCCACTATAGGATGTATGATAAAGTTCTCCAGGATGTTCAATCCAAAGAATGTGATTAGGGGAGGAGTTATATTAATGGGATGAAATAATATACCCCTTTTTTGTTCTCACTGAAATCTCTACTACCATTCATTATGGTGACGTTTGGGTTATTCTAATAAACTATCACGATATAAAATAATCCATATAACCAGAATCAAAAAGTACATTCCCTATTCTTGAATGAATATCTAGAGTACCTATAACCACTTACACGTTAGTATTCTCTTTGGTGGTAGTGATGGAAAAATCTCACCCTTTATGCCTTAGAGATTGATGGTTGCCTCTGAAAACCCATGGCATAGGGAACATGTTCACAATGTGCCCTGGTTGTTTTGTAGTGGTAGAAATGAACAATGTGTTGAGGATATAACTATTCATTGCTTTACTCTATCGTAGTATTTAGTTTTTATTCTCAAAAAATTATTGCTCAGTGCCCTTCATTCCTGCACCTAAAGCATTTCCTTCTCCCCTTCAAGAAATTTCATGGGTGCTTCTTTCTGCTCCTTGGGAATGTTGTAAGCTTTAATTTAATATCACTATTGGATTTATCCATAAGACCACCAAAATTAAGGTCTAATTTCTACATCTTATCCCCATGATACCCTTGAGAATAACTAATATTTATCTCAACATTGAGAGAATATGAGACAATTTCATCATAGTTTTCAAAGTTGCGGATCAATAGGGATTTCCATATCATAGGTTATAACCCACCAAAGAAGATGTCAAACTTGATTTTGGAGGTAACAACAAAACTAGAGGCGTATCAAGCATGTCTCATGAAATTGGCCATGTGCGCCCCGATAGATTCATCAACCTTTTACTTGAGTGTAAATAAATCACTTTCCATCTTAATATGGAGGGTGTGGGGAAAATATTTATTAAAAAACATTTTTATTGAAATCCTTCCATCGCATCACCTCGATATTATCCATAGGATTCATATTTCTGATCTATTTTCAACATTGATCAACTTCCCACACTATACAATAAACAACCAGACAAACCTTCTTTTGTTCAGAACATTGAAGGATGGATAAGATCTTCTCAATGGATTTGATCCATAGTTTGGAGATTGAGGGATCAAATGATCCATTGACAGTAAGAGGAATTTGTCTCATGAAACTCTCAATTGAGATGTGTTATTTCTTAATTAGGGGTTTGGATTATTCTATTGACCAATTTTTCTATTCAAAACATGATTTAACTGATAGATTATCATAACAATGTTTGTGATTCCTTCTCCCATCCGATTGACCATCGGATTAAAATAGTCATGACATTGATCTTCATATCATTTATTAGCCTGAGTCCTCATATTACCAGCCATTGGCTAGAATAAAAGGAAAATTAGGAATACATATTTTAAACTATTAGACATATAATGGGGAATCCAATGAAAAAAGGGGTAACTTATAAATTACATTTATTTCCACAACTTATGAATTTATAGGCTTCAATATAAGTTATCCATCACCTATTTCTAATGTATATTCTTATGGGATTTTTTGTTACCCTAATAATGGTTTATTTAATTCTTTTGAATTTACAAAAGAATATCCCTTGGGACTGTCGAACCAAGAGTTCATCAATGATCGTTGTTGTCCACTAGTTCTCGTTTGAGTGTTGATCAAAGTGGTGTTTTCGGGTTTTACCCCAAGATACATCTGCGCTAGATCATCCTTTACTTGTTTGTATCTATACATGAGTGTATTTTCATGATGAACCAATTAATCAATAATCAAAAAAAATTAGGGATTTCTTTCTTATACATTGTCATATCCTTAAGTATTTCACTTTGATTTTCTAATCCAAATCCAAGAAATAACTAAACCTATCCTTTGATACCAGCTATAACAACACTGGTTTTTATTACACATTTATACATGATTTATTACATAAAATTGTACTTAATACAACCTAGATGTTTGAGAGGTCTAGTGTTTTTGAGTATTCGGAACTACATGTCAACTTATTACATAAAATATAACATCTTTATTGAAAACTTATTTTACAAGACCACAACATTAATTCATACCGAACATTTCATGGGATAACGTGAGGGCCTACATATGAAAATGGTTAGATATAAATCCATTTAATGAAGTAAAAGGGAATAAAATGAAGAATAAAATACCTATTAGGTAATATGAATATCAATGGATCATAAGAGAAACATTAACATAAAGTAATGATATAGCATGATTATCATATCATGGAAATGTGGCAACAACTAAAAACACTACATCATAAACATAAACGAATCAGGTAAACCCATATCCCAAAATGGTGGATAAATTAACATAAAGGAATCAGGAAAAATACTTTCTCAAAATGAAGTATCATGATACTAAACATTACCCAATGCATTGGATAACTATCAGGGCACACCGTTCATAATCATTTCAATTTCATGCTTATGTTTTCCACATAGAGCATATAACATGGAATTATTCAACATCATTATTTATTCCATGATAAAGTACTGTGGAATAAATACATGAAATTTTTTAATCAATAAGTACATATTCATAAATTTTAATACCATATATAGGTAAATGCTCATGTTATTAAATACACGATGATTTTGGGATGGAAAATTGTGGTGAAATTTTGGCAGCCTAATATTGTGGCATCAAAATTCATAAAAAATGGTTCATGAGAGAGAAAGGGGTATGCCATCGTAAATACATGAAATATAAAGTAAGGGGGTAAAATAAATACATTTCCAAACCCATGTAACTTGTAAATAGAAGGCATATCATAAAAAATAAATGTGAAGAAAGAGGAGTAATTGAATAACTCTAACAACATTTCGGCATGGTAAGGGTGTAAATGGGATGGATTAATGATAGAGAAAGAGGTATCCCATTATACTCACATAATAAGGGAAGTATGGGGAGGTTTTAATACATAGCCTATCATTTTTAATTGATAAAAAGGTGATAACAATACAAGGAATCCTAGGAAAAATGAGAATGGTAGGAATGTGAGGATCCTTTAATTGGATGTGTGATCCCAAAATCTTGGGAGAGGATTCATGGGAGTTTGGGGTATACATGAGAGGAATATAGGGAGTATATATCATAGTGAGTACAAGTTTAAAATATGTTTAGAGAAGGGAAACGGTTGATTGGGTGGGTTTATATAGAAAAATAGGGGAATTCTTTATTATTTAGGTTTTAGACACTACACACAAAATTTTTCGAAACCTCATGTTTTTCCCTGATTTGTGCCCATAGTGTTTTAAAAAAAGAATTTGGAAACCTTATTTTATATTTTAATGGTCTAAATACATTAAAATATTAGCCTTCCTTATGTAGAGGTTAGTCATTCTCATGAAAATGAATTTAAAATCATAACCCATATTATACATTATGATGGATTCACTATAGAATTATAAAATAAGTCAAATAAATATAAAATCACATTAATATAAATATAAAACAATGATTTGGTTTAATATCTCTTATATGGTATTTACTATTTCACTATTTTTCCATTATGATTTCATAAAATTCACTATATATTTATATATTAATATTTTTACCAAAAAAATATACAATCTCAGAAAATTGTGAAAAATATATCATTGGATAATTTTGATACCCAAATTCCTAAAATAATATTTATTTTATGTAAATAATTTTCTAGACATCTGAATTTTCACTTTTAAAATGAGAACTAATATTTATTGAAAATTAACGGGTTTTTGACAGAAAATAGTTTATAAACATTGATAAAAAGTAAAATTACTTTTTAAAATTTATATACTCATTTATTAATAATAAAATTAATTTTATAATAATATTTATTAAAATATTAATTATTTAAAAAATTCATTAATTACTAAAAACAAATTCTTTAAAATTATACTTTTTGTTTTATCGTACAAAAATATAACTCTTTTCAAACTAATTACCAGATCATTTATAGATAAGAAACTCATATAATAATAATTTATAAGAATTATTTTTATAATATTCTTAATAAAAAACATAGTATAATATAATATTTTATATATTTTTAAAAAGTACAAATTTTACCCAAAAAAATCAATTTATCATATTCATCACTTTAAAAAAAAGACTATTCCCATAAAATAATTGATGGAATAAAAAATTTATTTATAAAAATGGATTACAAAAAAAGTAACTAATACCTAATAACTATACCCCTTATAACACCCAAATATGACTCAAGGGTAAGGTGTGCGATTGTGACAGACTTTTGGGGCAGCTCGGGTGGTAATCTCTATTAACTTGAGCTTATCCCTTAGGGGACATAATTCAAACATAATATTTTAAAGCTCATCTTGGTCATGGTCAAGAGAAAAGCTTAGCGATGCTTTCTCCTTTTTGAGCTCTGAAAAATGAGCTTCGTACAGACCGAGTGTACTACATGATCCCATCCTCTCCTTTTTCTATGTCAAATGGATTTTTTTGAAACCATATATTTATTTTACTTGTGTGATCATTGTTCAATGGAAATATTATAAATGGTAATTATACCTAATGATCATTGAAACCAAATAATAAAAATTGTTCATGTGTTCTCTATATCTCGAAGACATTAAAAGAAAAGAAATTTTATTCATAAATATTCAGGTCGTTACATAGATGAAATAGGAGATTTTATAATATGATAGGAGATATACATTGAAATATATGTATATTTATAGAATTACTGTCATGATAATATATCCCAGAATAACAAGGTGTCAAATATTTTATTTTACATTAGTTTTTTGTTGATTTGTGAGTATTGGGTCTACATTCTTTTTCGTTTTTCTTATTTATCATAGAATTAAATCCATATATATAATTTTTATTATTTTTTTATTTTTTATAATGGTCGTTAAATGATTATTACAATCATGTTTAAAAATATGTTTTTTATATTGACTGATAAGTCAAACAAATTTCGTATGGCATGTTGAATTTTTGGATGAAATACCTATTTGTTTATGTTTTATAGGAGTTAAATGATGATAATCATTTATGAATTATTTCATGGAACTTGAGTCATCCAATAGAAATACAGAATGAATATTATTAATTTTATCATTGTCTACCAAGGTATTCATTTATTTTTTATTCCAATGTGTATTTAATTATTCATTAAATTCATGTTTTATAATTTAATTAGATTATATAATTCCATGATTACCAAATCTTTATGATTTTCCCATAATCATAAAATTTTTATTGACAATAGAGGTATATAATGATTATTTATCTGTGGAAATCCTCACTCAAAATAAATACGGTTTACAATATATATATATATATAATTATATATTATAAATAAATAAATTTAAACATAACAATAATATGTAATTATTAAAATATTTTTTCAAATAAAATTATACAAATATCCCATAAAGGCATTTATTTATGTGTAATAAAACCATAAATATAGATTGTGAAATGGACCATAAAAGATATGTGCATAAAAAGGAATTATAAAAAAAATAATATTATTAAATAATTTATATATTAAAAAACTCCCATTTATAAATTATTTTATCATTCAATAATTATTATGTATATTTAATTTGTTTTTATATAATGAAAATTAAATTTGATTTTATATAATCATACTAACTACCTTTTTATCCATCAACTTTTATAAAACATTTATTACTTATAGCATGATATTATATGAGTCTAAAGCCTCCAAATAGATTAAAATTATTTTACCAAATGTAATTATTATTTAAATGATAAGTTGAATGGAAATTTTTTGTGAAAAATATTAATTTATTGATGGGTTCATTTATAAGTGACAAAAGAGTATCATTAATTGTTGAACTTATTTAAAAAATTACGAAATAATTATCTATTATTTAGACTACTAATAATGGTTATTAATTTCCCAATTAATATTATTTTGGTCTTGTGAGTCTGGAAAATAAATTTCATATATCATGTATAATGTTTTTAAATGGTCATATACATGAACACATCATATATCATATTTCACTGCATATAATTTTCACTTTTATATTTTAATATGTATGTAAACTTAAAAATATGATTTTTTATACTACATAAACCTTAATAAAAAAACTAAAGTCATTTGTTTCTCAAATTATATATCGTGATTATAAAAATTCTGTTTTTAAATTGATTAGAAAAAATAACGCTTCATGGATTAAGTTATAACATCCTAAAATGATAATGGGACCATTATATTCTTTGTGTCTTTCTTAAATGAATAAAAATGAATTTTTTATTTTTTATTCTTATTTAATTCATTTAATTATTTTTAATTCATTTTCTATTAAAAAGTTCTTTTTTATAATTTTCCACATCAATTATTAATAATTTTAAAATATTTCCACTCTAATGGTTGTCTCTAATAGTTATCCTAAGAGGAATTGTTTCTCAAGAAACTACATTACACTTAATGGATACCTTATTCTTTTAAAAATACAATAAGAAATTTAAATTGATATTCATTTCCTCAAATATACCCTTAATGTCATTGTTTCCCTCAGAACTCGGGGATGACCTCCTTGATTGAAGGTTCAAACATTCCAATCGGTTTCTAACGGGTTTGTTCATAGAACCAGAAATATCCAATGATTCCACATCTATTTGAACTTACTTTCCAAAGGTAGGTGCTCATTAGTTTGTGAACTGATGAGGCTTAGGAATTTTCATTGTTCGAGAGGATGGGAGGTCGGACTCATCACACCTTTTTGAGGGGATTTATTGTCTACTATGGGACTCTCTTTATAGATTTAAGTTATGTTCGTGAATCCTTATTACATTACCAAGTATAAAATGAGGTTTCCTTTAGATCAAACAATCAATGATTGATATGTAGGAAATTTAGAGAATCTTTTATATGTATTCTAGGTTCTTCATCGATAGAGAATCATCTGTATTTATTAGAGATTCTTGGTCAATGGTATCCTTCGACACATTTATATAGAAGTCTCTTGGTCATTATGATGACCATGCTGGTTTTGAAGCCACTCAGTGGGGCACTTGAAGTTTATTGTCATTCAGAAGGACATGGATTATTTTAGAGTTGGGATCGAACCCATAGATGGGCTACCTACATATCCTTTGATTAAAAAAGGAATCATAACCCACGTAGTTCGAGTAAGGTAGTATGATATTTATGATTGATGGCTCAAAGAAGGATGTCATAATTACTTTTACACTCTAACCTCACGTGAGTAATGCACGGTGTGAGAAACAAGAGGTATTGGTAAAAATCAGACAATGTTTCCATGAAAGATGAAATCATTAAGAAATAAGGTGGGACTTATATATGTATGACTGCCCAGATAAATGAAGATTAGGATTTACTTCAGGGAAAAAATCTATGAACGTGGTCCATAAAGGTATATGTGCTTTATGGAGATTTGAATACTCTAACTGGGGGATTACTCCTAAAAATGAGGCTCAAATTAGGAGAAGACTTATGATTGGGTTTTACTCTTGATAAGGAATCCCATATCAAAGGATTGTTTAAGAGAAATTAAAACTGGGGCTTACTCCTGAAAAGGGAGGCCCAGGTTAAGGAACTTGAAAATTTAACGGACTTGGGGCTTACTCCTGAAGAGGATGCCCATATTTGAGACTGGGGCTTACTCCTGAAAAGGAGGCCCAGGTTAATGAATTATGGTTGGGGCTTACTCCTGAAAAGGAGGCCCAGGTTAATGATTATGACTGAGGCTTATTTTTGAAAAGTAAGCCAATGTTAATGAGTTCTCTCATCTTAATGTATGAGGTTGAATTAATGAAATCTCAATTTTTAATGACATAAAGATATGTAAATAACTAGGTTTTGAGGGATATTCCACAGAATTTCTTTCAGATAAGGAATCCAAATCAATAAATCATTCCATAAATGGATTTGAAGTGTTTCTTGAAGATTGAATCATGAATAGTGGTGGTGGAATGGCTTAAGAGGGGTGAAATGGGAAAGAAGGACACCCAAAAAGGCAGGGGTGTGCAAGTCCTGGTAGGCGTGCAGGTACTGCGTGGGCGTGAAAGTCCTGGTCGTGCAAGTATACATGCACGACACATGGGTACTTGCACGATGGTTAACCAGAAGGGTAATACTTGAGAGAATCTTGGTTAAAGACTTTAGAATCATCTTGAGGTTCTTACAGAAGAGTGGTGTGCAAGTTCTATTGAAGGAGTAAGGCGCCATGCAAGTGTGGCAATTTCCCTTAAAGGTTTTCCACTTAGGCGTGCAAGTGTTGATGAGTTTCAACACTTAGGCCTTCCTCTCCCTCTTTAGATCTTCCGTTATAGGTAAGAAATTACCTTAGAAGTGTTTCAGAAGCTTTGAGAAGAGACTTGGGTTCCGGGAGCTTAAATCTGAGTTTCTGGAAAAATTCCTCCTCGAATGGGGGGCCCATAGGGTCA
Organism: Viscum album; assembly: GCA_963277665.1. Classification (NCBI taxonomy): domain Eukaryota; kingdom Viridiplantae; phylum Streptophyta; class Magnoliopsida; order Santalales; family Viscaceae; genus Viscum; species Viscum album. The sequence goes on from OY728159.1 coordinate 508,352,891, forward strand.
ATTTATAGGTTGAAGAAGACCCCGAGCGGTTATCATTTAGGGCACGCAAGTTACTTGTGCGACCATTAGGTGTCGCGCAAGTGCACTTGCGTAACCATTGTAGAACATACGTGACCCTTGTGCAACATTCTTCGTATTCCTTCCTTTGTCAATTTTGGTCTGTGTCCAAAGGTTGAATCACTTTAAGCTTAGATATTCCCCTTTTCCAATCATTATATTATGTGATGAAAGGAGCGTCAACAAAATTCCCCCCTCAGAGTTAGATCTGGAGAGAATAGAGTATTTTGACTCTGAAAAAAAAAGAAGGAAACTCAAGGAATGGCGGTGCGCAAGTGTTCAGTGTGCAACACATGGCGCGCTGGTTTGGGTCGTGCAGGGCTAGAGCTCGATTGATAGAGCGCGTTGGGTGTAGGCGCCCAGGTGGGTAGCCAGGCCTATAAATATACTGTCCTTTTCCACGCATAGCATCTGAATTCCAGATTCTCGAGCTCTTGCCGCACTGGTCACCTTCGCCGTGCAAGTATCCCATTTTCCGCTGTTTCTTCACCGCCGTGCTGCTGTCAAGGTAATAGGAATTGTGCGGTGATACTTTCCCAACAAAAACATTCGCAGCACTTTAACAATTGCACGACACATCCATAATGGCGCGCCAAGTTTAGACTTGCGCTCCTTAATGCCTTTCCAATTTTTCTGAAATTACTTCACAATTTTTTTGAAAAATCAACTTACTTAAAAGTTAATTTATTTAAATTTTGTGCAAAATCAATGGCTCTTAGATCCGAAATAGTTGATGAAATGGCTAGAAAGTGGATTGATGATATGATGAACATCATTGGCCACGATTATTATACCATCATAGATATAAATCTTCTGGATTTGGATAAGTATCTGAAGAAATATCATCGCAACTTCCCCCAAAGCATTTGTTTTCATTTGTATGACTACGGTCATCTGCGAGAAGTTACTATTACAGAAGCAAATAACTATCTCCCATTTTCATGGTTTCAGAATTACACCAAATTTTCTTCAGAAAATTTCTCAGTTGGAGGAGTATTTCTAAATTCTAGAACAATGGAGAAGGCCCATATGATGCATCATAGCCCTTGTATGCCAGATCTGTAAGATCATACGCCTGAGATGCAACCACATTGTCATCCTTCAATCTTCCAAAATGCTCAGATGGATCAATCCAAAGGCTGGAAGAAAAGTTTGGACATCCGTCCTAGGGGAGGAATGAAGCCAACTTGGATGTGGGAATACTGGGTGCGACAAACCTGTGCAGAGATTGTCGAGGAACTGAAAGGGTTGGCGATATACGAAGCTGTCTGGGTTGGGAAAACATATGTTTACAGACATGATAGCTTCGTGCCAGAGATACTCTGCCACTAGAGTCCAGCGACTAATTCTTTCCATCCGACTCATGGAGAAGTCGGCATCAGTCTGTGGGATGTCCACAAAATCTCAAGGGCTCCAATTTTGGTTGACAAGTATGATGAATTCATTCCACCCAAGGTGACTTGGAATGATTCAGAGAAGACTATTGCTTTAGATAGAGAATTATTTAAGATCTTCCACAAGCTAAAAAGTTCAAAGACCTCATTAACTCATTCTAGAAAGGATATTCATCTAGAGGAATGGATGAATATATTTCTTATTCAGAAGAAAGAGAGGGAAAAAGAGGAGAAGGATCCGAAATAAAAAGTATCTAAGAAAAAGAAATCCAAGGATAAGAGGCCCAAACGTCCCACCACCTGCCCAAAACCTGAGAAGAGGGGTGCTCCTAGCACATTCTGGCCAACTCTAGAAGAAGGAGAGTTTGAAAAATAGGGATATGAGGTGAATCAAAGGATCCCAAAGAAGACTCGTCTAGCGGGCTTCTTGGAAATGTTGCTCAGCGTTTATCTCTTCCCAGCCAGGGATTCGAAGGGAGGTGTCAGGCCAGGGACCTTCGTCATTGCAGCAAAGTTGGCTGATGGAAAAATGGTTGGGTTGGCTACCCCCATTTTAGCAAAGATTCACAGAATTTTAATTCATGTTTTCATGGGTAAATATCCTTTTAGAATAGTGGGACCATTCCATGTTTTATGGGGATGGATTTCCACTCACTTCAGGACATACAATGTACAAAATGGAATACAAATTCCTGGATTTTCTTTCAGGCCGTCAGTGCAAACATTCTCTAGAGTTGCTCTATTAGATGTTAATTCCTGTGACATGAAAGTGAGGCTGATCATGTTTAAGGAATTCAACTTCATTCCCTATGGAAGTCCGCCAACCGGGTGGTTTGTTGATGATGGAACAACCCATTTGGATTTGAGGGCATACATGCAAGCTTGCAGGGATGGTGTGATAGTTTCCAGGATTGACGGAGAAATTATATGTGAGGCCTAGGATCCATATATATTTCCACTTCAATTCAAATTTCTACAATATATTGATTTATCTCCTCCAGTACATGTCAGGTTAGAGAAACATCTTATGGTTGCTCGACAACTATGGCTCCGGACGTCAAGGGAGAAGACTGGGGCAGTATTTGATCTACCAGTTGAAAAAGCGGAACATAATTTGACTACATATTATTCAGAACACTGGATAGCATCATACCCCAAAGGGATATTGAATCACCCAGTTTATCAGGTGGGGAAAAGGAAGAGTACTATAGAGAAAGAAACCCTTCCTCATGAAGGTTATGCTTCCCCACCTGAAGCTAATTCGTCATACTCCTCCTCTAGGACTGATTCACTGGATTCCCATGATGGGGATGATGAGGCACAGCTAGTGGGAAAGCGGTTTCGTGCCTGATATAATCCTCCGGCCAGAATTAAAAGACCCACTCCATCAACTCCTGGTGAGTTATTTCATTGTGGTAATTTAATCACTGCTACTTTATAAAGCAATAAGTCTTATTTTCTTATTCTCTATCTGTAGTTGTAGGTGCTAGAAATAAATTGAAGTCAAAGATTGTAGGACCTTCCTCACAGCCTTCATATCTAAGACCAGAGTCTATCCAGTTATGGAAATGATTGTACTGTGGTACTGAGACCTCCTGGCTAGATTTATGTGAGGGCCTACAACTTCCTGGAATAGGGAATCTTCTGGCTTCTACAGCTATTCAATATGAGGATAACCCCAATGAAGTGTGGGCTTAAATCAGAGAGCCATAAATTCTCATATATTCCACTGATGAGTCCATTCCTGTCACCAGGCGGGTGAAGGAAATGATTGATCATGGCGTCACTGAGGGGGCTGGTGGTTCTGGAGATGAGGAGTGGCATGAGTATGTGGCTCATGAAGATGTAGGTTTTCTTTCCTTATTTTCATTGCATCTTATTCCAGTAAATGTTTTGTTACTTAAGGAAGTTATTTTCTTCATCTTGCATCTTGCAAAGAAAGGACCTGAGGTTCCTTCGCCACAGTATAGCCCTAGTGGTATTGCCATCGGGGCTGCTGTTGATTCTCCTCGTGAACCGGGCGAGATATCTCCAGTCCAGTAGGCCATGAATGAGGCGTTGGACATAGCCTTCCATTCGCCAATCCAAGTGCCAATAAGGGAGACTTCCGATACTCCCAAAAAACCAATGAAGAAAAGTCAATGAATGAAGAAGTCCACAGATAAACGCTTCATTAGCAGCAGTAAGTCCTTCGGGTAATCATGATTCTATACCCATAACCACATGATTACTCATATTTCTGGGGATTGCAGGGGATTCATCAATTTCCCCCCTCAAGGAAAGGACTCATCCTCCTTAAAAGACCACAGAGGGTGTTGTGGAACAATCACAGATCCCAGTTGACTTGGCTACTCCTGGAGAAGAGCTAGCATCTATTCCCAGTATCCCTCCTGCTTCTGTTGCAAGAAGAGAAGAACCTATTTCTGGTGAGTCAACAATTATTCATAAAAAATGTTGAACGAAACACCGACTGACTTCCATTCTGTGATACTTCAGGTTCAACTCCTACATTAGAGCTTCTGGCGACTATTGCAACTGATGCTCTGATTTTACACGAAGACGCAATCCAGGGTCAGGGGCTTCAGGACGTAAGTCATAAAGAAGACACATCAAATGCTCCCACTGGTGAGACTAACCAGGATTCTGAAATATCATTGGATGAAATGTTGAATTATGGAATGTATTTCGAAGAATTTTATGATCATGCTAAGTTTTCATGTGATTTAAAAGGCCTTGGGCGTGAGTGGTATCCTTCGCCCAGTAAATTTTCTTATAATTTACACTTCTAATCATAACTGAAAATAATATGCAGTTTCATCCATAGAAGCTGTTGAACTGCCAATGCATGAAGAGGGTGTGGACATTGATGTCAACCCTACCATTGCAGAAACATTATCTCAAGTAGAGATAAACCTAGTAAACCCTCTTGAGACCCATCTTGAAGATCCTATTGTGACTGGGAAAGATGGGGAGGAGTCTTCTCAGGTTGCTGATCCACCGTCAAGTAAGGGATAACAATATTTGTGATTATACTTAATTTTCAAGACAATAAATTATATTATTATCCTCTGAAGCTAACCAAAGCTTTCAATTAATCATGCAGGGCCATCAACTGCAGTGGATAGATCTGGAGGTGAGGCCTCAGCCTCTGCCCCAATGGGAATTGAAAGTGAAGAAGCACAGGTCAGGGGGGAAGGAGCAGAACAAGGAACTTCTTTAAGTGCATTAATCCCAGATTACATGCCCCCTTGTGATTATTATGTTGAATCAGACCCAGAGGTGCTTAAAGCGTTCATCTTTTCATGACTAAAGGCATGGAGCAACATTTGGAAAATCATATCTAAGGTGACCTCAGAACAACTATCATCAAAGATCCGTTGATTGTCATCCCAGTTTGACATGCTAGGACTTGGAAGTTTTGGATATGAAATGATCTATGCCGTAGTGAAATAGGTCATCTTCAGGAGGGAGAAGGAGAAAAAGTGTCGCGAAGATTTGACCAGGGTGAAACTGCGAGTTATCATCGGTGAATTTGAGTTTGCGGTATCCCGAGCTGAGGCTGATTATGCTACCAAGATGAAGAAGCTAAAGCATAAAATCGAAGAAAAAGTCGTCCAGAAGGTGCAGCTCTAGCAACAGTTAGATTCTGTTACTGGGGAACTTGATCAGCCCAATAATTCACTGGAGGGAACTCAAATGAATGGCATGAAAGCCATTGCAGATGCCAAGAAGGCACTCTATCAAGCTGAGAAGAGTGAAGCTAGTTGAGTGCACGAGATTCAAGTAGCTGCTGATGAAGCTTGGGATGCTGTACATCAAGTGAAGACTTATGTTGACAGTCTTTTTTAATCTCTTGAAAAAGAGAAGAGGTTGTAATCATTGGATGTCCCTCTAATTCGTGTGCGTCAATGAAGAGTACTTTTATCATCAATCATTTGTACCTACATTCTTTTGCTACATGCAATAGATTTTACTTAAGCCAATGGGCATAGTAAGCATTGTTTGATTTTTACTAGGATTAATGTAAATAACCCTACAAACATTGAACCTTTTAATTGCTCAATATTACCTAAATCATAAAAAATGTATGTTTAGTGAGCTGGAACTTGACTCTTATTCAGAGGTCCCTTCTCTTTTGTGGGCAGTTTAAAGTCATGTACGTCAGACATAAAGAGGCTAATGTTTAACGTCGAAATAGCTTTGACCAAAATGGATTAAAATTGACCCAATTCCTTGACAATTTATCTGAAAACATATTACCATAATCAAGTATGAGGTAAAAAAAGTAAACTATGACTTAAGAATATTTGGATCTGAGGAATGATATGAAAAAGAGCTAAAAGGCATTAGAAGAAGTAGTTCCCAAGAATGAAGTTACCATTATTTAACAAACCCGTTAGGGGGTTGAATTATGCAGGGCCACCTAAGGGCATTGGCTACATAGTCAAATAAATAGTATCTTTTGGCTAACAAGTTTGTTATATAGACTGTTTATGCAAGGACGCCTAAGGGAACGTGCTGCATAGTCAGGAAAAATAACTCTCAGAAATTTACCTTTCTACTGCTAAAAGCCCGTGAATGTTTATGGAGATTCAAATTTTCCAAAGTATAGAGTTTTTTGTAAGGAAAGAGTTACTTGAATATGGATAAGATATTTCTAAACAAGATTATCGAAGAACTGGATGGATATTACTCCTACGAAGGTCTAACCCAAATGTAGAGAAGGAGAATATAAACCATAGACTTGAATACCTTCAGATCATGGAAAAGGATATGGGACAAATATGTTAAGGATGGCTATTTTTTAGGATCCCTACATACTTTCATTTAAGACCAATAAGGACAAAAGAAGCTTTCTTCCCCAGAATGGAGTTACCATTATTTAACAAACCCGTTAGGGGGTTGAATTATGCAGGGCCACCTAAGGGCATTGGATGCATAGTCAAATAATAATATCTTTTGGTTGACAAGTCTATTATGTAGACTGTTTATGCAAGGCTGCCTAAGGGCATGTGCTGCATTGTCAGGAAAAAGAACTCTCAGAAGTTTGACATTTTTGTGACTAGAAGTCAAGAAAATTTCTATAAATATCTGAAAATATTTAAGGTTAGGAATATGACACATAAATATGGGTATTTTCCAATTTATACAGAGATACATAGATCAATGTTAACCACAATCATGTTGTCGCTGGGTCCTGAATTGAAATGTTGGACTTCACTACGTATCCAATAGGGATGGGAATCAAGCTATACATAGTTCTTAAATTAAAGTTTAATGTCGTATGGGAAAAAAGGATTAGAGATCATAGTATAGGGTCATAGAGCTTGGACCATTGTATGAAATACAAAGTGTGTGTTTTCATGAGGACTTTTCAGCCAAGGTACAGGAAGTGGAATTTGGGGTTAGGACCAAAATACTTGGTGCTAGATTTGAGGGACACTCGAACATTACTACGTATCCCATAAGGATGGGAATCAAGCCCACGTAATTCTAGAAATACCATTTGTACAAATTTGGTTCGTACATGTGAAGGGTGAAAGGGGACTTTAGTACAATAATGGTTTAACCCAAGATAAAAGGTTTGGGCACTGCCATGTATGAATGTAGTCTTTGAAATGAAACATGATTGAAAAATCAATGTAAATAATGGTTCCCTCTCAGGTGAGGGTATCAAAGAATATTGTAGTTTATTGTCATACTGGACAAAAGTGTTGTATAGTTTAACGTTGTATAACAAGGACGAAAGTGAACCAATGTAAATATATTGATTCTAGGGGCGGTTTCACGAATTAACATCGTATGAGATGGAGGTGAACCGATGTGAAGAGATTGGTTTTGGGATTGATCCTTGGGAGGTTGCCTACGTACCAAGTCTAGAAGGTAAGGATCAAAGTCCGCGTAGTTCACTTAATGAATGAATTAACGATCAAGTTTTTCTTAGGGACAACGACCTAAAAAAAGATGTTGTTGGGACTTACACATGGTTAGTAGCCCAAAGAGAGTGTTATGGTTGAGGTTTTCTCTAAGCCCACATGAGTCATACTCATTGTGAGAAACAAGAGGTAATAACAACCTTAACGATGCAACGTTTAATGTCATGTAGGATATATCAAGGACATTTTGTACAGTTTAGCGTCATGTAGTTAGGACAATGGGGAAAATATAGTTTAAAGTCATGTTGGACGAAAGGGGGACTGTGCAGTTTAATGTCATGCAGTTAGGACAAAAGAGTACACCATTTAACGTCATGTTGGACGTATTGGGAAATTTTTCCACAGTTTAACGTCATGTTGGACGAAAAAGGGACGATACAGTTTAGCATCATGTTGGAAGAAGGTGTGAATAGTTTAATGTCATATGCATGGACTGTGGATGGTGCAGTTTAATGTCACGCTGGACGTAAGGGACTTGCAAATATTTTAGGGTCATATGTATGGACCATGGATGATGTAGTTTAATGTCTTGCTGGACGAATGAGGGAACATTTTCACAGTTTAACGTCATGTTGGACGAAAGTACAAATAGTTTAAGGTCATATGTATGGACCATGGATGATATATTTTGTGTTTATACAAAATAATTCTTAAAAAATCTGGCATTGGTTGGAGTAGTGATGAGTTCTCCATCCATCGAGATTAATGAATAAGCTCCATTGGAGTAGACCCTATGTATTGAGTAAGGTCCTTCCCATTTTGGATCAAGCTTGGGAGGTTTCTTTCCTGGTATCATTGGAGTTCTGAGAACTAATACCAATTATCCCTGAGTTAATGAATGAAGATGAACTTTTTTGTTAAAAGCTCGTGCTATTCGATTCTGATAGACTTCCAAGTGGTGAAAAGTGCGCAATTGTTTCTCATCTAACCATTCCAATTCATTAAATCGCTTTTGAGATTGTTCATTTGTAGATGACTGATCAGAAATGGCTACTTTGAGCAAAGGAAATTGAACTTTAATGGGAAATACGGCTTCCGTTCCATATACCAGTGAATATGGAGTAGACCGAGTTGCAGTGCAGGTGGTAGTCCGATATGCCCATAAAGCATGAAAGAGTTTATCAGGCCATGAACTCTTATCTTTATCCACCATATTTTGCAGTATATTTGAAAGAGTCTTGTTAAAGGCTTCTATCTGGCCGTTGGCCGCTACATGATACCGAGATGAATGGTTGGATTTGATGTTGTATTCTTGATACACCTTCTTCACCTCAGATGAACAGAAGTTGGTGCCATTGTCCGTCAATATGGAATGAGGGACACCAAATCTAGTAATGATGTTAGATTTGATGAAGCTAACAACGCATTTAGAACATACATCCTTGAGAGTTATTGCCTCTGCCCATTTGGAAAAGAAGTCAGTAGCAGTAAGAATGTACTTAAACTGCTTCGCCATAGCCGAAGGGTAAGGTCCCACCCCATCCATTCCCCATGTAGAAAATGGCCATGAGTATTTAGCTGTATGAAGAAACTCTGGAGGTTGATGAATGAAGTTGGAAAGTACATGGCATGAATGAAACTTCTTTGTGAAATCAAAACAATCTTGTATCATTGAAGGACAAAAGTATCCAAGCCTTTAAATCTGATCTAACAGTCTATGTCCAGACTGGTGGGCACCATAGACTCCTACTTGAACTTCTTTCATGATAGCCATTGCCTCTTCACCATCAATGAATCTGAAGAGAACTCTATCAAAACCAAGTTTATAGAGAATTTTCTCTAGGTGATCTGGGCTATCATAAAGAGTAAAATTTACCACACATTGCCGGATTTGTTCTTTCTCGGCTCTATCAGGTGGAAGTGTTCCATTTTGAAGGTATTTCCTGATAGGTGACATCCATCATGTAGAATGACCATACGGTTCAGGAATGGGACTAATTTCATTAATTTCCTCTATTATGATTTGAACATAAGGTGAAATTGCATGACGGTGGGCAATACTGATGGTTGTCTCATCCCGATTTGGATCTTCCACAGCTGTGGCTATATTAGCCAGTGCATTAGCTTGAGCATTTTGTGATCTTGGGACATAAGAAAATGTCGGTTCCAAAGGGAATTCCGCCATTAACTCTCTGACTTAATCATACAAAGGGATTAGTTCTTCTTTTCTGATGGAATAATCCCCATTGACTTGTTTGATTACCAGGTCTGAATCACCTTTCACCTTTATGTGATTCACATGTGCTTGAAGTGCTAATTCCAATCCTACCTTGAGAGCTTGGTATTCTGCTACATTATTGGTACCAACTTCCCACAATAAGTAGGAATAAGGTAACACTGCTTTTTCTGGATAAAGGAGCACAATTCCTAAGCCAACTTTTTTGAATTTAGGATTTTCCATTTTCCTCCCTGTTGGACTTCTGGAAGCACCATCAAAATAAATTTCCCATGCCTGAGGACATTCTTGAATAGAGAAGACTTCCTCATCAGGGAGTTCAATATCTGAAGATATGCCTTCCACTGAAGGGTGTTCAGTGAGGAAATCATCCAGAGCTTGAGCCTTTATCGCCTTTTGAGACACATACTGAATGTCGAATTGCTGCAAAATAACTGCCCACCTTGCCAGACGTCCTGTAAGCATTGGAAGACTAAGGATGAATTTGAGCGGGTTATTTCGAGATACCAATTGGACCTCGTGATGTTGCAGGTAGTGTCTCAACTTCTGAAGAGCGAAGATTAATTCCAGGAAGCACTTCTCAATACTTGAATACCGGGTTTCTGTTTCATGAATAGTTTGACTGAGATAATAGAGGTTTTTTTCATTCTCATCATCATTCTTTTGGGCAAGAAAGGCACCCAATGATTGCTCTAGAGCTGTCACATAGAGGATAAGTGGTCTTCATTCAACAGGTGGCATGAGTACCGATGGAATCAAGAGGTTTTTATTGAGAATATCGAATGATTCTTTACATTCTTTAGTACACTGGTAAGTGACTCCCTTCTTCATCAATTTGGTGAAGGGTAAACTTTTTCCTCCTAAATTGGCGATGAAACGCCGAATATAGGCTACGTGTCCTTGAAGTCCTCTTAATTATTTCAAATTTTGAGGAGGTGACATACAAAGGATTGACTTGGTCTTCCCAGGATCAACTTCAATACCACGATGTCATACAACAAAGCCGAGAAATTTTCATGAGGTTACCCGAAAAGCACATTTTAAGGGGTTCATCTTTAAATTATGTTGTAGAAGCTTGTGGAATATTACTTCCAAATCAGCCAAGTGATTAGAACATTATTTGGATTTAGAAACCAAATTATCTACATAGAATTCAACAAACCTCCCTAAGAAGGGTTTGAAGATGCGATACATAGAACGAAGATATGTTGCACCTGCCTTCTTTAAGACAAAGGGAATTACCCGATAGAAAAACACACCCTAAGGGGATCTGAAGGCCATGGATTCCTCATTTTCTGGGGATATTCAGATCTGATTATATCCAGAATATCCATCCATAAAGGAAAGCGCTTCATAGCCAGCTGTTGCATCAAATAAATGTTCTGTAATCGGAACTAGGAAATCATCCTTAGGACAATGCCTATTAAGATCTCTGAAATCGATTAAAATTCTAATTTGTTCGTTCTTCCTCTTTATAGGGACAATATTAGCCAAACACTTGGGATATTGAACTTCTCTGATGAAGTTAGCTTTGATAAGATTATCCACTTTAGCTTCAATTTTGGAAGAATAAGTTGGGTGTGTTCTTCTCGCGGCTAGCTTAAATCCTCGATGTTCTTCTGCTAAACCCAAATGATTAGTAGTAACATCATGATCAAGCCCGGGCATTTCTGTATAGTTCCAAGAAAATATATCTATATTTTTCATTAGAAAAGAAATATACATCTCTTTCTCTTCATGTTTCATGGCCGCACTGATTAAAGTGGGGCGTGGATCTTATTTTGTACCCATATTTATTTCTCTGAATTCATCCACAGTGGAAGAGATACCCTATTCAAATGCTGGAGGAGAATCTCTGAGATCTTCCTCTTCTTCTTCTTCATGTGTAATTTCTTCCGTTTCTATATGCATAGTAGATGATAAAGTTGAATTTTCATGATCATAAGAGTTGTCGAAATTTTCATATCTTGAAGAAAAAGCTTCCATTTCCGACCTAATTGATGATGAAGGGTCTTTTTGGTTAATAAATAGGAGATGATGGATTGAGAATCGACATCATTGTTCACCTCCGATGTTTCTATAACTTCTTATGGAATGGTTGGAGAAGTATATATTTGTTGGATTTCAACATATGAAATGAAGACGTTAACATTTGTGCTTTCATCACTGCTTGGTGGGTTTCCAATTCCTCTCATGTTGTCTGACTCGATTGCCGTAATTGACATTATGGATCGTTCCATTAGAGTATTTTGATTTTGGTCTATCTTTTCAATTTGATTGATAGGCAACACATAATCTCTACTCACATGTGTAAATGGATTTACTAGAATTTTCTCCAAACCATGTGGAGCATTAACTTTGGTAATCTCTTTTTTTGTGAATTTCTCCCTTCCCTTCATGTGATAGAATTCTGCCTCAATGTATTGAGACTCACATGTCTTGAACGGGTCCTTATCACCATACAATGTCCCAACATGACAATCAAAACAATATTTGACACATTGATGGTATGATGAAGGGATAACCGCTTGTTGATGTAGCCAGGGTATTCCAAGCAAGATGTTGAAAGCTGGGTCTTGATCAACAACCATGAAATCCGAATTGGATACAAGATCTCCAAATTGAGTTCTGAGTGTAACTTTGCCCAGTGGTTCTTGTTCATTTTTATCATATCCTTGTAACATCATGGTAGAAGGAGATAAATCATATTCTGTGAGGCCCAATCGACAAAGTGTACGAATGGGCATGAGGTTGACTCCTGAACCATTTTAAATGAAAGCTCTTCAGACGTCTACGCCATTGACCTTTCCAGATAAGTACAAAGGTCTAATATTTCCATGAACAACATCATCTTCATCTTCATCAGTAAAAGATATTATTGCATGGAATTTTGTAGGATTATTCACTATGTGATATACTTCAACTATAGCAATTTCAGTTCCAACTCTTGAGGACTTGACAAAGCCTTGATGAGTGCTTCCCGAAGATCTTTTGAAAGATTCAAAGCATCCATAATTGATAACATGGCTGGTACTTGGGCCAAGTGTTTCAAAACATCATAATTTTGATCCAGAGGTCTGCATTTCCCAACAGGAATATGTGGTTTAGCAGGTACCTTGGAAGTAGATGCTTTGTAAGTTGATGTATCTTGTATCGGGATAGGAGTTGGCAATAATATTGATTTTGGAAGATTAGACCGATTAGATAAATTTACTTGCTGAGAGGAAGAAGATGGAACTTTTAACCGGCATTCCAAAATAATTGTGCCATGAATGAATTTGCTATTGTTAGAAGAGCATTCTTGTTCCTGCTGATCTTGTTGAAGGGCTCTACCATGAGTTTCTGCTGCGTACACAGTTCTAGCATGGGTAGAATTGGAGGAGTGTCTTCTAAAAGATCCACGTCATCCCCTGTATCCTGAGCCTATAGAACTTCCTCTGATTCCCTTATTTGATACAGGGAATTCAGGCTCATCGAAATCGAAACTGCGACTGTCATATGGATCTATTAATTGAATCATATTAACAGAACCGAAGATTAACTCTTCGTCTGATGAAGAATCTGCCTGATTAGCTTGTTTAGGCTGTGCCATTTGGTGGGGCGGTGCTCGTAGATTTGAAGTATATTTCATGAAGTCTGCCAGAATCAAAGACAACTTAGGCTTTGACACATACTCATCTTCTTCTGATTCTTTTTCTTTCTTTGAATCATTCTGTTTCTTTGAGGACTTTCCCTCTGACGAAGAAGACTTTGCCACAACATTCATGGAAGAATAGAAAATCGGTTTCATTAATAGTGTTCAAAAAATAGAATGAGTTCCGTTAATTGTCTTTCTGACCATCCAATCATCATACTTCTGTGCATTTTTTCTTTTGACTTCTTGCCATTCGCCTTCCTCCTCTGGAATTGTAGCAGTAACACATGCTACCTGAGGTGAAAAACCTTTCAGTTTGACTTGTCCCGAGTCGACCATCTTTTGAAGGAGGTCTTTGAAGACAAAACACTCTTGGAGTGGATGCCCTAACATTTGATGAAAATGATAATAATTGGGATAGTCTTCATCTCCTTCCTTATTTGGCCTTTTGGGCCTTAGGAATTGAACTAGATTATTTTCCAGAGCCGAAATAAAGTAACCAGAAACTTGTTCATTTTGGAAAGAGTATGTTTTGCTCTTCAAATCCTCAAATTTTATTTGTATTTGATCTCTTTGATCATCTGGACGAAACAACCTTTGTTGTTGCCACTCAAGAGGTGTAGCCCTTCGAGGAAATGAAGGTTTTAAAGTAGAAACGGGTACAGGTGCTTGTTTATGCATAACTGTAGCAGTTTCTACTTTACCCATTCTCCTTCCTAGAGCTGATGGAATTACACGAGATTTAGCCTTATCCTGTATAAGGGAGTCTTCAATCTGCTGAGCGATTAAAGTAAGGTCTCAAAACCCTCCTGTGTATTTCACCAGGATTAACAACATGTGTAATTCGTCACGCATATTTGCCACACATATTGGCAACAATTCTTCTTGAGGGAGTTCAAATCTTAGGGAATATGTTAATCCCTTCCAGCGAGCAATGAAATCTGAGACCCTTTCATTCTACCTTTGCTTACAATTTGTAAAATCAAAAACTGTTGTCTTTGGAAAAGTTGAGCAGAACTGAAGAAGGAATTGTTGACGGAGATCTTCCCATCCAGTAATCGACCGGGATTCCAAGCTTGTATACTAGACAAAGGCTGGTCCTTGGAAGGTCCGTACGAAGAGTCTGAGTTTTACTCCTTCTTTCTGCTCTGGAGTTCCCATCATAGGATCACAAAAAGACACTTAATACATCAAATTCTGTTCAGGGTCGCCTGATCCATTGAAAATAGGGAATACAGGGTTTCCAAATCTTGATGGAGGAGAGATTGAATCTACCCATTCCGGGTAAAATTTCTTTTCTGGTTGAACCTGTGCACGTTTCCCTTCCATAGTTTCCAACCGAGCTATTAATGACAAAAATAATAGTTATTAACTTTTGAGAGAAATCTGGTTGAACTTGGACTTGTGTAGGTGCAATGACTTGAGCTTGGACAGATGTAGTGGTTGGTGCTGCAACTGATGGTAGCATTACCAACTGTTGTTGTACTTGACCCGTAGTATTAGACCTGTGAGGGTGTACTGATAGAGGAGGATATTCTTGATCCATCTCAGTAGCTTCAACAAATTCCTTTGGATGACTGACTCCAGCACGCTTAAGAAGAATAATACTCTGAAGTAGTTCTGCATTCAACCTTCTTAATTATTTCATTTCTTCTTCCTTTTGTGAAAACCTTTTCTCTAGTGAGAGCGATTGGCCTTCTCCAGAGGAAGAATATGTAACTTGATTCTTTCCCCTCCCTTTTATGGAACCTTTTCGGAGAGGGGGAAGTGGGTTACTTGAAGGATTACCTAGGTTCTGATTAAACCTTTGATTTCGTGTACGCACACCTTCTTCATTTGTGTCGGTGCGTACATCTTCTAGAGCATGAACCTATTCATCTGAGTCCCCTGAGTGAGCCTCATCTGGTGGATCAGCAACAGCGGCATTGATGACATTGATTGATGCATAACGCATCACATCCCTTCTATCATCATTTCTGTGATATTGTCTTCTTCCATGTCTTTGATGAGACATTTCTTTGTTGATTCGATCCCTCAGGAACTTCTTGATGAACCATAATTTGGAGGGAATCTCCTGAAAATTTAGCTCTTTGGTCCTCTTGAGGCTTCTTCCTCAATCGAGAAAAGACCGAATTTCTCTGAGGAGGGGATTCATGATTTGAAAAAGTCACCAGTCTGGTGGACTGGGGTTGTTCCTGCTATTCCCGCTCAACTCCTCTAATCCTATTCGTTAATTCCGAGGGTTCGCTTAAAAGAGTCCCCAGTCTGGCAAGCTGGGATGGCTCTTGACATGCTATGTCTGAGACTTTCTTAAAGAATCTCCTGATCTTGTGAACCTTAGTCTGGAAATTAGCTGGATGCATTAACCTGTATCCACTGTTATCACCTGGTTCAAAAGACCATTGGATGATTTCTGATACTTTTTTCACTTGATGATGTGCTTTCTCCATACGAGAGGCATGTTAAATATTCTAGTTTTCTTGATGTAAGAGTAATTCAACAATGTTTTCTCTCTATGCTTGATTTTGAGAGGAACTAGTTGAAGCCTGTTCTAGGGAAAGATTTTGATTACAAACAAATCCCATTGAATGTGGCCGACCATGGGAAAAAAACATAGCATGATACCATTTTCAGCGGGCTATGCTGACTGGAGAGCACCGTGAAATGTAGTGCTCCATGAACACCCCATCCTCTGACATGAATACCAGATGGGGCATTGGAAATTAACTGACGTAATCTTCTTAGTGCGCCAAGGAATGAACGTTGAAGGGCTCTCTGCTGGTTTTCAGCCTGCGGATATCGGGAGACTGATAGAGATTCCAAATCAATCTGACGTTGTAACCCTTCTATTATCTTAAGATGATTTTTATATTTATCATAAGATAATACTTTCTTTTTAAACTGACAATTAGTTTTCCATATGTTGAGACGAATATCATGAATTCCATATTCCGTCAACATTTCGGGAATGTCATACTGAGAGTCATCTAGAGGCTGAAACACGACTGGCACTTCACCTTTCGCCAGTTGTTTTCTCATGTTCATCATATCCTCCTTATCATTTGATGAAGATTCTTCTACCTATTTTGACCAGAGCTAGTGCTTCCTTGTTGCTTCATTGGATTCAACAGGATTGGTTGAGAAATCACTGATCAAACTAGAAGATGCATGACTTAGGGGTGGTTCGGAGAATGACCTACACCCTGGGCTATCTTCTGATTGAGAAAGTATTTCACTTGCTAGAGATGAAGCATCATACATGACTGATTTCACATTTTCAAGTTCCTCAAGATGACAGGGATGTCTCGGCACTACATTGTCCACTAGAGCATTTTCCAGGCCATGTGCATCACTACTGCGGAGAGGACTTTCATAGCGAAATTCATCATCATGGGGAGGACCACCATGGTGGGTTACATCAAAAGATGAGATCTCTTGCTCCTTGGTCTTCTGACCACACAGAGGGTTCCTGTGGCTCCCATCTGAAGATGAAAGTTCGAGATCGACCTAATTTTCATGAAGAAAGCCTTCATGAGAAAGTGTATGTTGAAGACCGTCGGAATTAATGTTCCCACTACTGGGAAATGAGGGAGTAGAATCTTGAATTCCAACAGATAACTATCTGAGGGCTTCAAGAACTCCAGCATCGAGCAAGACCTAGTTACAGGTTGGCTCTTGATCTCCTGACTGTGCTGGGCAGGTCTTTTTCATAGACGCCTTATTACTCACCTTGGAAACCACTTGTTGACGAAAGTGGCTGCTCTGAGCAGGTGTATGTGCCTGATCAGGAAAGATGGCCAGTTTAGGCTGACGATCTCCACTCAAATCAGGTGTATGTGCCTGACTAGATGGTCCATATGATATAGGGGAGTATGCACCACAACCCTCTTGGACTGGAATATATGTGTGTGTCTGTTCCGGAGTGAATTTTTGATGTGTCACTCCACTGGTAGGGATAGATTTAGATTTATTTTCCGGAGATGTTACAGAAGTTGTTATAATATCCTGGCAAGCATCCATAATATGAGCAGGGATTTGCTTCTTCTCTTTCACCATTGATAAAATATGCTTGGTGACTTCAGCTGTCGGAACGGGGATATACGTCCATTCCATCCTTAGAGTAGGTGTATGTGCCTGCTCCTGTCCTCCTTTTTCTGTCAGTGAATCCTGATAGTACTCATGTGTGGGCGCAGAGAGTTGAGTCTGCCTCTTGTTTGTCGTCAGAGCTTTCCGACTGACTTCTCTGAATGCTACCAAGCGAGACTATTGGTAGGCTTGATCAATACTAGCAGGTGTAGGTGCCTGCTAATTGCACTTCGCCGGATGTGGTTGACAAGCTCCATCATATGTAGTAAGACGAGCATGCTGACTAGCTGATTACGTATAAACAGGTGTATGTTCCTGTCTATAATAATCTGCCAGAATTTCTTGACGGGATTGGCGTGCTGCTTCCAGACAAGTCTGCTGGATAGCGGAATTAAAATGGGAAGGTGTGTGTGTATGCTCATTGCATGCCACCAATTTAGGTTGGTGGATTTTTCCAGAGATAGCAGAGATGAGAACCTGCTCACTGTTGACCGGATTCCACCTCTGGCGGTTCGTCTTGCTGGGCCAGGTTCGAGGAACCTGATCCGAACGCCTCGGGTTGGGACCCTCATCATGTTGAGGGAGTATTGTTGCACGAGTCTGGCGGCAATTGTTGATAGGAGCCCTCAGGAAGGACTCCTACTTCATTGAATTAAGGCCCTGAGGGACCTTCTCATTCACATCCTAGGAATATGGGAGTGAATGGTGATTTCGTTCCGGGGATAACGACCCGAAATGGTTGGAGACGGTGGTTATCGCCGCCTGATTCTTGATCACTGGTCATCATTATCTGGAAGACCGGTGTGATGTGTTCACTTGGAGGGCTTTTCGGGAAGCCTCTAGAGTTGGGATGGTACCGTGTTGATGGTACTCCTTAACCAGCGAATTTGATACCAAGTGTTGAAGACGTTGAGTAGGTGATGTCATCCTCAGAGTGGACGACGATCCAGTAGAAGTAGCAGCAGTGGCATTTGCAGCAACAGTATTCAAAGGTGTGAACTTGAGAGCAGCCATTCTGTAAATGTAGAAGATCTTGGAAAAGAGTGCCTATTTGATATAACAGACATAATCAAGATAAATTCGGCCACTACATCTTTTGGACGAGCACATATGTCAATGATTGTTTTTGTTGGAACTCTCATTAAGTATTAAATAGGGGCCTAACAAATAGGTAAAAAATCATTTTAACTTGGTTAAGGATCCACGTAGGGTTCACCATTTTTTGTTTCCCTCAGAATTCGGGGATGACCTCCTTGATTGAAGGTTCAAACATTCCAATCAGTTTCTAACGGGTTTGTTCGTAGAACTGGAAACATCCAATGATTCCACATCTATTTGAACCAACTTTCCAAAGGTAGGCACTTATTAGTTTGTGGATTGATGAGGCTTAGGAATTTGTATTGGTCGAGAGGATGGGAGGTCGGACTCATCACACCTTTTTGACAGGAATTGTTGTCTATTCCGGGACTCTCTTTATAGATTTAAGTTATGTTTGTGAATCCTTATTAAATTACCAAGTATAAAATGAAGTTTCCTTTAGATCTAATAATCAATGACTGATATGTAGGAAATGTAGATAATCTTTTATATATATTCGAGGTTCTTCATCGATAGAGAATCATCTATATTTATTAGAGATTCTTATTCAATGGTATTCTTCGACACATTTATATAGAAGTCTCTTGGTCATTATGATGACCATGTTGGTTTTGAAGCCACTCAGTAGGTAACTTGAAGTTTATTGTCATTCAGAAGGACATGGATTATTTCAGAGTTGGGATCGAACCCACAGATGGGCTACCTATGTATCCTTTTTTTAGAAAAGGAATCAGAACCCACATAGTTCGAGTAAGGGAGTATGATATTTATGGTTGATGGCTCAAAGAAGGATGTCATAATTACTTTTACACTCTAAGCTCACGTGAGTCATGCTTGGTGTGAGAAACAAGAGGTATTGGTAAAAATCAGACAATCGTGCCATGAAAGATGCAATAATTAAGAAATAAGGCGGGACTTATATATGTATGACTACCCAGATAAATGAAGATTAGGATTTACTTCCGGGAAGAAATCTAGGAACAAGGTCAATAAAGGTATATGTGCTTCATGGAGATTTGAATACTGTAACTGGGGGATTACTCCTGAAAAGGAGGCCCAAATTAGGAGAGGACTTATGATTGGGTTTTACTCCTGAGAAGGAATCCCAGATCAAAGTATTAGTTAAGAGAAATTAAAACTAGGGCTGACTCCTGAAAAGGGAGGCCCAGGTTAAGGGACTTGAAAAATTAAGGTACTTGGGGCTTACTCCTGAAGAGGATGCCCATATTTGAGACTGGGGATTACTCCTGAAAAGGAAGCCCTGGTTAATGAATTATGGTTGGGGCTTACTCCTGAAAAGGAGGCCCAGGTTAATGATTATGACTGGGACATATTCATGAAAATGAGGCCTAGGTTAATGAGTTCTCTCATCTTAAAGGACGAGGTTGAATGAATGAAATATCACTCTTTAATGACATAAAGATGTGTAAATCACTAGGTTTTGAGGGATATTCCACATAATTCCTTTCAGATAAGGAATCCAAATCAAGAAATCATTCCATAAATTTCTTTGAAGAGTGTCTTGAAGATTGAATCTTGAATAGTAGAGGTGGAATGGCTTAAGAGGGGTGAAATGGGCAAGAAGGACACACAAAAAGGTAGGGGTGCGTAAGTCCTGGTAGGCGCTTAGGTATACCTGCGCGACACATTGGTACTTGCGCGACGGTTAACCAGTAGGGTAATACTTGAGTTAATCTTGGTTAAATCCTTTAGAATCATCTTGAGGATCTTCCATAAGAGTGGTGTGAAAAATCTATTGAAGGAGTAAGGCGGTGCACAAGTGTGGCCATTTCCCTTAAGGGTTGGCCACTTAGGCGCGCAAGTGTTGATGAGTTTCAACACTTAGGCCTTCCTCCCCCTCTTTAGATCTTCCGTTATAGGTAAGAAATTACCATAGAAGTGTTTCAGAAGCTTTGAGAAGAGACTAGGTCACCGAGAGCTTAAATCTGAGTTTCTGGAGAAATTCCTCCTCGAATGGGGGCCCACATTGTCTATTTATAGGCTGATGAAGACCCCGGGCAGTTATCCTTTAGGGTGTGCAAGTTACTTGCACGACCATGAGGCATCGTGCAAGTGCACTTGCACGACCATTGTAGAACTTGCGCGACCCTTGTGCAAAATTATTCTTATTCCTTCCTTTTTCAATTTTTGATATTTTTCCAAAGGTTGAATCACTTTGAGCTTAGATATTCCACTTTTCTAATCTTTAGATTCTGTGATGAAAGGAGTGTCAACAGTCATCTACCACTTTTGAAGTATTTTTAAAAAAACGTTTTATATTTAATTTTCATACTTTTCATTTTAATGTAATCACATTTTATTCATTGAATAGTTATATCCATGAAGAACAAATTTTCCACTATAATGAGAAAATATTGCTCAAACCTGAATTTATTTTAAATTTTTATTTATAGTACTTATGGGTAATTTATAATATATAAATATATATATATATATATATATAATTTGTTTTCATATCAAAATATAAAATGTCAAAATAAATCATTTTTTATTAAATTATAATGAAGAAAACATAGAGATGTCATATTAATACCTTATTTTATTTTTTATCAAATTATAAAGGAATATTGAAAAATGAATTAGAATCATAGAAGGGTACCTTTATCTAATTCCCAATACATGTTCCCATATAAAATATTTCTACATTTTATTCACCAAAACTCTTTGAAAATTTCAATTTTATTATTTTATAATAACATTTTCTTATATAAAAAATATCCAGTGATTTATCCTCACAAGATATATCAACATCTAGTCAATTCAATACATCTGATTGATCTTCTATGTACTTCATTAAAATTATAATTTTTAACATGTTATTTACATTTTCTTAAAAATTTGTTCTATTATTATTGAATTTTTTTGGGGTCATAAATACTTAATACTGAGAAACGAAACCAAGAGATGGATAATAACTATTTGTGGTGAATTAATGTATGTGGGTAAGTTTTTTTAAAAAATATTGTAAAGATTGTTTGTTAATATTTTCCATTTTCCTGCCAAAAAGTAAAATACAGTCGTAATAATTGGTTCATTTACTTTTCATTGATGTTAATTTTATATTTTATTTTGAGTGGATATCATAAAGATGGTAAAATTGGTCAAATAGTGAAACTGTAAAATCTTATTTATCTCTTATTTACTACGTGTTTTGATTAATCAGTATATAGTGATTTTATTTAACATATCTTAGTTTTTTAGTGTTATATCAGCTAGTCAATTTGATATGAGATCTCACCTCATTATGAATATCGTGTAAGATTGTGATTTTTTAATAATAGATGTTGTTTTTTATTTTCATCCACTTTTCATCCACTTCTAAAACATGTATCAATATTTAAGGTTACATCTATAAGAGTATATGGGGTATGAGTTTTTTAATTGAAGAGTTGATTTGTTTCTTACACTATATGCTTCTACTATAATAATTTTTCATGATTTATATTCATTCCTTATTAAGGGTTTTAATTCAGTAAACTATAATGTCCATATCTTTTATGTGAATAATTATGAAATATTGTTGAACATGTTGAATCTATATTTACAATAAACTAACATAAATTGTATTGATATCATGATAGTAGAATATATATTTTTGAAACATTATACTTCAACTAATATATTTTATACAATGTTTTATTGGAATCACCTTCTATGAAATAATTTATAAAGGTGATGAAAATATATATGAAAATGTCTCATTAATGAAATATAAATAATTTTTATTAAATAGACATGAATGAAAAGGAATAAAACCCTAAAAATGTTGGGGAAGTATTAAATACAAAACTATATTTGAATAATTCATAGTTGAAATGTTCCATAACAGAGTAAATAATTTTTTTATTATTATTAGAGTTCATCTAAATTTTTTAATACAATATAATAATGAATGAAATTAAGAATATTATTCCTAATAGTTATTTTTCTATGATCTAGATTCTTAAAAATAATTAATTGAATTAACATATACATGATGAATTGTATAATGGTATGGTTAATTAATATATTATAAATTACTTAGTTAATCGTAAGAAGAATAAAAAAGATAAAAATGTTATATTTAGGAAATAGATTAATTAAAATATTTCAAAGGTGAATAAAGAGTACGATTTTCATTATTGTTATTATGATAATGATGATGAGGTGAATATTGAGAAGTTTATTTTTATTATATAAAATTGGTAAAAAATAAATTGGTAAATTCAAATTCATTATATATATATATATTAGGATTCAATTATAAAATAATTATACATTTAAAAATAATTATAAATCATGATGAATATTTTATTGAATATGAAGAGTCCCCAAATTAAATTTTCAATACGAAATAATATTGAGAAATTTTAAATAGAAATGATTTCATCATGGTTTTTGAAAAATTAAAAATTTGATATAATTTATTTTAAAAAAAATTAAACATTAATTAGAATGTGATAATGAGATTTATTTTTCCCTAATTGGGCTAGAGGATCATATATTTTCTATTAATTATTATATTATAAAAATAAGGTATGATGAACATGATATTTCATCAAGTTATTATGGAACAATGGAAGAAGTTATGGAAGAAAAAATGGACTTTATGTTAATGAAATATTTGAAGAAATTTATCACCATGATAGTCATATTGAACATGAAAAATTATTTAATTAAAATTTTATCTGTAGTTATAGTAGATTATGGATCATTTTTTGATATAAATTAATAGAATTGTCATAATAATCTAAAATATGTGAGTTACTAACTCACACAACCAGAGGATAAGGGTTTAAATATATTATATGCTTATTTTCACATAAAATGTAATTTAATTATTTTTTGTGCTGGATTCATAAAATAATGAAATCTCATGAATTAATTGATAATTAAATATTAAGATTACAAAAAACATTTGGGATAATGATTAATGAATAAATAGAGGTTTGATAATTCATTAAAGATTATGGGGGAATGAATTTATCAACAAAGACTCTCTATAATGGGGAATAATTTCTTCTCATATGAAAAAGACATTGATTATCCTCGAATGTGAAAGAATAAGGTGAAATTTTTCATACAGAGGAGTGATTTAAATAAACATATTGTTCTTGAGATTCATTTTTTGATGACTTTTTTTTTAGTTTTGAATTAGATAAAAACAATGAAAACTTTTTTTAAAAAATAATTACAATTTAATATTTTTTGAGAATACCATTTCATCTAATATTGGAGAATTTGTATTAATGGAATAATTAAATAAGAGTAGTTACATTAGATATATTATATGATATGTGAATTTATTTCCTTTTATAACTATTTTATTATATTTTGGAGGCTATATGATTCTGATGATATTATATTATACCATTATAAATTTATCTCATTACATTTGAAACTATTAATGACATAAATATATAGGGATATATGATATTAAATGAATGAAAATTGAATAAAAATAATTATCTATAGTTACTTAACATTAAAAAAATGAGTATGGGGATGTTTTAGGAAGGAGGGAAGAATTAAGTAATTCTTTTTTTAATTGTAACCCATGATCTTACATAATCATATGAATCAAATAAATTAATAATAAAATCCATAAAATAAAGATAAAATATTAAATTAATCAAATTGAATATTACCACCAAAGGATGTTTATGATATAATTTCATCCATATTATAGATTTTGATTTTTAAATGGATACAAATTATATTATTATTGAATAGTTATTTTTATAATATTCTAAATAGTAAATATAAATGATGTTTGAGGGAATAATATTGTGAATTGTGTAAAACCATTTTGAGAAAAAAAAAAGAATTTTTCATGATAGATGTATAGTTATCTATTTTAGGGAGTTTATTCAAACGATGATAATGGGGTGGAAATTTTCTATTTTGAAGATAACATAGTATTTAATTTTATACATAGTTAAAATACATATTTTTATAATTTTATTCATGAAGATAAATTTATGTCAATGGGGGATAAGATGATGGAACCATGGTGGCTTAAAAAACAATTTTATCAATATTAATTTAGATCCAAAGAAATGTGTCTAGCATGTTGATAATGTTTGTGTGTTTTTGTAATGATTTTGGTTCAGCAAATGTATAGTGTGTTTGTGTGTAATTTTATTTAAATCAATGTAATTATTGTTATTTTTTATATTATTTTATGTTTTTATATATAATATTTCATAAAATAAATATAATTTATAATGGAGAAATCATTATTAATGTAAGAGGTTTAGTAAGAGAGATGATTCCACTATTTAATTTAAGGAAATATTATGATATTGAACATTAACACATGTTTTGTAAATAAATTTTACTTACATTGACTATGATTTATTTGATTAATTTTTCATTTCTAAGTGTTTACCAATGAGAATGAGCCCGTATTAATTATCAAAATTATTATACAGAATGAATAATTTGACATTTATTATTTATGTTATAAAATAATTTAAGGGGGAGATTTATGGGACCATGATAAATTATTTCTTAATAATTAGTCGAATTATATGGAATATATACACTTATATAAATATGTGATAGGGTGAATATAGATTCCAACATGAGGAAAACATGTCAAATAATTCATGATTTATCTTAGATAAATGATCAATAATGTTATATATATTTTACCACCAATATTGTTCCTAAATGGTAAATTATCATAAAAGAAAAAATGAATTATTGTATCATTACTAAGAGTGTGTTGTGAGAATGACAATTAATTATCATATGTGTGTAAGAATAGAAGATACTAATGAATAAGACTAACTATGAATCAATTCTTCCCTTGTATAAAAATATGAATTGATAAGACATTTACAATATATTTAAAATGGTGATGAAGAACATGATTTTTTAATTTAATTTTAGTTTTATAGTATTTGGAATTATATTTAATATCATGAGTTCTCAAAAATCAAAAATCAAGATATATTAATTCTTATTAAATGAATTATAAAATAGCATAAAAAATTTTTATTAAGGTGAAAAATATTATTATTTCATAGTGGGTGGATAATTTTAAAAGGGATTATATTTTCTTTAATAATATCTGTTTATTTTTATTAGATCTAGAAGTTTTGATAGGATGTTATGAAATTACTTGTACTAATGATTTTATGTTTTTATCTATATGGAAAAAACTCCCATAATAGTGGAAATGGAATTTGTTGGTTTCCAACTATTTTAATTTTTTTTACATGGTATTTAAATATTGTTTATCAAAGAAAAATCTACAAGTGGGAGTCTCATTCTACTAACCGTGGTTTTTGGAGGATTAATCTAGGTAATTTCTTGTTGGAAATTGGATTTTTTTTTCTCATACGGTGTCTATGGTATTTTACTATGGGGATTATGGAAGGATGAAACATTCTTTTTGGATTCCATGATATTTTTGTAGTGATTCGTGGAAAGGTTGTGATGGTGTGATGAAATCACTGGTGGAAATTTCCCTAGGGAATTTCATAAGCCGTAGTTTGTTTAAAAAGAATTACAGAATTATTCCATGTTGTGCTAGGTCCTTGAGGGATGTCTTGTTTGACATATCAAGGGTCATGTTGGGGACCAAAATTTCAATATGAATGTTACAATTATTATTAAATATAAAATAGATTTATAATAAATATAGAAGATGTGTTTTTAAGCCTACAGTCTTGGAGCTATCATTACTCAAGGAACCACGATCATAGTAGAATTCAACATGATATGTTTAAGGACCCTATTTTGTTTTCAATAATATGGGTTTTTGTATTTTTTTGGTTTAGTTGGTAATTTTTTCCATCGTAACCTAGTTAAACATTTTCTATTATTAAAGCCTTCCATCCACCTATTATTTAACATAGACAACTAATCATGTAAGGGTTGATATTTCTCTATCTAAGGTATCATTAATCTCTCTTTTTATCTATAGGTTAAAAATATCTATCATGGAAGAGGATTTTTAATTGATAATTTTTTGGGTTTGAATAATTAAATTAGTTTTGTTGATGATGTTTCTCCAAAGGCCTTTCTTAATGTTATATACAAGTGCATGATTAGTAGGGTTCATCTTCAATGAGAAAATAGTTATTTTATCCAAATGATAATAATCATGCAAATGTGTTGGTAATGGATGTTATCAATAATGTTTTGTGATATGAATATGACTAAAATTTTATTCATTAGTTTTACTTATTTAATTTGATACATAGGGGTAAATAATGATTCTATTATTATCATTTCATCTTTAAATATTTTAAATTCCATGACTTTATTATTAACATAATAATAGATAATATATTTAATGTAATGAATGAGGAATTCATTGATCCTTATAATTCATCCCTGAAATTATTTAATATAATCATTTGCTTCTTGATAATGGTCAATATATTTTATATCAACTATGTTGTGGTATATTTTTGTATTTATGGTTTTCTAAAATATAACCTAAAATATTCTCCTTAATCATGTCAATAAATGAAATATATATTTTCTAAATTGAACATGTGGTGATGTTCTTAAGAATCTCCTTGTTTGTTAAGAAATTTTATCCTTTAATTATGCATTTTTTAATGACCATTGATATCAACATGCACAAAATAAGGTGTTTTCTAATGATATATGTTTTAATTATTATTCCATTCCTATAACCATAAATGGAACATGATATAGTTTAATAGTTTTGGTGGGGTTTAGTTTGTTTTCCATGGTTGGAGTTATGGATTAACTATATTGATGGTGATAGGGTGTGAATAATAATTATATGTTTTAGAGATGATACATGTATTTTTGTCACATGTTGGGATCCATACATGATGGTGATTTTAAATTTTTTCATTAATATTTTATTTATAGTTTCTACCAACTATTTTATTTTTTCATCTTGTTAAATATAATCCTTGAAATGGGATTAGTTGAGTTCTAAAGAACATGAAAAAATATAACTATGATGAATTTTAATTTAATAGATGGGAATGATGATTTAAAATGGTGGTAATATATTAAATTAGAACCATATATTGTTTTGTGTGAATGGTTTTAGTTCATGGTTTGAAAATTTTTAATTCTAAATATTGAAATCAAAAGAAGTTCATATTTGAATGGTTAATGTAAATTAATATACGTATTTATGATTGTTTTTTAGAAAATTAAAATTAATTAAATTTCATGAATAATTATTTTTAAATGCAGGCCATGAATTCATTATACTTTAAATGGACTGATTTTTCTAGACCATAGAAATGGAAAATAAATTTTTTTGTGGGACATTAACTATAGTTCCAATATATAACTAATTATCTCCCAATTGAATAGTTTCTTATTTTTTATTTTAAAAATTCTTTAATTTTTCATATTTTACACCTCTAATGTTTTTACTGTTGTAGATAATCGTATTTTGAATTATGATATGAGTGTTAACCTAAAATATTTTTGTTAAGGGTTTAGATGGTTGAATAGTCACCCAAACTACTCTCTCTTCCATACATAAAATATTATATATTTATAGGTGTGTCTTGGTGGAATATAATAATGGTATGTTCACATAATGGTTTTAATGGATTGTGATTATTACATAATTGTGTATGTGTTCTATTATGGATTTTTTTTATATAATATAATTATATTTGGATGTGAAAAACTAGAATAATTATATGTGTATTTCACCTGGATTGTGAAGTCGTAAGGTAATTTTATTAATTAAAATGGGATGGATCTCTATTTTACTATTTTATTATTGTGATGTGATTATGATGTGGTTGTAATATGTTTTTATGGAAGTTTGGTATGACAAATATTATGGATATAAGTATAAATACATAAGACATAGGGGTGTTAATAGACTATTTTATTGGGAATTGGTAAGAGATATGCCTTTCTTCAAAATGTTATTTTTTATGTGTAATTATATATGTTTCCATTTGAGTTAGGGTTGGATATTTTTTAATATAGTTAAACTTATAATGTATTGAAGTAATTTATTTTATTTATTCATAAGGGAAATCGTTTTCTTCATTAGGATTTAAATGAGTGGTTTTGGGTGGTATCTTGCATACTATAAAAATATTCTCAATAATATATATACATTAATTTAAATTTATTATAGTATGAGTGGTTCTTTGAATGAAGAGGGATTGAAATTATTATGGATGTTGTTTATGATATGATAGTGTTCAGGGTTAATGTCTATACATTTTTTACATTATGTTATCCTCGTGGTTTTTTTATTTTACTCCATTAATATTTTTGTAAAATTTATTTATTTATATTATGAAGCATATTAGATTAATAATTATTCATTTCCTATTTTTTTTTTGGTATTTCCATCCCAATATTTTTTTCATAACTTCAGTTTTTGTCTCTAACCCTAGTCTAATTTAAGGTGAGTTTACTGGGTCACACTTATCTACACTATTATCCTAGGAGGGTTACAAAAAGTGGTGTGTCATGAAAAACTGTTATTATAAATTCTGTATTTGAAATATGATGAATCATAATCTTATTTATTGGTAAGTATTACATGGGTTGGTAAAGTAGTATTATCAATTTAACATGATACATAATTTTTTGATTGGAGACGAACAAAAATACATGATTTTTCCCACCTTGATTTCAAAGAAGGACCATATGATTCCTTAAAAAGAAGGTTAATTTATGTTTATTATATGATATAGACCTATTTTAGAACCATATATCATGATTTTCTTTCAAATGATTGAAATGGATGTAAAATTCGAAATATGATAATATTTTTTGTAATTAATATAATTTATTCCAAATTTCATGTTTAAGGATTCCCCAATGTTTCTTATTAATTATGTAGTAACATAATTTTATGAATGTATTAGGGTTTTTTTATGATCTTAACTATGATGTTATCATATATCCCCAGAGATTTTCATTAGGATATATGAAAATTCAATGGGCAAAATTTCAGAGTTTTTCATGTTGGCCTAAAATATATGAGGGGTTCATTTCAATTTAAATGGCAGAGGCTTCTCTCCAAATATTATGATTGGTTTAAATATAATATATGGTAGGTAGGATAACAATATTATATTATTAGTTATTAAACTATATTGGGTTTCCTAGTAGTGATAGTTTTTGTTCTATAGATATTGAGAGGAGTAAGATGTTTCGTTTATGTTTTTTATGTGTAGTTCTAGAATATGTTATTTTCTTTGAATGTGAAGATGTATTATAGGTATGGTGTTCATACTTAATCCTATGTCATAAATATAATCCTTGATATTTGTATTCAATATAATAATCTTCTAAATTGTAATTATAATCTTTGTCTATATGATGAGGATAGTCTGACGCATTTCGAGGAGGTGTTTCATCTAGAGTTTCACTGTCAAGACACCCTGTTCATGTTTCTAATGTTCTTGGGTTACAAGAAACGGAATTTTTTGGGTCATATTCTAGATAAGACAATAATATCATGGTATAGAAGATGTTAGGACTCTTCAAGGAGTAATTTTATGGAAATGTGATTCTTATTTCATGGGGATTCAATGTTTTATACATCATAGAATATATTTCATCCTTCAATATCTAGTTTCATCAGATCAGTTAAAACTAGTTTACTTTACAATTGATAAAACAATTTATTTTCATGTGGATGTATAGTTCATTGTATTATTGAGCATCTTAATATATTTATACGTTATCATAGGGTTGGAAAAATATTGTGGGGTCAATAATTTCCATGGTATCCACTATAGAATTTGTAGTACAATGATGGAGGGTGTTATCCACATTAAGGATATGAGGAGGGTAGATGAAAACTACATTATGTTCATAATCATTTGGTATATTCTGTATAGAATAATCATAGAGAATTTTGTTATTGGGGATTTTATATGTAGGAGTTGATTGTGGTAAGATTAATTCCTAGTGATTCCAACAATATGGAAAAAATATTTCATGTGAGTTAAAATTATTTAATATTCAACTTTGTTATATTATATGATTGATATAGGTGTTGTGAACACATTTAAATCATGTAACCTCTTTTATTATCCATTAATAGTGGTGGGGAGGCTTTCATTTACCTTGGCACTAGAAATGAATATTAAATATTGATCAAGCTTGTCTCATATTCGTAAATATTGTGTGCTCATTTTAGGCATGTATCAATCATTATAGAATTTCCAATAATAGATATATATCTCTATAAGACATCATCCTCAACATGTACTAGCAGTAATATGTGTAGACTATTATTGATTTCTTTATGAGGTGATATATATTCTTTGATTCCAAAAGAGAGCATCCAATATTTATTAGTGAGTGAAATCATTTAATAGGTTCACAACATATGTATTCCTCGCCTTCTATAATGGTTAAGATTATTTTTTTATGTGTGGGTTATTGTAATTATGTTTATAGATTTTATAGAAGAGTATATTATTTTCCATTGGGAAAATTTTCTGACCCTACCCCATCAATGTGATATTATCATTTGTAGAGAGTCTTAGGTAAGTATGACCATGATATTGATATAAACATATTATATTATAACATTTGTGTTGATAATTTTTCATATTCAAAAATTTTACCTTCTATTGAAAAGATTCATTTGGAATAATTGGTCTCTTTAAGGTGATCTAGTTATATTCATAAAGAAGGTTGACAATATTTTGTGTCTATGGATCGATTATAATTTCTTGATCTAAGTGAAATTGAATAAATTATAAGGACAAACATAGATTAATTAATTATATTATCTATATAAGGGATCTATGTAGTTTGAAAAAAAATGATATATTTTCCATATATCATGATATCTATGTGAATTATAAGTATATTTTGAAGATATCATTCAAATATTTTTAAGAGGTGTACATCTTTATGGTAAGTTCATTTTTCCTCATGAACTCATCATTTATCTTCAAGGGATTTATGAATTCTATAGTCATTTATTTTCATAACATGAATATAGTTATATTAATTGATGACATATTTTTTTTGTTTAGAGTTAGCGAAGGATCATTCATTGTATCATTGATAAATTTATAAAGATTTATATTTTATTTTTCTATTTGGGAAGAGACTTATGTATTTTTTTTCTCTTTGTGGGTTGAATTTCATAGGACATGTCATTTCACATTAAAAAGTATCATTAGATCACCAAAAAATATGAAAATCATTTATTGGGTGTCCATTGTAAATTTTGTAGAGATAAATAGTTTTTTTTTTCATTAAATATATTAAATGAGTTTTGTTCCATATTTCTCTTAGATTGAAAGTCCACAAAGAGTATTTACCAAGTTGGAGGAGGATATTGTATCAACTGATTATTTTTTAGTATATTATAGTTGTGATTTATCTTATGATATGGCTTAATTATCTCATTAGTGAATGTATTTTTGTCTTCAAAGATCACATGATCTTGAGATATATGTTCTCACAGTTATATTAGATCATTTATAAAAATCGTTGGATAGTGGTCTTATTGGATTATTACGTTTGGATGTTTTATAAATTATTGATGGAGAATGTTGTGGACAATTTAAGAAAATTAAATCATTCATTGATGATGTTCATGAGACTATTGATTCATGGATAGTAATATAGAAGAGCACAACGTTTCACCTTGACAAGGTAGAGTTAGATCATAGAGGGATTCTCTAACAGATGACTATGAAATATTCTTTCGTGAAACAGGCGTATAAATACTAATTAAGGGATCCGAGGTGGATGATAACTATTGTAATATAGTTCATATTTATTCCTCTGGTGGATGGATTGAGGATGATCAACTATTTTTACTATTCTTAGATAGGCACTTCATTCCATCACAAAAGATAGTAGTGTTCATTTGAATGTTTCAAAGCTTTCACATGGTAGTACATCATAGAGTGGTAAAGATGTATACTTCCAGCAGGGGTTAGTTTTTTTCCAATGATGATGTTTGAATATTTTCTATCTCTAGGTTTGTTAATATATAGAAATAAGGTCGAGCATCATTTTTTATAGGGTTTCATTAGTTGTAATGTAAATAACACTTGAATTGGGAGAATTAATTCATGAACATTATCATTAATATACCCTAGAATTAGGGTGGATAAAAAAATATTTTTATAACTGTATAGATCATAACTAATTCAAATTAATTTCTAATGAATATTGATTTAAGATCAGTGATTTTTAAAGTAATAACAAAAGGTTTTATTTAGCCTCTATGAGGTACAAAAGATGATCAACTATGATCAATATCCTTATTTCACCTTAATAGTACAAGGAGAAGTATACAATGATTTTATCAATAAACAATACCATATAATATATTTTCAGAAACTGACACGATGATTAACAGAATAAACTATCTATATTTTGTATGATATGATTCATGTATGAACTATAAATTTTACAGGATTGTGGGTGAAGCACATATCTGTTTTAATGTTTCCTTATATTAATTTTCATCACTACAATATTATGATGGTTGTTTTTAATATATTTTTTGAAAAAATACATTATACCTTCTTCATGTTGGACCATAAAGTGAAATTCCAGGATTACTAGGTCTAAATTAGAAAACATCATTCCATTAATGGTTCATATGATTCAAAACTATATGAATATGGTATAAGAAATTTTATATTCCATTACTAATCATTGAAGTATGCCTCTTGAAATTTAAAAATGATATTATGGGTTATTTAATGTATCTTTCCTACCTGGAAAGAAATGGTTTGAACATAGGAGGTCTAATTAGCGTCTATTTATTAATCCTTTTGAGGTTTTTGAATGCATCAGCGTGGTTACATATTTATCAACACATAATTTATGAATGGATTGGATTCTGAATGTATTCTACATATAGTATATTACTTGGTACCTTCATAGTGATTTAAATCCCATTGAATGGGTTATGTATGATGTTTATGATGATTCAACATTTTAGGAACCACCTATAGAGATTGAATACCATTAAAATATTATGTAACATGGGATTTTTATTTTATCTCTTCAAGTCTTCTAATGATTGAGTGACTTTGAAACAAATAATTTGGAACTTTATCCACAAATGATAATTCAATATGAAATTTTTTTATATACCTAATTTTATGGATATTATATGTATTAAATTATTTTCATTTATGATATACCTATCACGTTTAATGATTATGTGTCTATCCTTTATGATGGTGTTATTTTTATTTTATTTTAGAGTCATGCTTCAAAGGGGTCTCCTATGGTTTTCGGAATGGTTTCTCATGTTTTCTATCATTCTTCATTTGGTTTTTATTCATGGATATAAGAATATTTTGATTGATATAAAATGTAATAGACATGATTTATCAAAACTATTCCCTCAATTATTGTTTGGTCTAGGTGGAGCCTAGATGTGGTTTGGAGGTTCTTTGAAGGCATAATTTTCTTATATTACATTCCAAGGGCTAATATTTCTACGAGGATTATAGTGGTGGGGGCCATGGTTGCACTATTTTTGATTTTTTCATATTATAAATGTATGTTTCTGTGATTTTTGATCATGAGGAGTTAGATGCATGTTTTGAAGGGATAGGTTTCTTTAGGTATTCAATGTGTCACAAGGGGTATGAAATGTGCATTTTAATGGGTTTTCTATATGAAGGATTCCCATTTTAGAAATGGGGCAACAGAATTAACAGGGTTAGTGTATGTAGAGTTTTTTTAAACACATGTTCATGTTGTGGTGGTTTATTAGAATATGTGAGGATGGTTTTCCTATTCCATGGAATGTGTTATGGGGTATTTTAAATGGTGGGGGTAATTTATCTCTATCATGGTGGATCATCATAGGATAATACAGTCAATGTATCCATGGTAATTTTGAACCAAAAAGACCTTTATATAGTATGAATGTTTCTAAATAAGTGATATAACTATCATGAAGATGGAGAGATATGTTATTTTAATGGCTGGAATATTTGATATATTTTTTACCAGAAGAAACATAGACATGGTTGATTTCTGTAGAACATGGTGATGGACTATTAGGTATTCACTATATATTGGGGTACATACATTCTATAGTTTAGCTTTAATTTTTATACTTTATACCTTAGTTGATACCAAAACTTTTATTAATCATCATCATTATTTTCTAGTTAATGTTAACCTTATGATTAAATTGTATTGACTTATCTAAATCTAAATTATCACACCTCTCGCCTTTTTTATATTTATTCTCAATATTTCCAACCACTGTGGTTTTTTAATTTAGGATTTTCAAGATTTCTTCATGATTCACGTTATTTTGATGGTGGGATATTATAGATAAATCTCAAAGTGGTTTCCATTAGTTTTGATAGTGGTTGAAGCTTAGTTCCATCATTTGTGAAAACTATTCATTGATTCTTTACTTCAAGGAACAATTTACAGACCATTTTTTGTTTGTATATAATTATGGGATTTAAATGATTCCAATTAAAGGATTTAATTATAGAGTTTAAAATAATAAGTATAATAATTCATACATAATATATGGGTAAATAATGGATGTGGTGTTGTGATTCCTATGTAATTGTGTGTTTGTTAATTATTTTTTGTTAAAAAAAATTCTGAAATTTTGAAAAATGTTGATACTATATTTATCTATTATTTATTTTATATTGTACATGGCATGAGTTTCCTAAATAGTATAATGATATAATGTAATTAAGGAAATGAATGAGTAATTAATTTGAGCTTATAATGATCACTTTAAATTTATTAATGTGATTATAAACATCAAGAGTGCATATAATGGATTATATTGTTCTAATTGTCAATTTTTTATATTCCATATTTTCCTAAATATGTACTAATGTAATAGACATTATCATTATGTTAATAGTATATATTAATAAATATAATTTATTTTTGGGGATATTGTACAATTTCGTTGTCTATGATGAAATTTTATAAATTTTTCATTTGTAATTGTTTTCTCAATTATATCATTGGGATGAAATTTTTTATTCCTACCATTCATAAATTTTGTAATGATAGTCCCATTGAAATGAACATAAACCCATCCAAGTACAGTTTTATTTATAGGTGATATAATATTATTTATTTTCCATTGTCATGGCATTATAGAGTTGGTCATAGGATAATGCATATCATATATAATGGTTTCAAGGTTGATGTTGTGATGCATAGCTCAAGTTGTTAGCCATTCTTGAACGATATATTTCCTAGCTCTAAATAGATGTCTTTACTCATGAACATTGTAGTTTTCTATATTTTTTTAAATATATCCCATTCTCGATATTGTATTGGTTACATCAAAGGGAACATGTAATTATGGAAGGAAGATTAATTCTAAATGAATTGATGGGAATGATAATTCTAGACTATTTTAATATGTTAAGTGGGATCCTAGAATTAGTATAGATGAATGATCTGAGAAAATGGACTATAAATTAGTGGTTTATATATTTATTACAAAATATATTAGGGTATTGGTGATTAATATAAATGATAAACATTATTTTTTATGGGTTATTTTAAATGATAAACAATTGAATAGATGGTTATTTTTTTAAATATATCACAATTAGAAATGGATGTTGGGTTAACAAGTGGGATTTCATATGTAGTTAAATTCATGTGATATATAGGTTCCCATATAATAGTTGTGTGATATATATATACACAATATGTTTGTATATCTCCTATGCTCCACTATCTTAGACGGTTTTATAGAAAAATACACGGACATGGATTTTGAATGTTCCCAAATCATCAATGTGGTCACATATTGTGGTGGATGAATCCTACCCTATAAAACTCTCTATCCTCATATAAGATATAATGACACATGATTATGGAAAATTTTTATATTAATATTTCAGTTTCTTAATTTTATATAATGTAATTTCATTTGGTAGTGATTTATTATAGTTATTATATTTATACCTTTACATGGGTTGCGATGGATTAAGGTATTTTCTATAATTACATAATAAATGATGTATCTTAATTTTACTCTCTGATTATGTAAATTTAATGATTATGGGGAACATATATTTTTATGAAATGTGAATATTCATTGTGATAATGGTTTTGTTGTGATATATTTTCATAGGTGTGATATATATCTTTTATAGGGAATGGAATCACCAAGACATATGATGTTTAGTTTTTCGGGTGACTATATTATGGGAAAATGTGGAAGTGTAGTACCATTATTCAATATGAACTTTTTTATGTGTTGTGTAGTTATTTTTTTTTAATTTTTGAGAATTCCCCCTAGTAGTTGAAATTTATCAACCACATCAAGTGTTGAGTTTATTTCCTCTATTAATTATAAAGTTTTATGGTTTTCTTTAATGATATATTCATGAGATGTTTTTGGTCGATCCTAAAGGTATAAAGATATATTAATCATTATATAAATAAATATATTTTCATGTTTTCTAGGGTTACATGATGATAATGGGGAATTTAGTAGCTTTTTTTGGTTTAGGAGCTATTATTTTTCATTATTCATTCATAGTAGTTGTTCATAATATATTTTTTCTTTAATTATTTATTTCATGACATCACATGCTTTGGTATAATTTTTTAAATTATATTATACAATACATTAGTGGATTATTGGTTTATTTTATATAAATATATGGTTAAATCCCAGATTGGTATGTTTTATAGCCTCAATGCTAGTTTCAACCCATGCCCTGTTGCAAGTGGGCTTTGAGGGTCACTCACATGTTCACTACCTTCCATGGATGGGTATTACTGGAGAGGGGTTATGACATATGGATCAAATTATCATATATATTTTTGTTAATATGAATATCTATACCATTGAGAGATATATAATTACATGAATAATTTCACAATATAAAAACTCTTATAAATAAAATGATTATTGAAAAAGGGTGAATCCATGTCATGTTGAGGATGCACATAATTTTATTGATAAGTGAGCACTATAAATATTTATTTTATCTCTATTGTTAATAGATTTAATTTTTTTATTATAAATTTTGTGCCATAAGTTACTTGAATTGTTATTTAAGGATTATGATAAAAAAAATATAGATAATTTTCTATACACTCTACTAAATTTAGGAGGATTATTCATCTAATTCATTAAATGTATTAGTTATGGTTTATTACTACTTAAATCCCATAAAATTATCTAAAATATCATGATTGGAAATTTTAGAATATTTTTTATAAGTAAATATAGGGACAATATATATTTATTTTTTGATTAACGACTTTCAAAATGTTTATATATCCAAGGAAATAATAATCATAATGAAACTCATAACTTTCCATTAAAGCTATATTCAAAGGAAGGACATTTCCTCTAATTTAAACTATAGGACACATAAATGATTATCGAAGTTCATATTTTATTAAATATTTATTTCATTGATATATTTTTAAATATTGTAATAAACCCCTATCATATATTTTCCAGATTTATGAATTTGTATATTCCAATAATAAATATCATCACATAATGGGTTTCATTTAAAATTATTCCCATTTAAATGTTTATAATTTTTTTTTTTTTGATTTAATAATATTGATGTTATATAAAAACACATCTAGTGGATGATGATAAACATAAATAATTTTGAAGAATATTTTGAAATAATTATTCATGAATTCATCAATCTGGATGATCATATTAATACTCCCTTATATTTAATGGGGATAATTCATATAAAATTTTAATTATGATATCCATTTTTATGGGATAAAACAACACAACATCATATATATATATATATATCCTAAAAGTATTATAGTGACCAAATCCTTTTACATATAACATTACATGATATTAAACATAATTATACATCAGATTACAAGCAAAGGATCATTAATTCTAGTGTCATGGAAGACTAGGTATATATAATATAAAACATGAGGATATGAAAATTCTTTAATTAATCTCCAAAAAGATATCCAAACTTTCTTTGAGCCCTTACATCTTCATAGGGTACCATGGGAAACACATGGACGAAGGGATGAGCTAAAAATCCCAGTAAGGTAATGAACATAAGGATACATCTAAAGCACATGAGTGAGGAGGCATGACATAAAGATATCCAAATCATGGAACATATGAAATCATATTGTATAAGCGTGGAATAATATATACATGTAATCATATAAATTTGGTAGAATCGTAAACATTTCTTTAGTACGGGTCAAGGAAAACTGCTAATCCCATTTCCCATTTTAGTACAGGTCAAGGCTAACTGCCAATCCCATTCGACAAACCATCTCATGAGACTTAACATTAACCAATGCATTGGAGCACTATATGGGCACTCCCATATCAAAATTTTCATGAATATTATTGCCATATAAATATTCTTAACACATATATAATCATACATAATCAACCGTACATTAACGTAAGGGTACCAATGGAAATAATTGGGTACAACAATCATGACATAAATCATAACCAATGGGCGTATCAAGAAAGTTTCCATGAATGAAAAGGATTAGAACATTAATGGACATTAATAGGGTAAAATAGTCATATAAAATGGTAAGTGGTATCAAAAATAAGTGAAAACATATAATAAATGTATTTTAGAAACATTAGCAATAAAACATTTTTGTGTAGTTTTAAGAAAAGTACTATATAGATTTTTAAATAGAAAAGAGGAAAATATTTTATATAAAACTAAAATTGAACCTATAAGGTTTTCATAATAAAAATACTGATTTTATAAAAAAATGGTGTCTTATAAAATAGGATAGAGTGCACTTGAAATTGGGTAAAAATTTGGGAAGTTCCTTTAAAACTAGTGTGCTTATTGGGAATTATCAGGGAGGGATTCACTTAAAATCTTGTATATCCCCAAAATATGATGAAATATGGATCTTGGAATAGGTTTTTGGATCATATAAACATAATTTATAAGTTTTACATAAAAAAATACAACTACATTTTGGTAAAAATTAAGATAGAGAAACCCAAAGGAATAAAGGAAGTTTGGGTAGAATTCAATATGGTTTATCAGCATGGTATGAGGTGTAACTAGGAGGGCTTGATGAGAGAGATAAAGGGTCCATAATCAATTATAAAACATTAGGGAATTATGAGGGAGGTTTTAAAACATACCCCATCGTTTGGAATTACACATAAAAATCATAGCATAGAGGAAAATATTGATTAAGATAGAAATGGAGAGGATCCCTTACCTTAAATCCGTTGGTGTTCTCCACTTTTTATTAAAGACATGAATAAACAAATTAGGCATATTAATTCATTATTTCGGAACTTCTTATATATTTAATAGATTTATTACAATTATTTTTAGTTCATTCAGGGACTTCTTGATTAGTTATAAGGTTCAATTTCATTCTTCGGGCTCATTTGATTACTTGGTTTTAAAACATCATTTCACTTATATTCATGTTTGGATAAACATTAATGATAGAAGTGGTTGTTTAGAAATGAAGTAATATGTTATTATTGAACATCCAAGAGATTACATGGTTTTAAATTTAATTTGGTTACTTATATTGAAGTCAAGCTATTATATAAAACCATAGTGACAACTATTTTTGTTAATCAGTGGGTTTGATTACGAAAAACATGTTTTTCTTTATAACATAATACCATTTTTACAAAAGGATTACAAAAATAGAAATAGGATATATAATATATATAATAATCTTTTTAAACCATAACACAAATGGTTTCATGTCTAGAATAAAAAATTATAATAGAAATTGATAAACTGTTGTCCTTGAATGTGATAAATTAGCACATCTCAAACAGTGCTTTCATATCTTTAAAATAAAAGGTGGGGAAACGAGAGAAGATAATGAAATATCCCATTAGTATGAAAACATTCCAGTATATGTATGTTACTGTATTTATCATACTATTTGGGTGAAGGGATATGAGGAATGAAAACAAAAAGAAAAGAACTTAAAAGAAATGAAGGAATTGAAAAGAGGAATTTACCTCTTGAGACTTCCTCCATTGAGAACCTCTTAAGGAGAGAGGTTTTGGTATTTTGAAAAGGCTAGGAGATTTTGGACGTTGGGTAGGAAATGTGGGAGATATTTGGGAATAATATTGGTAAGGCACAAGGCTTGAAGGGAGTGAAGAGAAGAGGGAGTGAAGGGGGTGTTTATAGTGGAGGAGAGACGAGATTTATCAATATTAAATTCATTATATTATTATTTCCCTAGAAGACAAGGAATAGTGAGTCATATATAACCAAGAATAGTAATTGTATTATGTGATCCTGAACCAATTAGTCTTACATCAATAGAACATTATCAATGATTCTATAAATCCATTATTTAGCATTTATTGTAAATTATCATATTTTTACTATTCATAAAAAATCACGTATTTTAGAAAAATCTCAAAAAATCACCCTAACCATTTTATGATTTATAGAATTAAAAAATGATGTCCATTTTTCAAAAATAGTTTTCTAAATATGCTTACTTTAATATTTAATTAAAATCATAATTTATTATCAAAACCAGTTTTAAAACATTCATTTACTCATTCTATAATATAGGTATATCATACTTTCAACATGAATAATATATTTATAAAATAATATGTAATGTTATAATTCATTAGGGTATATAAATATTCATAAAGGTGTGTTACTATTCATTAGGGTAGGTTAATATTCACAAAAAATTATGTTTTCTTATCGGACTGTAAATAACATACTGATTGCAACTGTGTATGTTAGATTTTTGAAATTCCAAATACTGAAGTGAAAAACTTGTGTTTAATGTCACTTAGAACATAGTAGTTCATTATGTTGTGTTCTCATGTGATTTTAGGACATCTTTATAAGAATGTAATTTCCATTGAAAAACATTGGGTTGTTACATTCTTCCCCCCTTATGAAATTTCTCCCTCAAAATTTCGTTTTACATTCTAAGAAAAAATAGGTGTGGGTACTTTTCCTTAATTTATTCCTCTAGTTCTCTTGTTGACTCTTCATACTTATGGTTTTGCCAAAGTACATTGACCAAATGAGTAGTCTTGCTGCATAGAACTTTGTCTCTACAATCCAAGATCTTCACTGGATACTCCTCAAAAAAAATATCATCCTAAAACTGTACCAATCTGATGAGTGTACATGTGAAGGGTCTAGTATGTACTTCCTTAATAGAGATACATGAAATACATCATGTACTTTCGACATTGTAGGTGGAAGTTCCAGTTGATAGGCCACAACTATGACTCGATCAAGTTTCTCAAAGAGAACGATGTACCTTGGACTTAAATTCACTTTCTTTCTGAACATCATGACCTTCTTCCATGGAGATATGCATAGAAATACCATGTCTCTAACTTTAAACTCAAGGTCTCGTTGACGGTTATCTACATAACTCTTCTATTAACTTTGTACTGTCTTGATATGCTGCTAAATGGTTTTTACCTTCCCCACCATTTCATCGACCATTTTAGGTCCTAGGATCTTATGCTCACCGACTTCATCCCAATACGCTAGTGTTTTGAACCTTTTCCCATAAAGGCATTTATATGGTGTTTCTCTGATGCTCGAGTGGAAACTGTTGTTGTATGAGAATATAACCCATAGAAGATGTAGGTCCCATCCTTCATTGAATTTCATAGAACACGCTCTCAACATTGCTTCTAGTGTCTGAATAGTTTTCTAAGAATGGCAATCATTTTAGGATGATAGGTTGTACTGAAGTTCAGTTCGGTGCTTAGAGCATGTTGGAGACTTTTCTAGAACATTTAGGTGAATCTTGGACCATGATCAGATAAAATATATAGTGGTACTCTGTTCATCCTTACCACTTCTTTGTTGTAAATCTGTGAAATTTGATCCAATGAGAAGTCCACTCAAACTACGATAATGTGAGATGTCTTTGTAAGATGATCCACAACAACCCATATAGCATTATTTCATTTCGATGCCCTTGGAATTCCAATCAAAAAGTCCATGGTAATATTCTCCCACTTCCATGCTAGTAAGGCTAGTGGTTCCATCATCCCCTTATACTTTTTTCTCTTAGCCTTCACTTGCTGGCATACCATGCACTTTGACTTATATTCAGTAATCTTCCTTTTCATATTATCCCATGAAAAGTTTTCTCGAAGATCTTGAAGCATCTTTGTGCTCCCTAGGTGTATATAGAAGTTTGATCTATATGTGTCACTCAAAATATCTTTCTTTATCTATGGATTGGATGGTACACATAATCGTTACCCAAATCTTACAACTCCTTCATCATCAATTTTTAAATCATAGGATTTCCCATTTTTTAACATCTTCCACCCTTATCATAAGTTCCACATCCTTTTTTGAGCATCCATTATTTCCTCCAAGAGGGCTGGTTGAGCAATCATTTGAGAAATTATTGATGTTGTTCCTCCCTTAATGATTCCAATTTCCATACTTCAAAATCTAAGAAGATCCAATCCTTTTTAATTAACATCATTGATAAAGATGCAGGATCCATTCTACTTAGAGCATCTACCACCTTGTTTGCCTTACCGGGATGGTAGAGGATTAAGCAGTCATAATCCTTGAGGAGC
This sequence comes from Viscum album, assembly GCA_963277665.1. Classification (NCBI taxonomy): domain Eukaryota; kingdom Viridiplantae; phylum Streptophyta; class Magnoliopsida; order Santalales; family Viscaceae; genus Viscum; species Viscum album. The sequence goes on from OY728159.1 coordinate 508,395,792, forward strand.
TCTATCCATCTTCACTGGTGGATATTAACCTATTTCTATGTGAATATATATTTGAGACTCTTTTAGTTAGTATATATCTCACACTTCTCCCCATAGAGATAATGCCGCCATATTTTCAACGCAAATATCACCGCTGCCAACTATAGATCATGCATGGGAAAGTTTTTCTCATGGATTTTCAAATGCCTTGAGTCATAGGCTATTACTTTATCATTTTTCATTAGCACATATCATAAGCCTTTTTTAGAAGCATCACTATACACCACAAAGATTTCTCCATGTGAAGGGAGTGTGAGTACTAGTGCGGTGATAAGCCTCTTTTCCAACTCATTGAAACATTCTTCACATTCCTAAGTCTAGAAAAACATTACTCCCTTCCTTGTCATCTTGGTTATTTGGTTTACAATTGTGAAAAGTTCTTCACAAATCTTCGATAATACCGAGCTAGACCCAAAAAGCTACCGATATCCATTACAAAAGTTGGTATGGGACACTATTCAATTGCCTTCATCTTACAAGGGTCCACAGATATCCCTTTTCGGGTGATAACATGCCCCAAGAATGATACTTTCCCCATCCAAAACCCAAATTTACTATACTTTTCATACAACTTCTCCATTCCCAAAGTATTTAACATAGTATTAAAATGATCCTCATGTTCCTCCTTGCTCTCTGAGTATATAATAATATCATCAATAAAGACCACCCTAAATTTTTCAAGGTAATCTCTAAAGACTCAATTCATTAAATACATGAATATTGTTGGAGCATTAGTGAGTCTGAAGGTCATCACTATGAACTCATAGTGCTCGTACCTTGTTTGAAAGTAATTCTTGGGAATATCTTCCTTCCTCTCCTATTTTTTGTGATATCCCGACCAAAGGTCCACCATAGAGAAATAAATAGCCCCACGAAGCTGATCGAATAAGTCATTTATCTGTGGAAGGGGATACTTTTTCATTATTGTGATTTTATTGAGGTCACGGTAATCAAGGGAGATGCGCATTGATATGTCCTTCTTCTTGACGAAGAAGACTGGTGCACCCCATGGTGAAGCAATCAGGCATATAAAACCCTTCCTTATATTCTCATGTTACTGCTTCTTCAGCTCTTCCAGCTCTACGTTGGTCTTTTTGTAAGGTGTCTTTGAGATAGGTAGAGATTGAGAGATAAGATCAATTGATAACTCAACCTCTCGGTCAGTGGGAAGACCAGGAAACACTTCAGATAATGCATCAGTGTAATCAATCATGATGGGTAGGTGATTAAGAATGATTCTCTCCTTTGTCTCAATCATTTGAGTTTGATATGCTTGCTCATAATTCAAAAATATCCACACTTGATATGATGATTCTAAATGAGATTCATCTTCTTCATTAAAATTGAAAATAATAGGAGGATTCTTCAGGATGTGAAAAGCGATCTCCCTTTCTTGAAAGTTGATGTTGGCTTTGTATAAAGATAGCCAATCCATGCCCAATATAGCATCGAACTCCACTAAAATAAGTATGACTAGATTTTCTGGGAGGTTCAGTCTAGAAACATTAACCAAAGAGGTGATATAAACTATGGATGCTATAATTTCCTCCTTCGTTGTTCTCACAAATAAATTTACCTCCAAATTTTGAGGTGGTGTTTGAATAGTTCTAATAAACTTTCATGATACGAAATAATATGTAGAACCAGAAAAAAATTGTATGTTAGCTATTCTTGAATGAAATAATATAATACCTGTCACCACATCGGTTTCTAGCTCCACCTCAGTTGTAGTGATAGAATAAACCCTTCCTTGTTGCCTTGGAGGTTGTTGTTGATTTCCTCTGACAACCCTCGGCTTAGGGTAATTGTTCGCATAATGCCCATGCTCCTTGCATTTGTAACACTGCACTGCAGGCTGATTGCTGACTTGAAACTTCCTTTCTTCTTACGCATTAATTTAATTCTTCATATCCCAGTGACATTTCTTGGCTAGATGACCAAAATTTCCACATTTGATGCAATTCTTGGTTCCCTTCATACATTTACCAGGATGCTCCATCCCACAATTTTTTCAAGGGGAAAAGATAGACTTCATTCTTTCATGGGATTTGTTTGATGAACCACCCATATTTTTTTCTATTTTTTTCTTCATGTCACTAGGCCCATAAGACCACTATAAGTCTCTAATATCCATTTCAACCTTGATGGCACAATGAAAAATCTTCTCATAACTGTCAAACTCTCTAATTTCCAATGATTTTCGTAGACTTGGATTTATTCTGAAAAGAAGCGATCCACCTTGCTTTCAGTGTTCATGAGAAAGACACAGGTGTACCTTTCAATCCTTGTGATGTTTTATTTATATTCCTCAGTGGGTTCATCTCCCTTCTGTTTGAGTCCGAGGATCTCTCTTTCTTTCTTGAGATGGAGGGTTCAAGGAAACTATTTGTTGAAAAACATCCTATAGAATTCCTTCCAATCCATGGAATCAATTTCCTCATAGGACGTTGTATTCCTGATCAATTTCCACCACTGATCAGCTTCCCCATCAAAATGATATACTTTCAGTACCACCTTCTATTATTTCGAGCACTACAGGATGGGGAATATTTTTTCAGTGGAGTTAATCCATTGTTCTGCGAGGAGGGGTTTAGAAGATCTGCTAAACATGGGAGGCCTTTTCACATAATAGACTCTAAAAAACATTCCCTTTCTGTGGAGGTGGAGGGAATTCTGCCTGATTCAAGTTATTGTTCATAACTCCCGCCATCTGATCAAGTAATTTCATGAAGTTTTGAGCACCCGCTCTAGTCATTTTAGGCATATAATTAGGTAAATCTTCACATTGCCTATCACATTGGTTGTTGGAAAGTTTTCTTCAATTTCCTGCCATTAACTAAGAAAGAGAATGAAAAATTAGAGGTCTGGAATACTTAACTATGGAGAATAAATAAGTAATCATTGAACATAAAAGGATAAACTTATAAAGAAGAATTATATCCTAACTTGTGACTACTTAGGTTTAAATCTAGGTTATCCTCAATATATTTCTTAACATATATTCTTATGGGATTGTTTTTATTAATAATGGTTTGTACTAAGCTCATTAATCTACCATAGAATATCCTTCAGGAGTGTCATAACTAAGAGTGCAGCAAGGCCCACTGTCATGAACCAATTCCCATTCAAGTCTAGATCAATGCAGTGTTTCGAGTTTTACCCCTAGATAAATCTGTGCCAGAGTCACCTTTACATGTTCGTATCCAGACAAAGATGTATTTTCTTAACATATATTCTTATGGGATTGTTTCTATTAATAATGGTTTGTACTAAGCTCATTACTAGTGCTTAGTCTCGTCCCTACGGTTCCCACTAAGGAACTCTATTCATAATCATTAAAAATAACTAGACCATCTTATGATACCAACTATAGTGAACCAAGACTTTTACATATAACATTACATGATTTTAATCATAATTATACATCAGAGTACAAGCCATGCATTGTTAAGTCTAGTGTCTTGGAAGACTAGGTACAGATAACATAAAACATGTGGCTAAAAAGTACTTCAGTATTTAATCACCATAAAGAGATTTTAACATCCTTTGAGCCCTTACATATGCATAGGGTACCCTGGGAACACATTAACAAAGGTATGAGCTAAAAACCCCAGTAAGGTAATGAACATAAGGATATATCTTAAGCACATGAGTTAGGAGGAATAACATAAAGATATCCAAAGCATGGAAAATATGAAATCATATCATATAAGAATGGAATAATATAAGAATGTAATCATATAAATTTGGCATAATCATAAAAAATTTCTTTAGTATGGTTCAAGGATAACTTCCATTCCAGTTTCCCATTTTAGTACGAGTCAAGGCTAACCGCCAATCCCATTTCACATCACATCTCGTGAGACTTAACCTTAAACAATTCATTGGAGATCTATGTGGGTACACCCATCCCAACATTTTCATGAATATTATTGACACATAAATATTCTTACCATATATATAATCACACATAATCAACCATACATAAACATAAGGGTACCCATGGAAGTAATTGGGTACCAAAATCGTGACATAAATCATAACCAATAGGAGTATCACGAAAGTGTCCATGAAAGGAAAGGATTAGAAAATACATGGATGTTCATAGGGTAAAATAGTCATATAACACAGTAAGAGGGTTCAAATATAATTTAAAACATATAAGAAATATGTTTTAGATACATTAGCATTAAAACATTTTTGTGCGGTTTTAAGGAAAATACTATAGATCTTTTAAGATAGAAAAAAGGAAAATGTTTTATATAAAACTAGAATTTCACTAAGTAGGTTTTCAGAATAAAAATAATTATTTTATAAATACAACGGTGGATTAGAACATAGGATAGAGTGCACATGAAATTGGGAAAAAATTTGGGATGTTCCTTTAAAATGAGTGTGCTTATTGGGAAGTATCGAGGATGGATTCACTTAAAAACATGTATATCCCCAAAAGAGAATGAGAGATGGATCTTGGATCATGATTTTGAATAATATAAACAGAATGTATAAGTTTTAAATAAAAATAAAAGACAAACACATTTTGGTAAAAATAAAGATAGAGTAACCCGAAGAAATAACGGAAGTTCCTGTAGAATTAATTACGGTTTATCGGCATGGTATTGGGTGTAAATAAGAGGGATTGATGAGAGATATAAGGGGATTATAATAACTTGTAAAACATTAGGGTAGTATGGGGGAGGTGTGAAAACATACCCAATCATTTTGGATCACTCATAAAAAGAATATCATAGAGGACAATCTTGATTAAGAGAGAAATAGAGAGGACCCCTTACCTTAAATTCGTTGGTGTTATCCACATGTTATTAATGTCCTGAATAAACCAAGTAGGCTTATTAATTCATAAATAGAAAACCGCTTCTATATTTAATTGATTTATTAAAACCCTTTTTATTTCATTCAAGGCCTTCTTGATTAGTTATAAGGTTCAATTTCATTGTTCGGGCTCGTTTGTTTGCTTGGTTTTAAAAGATTGGTTCACTTATATTCAAGTTCAGATCAACTTGAAATATGGAAGTGGTTGTCCAAAAAGAAATTATATTCTATTTTTGAATATTTTTGAGATTAAATGGTTTTAAATTTAATTTAGTTACTTAGATTGAAGTCAAACTATTACATAAAACCATAGTGACAATAATATTTTGTTAATTACTGGGGTTGATTACAAAGAACATGTTTTTCATTATAACATAATACCATTTGTACAAAAGGATGACCGAAATAAAAATAGGATATATTAAATATATAATAATCTGGTTCATCCATACTAAAAATGGTTTCATGACCATAATTAAATATTATAATACAAATTGATAAACAGTCGACCTTGAATGTTCTAAATTAGCACATCTCAAACGGTGCTTTCATTTCTTTCAAATAAAAGGTTGGGAAAGGGGAGAAGATAATAAAATATACCATTATTATGAAAAAATTCCAGTACATGTATTTTACTTGATTTATCATACCATTTGGGTGAAGGGAGGTGAATAAAAGAATACAAAAAGAGAAGAACATAAAAGAAATGAAGGAAATGAAAGAGGAATTTACCTCTAGAGACTTCCCCCTTTGAGAACCTCTTAAGGGGTAAGGTTTTGGTATTTTGAAGATGCTGGTAGCTTTTGAACATGTGGGAGGACCTTGGGAAGATATTTAAGCAGAATATTGGCAAGGAACAAAGCTTGTGAGGAGTGAATAAAAGAAGAAGTGAATGGGGGGGTTTATAGTGGAGGAGATAGGGGATTTGTCAATATAAAAATCATTAATTTATTATTTCCTACCAAGAGTAGGAATAGTGAGTCTTCAATGTCCAAAAATAGTAATTTTATAATGTGATCCCAAACCAATTGGACTTAAATCCATATAACATCATCAATTACTCAATAAATCCATTATTTACAGTTTATTGTAAATTATCGTATTTTTGCTTTTCATAAAAAATTCAAGTATTTCCGAAAAATCTAAAACATTCACCCTAACCATTTCTCAATGTGTAGAATTCAAAAATGAAGTCCATTTTTCAAAAATAGTTTCTATAAATATGATTATTTTAATATTTAATTAAAATCATAATTTATTATAAAAACCAGTTGTAAAACATTCGTTTACTCATTCTAAAATATCGGTATATCATAATTTCAACTTGAATAATATTCATATATTATCATATGTAAGATTATTATTCATTAGGTTATTTAAATATTCATATCGGTACGTTACTATTTATTTAGGTAGTTTACTATTGAACAAAAAAATATGTTTTTGTATCGGACTCCTAATAACGTACTGATTACAACCGTGTATGTCAAATTTTCAAAATTCCAAACACATAAGTGAAAAACTTTTGTTTAAAAGTCACATAGAACTTAGTAGTTATTTATGTTGTGTTTCCATGTGATTCTATGTCATCTTTATAATAAGGTAATTTACATTGAAAAACATTGGGTAGTTACAATAATATATTTTAAGAAATATTCAAAAATAGTTATTAAGTGAAGATATTTGATATTTTTATCAATCATATCCGATAAGGTATTTTGTTCATAGATCATTCTCTATATTATAAAAAAATAAATGATAATGTTTTTCTTATTTCATGTTGTTATTTGTAATCTTTAATTATCACTTTAGACATAAGTTGTTTGATCACAAAATTTTATCATACCTAAAACCAAGATGTATTTTCATTAATATTTATCTTCATATAATCATCCAAATTATTATCCCATATATCAATATATATTTTGGTTTTTCCTTTATAAATGTAGAAACATGGTAAATGTGAACAATAATGTAAATCCTTGTTTTCTTCTAATATCTGTGGAAAACATAAAAAATATCTAAACTAATGACTTCACTTTTCTCAAATTCTGCTATTTCTAAAAGGAAGTACTTAAATTTATAAATATATACGGGAATCCATAGTGATTTGAATTTATATAAATTAGCTATATTATATGTAATAATTTATCATAGGTAATAAATAATATAAATTTTATATTTTCATTGTTCTTCCATTAAATTTCTATGATGATAAGTTATAATTGTTTTCACATCATCGATAATGATAAAAATATATTTTCTCCACGGGAGTCATATACTATGATAACCTTCCCAATATTTTAATTTATTAATTAATAATACTCCATGAAAAATAAAATAAATTTTATTCTGCCATATCCAACTTTAATAGTTTAAATATTTATCTTATGTTTAAATTAATAGTATTTAAAAGAAACTTCACTCCAATGCTATCTGGTAAAAAATTATTCAATAAAAAACTAATGATTAAAATATATTAATACTGGGAAGATTTTTTTAATTGATTTTTAATATTTAGGATTCACTATATATCCCTTTATTATTTTCAATAGAAATAAAAAAACAAATTTTCAGCGTCATTGTTTATCACATATACATCCTTATTATTGCCTATTGTTAATCTAGAAAAATTTATAATAATACACTGAATTGTATTTTGGTTTTCAACAATATTTTTTTTAAAAGTATATCCATTTTAATAAGATTACTAGATTATACAATAAATATAAATTTCTCCCATGTCAAAGACATTAAACTACTAAACCATTCAAACAGATTACCTTCATCACAATATACAATACTAGTAAATATTAATCACTATTTCATTTGAATTAACTTCAAATGTTCCCTTTATTATTACATTTATTTAGTGTATCATGTAACACATCATCTTGTATTATACTATGATTTTTATAAAAAAAATCAATTATGATTTTCCTAATGATGATCATCATATGTTTTCCATGTTATATATTTAGTTAACAATATATTAAAATATCTTCAATGAATATTTAAAAAAGTCAACGTAATCTCTCAATTTAATTTTTTTCAACATTAAAAACATTTTTAATGTATATATTAATAATAATTGGATACTATTGTAAATAAAATTGTTAAAATAATAAATAATTTTTTATTTTCTAATACCATTCCATTTCACATTATTGTATATAAAATATATATTAAAAAAATAATTTTCATTAAATATGTATTATTCTTCGAAATATAATAATTATTATTTATCATTATATTGTAAAGAACATCATAGTCAATTAAAGGGTATTTGAAACCATACATTTTTTAATAAAGGTATTAATGAACCCCAAGATGATACCCTGGGTAATTTTAATACTTTATCAAAATTATATTATAATTTCTTCACCAATACCACCAATTCAACCAATTCCATTATCTAAGAATATTTAAATATTATAATTTCACCTAGTGTAAGTTATTTTTATAAATATACGTTCATATATGGGGGATTCACCAACAAATAATTAGGAAATACATTTATATATACCCTTACAATAAACATCTATTCGTGTGTATATTTTTTCCATACACTATTCATTTTTTATAGCATTATTCTTATATATGGTTTTGATAATCATACCTTCTATGATGTTTCTAAATGTGATTCTTCATATAAATTTCAAATATAAAGTGGAATGTGATTCTTTGAGATGTATAATGATATTTTCAAACCACATAATGTAATGTTAAATCCATATAAACAGATATATAACTTAAAAAAATAAAAGAATTCAATTAAAGTATAAAAGATAATATTTTTTTCAGAAATATCAAACTCGTATTAAATAGGGAAGAGTTATAACCATAGTGTGAAATTATTTATGTTCATTTTTTTCACTGATAACATAACATCTATGTTTTAGTTTGATTTGTCAATTATTGTATTTAACATAAATTATATAGAATAAAGACTTATACTTAAAAAAATAATATATTGACTATATTAGAGTGATTAACAATTTAACCAATATAATATAAATTTTTTGGCTATAAATCAGTGGATTGGATGGAACAAGATGAAATAAACAAGAATGTATAGAAATAAACAAAATTTTCATTAGAAATTTATAATATAATATTGACCATATTTGTTGGTTTACTGAAATTCATGTATATATCAATGAATAATTGATAATGATAAAAAATTATATTTTTTAATTTCTAAATACCCATTTCAATCATGAATGAGGGGGAACCAACTTGAGAAGCCTATTTATCTAAGGGATGAAGGAAAACATTATAATCATAAACTCTCCCAATTTTCATGGAATATTGGAAACCCAAAAATAATAAACACACAAGTTAAAACCAATGTTATATTCAAAATATCGTATCATATCCACCATGCATCACATTTACCAATATAAACATGCATCCTATCATAATGACACATAAAACACAAAACTATTAATCCCATTTCCACACATTAGCACTATATTCAATTGAATTAAAATTTATCTACACAATATGGTGATGAGGGAAGACAATAGAGAAAATGAAGATGTTATATAAATACTACCATAAGAATGAGACACTATATAGAAACAACCCCATGATCAGGATCCACTACAAACTGATCCACAAAAACAATCCCAAACAACAATGGAATCCATAAATCCTAAATAGAGAGGGATCCTTACTGAATAATTGGGATGTAATGGAAGTGGAGAAGTAAGAAAATATGGACCATGATGGGGTAGAGTATAAGTAACATAATAAAAAGGGAAATTCCATAATATTAGGACTGAGAAAGCTTATATCATAGGAAAAACCAAAGAACAGATTCCTCAACGTGCTATCTGAGGATGGTTATTGATAGTTGATACATATAATCATATATATTTAATAAAGAAACATAGAAAAATCATGCCCAAATGAGACACCATTTCATGATTTCAGATTCTACAACCATGATATTGAATTTTTTATGGAGGATGAATCCAAAATTTTAAGCCTATGGTGATGCACCGAATAATTTCGATGCACTAAAGTGGATTATTCACATAGATATTTCAATATAAACAATGATGTAACTTTGATAAAATAGTTTCATTGGATAGAAAAACATGAATGCATTGTCGTGACACGTCAAATTGATTAATTTTTTGGTTGATTTATAGTCTATGGTATACCCTAGGTTGTCTCTAAAAGAGAATTTATATGTTTATAGTATGTGTTTTTAATAAAATGTACTAAATATTGGGTTGATTTTGAAAACAATTTTAAGAAAATAACATGATTCTAAAAGAATAATAGTTGATATATAAAGTTTCTGATTTAATAATTGTGAGAGAAGGATATAATTTCATGTTCATTACACATCTTGGATATTTCACTGTTCATAATGTTTCACATGGTTTTGGTTAATTATTTGGTTGTGGGTTGTCCAGATCATGACTCCCCTTTTACCCCATAAAACGATGCACAAATAAGAAACCCTTAACAAAAAATCATGTTGTAAAGGTTTGGTCCTAAATAATAGAACAAGGGATACAAAATAAAACAAAAATCATACATATTTTTGAGGGAGAAAGGATTCTCATGTTGTCCAATTAGAACAACCCAATATTCCCACATGAAATCTCTACTCAATCGATGTTGAAATAAAAAATGTTTCACTTAATTATATCAATAGAAATAACTTAAAAGAGAATAATGTTAATATAATAAATAAGTGAAATATTTATCACACAAATTAAACAAAACCGGTAGATGAAAATGTCCAGGAAATCCCTTCTATGTGTGTGTAGCTCCCTCAAAATGATCATCCACCATTTAGCTCGACATCGGGAGGAGGAGGAATCTAGGGTGAAACTTCAACTTAATCCTTGATCCCCCTATGAGGATAGGGTCCTTAAAAACAAATTGAATGATGATAGTAATACATTGGTCTCCAAAATATTAGATCTTTGTTTCTTGTAAGAACATGAAAATGAAGATCCCAATCTTCCATTTTATAGGAAAAGTGGAAGGTGGTTTTTGGGAGACAGATTGTGTAAAACCTCTTATCTGATGATTTTTTACCACTAGATAGTATAATATTGCATTGTACAAAACTAGAAACATGCTTACCCACCTCATAGATATCTCCACTGAAATTTTGGAAACATTTGAAAAACTAGAGCCTGAGATATGCATAGATCACAGAACACCGCTTTTGACATCATGCAGATTCAGCCTGCTGGACAGTTCAGGTCTATTGGGCAAACAGATGGCTGAATTGGTCTTAGGTTTCTTCAGATGAATTATGTCCCAATTAATTTTGGACAATACAAAAAAATTACATCCCATTTTTATACAGGTTTAAGTATAAGTGTTCATATGATTCCACTGGTGTGCATTGATCCAACACAATTTGGACCATTTTTCTTGGACATCATCATGGGCCCTCCAAATCACCTCTTACGTCAATGAAATTATCAAAAAAAGTAACATTACCATTTATAACATTGATAAAAAAAATAATGGAATCAAATATGAAGTTAAATTTTTTATTATTTTTATTATTTTCAATACAAAAATAGTTTAACATAGTGGTGTACAGGTGAAAATGAAACAATGAATCGTGGTGTGATCACACCGCACACCTCAATATTTTCACTTTTGGTCAATGTCATATTTCCATAAATTAATCATGTAGATATTTCCAACTTCATAAAGATTAAACATTAAATGAATATTTATTTCATGATAGAAATGTGATCAAAGTAAAAATCACATTGAGGAGTTATTCTCTGTGGTCAATCAAAAAGATGTATCAAAAATTGTATCCGCACAAAATTCAAGAATTTTATTAATAAAATTTTGAGAAAATAGTTTAAAAGATACCTATTTCACTAATTATCCATGGTTGTTTGTTGAAACCATTTCATTCTATTCTTTCCACATTTTATCAGGTAAATATAAGTTATTTTAAAAATTATCTGCTTATATGATCTTTTCCACCAAACCTACCCTATATCATTTTCAATCAAATTACAAGATCCACTTAAATAAGCATTCCATGATGTCAAACCATAAGCTTCCAACCTAGAGAACCCCATATGTTGCAAATTTCACTACTCCCCTCATTTTTTTAAAGTTTCACTTTGAAAAAATCTCTCACTCTTCTCATTATCCATGTTTGATCCCATCACGACACTAATTGTAATAGTTATAACAATATCAACGGTAGAGGAAGGTTGGTTTTTGACCTACCCAATATACATCCTTTTTTTATTTTTTTCCTGAGGATGTACAATAGATGAATAATAGGTACACATCCATTGTTCAATTTGGTACAGTAATGAAATAGATTAGATAAGAATGAATGTATGGAAAAAGGATTTTGGAAAGTTCAGAAAAATCAACATAACTTATATTTACCATCAATTTAGTGTTTGATTTTCACACTTCATTTTTGGGTGAAAAAATGGGTGGAGAGATTAAGTTAAACAATTTTCCTATAAATTATTCAAAAAAATGGTACCATTCTTCTCAAAGGTTTCGTAATGATACAACCATTTATATCATCAAGAAAGAACTAAATTTCAATAGAATGTCACACCACAGTATTGAATTCTTCCTGAAATACACATTTCATCAATTTTTTTAATGTTAAAACAACATGATATACGGACATTCCACATGATTTTTCAATAACATCCAAGATTGAATGAGAATATTTTTCCATGATAAAGTGGGAGTAAAAAAGTAATCTTCTGGCATAATGGTGAGTGAGAGGGAAAGGTGTGAAAGTGATAATACAATTCAGCATGCTAAAAAGAGTAAAAGAAGAAAGATGATGAAATTTACTAACAAAAAAGGTGTGTGAGAGGGAAAGGGGAGAAAGTAATAATAAAATTCAATATGAAAAAAAGAGAAAAAGAATAACGAAGATGAGAATTCTTAACTAACTCTGGAATATGCCCATCCTCCCACACGTAAACTGCACAGTGTCCTAACTATAATAAAATAGAATATGTTAAGGATGGATAAAACCTATTGAATATAATTCATCAATTTCTTCTTGAACATGTAGTTCCTCCATCGTGGACTTTGAAATAGATTTATGGAAGTGCATTAGCCACTCCCCATTAATAGTGAAGGGTTTCTTGGTTTCATCATTTTGAACCTAGAAAAAACTAAATGGGGAGACATTATTAACAATGTATGGCCCAAACCAGCTGGAACAAAGCTTACATGGGTGAAAACTTTGCATTGAATTGTAGAAGAGGTTCTTCTACCCAATTTGGAACAGTAAATGAAGGATGAGACGGTCATGTGAATCTTTGGTTCACTCCTTATAAATCATGGAGGTCTCATATGCATCTCTTCTCATTTCCTCCGTCTACTAAATCTATAACTTATTTGAGAACATGCACCATAAAGATTAGAATTGTATTTTTTGATGGCCTAGTAGGTTCGCTGCTCAATCACAATAGGAAGGTGGAAACTTTTTCCAAAAACAAGCCAATACAGTGACATTCCAATGGGTGTTTTAAAGGCAGTACAGTAATCACAAAATGAATCATCGAGTCTAAGAATCCAATCAATTCTGTTGGTTTGAACCATTTATTTAAGAATTTGTTTTACCATGCTATTTGAAACCTTTGATTGAACATTGTTTTGTGGGTGATATGGAGTAGACACTCAATGACCGTCCCCATAGAGATGCAAAAGTGATGGAATTTTTTCATTGCAGAAATGAGTACCCTCATCACTAATGATGAACCCAGGTATTCCAAACCTACAAAAGATCCGAGTTATCAAAAATTCCACAACTATTTTGGAATCATCTATCATTGTGGATCATGCATCTACCCATTTTGGCACATAATCGACATCCAGAAGAATGTACAAGTAGCCAAAAAAATTGGGAAATGGACCCATAAATTTAATTCCAAAAAAAATTCCATGAAAGATCAATGGTTGTAGTGGAATTTCATTTCTTCAAGATACATTACCCATTTTTTGACAACGAGGACAAAATTTAAAAAAATCATGGGCATCCCAAAAATGTGTGGGCCAAAAGAGACCAGAATCAATGACATTGTGAATAGTATGTTTGAGACTAACATGTCCCCAACAAGAAATACTATGGTAGAATCTAATGACATACTGAAACTCACTATTAGTAACACAAAATCTAAGGAATTTATCACTACATGTGCGCCAGAGGTATGGGTCATCCAAAATGTACAAACGAGACTCATGTTTTATAAGACTGGCTTGGTTTTTGTTGAAATCTATAGGAATCCAAGATTATACCAAATAATTTAAAATTTCAGAATACCATGGAATAACATATTGCACTCAGTACAATAGCTCATCGGGAAACATATCATTTATTGGAATACAGGGGGATGAGTCAATGTCCAAGGATAGTGGAATCCTTCTGATATGGTCAGCCACCACATTCTCTACTCCTTCTTTATTTCTAATTTCTATATTAAATTATTAAAGGAGGATCATCCAACGAATGAGATGTGGTTTGGCTTCAGATTTCTTAAAGAGATACTGGAGGGCTTCATGGTGTGAGAACCCAATGAATTTGGACCCTAAAAGATACAAATTGAATTTATCTTAGGTAAACACAATTAGAAGAAATTTTTTAGTTTTGGTGTATTTTTCTTAGGTAGGGTCCAGTGTACGTGAGGCATAGGCAATGAAATGTGATGCTCGATCGACACTTTGTGTTAAGACTGCCCCAACTGCATAGTTAGAGGTGTCACACATGACCTCAAATGGTAAATCCCACCTAGGTGGTTGGATTACCATGGGTGATGTGAGACTCCATTTTAACATTTTAAATGCTTCCTCACATTCGTTATTAAAAAAAATTCCTTTTTTTAGCAATCGGAAGAGGGGGAGTGCGGTTTTACTAAATTAGAGAATGAAATGACTGTAAAATCAAGCATGGCCTAGAAAAGGCCACACATCCTGAACATTTTTTGGAATGGTAATGAAAATAATGACATCAAATTTTTATTTATCTACTTGGATACCATCCCCAGAAATGACATGTCCCAAATCAATGCCTTGTATCACCATGAAAATGAATTTCTTTTAATTTAATATAGTATAATTTTCAATATAGAAATGTAGGACAAAAAAAGTACTACTCAAACATTCATAAAAAGAGGATCCATGAACATTGAAATTATCCATGAATTATTCCATGAAATTCTCTTGGTAATCCTAAAAAATACTAACCATGCATCACTGGAATGTACCTGGATCATTGCACAGACCAGGTGGAATCTTCCAATATTAAAATGTGCCAAAGGGGCAAGTAAATTTTGTCTTTTCCCAATCCTCAGGGGAAATATGGATTTAAAAATATCTAGAATACCCATCATGAAAACAGTAATTGGACTTCCCTAATAGCCTCTCAAGAATTTGATTAATGAATGGATGTGGGAAATTTTTCTACCTAGTGTTTTTATTTAGTCAATGATATTCTATTCAGACACACCAACTATTCTTCACATGACTTAGAACCAGTTAATTATGTCCATTTTTACTTACAGTAAGACCAGATTATTTAGGAACTACATGAATGGGACATACCCATTGGATGTCATATATGAGGTAAATGATTCCAGTAGCCAATAATTTAGTTACTTAATTTTTATCTACATCTAATAGGTTAGATTTCAGTTGATGATGTTATTTTCTCACTGGTTAATCCTCATAATTTGACAAAATATTATTTGTACTAATTGATGGGAAAATTCTAGTAATATCTACAAGTGTCCATCCCAATGCTATTTTATACTCCATCAAATTACAAGTAGTCACAGTTCATGCTCAGGAGGGAGTGAACCAGCAATGAGGATATGCATCTTATTTCTATTTTAAAGATATGAATATTTTAAATCCTAAGGAAGTTATTTTAGTTCCAATTCAGGTGGATTTTGGATATAAGGGAGTGTGTGTGAATGTGAAAGGTTGCTAATCTCATCTAATTTCTCAAAGGTCTCATCATCAGATGAGGAATGGTCTTTTACAATCTTAGAAGTATCATCGATTGTCATTGGATCCTCAGTGTTCAATAAATTATCAATTAATAAACATTCATGATACTTTTCTAAACTACTACAAGAATCAATGAATGATTCATTTCCACAAAATTCAATGAAGGATTAAAACTCGAAAAAGGGATTGGGGGAATGAAAAGAAGTGTTTTTAGTGGAAGGGAGTACATCAATTGAATTTATAGAGAGATGAATGATCTTATTAGGGGTGATTCATGGATTCAAGGATGTTGAAGTAGACTATGTCACCACCAAATTCCATAGATAATGTACCATTATGTACATCAAATATGGTTTTGGTGGATTTAAAAAAGGGTATCCCTAATATAATTGGGGCATGTCCATTTATCCTGTCATCAACCATTTTAACCACATTAAAAACCAGTATGAAAAATTAAAATTTTCACCCTCCCAAGAACATCCTATAATACACCAGAGGGTTGTGTGGTACTCTGGTTGGGTAGTTGAACAACAATTCTAGTGGGATTTTGTTACCCAGCCTGCAATGCGGAGAAAATGGAGTGAGGCATCACATTTATAGAAGAACCTAAATCAAGTATAGCAATAGAAAATGAATACTCCCCTATGGTGTATGGAATGTATAATGTTCTAGGATAGTTACACTTGGTGTGAAGTGATGGCTCTATTAATATAGATACGTTCATCCCCAAGATCACATTTTCATCTGCACAATGTCACCTTCAGTTTGTAAACTTATCCTTTAGAAACATGGTGTATCTTGGAATTGTTTCACATCATCAATCATGGGTATGTTAACATGCACTTTTTAAAAAAAATCCAATATTTACTTATCATGTTCTGTTTATTTTTGTTTTCTTGGTGGGGTATCACTTTGAGGAAATGGAAGAGAAATGGTTGGTATAGGTGATTCATCAATAAAAAACTCTTTTCTTTTGAAGGGATTCTCTTAGGACAAGGTCATACATCATTTAGATCATTTCTAGTGGTTGGGATGGTGGTTTCCTTAGAAGGGGATGACACTAATGGTGGGGTCATTTGGATTTTAAGTTCAGTTCCACTCCTAAGGGTGATGTCACTGACATTTCCCATATCCGTAGAGTTAAATAATAGTTGAGATGGTATTTTACCCAACCCATGACTTTGGATTTCCCCCAAAAAGTTAGCTAGTTGCTCTAATTGGGTTATTAGGTCTTGAATGTCTTCTTGGGAGGTTTTTTTGGAATTAGGGATTATTGGAATCCTTTCTTTATCATGTATTCATGGATAGGGTCGACTTTTGGAGGGGGTTGTTAGAAAGGAATTTGTTTTGGTTGAGGATTTCTGGGTGTTTTTGGATGACTAATATGTACCTATTGGTTCTATTGCTATTGAGGTTGGTTTGCATACCCCCTTTCTATAAGCTTGGTTTTCTTTCCACCCAAGGTTTGATGGATACTACAGTTCTTGCTGAAAGGGTTGGTGATAATGGCGTCCAAAAAATATTACCTCACAACTCTTAGAAGTACCTCTCAGTTGAAGACATTTGTCAGAGTGTTTGGTAATAGAAGAGAATATAACACAATGGATGGGAGGAGGTGATTGGGTTTTCCCATGGGAAAGAGAAAGTTGTCGAAGAATGGTACTTACCTCTTCAAACATTGTGTTCACCTTCTTCTCTAATTCTATAATTTTCACCTCATGGAAACATCGAATGGGTACACTAGACCTTGTAAAAATTGTTGAGAGTTATGTGCCTTGTTCTCAATCCGGTTTCTTATAGCAATTGTAGTCTTATTAAAAAGCACACCACGTTCAGAAGCATCAATCTTGTTTTGATCAATAGGAAATAATCATTCATAAAAATACTGAATTAAAAGTTGATCAATTAATTGGTGGAGTGTGAAACATCAACACAACCTTTTACAGAATTCCCAATATTCATGAAATGTTTCCCCTTGTGGTTCCCTTATACCACAAATTTATTTCCTTATTATTATAGTTAAAGAGGCTAGGAAATATTTTTCCAAAAAAGGTTTTTCATGTCCACCCAACCTCTAATTGGTGAATTAACATAATATAACCAATCATCCATAGTGTCTTATAATGAAAATGGGAATGCTCTAAGATTTACATGTTCTTCATCCATATTAGCATGTTTTAAAGTAGAAAACACAATATGAAATTATTTTAAGCCCTTTTGTGTATATTCACCCACAAGTCAATGAAATGTTGGTAATAAATAATTTAAACCAGATTTCAATTCAAAATTGGGTGCCTCACCTTGCATTATAATATATATTGGCTGGATATAAAAATTATCTGAGGTTAGTTGTTTTAATGTTCAGTTGATTTCAGACATATTATGCATGTTTAATTCAATTTTTATATTGGTTCTAGAAGAAGAAGAGGAAGGATCAATAAGAGTGTTGATGTTTTGTGTGTCCTCCTTCATAGGGTTCTCTAGGGTGTCTTTGTGTCGCTGATGTAGGATCCTATCTGGTTTGGGATTGAAAGGTTGTAAGTCTCCAGAGATAAACATGTCATGCACAAAACCTAGAAAATTAATAAATCTGAATACAAAAATATAGGTAAAGGTATAATATAAAACTAATAAATACTTACAAAATTAACAAAAATCATAACAACCACGCACTAAAACCAAAGCGCTCCCCGACAACGACGCTAAAATTTTAATGCATTTTCATGAAATTTCAAATTCATTATGTTATTAAGGTTGCTTTTTAGTCTACAGAAAACCATATATTGTCTCTAAAAGAGTGTTTATAGGTTTATATTATGGGGTTTTAAAAAAAGTACATAAAATGTGGGTGATTTAGAAAACAATTTTATGAAATTAACTTAATTTTAAGAGAAAAATAGTTGATAGATAAAGGTACTAATTTAAGAATATTGAGAGAAATATATAATTTCATGTTCACTAAATATTGTTGATATTTAATTGTTCAGAAAATTTCACATGGTTTGGTTTAATTATTTGGATGAGGGTTGTCAAGATAATGACTCAACTTTTACCCATTAAAATGATGAAAAAAGATGAAACCCTTGACAAAAAAATCATATTGTTAAGGATTGGTCCTCAATAATAGAACAAGGGATACAAAAATAACACTAACATCTCATATATGTGCGAGATAGAAAGGATTCTAGTTTTTTTCTATTCAGAAAAACCTAATATTCCCACTTGAAATCTCAACTAAATCGATGTTGAAATAAAAAGTGTTGTGCTTAATTATATCAAAAGAAATGAAATTAGGGGAGAAACATGTAAAGATAAAACATAATTTAAATATTTATCACATAAATTATACAAGACCATTATAATAAAAAGTTCTATAACTCCCTCCCAAGTGTGTGTAGCTCCCTTGAAATGATCATCCACCGTTTTTCTCGACATCGGGAGGAGGAAGCTCGGGTGGAACTTCACCTTCATCCATGATCCCCCTATGAGGATAAGAGCCACCATAAAATCTTGGATGATGATAGGACTAATTTGGGTCACCAAAATAATATATCTCTACCTCCTTTCCGAACTTGAAAATGAGGAGCCCAAACTTCCATTTTATAGGAAAAGTGGAAGGTGGTTTTGGGCACAAAGATTGTGTAAAACCACTTGGCCCATGGTTTTCGACCGCTACATATTCTAATATTTCTTTGTAAAAAACTAAAAGTATTTTTCCCCACCCATTAAATGTACCCAAATATTGTTTGGAACCTTTTGGACAACTAGATCTTGAGATATGAACAGATCACAACAGCCCACTTTTGACTAGTTACAAATTCGGTGTGCTAGAACGATAAGGTTGGTTGTCCCAACAGATGGCCGAATGACTATTGGGATTCGTCAGATGAAACGTATCCCAATCAATTTTGGACAAGGCAAAAAATCTCCATCCCATTTGGATGACCGGTTCAGTAGCATTTTTCGGATGAGTCCACTGGTGTGCATGGATCCTGCGCAGTTTGGCCCATTTTCAATGGAAATCATCATGGGCCCTCCAAATCCCCTCCACCTTTGATGAAATTATCAAAATGAGAAACATTTCCCTTTATAAAAGTGATAAACACAAAATAGTGAAAAAAAAAATGAAGTGTAGTTTTTGACTATTTTCATAATTTTCAATAAAAAACCAGTTTAACAGGGTGGTTTAAGGGTGAAAATGAAACTGTGAATTGTCGTGCGACCACACCCCCACACAAAAATATTTTCAATCTTGGGAAAAATTAATATTTTCAAAATTTATCCATTTATATATTTCCAACATTATAAATATTTTACATTCAATGAAAATTTTATTCGTGATAGAAATGTGATCATAGTAAAAATCCCACCGAGGAGTTATTCTCAAAGGTAAAACAAAAAGTTGTCTAAAAAATTGTATCAGTACGAAATTCAAGGAGTCAAATGATAAAAATTTGAGAAAATAGTTCAAAAAACCATTTAACAAATTCTTCATGTGTGTGGGGGACAACCATTTCATGCTATTCTTTCCACTTTTTGTCGAGTAAATATATGTTATTTTAAAAAATGTCTACTTATATGATCCTTTCCACCAAACCTACGTGATATCATTTGCAATAAAATTCTAAGACCCACTCAATTAAGTATTCCCAGATGTCAAACCATAATCTCCTAACCAAGATATCCCCATATGATTCACATTTCATCACTCCCCTCGTTTTTTTAAAGTTTCACTTGAAACAAATCTCACCATGTTCTCCCAACCCATGTTTGATTTTATCACAACACTAATTGTAATAGTTATAACAAGATAAAAGGTAGAGTAAGGGTGTTTTTGGGAATTCCCAACATACAACCCTATTTTTATGAGGGCCTACAATAGTCGGATAATAGGTACCAACTCATAGGTCAATATTGTACATTAATGAGATAGAATAGATCAGAAATGAACATATGGAAAAATGATTTTGGAATGTAGACAAAATCAACATAACTTATATTTACATTAAATTAAGTAACAAAATTTCAATCTTCATGGTTGGGTGGAAATATGTGTGGAGAGATTAAGTGGAAAAAAAAATTCCCTTAAATTATTCAAAAAAAGGATACAATTCTACTCAATGGTTTCGAAATGATACAACCATTTATATCATAAACAAATAACAAAATTTCAAAAGAAATTCACACCACAATATTGAATTCATACTAAAATTCACACCTCATAAAAAAAATTTTGAATGTTAAAAAAACATGAAATATGGACATTCCACATGCATTTTCAATAACTTCTATTACTAAACATGTATCATTTTCCATGATAAAGTGGGCATAAAAAATTAATTTTCTAGAATAAATGTGAGTGAGAGGGAAAGAGGTGAACTAATAATACAATTTAACAAGATAAAAAGAGAAAAAAAGTAAGATGATGAAAATTTACAAATAAAAAGGTGAGTGAGATGGGAAGGGATAAAGTTGAAAATACAATTCAACAAGATACTAATAGAAAAATAAGAAAGAAGATGGAAATTACTAACTAACTCATGAATATACCCATCCCCCACACCTAAATTGTGTAGTGTCCTCGCAGTAATAAAAAAGAATTTGGGATGGTAGGATATAACCATGTGAGTTTCATTTATAGATTTCTTCTTGAACATAGAGTTCTCCCATCAGGGAATCTGAAATGGATTCATGGAAGTGCCTCAGCTGCTTCCCATTGACACTGAAGGTTTTCCTAGTTTCATCATTTTGAACCTGGACAACACCATATGGAGAGATGTTAGAAATAGTGTATGGTCAAAACCAGTGCGAACGAAGCTTACATGGAGGAAACATCATCTGTTCATTGTAGAGGAGGACCTTCTTCATAATGGGGAACCGATTATGAAGGATGTGATGGTCATGGGAAGCCTTGGTTCACTTCTTATAAATCATGGAGTTATCATTTACATCTCTTCTCATTTCTTCCATCTACTGAATCTAGAAATTCCTTTGAGTTCCTACACTATGAAGATTATAATTGCATTATTCAATGGACTGGTTGGAATGGTCCTCAATATCAATAGGGATTTGACAAATTTTTCCAAAAAAATCCTATACTGTTACATTCTAATGGGAGTATAAAGGTAATATGGTAATCCCAAAATGAATCATCGAGTCTAAGACTCCAATAATTTTTGTTGGGTTGAAAAAAAAATCAAGAATTTTTTTACCTCTCTCTTTGTCACCTCAAATTTACCATTGTTCTATGGGTGATATGAAGTAGACACTCGATGACCAACCCCATACCAAAACAAAAGTGATTGCATTCAGTTACATAAATGAGAACCCTGGTAACTAATGATGAACTTAGTTAATCCAAACCTATAAAAGATCTGTGTTCTAAAAACATCCACTGATATTTTGGAATCATTTATCCTTTTAGATCATGACTCTACCCATTTTGACACATAATCAACCACCAAAAAAATGTACATGTTTCGAAAGGAATTGGTAAATGGACCCATAATGTGAATTCCCCAAACATAAAAAATAACATGAAATAGGAATGGTTGTTGTGGAATTTCATTAATTTTAGAGACATTACCCATTTGTTGATAATAAAGACAAGAATTACAAAAATCATGGATATCCCAAAAAAAGTGTTGGCCAAAAGAGACCAGAATCAAGGACTTTGTGAGTAGCATGTTGGGGACGAAAGTGGCCCCCTCAAGAAAGAATGTGGTATAATATACATATAGACTGAAACTCTCTATCGGGAACACAACACCTATGGACTTGATCACTACATGTATTCCAGAGGTAGGGGTCATCCCAAACGTACCCAAGAGACTCATGTTCTAGATGAATGCATTTCTTTTTATTGGAATCAATAGGAATGGAAGATGTTACCAAATAATTTAAAATTTCATTATACCAATGAATATAATCTTTCACTTGGTACAATTTCTCATTGGGAAACATATCATTTATAGTAATGCAGGGTGATGATTCAATGTCTGGGGATAGGGGAATTCTACTAATATATCCATCCACCACATTCTCATGTCATTTTTACCACTAATTTCCAAGTTGAATTCTTGAAGGAGGAACATCCAGCAAATGAAACATGTTTTGGCTTCCGGTTTCATAAAGAGATACCCGAGGGATTCATGGTCTAAGAACACAATGAATTTGTACCCTAAAAGATATGACATGACTTTATCCAAGGAAAACACAATGGACAGGAATTAATTTTTAGTTGTGATGTAGTTTTCTTGTGCAGGGTCCAGTGTACTTGACACATAGGCAATGACATGTGGAGCTCAATCAACCCTTCATAATAAGACTACCCCAACTGCAAAGTTTGAGGCATCACACATGTGCTCAAATGGTAAATCCCATCAAGGTGGTTAGATTACCGAGGGTGATGTGAGACTCCATTTTAACTTATTAAAATCTTCCTCACATTCATTAAAAAAATATTTATTTTCTTTATGGAGAAATCGGGAGAGGGGAGTGAAATTTTACTAAAGTCACAAATGAAACAACGACAAAATATAGCATGACCTAGGAAAAAATGCATATCCCGAACATTTGTGGGGAATTTTAATAATAAAATGAAATCCACTTTTTATTTATCTACTTGGATTCCATCCTATGAAATTATATGTCCCCAAAAAAATACCTCATCGCACCATGAAATATAATTTCAAGTAATTCAAAAAAAGATTGATTTAAATAAAACAATGTTAAAAAAAACCAACACTACTCAAGAATTCATCAAAAGAGGAGAAATAAATAGTAAAATTATCATTGAATACTTCCATGAAATTCTCCAGGTAATCCAATAAAAATACAAACCATGAAATCATGGAAGGTACCCATATCATTGAAAAGACGAAATGGAATCATGTTATATTCAAATGTGGCAAAGTGGCAAATAAAGGTCTCCCTTTCTTGATTCTTATAGTAAATATTGATTTGAAAATATCCAAAATACCCATCACGAAAATAGTATTGGGACATCCCTGTTATCCTCTCAAGCATTTGGTCAATGAATAGTAATGGGAAATCGTGCTTCCTAGCGATAGTTTATACAGACATACAAACTATTCTGCAAACGAGTTGAAAACAATTCATTATTTTCATTTGTAATTAATATATGACTGGTTCTTTTGGGAACTAATTGAAAACGACTGACTAATTGGCAATCACATATGGGGTAAATGATTCCAGTAGCCAACAATTTGGTTACTTCATTTTTAACTACATCTAAGAGGATTGGGTTCAGTCGACAGTGTTCTTGGCATTCTTGTTTAGCCTCATCATTTAACAAACTTTTATGTGTACAAATTAATGGGCTAATACAAGTAATGTCTATAAGTTATCATCCCAATGTGTGTTTATACTCCCATAAAATTTCAATTAGTCTCAATTCATGCTCAATATGGGGTGAACTATCAATAATTATAGACATCTTGTTTTCATTCTCAATATATGAGTATTTTAAATCTTGAGGTATTTTTTTAGTTCCGATTCACGAGGATTTGGTATCAATGGAAGTGTGTGTGAAAGTTATAGGTAACTAATCTCATATAACTACTCAATGGTATCATCCTCAGATGAGTAATGATCTTTTAAAAGAATATCAGTGTCATCTATGTTCATTGGATCATAAATGATCAAGAAATTGTCAATTAATAAGCATTCATGACACTTTTCTAGACCACTACAACATTCAATGCATGATTCATTAATAAGAAATTTAATCATGCATGAAAACACAGAAATGGGATCGAGGGAATGAAAAGAAGTTTTTTCAGAGGATGGGAGTACATCAATTGAATTTACATAGAGAGAGGAATGTTCTTCTGAGGGGTGTTTCATTGAATGAAGAATGTTGAGATGGACTATGTCACCACCAAATTTTATTGATAATGTACCATTATGGACATTAATTATGTTTTTGATGGTTTTAAATAATATTCTCGCCAATATAATCGGCGCATGTCCATTAATCATATCATCTTCCATTTTATACACATAAAAATCAGTAGGAAAAATTAATTTTTACACCATCACAAGAGCATCCTCTAATACACTAGAGGGGTGTGCAGTACTATAGTTGGCTATTTGAACAATAATTTAAGTGGGTTTTAGTTTTTCTACCTGTAATGAAGATTAAATTGAGTGAGGAATTACATTTATAAAAGCACCTAAATCAAGAATAACATTAAAAAATGAATACTCCCCTATGTTGCATGGAATCAAGAATGTCTCGGAATCATTACACTTGGAGAGAAGTGATGGATATGTTATTTCTAATACATTCTTCCATAATATCACCTTTTCATCTTCATGAATTCACCTTCAGTGTGTACACATCTCCTTTTGAAACTTGGGGTATCTTAGTATTTACTTCACAACATCAATCAAGGTGATGTTAACCTACAATTTATTGAGAATTTCCAATATTTACTTATCATGTTCTATTTCTTTTTGTTTTCTTGGTTGGGTGGCTTGTTTAGAAAATGGAAGATTAATGGTTGGGTAAGGTGGATTGTCAATAGAAACACTCTATTATTTTTGAAGGGATTCTCTCTAGACAAGGTTCTACCTCATATGGACCATTTCTAGTGGTTGGGATGGTGGTTTCTAAAGGAAGGAATGACTCTATTGGTGGGGTCATTTGAGTTTTTAGTTAAGTTCCACTCCTAAGGGTGACTACACTGACAATTCCCTTATCCCTAGGGTTAACTACAGGATGAGAAGGTAGTTTACCTGACACTTGATTTTTGGATTTCACTCACATAGTTATCTATATGGCCTAATTAGGGTTTTATGTATTGTATGGATGCTTGGGTGGTTTGTTAGAATTGGAGATTTTTGGCAGCCATTTGTTTCATCATGTCTTCGAGGGCAGTCTCATCTTTTATAGGGGGTTGTTGGAAAGGCCTTTCATGTGGTTGAGGATTTATGGGTTGTGGTGGATGACTAATTTGACCCTGTCGATTCCATTGTTGTTGAGGTTGGCTTGAATACCCCCTTTTCTATAATCTTGGATTCCATTCCACCCATGGTTGTATGGATAGTAATGTTCTATCCAAAAGGGTTGGTTATAGGGGTGGCCCAAAAATATTGCCTCACAACACTTAGAAATTTCTTTTAATAGAAGACATTGGTCAGAGTAGTGGGTATCAGAATAGTATATAACAAAATGGGTGGTAGGAGGAGATTGTAATTTCCCTTAGGAAAGATAAATTTTTTGAAGAAGGGTACTTACTTCTATAATATTCTATTCCACCTTATTCTTGAATTCAGTACTTTCCACCTCATGGAATCCTTGAATGGTTACACTGGACCATGTACCAAATTGTTGAGTGTTCTGTTCCATGTTTTCAATGAGGGTTCTTACAGAGATTGGGGTCTTATCAACTAGGGACCACCAATAACAGCATCAATCTTGTTTCGAACAATAGTAACTAATCCTTTAAAAAATACTGACTTAAATGTTGATCCCTTATTTGGTGGTTTTTGGAAACCTGAACATAACTTTTTAAAGTGTTCCCAATATTCATGTGATAATTCCCCTTGTTACTACCTTATACCACATATTTTTTTCCTTATAGTTGCATCTCAATAGGTTGGTAAATATTTTTCTAAAAAAACGTGGTTCATGTGTGCCCAACCTCTAATTGGTGAATTAACATAATACAACCAATCATTCGCAGTGTATTCTAATGAAAATGGGAATGATCTAATATTTACAAGTTCTTTATCCACATTAGATGTCTTTAATGTAGAACACATAGTATGAATTATTTTATGTGCTTCTGTGGAACTTCTCCCACAAGTCCATGAAATCTTGGTAATAACTGAATCAAACCGAATATCAGTTCAAAATTGGGTGCCTCGCCTTGCATTTGAATATAGGTGGTCTGGATATCGTCATCAGGTTAGGTTAGTTATTCTAATGTTTAGTTATTTTCAGCCATATTATGAAATTTTATTTCAATTTTTATATGGGTTCTATAAGAAGAAGAAGAAGAAGGATCAAGAAGAGTGTGGATGCTTTGTGTGTCCTCTCGTGAAGGGTTCTCGTGGGTGTCTTAGTGTCACTGATGTAGGATCCTCTGTAGTTTAGGTTCAAAAGGTAGTATGTATCTCATATTTGAATTAATCATGAAAAAACATACAAAGGAAATAAATTAGAATAAAAAAATATAGGTAAAGGTAGAAGATAAAAGAAATAAATAGTCACAAAATCTACAAAAATCTTATCAAAAACATGCACTAAAACCAAAGCACTCTTGGCAACGATGTATCAATTTGAACAAGTTTTCATGACACATCAAATTTATTATGTTTTTTAGGTTGATTTATATTCTAGGGAAAACAATAGGTTTTCTCTCAGGGAGCATTTATAGGTTTACATTATGCATTTTTAATAAAAAGTACTAAAAATGGGGGTGATTCTGAAAACAATTTTTAGAAAATAACTTGATTTAAAGAGTGTAATAGTTGATATATAAAGGTGTTAATTTAATAATAATGAGAAAATGAGATCATTTCAAGTTCTATACACATCTTGTATAGTTCATTGTTCTGAAATTTTCACATGGTTTTGTTTTATTTTTTTGTATGAGGGTTGTCAAGATCTTGACTCCCCTTTTACCCCTCAAAACTGTGCACAAAGAAGAACCCTTGACAGAACAATAATTGGGTCAATGTTTGGTCCTAAATCGTAGAACAAGGGATACCAAATCGTACTGAAATATCATATATGTCTGGGAGATAAAGGATTCTTGTGTTGTCCAATATAAAAAACCCACTATTACCACTTCAAATATCATCTCAATCGATGTTGAAATAAAATGTGTTTCACTTAATTATATCAATGGAAATGAAATCAGAGGAGAAACATGTCAAGATAAAAAATAAGTGAAATATTTATCACAAAAATTACACTAAACCAAAACAATATCAAGTGCTGGAACTCCCTCCCATGTGTGTGTAGCTCCCTCGAAATGACTATCCATTGTTTAACTCGACATCGGGAGGAGGAGGAGGATGCTCAAGTGGAATTGCGCCTTCATCCTTCTGAAGGTTCTGGATGCAGCGGAAGCTTGTTTGGGATGGGACCCAATTTGATTTTTACCATGATCAATGATTATTCTGGGATCAATACAAGGATGAATTCATGTCTACATAGAATATAATCAAATATTTAGATAAATAATACTGAGGCCTGAAACCTTTAGAGAGGATCTTGCACATCATGTTTATAATTAATTTAATTAATTTCGTAGTGAATAATAATACATGGATATTTGGTATTTTTTGTTGATGATGTTGATCATCTAGAATGACCCTTACGAATTATCTCATTGTGCTATTAAGGATCCCAACTAGAATCCCTATAGTGGTGATCCACACGTTCTCTGATGGCCTCCGATCAACATCACTTGTTCTCTGGGTGCTAGCGCGTAGAATCGAGTGTCCAATATCAGTAGTTCTTGATTCAATGTTACTTTTCATAGAAGAACATCTCTCATTCTTTAGAGGGGAGAGAAGAGAATTTCAAGAGAGAATATGTTTGGCTCCACAATTCTCAATTCACCTGGCATGTGGTGTGATGTATGGCACAATAGGCATACATGCCTATTTATACATGGAATTTCAGTTAAAATATTTAATTCCATTGAAAAAATTAAATACATTCATGAACATAGAGAAAAAACATGTATTTAATAATAATACAGTTTCATTATTTATGGTGCACCACCTTTCACAAAGTGAAATTATAAATCAAATTCTGCGTTATGAAATAATAGTAGTGTTATTTTAATCTGTGCCAACTATTTAAATAATTATTTACCGTCTTTCAAATAATTATTTTACTGCTCGACCAACCTTGGTCCGCTCGAACTCCCCTTCCATTTACTGAACACCCAAATAAATAAATAAATAATTTATTCTCTTAAATAAATATTTAATTTACAAACTTCTAAATAAATATTTATTAAATGTTCAATAAAATAAATAAATATATTTAATTTGATTAATGTGATCATTTTAACATGACTAAAAATTTTCCACAGTCTTGAGAAAAATATTAGTTTTATTAATTAAATTCAAATAGAATTTAACCAAGAACACCAAAAAAACTTAGTGTGTGGTCATCAAGGATTCATTCCATGTTGGCATTAGGAGGGATTACCTAAAGTCCAAGAGTATTGTCTATAAATGAGTCATGAAACCCATGAGAAAGAATGAAATGTCGCAACAATGACATCCACATAAAAACTCTCGCTATGTAATATAATCCATTTGTCACAATATCTCATAAAGCAGGTTTTATGACTGTGTCATCAACTTTTATGCTTGACACATCATTCATTGACTACCTAAAATAAACTAGTTGTTACACCATGGCCAGGGACATTCGCATGACGGTTCTATTTCAATCAACGGGCTGAGATATGAACTTCCATAAATGAAAGGGACAAATCCTTCTTCAACTTATCCATTAATTAAATGCCACTCATGTCACACCCAATGAACCCTACTTCCCGCCAACTATCTACGTCACGATTTTCATCAGTAAATAAAATTTCATAAGTTGTGACATGTATTAATGATAATATATAATTCTAAGGATCATTACACACACTCATAGATTGAAATATCTTATCACACCAAAACATGTGGAATTCCTTCTAGTGGGTATGTTCTCATAATCTCTTATATTAGAGATTCCCAAGTACGAACTTCATGAGAGGTAGTCTCATCTGCTTATGAGTACTCACACCTGATGGTCTGCATGCTATTTATCCCATCATAACATGTCATCCAACCGCAGAACTATATTTACGAATATTGTTACAACATTTTGAGGTTCTCATCAGAGCGGGGAACTACCATTACCTTATCAATGCAACAGATACACTAGGACATTATTACATCATAATCATGCAGGACAATGAAAAATATGTAATAATACATTAAATATCCATGTAATCAATGTAAAACTTGTTGGTTCTAGGACACCAAATCTTAAAAACTCCAACTTGGTCTAGAGACAACTGCCTGTGACTTTCAGTCCGCTAGACCTCACATGATGATCATGTTTCTGCTGAGTCAAGGATTTAGTAAAGGGGTCCCCCACAATTTATTCTATGTAAATACTTCTCATTGCAAGTTCAAATAGCTAAGAAAAATCCCTCAAGACATGATACTTCCAATGTATGTGCTTCTTTTGCTGATGTGACCCTATCTCTTTTGTGACAGCCACCACTACAGTATTATAATTCTATAGTGTGATAGAATATTTACATCTAGGTATCACATGTAGCTCCTGGATGAAGATTTTCATCCAAACTACTTCTTTAGCTGCCTCCAAAGCTATGATATACTCAGACTCTACTGTTGAATCTGTGACCACACTCTTCTTTTAGCTCTTTTAGCTCACTACCCATCAATTCGAAGTGAAGATGTATCTCATTTGTGACTTCATGTCATCATGATTAGTCTGGAAACTAGCATTTTCATATCCTCTGGTGACTAGTTCCTCATCTCCTCGATAAACTAGAAACATATCCTTAATATAAATTAGATACTTTAGGATAGTAATGACTTCCATCCAATAGCGGTCTCCTGGGTCATCTTGATATCTACCTACCACACTCACTGTATAGGAAACATCTACCCTAGTACATAGCATGTCATACATGACTGACCCAATCGATGATCTGTATGAAGTACTTGCCATTATATTTATTTCCTCATGTACCTGAGGACTCATTTTTTTAGAAATATGAAAGTCATTTGATGCTGGAAACAATCCCCTCTTGGATTGTTCCATACTAAATCTCTGTAGTATCTTATCAATGTTTGTATTTTGACGTAGGCCCATCAATCTATTGGATCTATCACAATGTATCTTTATCTAAAGAATATATGTTTCCTCACCCAAGTCTTTCATGGATAATCATTGATTCAACCATCCCTTAATAGACTATAAGACTAGTATCTCATTTCCAATAATTAATATGTCATCAACATATACTATTAGGAAAAAGACTACACTCCCACTTAACCATTTGTAGATATAAGGCACTCATTCATTCTTGATGAAACCAAATTATTTTTTTGCTTCGACAAAACAAATGTTCCATGACATGTATGCTTTCATTAATCACTAAATGGATTTTAGCAACTTTCATACCTTATTGGAATCCTTTTGAGTCACAAACCCTTCAGGTTGTGTCATGTAGACATCTTCTAGAAAGTTCCCATTAAGGAATGTTGTTTTGATATCCATTTTCCAAATCTCATATTTATGGGAAGATGTAATGGCATGTAGAATTCTGATGGATTTAAGCATTTCAACTGGTGATAAGGTTACATCATAGTCAATTCTGTGATCCTATTTAAAACCGTTAGCAACCATTTGTGCCTTATAGGTATTTACATGTCCTTCCATGTCCAGTTTCTTCTTGAATACCTAGTTTAAACCAAAAATATCTACATCAACTGGATGATCTACCAAAATCCAGACATGGTTTTGGTACATGGAATCTGTTACAAAATTCATGGCTTCTTGCCACTTGGAAACATCTGTGCCACTTAATACATCCTTGTAGGTTATAGGATAAATACTATCAACTAATAAGGAGTCACTATATTCAGTAACTAGAAAACTGTATCGTTCAAGTTCTCTAACCTCTCTTGTACTCTTATGCAGTACTTGTGTCTCTGGAATAGATTATTCTTCCAAGGGGCATTGTGGAATATGTTCTTATACCAACTGTTTTGTACCTTGAGCCTTGACTTTATCAAAGTATATCTCGCTCCCACTATCATATTTGGAGATGTGCTCCCTCTCAAGGAATATGGCATGTCTTGCCACTATAACCTTTTTGTCCAAGGGGTTGTATAGGTAATATACGTTTGTTACCTTGGGGTATCCTATAAAGGTACACTTTGTGCCTCTTGGTGCGAGTTTGTTACCTGAAGAGGCCTTAACAAACACTTCGCTACCCCACACATGTAAAATCGATAACATTGCTTTTCTTCCACTCCAAAAATCTTATGGAATACCATTTATCGATTTAGTTGGTACTTGGTTAAGTATATGTTTCACTGTTTGTAACGCATAACCCTTAAAGATAATGAAAGACTCACATGACTCATAATTGATCTCACCATGCCCAATAGGGTGTAATTTCTCCTTTTGCTTACGCCATTCCATAGGGGCATGTTTGGAGGATTGAGTTGGGATAGGATCCCAAACTCCCATAAGTAATCAATGAAGTCTTAATTAAGATATTCTCCACCTCAGTCTGAGCATAGTTTCCTAATATTCTTACCAATGTAGTTCTCAACTTCATTCTTGTATTATTTGAACTTATCAAAAGAATCTGACTTATACCTCATTAAGTAGATATATCCATATCTACTAAAATCATTAGTAAAAGTTTTAATGTATGATTACCCTCCCCTTGCTTCAACTCGAAATGGTCAACACACATCACAATGAACCAATTCAAGCAGTTATTTAGCCCTTTAACCTTTCCCACTAAATAAGGATTTGTTCATTTTGCCTTGTAAACAATCATGATATATGCCAAGTGGTTTTAGTTAAAAAGAATATAGATATCTATCTTGATGTAACTTTGTCAATAATTTCTCATTTACATAACCTAGACGGTGATTCCAATGATGGTTTTGGTATGATTCATATGAATTATCTTTGTTATTGATTGTCATTACATGGTTTGTGTAATCCGACATGTAAATTCCGTTGTATAAATGTTCCCTACCATAACAAATGTTCTCTTTGTAAAAGAAGCAACATTAATTTCCAAAAATGAAAAAAATCCATCTGTATCTCATCTGGATACAGAAATAATGTATTTAGTAACATAAAGAACATAATAAAAACCCTTCACTACTAAAAATTAGACCTTTAGGGACCGCTATTGGCGGTCACAAATGGAGATCGCTGAAGGTGGCTGAAATTCCGGCCTAAAGCGACCGCCAATGGCGGCCGCTGAAGAATTGAATGGACAAGCATTAGAGACTTAAAGCTCTTCTTCCGGTGGCCCTTCTTGCAACATGTGAATCAAACATCCTATTGTTCTCTTGCATCCCCTTTGGTCTTTCCTTTCTTGGAAGGTTGTGAAGAAGATATAGTCTTAAAGCTCTTCTCCTTCCCTTTCCTCTTATTCACCATAAGGGAAGAAGGCTTTTCGTGCTTCATATATTTGTCCACATGGAAAACGAGGATAAGAAGATCAGATAGAGACTTCTCAATGTTGTTAATATTGAAATTGACAATAAAAGTTAGAGAAGCTCTGAGAGTGTGATGGAAAAATCAGATCGGTGCCTATTTCTTCGGGGATTTTAATCCCTAGATCTTCTAGGTGCTCAATGTCGACAATGAACTTTACTACATGTGGTCTAGCTGGGGTGCCTTTTTCAAGCTTACTCTAAAATAGTGCCTTAGAGAACTCAAACCATTCCTATCTTTCTCTCTCCTAGTAAAGACCACAAAGGTGCTCAAGCCTACTACAATCATCCATGTTTTCATTAGACATCATAATCTCACTATAAGTTGATGATAACATCAATCATTGAAGGTCGACCGAGTCGTTCATATTTTTCTCATAGACCATGAAATCCTCGTCACTCGCCTCTTTGGCAGGTGGATCAGGTGATGTTGATTCTATCATGTTAGACTTATGTTCATGACGTAGGATAACCCGAAGGTGTCTAAACCATTCTTGGAAGTTATTACTGGTGAGGATGTTGTCTTTATCCATAATGGATCATAGGGATAGAGTGGTTGAAGAGTTTTTCATTTTTATTCTATAATTAAAATGGTAGATCATTATTACTTTCTTGATTACATTGTATAAGAACTAATAAATTTTATTAAGTTTCCCACTATTTGATCAAGTCCCAGTAGCCCACACCATTGAACTCATAATGTCTAGTTGTCATGACATTATAGTGGAAATGATCCATATTCCCCTATTTATAACCCCAACAAGGGTAGGTCGTGCTATTAGAAGGTATTTAAGTAGATCGTTCTTTGCCAACTGTAGGCTTGTACCTCCTTGATATGATGAGAGGACTCACCAATCCCGAAATCATGACTTTGGATTTCCTCATCTATTGCCTCGAATATTACACCATGTCTTGAAAAGTCTACTCCTCTTGATGTAATATGGTTAAGTCAACCTGAACCCTTTCATAAGGGCTTCCTATATAAAAGTAAGTGTCCCAACAAGGGATAGTCAAACTCATAGTTTTATTGAGTTTTTCCCTTAATCGTGTAATAACAGGCTTGTTCTGAATTAATATTTTATTTGAGGGATTTTTAATCTCTTATGCATGAATTTATTATTATCATTATCACACACTTGTTAATATTAAGTAGAACATACTTAAGTGATTAAAAATGTATTGATAATATTTTAACCTAATTCTAGATTATTTTAGTTCCATATTTCATGATTGTTTAATTCATTAATCATATGATTGTGACAACACATCTATAATGATAAACCATGAAACTGACAGAAATAAAATAATGTAAATTACATGATCATGTTCTTCTCTAATGGTTATTTTATCTAGAAGTTGATAAAATAACCCTAAAATAGGGGAGAAACACCTTGAACCTTTTGGGTTCGTGTTTACAGCTTCTACCTGTCCACTTATATATCTCCAAGGATTGGTATTATCTCAGCTCCATCTTGAACCACATCCACTAGTTTGGGAGTTCCATCCAGTACATATTCCTTTTTTAACTCACTTGTAGGTGAGGGGTAAAAAGGGGTTTTACATAAAATAAACCTTGGGCACGCATGCCCTATATATTAATGAGGAGAAGGCTCACATGCCAACAAGTTTAATTCAAATAAATAAATAATAAGAAACCATCCACATACAAAGGTCTTGGTTTAGCTCATGATCATCCAAACATGCAATGATATTTACCCATAAATAAAACTAGAAATTGATTCTTTAATCATTTTTTTAAAATAAATCACCCTCAAATCAATTAATTATCATCTTTAATTAATAAATACTTTTATCATAAACCATTTTCTAATTTTCCTTGATATTCTAATCCATCATAATTGTAAACAAATAAGTTAATTTAAAATTATCTTTGTATTTAAATTTTACCTTGGAGTAAACCTGGTTAATTCCTATTCATAACTACCCAATGAGTAGAAATGAACATTACAAAAATGTTAAATTAAACACACACATATATATAAAACCTATCACATGTTTTACCTTATCTTTATTCCCTCACAATGGTACATGTCTCAAGGGTTTGGATAATTTTATAATAAATATTAATAAATCTGTGTAATTTGTATGAGTACACAATGTGTAGTTCCAACTACTCAGTGTGTATTGTTTTTTATTGTCTATCTAAAGTACACACCTGGTGAAATGGTGTGTGAGTAATATTCAGAAATATTTGGAGTAAACGGCATGTCCAGTGGGCCACACACTATATAGTTCCTCATTATATGGTCTCCAACCGGTCAATCCATGTATGGGATACACGGTATAACCCAAACCTGAAGGGACCACATGCTGTGTCCATTAGGACACAAGGTGTGTAATATGGAAACCACATGCCACCAGTTCTTGGTCAACACATGGAGTCATTTAAGACTTAGAAATAATCCAACATACAGCTTTGTTTGGCAGACCGGTCTGATGCCTTGAATCTTGAATATACAATATGTACAGCCGAATACACACCATGTGTTCTAGTGTTGTATGGCTAGAAAGCTTAGGCACCTCTGGATGTGATACTCTATTTTGATTTAATCAAAATTAAAAGAAAAGGTCGTTTCTATAAGGTGAACGTGAAATGAAGGAGGAGGAATAGATATCGAGATTCAGATTTGCAGAACCATTAAATTGAATTGAAACAACAAAATTATTAAATCATAATTCATCAATGAAATATTTAAATAATTATAAAATATGATGCAACCCCTCTGATACCACTTCAAGGTTCTGGGCGCCGCAGAAGCATGGTTGGGACGGGACCCAATTTTATTTTTAACATGATCAATGATTACTCATAGATCAATACGACGATGAGCGCCAGTCTCCACGAAATATAATAAAAGATTTAGATAAAGAATAAAGAGACCTGAGACCTTTATAAGGGATCTTAAACGTCATGTTTATAATTAATTTAATTAATTTCATAAAGATAAATAATATATGGATATTTGGTATTTTTCATAGTTGATGATGTTGATTGTCTAGAATTGCCCTTCTAGATTATATCATTGTGCTTCTAATGATCCAAACTAGAATCCCACAAGCGGTGATCCACACATGCTCTAATGGCCTATGATCGACATAGCTCGTTCTCTAGGTGCTAGCACGGCAAATTGAGTGTCTTGATTCAGTTGTTCTTGATCACCTGTTCTTCGGCCTTGAAGAACGTCTATCGTTATTGAGAGGGGAGAGAAGACGATTCGAAAGAGAAATTGTTTGGCTCAAAAATTCTCAATTCACCAGGCGTGTTGTGTGGTGTATGGAACTATAAGAATAAATGCCTTTTTATAAACATGGAATTTCAGTTATAATATTTAATTTCCTATAAACAGTTAAATACATTCATAAACTTAGAGAAAACCCATGCATTTAATAATAATACTGCTTCATTGTTTATGGTAAACTAACTTGCGCAAAATGGAATTATAAATAAAATTCCACATCACAAAATAATAGCATTATTATTTTAATTTACGCCAACTAGTAAAATATTTTTCTACCATATTGAAATTAATTATTTTAATACCGGACTGACCTAGGTCTACTCGAACTCTACTTCCATTTATTGAACACCTAAATAAATAAATAAATAATTTAGTGTCTTAAATAAATATTTTATTTACAAAATAGTAAATAAATATTTATTAATTGTTATATAAAATAAATAAATAAATTTTATTTAATTTTCGCGATCATTTTAACTGGAGTAAAATTTTTCCACGGTCTTCAGAATAATATTTATTTAATTAATTAAATGAAAATAGAATTTAACCAAGACCACCAAAAACACTTAGTGTGTGAATCGATATGATTCTTTCTCATTGGCATTAGGCGGGTTTGCCTATTGTCTAAGAGTATTGTCCATAAATTGGTCAAGGAGCCCAAGAGAAAGAACATAAAGTCGCAACAATGAAATCCAAATACCAATGCTCACTATATATTATAATCCCTTTATTGCAATATTTCATCAAGAAGGCTACATGACTATGACATCAACCTTTATGCTTAATACGGTATTCTTTGTCTACCTAAAATAAACTCTTCGTTACACCAGGACCATGGAATTTCGCATGATGGTTCTATTTTAATCAAAGGGTCGATATATCAACTTACATAAATGGAAGGGAAAAATCCTTCCTCTAATTATCCATTAATAACATGCCACTCATGACACACCCAATATACCCTACTTCCCACCAACAATCTGTGTGATGGTTTTTGTTAATAAATCAATCCGCGTAAGTCGTGACACGTATTAATGGTAATCATGAAGTCTAAGGATCATCACACACACTTGCAGATAGAAATATCAGATGAAACAAAAAAACATGCGGAATTCCTACAAGTGGGTATGTTCTCATAATCTTCTATCTTAGAAATTACTAAGTACAAACTTCATGAGAGGAAGTATCATCTGATTACGAGTACTCGCACCTGACGATCTTCATGCTATCTGTCCCATCATATCATGCCATCGAACTACAGAATTGTATTTTAGAATATTGTAACAGCATTTAATGTATCTCATCATAGCGGGGAACTTCCATAACCTTATCAATGCAAAAAATACTCTAGGACATTATTACATCATAATAATGGAGAACAATGAACAATATGTAATAATACATTAAATATTCATCTAATCAAAGTAAAACCTTTTTATATTAGGTCACTAACAATTACTCATTGATTCTACTATTAGGATAGGGGCTTTATAACTTCATGGATAATGAGGGGACTCCTTTGGGTCTCCAAAATACTAGGGATTTTCCTCTTGGCCGAACATGAAAATGGGGATCCCAAGCTTCCATTTTATAATAAAAGTGGAAGGTGGTTTTCGGCACACAAATTGTGTAAAACCACTTGACCCATGGTCTTCGTCCACTAAAATGTCGAATAATGCTTTGAAAAAAAGTAGAATTTTCTTTCCACCTCATTACAATTTTAACCGAATATTTGAATCCTTATGGACAACTAGATCCAAATATATCGATAGATCACATCGTATTACTTTTGACTTTGTGCAGATTCGGTGTGCTGGACAGATCAGGTTAGTTGGGCCAACAGATGTCCGAATGAGTCTTAGGTTCCTTCAGATGAAATGTATCCCAATTAATTTTAGGCATGTCATAAAAATTTAATACCTTTTGGATGCACGTTCCAGTAGTAGTGTGTAGATGAGTCCTCCAATGTTCATGGATCCTGTGCAGTTTAGCCCATTTTTCTTGGACATCAACATCGGCCCTCCATATCACCTCCACCTTTAATACAATTAATGAAAAAAGTAACATTTACCTTTTAAAAATATTATAAACAAAAAATAATGGAATCAAAAAATGAAGTGTAATTTGTTATTATTTTTATAATTTTCAATACAAAACTAGTTTAACATAGTGGTTTTAAGGTAAAAATGAAATGATGAATCGAGTTTTGATCACAACTCATC
This sequence comes from Viscum album, assembly GCA_963277665.1. Lineage (NCBI taxonomy): Eukaryota > Viridiplantae > Streptophyta > Magnoliopsida > Santalales > Viscaceae > Viscum > Viscum album. Next base: position 508,434,418 of record OY728159.1, read on the forward strand.
AGTCAACATATCAATATACTTGTATAAATACTATAAATACACAACGATGATGGAAGGGGACCACTATGATTAGATAAATATTTTCTAAACACTGATCCATCTTTGAAATTATGATACCATATATGAACAATTTTTTGAGTCCAGATAAGGTCTGGAGGAGGAAATGGAGAAAAGAATAGGAATTTGTCAAGTTGGGAACAAGATAACACTTTCATGAAGCCTCACATATATAAAATATATTATATTACCACACCATATATAGATACCCAAACTAAAAAATAAATAATATAATATAATATTATCACACCTATATAACATATCACACATAGATTCATATAATCAAAGTAACAAAAGGTTTAGTTCCTTTGAGAATATCAATATCGATATATTATTTTATGACACTTCTAATCATTTTGTAAAAATAATGAACCAATAGAACCTTTTAAAGACATCACACATGATATAATAATCTTTATAACATAGGTTTTGGAAACATATGAAAGGTGTGATCTCAAATTCATATCAGGGGTAAAACATTTGATAAGATATAAGATGATAAACAGAAAGAAAAACATGAGGATGAAAATAAATATATTATTATAAGATCAAAAGGCCGTGTATTATAGTCATAAATCATGTTAGTGAAATATCATATCAGAGAATATAATTATGAAACAATAAAGAAAATTAAATGGGTCATAATATATCTCAATAATCATAAAATAGGTGAGAAAAACATAGAATCGTATAATACTTTAAAAATAGGAAATAATCATGAAAAAAGACATTAATGGAAATGAAATTAAATGTAAAATAATTTCATTACATGATAAATAATAAATTAAATATTTCAAAATCATAAGCATTGGTATTCCTTTTAAAAAATTGTTTGTTCCCATAACCATGTAGAAAAATTGAATATACCTTCACCTAAAAATATGAACAAACCCATTATGGCCATTCTTATGTGAAAAGACACATTTTCCACCCATGACTATCTCATGAGATATACCCTTAATCTAATTCTTTTTGGGTTATATAATACCCCACCCATCTTTATCTAGACATATCTACTCCACATATAATAAATTATAAACATATATTGATGATCCCATGAAAAAAATAAGTTTTTTTCCAAAATTTATCTCTTAAACTAAACAAAAGAAATCATAGTATATAAAAATATCATTTTAAAAAATTAATCAAACCATAATAGAATATTGATTATGGTTAAAGCATCATATTGTGAGTGATACACCTTAGAGAAAAATAGAGAAGCTAAAATTCACATATTTTCGGAATACTATTTAAAAAATGATATAAAAGAATAATTGGAAACAGCTTTAAAAGTAATATTTTATATTTAAAATAGAAAAAAATGAAAACATTTTCATTAAAAGTAATAAATAATATAACAATAAAAATAAATAGTTTTTATAAAGAAAATATTGTGCATAAAAAAATTGATTTTCCAAAGGATGAAAACCCCTTTATTTTTCATTTAAAATATGTTTGTATGAAAACCTACAGCATTAAAAAGGTTAAAACACTTTTATTTAGTAATTTGGTCATAATAATTAAGAAATCTAAATAAACTAAAAAATATATCTTTCCAAATAATAGGGAATAACATTATATCTATTTCTAGTATGGACATGATATGATGGTTTCATTGGTAGGAATATGAGTGATTCTAACCAACGTTACAATTTTAATTTTGAAGAAATTAAATCAAAGAACTGATTATTAATGATGATAAATAATTTACATAGACAAAAAAAGAAACCATCATATTATATATATATATATATTGACAAAGTATTATGTAATCTTTAAAAGGTTTGTTCATGTAAGAAATGTTATGATCCAAAAAATCGAAAATTTAGTCGATCAAACCCGTACCATGAATTAATCCTTAGTTGATCAAATACTAACCTCATATATAAAAAAACTATAATATTCGCCTATTTCATAAATTTATTAATATACATATCCACTTATTAACATCATATATATTAATACCTATGGATTACATTAGAGGTCGGTATTTGTAGCATGAAGATAGAAAATCAAAATATTATTTAAGCAACATGATGTGTATACAAAAGGAATATGAAATGGAGATAATGTGTTAAAAAAATGAATATAAATAGTAAAAAAATTTCTACATTATATTATTAATTAATAATATATATAATCATATTCACATGGAAATCAAAAGGAATGTAAGAAAAAAAGTTCTTGAATTGGAAAGGGGTGGGAGAGAATCAATGAGACATTTAGGTAGCATAAAATCTATAATAAAGGGATTAAAAAATTTTATTAATGAGATTAAATGGAATTAAATCATTTTTAGATAATAATTTTGACAATAAATTAATTATAATGAAAAAATGGTTATATAACAACTTGTAAATCAAATGATCAAAAAACAAAAGATTCGCTTGAATCAAAAGGAAGGGAAGCAGAACCTTTACCTTGATACAAATCTTATTAATTATTTGGGGGACTCCTTAAAAACATATGAACTATATGATAGGACATTAAATAATTAGAGGAATGATATTATTTTAATCAATATTTGTTTTGTATAGGGATTAGATAATGGGTCAGAGTGAACTCTTTTTATAGGTACAAAATAAGGGATTTTTTATTGAATATAAATTTAGGTGGGGGGTATGAATGGTTTAACATTACTGTATGGTGTTTTTGGTGACATATGGAGAATTAGGTGGACAAATGGTAGATTAGGCATGTTAATAAGAATTTCATACCTAATAAAATTTTCAAAAAGTTTTATATGATCTTTTAATTATTAAAATTGTATGATACATCATTTACCATTTTTTACCCACATTAATCTAGATTAAAAATTTTAAAAATTAATTATTTCATTACTAAATTTTAAATATTACCATTCATACCAAATTTCTACAATGTAAATCATAATTTTGACACCTTTTAATATAATATTGTTTCTTAATACGAGTAAATCATAATTTAAATTAGGACATATAATGAGTTGAAAATTAATTGTCATAGAAAAATATTATTTTAATCATTAAGTTTTATTAATATTAGTTAAAATTTTTATAATTAAAATGTGTTTTAATTAACTTTTAAAGATGAATAAACATCGTATTATTGTCATATTTTAAAATAAATTCATTTAATTTGTTAAAAATTTATATTTAAAAATGTATTTTTCTTCACTGAAGATTATTTAACAATGGTAACTAAAATTTACCCAGTAAACAAAGTCTTATTCCTAAAACAATAAACCACATTTCATAATTTTATCATGATGATTAAATATATAGAAATAACTTTATCCAAATAAATTTCTAAAAGTGGAGAAAAATAATTTTAATATAATAATGCATAACTCATACCAACAATTTTATGATACATATACATTCTTAAAATAAAATGTCCATTGTTCTATTATAAAATTTTATAGTGTATTTATAAAGTGGTTTCCTCAAGTGATACCCACCATTATAACGTTTATAACATAATGTAAATATTTAATAATTTCATTAGGGAAGACCCTTTTTTAATATTCTTCCAGGGTTGATTGAAAGATAAGCTACTCATATGATATTAATTAAGAAAATATATTAGTAAAATTAGGCTTTGTTGCATCAATCCCCCTTAGAAATCATCCTATCCTCAAAATTTTATTATATAGAAAAAAGAATCCAGGGTACTTCTCTCTCATCACATCATCAGGTTACCATGTAGCCTCCTCAAATTTATTATATAATCATATATCATTGACAAAGTGGGTGGTCTTGATCCTTAGAAACTTGTCTCATCAATCTAGTATTTCTATAGGTTTTCTTTGTATGAAAGGCCATGCTCTAGTTTTATAAATATTTATATTAGTAAATGTGATAGATATGGTATATACATTCTAAAAATTGATACATTGATCACATTGTACACTAAGGATAGGTGAGGATGGACTATTAAGTGATAGTATTTGAAATCAACGTGATCAATGAAGCTGAAGAGATGGGTGTATCCAAGGATCATCCCCCTTTCCTCCCAAATATCATAACCATCATCAATGCAGATATTCAGAGGAATATCTTATCACCAACATCATTGTAATTATCTTTGGGATGATTATCTACATAAATATTACATAAACTTTTATATTCATTCATGTAATATTGAATGGGATGAACCTTCTCTATCATTTCATGGACAAGGTGAGGACCTATCAACTTCGTCTCTCAGACTTCATCCCAACATGTTGGATTCCTACACCTCTTTCCATATGGATCCTCAAATTCTCCCATATTAATTATTAAATAGAAACAAATTTTATATGATAACTCTAAAAGGAGGATGTGTTGATCCCTACATCCTTGTAAGTGAATTAGAAAATATCGCATCACATCCTTTAGTATTTGTAATGTATTCCAATGTAAACCATCTGTCTAAGAATGATATATTGTGATAAAACCAATATGTTTCTATAGTTATATCTAAATAATTTTGTAGAAATTTGACATAAACCTCATATCTCGATCAGATATAGTGAATAGTGGTTCTCATTTCATCATTATAATGTCACTTATATATATTTTCTTGACTTGGTCAGTGGATTAATCTTATTTTATAGAAATATAATACAATGAAATTTTATGGATATTGAAAAAATAACAATTAGTATTATAGTCTTATAATGTTTTATGATGTACTATGACAATTTCTATAGTGATGTTTTACCATTTCCATACTTGTATATGGAATAGGTGGAACATACACTTAGAATTGTTTATGTTGGTACTTAAACTTTATTGCATACAATGAATCAAAATATGTATTTTTTAATTTCACTCTACTTGTTATCACAGAAATTGTTTTCATTTTGATCTTAATAAATCATCGTACCTCACAAAATTATAGAGAAGGATGTGCTCGTGGAATTATTCAAAACAACCTTTATTAATTACAACTTTGGTGGGAAACATATTTGGGATCCAACCTGTATTAATACATATTTATCAAAGTTGTACTATGTAATATTTAGTAAAATTTTCTATATCTCTACATCATCATTCTGATCTTATTTGACCCTTATAGGAATGGTAGGCTGAGAAATCATTTCTTCAAGATATGATTTATATCAAGCTATTATAATGTCTTGATTCTTCTACTATAAATCCTTGAGTATTGGGTAGTTTTCAATCATATTAATGGATATAGTATCTTAGTATTTCCTACCCGAAGCATTAGTCGCCTTATTTTCCTTCTCCGGGTGGTAATGTATTGATTAGTAATTTTATTTTATCAATTCAAAATACCAATTTTGTCACATATTCAATTCCTTATATATGAATATATATTTTAATATATTCTGATCAATATGTATATATATTTATAAAACACTTTAATCTGATGTGATTATGTCTCTAAATATATAGTGAAAAGGACACCACTACCAGCTCAAAATCATGTGTTGGGTATTTTTTCATGAGTTTTGATGTGGTGTGAGGAATAATAAATAAACTTTTAATTCAACAAGTGGATACAACCCAAGAAATTTTTCTAAAAAATAGTGTATATTATAAATACATCCCAACTTCATGGAAATGTATGTATAGGGATTGTAACAGACAACTTATTTTGTTCCATGAAACTTTTTTCACTCAACAATGTCTAAAAGAACATCAATCCCTTCAATGTGAACAAGGTTATTATTTTTAATATCCATTAGAAAAATATCCTAAAGAATCGATAATATATTATTAATCCAGGGTAACTATATATCTTAGTCAGAGTGTTTATTCTATTCTATTTATCAATAAATTGTTTTATTGATGGACCTGTTGATATGAAATTTCTTGTGATTAAATGAAATATGAATGATACTTTCTATATGCATAATTTACACTTTATAAATTAAAAAAATTATCTTTTATAAATTTCTTTAAAACTATCTAAAAACGATCATCATTCTCTTCCATACTCTTTGAATATATAAGAATATCAATTTTAAATATAACCATGAATTGATAAAATTATTTTCTAAGGTATCTATTAATTAGATCCATGAAGATAATTAGAGAATTTTTAAGTCAAAAGGGAATAATTATAAATTCCTATTGTACATAACTCATATGTTATATGTGGTGTGAAGGTAATGTTGTTACGGATTTCTTAGGATCGAGAGTGAATCTAGGTCAGAAATTTTATTATTTTTATTGTCTTGTTTAATTTTTGGTTGAGGGTGTTAACATTGTATTGGAATATTCCCCCATCCCTTACTAATTTAGACCCCCATGACTTCAAGTAATATATTTTTTTCTTGTATCTTTATACGTCCTCAAAATATATATAAATTAATGATTAGTACTAGGGTAGATGATACTTTCTCTTTATCATGATTTTATAGGCCTCACAATATTCAATGAACAGATCCATCAAACCATCGTTCTTTTTGACATGGAGAACTGGTGCACCCCATAGTGTAGCATTGTTTCATATAAAACTAATTTTCCAAATTATATTGTAGTATCTTCCTTAACTCTTCTAATTTAGTGGGATACATTCTATAAGGAATCTTTGAGGTAGTCATGGATCTGAGTATGAGTTCGATTGAAAACATTACCTCTCTCTATCTTTAAGAAAATTATGTAGTTCATCCATAAATACAACTTTAAATTCTTATGTGATTTTGATTTACTAAATGTTTACTTCATCCAATGTAATTAGGGTAAAGAGTACCTTATTGTTTGGTAACAATACTGTTGAACCCAATGATTTCATTTGTTGTCAATAACATGGTAATGTGTTCTTAATGATTGAATGAATATTGGAGCATCAAAATCTTATGATTTTTGAACTAGTCCTAAGTTACATCACATGTGTCAAGGTGATACATTATTAAAACACTTGAAGAATTCCATGAAATACTCAATTGCATGAGTAAAAAAAGTAAAGATCCATCCAATAAATTTTAATTGGGTGAAGCTTGTTAATTAAATCAAATGATCGAAGAGATAATATTCAACGATCCAATTCAAGTTCTTAAAGGATAAAACATCACTCACAATAAGGATACCAAGCATTAGGCTTTAAATTCATGCGGATAAGTAGAACCAACACAATGTCCTTGATTTATTCAATGAATCTTAATAAAAAGGTTTAGAATTCAGGATCCAAGCCTTATGGATGATTGATGATGTTTGAAGATGAAGAAGGAGAGAAGAAGCATGCATGGGACATGGATGAAGAATGGTGGATTGGAATTTTATGGGAGAATTAATAATTGATTTTTATACAAAGTATTTATTATATATGCCTTTACAAAAAAATAGGGTCAAACATGAAGTCCAGATGAATCCCTCACCCAAGGATTATGCGGGCCCTGAGGTTCTACCGTGCCCAAGGGGAAGACCTTGATGCCATACCCCAAGAGGCACATGTGGTCTGTGTATTAGACTACAGAAGAAAAAACGATGATAAACTCATATAGCCAGGTATGCATAGTGGGTTCCAATAGGGCACCTGAGGAGGAAAGAGTTGGTGTAGATGCGTGCCCTCAGATCACCAGTGTGGGATGACACTAGGAGAGGGGGAAGAGATTTCTGAGCCAATGCTGCCATAGTTTTTTTGATAAACCACAATAAATCTGCATTACGTTTCGATGTAAGACAAGGTATTCAAAACTCATGACTAATCTCAACCATTTATCCCTCAACGACATATTTTCTACCATCTGATCAATCACAAGATTGATCCCACACATCTAAGTCATTCTTCTGATTACTGTGGTTTGGGATTGATTCTTAGCTATATAATCTCCTCCATCGAGGTTTTCTCAAACCTATGGACATTCACATGACACCCGATAAATATTTCTCATGTCGAACAATGATCTCACCACTCCAGGCATCATTTGAGCCCATTTCAAGCCCACATAGATCATCTGAACAAACAGAACACATGTATGCATTAAAAGTTGCATACATGCTTCGATATAACGAAAATCATAGGATATCAAGGAAAACAAATTTTTAAAGTGTGCATAGCCCATTAAATGTATAAAGGGATGGTTCAAATGCGTTCAAAAAAACATGCACGTGATGTTTTCCAGTAATTGGTGATTCCTCATTAAACAGAACAAAACAGATATTTGCGCCAAATCTTATCATGTGTTATAATATTTTCAAGCTGTAGATCATGAACATTCAAATATTTTATCCTCATGGCATGTTTGGAGGGATTTTAATTCGGGAAAAGACATTGATATGACCCTATAAAAGGATGAGTTCCTCAATTGTTTTGAGTTATTGAGATTATTGAGAAATCTATAGTTCTCGAAAGAATCGATCATTATGAGGAGAATGTTTTCACACAAGATTGTTATGAAAAAGGTATAGTCCCTCACCATACTTGCACAAAGGATAACTTCACACCACTTGTTTTTCAAATAGAGAATAACTAAGAACTCCTTGGTTTTTGAAATAAGTTTCACGCATCCCCTGCAAGAAAGAGTCCACATCCTCTATGTGTAGAATACCTTGAACATGTGGCAGGTTATTTATAACCATCATGTGTCTTCATGAGAAGATATCCCATTGGTACACAACCAGTGCATGTCACCCATATTATACCATTGTGAAGACAGAACCCCGAACTCCATCAAGGTTCTGTGAAAGAGATCTACTAGAACCCTATGCGTGAAGAAGAAGAAATCTGAGGTTATTGAACCAGAAATAGAACTCAATCATAACACACTTACATTGAATCCAAACTAAAGAGAAACAAGTGCATGTGTGTGTGCTAAGAACGCAAAATGGATAAAGACAAAAAGAAAGAAGAATATACAGAAGAGACATATTGTGAGTGATTTGAGAAAAATAAAAGGGGACAAATTGTGTATTTCCATTATTGCATAATTATTTTTTTTAAAGAAAGTGTGTGAACCACTTGCACTCATCCAAGTGAGGCCAGGGCATCAATCAAAATAAATAAATCTAACAGTTATAATTTCTTTCATTGAGGAAACTAGTCATTATTTATGATCAGAATAGTTAAGAAAGGAAGAAAAATTCAAATATAGTTTGTTAAAGTGACATGAACAGTGAAACAATCCATTTAAAGGAGTTGAATCTGGGGAGCATGACTAGTTTCTGAAATAGGAAGGAGGATTAGAGAAGTTGGTGTGTTTAATCATCTTTTAATTGGTCGTTTAACTAATTACCATTTATAATCATCTTCTGGTATAGTGAAGAATTCGCATTAGGGAGAATAACGAATACGTCATGGAGTATGCTTTTGTTATTGAACCTTGTAAATCCATGTGTTGTAGGATTTTGTGTTGAAACCTCATTTGTTGTGTATATCTAGGCCTTAACCAACCATATAGGTCAAATAAAAATTGAAAGGGGACAATTCATAAAAAGAAAAATTTTATATGGGGATCAATGATTCACCCCTCCCCAATAAATGATATTTCACTCCTCATTGTATAACTATTGGTGTAAAAGGTAGGTTCCCTATTTAAGGATATAATACATTGAGAATATATAAAATCATAATTCTGTTAACATTAGGGGTGAACCCACATTTTATGGAAAGAATTACCATATTTAGAAGAATAGGATTTCAACCTATCTTCAATCCATTTGCCTTGTAGATATAGATGCAGCTACTTTTGGATTAACTCCAATTAATGGCGAAGCTGGTATGACATTCAATGAGAAAATAAATATAGAAGTTGATGAAAAATCTCAAAATTCCATCTTGATTTCCCTTTCAGAAAAAGTTTCCACAATAGTTATTCGACAGAAAAATGACAATGAAATTTTGTACAAATTAAAAGGGTTCTATGAAGGTAACATGAAAGTCAAAGAAGCTAAATTGAAAATATAGAGGAGAAAATTTATAGATATAAATACGTTGGAAGAGGAAAACATTGATGATTATTTCACAAGAGTCAATGATATTGTCAATAATATTCGGGGATTTGGAGAGAAGTTGGATGATTCAACTATTGTTAAAAAACTAATGAGAAATTTTCCTAACATGTTTGATCCCAATGTTTCTGCCCTCAAATATAGATACGATATTTCTATTGATTAATTACATAACATTCTCATTTTATATGAAATGTGGAAGATCTCAGTCGTTAAGAAGAAGATCAAAGATAATATGGCTTTTGGGGCCATGAGAAAACTCAAAATAAGAGACGATGAAGCTTCAGAATCAAGTAAATATGATGACGAAGATAAAGATGAATAATATAAAAAAATAATTCTTCTTATATGAAATTGATTCAGGGAAAAAAATTAAAGGCAAAGGAGGACTAACACCAAGTTGTTACAACTAAAATGACATTGGACACTTCACTATTAATTGTTTTAAGAAAATGTTTTCTTCACTTGAGACAGAAGAAGAAAAAACAAAAAATAATAAATTGGGAATAGGCTAAAAAGAATCAATAAATATTTGTACTATAAATAAAAAGTTCTTTTTAGGTTAAAGAAGTTATTATGTGAAAAAAAAAAGATGTTGACTCCACATCAGACAACCAACCAGAAGGTGAAACTAATTTCATCCCTCTTATGGAAAAAGGTTTTGATACCTCTAATAGTGAAGATGATGAAAGAGAATGTATAGATCTTGAAAACATGATGAAAAATGAATTAAAATTCTATCTTGAGAAAAATAGAAACTCAAGAAATATAATATATTTTTACTGAAAGAAACATAAAATTTTACTGATGAAAATGAAGAGCGTACAAATAAAAAACATTTTACATTGAAGAAATAAAAATATAGAAACTGAAGGTAGATGAAATGAAAAATATGGTAAAATAATTTGAGGATAAAATTCACCTCAAAGAAGAACAAAATTCATTGACTATGTCTAAGTTGATTAAAGAAACAAATATCTTGAAGAATATTAAAGAAGATTTCAAAAAAGCTATTGAGGTCAAGGCAGAATCGTCACAACTTGGTGAAAAGAAGCAGGTCCATTCAAAACTAAGGAATTCTCAAAAGACATTTTTTATTCCTAACAATGCAGGTTCAAAAACAAATATGAGGAATGTTTGGGGTACAAAGGCGTGTGAAAAATCTTCTTTTAATCTAAAGGCAGATAGAAATATTCTAGGATTATTTACTCAATTTTCTAAAAGAAAACAACAACAATATTCAAGAAAATACTCCTATCAGTTGGGAATATAAAGGTTTAGAGGATACTACTGGTGTTGTTGAGTGTTTGGGAAAAGAATATTTATGCTTGTCTAACATGTCTCTACCAAAAGTAAGGCTTGAATCAATGGGGATTTATTCTTAAAAAAAAGGCAATCCAAAAATCTTATGATCTATCATCTCAGATCAAATTTAACTTCTTGGAAGAAACTTCTGGAAGATGTGATCTGCAGGGTCATAGTGTTGAAAATTTCAAGACTATTCTTCCCAAACAAACCCTAAAAGTAATTAAAGGAATGATAAATTAAAAAATAAATGATGAAACTCATGTTTTTCTAATGTTTCTTTGAAATCCAGTAGTAAAACCATGTCATGGATTCTCAATATTAGATGTTCATGACACATGACTGGTGATACAAAAATCCTATGAAATATATAAAATCATGAGGGATGAGGCATAATCATTTTAAATGATTTTTCTCTAAAAATCAAGGAATTTGGGAAAACTATTATTAAATCCAACAATCTAATGTCCAATGATGTGTTATTTTTTGAAGGGTTAAAACACAATTTTCTTAGTGTAAGCCAAAAAGTGATGATGGAAATGAGGGGTTGTTCAAAAAGGATTCATGTGTCAATGAAAGCTCAAAGGATTGAAGAACCATCACTTAGTATAAAAGAACCTAATTAAATCTATTTAAAATTAGTGATTCTATTAATTATAATTATTTGAGTTACAAGGATGAAAGCAACCTATGGAACAAGAGACTTAGCTATTTTTTTCAAAGGAGTATATGAAAAATATAGAAGTATGACATTGTGATAGATCATACCAAATTGAATATACAAAGGGATGATGTTTGTGAAACATTTTAGAATGGAAAAATGACTCAATGTTCACACAATATATTGGATATCCTATCAACTTGGCCACTTGAACTTATTCATATAGACATATGTGGGCTGGTGAGACAAAATTCTACAATAATAGATATATATTTCATAACATTTATTGATGATTACACTTGCATGACTAATTTCATGTCTATTAAACACAATTTAGAGGAAACCACAATGTAAAAAAAATTGAAGGCTTGTTGAGAAGGAGTTGGGTATATGTATCAAGAAAGTGATATCAAGCAAATGGTAAAGAGTATACTTGTGATGATTTTGAATGCTATATTTTCAAGAATGGAATCAAGAATCATTACAGAAAATCATATACTCCACAACAATATGGTGAGAATAAATTAAATAACATAAGCATAGATGAAATGTGCAGAACTGTGTTGGTTGAATATAAAATCTCAAAGTTTTTTTGTAGAGAAGTTGTATGAACTTATATACACATAAAGAATAGATGACTTCTGAGACCATAAACACAAATTGCATCTTTTGAAATTTGGTACAACAAAAAACTAACTATTAAATACTTCAAGGTTTATTGAAGTCCCTATATCATAATGATTATAGGAATTAATTTTGTAAAATTTTAAGAAAATGGAGAGAAAGGGATCTTTATGGGATACCTACCAGATGGTAAAGGATACAATTGTTTTAATACAATAATGAAGAAGTTGGTTGATTGCAGTGATGTCAAAATTATTGAAAACAATATCAAATTAGATATTTCTGAGAATGATGATTCAGAATACATGGGAGAAAATGAAAAGAATATGGATCAAAAGAATGATGAAGTAGCTAGGATAGAACGAAATAATGTTGACTTCAATTCTGAACATACCAGCACTGAAGAATAAGATGATTTAAAGAATAAAAAATGGTACAACAAATTAATGAAACATATTTAGATATAAAATATCATTGGTAATCTAAAATCTCTAGTGTAACCAAGAAGAAGATTGTTAACTGAAGATCAAATGACACTCATTTCTCATGTAGAACCTCATACAGTGGATAAGGAAATTGAGCATGAGGAATAGATACAAGCTTTACATGAGGAGCTTGATTAAAATGAAAATAATTTTACATAGGATCTTGTTTCAAGACCAAGGAATAAAAATCTTATTGGCAGCGAGTGGGTTTTCAGAAATAATATAAATTAGAAAGGGGATGTTTCAAGAAACAATGTCTGACTGGTATGCAAGGGATAGTCACAAATGGAAGAAGTTAACTTTGAAGAAACGTTTTCACCAGTAGCAATACTGGATACCATTATAATTTTCTTAGCAGTTTCAGTATACAAACATTATAAGGCTTATCAAATGGATGCGATATACATTTATAAATGGAGATCTTAGAGAAGAGTAATATATCAAACAACCAATTGGTTTTATTCTGGACAAAGACAATAGCATGGTATGGTGGTTGAGAAAAGATCAGAATGGTTTAAAACTAGTCCTTAGAGCCTAGTACTTTAAATTGGATTGTTTTTTAAGGGATATTTATATTTTCAAGGGTATAATTGATAGTAATCATTATGTTAGAGAAATGGCCACTAGTACTCTCATAATCAGTAGATATGTGGGTGGAATCATCTTTTCTAGTGAAAAATAATGTCTATGTGAATAATTTTTGAGAACATTACGGTAACTTTTGAAATTTCCAGGCATTTTCAAATGATATATTTGCTGGGATTTTAGGTTGAACAATGAAAAAGTTTCATATTTTTATCAAAGGATAAGTATGAAAGTGAATTGGTGAAATTGATCAGAATGTAAAATGAAAAGGAGGTTTCAACACCCATTTCAGTTGGAACCAAGTTATGTAAGGATGAAAATGGAAACACTGTTGATCATAATGATTTTAAAAGAATCATTGGCAACCTACTTTATTTCACAACATCAAGGCCATACATAACTTATGCAATGAATCTATGTTCCAGTTTTCAAAGTGATCCAAAAGAGTCTCACTTTTAAACAGTTAAATAATTTTGAGATGTGTGAAAGGAACTCTGAACTATGGGATTTTATACCAACACAGTACAAACATGAAGTTGTTGCTACATAAAAATGTTGATTGGGATGGTCATTGTACTGACATGAGACATACATCCAGTGGAGCCTTCTTTCTAGTAAAAGGATGTGTCAGTTGGTATAATAAAAAATATAATTTTGTAACTTTGAGATTAGTTGAGGTAGAGTATATGGAAGTTATACATGCATATAAACAGATGATTTGGATGCAAGTGAAACTAGAAGATACGAGAGTTGAAACTGAGTGAACATTAAAGATTCTATTTGATAATCTAAGTTCCATTGGATTATATAAGAACCCAATACAACATTTATGATACAAGAATATTGATATCAGATATCATTTTATCAAAAAAAAATTGGTCGGTTGATATATCAAGCTAGAATACATTTCTACTAAAGATTTAGTTTCAAATATTTTCACCAATGAAATGTTAGTAGAGAGGATTGTTGAGATAATTATGAAAATTCATGTTTAGAATTCTCCTCTCACTTGAAGAATAAGGAAAGGTCCCTCTTTATTCCATAAATCTATATACATATTTTTATACCAATATTCAGGTAATTGAAGGATATGAATGCATACCTTGAGGGACATGGGGCATTGTTTGTTGATGTTTGGGCATGGTTAATGCAATTCAATGATGAATTTATCCATTTTCATCTCTATGAAGATGTGTTCATCTATTATGATCATGGTTTAACATGTATGGTTGTCTCTAGATGGAATTGAAAACCCTTAAATATATCTATCATGTTTTCTACACCACGTTAGCCTACGTAGACTTAGAGTTGTTTATATAAAAGCTTTTTCCAACGTGACTGATGTGATATCATCTCTTTGAATTTGTTTTACAATAAGGAGGAGAAAACATTATAAAACACATATTGACTCTACTAGAGTGTTATTAGGAGATATTAACAACCAAGTAAAAAGGTATATATTATTGAGACTAGTGATTTCATTTGTTTTAAAAAACATGTCAATGTGTTCCTAATGATTGAATGAAGATTGGAGTATCAAAATCTATCAATTATTAAACTGGTCTAAAGATCCAAGACTTGTATCAATGTGATACACTGTTAAAACACTTGAATAAGTCCATGAAATTCTCAATTTCATGAGGAAAGATGTGAAGATCCATCCAATGACATTTAATTGGATGAAGGTTGTGAATCAAATAAGACGATTGAAGAATAGATCTTCAAATTTCCAGGACATGTGTTTAAAGTATACCATGTCACTGGCAACAAGGATACCATGCATTATGCATTAAATGCATGAGGAGAAGTAGAACCCCAAAATCATCCCTCATTGATTCAAAAAAGCTTAATGAAGAGGTTTTTAATTCATGACCCAAACCATAAGGTTGATTAATGATGTTTAAAGATGAAGAATGGGTGAAGAATCATGCATGTGATTTTAATGAAGGAGGTTGGTTTGGAATTTTAAGGATGATTTCATTCTTGGTTTTTATACTAAGTACTTAGTATATATGCCTTTACAAAAAAAATCAGGCCAAACAAGCAGGCCAGCTAAAGCCCTCACCAAAGGAATATGCAGGAACTGAGGGTCTACCATGCCCAAGGGGATGGCATCGGCAAAATCCCGCAAGAGGTGCATGTGGGATGTGCATAAGCCTATAGGAGCAGACATGGTGATCAACCCGTGCAGCTAGGTATGCATTGTGGGTGTCAGTAGCATACCTGAGGAGGAAAGAGTGGGCACAGAAGCATGCCCACAAAACACCAGTGCCAGGCAGCACTGGGAGAGGGGGAATAGAATTTTGAGCTGATGCAGCTGCGGTATTATTGATAAACCACAAGAAATATGCAACACATTTTGATTTGGGACAAGGTTTTAAAAATGCATAACTAATCTCGAACGTTTTTCCCTCAGTGACACATGGTCTATCGTTCTATCAATCCTGAGATTGATCCCTCACATTTAAGTAATCCATCTGATTACTGAGGTTTGGGATTGATCATCATCCATCTGATATCCTCCCCTGAGGCAGTCTTCAACTTCCAGACACCCACATGACACCTATGAACCAGTTCTCATGTCAAACGATTCTCTCACCACTCCAGGAATAATTTGTGCCCATTTCAATCCCACATATATTTTCTCAACGAACCGAACACATGCATGAATTAATAGTTTCATTCGCGTATCAAAATGATGAAAATCAAAGGAGCCTGAGGGAAACAAAGTTGTCGAGGGTGAACTTCCCCTTCGATGTAAAAAGGGATGGTTCACATGTGTTCAAATACACATGCATGTGATGTTTTCACGTAAATGAGGAGTCCTCATTAAACAGAAAAAAACTGATATTTTTCCCAAAAATTATCCCATGGTTGAATATTTCAAAATCATAGATCATAGAAATTCAAATATATGAAACTCATGTCATATTTCAAGGGATTTGAATTTGGGGCAACACATGGATCCGTCCAAATAAAAGCTGGAGCATCTCACCTATTTTGGATTTTTTAGATAATTAATAAATATCTCGTTCTCAAAAGAACCAAGAATTGTGAAGAGGATGTTTCCACGCAGCCTTGCTATGTGAATGGAAGTGTCATGTGCCTCCGTTGCGTGAATGAGAACTACGCACCACTTGGGGTTCGCAAAGAGAACAACTGCGAACCCCTTGGGTCACAAATGAATTGTCATGCATTCCTTGTGAGAAATAGGTTGTATCCTCTATGTAAAGAATCTATCAAACTCTAGATTGGTTCATTGGAACCCTCGTGTGTCTTCATGATAATCTCTCCCGTGGGTACACAACCAGTTCATGTCACTGTTGTTGAACCTTTCCGAAGACAGAACTATGAACTCCATCAAGGTTCTGTGAAGGAGATCTACATGAAACCTATGCGTGAAAGAAAAGATAACCAAGGACATTGAAGAAGAAATATAACCCAATCATAAAACACTAACATTGAATCCAAACTAAATAGAAACATCTGTGTGTATGGTAAGAACAAAAAAATTATAAAGAGAAAGAGAAAGAAGAATATAAAGAAGAGGGAAGTTGTCCGTGCTTTTAGAAATATAAAAGTGGAAACATTATGTAATTCCATTAATTCATAATTATTTTTTTAAAGAAATTTTGTGCATAACTTGCACACGTCCAAGTGAGAAAAATACTTCAATTAGAAGAAATAACTCTAATCCTGAGCATTTGTTGCACTGAGGCAACTAATCATTATTTCTGATCCGAATAGTTGAGCAAGGCCGATCGATTCTATCAGATTTTGTTGAAGTTACATGAATAGTGAAACAATCCATTTTAAGTAGTTGAAGCGGGGGAGAATAACCATTTTCTAAAATATAAACTAGGTGCAGAGAAGTTGGGTGGTTTAACAAGCTTTTAATTTATGGGTTTAACCAATTACTATTTGTAATCATCTTCTAGTATAGTGAAGTATCAATGTTGGGGAGAATAACGAACACTGAAAATAGTAGGTCTTTGTACCGAACCTTGTAAATCCCTGTGATCTATGATTTTGTATTGCAACATCATTTGAAGTGTACATAAAGGCCATAACAAGAAATATAGGTTAAATTGAATATGAAATGGGAAAATTCATAAAAAGAAATATTTAATCTGGGGATCACTGATTCACCCCTCCCCTCTCAGTGATATTGCACCCTTCAGGGTATTTTAATGAATAATATTATAATTTTTTCCCTTAAGGGGGTCATTACCATCCTTTCATTGATTTATTATAGTAGGATGGTTTGGGATATGAAATGTCATCTTCTTCCCATGAAAATTTATATGTGATCTATATAGGGATAACCAATCTATACCCAATGTTTTTTCAAATTCATACATTGGATGGATAATTAGATACCCAGGATGTATCCTCACAAAAATATCAATCGGATCAGATTTATAAATCCCATATCTGATCACTATGCCACAATGCATTTTTACAAATACATAAATTATCTTTTCTTAGGGTCTTGATTTTAAATTATTATAACAATATTGTTATATAAAATAATTCTATGAACCACAATCAAATATTGTATTAGCAGATCTATAAAATTGACCATGATTACCTCACGTCATATTTATTATCACACTCTACCTCAACAGTAGCGATCAGGAATACAATTATTTGTTACATTGGTTTGGGAGGTTTTTGGGCACTAGTTTGTTTATTTTATAAAGGGTTGGGGAATTTATTCATATAATTTCAAACCTCCTAACTCCTGAAATATTATCGTGTATGTGGATCCATATTTTGGACCTTCTTATCTTCTATTATGTAAGTCAACTTCATAGACATGGTGTGATAGTTGTGAGATTAGTGTAATACATTACTAAAAATAAAATATATAATTGATCACATCTAGAAATTACCAGGGTGAATTGTACCATATATATTAGATGTATCAAAAATGTCTTGTTTTTCTACCATGTATAAAATCATCGATGCATCCTTGATACTCCACTTCATTTTTCTTTTCACAAGAATATTGAGAGGCCTTATTTTCCCTTTCTATCGAAAAATTTGAGAAACCTATTTATAGATATCTATTTATCTTATAGATAATTCTCAATTATAAATAATCATTAATCTAGTAAATAATGATAAATATTTCATTCATTATCTAATATGAAACCAGAGGAAAACCTCATGAGTATTATGAAATTTTCATTGTATGAACCAAAAAATTCATCCGATTTTTACTTTATTTCCTAGATTTATCACTCCATTTTAGTGTGAATAGTATGCGAAAAAAACTAAGTGGAAAATATATTCTCAAACTATTATGTTTTTAGATATCCTACAACCTTAGTGTTTATGGTATTCTTAATGATATTCTACCCCGGATAAATCAAGACTTCAAAATGGTAAACATTTAGAAGAAACTTATCATGTTTTGGCATTGGAAAATGAAAAATATCACTTTAATTTCACTAACAAACTTCTTTACCACCAATTTTTTAAACGACCCACAAAATGATGGTGCATGTTACCTTATAGATAAATCTATAGTGAGTTTATCCATCCATAGTGTGTTAAATTGATCAAAAATATTGGGTATATTTCCCAAAGATTGACACAGTTACATTATAATTTTTATGAAGTCTTGTACTCCCACTCCAATTCCATTTTTTTGGTTCATTGTTGAAACGATTTCATTGTTCTGCATACCCATTGTTAATCTCGTTCCTTCTAGTTCAAACTATTAAAAAAACTTAAAAGGAGTCACCATGTGTGATGAAAAATTAAAATAATAGAGTAGAATATCAGTAAATAAAATTAAAAACAAAATGTCTTATATATTGGTAATATCATATTAGCATATAATTCATTTAGGTCAACCTATATCATTAAAGTTTAATCATTTGGTTGGGTTTTCTCAGACATTTATAAATAAACCCCAAAAATAACATGATAATTTGTCCTTAAAAATGGTTTTTATAAATTATTATACAACTCAATATATATAACCTCAAAGTGTCTATATAATGTTGAAAATATGCCTCTTTATTGTTCCATAGTTCACTATTGAGTTGATACCCAACACAAACTATTCATTGTTATTACCCCTACGTACCACTATGCTAGATCATAAATTCAATTTCTAGTATTCAATCAATGATGTATTTTATTATAAAACCTCATACCCAAGACATTATCAAATTATAGGATATCATATTTTACATAACCTAATATGTAGTGTTTTCACTAAGGTTATCTAACCATAACAACAATATAAGTTAACCAACTCTTCAAAAATAATTAGACCCTCCTCTAAGACCAAATATAGTGGCACAAGATAAATATAACAGAAATATTAGATTAATTCCATTATATAGATAATAAATCACATGAATAGTCACACAACTTAAGGAATAAATGGTTTAGTTGCTACAAAATTAACAATAAAGACAACTTACTTGATGAAATTTTAAAATAAGTCTCTAAAACCATGTGCCTTCGGATCCATTTCTAGATATCTGACATCATATAATCGTCTTTATAATATTGGTATTTTAAACAAAAGAAAATGTTGAGATCAAACTCTTATTAGGATAAAAACATATAATAATTTATTAAATCATAATAATTAAGGAGAACATGAAAAAGAAGATAAATATCTTATTAACATATCATAAGACCATTTATTATACTCATAAAACATGTTACATAAACCTAATATAAAGAAATATTATTAAATAATTAGAAAAGATATTATATTCCTCAAAATACTTCTATATAATCATAAAATTTATGGGCAATAAATAAAAGTTTGAATATATTAAAAATAAATTGTTTTCAACAAATTTTTTCATTTAATGGAAATATAATGAACATTATATTTTGGGATAATCTAAAAACTAATCTTCGAAATGTGGCATAACCAAAATCAAATGAAATGTTTTTTGATAAAACCCATTATTCCCATACCTATATAAAAAACTCATTATTTTTATTCATGAAAATGTAAGAAAACACATTATGTCCATGCCTGTGTGAAGAAAGTAATTATTTCCAAACTTGACTATAACATTATATATAAACACAAACCAATGTATTTGAGGGTGATATATGACTAAACTCTTCATCATTGATACATATTTGTTCCACATAAATCAATCATAAACATGTCACATAACATAAATTTATAAAATAATAGGATAATCATATTGTGGATTATGAAAATATCAATTCCTAAGAGATAAACCATGGATGAAAAATATAATGAAAAATAAAAAACATTTCAAAAAAACATTTAACCATTTTTATAAAATATGATATTCCAATTACATTAAAAACCCGTTATGAGAAGGTAAATTGATTTTTTTCAAAACATATTATAAATAATTCAAAAGTAAATATCATTGAGAATAAATAATGGCTATAAAATATAATATTGAGTATATGATAAAACATTTAACTTTTGAAATATTGAAACCCATTTTTTATTATTTGAAATGCACTAGTTTGAAATCTAAAATCCTTAAAAAGGTTTTAAATATTCATTTAAAAACATATTTTTGATAATTATGATATTTATAGAAAATAATACATAATATATTTTCAAAATAAGATAGTATAACATTAGTGATAATGTAAAACATTCCATGGGAGGATGGATTTTTTTGTATCAATGTGAGTTATTCTTACCATATGTACACCTTAAATTTTGAAGTAATTTTATCAAATAAGTGTTTATTGATGATGAGAATTCATTTCCTAAAATAATATAATTAAAAACCATATTATATAGAATAATAATATTATTAAGTAAATATTTATAATATATATTCATGTATGAAATGTAATGGCCAACTGAATTGGTAATTGGGTTGATGAAAACCTCCCTAAGAATTCTAACATAGTTGGCCATACTACAACATCATGTATACCAAAATAACTACATTATTCACATATTTCAGAATAATTTTCATACCCCAATACATTTATAGACAGTATCTATATGGATACTGATGAAGGATATTAGAGTCAAGGATTCACAACATGAAGACTAGAAATCAATGGATAATTTTAACAAAATGATGGTAATACAGAATGGTTTTATAATGCGTTTAATGAGTGAGAAATGTAGTAACTTATTAGTATTGAATAATTTTAACTTTAAATGATTCATTATGAACAAATCTAAACATAATAACAAGAAAATTCAAAAATTATTATATTAAATGAAGTTATTGAATTAAAGTAGGAAGGAGAGAATCAAGGAGTGATTTCAATATCATAGAGTCTATAAAAGTGGAATTATAGAATGGAATTAATGATAGATAAGGGTAATATCTCATTATTATGTAATCATTGTGACAGTAAAGGAATTATTATAAAACATATGTGCATTATAATTGGGAAATCAAAGGGGATTATCACAAAGTATGTTCTGGAATCAAAAAGCGGAGAACAGACCTTACTCCGACAAGTAGCATCTTAAAGAATGGGAGGACTCCATATAATTTGAATAAAACCATATTAGGGATATAGATAAGGATTAGAAAGTAATATTCAGGAAAATTATCTTTTCAAATTAGAGGGATAATATATTGTATAGAAGTGAGTTAAATTTATAATTGAAAAATATGGGCATTTTTATAGAAACCAAAGTTAGATGAGTGGTAGGAATGGTATCACATCAATTTTCGGGGGTTAATTTTATTGAGGTAACCATTTAGAGAAATTATAGGTGAAAATTTTAAATTTTAAATTTATTCACAACAATGATTTCTAGAAAGTTTATATGAACTTTTTATTTATTAATTGTTTTAAATAATTTATTTATCCATTTTTTCTTCATTAATTTTGATTAAAAATTAACCATGGTAATTAGTTGATTACTAAAAATATAAGAGAGTAATTATTAAAAATTATTGATTTTCTGAATTTGATATTAAATTCCATTTAGTCTAATTTAATTTCTAATTATATGAAATGTTACTTTTAAACTAAAATATATAATGTCTTGCTTTATATAAAAATATATTCTTAATCGTTAAGTGTTCTTGATTTTTTAAACAATAATCACTAATTAAATGTGTGTTAATTTATTTTTATATATTATTAAACATTATATTAGTATCTTAAATTAAAACATATATATATATATATATATTTTAAGAAACACAATATGTATACAAATATTATTCTTTAAAAAACATCGTATTACCATAAAAACACATATATATTATGGAAACATAATCCTTGTCCTAAAAATAAATTAAAGAAATTAAATAATTTTATCATATTGACTAATAATATTAATATATATTTTTCTAGTATATTTTCTAAAATTGGAAAAAAATAATTTTAATATAAACACATATAAAAATACAATTTGAAGAATAATTTATCATTCGAAATTTAAAATACCTCTGTTTTATAATAACATTTTAACTAGGTTCATTATGTGGTTAGTTTATGTGATACTCTCCAATATAATGATTATAATATAATAATAAATTTTAAAAATAACATTACGGAAACATGGTTTTTTATTTTTATTTTTTTCTGTGTTATGTGCATGACAAGCTACTCCCATGGTGTTTAATTAAGGGAAAGTGTTTACAAATATTATGGATTATAAAACCATCACTAATGAAGAATAAAAATTATAAAAAAATCAAGAATAATATAAAATGATTCTAGCCTAGATCCCCTAAAAATATTAAACATTATATCATTATTTAACTGCACACAAAAAAACAATCAACAAAATAGAAATTATAAGGTAAATAATCATTATAATAAGACATATCATTAAATGAAATTAAATTATAGGATGATTTAATTTTACAAGTGAGAACTATCACCATTTATAATTATGGTTATTGGAAGTATAACAATCATTATGTATCCTTACAAATTAGAGTATATAAAGACAGTAATAAGAAAATTTAGTTGTATAAAATTATGAAATCATTCCATCAACTAGTACAAAAATTATATGTAATGTACTATAAATTTATCTAGGATGGGTTGTATAATTAAAATAGATAAATATAGGCCATTGTCAACAGAATAATAAATATTCTAGGATGAAATAAAACCACTCACTAGCAGTGTTTAAGCTGGTGAATATCAGTATCCGGTCAATGTTTGATGAAATACAACATGAAAGATGATTCATTTACAATTATATCATATGGGATGATGATAGTATAATAAGGGGTTTTATATCATTCTATTAATATGCAATTTATGTATAAAATAATTTTATAATAATATTAAATTTTTACTAATAATTTATTTTTTATAACCCTATCACCTCTATATAATAAATTTCCCATAATTATGGGACATTTTTTACAAAATGAATAACATTATTTAATAATGACATGAAAATAATGTTTTTTTTAAAATTTAATATTTTTTGGTAAAACAAGTAATTAAAAATAAAAACATGTTAAATTTAATGAAATATAGAAAATAATATGTTACTAATTTGTATCTATGGATTCATCTAGTTATCATAGTGATTATGGAATTTTTTTTGTTTTAGCCACTATATAGAAGATTTAAATAGAGTAGTGGTATATTATAGGATATATTGGAGTAATTTAGATAATTGAAATTTTAAAATATTTAATTATTTTTCTTATAGAGTTTACATATAAAAAATTTATATACCCACCCATACTCTAATATCCTTATATATATATATATATATATTGTGATAACTACTAGTATATCCCATATAATGTCCCATTTCATATCTCTATTCATTTAAGAAGAGGTTTAAAGGTAATAAGGGTTTGTTTTATAATAATAAAAATATGTAATATAAGGGATTCCATTCCAATGTTTGTTTTTAAAAATAATAATTTGTAATTTAAATCTATTATAAATTTTCATTAATTTTTCTATGATGTTTTAATATCTATTTTATTAAAATTTTATTAATATATTTTACATAATATTTTATTCAATAAATTTCATTATATTCATTTTATATGATAATATTATTATATAATTAACAATGGATTCATCAAAATCAACTATGATTCATTACTATATCATTATGTATTTATATATCAATGGAATGAAATATCTATGATCAATATTATCTAACACTTCCTTTTAAATTCATTACTATCAATCATCCACTATAATCATGATTTTAATACTATATTTATATATACTCTATTAATATGAAAAATATGTTTCTATAGAATTTTTTCTCTTATTTGAGACATTTTTTTGAACATGTAGTTTAAAAGGGTGCGATTTTATTTTAGGGGACTCAGTCAATGATCATATCTTATAATAAAAAATAAAAACTTCTCTATATAATTTAACATATACCCAATTGAATCATTTGATGTGGTTCTTCCTCTACAATGAAAAAAATATTATTATATATTGAATAGAATTATTATAGGGGTCACATTTAGCATATACACAAAATAAAGACTATTGAAAAGAAAATCTTTATTAAATGGTATTCATCTACAAATTTCTAATATTATTATTATTAGTATTTACAAGATTAAAACCCACACTTATTAAATGTGGTTTAAACTAGAATGTCTTTATTAATTACATGTTATTATGATTATAATGTGAGGTGTGTATATATTGCCAGTTATGAGTTTTATAATAGATACATTAATAAATAGACGAGAATGATTTTATATCTCTCCAATGTAACATGTAATGCATAATCACTAAAAAATACTATGTATATTACATGATTAAGATACTGTGGAATTACTATTTTAATTTTTCATAGCGGTAAATATGATATAATTATTTCTATAAGAATCATTGTCATAAAATGTCTTTTGACTACATGATTATATAATTCCACTAATAATTCATTTTTTATATAAAATTTATTCATATAGATTATCACTATACTATATTTTATGATTATTCCATGATTAATATCATGTTATGTGGAGGTATCTTTAATCTAATGCTATTTTTTCTTGTTGGTACACTAATGAGGATGTATAGAACACCCATTTATTTTAATGTAAAATATAGTCGAAAGAAAGTATAAAATGGAGGATAGATTTTTTAAAAATTCATTAACATACCTAGAACCTGATTTAATTTATTATTTCATCATTATTTCCTTTATATTAGTATGTAGTTCTCAATAATAATGATCATAAAAAATATTATAACAATTTATATATTATTAAATTTTTATTCGAGGAAACTGTTATAGAATTATATATATAGGTCATGGAGTGATGGTCATGGATTTTAGTCATAATTAGAGATGATATTTATTAATTTATGTAGATATTATGTAATCTAAAGGAGAAAACACATAGTTTTAGTGTACTAGTAGAAACGTTTTTAGACATAATTTTATACATTAATCTATTTATAACGAGTTGTACTGTGTATGATAATGTAATTACACTGAAAATTTAATAATTAATATATATGATTAATAGTGTAATAGTATGAATTAAAATTTACATCTAATATGGAGACAATTTCTAATGTGAAAATTATCCCAATTTATGTTCATAAGTTCTGTTGATTAAAATGATGGGTGAATCTGTAATCTCTTCTTATAAAATATATCAATTTAATTTATCCTAATAGACATATTAATATCTCAATCCTATCGTCATTGTGTATCTTATTCTCACCAGGATTATGAACCAATTAAATTAATAAGAACCATAGAATTTATGAAATTTTTCCTTGAAAGCCTATTCATTTTAAGGGTTTTTTAGTCCCCCTAGTAACATATTATTTTAATGTTGATTATATTGGTCACATAAAATAGTATTCTACCATGATTGAATGAATTCCCATTATGTTCTCCAGTATCCCACTACAGGGTCTTCATACTATGTCAATCACTTACTAACCTCCAACAATTTTTTCTTCATAGTCTCATATTGCCTAATCTTTATATCCATAATGAATATAGTGTATAGTTGTTAAACTGAACCATTAAAAATACATTGTGTATAAATTTTATTGCTCACACTATATAGTGTGGAATACCTCATCAATACTCAACCTCTTAGATTGCTATAACATAGCTCATTTTATCTCATTATATGATGTAACATTATCCAATGTCTCAGTAATATTATCCCTCAATACCAATTGTTATTCTCAAGTTATAGATATATCAAGTTCTCCTTATTTTTCATATAAAACTATTAATTTTTTTTGAATAAAAATATTTTCAAATCATACATAGTTTATTTTCCTCATAAATGTTTTAATTATAAAAACTCAAGGATGAATTTTTTTTATATTTTATTTGGATATACCTAAATCTACAGCAACAAGTGATATTACCCTCATTGAAATGATTCAAAATTAATTCCTTTCGAGTCAAGTCCATCCTTTTAATTATATATATAATAATTCATTGTTTTATATTTATTTATTTGCTAAAATATCATGGCTTTAATTTTTACAGGAAATTATTGGATTTATTCACAATTTATAATCTTCATATGTGAATCACATGAAAACATGGCATGTTATCCTAAGTAATGGAACTCTAAAACATAACTACTTCACTGAATGGTGCATCCTAAATTCTCAACATGAATCACAATAAATTTATTTTAATTAAGATATTTTGATCCATTGAATACGATATAATGAGTCATATGAGTTAAATCCCCATTTATGATAATATTTATTCTTATATTCCACATTTTTTCAAAGAAACACATCCATACAAAAATTAGGTTACATCCATTAATTCACACTTATTTGTAAAAAAAATATAAATTTTGAAAATTTTATAGATGAATTATCTTTATGAGTATGATAATTATGGTAAACATGATTGATCCCAACTCAAAAAGAAAAAAAATTATTAAAGAGGAAACTCGAAGTGATTCTTCAATAGTTCTACATTAGTCTTTATAAATCAGTATTATAAAAGAATTTTTATATGTTTGAAATATATTTAATCTCATCATAAATGATCCAAAAAATTTATGAATGTTATATATAATCATATTTAATATTTTCTACATCATGTTAATGTTTTTCACATATAAATGAAATTGTTTCTATCTCATATGAAATCCATCGCACTTTATATGTCAGTCTTACTCATATAAATACTGATACTATCATATGAAAACAAAAAAATTATTATGAAATATTATAATTTTATATGAATCCTTCAACTTTTAATGAATTCATTATTCCACTGTATAAGATAAATAGTCCTAAATTTGAGAGTCTTTTATATTCATATGATGGAATCCCATATAATTTTCTTGTATCAATATAGGAATTCAATAACTCACATAAATCTTATTCATACCCACTTAAATTTATAATGATTAAAAATAAACAACATTAAATAATCACTAAACAGAAAACTAGTAAAAACAAATGTTATTCTGAATTATATAGATTCATTGGATTATTACATAACTTGGATGGTCTTACTCACTTATTCACCTCATAGTACTCCTTCTTAATATTAATCCTCATATCACCAATAATCAAGATTTCTCAAAACACAATTAATAATATAATACAAAGAGTCCCCACATAATTTAAAAATTATCATTGATATCATTTAGGACCATCAATCCAATTATCATAATTATGGTCATGTGAATTAGTCTTCCTATGTTCATAAAGTTTCAAATAAAATTATTTCACTCTTTAATTTCCATATACAATGATAGAAGCTCACTCATATTATCATGTATGAAACTAATCTTGAAACTCATCTCATTATCTCAAAAGACAACCTTATTTTCAACAAATCAAATGCAATATTGGGGTATTTAATCTCCTATTTTATTTATTGAAACTGTATCGAAATCGTATGACACCATGTGTTTTTGAGATCTTATGAACTCCCACTTTTATCTAATAAATAAATTAAATACAATTAGTATTCATAAATTATCATTATGAATTCTCAGGTTTAATAAAACCCATTATCCCTCTTTTACTAACAATAAATAATAGTATTAAATTATTAAATGAAGGGACGATTCATATTATTTCATAGATATGACACAAATTATATTTTTTAGGATCTTTGTGGTTGATATATTTTTAATGAATGGGAGTATTTCAATAATTTTTGGATTTTTATGATTCCTATGTATTATGAGAATGATTTTAGGAGGACCAATTTTGACCCTCAGCTATTTTTAAACAATATGCATTATTCCAAACACGATATAGTTTTAAGGATATGAAATATTTGGGTCAGGGTTTCATAGGGTTTTGTTTTCCATTATTCATCGTGTCAACTTTTGTTCACATCTTGAATATCTAATAAAATATTATTCAAGGGTAAATCCTATCTTTTCCCCTTGGAAATGTGTAACACCCCAGGATTTTGTATAATAATTTTTTCAAATGAATTTAATATTCTCAAAAAATTTCATTACATTAAAACAATGAGTTTATCTGTCATTATACACAACACTGACTTTTGATTTTGTTACATATAATTCCAAATTTAGATAAAGTTACACACTACACCAAGTTTAAAAAAACAAAAAATTCTCTCAAAATAGTAATATTTAATATGTTAGTTATCACCTAGCCATCAGAATGGTGAGTATGAAGAGAATTAACTCAATTATGAAGATATTTGATTTACACATGAATATAAAATTCATTATTTACTAACTAATCATATAAAATAATTGAAAATAAAATATAACATTTTATGAAAAAAATAAGTACATAAACATGTTTTAACTACAAAAATAACTTTTGGCAACTGATTTTAATGTAATTTATACATTTTATATTCATTAAATATTTTTCATTCATGCAAATATTCACATAATGATCATCTTTGTACTAAAGAGTAATATGTTCTAATATTGGTTCAGTTACCCTGATCAATATAAAGGATCTTGCTTCTTCTTGTTCAAATGATCAAATGATTTCTACTTGAAGCATGAATTCCCATCTCTGGAACTTTAGGGTCATTTTCCCAAACTATTACTCAATTTATATAATTAATCAATTATATGAATGTAAGGGAATTTATTTGGTCAATTTATTTGATCTCAGAGTAGATAATGGTCTGTTTTCCACCAAGTTTCACCATGAATCTATATTGAAGTTGATTTTTCAAGAAGGAAAGTTGAGATCGTATGGATTGTTATAGGAGAATAATTATAATAAAAGAAACCTATTTTACATGAGATATTGGTTTATTTATATAAAATATCTAATAAATTATTCCATTATAAGTTAGTGTATAGGTGCATGATACTGAATAGTAAGTAGATAATGGAGGTGGATGGGTGCGATCCATGTGAAAATGGGCTGCCACTTGTTTATGATGAATGTTTGAAGGAACAATCAGGCTAGGATAGGAATGTTGTCTCTACTCTAAAGGAGTCACACCATAGGGATCCTAGTCCAATGTTGGTGTATATTTATGGATAGTTTTTATAACAACCCAAGCATGACGTATATCAATATTACATCTTTGGGATGAATATTCATTACATTTCACAAATGCATACCCGATTAGATTAACAATTTAGTAACTTTGGAAACAAGGAATGAATTCTTCTAACTTGTGAAATATCTTCAACATCACCTATAAAGATCATAATATTTAGTTCTCATACTTAAAATACTTAGTTATAACCTGGGGATTAGAAACATAAGAAAGGATGACCTCATATGGACAGTAAGGGTAAACAAAAAAATAACATTGAAAATCCTTTTGAAAACCATACCATGTATAACATATATCAAAATTATGAGTCATGGAATAAATCTTGGAATTCATAAGGAGTAAATGAAAAAGAAACATGTGCTATGATAAAATATCATTGGAATAAATCCTGGAATAGTGGTATAAAAATATGCAGAGAAAATAATTTCTATATTATCCCAGTCTAATTTTTGAGACCATCATAGGAGATAAAGTATGTTATTGAATCAGGTTAAATTTCATTCTCATCCTTTATTACTGAATAAGATTTAATTATCATTCCTGTCATGTATTAATGAATCAGATATCCTTGTCATTCCATACATGTTTATCTTATTAGATAGTAATATTTACCCAATGCATTAGTGGGATATATATGTCCCGCCCATCTCACAGTGAAATCATTCTTATGTGTGTGAAAAAACATAAATCATTCCTCAATGTATAACCCAATGAATAAAATGGGTTTCTTAAACATCATTTCATCATATAAAAATCCATATAAAATAAATGGATTTTATAAATATATTTCCATTAAAATATAATAAAATAATAGGAATAATAAGGATAGTATAATTGAAAGATAACCCTATAAAATAATTCTTCATATATGGAAAATAATTTTGATAGAACGCTTGAAATTAATTGTTGAGGGAAATATCATTTCTTCTTGAGAAACATTTTATTTTTTTAAAATACTAGATAATTTTAAACAAAAATAATTTATTGAAATATTATCTTGAGATATTTTCTCTTAATATTCAGGGAAACAAGGTGTTATGAAATTTTAAAAATCCATTCATGATATATAAGATAAAATAAAACATTCATATCATACTTTTGTTGAAAATTCAAAAATTACCCCGTAATGAAAAAGCAAACAGATTAATTTCAAAATGTTTCTTAATAATCCACCAATGGTTATAACTGAATTTAAAAAATAATAGAATAATATAAATAATATTTTATAATATATATGTATAATACATGGGAATGGATGATAAATATACCCTAGTAAATACTTACATATAAACAATCTTAGATAAAAAGGAGATTGAAAAAGTATCCCTTACCAATTCATAATTAGTCAAATCATATTCCTCATAAAATTAACCAAATAATATGTATATTTCAATATCATAACAATCATAATTATAATCATAAAAACATTCATGTCAAACATAAACACCACAAAAAATAAATAGGTGGTTTATAATGCATATATCCCACAAAAATAAAAGTGATATAAAACAATCCTTTACCTTATGTCATAATTCCTTCGTACATGTCCAAACATCCTGTATAAAGATTTAAATAATTTTATTTACTTATTCCATAATCATATTTACATTTTATAATATCATAAGTGATCATATTATTACCTATTTGTTAATAATATTTCTACTCATCTATTGGGTATTAACTGCTTTATTTTATTACGCATGTTACATTGGTTTAGTTCTTATTCAAATTATTATATTATAGTTATATCATTAAAATAATGATATTAATATAATATATATCATATTTTTTAATTCAATAAATCTATCTAATCATGCATTATTTGATATCATGTAGAATGAATCACATTCCATCGTGGCGGTGGTTGGTCGTACGTATGTACGATTGACGATACCATTCCCATAATTGTGAAACGATATATAAGTTAATGGTATATATTTTGTTCCGTAATACATGAAATTTTATAACATTATTATATAGTTTATATTTTCATAGTTATACGCATCAATGTATAGTGTTAGTGAAAAAACATATTACACCATGTCATGGAGACGGCAAGCTATATGTACGCACAGTTGGTGATGTTTTTTGTATGGTAGATACAAGGTAAAATATGGTTTTTCCATAAACATAATAAATTATTGGAATATAAGTTTTACAAGATTTACTATTAAATAATGGAAAAAATTATTTATGAATAAGCATAAGAATAAATAAGTTTTAATGAATTAGTAAAAAAGATTACCTCTTCTTAGACCTACTCCCTCTAGATATCCTCTAAAAGGTACTAGAGTAAGTATTTTGAGAATATCAAAACCAGTAGAATGTAAATATGTAAGTTATTATTCAAAATGGGTTTGTGTATGTAATAGAATTAAGTTTTAATATGAGTTAAAGAAGAGAGGAAGGAGGTGACTTTTATAATTGAAGTGAGGGGAACTTCTGGAATCTCCAAAAGCATTAATTTATAAAAAATAAAAAACCTATCCAAAAACCTAAAAAATGTACTTATTTTGAATATAGTATGAGAAAATATTATAATATCATCATTAAATAATTTTTATATATGTTTCCATTTCATTTTAAATCTTATCATTTCATTTTACCCTTAATTATTCTCTCTAAATTTTTACTAAGTCAACAAATAGTTCAGCATTAAAATATTGTAATTTTTATTTATTTAATGTCAATCTAACCAGAAATAAACAATATATAATATTTTAGGGTAAACCATTATAATTTTATATTTTTTTTAATATTTTAGTATTTTTTAATAATTTAATAAAATATTATTTTGATGAAGTATCAATAGTGCCAATTTTGACACTATTCATTTAATGGATTTTTTAAAATATGAAGATAAGATGTAAACCTTAATAAAATTATTCGATCTATAAGGGGTCAAGTACATCTATAATATTTTTTACATATTAATTAATATAAATTATATTTATTTTATTATTTTTAATAAAATTAATTTCATATTTCCATTAATAAAATAGTTACTACAGTAGTTGTATCTAATTACATAATATACTTATTAGTTGGGTAAATATTTAAAAATAAAATAATTGGATTAATATAAATTCAATATATTTCATAATAATACTTATAGTTTAATATATATTCTTGATAATAAATCATTAAAAAGAAATATTTATTAAAACATAAATGTGATAACTATAGCAACATATTAAATAAAATATAATATGTGTCATAATAATTTTCGTATGGATCTAAATTCTCTAAACATAGAACCTTGTTAGCTTCGGATCGATCTATAATCTGCCTATAATATTTTTTCACGCTTTTTGGTATTTTAATGATTATTATAATTTTAATTAATATTATTTTATTGATTTTTCATTAATTAAATAATTTCTGCATCATTATTGTATAATCCTTTAAGGTAACTATTTAATCTCTAAAAAGTATAAATAAATAATCAGGATGTATATAATTTAATAATAATTATATATGCTATTTACTATCAATTTTATCTCCATTTAATCACAATATTAAAAATTTTCTACATATAAGAAATAAAAGGGTGTCATTATTTCACTTTCATTTATTTTAATAATATAAAGATCATTTTCATGGAAAAAGGTTAATTAAATGAGTCAATTTATATTATTAGAAGTTAATGGTAGACTTATATTCATAAAATTGGGTTTTTAGGTGTTAGGGTAATTTTATGGTCCATGTCATATTAATTTGTTACCTAAATTACCCAATTTACCTTTAACTGCATTAAATAAAAGTTACCTCTGTTAATATTCATACTATCCATAAAATAAATAAACCAAATTAAAACAATTTTTGCTCACTTATTAAAAATATTTAATCCAATTTTCAAAATTTTAAACATATAACTTTCAGTAATTATGTTTCAATTAATCTAGTTGAGGGAACGATAAAACGGGTTTTTAGAAACTAAAAACAATCAAAATATTGACATGTGTTTATTTCAATTTTCAAAATGAAATTACTTCCAATTAAATTTTTTGAATTAAATAATAAAAACCTAATCTAATTTTAATTTAAAACCAATTAAAATGATAATCTTACTATAATAAATTAGATGAAAAAATAGTTTTTAATTAAAATATATTAGTTTTCAATATACAATAAAATATGAAAGTCATCGGAAAAATACAAAATATTTATCCAAAAGAAATTTCCATGTCCTTATTTCAAATAAGAATTTTATTTTTTAAAAATATAAAATAAAAAAGATCAAAAATATATTTATAATTGATGTTCCATCAAAATGCGACAAAATTGTATTTTTTAAAAAATACATCTTTTATCGGAAAAATTGATTTAGTTGTTATATCATGCGTAGAAAAAATATTATATGAACTTTAAACATTAGATTGAATTTGTTAAATATATATTTTATTAATAAAATACATCAATAGTGATTTAATTATCTTATAACCTCATTTTTTTGAATTTAAATAGTTTTTTAGAAGAACTATAATATTGTTCATACCTACCATTATATTGACTGGGATACAAGGTAACATAGTAATATTTAGTTCTTCACATAGACTCGGACTTGTGTGAAAATAATTCTATCAATGGAAATTGAAATTTTGTGTAACACAATTCAAGTATAGTGTTGTGTATAATGCAAGTTAAGAAAGTGTTTTGTATAGAACAAGCTTATCTTGGTGTAGCACCCAACACAAGAAATTAAAGAAATTTAAAAAATATATATCCTAAAAATCTAAATATGTCGCATTCTACCACCCTTAAAATGAATTCCATCCTCAAAATTATTATTTTTTTATAAAAGGATTAAAAAATTAAGGTTTCATTTGTAGAAAACCACACCGTAAAAAAAGACTATAACTTTCTTTTAAAAAGGAATTGTTGGAAAATAACAGATACCCTTAGTAAATCATAATAAGGTATCTTTTTAGGAGAATATATGAGAAGATATGGGAATGGTGGAAAACTGTAAATATTTAAAGAGACTAATAAAGATCACTTATCACAATAAATTGCATGATTCAAAGAATATTTACAATCCCAATACCATAAAATAAAGAAGCCTGAAATAGGTCATTGATATCAAAACAAATAATGATAATAAGACACAATTTTACATCACACCCCCTTTTCCCAATGTTGTATAATATTAATAAGAAGATATGTATACTTAATTTTAGTACAATATCATTATTGGTAGTTCCTTGAAGAATGTTCCACATCATCTCTTATTCAAATAAATTAAGATGAATTTGGCACTCATGAAGCATTAGTAGATCATGAGATACATAAACAGAATTATACATCATTCCATATGTCTTTATCACAACAAAAAGTTATCACAAGTTATCAAATATGATTAAGTATAACTATATTGAGATAATACATTAATATAATAAACCTCATCCAATTTTTAACTTTTACTATCCAAAAATTTATAACATTATAATCCTTCTGAATGCAGAAAATCAGAACATTTGAATGTGGTACACTAACTCAACTTAACAATTATCCCCCATAAATAATAATGTATCTCTTGTTGTTCAAATTACAAACATATTAATACCTTCATCAGTTATTCTCTAGATTCATTATAATAACCTATATTACCATATATCTTTATTGATAACATGCATGTTTCCTAATTCCAAAACATATTGGATATATTCCATAAGTCCCAAAAAGGTGTATGTTTCATCCAAGATAGCATAACCCTATTGAGAAAAAAATCCATTATTAGCTTCCAATAAACTATTATCATCCAATTTACTTATTCAAACCCAACATAACATTATCCAACCATGATTATCATAACATAAGATGTATATTACATATTATATTTTCCCTAATAATACATTCTACAAATATATCTACATACCCGTAAATTACTTTTCTATGTCCTTAGAACAATTTAACATATCCTTTCCAATCCTTAATGAAAAACACATACTAAAAACACATATAAATTTCAAGATTTTTATAACATAATATTTGGATTCGGAAACATATACACCTTAATCATCCTAATTTTTTCTTAAACGGTTACTTAAGATCCACCATCATAGTCTTTATTAAAATATTAATCACGTCTTAAGGTTCCTCAACCTTAATCTGACCATGCTTCTCGGGTTTAAAGTAAACAATAATTTTATGAACATCCCATACCTTTCACATTTTATTTACAATAACTTTATCCTCAGTGGTATAACCAATACTAGTGCCACCTTCATGATTCCCTTCATGTGATTTTCACTTTGGAAATAAAATTTCATAATACCCATACTATCCACATATAAAAAACTCTATGTGAACAATATTATATCTGGTTCCGTCTATTGTATAAGACAAGAAGAAAAAGTGTTATAAACAACTGTCATAGATGAAATTCACATAACCAAGGGAAATTACTTATAATATTTGTATCTATGACACCATAGATTTAATCCATGTTTTTTCACAAATGTTAAAAAAATTATAGGATTGAAATCTATAGTTAAACTAATACTTATTGAAACCCCAAAACATACCTTATATATATATATCTAGGTATTTCATTATATATTTCACATACTACTTTAAAAAGCATTATTAGACATTCTTATGATACCCACAATCAAAACCCAAGCATGACATATATGAATATTATATATTTTTATATGAATATTCATTACATTTTACAGATGCATGCCCAAGGATCATAATAGTTTAGTGCCTTTAGAAGAATGGAATACATTCTTTTAACTTTTGAAATATCTTATACACCTCCCATAAGGATATTCCCCTTTATTTGACCTTCATAAAATCATTATTTATAAACTAAAGAATAGAAACATAAAAAAGGATGATCATAGATACTCAATACGGGTAAACAAACAAAAACATGAACATAACATTTCAAAATCATACCATGTATAACATATATCAAAATTACGAGCCATGGAATAAATCTTGGAATTTCATAAGGCATAAATCATAAAGAAACATCAGCCAAGAGAAAATTTCATTGGAATAAAACATGAAATAATTAAAGGAAAATAATCATATAAAATCTTCTCCATATCAGCCAAGGCTCATTTACAAGACCATCATATTGAAAAAATTAATTTACTATATTGGGTTTACATTTCATTCCATCCTTTTATTACAGAATCGGATTTACATTACATTCTATCCCTATATTATTGACCCAGATTTACTTGTCGTTCTGGTCATGTCTATTTCATGAGATATAAATCATTACCCAATTCATTGGTGGGAGATTTAGTTCTCACCCATCTCATAACTAAATCATTCTTACTTGTGCCCCAAAAACAAAAAACATTCATCAAAGAAAAACCAAACAAATAAAATGGGTTTCTTTAACATCATTTCATCATAACACATTACATGTAAACCAAATGGATTAAAAAATAGAATACACAATAACACTATCAAATTGTATAAATAATATGGATAATATACTTTAAACAAAACTCAATTAAATAATACCTTATTAGATGGAAAATAATTTTTCTAGAACGCATAAAATTAATTATTGAGTAAAATATCATTTCATCTTGAAAAACATTTTGTTTTATTAAGATAACAGAAAATTTAAAAGAAAATAATTTCAGGGGAAATTACCTTAAATTATTGTAAGGTAATCATCATGTAAATAAGGTGTTATGAAATTTTAAAAATATGTTCATATCGTATAAGTTAAAAGAAAAAAGTTTCTCTTACTTTTGTCATAAATTCTTAAAGTGCCTTGTATCGAAAATGATAAATGATTCCTGTCATACCTTTTTATAAAAAATATTTAATGAGTAAAATTGAATTTTAAAAATAGTATAATAATATAAAGAAAATTTTATAGTAAATATGTACAGAACATGGACATGGATAATAAATATACCCTAGTAAATACTTACATATAATCAATCTTGAAAAAAATGAGATTTGTGAAATTATCCCTTACCAGTTTATAATAAATTGAATCATATGCTTCATTAAATATAGAAAATTATATTAATATATAAAAATCATAATTTTAATAATAATAATCTTAAAACAATTCATGGGAAAGATGTAATGACCTGAAATTTTGAATAATATTTATTTCCAAACATTGTGTGTTATTTCATTTTCCTCCAAAAAAACTATATCATTTAATTAATGAAGTGATAACTTCGGGTTTTGACTATTATATGACCATTGATCAATATGACCATTGGTCAATATGACCATTGAAAAAAACTCTCAATGATGCAATTATTGCTTATAAATAAAAGTGATCTTGGTTAATTAAAATAGAAAAAATAGTCGATGGCATCATCTAGTAGACTTGGGCCATATAAAGCCCATCTGGCAATGCTTGGGAAGGAGGTAGAATCATTGGGCTTTTATCTGGACCCATCCCAAGCTGAACTTCAACATGTGAAGCTTGATCAGAATCTCCTATGGGAGAATTTTAATCTGATATAAATTACCACTTGGGCAATGTTATCCGAGCCACCCCAAGATTCTATCTCGATAGAACACCTAAAACTTAAGTCCTATGCAGGTGTTATAAGGGGATATGTAACAAAACCATTGTTAATTTATGTAATAATTTTGTATAAATAAAATTTATACTTCTTATTATGGTAAAATTTTTAAATTTCAAATGTCCCGATAAATATAGGATGAATTTATAGAAGTTTCCTTTTATTGATGAATTTTGGAAAAAAGCGGTATTTTATTTATTTTAGTATTCTTTAAATAAATAATAATGGGAATTGATTTCCAATAAATGGTCTTCTACAGTTGTGTTCAGTAAGAAATTTAGAGTCTAATAAGATCAATATAAATTTTAGTGAATAGTAAAGTATGAATAGTAACATACCTGTATGAATAGTAATGAATAGTAAATTGACCAAAAAAAGAAACATCACCCATGAATGTATAAATACATTTTAGACATCTTAAAAGTGAAAGCACGATCATAGTTTAAGTTTTGGTATTTTTTTATGTCATAGATATTTTATTTACAATTTTATTATTGATTTAATAATTTTAAATGGAAATTTATGTTTATTAAAATTAATCATAAATTGTTACTTTATTGTCTTATGGTTATATAATAAATTTATGGGACCTTGATTACTTTTTTAAGGTGTTCTAAAATGAGTTATAGTTTTAAAGTTGTATTTTTGGAATAAATAGGGAATTTATTTAAAAATTAAATTACGAATATTTATAAAATTATATTCATTAAATGGAGTTAATTTTTTAATTCAAATTATCGATATTATTTTAGGGTTAATTTTTGGGATTTTTCTGAAATAGTTGAATTTTCAGAGAATAGTAAAAATCCAGTTTTGAGTTTCAGGAGTTTAATGACATCAATAATGATGTAATAATAATGTAATCATTCTTGTTGAATTTTGAATAATAATATCTGTTATGAGGTTTCCCAAGTGGCTAATACCATGTGAAAATACCCTGGGAAATCCCATGGGTTTTCCAATACCACCGATGAGGTTTCCCTTGGTAATTAATAATTTATTTCTTCACTTTTCGTATAAATGACAATCAATTTATGCATTCATTTCATTAAAAAATCTTTCTCAACAAATTTTTAGTCTTTTTACAACTCAAGGAGTCCTCCCAAGGTGCCCTAAATCCTCCCAAGGTCCTGACCTTCATGCTTTCGAAGTTACTCTAAAAGGTAATGGATTCATTCACCCTCCTCTTTTAAGTCATGAATTCCTTTATTTTATGTCCAATAGTTTCCATATTTTAATATGGGGGTATGTTATTATATATCATTATTAATTCCATTTCATGTCCAAATGATGAGATAACCTTTCTACTCTCATCAATTTATTTTCTGA
Source organism: Viscum album (assembly GCA_963277665.1). Lineage (NCBI taxonomy): Eukaryota > Viridiplantae > Streptophyta > Magnoliopsida > Santalales > Viscaceae > Viscum > Viscum album. The sequence goes on from OY728159.1 coordinate 508,474,299, forward strand.
ATTTTTATGTGATGTCATTAGGCTGTCGAATTTTTGTAAAAGAAATTGTATCTTCTCTTTTCCTTCGAGTTTTATTTTCATATGGCATTTCATTAAAATATACATACAATGATCTTATTTACTTTTATTTTATAGCCCTACTGTATAATGAGTTATTTTTTAGTGGTTTAACTTTGTCCCCTCTTTTTTATTGTTTTCTAAAACGATGTTATATAATATTTATGCTGTAGATATTTCGTCTCAAAATTTGTCTCTCTTTCTCTCAAGAAATTATCTTGTTTTTTAAGTGAAACCCTAGACCTATTTTTATTCAATGGGTGTTCATAAATACCTAAAAATTTAATATTTGATTCTATAATTTACATACATTTAACCATCACTCCCTTTCTATGGGTTGTAAATGACATAACAATATTATTTTTAAGCACATTTAAAACATCACAATTTTGAAGTAAACCCCATTAATTTTACTCTCTTTGGGTTATTTATGAAATGTATGATTATGATATATGTGTATCACATGAAAATAAAGAAGCATTGAGGTTTCACCCTAATAGTGCTCCAATTCATTGGATAAAAAATTAATCTCTATAGATGACATGTTTCATGATACCTTGGTGAATAAATTTGGTAATTTTTGTGAAACCATGGGTATGAACCTTGGTGATATGTTCATGAATGTCTAAATGAAATGTTATAGCCAAACATTCATGTTATGATTCATGTTCTCTTTATCATGATATTCTTATTCTTACATTGCCCATGTCTTTATGATTTTTATCATGTTCTTATTAATATTGATCAGGATCATAGGTCAACTATTGCACTTGTTTTCCTTATTAAGCCTTTTTCTCACCCTTTCCTTTGATGTATGTCTCCAGGTTATGAGATTCATTAATTATTTACTTAATAAGAACTTATTATAAAGCCTTACAAGTGGATTAGAAGAATGTTTTATGTTTTCATGTATATTTGTTCCAGATTTCCAAGACACTAGACTTTAAAGATCCTCTGTATGTAAATTTTAATGAAAAGTTATGTAATAAAAATGAGGGATTCCATAGTTGGTATCTAATGATAGTTTATTTATTTATGGAAATTAGGATATGAAAACATTAGGAATAATCCTATAGAAAAGTTAAAATATGGGAAAACATCTTGGTATTTTGGTGAGTATTGAGTGAGTGGTTTATCAAGTAAATACATCCCTATCTGGATATGAGCAGGTAGAGGTTGCTCTAGCACAGAGGTAACGAGGAGTGAAAACTCCAACATGGAGTTTCGGGCTTGTCCCAGGGTATCCTGGTACATGACAATGGGCCTTGCATCACTATTGGTTACGACACTCCCACGGGATATTTTTGGTTAATCATAAGCTCTTTATGAATCATTATGAAAAGTTTATTGTGAAATTTAATTGTTTAAAGAAATTTTAAGACATAAAATCTGTTATAGTTAAATGATTTGTAAATGAAATAAGTTTCTCACTATGGTTTTATTATTTTATAAAATGGCGGTAAATAGGAGGAACTATGCAAATGGTGACCGCAATGTACCATGCATTGACAACCCTCTAATGGAAGTCGTAATGGAAACTTTCATGCGAATGATGAACCAACTTACTCATGTTATGGGAAATAACTTGAATCAAGCTGAGAGAATGATATCACCCTAAAGGGAACAACATTATATTGAATCCTTTATGTATCAACGAAAACCATCAATAAATGGATCTACTAACCCATTGATTGCTGAATAGTGGATCAGCTATATCGAGAAGATCGTTTCTGGGCTCCAATGTTCTGAACAAGGGAAGGTTACCCTGGTTATCTATCACTTAGTTGGAGAAGCTGATCATTTGTGGGAACTAATTAAAAACACAAGTCCAAGAGTATATTTTTAATCTATGGAGTGGGAAGAGTTTAGAGGGATATTCTTCAACAAGTATTTCCCTCGATCGATGAGATCAAGAATGGAGAAAGAGTTTCTCAAGATGAAGTAGAAGGAGAATGAATCTGTGGGAAGCTAAGAGATAAACTTCACAAGGCTTTAAAATTACACCTATAGAGTTGTCATGGATCCAAATGGTAAAGTTGATATATTCTTCGGTGGACTGAGTCCTCATCTGTGGAGAAATCTATCCAACCGAGATTATGATGGCTATGAGGAGATCGTTCAGAGTGCGATGAAAGCCAAAATGGAGTTTGGTGAGACACAATGGTCTCATAAATCAAACAACAAGAAGAGATTGATGGATCCCAGCTTAGAGAGGACCTTTGAATAAGGAAGAAGATGCCAGATAGTGCAATGTTCCACGTGTAATAAATGTGGGAAGAATCATTTGTGAAACTGCCTAATCAGGAGCGGGGAATGCAAAAAATTGTGGAACAAACTACCATATTGTGAGGAATTGTCGTAGTGAAGTGAAACCACAATTTAAAAATATTAACTATAAGGGGAAGATGGTTCAGGACCTACCTGATGTACAGTGCATTATGTGTGGACAACTTGGGCACTTTTCCAATCACTGTCCAAATCCGGGGGCAGTAAAGGGGAACCACCATCAACCTCATCAAAGGACAATGGAGCAAGGTCATGCTTTTTCTATCACGATAGCTGAATATGATCTCCAAATTATGTTGTAGCAAGTACTCTTGTTGTTCTCTAAAATATAGAAAGTACTTTGTCTAATTATAGTTATAAACATTCCTTTATTTCCTCCAAGTTTTCAACAAATTTAGAATCAACCCCCAATATGAAAAAAAAATTGAGTGATCAGTCAAGACTCATGGTGGGATTATCCAAGCATCGTCAGTGTTTAGAAAATCTAGTATTTACTTAGGTGAGAAAATTTTAATAACAAATGTAGTAGTCATTCCCATGATGGAATTCAACATTAAACTAGGGATGGACTGGCTCTCAAAGTATAATGCTAGGACCACTTGAAGAAGTAAGGAAATATCAATAGTCATGGATGGAAAACCTACAGTTATCTTCTAAGGAGAGATATCTCAAACTGATCATTATCTAGAATAACCATCTATGTCCTTCTTTATGGAGTTGATCAGTGAAGAAAAAGTAGGAGATGCGAGTTTATGTATAGAAAATGTACCCATCTTCTAGGAATACATTGACATATTTCTTGAGGAGTTACCTGAACCTCCCACAGAAATAGGGGTAGAGTTATCTATTGAACTCGTTCCTGGATCTCATCTGATATCAAAGACCCCATATATGATGGAAAATTTGGAGCTAGAGAAATTAAAGAAACAACTCAAAGATCTTTTGAAGAAGGGGTTTATCCAACTGAGTGTGTCTCCTTAGGGAGCACCAGTTCTATTTGTGAATAAGAAGGATGGATCGATGCAGATATGCATTGATTATAGAGAACTAAATGAGATCACAGAAAAAACAAATACACTCTTCCAACAATTGATGACTTATTTGACCAACTTCGTGGGGCTCAATTCTTCTCTAAAATTGATCATCGTTCTGGTTATCATCAATTGAGGGTGAAGAAAGAAGATATTCCAAAAACTTCCTTCTAAAAAAGATATGGGCATTATGATTTTGTTTTTATTCCCTTTAGACTGACTAATGGACCTGAAATTTTTATGGATTTGATGAATATATTATTTAAGAACTACCTTGATAAATTTGTGGTGGTTTTTATTGATGATATTATGATATATTCAAAAATTCACATGAAGCATTTGGATCATATAAAGGTTATTTTGAAAACTATACAGAAGGAAAGGATTTTTGTAATGTTCAGCAAATTTGAATTTTGGTTACAACAAGTTGCTTTCTAGGGGAACATTATTACCAATGAAGGAATCACAGTTGACCCTACAAAGACAAAAGTTGTAGAGGAGTGGCCTCAGCCTAAAAAAATAACTAAGATTCATATTTTCCTTAGATTAGAGGGATATTATATGAGGTTTGTCAAAAACATTTCACGATATTCTAATCTATCAACCAAGTTAACTCAAAAAGGGATCAAGTTCATATGGACAAAGGAGTGTTAGAAAAGTTTCCAAGAGCTGAAGAAGAGGATGGTTACTACACCCATGTTAACTCTGCCCTCTAGTAGAGAAGGATTCGTTATTTTTAGTGATGAATCTATAAAAGGGCTTGGGTCAATCCTCATGAAAAATGACTAATTCATTTCTTATGCATCATGACAGTTGAAGACTCATGAGCAGACCTATCCTACGCATGATCTGAAGCCATATGTGGTTGTTTTTCCTATGAAGATATGGAGGCACTATCTTTATGGGGAGAAATATGATATATACACAGACCATTAATGTTTGATGTATATTTTCACACAAACGGAATTGAACATGAGACAAAGGAGATGGTTGGAACTTCTTAAAGACTATTATTGTTCAATTCATTATCATATCGGAAGAGTAAATAATGTTGCTGATGAATTAATTAGGAAAGACCCAATTATTCTTTCCATGATGAGGATTCACAAAGAACCTTTGATCAATAACCTTGTAAAGCTGAAAATGGGAATTATATGGGAAGGGACATAATTATCCCTAACCCAAATGATTTCTCAGCCATCATTACTAGAGAAGATCATGAAATCACAGAATGAGGATCCTTTCTTACAGAAGAAGTTTTAGGATGTAAATCATGGAAAGATTCTTGAGTTCAATATTGATCAAGAAGGTGTATTGAAATTTTATACAAGAAAATGTGTTCCATCTAATCCGGAAATAAATAAGGAGCTGATGGATGAAGCTGATAGCTCTACTTTCTTTATACATCCTGGGAGAAAAAAATGTATAGAGAACGTTGTGATCATTATTATTGGGATAATATGAAAATGGAGATTGCTGACTATACTTCAAGGTTACTAGCATGTCACCAAGTTAAGGCAGAGTGAAATATTCCTAAAGGGGTATTGCAACCACTACCCATACCAGCATGGAAGTGGGGCTATATCAAAATGGAGTTTGTCACTGGTCTCATGAGAACTTCCAAAGGAAACAATGTGTTATGGGTTATTGTAGACCATCTCACTAAGACTAACCATTTTATCTCCATTCGGAAAGATTTCTCTCCTGATCAATGTGCCAAGATTTATGTGAAGGTAGTGGTAAGGCTATATGGAGTTCAACTTTCTATTGTATCTGATTGTGATCCAAGGTTCACATCCAAATTATGGAGAAGTCTTAAATAATCTATAAACACTAAATTGAATTTCAGTACGGCCTATCACCCCCAAACTGATGGCCAATATGAAAGGATTATTTAAACACTCTAGGAAATGCTGAGAACAAGCTCAATGGAATTTAAATTTGGATGGGATCAACATCTCCCTTAAATTGAGTTCTCTTTCTACAATAGATTCCACTCGAGCATTAAAATGGCACCCTATGAAGATCTATATGGGAAGCGATGTCGAACTCTAACTTGTTGGGATGAAGATAGTGAGAGAAATAATCTTGGGCCTGATCTTGTGTAATAGATGATAGAAAAAGTCTATTCCATCCAGTAACACATTAAGGCTGCTCAGAGTCAGTAAAAGAGCTATGTCGACAACCGTCTAAGGGACATGAAGATTGATTTTCGTGACAAAATCTCTCTTCAAATTTTACCTTGGAAGAGACTCATGAGGTTTGGGAAGAAAGGGAATCACATCCCTAGGTACATTGGCCCCAATGAAATTCTTAATCGCATAGGAGCAGTGACCTATCAGCATGCACTTCCTCCAAATCTAACACAAGTTCGTAATGAATTCCACATATCCCTCTTCAATAAGTACATACCTGACCCTTCACATGTACTAAATCTAAATGTGGTACAATTGAAACATTACCTCTCTTATGAGGAGTAGACGGTGGAGATCTTGGATCATAGAGACAAGGTTCTATGCAACAAGACTCCTCACCTTGTTAAGGTATTGTGGAGGAACCAAAAAATGTGAAGAAGACACATGGGAACTGGAGGAGTCTATGAGCTAGAAGTACCCACACCTTTTCTCTTCTAAGGGTATGAGTTAAAATTTCAAAAATTAAATTTCTTAAGGGGGGAAGAAGGTAATGATCCAAACATTTGAGTAATATTTTTTCCCTTAATTTGTGTGCTATTAAATTTTATAATCCACAAAACTATATCCTTTAATTAATGAAGTGATACCTTGGTGTTTCAACTATTATATGACCATTAGTCAATATGACTGTTGGAAACTAAACTAATAATGTTCTAATTATTTCTTATAAATACAAGTGATCTTGTTTAATTAATACAGAAAGAAGATTCGATGACATCATCTAGTAGACTCAAGCCATATGAAGCCAATCTGTCGGAGCTTGGAAAGGAGGTAGCATCACTGGGCTTTGCTCTGGACCAAGCCCAAGCTGAACTTTAACATGTGAATCTTGAATGGAATCACCTAAGGGAGAAGTTCAAGATGATAGAAATCACCACTCAGTCAATGCTTTCTAAGCCACCCCATGATTCTTTCACCATAGCACACCTTACACATAGGTCTTATGCAGGTGTTATAAGGGGCAATGTAACGAATACCTAGTTACTTTCTGTAATACATTTGTATAAATAAAATTTATACTTCTTAATATGGTAAAATTTTTGAATTTAAAATGTCTAGAGAAATATAGGATGAATTTATAGAAGTTCCTTTTTGTTGATGAATTTGGGAAAAAGGGGTATTTTATATAGTTTTGTATTATTTAGATAATTAATAATGTGAACTCATTTTCAAAAAATGGTCTTCTACTGTTGTGTTTAGTAAGAAATATATAGTCTAATAAGATCAATTTAATTTTTAGTGAATAGTAAATTATGAATAGTAACACACACATATGAATAGTAATGAATAGTAAATTGACCAAAAAAATAGAAACATCACTCATGAATTTATAAATACATTTTAGACATCTTTAAAGTGAAAAAATAATCATTGTTTATGTTTTGGTATTTTTGTATGACATAGATATTTAATTTAAAATTTTATAAATGATTTAATAATTTAAAATGGAAACTTATTTTCATAAAATTTAATCATAAATTGTTACTTTATTGTCTTATGGTTATTCTATAATTTTATGGGACCTTGACTACATTCTTAAGGTGTTATAAAATTAGTTATAGTTTTAAAGTTGTATTTTTGGAATAAGTAATGATTTTATTTAAAAATATAATTAAAAATATTTAGAAAATTAATTTCATAAATTGGATTTTGTTTTTGAATTTATAGCATCGATATTAGGTTAGGGTGATGTTTTAGGATTTCTCTGAAATAGTATAAATTTCAGTGAATAGTAAAAATACATTTTTGAGTTTCGTGTGTTTAATGACATCATCAATGATGTTATATTGATTTAATCATTCTGATCGACTTATGAATAGTAAGATAAGCGATGAGGTGTTTTCCAGTGGCCAATAATAAGGGAAAATACCATGGGCAAGCCCCTGGTTTTTCCAATTCCACTGATGAGGTGTCCCATGGAAATTAATAGTTTATTCCCTCACTTTCCTATAAATACCAATCCATTACTTCATTAATTTCATTCCAAAATCATCTTCAATGAAGTTCTAGTCTTTTTACCTCCCAAAGAGTTCTCCCAGGGTTCTCTCAAGCCTCCCAAGGTCCCGAACTCCAAGCTTTCGAAGTTACTCTTCAAGGTATGGGATTCTTTCACCCTCCTCTTTTAAGTCATGACTTTCTTTATGTTATGTTTTCTATTTTCCAAATTTTTATATGGGGGTATGTTCTTCTATATCATTATTAATATCCATTTTATGTTCAAATGATGATATACCCTTTCTACTCTCATCAATTTATTTTCTGAATTTTTATGTGACGCCGTTAGGCTGCCGAATTTTCGTCAAAGAAATCGTATCTTCTATTTTCCTTCGAGTTTCATTTTAATATGGTATTTCCTTCAAATATCAATAGAATGATCTTATTTATTTTTATTATATAACCCTATAGTATAAAGAGTTATTTATGAGTGGTTGACCTTTGTTCGCTTTATTTTTATTGTTTTCTAAAACCAAGTTATATAGATGTTAGGCTGCAGAAATTTCACCTCAAAATTTCTCTCTCTCTCTGAATAAATTCTCTTGTTTTATTTAGGCTAATACAGAGACCTATTTAGTTTATATGGGTGTTTATAAATACAAAAAATTATATATTTGATTCTGGACTTTACATACATGTTACCCTCACTCTCTTTCCATGGGTTATAAATGACATAACGATCTTATTTTTAAGCACTATTAAAACGTCATGTTTTTGAAATGAAACCCATTTCTTTTACTCTCTTTGGGTTATTTAGAAAGGTATGATTATGATCTATGTGGATCACATGAAAATAAATACATATTAATGGTGCTCCATTATAGCGCTTCAATGCATTGGGTAATGAATTCATCTCTAGAGATGAAAAGTTTCACGATACCTTTGTGAATAACCTTTGTAATTTTTATGACTCATTAGGGAAGAACATTGGTGATATGTTCATTAATGTCTAAATAAAATGTTGTAGACACATATTAAAGTTATGATTCATGTTCTTTTTATCATGATATTCTGATTCATCCATTTCTCATGCCTTTATTATTTTTATCATGTTCTTATTAATATTGCTCAAGATCACATGTCAACTGTTGCACTTGTTTTACTTAATAAGTCTTATGCTCACCATTTCCATTGATGTGTGTCTCCGGGTTATGAGATGCTGTAATTTTTTTAATTAGGATGAAATTATTATGAATCCTTACAAGTGAATTAGAAGAATGTTTTATGTTTTCATGTATTTTTGTTCCTAAATTCTAAGACACTAGACTTTAAAGATCATCTGTATATAAATTTTAATGAAATGTTATGTAATAAATAGGATGTATTCCATAAAATATAAACACCACACAAAAGAAACAGGTGGTGTATAAGGTATATATCCCATATAAATAAAATTGATAAAAAAATAATCCATTACCATAGGTATGGATTCCTTCATACATATCCCAACCTTCTATATATGGGTTTAAATAAAGTTATTATGTAATTCTAGAATCATATAAACTTTTTATAATAACATAACTTATCATATTATTACTCATTTGTTAATAACATTACTACTTATCCATCAGGTATTTACTGATGTATTTTCATATGCATGTTTCATCAGATAAGTTCTAGTTACACTTATTATATTATTGTTATATCATTTACAGAATGATATTATTATAAAATATATTTTATTTTATAATTTAATAAATTTATATAATCAGGCTTTAATGGATATCTTGTAAAATGAATCACATCGTATAGTGGAGGCGGTAGGTTGTACATACGCACGAACAGTGATATCATTCCCAAAATTTTAAAATTCTAATTAAGTGGATGGAATATTTTTTTTTCTAAAATACATATCTTGTTATAATAATTATATATAGTTTTTATTTCCATCATTATACTCATCCACGACATGGAGATAGTGATTCGTACGTACGCACATGTGGTGATTTTTTTCATAGGATAACGAAAATTTGTAAAATGATTGTTCAATTACCATAATAAGATATAAGAATATAATTTATACTAATATTGTTACTTTATATTGTAAAAACTTATAATGATGAAGTAGAATAAGAAATAAGATTGAAAGAACCAGTAAAGAAGATTACCTATTCTTCGACACACTCCCTATAAATAACTAATTAAAGATACTAGAGTTGGTCTTTTGACAATACCAGAACCTCTATAAAGAAACTTATAAATTATAAATGGAAATAGATAGGGTTTGTACGATCTTGATGTCACAAAATGAAGTGAGGGAGGAGGTTCCCTTTTATAATTGAGGTGAGGTGCACTTTTAGAATATCAAAAAAATATTAATTTAAAATAAAAAACCCATCCCAAAACAATGAAAATTTCATTATTTATAATATGATATGAGATAATGTTTTAGTATAATAAACCAATAAATTCTATACATGTTTTTAGTTCATTAAAAAACCTTATCATTTCATTTTACCCTTAATTATTCTCTTTTAATTTTTGTTAAGGTGACAAATTGTTCAATATTAAAATAGTGTAATTTTTACTTATATGATGTTAATTAGACAATATATTAAAAATATATAACATGTTAGAGTAAACCATAATAATTTTATATTTTTTAAAACACATTATGTTTTTAAAATAATTTAATAAAACGATATTTTGACAAAATATCAATAGTTTCAATTCTGAAACTATTCATTTATTGGAATTTTTAAAACATCAAGATAAGATGTTGGCCTAGAAAAAAATACTTAATAATATCTATAATAGGTAAATATAATCTCTAATATTTTTTGGATATATTAATTACCTCAAATTATTATAATTATATTATTTTTAATAACATTAATTCGATATTTTCATTAATAAAATAATTAATACATCAATATTGTGTAAATATTTAATATACATATTTTTTGGGTAAAATTTAGAACTAAAATATAATAATCACTATGAATAATTTACTTTTAACAATAATACATATATTCAAATATATATTCTAGAAAATCAAACATTAAAAATGTAATATTGAAAAAAATTAATGTTACAACTTTAACATCACTTTAAATAAAATATTATAAGTGTCATAATCATTTCCATTAGGATAAAAATTGTAATTAACTATACCCTTGGATAATTATTATATATTTATACTCTAACAATAATATTTGGTCATGTTTTTTGGTCTTTTAATGGTTATTATGATTTTAATTAAAATTATTTTATTGATTTTTATTCAATTAAATAATTTCAACATCATCATTGTATATGCCTTTAAGGTAATTAATTAGATTATTAAATTTATAAATAAATAAAATTTATGTAATTATTAAATTATATTTATGAATACTATTTATTATCAAAGTTATATAATGTTTATAAATATATTAAAAGTATTGTACTTATAAAAAATACGTGAGTGACATGTTGTCACATTCTTTTATTTTAATAATATATATATATTATTTTATTGGAAAAATTCAATTAAATGAGTCACTTCATATCTTTAAGTGTTAAGGATAGACTTATATTCGTTCAATTGTATTTTTTCAAGTGTTAGTGTAATTGTATTGTCGTTCTCATATTAATTTGTTACCTAAATTACTCGATTTACCTTATTCGTGTTAAATAAAAATTATCATAGCTTATTTTGAAATTGTAAAAAAATATTCTATTAAGATAATTTTGAACCACTGATTATAAATAAGAAATCCATTTTTTAAAATTTAAAACACTAACTTTTGAGTAATTAGATTAAAATTAATCTCATTGAGGGAACATGAAAAGAAGTTTTTAAAAGAAAAAACCATTCAAAGATTCACATGTGTTTATATCAAATTTTAATGTGAAATTACATCCAATGTACAACATTAGATTAAATGATAAAAATATAATATAATTTTAATTTAAACCAAATTAAAAGGATAATCAAAAAATATAATCAAATTAGATGAAAAAAAGTTTTCAATTAAAATGTTGTATTTTTCACTATTCATTAAAATAAGAAAGGCATCAGAAAACATCCAAAAATTTATCCAGACTAAATTTTGATGTCCTTCTTCTAAAGAGTAATTTTATATTTTAAAACATAGAATAAAAAAGTTTAAAAATCAAGAAATAAAATGGGTGTTCCATCAAAAAAAATTAAAACTACATTTTTTAAAAAAAGTACTTCTTTTATTCGAAAAATTTATTTTATTCTTATATCATGTCTAGAAAACATATAAGATGAATTTTAAACATTATGTTGATTTTATTAAATGTATATTTCATTAATAAAAATTATATAGAGTGATTTTATTATTTTATAAGCCTGATTATTTTCATTTAAATAGTTGTCCATTGGAATGTTAATAATGTTCATAAGCACCATTATAATGACTAGGTTACAAGGTAACATAATAATATTTTGTTTTTAAATTAGAAATGGTATTTCATTAAATGAATTCAATAAAATTAACTTTACATTTTTAAAACATAATCCTATCGTAGTGTTGGGTATACTACAAGCTAAGCTGATGTTGCGTATAACACAAGATTATCTTGGTGTAGCTTCTAATACAAGACATCTGAGATATTGAAAAAATATATCCCATTAATTTCATGAGGTGATACTATTGTAACATGATTTTGAGAAGCAATACTCAGTAATGTTGGTTCTTTTGGGCTTAGAAGATATTGAGGTGTCATGTCCATTAGGGGTGTTTGTTTCTTGCATTGTTGCAACAGTGGCTGCCACTTGCGTGATGGATAAGATGATTAAACATGAATCTAATTATAAAGTTGGGATTCTAGAATTTGAGGAAAATAAACCATACCATAATTACATTTTCTCAAATTCAACACCTAAATTAGAAGAGTAGGTTTATTTTACATCATTTTATAAATGAATATGGGGGTCTGAGGGGGTGAGTGCATTGGGTTCCTCAGAACTAAAAAACGTCATACCAAAGTCTCTATCTTTATTGAAGATCATTTAAATTATATTTTTTAAAAAAATAATATATTAGGTTTAATTTAACATATCCTCATAACCATATTTTTCAGAAAAAATCAATGATGTTCCCCCTAATGTTAATGAGCGATGGGTGAAGTCAACAAGTAAGATGATCCCTGGAAGGAAATCTTCTTTTATAAACATAGAGAATCATTTCAAAGGTATTGATGTACAATAACATGTACAAGGCCTATATTAGGAATAATAATGTGATGAAAAAATTCATTCAACACTAATTGTAGAACTTATAGAGAATACAAGGTAAATGACTTCACAACCAAATGAGGAGGAAAGGGGAAATGGGAAATAGAGACTCAGGAATATGCATTATTTCTATGGGGAAAAATAAAAAGGAAAAAAATACTATTAATACTTTACCAAACCAATGAACACAATGTTTGCCTAAAAGTGTGAGGACAAAATGGAATTTGAATAAAAAGATTACTATAAAGTACTATTTACAAACGAAGAATAGTAACATGCAATGTAGAAATATAAGGACGGAGGACCTAGGGGATAAGTGATGAATGGTGACAGGATGGATGTTCCATGTCATAAATAAAGTCCATCTCGGAAGATAATTACATAAAGGGATGATTGGAAAAAATAAATATACTTGGATTTCATTCTTCACTCTATGGATGAGTTATTGTGAGGTTTTTTTTGATGAAAGCTAAAAATGAGTAGGTGAACATAATTTATGGATGAATGGTCCAATTTGATCTAAATAATGAAAAAATGATATGTATTGACAAAGCATATTTCATCTTAGCATGAGGTTTCAATGAAAGAATGATTAATTTGGATGAGTATCTCTATGAATTGGGACAAGACGGTGAATCCTTTTGAAGGGAATTTCAAGAATGCTTCAGATACAAATGTAATTACACATTTATGGGTTATATATTGGGTATGAAATTATAATAATTTATGTATCATCCAATACATATCAAAATAACATCACTACAACCCTAATATCATCCTATAATCCTTATTTTTCATATAAATCCAACCTAGGATGTCCTTTTATGAAAACTGATGGGAGATACTTGAGGAAGAGGTAACGATCATCACTGTGTTTTTATAATAATTATTCCTCCACCTTCTATTATTATTATTATACCATATGGATATAATAACCTCTATATCTTCCATATATATTTATTTTTTTATGTTCAACGATTGACCTAAAACCATCTTTACTTGCTTCAAATTGGTTATGAAATCCTCGTTTGTTTGTATGGGGGACTACAGAATCGCGAACTAATGTTATTCTTTTTTTCATTAACTCCACTCACTATATGAAATAATGATGGATTAATTTTTTATATTTAATATTAATGTTATTATTATTTTTTTAACTATTATATCACAAATATCTTCTTTATTTTCTTTTTTAGAAGATGATAACATTGTTTGTGTGTACGATGGGCTATTGGCTCACGTAGGGATGTGATTCGATCATGCATTACATGAAGGTATTCAAGATGAGTTTAATGAACATATGAAACATAAATGAAATTAAAAAGATTATGTCTGGTCATATTTCATCTAATTTTTTTTCATTCAATCAAATAAGAATGTGGAAACAATTATCATGTGTACATACTTCCTACCATCTCCAGGAACGTTGTATTTAATTTTCTATCACTAAATTTTATGGATCACTCTAAATAAATATATAATTATTTAATATGATATTTATATAATTTTTTAAATTCTAAATAGTATTAAATAACTACCAATATAAAGTAAATATAAATAATAAATCAAAATAAATATGAAAAACAAAGAGGTTATTACCTGAAACGTAACATTAACTTATAATTCATAATGAATGGGTAATAAAAGGTCATAAGAAAATCATATTAGATATGATATATATAAAGATAATTTTATAAAATATTCATAACAGACACTAATATTTTATAAATTATTTTTGAATGTGTAAAGTAGAAATCAAGACATAAGGTAGGATATTTCAATCTAACTTTTATTTTTTGTGAGACACAAGCTGTATTCACCACATATTTCTTTTACGTAGTGCATATACTACACATGAATGTATTTTATGATTCTTATCCACATGATTATATGGAATTACACATCAATTTTGTGATATCAAAGAAATATGGTTGATGGTACATGATTTAACAAATCAGATAGGTATTTCAAGTCAATCTATTTTTTAAAGTCCCCCAACAAAAATTCCATTGGATTTATAGATTATAAATAAAACTAAAATAGGAGACATAGTAGAAGTTAATTAAAATATTTTTTATAATGTGGAATCATATCATCCAAAAGAGTGTCAGACTAGGTGAGATCCATATGAACTCTTTTGTTAGCTTTTCCATCATCCACAATATTTTCCTCCTGATAAACATGTTTGATAATGAAGTTAAGGATCATTTTCATAATCATTCATTCCTTCCACCAAAATGAAAGTATCCATGAGAGATGAAAAGTAAAATTAATAATATCCTTGACAATAGTTGGAGATGAATTTTAAAAAAATTTATCCCCATCTTAAATTTTATAAATGGTGTCACCATTGACGATTCCATGAATCACCACTTCAAGCGAGAATGTCAGACCACCCGAGCTGTTAAAATACCAAAAATATTTTCTGTATGATAATGAAAGGATGAACCACACACCAAAGGCCTATGAGATTCCATTGGATTCCCCGTATAGAATTATTTAAATCCAGTTAGGAATAATGGGAAACCAAAAAACAGAAAAAGTTCTAATTGTGGTGTTATAGTTTGGAGGAACCCCCAAATTTCCGTTAATCTCAAATCCATGTGAACTATTTTCAAAAAATCTTATATTCAAGAGACTCAAGCCCTTGAAACATTATATATTTCAATTCTAAATATTATATCATGAATCCAATTATATTAATGATATTTAATGTCTCATTTTTCATTATTTTATATTAGGTATTATGATTAAAATGTTATTAGAGTGATAAGGGACTTATGTCTCAATTTTTTTCTTTGAGACATATATTATGTTATTCACCTATCTTCTTGTATGAGGTGTATATATATCCCCCTTTATATGTAATATGATGAATTTATTTATAATCAGGATATTTTATGTTTCATTTAATGATATTCCTTCATCGAGATAAATTTTAAAAGCTACAAAAGTGCTAAAAATTTTATCCCACACTCGAATATTTTATTAGGAATGCTAATTTTATGATTCCAATGAAATAAAAATCCTTTTCCACCTCTCAATAAAATTATGTATTTTTTATCCACTACTTATTTATAAAAAATAAATTTTCCATTAATTTTCCAATTTGTTTTATACACAAGAGTCCAAAATAATGTTTTTGTGTATAACCAAATTTAACAATCTCTTTGGTTAAAAGCCCTTTTTCATCCAAAAAACTATGTTATAAAAAAATAAAATAAACAAAATAATATATCTTCAAATAAGATTTAAATATAGAATGGAAATTTTCATTAGTAAATGTTTTAAATTATTTTAAAAATTCCATTATATTTTTTAGGGTTTATTTCAAATAAAATTATTTTCATAATGTTTTATGATTCAAAATGTGTAACTATAATGGGAGAGTATATTTTTCTTTCGAAAAAATTTAAGTGATTTTTAAATCATACTGAATAAGTTTTCAAGTTTATTTACAAAGAAATATATTTTCAAAATGTTTTATGATTTAATCATTTATTTCTTAATGAATTTTTTTTCTCAATGAAATCTTCTATGTAATCTTTGAAAATCATTTCCCAACTAAGATGATATCCTTTGAAATTATATACATTTTACTAAGGTTATCATCCATGGATTACATTCTTTTTATTTCTATAAAATGATTATATTAATCATAAAAATTGGTTTATGAAACTATTTACCCTTTCATAGCTTATACAATGATAACATTCCAAGGAAATATGTTTAATTTTCCCCTAGTGAAAATATGATGAAATGAGAAAATTATTTGAAACGTTTCTCTTTTACACATTTTATGATATGATGAAATTTTTATGAAGCATATTTAATATAATTGGCTGAAAACGATGAATGTTTTATGATTTTTTTTATAAATGTTATTAATTTCATTTTGTGATGTGTAGAACTTATAACTCTATCCAATTCATTGGGTAATGTTAAATTTTATACAAGCTTAATTGGTAAATGGGGGTTTATCCATGCTCGAAAAGTAGGGTACATTTGTGGTTAGTCTTATCCTCAATAATAGATCATGTGGGTTGTTACCCCATGCCCAATGTAGGTATATGAGTGGTTACCCCATGCCTAACATGTTATAAATGTATTGGTGGGTATCTTTAACATAATATTTTTTATGACTATGTATATAAAAAAAAATTTGTTCCAATGTTAGGCTCAAATGGATTTTATTCTTTGATGCTATTATGATTCATGTCTTATGAACTATCAATTTTATTCCATGATTCATGATTATGATCTTCGATATATAGGGTATCATTTTCAAATGTTAATCTCAGGATCTCATACCCTCATTCTCATGTTATTATTATGTATCTCCCTTGTTTACCCTTATTGAACATTTAAGCACACACATTCATATGATTCATTTCCTATTTCTATGAATAAATGTTATAACTTGTGTATTTCCCAAAATATTACTTAATAGGAATATCATTATGGATTACATTGATGATCTTTCACTAAATTCATCAATTTTGTGTATTGTCTCCAAAAAAATAAACTATTATGGTCCTCTACGACATATTTATGAAATTTATTGAATATTCATCTAAAAAGAATTTATATATGTATGACAATCCTAGGTTGATATAGTTGGTATCAGATAAATTTTTTAGTTAACCTTTAGAAACTATGATGAAAGTACTTAGTGATATCCATATGGATATTTCTAATGATATATATAGGGATGTCTGTAAGAAAAAGTCAAGGGATGTGTCAATGTTTAGGAAGATGGCCAAGAATTTTGGTGAATGATAGAGTGAGTTGTTTCTAAGAAATTAAAACATTTTATGGATACAATAAGTGAATGTGGATCTAGAAAAGAGGTACATAAGGTTAATTAATCTAAAAAGGGTGCATTGAGACAGACAAGATCGTCATCAGTTGGATTAAAATGGTCCTTGATTCACACCTTATTTGACATCCATAAGGTATATACTTTAGATATTAAAAAACAATATATGAAAAATCATGAATGATTTGAATAATGACCATGAATAACCTAGTTTAAGCCTAATGATTCATATATCTAAATTAACATGTCTCAATATAGACATCCTATATGTGATTTTAATGATTTTTTGGTTTGGAATAATGATTATCACTCCTCACACATTGTTTTCTAGTTTTATTTGATGGAGGGTAGCCAAAAGAATAGGGTTAACATTGATTTTGAGCGAAAATTTTATGATTAATATAAAAATGGGATGATGACTATAGTAAAATATATTGTGATTCTTCCAAATTATTTATCATGGATCATGATTGAATATGTGCTCTATAGAAAACACTTGGACTCAATAATGAAGAGAGAGATAATGTTCATTGAGATTTCTTGTAGTAGAGACCATATGAGAAAGAATATTTAAATTATTATAAGTTGATAATGTGGAAACAAGAACTTAATAGAATGTCTTAATGGAACAATAAGATTTTTTGGTGCGGAAAATAATGAAACAAATAAAGTTACTGCAAATGAAAAAATGATATGTCTAGATAGGAAAATGTTTCAGATTGATGGTATCCCTAACGTATCATCCACTGTTTAATGTTTTAAATATGGAAATTATGGGCATTGTAAAAATTGATGCCTTATGGGGAATTTTCATGTAGATAATATTCATGGTGGTATGAGTAACGGTTATAATACTATCAATGAAGAGACTATAAGTGACATATGAAAGGAAATAAGTATTAAAAAAATAATTTAATGAATCTTAATAATTGGAAAAATAATTATGTGGAATGATTTAAGTGATTATCTATTATAATTAAATAATTTTGTTATATGAATCATGATATATACAATGATTGGACAATATATATTCTTTTAAGCATATTCATGACTTTCATGAAGAGTACCAATGACCTTGAAAATTGTTTGAATGGAATGTTTATATTTTATGGTTAACACATGATTAAGGTAAGTAGAGCATAATTCTATTTCAAATTTTGAGATAATAATTTTGGGATAAATAGATGTTTTATCTGGGAAATGTAAATTTTATTGTCTTGATTAATTTGGAACTAATTAATGTTTTTTTTTGATAAAATGGTTTATGTTATTAGGGATGGAGTTTATATTTTTTTTGGATTTATGAAATATATCCTATATTATGTGTTCTATGTAAGGAATAAAGAAGAATGTATCTTTTCAATACATTTTTATTATAATTTTGGATATTACCAGGTTTTAATATAATACAACATGAAGGTATTCACAGATTTGGTATGTAAAAATAATGAGCTACTTCATACTGTTTTCCTGATTAATGATAAGTTCATTTTGAAAATTTATGGGTATTTTTTCTAAATTTTCTTGTTTTCTTCTATTATAAAGTTCGTAATTTGTACAATATATTGAATGGTTTAAAGTTATATTTGTACAATGATTTAGATATTAACGTATTAAATTATGAAATAAATAGTTTTTAATATATGATAACATATTCTAACCATTGTGTTGTAATGATAACTAAAGATAGAAGTAATTCATTACCATTATTTTTTTGGATCTTATGATCTATTAGAGCATTAGACATAAAAAATTCAACATAATTTATTTTATTAAGAGATTAAGTGGAAATTAATCGAGGCACAAAAATTGGGTGGGATTATATTTATGAACTAAAATAAAATTAAGTATATATATATTCTTATGGTTATTATTTATTATTTATAAAAGGATCTTGAAATAAAATTTTATCCTATTATTATTATTTCAAAAGATATAAATGATTTTTTGTAACTATTTTTTATGGATTGATGGTCATTAACATTCTATATATAACTCACTTTAATTTGATAAAATATTTTTACCACTCTCCATCCTTATTTTGTTTTTATTTTTATCTCCAATTTCCATTTATCAACTTCCCATCCATATTTTTCTATTTTTAAATTTAGTATGTGATATTACAAATGATTTTTTTGAAATACCTTTCTCTTTTCTAGATAATATTTTATTAACCCTTTCTATGATCTGGGTTTCTATGAAATGATTTTCAAATGTAAAACCTTTGATGACGGAGATGAATTTTTAGGGAGAGATTCATTTTATAAGGGGTAGAATATAACACCTTGAGATTTTATAAAAATATTTTTTTTCAAATGAATTTAATATTATAGATATTTCATAATAAAAAAATGACAGAGTTTATATGTCATTACAGGAATCACTATGTTTGACTTATATTTCACAAAATATTGTGTTCAACTTGGATTACATGAAATATAATTTTAAACGAAACATATCATACTATTACAATATTATTATTTAATATGGTAGTTATCACTTAGCCATTGGAATGAAGTGTATGAATAGGGTTAATACAATTATGTAGATATTATATGTATATATATATAATTATTTGTTGAAAAATTAATTATACATAAAAAACTATTGAAAACAAAGGGAATTATTTTATTAAAAAAAATATTGTAACGCACATAAACATGTTTTACCTAAAAAAATCAACTTCGGATAATTATTTAAATGAAATTTATACATTTTATATTAAATCAAATTTTTAACATTCATATTCAATGTTTTCATGATTAATAAAAGAATGAATCTATGTTTCTTTTAGATATTTATTTTAAAAAATAGCTTTATATTGTGGGAAATAGTTATTTTAAAAACTTATTTTTACTAGATTTAGAAAATTTATTTGAAAAAGTAAACAAATTTTTTGAAATCAGTATGTAAAATATTTCTCATTATGAATTATTTATATTTTTCTGAATGTTTAATTTTTTATTTGAAAGTGAAAAATAATGAATTGTAATTTATAATAGCATTTTCATTTAATTTATTTATAAAGGTTAAATAATTTTTAAATAGAATTTAAAGTGAAATTACATTAATTATACATATACTAATCCAATTTGTGTCATTTTAATCAATCCCTCATTGAAAATTGATATAAAAATATTTTAAACTATTGAACATTTTCTCTTAAAAACCATTTATGTCATAGTTTATGTGAGATTATTATTAAAATCAAATATCCCACATAAATGTATATAATATAAACAACTTATTCCCAAACTTGGAATCATAGTAAATTATAATATCAAATATATTTAACTTAATTTTTTACCAAAATGAATTGTAAAGATAGTAAAAAGTATTCACCGCGATTTACATAAAATTGGGTTTACTTAGGATGCTAAAGTAGAAAATATAGGGGTTAAAAATGCCCAAAAACATATAAAAAACCCATTTTAGAGAAATATATTATCTTTATCTACTATTTTATAGATTACTATTCAATATTAGATCCTTATGATATGAAATAATATGTCTAGAATTCCTTCTTCAAAATAATTACAATTGTACCACTCACCACAATTATAAAAATCCACCTCATCTCCTGTCATATTCATACCTTAAAACCCTAGTAATTTGGTCAATGCCATCCAAAATCATCCAGAATTATATAATCTAATTTTTGAAGCCATAATTTTCATATAAGTCCATCCAAGGATTGATTTTAGTGCAAACCTAAGGGGGATAACTAAAGAATATGTAACATTCATCAACATGCATTTTTGATGTATTACTTCCTCCACAAACATAAAATATTATTATAACATTATTTTATAACAACTATAGTATATTCCACATACTGAAATTTTTATGTGTAATTAATGAACTAAACCCATCTTTACATCCATCAAATGGGTTTTTGAAATCATCATCTGTGTATAAGGTAGACTACCACCTTGGGATCCGATGTCATCCATTTTTCCATTACCTTATCTCACCATTAAAATTTATGATGGATTTTTCATATATATATTATAAGTATGATATTATTAAGTATATTTAATTATTATATAACACATAACTTCATGATTTCAATAATTTGTAATATCATAATGTTGCTCGTGTGAATGGCAGACTACCTCCTCGCGACGCGATGTAATTCATTAACATTATAAATGGAAGGTATTGAGGAATATTTTAATGAAAATTTTAGATATAAATGACATAAATTTTTTTATTTAATGGTAATATATCATTTTCCTTTTTTAATTCAATCCAACAACAAAATGGAATCAATGTTCATGGGTATGTATGACTTACCATCTCTATGAACAGTATATTTCATTTTCAATCACTGATTTTAATGGATTAATATAAATAAATATATATAGAAAATATATGATATTAATATAATTTCTAAATTTCATGATATCATTAAATAATTATAAATGTAAGACTAAAAAAATAAATAGCAACATATATGAAAAACAAAGTGATTTTGACCCACAATGTAACTTTTAAATGAAATCGTTAATAATTTATTAATAAAAGCCCATAAGAAAATAATATATCATATTATATTTTTGGTTAATTTTTTGTAACATATTTAAAACAAAATTATATTCATGATATATTAGGTTTGAATTTATACAATGGAATTAAAGTGTTATGTTATGGGATTTTCATCTCTTTTTGATTTTTTGTGAGACACAAGTCATATTCACCACTTGTTCGTTTTATATAGTGTATATACTTCCCATCTATGTATTTTATTATTATTATCCTTAAAATTATGTGTATTTACATATCCATTTTAGGATATCTCTTTTTTGGGGTTTATGGTTCAATCCAAAAAAAATTGGTAACGGATTTCTCGTATCTATTTTATTTTGGGGAGACACATAACAATTCACCACTCATTTATTTTGTGTTGTGTATATACTACAAATTTTACATTTTATATCATGAATAAAATTATTTTCATGATATTTAATGTTTTATGTGATGTTTTTCCTTATCATGGATTATGATTAAATAGATTAATAAATCAATAAAGGATTGTTGTCTAAATTTTTCTTTTTCAATACGCATGTTATGTTATACACCTATATTATTGTAAGAGGTGTATATTAAGCCCCTTTTATATGAAATACCTAGTAATTATTTATCCTTCAGACTTTTTATGTATCATTCAATGATATTCCCCCAAGGGGATTACGTTTCATTCTTACCAAGGTAATAATGATTTTATGTTGTAATATCATAATTTATCGAGATTAACCATGATTATGCTTATAATGATAAAATATTATGATATGACTTGAAATAAACTCTTTTATTTAATTATATTTTAATTTTTTCTAGATAATACATTTTCCATTTAATTTTGAACTCTTTATATAATCAGTAGTACAAAAAAATTGATAAAAACCTTTATATTTCTATCATCGTTCAAAACACCATTTTTTTTGGGAACTGGGTTTTTTAAAAATGTTTTTATATTGATTTATATTTTATAGTCTGTTTTCAAAGAGTAGAGGATATTTTAATAAAGAAATATTTTAAATTATATCTAAATATTCCTTTTTATGTTTTAAAGATATATTTTAATAAAAATAAATTCAAAACAGTTGATGTTTAAAAAAGTGTTTTTCAAATAAGAAATGATTTTTTCATCATAAAATGTTTTAAACTATTTTAAAGAATAATTTATATGTTTAAAATATTATTTTATATGAAAATTATTTGATGAATATTTTTTTTATTTCAAAAAGGTATTTAAAAAAAATTATTTTCCACAAAATAAATGATCCAAGTAATCTTTTAAAATCATTTTCTATAATATATGTCATTATTTGAAGTTATATATGGTTTAAATGGGTTATGATACACATATAATATTATTAATAATTATATTAATGGGTTATGTTCATGATGAGTTTTTTATGAGACTCATTTCTCTTCCATATGTTATACAATGCTAATATTATTAGGAAACCCAATTTTTTTGGATGTGTTATAATATGATAAAATGATGATATGGTTATGAATTATATCTATTTTTAATAGTATTTATATGATGAAATGTTTATGAAAGACATTTCATTTCATGGCCTACGATATGAGGAATGTTTTAGGATCTTGTGAAAAAACATGTGTATTATATTCATTATGTTAAAGGTAGGATCTATATCTACCTCCAATGAATTGGGTAATTAAAATTTTTCAATGAGTTGAGAGTATTATTGTGTGGTTAGACCCTACCTAAAAAGGAGAGTACATAGGTTGATAGCGCATGCACAAAAAAATTGGTACATTGATGGTTATACCAATACAAAATTAGGTACATGGATGGTTACACCAATACTAACATTTTATAAATGTATTGGTTGGTACCCTTCACATAAGATTTTCTATGCTTATGAATATGTCAGAATAATATGTCACATTCTAGTGAAATTATCTTATAGATCATGTTCTATGATTCCCTTATGATTCATTTATTATGAACCACCATTATTTATGAAATGATTCAAGATGATGGTATTTTGAATGCAGGGTATGATTTTCAGATGTTATGATCATTTTATCACACCATAATACTCATTTTATGGTTATGTATCTCCCTTGTTCACCCTTACTGAGGATCTAATTGAACCCTTTATTATGTATCATTTATCTTATTTATGAATAAAGGTTTTATTTTGGGTATGGCTATGAAAAGTGTTTAATGATACTATATTTATGGGATACACTAGTAGAATACTAACCTATACCAACGGTTCCAAACCGTTGGTATAGGCCTCCAAACCGTTGGTATAGCCTATACCAATGGTTTGGAGAACCGTTGCGAAGTAAGCCGTTGGGATAGGTCTATACCAACGGTTTTGGGAAAACCGTTGGTATAGACCTATCCGAACGGTTTTCAAAACCGTTGGTATAAGTAATATGAAAATCTATTCCAACGGTTATAAAACCGTTGGTATATGTATTTCAAAAAAATACATGTGGTGGGATTTGATCCCACAACCCCCCATTTATAATTAAACGCCTTAACCACTAACCTAACATAACTTTTATAAACATAACTTCATAAATATATATATATATTATCATAATTATATAAAATTTATATTTATATAATGTTCTCGGGTAGTAGACCTGGAAAAAATCAAAGAATCTATCCCAATGGTTCTCAAAACCATTGGGATAGGTGATAATTTCTACGGGTGAATGCTGGATTTTGGGCTGAGTTTTCCCAACGGTTCTCCCAAACCGTTGGGAAAGGGGTGTTTTGAGGGGGTCTTTCCCAACGGTTCTCCCAAACCGTTGGGAAAGAGGTGTTTTGAGGGGGTCTTTCCCAACGGTTCTCCCAAACCGTTGGGAAAGGGGGGGTCATTCCCAACGGTTTGGGAGAACCGTTGGTAAAGGGGTGTTTTCAGGTGGTCTTTCCCAATGGTTCTCCCAAACCATTGGGAAAGAGGTGTTTTGAGGGGGTCTTTCCCAACGGTTCTCCCAAACCGTTGGGAAAGGGGGGGTCTTTCCCAACGGTTTGGGAGAACCGTTGGGAAAGGGGTGTTTTGAGGGGGGCTTCCCCAACGGTTCTCCCAAACCGTTGGGAAAGGGGGAGGTCTTTCCCAACGGTTCTCCCAAACCGTTGGGAAAGGGTGTATATAATTGTTGGGAAAGATTCGATTTCCAGTAGTGATACTTTAAAAATATTTCCAAAAATTATAAGATTATGTGATTAGTATAAAAATAAATAAACTATTATGGTCATCAATCAAGTTTTTGTGTAATGTATTGAATATTCATCTAAAAAGATCTTATATATATTTATTTAATGAAATGTTCACTATAAATCTTTATAATTTACTGAATTATTATCTCCCCTAATAATATATGAACCTAGTAGTCTTGGGTCTCACTCCATTATAGTTTTGACTTAATGTTCCACATTTCATTGGGTTTTCATGTTTTATTCATTTTTATTAGTTTATTAGGGTTATTATTAAATTTTATTGACCATAAATCCATATTTTTTAGTTCCCTTTCATGGATCCTCAATGTAATTAATCTAAGGATTATTTTAGACATTTGGATGCTATGATTAAATCTGGTGGCAGTTCATGGTGGATAACATTCTCTAATAATGAGATAAGATGTCCATAGAACTTTGTGACTTCTATGTCAAATGGTACTTCATGATTCACATGTGTTTTTATATATATGATAAAAATACAACATCCTTTGGGGTTAATATGAGTGAGTGAGGACTTTATTAGTGTAGTTGGACACTTATACGGGGTGAACAATGTTTATGCATTGTAATCAATGAATGGGTTTTATGTACGAGGTTTATGGATTGGTATGTGTACTTATTTAATTATACATAGAAGGGGTTATTTTTGTTTTAAAATGGAATGATGACTTTATAAAATCACTTAGGTGTATCAGTGATTTATACCCTAACTTGGTTTCACTAAATCGACCACTGTGAAACATATACCAAAGTATAAGGGTAAGGTATTATTAGGTGTATCAGATTAGAAAGATGTGTTTGTAATATCCTAACCAAGGTTCCACTATACAGGCCCCCTGAGCCAATAAACCACATGACCTCAATCATACTTTACTTTATGCAAGAGGCTTTAATCATGTAATGAGGGTCTAATAATATATATATATATATAGGATATTGCCTCTTTAATAAATCAATACACAATCGAAAATCAATAGAAAATAACCATAAAATAAATATCAGTAATCAACCCCAATCATGAACATAACTAACACCTAAAACTAGGTAAAATTACCACATAGAAAATATAGTAAACATGCCATGTCTTTCTTGAATGATGTGTCTGAATAAAAAAATTATACACACACTATGAATCCCAAAAATGGTTCACAACATCAGACCACTCTCCTCTTCCACACTCCATCCTTAATCCCAACTCATCCATCTATCATAAAACACATGCCCTTATCCCGAAAAGTAATCATGTAGGATTCTCAGGTACCAACTTCATCCCATGTTAGGTGTGATTAACACCTTGAAAGCCACCAATAATAGTGTTAAAAGTAATATCTATTCTATATAAGTGTATACATAAGTATAAATAAATAATAGACTTGTTTTAAAGAAAACGATTCTAATAATTTGACAATTATAAATCGTCAACATTTACTCTCAGGTCCAAAATGATACACAACCCCCTAAAAACCTCTTTAGAAGAAACTGGCCACACGATCGATATATCAAATTAGTCAAAAATAATATATGAGGTGAAGGAGACCAAGTATGAAAAGTATGGTGCAGAATACCATGACCAAAACCCAGGCATCATTTTGGAGTGTCGTAACCAACACCATTACCATGGTTTGGACCACCATAAAAAACACATTACCTAATGTGGAAAACCATGACATTTATCATTACCATGGGGTGGACCAATATGACCAATATCTTTATAGTTGTGTGTCCAAATATGACCAACACCCATAATCAGTTCAGAAAAAACCCACCTTTCATGATTCCATTTGTTTACCAGTTTTATGAAAAATGCAACCACATGGGTACCACATTCATATAGACAAATTATTGTGTTTCATTACTCCAAATTTATTTAACTCACTTCTACAAATAGAACACTTTACTATTTATTAATAACCACAATGATTATTATACTTTCAGAAGAATATTACCACTAGGACATGCCCCATTTATCCTGTTTTAAATTATCTATATAACCATCCCATGACCCATATAACTTCCCATGATTTTCAAAAACCCCAATCAGATAATGTTCAATTAGTAAACCTAATTTTAATTGATTTAATATAATAAATCCTCTAATTGTCCATTCAAAACCCAATAAACATTTTCAAGGGTGTGTCACACCACATGGATGGACCTTAGTCTGGTCTACACATCAACAATAGATACAATAATTCACATGTAATGTCCAAAAAAACATTTTTTCACCCACTATATAATTCTCTAATTAATAATCAATATATAAGTTAAATAAATAAAATAAAGAACCACAAACACATGAATATAAATAATTACTAAGGAAAATAACAGGTAGAACACCAAACTCAATCTCATTGATGAATTTTCAATAAAACACATCCCTTAACTGAAACTTAACATACAATCAACACCAATATTAAGGATTCCATATAAAAAATATTGTTTAAGTGAATCAGAATAATGGATAACATATTACCATGTTTCATACATAAAATATATGAAATATGAGTGTTTGACTAAATGGGAGGATTGATAGGCAATATACCATGCTTTAATAGGTCAAATATTGATGTTGAATCTCCCATTGAGTAGGGATCTCAAAGATAATCACCCATGCACAAAGATAATTAAAGGAGAATAAAATGAACTAATAAACCATTATGACTAAGGGGTAAATGGGAAATCCCCCACATTTTAAGAGGCATGCAGTTTGGATAAATTGTTGGCCAATCCGTGATCCATCCATATGACACCCTCTATCTAAGAGGGAGTCTAGGACACACAATTTGGTTAGGAAATACAAAATATTATACAAAACATGTGGGGGTCATTTAATTTCACATTTCCAAGGGCCACGAGCTTCATAATCTCCTAAAACATAGCACAACATTAGTTCTAACCACGAACCAACCATTATCTGATCACAGGATGGTGTCTTTTTTAATCTTTTCAAAGCCCCAAACCCTAGAGAAACCCCTAAGACAACCCTGAGACACCCATGAGGCATATAAAAGTCACTAAAATAATTCCATTAACTAGATTAAATGGTATTACACTAAATCTGATAATGAAAATATACATCGACATCGCTAGAATCAAACGGACTCCCCACCTTAGAATAGCTCATCCTTGAGCTGCACATTGGAGAATCACCAAGCATATAAGGAAAAAACATAGACCACTAAACCTAAATTCAACATCCATTTCCCAGATATCCTCTTTATCATATCCATGATTCTATACAACATGGGCCAACTGTAGTTTATTACACCTCAAACCATTCTCACTGTGACCCCCAACATGAATCAGATGCTCCTTAAAGGATGCATCGGCCTCAAGATAAACATCATCAATATAAATAACATGATATGGGTGAATGTTATAGTTCCAAATCCCTGAAACAAGAAAAAACATGCCTACCACAATAACATTATGAAATATTCAATTGGTACACCACTGGTGTGATCCTATCCATAATATCAAATGGCCCCACATACATGGGTAACAACATTCCATGTTTCCTAATCTGGAGGTGAACCAACCATGGTGATAGACGAGTAAACACGTATCATCAAAATATAAACTTAATAGGATGATAAATTAAATCATTTTATGACATATCTCTACTCTAGGACCATTCCTTGTTCTTTTGATTCAATTGAACATGCTCTAATATCTCCTAAATGAGACTCGATCCTAATAACTCGTATTATTTAGATTCCATCCAATATAACAGTGATCTTACTATCTTAACATATATAGACTCATATGGTTAGACTTGAATATTCACTATATGACTATTTTTATAGGACAAATCAAAGAGCTATTAGTGCTTCTCCTAGGTTCCACCAAAATAAAGGACACATTCTCTCAACATTTCGTCAAACGTCTAAACAGAATGTTCTAATTTCCTTTCCATATATGGGTTAAAAGTTGTACTCAATAACACTAGAATACCTAGTGGATTATATAGTCCTCTATAGAATAGGGATTTAAAATTAGGATCTCAATATAAAACAATGATATGGGGAACCCCAGTCAAATGAATTATCCCTCTTATATTCAAATGAACCAATCTGTTAATTGTAAAAGTATCCCGAATCTGCAGAAAGTTCTCTATCTTTTAAAACTGAAACAAAATCTCCCAAATCGAGTCATTATTATAAGTAAACATCGAAATTCCAACCAAAAAATCCAAGATAACATCATCTAGATTCCATTTTTAATGGTAAATAACTATAAATGACCCAAGGGCTGCTGATTATCAGCATTCTTCTACTAAAATGGGTTGCATCTCCTAAAAAATGTGCAATATCCATTTTCACTCATGAACACAAAGACTTATTTTTAGGATCACATTAAAAATTGTTTAATCCAAGGTGAACCACCATCTTTGAATACAAAACTAGCACCAAATCTCTTCAAGAATACTAGTATTCACAATAACATGAACATGAATGTGAATAATATTTTACTCATCGATATTGAAATTAGATGGTGGATCCCAAAGATTAAAAATTTCTCTCAAATCCTAAAATTATATCTCCTTATACTACCTCTGATTTACCATGTTTATAAGTGAGATATTGACGTATAAAAATTTTAGTTTCATCAACTCACAATCCTATTGAACAAATATACACATCTCAGTGAAAAAGGAAATAATCTTCCACTTAGAACAAGACTCTTTATGATATTAAATTTGAGCCTTCTGAGTCAATACATTTCAAACACTACTTCCCTTTCCCAAATTTTAAGCTACCCTAAAATAAGTACTACATGTAAGGAAACCATCTCATCTTTTAAAGGTTTAAAAAAACTAAAAAAATTTTTAATTAAGGATCTTATGGTTATTTTAAATGAGAAAATTATCACCCCAATGATTGTGGAAAAAATATTTTCAGACATAAGTCATTCTGTCCTACTAGAGATCATGAATTGGATAATTCTTATCCTGTGGATTCAACTATCATGATTTGTACACTATGACATGATCTCCATGCAACAACACTACCCAAGGTCTTATCCAGGATTCATCACAAAATAGAATATGCTCTTCACCATTTTCTGGAATGATATAAATTGGTGTAGTTTTCAAACATTTATTCAGATCTAATAAGGTACTCTAATATGATTTAGACAACTCCATTCTTTTCCCTTTCTTGTTTAAGCTCAAAAGTGGCACTTTCGAGAGGGAAATTTCATTGATGAACCATCTGTAATAACCTAATACATCCAAAACGATTTCAATAATAGAAAAAAATCATCATATACTCCCAATAAAAAAGGGCTTAAACCATCTGTAATAACCTTTTCATAAATGTGGCCCATGAAATTCACCTTATCAATCTCAAATTGACACTTTTATATCTTAATATATGGTTGATTCTCTCCTAGTTTAGTAAAGATGATGTCATTATGTTTGGAATGATCATCATTATTTAGGGAGTACCCCTAGATTCCATCAATGAACATAATGAAAAACTAGTCCAAATATGGGTAGAATAATCATTTAATCTAACCCATAAATATAGTAAGTGAATTTTTCATCCCAAAAAGAATCACAAAAGTCTCCTAAAAAATCATCCTATTGAAAACCAAATATGGTATATCAGATGGTATCACCCATAGCTGATGATATCCAAATATCAAATCAATCATGATGAATACAGAAGCACCATTAATATTTTAAATATATAATCAGTAAGTATAATTGGATATTGGTTCTTAATAATCATCTAGTTAAATATATTTTATTAAAAAATAATAGGATGTTTCGAACTGCCTTCTTAGCAAACAAAACTGGAGATCCCCAAGATTAATTTCTCATATAGATAATCCCTCTTTCATAAAACTACATTAACTAAGTCTTAAGATCTTGGAACTATACATGTGGAATTATATATGGATGAATGGAATGTGGATTAGCTCTAGGAACTACAAAAATCATAAACATGACATATATCTCTCACTATCTGGTGGTAATCGTAAAATTTTATATGGAAACACATCTTGAAACTTATCCAATATAATAATGAAGACACCATGATACATTTACCCATCCATCAAGCATAAGTATTGAAACCTGACCATTATGAAAACACAATTTTAGAAAAACTGTCCTGAAACGACCTTACTAGATTCTCTATTCACTACAATGGATGCAAATATCATCATCTAGAGATGTAAAAATCACTCTCCTATAGTAAAATTCAATTTATTCTTAGTACCCAATCAACCATTCCATTAAAAATATTAGGTAAAACCCTAAAATATCAATTAAGAAAACGTCCTAAAGGATATGGTACCCAAAACATCATGGGATGCACCGAAACATGTTGGGTACCATCCAAATGCACCAGTAATGGTGTGTTGATTGAAATTATTCCAATAATATATTATACAATCAGCCACAAACTATTCACAAACCTAACATATATAAAAGTGTGATATTCACCTTTTCCAAATAAATAATTGGAAAGTGTGGTAGATATGAGAAACATACCCTAAATATTCGGTAGTCTGGCATCAATACCCTCCAGATAAGGTTTAATAGTTTATAACAATCATGTTCTCTTTCCCATGTATCTTTTCTAGGATCCATGTGTTGAACTAACATGATAAAAAATATGTTCTTTTGCTAAAGTACTGTGTATGCCTCCATGAATGTTACATTCATTGGAAATCCAACTTCTAGCATGAAATTATATAGACTAACATTATTTGTGTTCTATGTTATCTGAGTTCCTCCATCATTACCCATCATCCAAGGGGATCATAAAGAACCATTATATATGAACCATCCTTTTGTAAGATCCAATTTTTTTTAAAAAAAAATAAAAATAATAATAAAAAATAATAAAGAAAAAAAGAGCCGACAATGGGGTCGACACTTGTATCATATGCATATGTCTCCACCCATGCGAGACTCGGCACATAAATAACATGAATAATAGGGTTCACACTCACCCCTCAAAAGTGTTATTAGAAAATACAAAAATATGGATTGTTTAGTGCAAGATAAAATCTTTATCAGTGGTTGGGGACACTAACCAAGTATTTTAAATATTCTACCATGATGATATGAAATTACTAAACTACCTCCATGGGAATCCTATCCATTGCCTTAAATATTATTTTCAACACTTCCCAAGATAATGTTCCAAAAATTGAGTTTCTTATAATAAGAAGACATACCATCTGATTGACTAAAAGATCCCACATTTTCATCACTATAATCCTCATTCATATTGTCCAAAAATTGAGAGCTTGATCCACCAAATTTACAAACAATATTAAATGAATATATTTACTTGTGATTTAATTTCACATAAGATCTCATCCTGAAATCATCTCACTGTGGGTGCCTCATACCCATATAATGATGGAACAATGTACTACATATTGGTGAAGGAGTTAGTATATTTCATAAAAATTAATATGTCACTAGGTCAACTACATAATCTTAGTGTCTATCTCATTAATCAGGGTCTTTGGATAGAAATTCTCCAAGAATAACCATTGTAATTCTTTCCAATACATACACTCAATTTTCACAATCTGGACAAAAATATTCAATGAGCTCTATGTTGTTCCCCCCAACATATATGATAATACCTTAATAATTCTATCTAGAGGGGTATCTAAGTGGTTTTTAATTGTCCAAATAGACTTAATCTAGAAGCCTACTACCACAATACCACCCTCCCGAGAAAATATTTGAGGGTGCTACAGCTGAAAATCCCTCATCCAATTAAATGTACCTAGTAAAACCTATTGTGGGTCTCCCTATATAAAATTAATTTAATGAAAATAATGTTCAAGTATATTATATTCATGCTAAATATCAAAACTAGTAAGGGATCATGTCATCTTACTCAAAGATAATTCTCTAAAATTTATTATTGTCTCCCTAATGGAAGTAGTTATTATGGAAGAATCACGCCACAATTCCCAACACACGTCTCAGATCACATAACATATAGTTTTTATAGTTCAATCTTGAGAGGTATTACAACTAGCCACTAATAAATCACTCTGCATTCAATATCCATACGACCATAACATCAAAATTATCACTACCATCAATTATATCTATCTTGGAACATCGTTAACATAAAATAAAGTAACTTTTAAAAGACGATCCTCTCATTTGAAAACATTTTCACATTACTAAACTATCAATAAAAAAAATTCTAGTAATAAACCTTTTATGACAAATCAATTTAACATCCTTCATATTTTTAGAAAAATTACACCATCTTTACTAGGTATCATGTTTTTAAAACTGAAAACATTCAAAAATAATTTCATTCCCCAAAACATATACTATATTCCATGTGTTCCAAACATGATGCGTGCCACATAAATCCATGTGTGTATGAAACAATGAATGTGTATACAATATATTTTTATAAAACACCATGAGTAAAATAACTATGATACAATATCATCACACCAAATGTGTATCACCCATGTTGAAATAACATACAATTATAATCATTAAACATCAATATCATCAATTCCAACCTGAAAAAATGGGGTTTTCCCAATATATAAGATATATAATTTCATAAATGTTCTTATTTACAAGGATGAAAATATCTTATCCTCCTATATACTTTTCCCAAATAGCATGAAAATAGATAAAAAAACAAACACTAATATCACAATATAATGTCCATCCTCGGGTTCCACTATTACTAGTGGCCAAATCCAGTGTGCGGCATGACATAAACAATGCCCCCCTTATGCCACAGGCCACTGAATAGATGCTACAGACATATAAGGTATATCAGGAGACTATAAACTTTTTACCATAGTTTGAAACCTGTGAATATCAATTAATAATATAAAAATAATAATCTTAAAAAATCAATTATAATTATGCAAATCACCATCACTAAAAATATAGTAAAATGCATACAACCAAAATAAAATAAACAAATTATACATTTCTAGTTATAAGAATCAAATTAAAAAAATATAGAAATGCTAAAAATCTATAAAACGGGTCCTGAAATATTATCATTACCCTCATCTGTTCTCCATCCCAAATCCCAAATCAGACATAGAAAACATGAAGAAACATTCATGAGGATTTCATGATATTCCACTTATTTTATCTCTAATCCCAAAATTAAAAATATAATTTCCCCGCTATATTAAAACTATGATTTTAAAAGGATTTGGTTTTAATATAATTTTGAATAAATGAAGAGATTATTCGTTGTTTGCTACGGGAATAAGTGGATTCATGGGTCATTATATTCTTTGGTGAGGGAAAAAGGTGGAATACTAAGTGATTCTTGGTGGTATGTCAAATGGGGGGAAGAAACATCCACCCACAATATACTAAAATTGTGTTTGATCATACATCTTTAAATTTCATAAATTATTAGTGAAGTGTATTATGTGTATAAAGGTAGGAAACTAAGTCCACAACTACAGAAATAAGGAAAAGATGATGATTAACACTATAAGGAAAATTTGGGTCCCATGTAATGATCTACCAACATTGCAATACATCAAGTTCATGCAGTTTTTATGATATGAGAATAAATCCCCCAACCCTCAAGCCACTAATGAAAGTAGGCCCCATAAAACTCATAACCAGAAGGAAAAAATATAAGAGAATTCATGATCACTACTATTGAGTTAGATCATGATAATGAATAAATGTGAATTATAATAAATATTTATAATATATTTAAAATAATATTTTTTTAATTCTAGTTTATGAATTCTTTCATATCACACACGTTTGATAAGAATTTTGAAACACTATCTCTATCAATGGATATCTAACTACCTTTGAAAAAACATTTTTTTACAATGATCACATATAAGATATAAAAATATTTTTTGATAGTGATTTTTTGGATACTACTTCTTGATGATCTAATTCTTCTACCCCTGGTAGAATTTTATGTGATTTTGGGTATATATTGGTTATCTATGCATGGAGGCCAAATAAATTTGTTGGACAAGGAGATATTATTTGGTACCCCATATCATTATATTTTCAAGAATCAGTATAAGTATGATCTCCAAATAAATGATAACTCTATAATATTGGTTTTCATACACAGTAATGAGGGATTTAAAGATCAATTCATCGATAATAATGTCAATATTAGAATGAATCTGATTATAAAAGAATTTAATTATGTTTTCATAGATAAGTTGTTTGGTTTTTCCCTTGAGTGTGGGTTGAGTTCTAAATTGGGTGTATACTAGTATCAATGGCTATAT
This sequence comes from Viscum album, assembly GCA_963277665.1. Classification (NCBI taxonomy): domain Eukaryota; kingdom Viridiplantae; phylum Streptophyta; class Magnoliopsida; order Santalales; family Viscaceae; genus Viscum; species Viscum album. Next base: position 508,509,859 of record OY728159.1, read on the forward strand.
CAAGGGTTCCATATTGTATGGATCCTATTGAATTGGATGAATTAATGAAGCAGAAAAAATAGATTTTGGAAAAATCTTTTATCCAGCCATGTGGGTTACTATAGGATGTAGAATTCCAATTTATTAGGTATGAAGATGTATCAATGTTACTTTTATTACTTATCACCATATTTATACAAACCATAAGATTTTAAAATATATTATCATTTATAATGAGTTAATTAAATTCTAAAAGATATAATTGGAAAAAATAAATGCATGTGAAAGCTGAATATATTACCACCCTTGGAATGAAAAAAGGTGGTTGGTTCATTATGGAGGAAAGATCAAACTGCATTATCTATGTTGACGGTGTAAAGAGAAAAAATAATCATGAACTTTTAAATTATGAATATTATTGTAATATGGTAATATGAGAAATCCTATTTTGTTTAGGGGACTACTCAACCTTCCATTCATGTAGTGATAAATGATTCCTAGAAATATTATGTACAGTTATAGAAAAAGGATGAAAGTATTCTGGATTTCATATTTGATTAAGATAGAGTTATAAGGTTTAGAACCAAGATATGTGTCCCTAAAAATTATAACTAAAGGGGGATATTTTGGATGATTCTAAGAGAAATTTATCTATTTTAAAAACGAAATCATGAAGATATATATATATTTAATTAAATGATTCTAGTTGGAGAAAATAAAGAGAAAGATCTAAAATTATATATTCTAAAGCCATGTATATAAGGAACTTAAGGTTGAACGAAAATAATACAAGGGTATGTGGTAAATATTACCCAGAAAATAATATAAATTAGAATAGGTAAACCTATATTTCATTGTAGGGAAACCCCAAAATTTAAAAAATTTATAATTATATGTTGGTTATAGTCAATTATCTTAAAATGTCAACAGAATTATTTTTATAAAAAATATTTCTCTCTTAACCAACCCACCAAGATATACATAAGGAAAGTGGTAAGGATACATATAAAGAGACTATCCGTCTTATTTGATCATGTTATAAGAATAAACTTAATGTTTTTTATAATTATTCATCAATAAATATTGAAACAACTATATAATAGTAGTACTTTAATCCTTATACATTTGGTCAGTATTAGAAGAAAATTAAAACTCTATTGGCTAAGTAGGTATATTGTTCAACTGATTTCCATGTATGTTAGTATTGGCACATACCTCTGGTGGAGTCCTCATAAAACTAATATTTCTATTATAGATTTCATATAAAACCAAGTGAGGATCTATATGGGAAAAAGAGACATGGAACTAACATGTTGGGATGAATTAAAATAGAGGAACATGATCAATTCTAACATTGTCTAATAAATGATAAAAAATGATAAAAAACTCAATGACAAATGAATGAGTCACAAAAAAGAGTTGTGAATTTACTAATCTATGTGATCTAGAGTTTCAATTTGGTGACATGTTATTCTATAAAATATCACATTAGAAGCACCTTATGATATTTAAAATGAATGGGAATATAGTCCCTAGGTTTAACGGTCCCTTCAAGATCTGTGACCACATCAAGGATGAATATAATCACTTTGAACTCCCTCCAAACCTCTAAAAATTCCATTTTCTGTTAAATATTTGAATTTGGATGAAGTATATACTAAATAATTAACATGGTATAAACTTATAACCTATGAAACTAGAGCATGAACTATCATATGAGAAACACATAGAAGAAATTGAGGATCAAGGAGAAAGGTATTGTTGAAAAAGTCCAATAATATGGTTTATGATTTATGAAGAAATAAAAAAGCATAAATAATCAATTTGGGAAACCGATTACATAATAAAAAAATTCAATTAATTTTTTTCTTCCATTTAATATAATTTTTTTGGACAAAATTACTTTTAAGGGGGAAAAATCTAACGAATCAATTTTTTATTCTTATATATAAACAATGTTAGAAAAATTTCATCACACTTAAAACTAGAATCAAAGAAATATAGTTTTTTTAAAGAATCAATAAAGTTGGTTGGTATTAACATTTATAATAGAATTATTACAAATAACACACATATATATAAGATAAAAAAAATTAAATTCACATTAATTTTAAACATAACTAGTGAAGTGAAGAAACTAATAAAACAATTTTTATAAAATTTTATTCATAACAAGAAAAATATTTTTTATATGAATAATGAAATACTACTAGAATAATTATTAATTTATTAGAAACAAAATAGCTAACATAACAAAAGACATTTTCTAACAAAAATGATATTATCTATATTGAATGTTTTTAATTAAAAATAAATTTAGAATATATATAATTTTAATATAGAAAATTAGAAATCATTTATATATTTTTTACATAAATAAAAACATAATGTTAATTTTTATGTATTTTTCTAAAATGGTTAATTCTTATGTGAACAGTGAAAAATACGGTTTTACAAATAACATGACTTATAAAAATTAAATTTTACAATAATGAATTATATATTCATGAAAAAACTATATAAGACCAAATATATATTTCATAAGTAAATTTATAATTTAAAAAATGCCACTTTTTATGTTTTAAACCCCTATTTAACATTTTAGAACTTAAGTTATATTTTTAGAAACAAAATTTTCTTACTACGATATATATTTAGAAAACTAAAATTAATTTTTGTCACTTTTGAAAATTGAATAAAAAAATGGATATAAAATTATGAATGATTAATTTTAAATTACATAATAAGAACTACTTTATTTATGTTCACTAATGATACCCAACCTAGGACAAAACTAGTTACGGTTGTTAAAACCAAAATGGTAAATATGAGTAACCTAAGTGGTATGGGGATAAACATGATGAAAGAATGATTAAATGGAGTTTCAAGGTGTATATTAACCATGTGTATTCTATTGTCTACAATTTTCTCAATTTTTTATCCATTTTTGTTGGGATTAAATTTAAATTATAGAATTTTTTTTATTATTTTGAAAAAAATCACTCATTATCACTTATAAAATGGCCACTCCTATCCTCATACCCCTCAACCCCCCCCCCCCCATAGTTCCAGCCCCTATAATACCCTGAAATCTATTACATACTTATAAAAATATATTGGGTTTTTGATATTCTCAAAATACTACCCCTTAAGGTGTTAACCCCCTTTCTAAAAGGAGATAACTGAAGTAGTGATGTAATTATTTATAACTATTTCATCATAATTTCTTTCTCCTTATATGAATTTATTATTTCTAAAATTGATATTAACTATCCTAAAATGATAAAATAATTATCATTATTAAATTTTTATGTAATTATAATTATGGCCAAATATTTAACCATAATTATTTTTTCCATTATGAAAAAAATATGAATTGTGTGTGTGCATGGACAACATCATCCATGAATAAGCGTGACGCATTTTTCACTATCATAATAAATAATTTTATTTTTTTATTTATATATTTTTTATGTTATGTATAATTAATATATATCAACTCTATGGTTACTTTGGTATAGAATAAATTCTAATTATCATATTAAGGTAATCCATTGATATCGGTAAATGAAACGAAACTAGTTCAACAACAATTTAAACTTTATGAAACACAAATAAAATTACCAGTTGTTAAAATGATAATATTATAGTTCATTATGAAATATAAATTTTATTACATTAAATAGAGTATAAATTAATAACATTAATAGAAGTGGTAATAGTGACACTGCTCTTACGAACCTAGTTCAAAAGGGTCATTCTTAATAACTCATGATGTTCAAAATAGATTATAACAATATAATACATGAAGAGAATTAATATTAATGAATAGTATAAATTGTAATTTATATGAATAATTTTATATAATAGGTAATTAGGATGACTGAATTTATGATAAAAGAGGTGAATGAACATCCATATAAATCACATATAATGGTAAGGGAAATGGTAACTCCAAATCCTTTCCGAGATTTATACAATTTTGTATTAAACATAATTTTTTCATGAATTTCCATTTTTATGGATTTTATTCCCTTATTTATATGGAAAATATCTTTCTTATCCAAATAAATTTCAATGATAGTTTTTCTTTTCAATTATCGTAAACATGAAAATTTTTATTTTTGAAAACAGACTCATCTATGGATTTTACATCAATGAATACAAAATGTTTTCAAGAAAGCTAATTTAAAAGTTCAGTTCTAATTTTCTTTATTATATTCAAAACAATATACATAAAATGGAATTATGTTTCATGTTTCACCATATATTGTTATTTTTAAATGTGATTATTTTTGATTTCTCATGTTTTTTGTGTCAAATAATTTATTTCATGATGTTATATTTTCCAATTTTGATGTTTTAAGAACCATATTCTATTTCCATGTGTTATTTATAAAAAGTGAATGGATTTAAATGAAATTTTTATGAATCCCTTTTTATTTACATGGGTTCATTATGATGTGATATGTGATTTTTTTTAATGTGTCGCTAATATGTATAGATGAACACCGATGAGGTCTTATATCATCCTCCAATGAGTTGGATAAAATTTGATATCTTAGAAGTAAATTTTTATGACTTGTAAGTTTGGAAAATGGTGGTGCGGATCATGATTGTAATGTTACCTATACTATTTTTTTACAATATTTGAAGGAAATTATATATTCTAATCATAACATCTCATGGTTTTTCTCTTGAATATAAAGTTCCATGTGCATATTTATGTGTCATATTTGTATAATTTTTTCATTATTATACACTCGTGGTGTGGTTTATTATTGGAATGTTACAATATGTCATTTTTTATAACAAAATTAATGGAATTTTGTTATTTTTGATATTATTATCCAATGATTCATGGTTTATGATAAATTATTATAAGAAATGTTATGGCTATTTTTCTTTTATGTTGATATTTTTTCGATTTAGGTTCTTATGTCATGTACTTTGAGTCTCACTTATGTATTATGGTAGTCACTCATGATGATATAATATATATTTTATGCTTATGTTTCAACACATTCTTATGTACTCATCCTTGATGAATTGATTATTCACTCCTTACGAATTGTTTGAGTTCACTCCTTTATTTCATTTTTGTTCCATATGTTGTGAGGATGATTCTTACAAAAATGATGTCTAGAATATTGTTATATGTGGTTCTTTTACGAAGGAATGGTCACAAGGTTTGGAAAATATTGTTATTTTGTTTCGATCCTCAAATAATCTAAACTATAAATCCATGTGATATTAGATATTTATGATGTGAATTTTTTATTTCATATATTAGAGGTAGAAAAATGAATTTTTTCTTGGGTTGAAATAGTTTTTAACATGGATTGTGGTAGTGATTGGGAAAATGTGCATGGTTTTATTAGTGTAAACAAAATTTTAAGGGCCAATATATCTTTTTTGGAGTTTATAGTTCATTCTCTAGACTAAATTGTTTAAAGTGATACCAGGAACATTATTTCATCTCATTCATGTTTTGTGATTTCATGCATGTCTTTTGGAAGAGTATTAGGAGTGGGAGTTAAAGGACCAAGACTTGAAGTTGGTAGTTTGGTATTAACCACTATATTTTATGAATAATATTAATCATTATTTATGTGACCAACCAGAATATTTTTACACTCAATGGAATCTATTTTTTGATGAAGCACCTGAAATTTTATGGTAATGAGGCTCTCTAATGGGAGATGATGGAAATATATCATTTTGGTTTTTAATTTCATCACCATTTTTATGAAATAATTATGTAAGAAAATGGTCTCTAATATTTTGGATTACTGGTGATGAATATATTCTCTCGTACACACATTGTCTCTTCATTCACATTATAATTGAACCAATTATAGGAGAATAATAACTAATAGAAATGTGTGTATTTTTTCCCCTTTATACGGGAGACCACCATTGGATTCCATGGGCCCTAAAAATTAAACTACATATCATTCCACTACCACTCGTCAAACCCTACCCCTCTGTCGTTTCCCATCATTTCCCTCACCGCACCCCTCCTCTCACATTATAGGGAAAATATTTAACTCCCAATAAATAATTATATGGTCTAGAAGTAATAAATATTCATTTGATGTTGTTTTTCATCCAGTTTTTGTTGTTCAAGGTGTTGGGGTAGTTTTGGATTGTTGTTGGGTGGAACAGGATCAACCTATTGCTATTTGTAATTTCTAGGAAATATTCACATCAAGACATAGTTTTTCATAAAATGAAATATCAAGGGAATTTTTTCATGAAACATGGGATGATTCACAGTGTGAACATGTATCCATAGAGAGAATTCCATTCTAGATAATTTTTTAATGGGTAAAAACAATCATTTACCCTTGAATCAACTTTATTTCCTCCCCTATTATTGACCCAAAAACATATAAAAAACTGAAGAATATTAGGGAACCCACCAAGTTGATTTGAAATTCATATACCATAATTTCTGGGCATCTCATGTTTTTTTGTGATTGGTTAAATATGGTATGTATAACATATTATTAACATAAAATACTTACTTCTTCATGGTGCTATATTTTAGAAACCAAATTTTATGAGTTTTGAAATATATTAGGTGTTTTTTATATTGTTATCAAATTACATGGAAGTTCATGATGGATTGACTTCTCCAAGACTCGGGAATGATGTTATTACTATTTTACATGTTTTGTATAAAATGGTATTCCATTATTTTTATATGGGTTCTTGTGTAACATAGGGAGACATCTTATTTCATTATAAAACTTATCTAGTGAGATCCATATAGTTGTATTTTTTTACCTTATTAAAGGATTATGATGTTTTTCCCTTGAAATTGATATCGGGAATCCATGTAAAAAAAACATGGGAAGGGTTGTCTAGTTTAGTAATTAGGATTTTAATATATTTTTTTGAAATAGGTAAATACCTTTAAAAAATATTGTATAGTATTGGTAGTGAATCACATTTCCTAAGTTTATTGAATCAATGATCATGAACCATATAATGAGGTTTAAGGGTAGGGATATATACTTCATGGATTTATCTTCAAAAGTGTATTTTTGGATTGAAATGGTTATAATGTGTGTGTTTAGATTATGAATGGGTTAATGTGATGAATTTATCTAGTCATGAGGGATACAGAATAATTGGAAATGGGAATTCAGTTCCACTATGAGTTAAATGGTTAGGTCCTAATGTGATCGTGATAGTCAGCATGAATTGGGCATCATACATTGTAGTGGTTGGGTGAGTTTCACTTTGTTGTGTGACTTTTTTCATATTTTTTCTTAGTGTAAACACCCCAGAGTTCACGAGAATTTTCTGATATGATTGATAAAAATTTCATATACTATTGGGATGGATTTCTATGTTTTACTATTATCTCCCCAAATTCTATAGGGATGGGATGTTGTGAATGTTTTGACCTCCGAGGAGTTTTTAGGGATGATTCCATCTGATTATGATGTCGTCCCTATATAGGAAGGGATGGTTTAGTGTGATTTTTGTTACCACCATAAAAAATATTATTGTGTTGTGGTTTATAAAGTGTTCATGAAGTGATTAACAGTCACATGAAATGATATTTATGTGTTATTTTATTTATTACAAATATTACATTTAGAAAAGAGTTAAAGTAGATGGAGACAATGTTCCTGGAAACCTAGTTAAGAAAAACTAACACGACGAGTTATGTGATTATTTAGGTATTTACTTTATGACATATCATAAAATTATATAAGACTATGGAACAAATATATAGGATACATTGATGATTCTCTAATTGATTTATACTAACATCGTGCATTAAAATCTTAGTCCATGTGAAATCCTTTGAAAAAGTATTTAATATGAGGTTAATTGATCTTCTAAGTGATGTTATATATGAGGAGAATTTTGGTTGAGAATATGTTGGGATAGGACCCGAGATCAATTTATAAGGATTATTTATTTATATATATATATATATTTCATCCTCAAATATTTATATTTGGAACTTTTATATCTAGGTATCTCAGTTGAATTCTGTAGTAGATAGTGTAATTCATCTCATATATCATTGGATGATATTGATGTTGTTATTGATTCTACTTTTTAGTTATGTTGTTTACTCAGATTATATATTTATTAATTTAAGGTATGGTTTGATTGTTATATACTATTATGTAAATCATATACCCATGATTCCATATTCGTGATCACTACTAGTCAGTAGCCTCTTATTTAAGGGGATTCTCACATGTGGTCATGTATAACCTCAACCCATGAAAAGTGACCTGTACTTGGGAATCACATTAACATTGATCCTATAGTATTTTGAATATTTTTATATATGGGTGAACACGGTGTTGAAAAAATAGTGAATAACTATGGTGATTGTGGCGGTCAATACAATACATGCATGTGATACCATTAAATTTTCTCATTCAGGTGGAATAAAAAACAATTCTCACGAAATGAAACCTACAACCACCTTAATAAAATTAAACAAAACTATTATTATTAAAGGTGATAATATCCCCATTTTTTTATCTTTCTCATAAACCATAAATCAAAATAAATTGAAAACAGAAATATTAATTAATTAGGGAATAGAGTTTGATTAGGATACCACTTAATAGATTCTCTCTATAACCTTTTTTTAGTTTTACGAAAAAAACATTTTTCTCCTGATATCCTCATCTCTATAAAAGCTCCCTGCTCAAAAAATAACTAAAACCATCATCATGGTATTGAATAATTTCAATGATTTTCATATCTTCCTTTCATTACATTGTTTTACATAGACTCACTATGAATCCCTTTTCATAACTTCTTAAATTACCTATATATTAGAACTAATAAACATAAAATTGAATATGGAGTTTAATTAAGTTGTTCATATACAAAATATTTGAGGGTGATGGTTGGATTTTTACACAATATAATATTTCATTATAGGTACAAATTTTTTTAAAATCATTATGTCAACACATCCTTTTTAACCAATTCTGAAATTACATGTGTAGCGTTGAAATTTTTTCATTGTTAGATTTTTGTTTTGGTAAGAACCACTTTTTTACATTTTATACAAGAGAATATTAATTTTATATTTCATTTTTCATTTTTTAATTTCCCTAAATGTTTAGGCATCCATATCATGAACTAGCTGATTGAATATTCTATAATCATTCACTATACACATAAATTTATTTCAACATCCGTCAAATTTCAATTATTTGGATACCTCTTCACTTATTTATCAATGATTATGGAATAATCATCATCCTTAATCATTTAATTATTAGATTTATTGGGTTCATAATTTTATATACCTATACTACTCAATAATGATTCTATTATTTTATAAAATATTTACTTCTATAATAAGGACATATAGTAAGATTTAGAAAACTATTGTGTTATATTTTTTCTAAACAAGCTACCATATTTAATATGTACTCATTAATCATAGAGAAAAATAAGAAATTCCAACAAACCAAATCAATTCATGGTCGATAAATTATAATATTTATCTAAAATCTATTTTTCCCATGTTTTATCCTTCCACTCTCCTCCTCCTTAATCTAAGGATTTTCATTTCTTCATAGGTTATAAAACAACAAAAAAACATGATGTCCCTTTGATCAAACTTTTAATATATCCTCCAATAAACCAAATTATATTTTCTTTTTTCCTATAGAATCAATATATCCAAATTTGATACATTATTATTGGTTATTCCACTCATTATTTTTATCCTTTTAAGGAATCATATTTTATATAGAATATTTGACCCAATATTTATATTTTGGTTAAAGTCACATTAAATTTTCACACATATATTTTTACTGATTTTTTATTTAATGATACGAATTTAAAGGAAATCTTGTTCATTAGAATCAATAGATTTTGATATAAATAGAATCTTTTAAAAGATATTTTTTTTATGAAAAGGATCGAATCAATATCGTCCTTCCACTAATATGAGACTTTATGGATACATGAATCTTATTCATAATATTTCCAGTTGATACATTTTTATTCACATATAGGAATGATCTAACTTGTTCCAAGTTTGAGATATTTAATTTTACTTCTAATACAAGGAACATTATATTGAGGGAGTTTATATCATCCTCAATAAATCAATGACATTCATTTATATCTATATTTATCATCTCAATATGAGCATAATAAAATATCATATGTCCCTATATATCATTTTCAGGATACATAACCCTTTTATGTTATTAACATAATACAAAATAATCAGTTATTGAATTCAAATAATTAAGAAAATTATAATCGAATATTTTACCAAAAATATAACCACTCTATTAATGTATACCTAGTTTTTACTCTTCCTTTATATTAAAACACTTTATTACCTTTTTTCATTTTTCTTTATTATGTTATTTAGGGTTTTTATGAATAATATATATCAGTACTGATAGGGGTAATTTTATTTTTTTATTGCTATTGATTATTGAAATCTCTAGTGATATTGGATCTTTTTTTATAGTAATATATATTATATCATATACTATTTATAGGGAAACTTTTTTCTGTTATTATCTTCAATCCAAAAAAAATTCATCCACCCATGAGTGCTAAATTTCATGACTATATACTCTTTGGTATCCAAATGGACAATTCTAATTCCTAGAAAACCCCACTTGTTCAAAAGGAAAATACCATATAATTGGGTGAGTTACATAATATTATTATTAGGTGTATCACATTATAATATCCCCAAATTAAACCATGATATTTGAGTCTAGGAGTTACATAAACTCATGTGTGTCTCGTGGTATACAAGAGGATTCTGACAAGTAGTGATGACCTGATTCTAGAAATGGGGAGACTATCTATCAATGTAATGTATTAATATAGAAAATAATAATATGAAATTATTATTTCATCAAGAGTAATCATCAAAATATAAATAAATAACCTACATTTTATAGAAATAAAAGTTTTCCAATGTGTCATAATCTCTAGCATAAATAAAATAGATAAATAAATAAAGAACTATAGGTCCACTAGGGTTTGGATTAGTGCATTGATAGCTCAATCCTCTATATTTTAGTTATCCACAATATCTCTCTTCCATATTTCTCGATCCTTCATGAGATCCAAAAGGGTTGGGAAATTTCCTATTTGGGTGTGGGTAAAAGACACAATTGGACACAACCAATGAATCCATACCTAATAGTCTCAAGTATTCAAGGTAATGAAATAATAATTATAAATATACAATGGAATAAACAGAAATCCCAAAATCATTATTTCATGCACTGACCAAGCCATAATAAACCCCTAGTTAAACCTTATTCAGATCCATTATGGAAAGATAATGTAAAATGTGAGTAATAAAGTAACTAATCTATATATGGAATCCTCTTGATGTTTTATACTCATGATACCCAATGCCATCTCTCCCTCAGAAAGACCAAGTCACCCATAATCCTCTGGTAAATATTACCTTGTACTCACATCGACCAAGATATCGCACAGTGAATGGAACATGTAAAATAAACACTAAATCAATTTAATATTAAAAATATCACAATGTGTACCTTGTACCACTACCCAATGATCAGGAATCTAGTTACCATTTTTGTAAATCAGCACACTCCCCCAAAAATTGATAAATATGTCACTATAATCCTCCTGTCTCAAGTACCACTCACAACCACCAAGTCCTTAAAACACACATACAAGATGAGCACACAAGCAAGAATAACATATCATCATGTGTATGATATGACACATAACATTATGTGATCAAAATAAAACATTTAACTAAGAAACACTAATATCACTCATGGAATCAATATATATCAATGAGTCTTATGGTCTACTAACACACCCATATGCGATCATATTCAAACACAACAAAACATAATCTCACACATATATCATTGTATTGAGACATTTGTAAAATATATCCAAATTGGTATGTAACTTCATTCGTAATGGATTTAAACCTTATATATTACAATTAATGACTTTTGGAAATATGTTTATTCAAAATAATTTTAGCTTTTTAATATTTTACATTTGACAAAAACACTCAATATAATTTTTTAAATAAATGGGAAATATTTGGATTGAATTATATAAAAAACAATGTTAATCATGTTATACATTCAAAACATTGGTTGAGTTTATGTTTAAAAACACTATGTTTGGTATTTTTTACATACATTACTGAGTTCCCTCTATTTCTTGTGAAACATGCAAGGGTGAGTTTTATCAGACTACAATATACTTTAAATATTGTTATTAAAATATAAATATAGTTACCACCTAACATCTAGATTGGATGATAAAAATAATATTAACTCATGTATGAAAATATTATTCACCCATTTTTTTAAAATGATACCTTTTTTTATCAAGTAGTTAGAAATTAATATATGAACTATTCGAAGATAATGAAATTAATTTCCTAATAATACTATTTCTCTAACTAAAAACAAAATTTTATTTCCTTAAATTAAAAATACATCTTTTGATGAATGTTTTAAATAAAATTAATATATTATATATTCAATCAATATTTTTGATTCTCATCCAACAGATTTTATAGGTATTATAAATAAATAAATCATATAATATGAATACTAAGAGGTATTTTTCTATAATGTAATTTTACAACCTTTTAATGGAGAACCCATTTAAATACTATTTTTGAAATTTTTTATAATTTTTATAAGAAAAAAATACTTCATTTTTGAAATAGTAATATCAAAATTTACTTTGGGTGAACGTTTGGGATTTTTCTAAGAATATTCATTTTTGGATGAATAATGAATATTCTAAATTTTAATTCAAAATGTATTTTTTATATATATTATTTATATAGATAGATTATATTGTGAGTTTTATTTAGAGTATATTTAGATAAATTATAAATCTATTAGTACAATTTAGATCATTATTATCAATTTTACATTGAATTGTATATAAAATTATTTCAATCTTATGTACTTTTCCCATAAAACATATTTTCTCGTCTCATTTTTGGGATTAATTTTAATTTATTTTCATTCAAATATATATTCTGAATCATGAATAATATATTTAATATTTTTAGTAGTAATAATTTATAATTTTTAATAATTATAATTTATTATTTGGCCAAAAAAATTTCATAGGTAATTAAAAATAATTGCAGTGATTAAGGTAAAAACAAGCTCTTCTAATTACTAATATTAGAAAATAAAGTAAAAAAATGAACCTAAAATTATCTAAAAATAATTGTATAAAAACATTTTCAGCCATTAGACCTATATGAATTTATAAATTTCTTTTTTTAACTCTTTGGTGAAAATTAAAATATAGGGAGAAATGATTTTTTTTCAAGAATACCCAATGTGTCATTTTCCCCACATATAAAGGCCATGTCTCCTCCCCACTATTTACACCTATCAATACCTTTTAGTTCAGAAAAAACCTAAAACAATATCCTCCCATCTTCCCTAAATTCAATATATAATACTTTATTTGGCCATGACTATATCCAAGTGAGCCCTTTGGTAAAAACCAAGAGGAGTTAGCCGAAGAAAGGGTAACATCCTTCCTCATTCTCTTTTGTATTATTTTAAATATCCTCCTCATAAAATCATATTATTAAATTATTATATAATAAAATAATAATCCTAAATATAATGATATGTTTTTATTCTATGATTTCTACCTCCACCTACATACAAATCTGTGAAATGTGTGACAAACAAACCATTCTTGTGTATGGCCAACTACCGCCTCACAAAATGATGTTCCTCATTTTTTTCTTTGCCATCCTCATGGATTGTAATTATGATGCACAGTATGTTTTATAATATATTTTTTATATTTGTGAGATATTAATTATTATTTAATTATTTCACAACATATACCTCATGTTTTCTATTTTGTGTAAATACGATACCTTTATTTTTGGACGTGTATTAGACTGCCTCCTCTATGCGATGTGATTTGTTCACACATTACATAGAATGTATTAAAAATGGGTTTTGTAAAATTATATGATATATATGAAATAATAATGAAATTTTAATGATAATATATATACATATATATATTTTTCTTACATTATTTCAATAAGATAATAAAATAGAGACAACATTCATGTGTACGTACGGCCTAACGTCTCCATAAACGGTGTATTCCATTGCTTTTTTATATATTTTATTAATTATTATATATAAATGTATAAGAAATATATATGATATTAATTCCATTTTATAAATTTCATAAATATATGGAAATCATTATATAAGAAAAAGGACATAGAAGAAAAATTCAAATCGTGTACAAAAAACAATATGGATATTACCCGAAACATAACCTAAACATGGAATTTCTAATAAAATGGTGATATAAGGCCATCAGAAAACTATAAATAGTATTAAATTATATAATATGGATATTTTTTATATTTTTAATAAACATATACTTATTATAAATGATGTTTTACTGTGTATGAATAAATTAAAGACTTAAGGTAAGGGTTTTCTCATATCACTTTTATTTCCGTGAGACTTATGCCTTACCCACCACTCATTTGTTTTGGGTGGTGTATATAGTCACCATGAATTTATTATATTATTCTTATAATTAAATTTATTGGTATTTATTTATCCATTTTATGATATTTATTTTCAAGGGTTTATGATTTAAAGGATTTAAAATTTGTAAAGTAATTTTTTTCTCAATTTTCACACATTGTGATACATGCCATGTTATAAAATAACTTGTTATATAGAGTGTATATAATTTCCATGAATTAATTATATGATATTTATAAATAGATTTATGGGTGTTTACATATCCATTTTATGAACTTTATTTCATGGGGTTTATGGTTAAAAAGTTAACAAATCCGTAAAGTAATTTTTTTGCCTCATTTTTTTTACATAATGTCATGTTATGTACTTATATTTTTCTATGGTGTGTATATATTTCCATTTGACATGTTATATGATGTATCTAATTATTTTCATTATATTTTATTATTTGTTTATTTTTTTTATTTAATGGTTATTTTGATTCAATGTTACCACAATTATAACTGTTTATTGCTACAATCCCATTTTTTATCAATATTATTTATGATTATGTATCCATTGATGAAATAATACCACCAATATTCAAGAAAAAGCATGAATTTTATTCAACTATGGTTATTCATGAATTATTATTTTATGGTTATTGTTCTTATAATATCTAGTATATAAGATAAGTAAGGAAACATTTTCAATAAAATTTTACATTTTTTCTCAATTGGGTTGGAAATATATTTTATCCGAAAACCTTGTTTTAAAATATGTTTTCAAAAATGTTTTAAAAAATCTGTTTTATTCAAGGATCGTCAAAGAAAATGCATTTTAAAAAAAATCACGGTTTCCAGAGCTATTTTTCAATAAAAAATGTTTTCAAAAAAAAAATTTGTTCTAAAAGTGTTTTAATTATTTTTAAATGATCTATTATATGTTCTCAAATGGTTAATTTCGATGAAAATGGATTCTAAATTATTTCATGTTTTATTTATAATTATCCAAATTACATTCAATGAAAATGGGTTTAAATTTTTTAACCCATATTCATTATAATTTTTCAATGTGTTTTCAAGGAGAAAAGGTTTTCAAAATATTTTCAAGATTCCTTTATAAGTTTTCAATTATATATTTTTTTAAAAAAAATTCAAAATGATTTATGTTTTGAAATGATTTATTCAAAGAATATATATTATTTTCCTTAAGAAATTTTTTAAATTATATTATAAATCATTCATTATATGAGAAGTATTTTTGAAATGGTTTTACGAAATGAATTTTCCCATGAAGGATTGTTTTCTTATGAAATGGTCTATTCAATATTTAAAAATCATTCTCTATAAAAAAGGTATATTATTTTACAGTTTATGCTTCACTGGGGATAAGATCCAATAATACCATTCATATTATTTTTTAAATGGATTTTTTTTGGAATGATATTTATGAGACACGTTTCTCTTTATTGGTTTAGATGCTTTCAAACCAATTCTTTTCTTGAGTTATACTTTGATGAAGTTATTATGAGACCTATATATTTTCTATATGTAATGATATGATGAATTATTTATGATACCCATTATAATTTCATGGGTTATGATATAATATTTATGAAACTCATCTCTTTTAATGAGTCTGGGTATGGTTAATGTTTAAGTATCTTGTGGAACATGTATGTATGATTTTATTATCTGATTGGTGGAACTTGTATATACCTCCTATACTTTGGGTAATGAATTATATATCATGAGGTAATGATGCGAACCAAGTCAAAAAGATTAATCCTAATTGTGAAACATGTGCATTCAGATCCAAAATGGGAAACTGAAGTGTAATGATCTACTATGGAAATATCGGGAAACCTAATCCAAAATGGTAGGATGGGGAAACCCAATACACTATTGGATGATATGGAACCATAATACACTATGGGAATATGGGGAAACCTGAACCACTCTGTGAATATGGGGAAAATCTATCCCTTACATGGAAAGGACAACGACTGGAGATGATGGTGTGTCATGGTCCGTAGGTGTAGTCCCAATGAATTTACCTGATATGTTTTTGGAAATGGTCCACGAATTAGACATAATGATATTACATGATTATGTGTTAACCCAAAATTATATGTCTTCTGACTATGATATTATCACAAGGTTCATGTTCTTTTTTATCTTATGATGAATGACTTATGAACTACAAATATTTTATCTATGTCTCATGATTTATATATTAATTATTCAGTGTATGATCGTCATAAGTTATGATATTGTTCTAATTTTCTTATGTTCATATTATGATAAATTTTTTTATTTATTTACCCATACTAATAATTAAATATCAACCCTTTCTTATGTTTCTTTTCTATAGGTTATTATTAGTTATTTTAAGTAGGAATATGAAACGGGATATAGCTAAGGGAGATTTTGAAGATCATTCCCCAAAACAGAAGAACACGTTCAAAGTTTCCAAAGACACTAAATTATTATAATCCTAGAGAATATAATCTTATAATGTTTTGAATATTCATCTAAATATATTTATTATCCATGCATGATAATTCAGGTTTTCTACAGATAATATCTAAGGAAATATTTAGTCATCATTTGGAAACTTGGATGAGAAAACTTTAGTGAGATACCTATTGATATTTCATTGGAAATGTCTAGGGATGTTTAGAAGAATATGTATAAAGATGATTTAATATATAAGAAAATGTCCTAGGATTTTTGTAATGGATTGAGAGAATAGTTTCTGAGAAATTACATCCATTTCTGAATTCTACAAGTAGATGTGGATATGGAACATATGTACATAGGGGTAACAAACCCAAGAAAATCATATTCATTGTGACTCAATCAGGGATGGGTGGATGACAGTGGGACTTGATGCACACCATGTTTGATGATCTCAAGAGATATGATTTTTAAATTCACAAACTATTAATGAACAATCATTTTTGATTTAAATAGAATAATACTATAAATAGTATAGGATAAGAATATAGTGTAAATGAATTAACAGTTGGTGTAAGTATTTAGGCATCCTATAATTATTTTTTCATGATTATACTATTTTCTTCTATGATATGTTTCCACCCTATGATTTATGGGTTTATTCAATGAATGAAACTTGATGATTATTTAGAGGAAGAAATTATAATCATTATTAAAATTGATTTCCTAATTGGAAATCTCGGTAGGATAATCAGGAAGGTAGTGATGGTATTAGTTATAATTCTGATGATTAAGTGACAAAAAAATGACATGTGAATGGTATGGGATGTTATAATAGTATTTTTTATACTAAAATTAAAAATAATTATTATATTTAGGTAGAGGAAACAAAATAAATTATTTATATTTCTAATTCTTGGAAAATGTGTAATATGTAAAGAGATGATTAAGCCTGATTAACGGTTATAGAATAAAGTTGTATTATTTAAGTGTATATGTATTTGAATTCAAATATTATGTTATACGGATCATAATATATATAAGTATTTCGGTATAAAATTTTCATTATGGATTGTAAAAGTTATGATGAATGGTTCGGAAGCCATAAAAATGCAATTTAACGGTTGTGTGATATTTTGATTAATGGAAGGTATCCGTTATTGTGTTCACGATATTAATAAAATATTTTTATCTTGTATAAAGAGATGAATGACATGGATAAAAAAAATTTATAGTGTTTATAACCATAGAATATTTATTGATTTGTTCATAATGTGGTCCATGTTATCATGGATGAATTTTATAAATTCATGGATTTAAGGAATATATCCCACAATCATTTGAATAAGGAAACATGAATGTTTTACAAAATTATTTATTGTAATTAATGTTATTAACATATTTCAATAGAATATATTATAATGGTATTCAAATTTTTTGTATTAGAGAAATAAGTGCGACTTCAGTGTATATAGGGGATGAATGTTATGCTAAGTTTGAGAAATTTTGTGAATTTATTTCAAATGTTTTGGGTATTGAATATTTCATAATGTTTATAAGGATAACTATTTGTAGAAGTATTAATTTAATCATAAAATTATATTTGTGAGATTAAATTATTATCTAACCACGTGAGTATTGAAGAATGTTTAATAACTTGTAATAACCATTTTGTTGTAATTTTTACTAAAGATAGATGAAATGAATTTTCACTATATTTATGGATCTCAAGATCTATTAGTTTTTTTAAATTGATAAATTCACCATAATTCCATAGAGTTAGAGATGAAGTGGGAATTAATCAAGGCACACTTAATGATTGAGACCATCTATATGGAATGTAATGAAATCAGGTAAGTTTATATTCCTATGAAAATTTATTCAACTATAGAAAAGGGATATTGAAAACTATTTAACCTAATAACTTCATTTCTACTGTATTGATGGTGTTATAAATCATTATATATGTATGTTTTTTGTGCCCTTAACATTCAGTTGATCATTCACTTGCTGATGACCAATGATTTTTATTCACTCTATGTAGTTATTTACACTTTCACTCTGTATCCAATCATCACTTCGAAGCTATGTTCTCCAATGTGGAAACCTATTTACAAATAACATTGGGTAACCTTTATGGTTACAACATTATTTTTCTAAAGGTTGTTTTAGTATTAATATTATCTTTTTCAGTTTCTATGAAAGGAGCATTCATGTATTAAAACACTGATATCCCATTATTTTTTATACAGATAAATACATTTTAAGTGGATTAGAATCTAACACACAAATAATTTATGATTTTTTTTAATTAATATAAAATTTCTGATATTTTTCATTTTACACAAAACTGGATATATATTCTTTTTATGTTAATGGACTGTGTTTGAATTGCATTATATGAAACACCCTGTTAATAATACACTTCACGCAACACATATATTGAATTTTGGAACATGACACACTATGTTTTTTTGTTACACACAATGCTTGGTTACCTTGATAGCTTGTATTAAACATAAGTTATATTCTTACTGAACTACAATATACTGTAATTATTTTTATTAAAATATTATTATAGTTACCACATATCCATTGGAATGGAAGTTAAAAATAAGATTAACTATATAAAGAAAATAGTATTTATACATGTATATAAAATGATATTTTGGGTATTAATTAGATATAAATGATTGTAAAAACTATTTAAAGACAAAATATTTCATATTCTATGAATACTCTATATATATATATAAATCAATAAATTAGAAAAACGTATTTTGATGAATTATTAAAATTAAATTTATATATTATATATTCAATCCATATTTTTTATACTCATCCAATATATTTGATAGGTATAAGATAATAATAAAATAAATGTCATGAATAAAAATATATATTTTACTAAAAGGTAATTATACCATCCTTTAATGAAGAATCCATTTTAAAAATAATTTTAACAATTTATTTTTTTTATATGTCATAATAAACATCATTTTTGAAATTAGATTGTCAATATTTACTTAGAGTAAGTTTTTGGTATTTTTCTAAGAAGTTTCATTTTTTGATGATTAATAAAAACTGTGAATTCTAATTTAAATCAATTTTTGTTTAATTAATTATATTGTTATATTATATTTTTATTTAGTTTTATAATATAATTAGATTAATTATACATAAATAATTACAATATAGGTCATTGAAACAAATTTTACTTTGAAATTGGATATAAAATAATTTCAACCTTTTGGACTTTTTATCTTTAAAAGCTGGACATCTCGTCCCATCAAATGTATTAATTTTAATTTAATTTTCTCCACTTATGTGTTTAGAATTTTGATAAATGTATTCATGTTTTGGAATAATAATAAGAATTTATATTTTCTGATAAGTTCAACTTATTTTTTGACCAAAAATATTTGTGATGGTAATTAAAATTAGTTATAGTGATTAAGGTAAAAATGAGATTAACTAGTTACTAAACGTAAAAAAATAATGTCTAAAATGACACAACACTTGTATAAAAATTAATGGATGGACATAGTTCGGCCATTACACGTCTAAGGATCTATAATAATAAATTAAAAATCACTTTTTGATAAGTAAGATTTGTGGAGCACTCAAATATTTTCAAGAATAAAAAATGTGCCTTTTTCCCACCATATAAAAGGCCTCCTCTCCTCCCCCTCCACAAAATCCATTTTTGGTATTTTAAAATGACACTCTTAAAGGATAAGTGTGAATCCTAACAATATCACCCAATAAAATACATTAAATGGAAAAGAATCTCTGAAAAAGTCTACAAGAAACTCCCATCCCTAGTGATTATATCATTATATCAAGACTCCACAATTGCATTAACTCTAGGATAGCTATCCAGTGATGGGTTTCACGGGCCTAGTATAGATTGAAAAATCCATACCCTCCCATTCTTCCAAATTAAGATGATAATGATTTGGTGAATGATTCCTACTCTGAACATCATATGAAATTGATCCATGTAGCTTGTATTGGATCTTCCACATTTCAAAATTACAAAATCACCAAAGACCAATCATGTTCATGCAAACTATGAAGATTTGTGCACGGGGAGGCTAAAAATTTAAAATTCAAATTCAAGACTATAATTTTCATCCATGATCGACACATCAGCTTTATCAGAATCATCAAGCCATTTATGAACATAACAAAGATCCAAAAAATATGTTTCCACCACAAGACACGTGAGGTCTCTCTATCTCACATCCCAAATCACCATGAATACCACCACTCAAATCCGTCTCGGAGAGTGTGGTGGAATCCTGAAGTAAGAGCAGAGCAACGCATAGCCAAAGCATCGATGAAGATCATATCCACATCCCCCAAAATTTTAAAATGAAAATTAAAAATCACAGGAAAAAGTACACAACATATCATGCCTCCTGGAACACCCTACCAATCACACAAGCACATCTAAAAACTGCCTTGGAAACTATCTCACCCAACTGACTTGGAATGGCTTAATTGTCTTGGATGCTAGATCAGTATAAGAGTGGACATAACCTCCATAGCGAGCCATGATGAAGTCATTACCATCAACCCCAAAGGAAAAATCATCTTTAAACCAAAAATTCATATCTTAACTAATACACTAGAGATCAGCATTGAAACTTGAAATTCATACCTTAAATCCACCAAAAGATAATCTAGTATCCAACCACAACTACATTCAAGAAACGTCATAAAAATTACACCAACAACAGCCATTTACAGTGAGAAAATGGAACCATAAAATGGAGAAGAAATAAACCCCATACCTCCACCCCCAATAGGAATGATCCCACATATGTTTAAGTAGGAAAAAGTTATATGAAGAAGGTTCCATAATTCCATGAACACTCTCTTGCCAATAGCAACAACGACCTAAAATTTAAGTAGAAAATGAGACCTAATTCCAAAAAGGCACATATTTGTAAGGAATGACCTCCAATTGGTTCATTAACTATAAAAACTAGTAAGATGGAACCCCCATATCCATGAAAGATCAAATATTCCTAGATCTTTCCTTCAACAACTACTTGGGATCACTGACCTAAAATTTTCTGATCAACATGTTCGAGAAATGTCGACTGGATCAGCATATTCAACAAGAAAAAAAACAAAAGTGAACATCAGATACATGAAACATGGAAAATTTGATCAACATATAGCTTCATTGGATTCATATTGATGCGAAAGACCCAAAATCTAACTCAGCGACTCCTATTGATCAGCCACCGCAGAAGCCAATGCGAAACTGCCATGCCAAGCCTCATCGAGCTGAAGCAAACATGACCACGAGAGATGCGTTGTGCCACCAATACAACCATCGATGAGACCCATTACTAGTTGCTAAAGATCCCCCACTGCTCAACTTGTGCCTTTATTTTCTTGGAGCCAACATCGCACTGATATACAAATCCATAGGGTGGTTGGGGATGGAAAAAACCCTAAGAGTTCCAGGGGCTCTCGTCCGAAGTTTAGAGCCCTCTCCTCTCCTCCCCTGACTGTACACATATTAATACCTTAGTTATCAGCCAAAAACTACCTTAATATGCTCTAAAAATCCATCCCTTCATCCTAGAATCTTTACTTTGGGCATAAATTTATCCAAGGAATCCCGTTTGGTGCAAACCATGAGGAGTTACCCAGAGAAAAGGTAACATACTTCCTTAAGCTCTTTTGTTTTAATTTCATTATCCACCACATAAATAATTATTATTCCATGATAATAAAATAAAAATAGTATCCTTAATATACTGATATGTATTTATTCTATGTTTTATACTCACACCTACACAAACATCCATCAAATGGGTAACAAATATACATTTCTTGTCTACCGCAAACTACGACCTCACGAAATAATGTTGTTCATTTTTTCTTTACCTCTTCTCATGGATGGTAATTATGATGAAAAATATATTATTATATGATATATATGAAATTTATGATGTATTTATTCTTCTATAATTATTATATAATAAATACCTTCATTGTTTCCATTTTTTGTAAAAAGTATAACTTCGTTTGTGGACGTGTGGACTACCGCCTCCTCAAAGCAATGAGATTTGGTCACCCATTACAAGGAATGTATTGTGGTTAGGATAAGTAAAAATATATGAAATATACGAAATAAAAATTATAATATAATTATTATTATTATATATATAAATATTTCATTTTCTTACTTTATTCCAATATGATAATAAAATGGAAACAACTTCCATGCTTACGTACGACCTACCATCTCTAAGAACGGTGTATTCCATTCATTATTTATTTATTTTATATATTATTATAAATAAAAATATAATTAATACATATGATATTTATACTATTTTTAATATTATTTAAAATAAATAATTACTTATTTATGTTAAATGATCATGAATAATAAGTCAAATCATGAATGAAAAACCAAGCGGTTGTTACATGAAACATAACCTAAACATGGAATAGTTAATAATAAGGTTATATAAGGACATAATAAAATAATAAATAGAATGATATATATAAATATAGTTTAATGGTGTATTTATATTAAAGTTATACTAATCATACTGGATTTTTGAATGTGTATGAAAAATCTAAAGACTTTAGGTAGGGGTTTTCTGGTCTCACTTTAATCTCTATGAGGTTATGCCTTATTCACCACTCATTTATTTTTTGGGATGTATATAATTCCAATTAATGTATTCGATGATTCTTATACATGAATTTATATCTATTTACATATCCTTTTAATTATATTTTATTCATAGGAATTGTGGATTAAAAGAAACCAAATAATTAATGTAATTTTTTAATCTCAAATTTCATCCATTGAGATACATTCCATGTTATGCACATATATATTTCTATGTAGTGTATATAAAACCAATGGATATATTTCATAATTAGTATAATTAAATTTATTGGTATTACAATATCCATTGTATTATCTTTATGTCATGGGGTTTATGGTTCAAAATATACCTAAGCAGTAATGTATTTTTTTGTCTCAATTTTCCTTCTTTGAGATTCATGCCATGTTAAGAGCCTAAATTTTTCTATGGAGTTTATATAATACCATTTGAAATTTTATATCATGAATTTTATTATTTTCAAGTTATTTTAAGCATAATATAATTCCATTTATTGAAAGATATTATTTTTCAATGATGCATAAGTGGTAAAATATTATTGCTACAATCACATCGTTTATCGAGATCGTTTACAATTATTCTTACATTGATGGAATATTACAATTAATATCAAACAAAAGACATTAATTTTATTCTACTATGGTTGTTGTTGATTTAATAATTTATTGGTACCATTATTTTACCGTTTCGTACTTAATATTAGTAAGTAAAATGTTTCATGAAAATATATCATTATTTTTATCATGTGATGGAAATCTATTTCATTCAAAAACCATGTTTTCAAATATATATTAAAAAATGTTTTAAAAATATTTTTTATTTAATTACCATAAAAGGAAAAAGTATTTTAAAAATTTATCATCGATTTCAAATATATTTTTCAAAAAAAAAATTCTAAAATATTTTATTTTTCCAAATTGCTTTAAAAGAATTTTAATTATTTATTTAAATGTTTTATAACAATTATTTTCTAATAAAATGGTTTTCAAAATTATTTCATGTATTACTTTTAAATTTTCAAATTATTTTCAAATAAAAATATTTTTAAAATGTTTCCCTTCTTTCTATATGAGTTTACAAGGTGTTTTATTTAAGGATCAAATGTTTTATGAATGGAAATTACCTTGTTATAGTGAATATATAAAAAATAAAATTAGGAAACACAATGCCACATAATGCTTAAATTAACTAATAAATACTATGTTGACATTATATCCTATCCGTTAAACATAATATGTCATCTTCTGGGATTTGAGTTTAGAAAATCTAAAAAATATAGTTGTGATCAGTATGATATTTAGAGTCTGATAGGACAAACTTAATTTCTTGTGAATAGTAGCTTACCCATATGAATAGTAATGTTTCCCTTATGAATATCAATATGCCCCTTATGAATAGTAAACTGGAAAAATGAATAGTAACCTCACCAATGAAAGTATAAATAAAATTTAGGGACCTCAATGATGAGAGGGGATGTTTTAAAAATTAAAAATTAAGTGTTTGTATTTTTGTGTGTAACAAATATATAATTTATTTTTTTTAAAAATAAATTTGTTTAAAATAAAATGGATTTTCAAAAAAAAAATTTCTAAATAAATATTATTTTTTATATTATATTAGGATAAATTTATGAATCCTCAATTAATTATTGAATGTATTATAAAACTAGTTTAAAATATAAAACATGTATTTATCTAGTAAATAATTGTTTTATATAAAAAATTAAATTTCAAATATTTAGAAAATTATTTTGATAAAATGGTGTCTATTTTTGAATTTTACAAATAAAAAATTAGTTATAGGGAAATTTTGGTATTTTTCAAAAATACATAATTTTTTTGTGAATATTGAAATTTTATAATTTTCAAAATATGTTAAATAAATGAATTTATGCATCATTCTTGAGTCATGGATGATATAAATTGAAATTTTTTCAAACTCAAATTCACTAATTATAGTATTTAGTTTCAATTATCCTCATTATTTCTTCTTTCGTTAAAAATAATAAAAAATGAACAAAATAATAAGAAAACACCCCTCTCCTCCACTACAAATTCCACCCATCAAACCCTCTTCTCCTCACACATATCAAGCATTAAAACATGCCTAAATTCTTCCAAATACACATCCTCGAACCCTCACCCACTTCCTAGATCTCTTGGTCACATCAATATAACAAGCCTAGGTTCTTTAAGGAGGATATCAAGATGAGAATTCACCTGGTAATCCTCTCTCTTATTCATTTAATTTTCATTCAATTTCAATTACATTTTTTATTCTCTACTCATATAATTTAATACAAATAGAATGATAACTTTATAACATTACATATACGGGAATTATATAATTGTTTTGGAAGATCCAACATTAAATTACACCCTCTCTCACTTTTATCATAAAAATTAAATCGTCACATGTGATGTGTTAATTTACCAACATCGTGGGCGATGCATATTCATTTTATACAAATAACATCATGGATATTAATAATAAAATTAACTGTTTCAAAAATGAATTTAAATTGTATGTTATAACCCATTTTATGTTTTAGAAATAACTTACAATAATTACTCTAAATGATAAAACAAAATGATTTTGTAGAATTCGAAACCTGCCAAAATTAAACTAAAACGGTCAGATTGAACTTGTATCTAATGAATCATAATCATGGTATGTAACAAAATCCTTTATAATAACATTTATAATTATGTAATATAATTAATGACATATAATAAAAATTATGGATGTCCATCCTCATTATAAATGAACTTCTATTCATGAATACAATGTTAACAGATCACAGAAACCATGAAAATGAATGTTCCCAAACGACAAAATTAAATTATATAACTCTTCAAAAACCCCCATAAAGAACATATTAACACCATAATGAATCATATTATGTATAAAAGATTAATTAATTTTTAATGAATTAATTCAATGTGATTATATAGGATATTAACGTGAAAGAATCCATCAAACAAAATGTAAGGAAAATTATTGAACACAACTCCCATTCTTTGGGTTTTCCCTCTTTCACTCCATTATAAATATTTTCATTTAATAAATATAATTTATTAATAATTATCTTAAATTTTGTATGAAATACATGTTTTCTAATTGAGTTTATGAAAAACACATTGTATTCTGAAATAACACTTATTTTAAAAAAAATAGACATTTTACTTCTCAAGATTTTTTCTATCACTCAAGGTTGATGGTTCTTATATAAAGTATTTTTTCCCTCTATAATTTGGGAACCCAAAGATTATTCATGTATTCTTATGAAATTAAACTCATTCCTTTCCATGGGTTATTATATGACCAATATTGTTATATGTTCTATGTGACATGTATGGTAATGTAAATGTTTTAATGTGATGGGTGCACCCAGAATTGTACTGTGAAATGTAAATGTTATTTTGTGACAGGTGCACATAAAATTATATAGCGCACCAATGAATTGGTTAATTTTAATAACCTCATTAGTTATGTGAAATATGGTTTAACATGATGGAATATTTTTTCACAACTATGTTTGGTAGTAGACCACTAGGACATGATGTTTCATTTCTATGCATTTCCCTATTCCAAGTCATATCTTAATGATTCTTCCCATGATTATGATCTTGTTCCTATGTTATGGTGATAATTATTATAGTCATCCCCTGTTAATTTGTTTCATGTTATTATCTATCATCTCATTGGGGTTTCAGATTTCCCCTTTTTGATGTATATCCTCAGGTGACTACATCAACTAAAGAGAATTCATGTGCCATTAAGAAACTAGAGAAAAAGGTATTAAATAATTTTTTTGTTTATGTTTTAAAATTTATGTATGGTCTAGTTTTCCCATGAATCTAATCTTTCAAATCCTATTTTTTACTGATTTTATGTTTTTTATCATTAAAATGATGTAATAGTAATTTAAAAAATAGGTTCGTTATACATTAAAAGAAACAAGGTTCTCAAAAAAATTTCAATATTCCTTCATAAGTTTTTTTGTAATATGGTTTTAGAAAAGGTTCTTCACAATGCATTCTATTTTAAAAATATTAATTGATGAAAATTTATTTTCCTCAATAATTGTTTTAAATTAAATTATAAATATTTATTTTTAAGAAAATTATTTTAGAAATGGGTTTATGATGACAATTATTAATGAAATGATATTTTACTAAAGGAATATTCCATGTGATCATTCAAAATTCTAATCCATCTAAGATGATGTTATTTTTTATTTTTTATGATTTTTTGTGTATATAATCCAAGAATACCATTCATATATTTTTTTTGAATGGTTTATGTATTGATGGAATTATGTTTATGATAGAGGTTTTTATTCCACTGGTTATATGCTTTTGACACCCAATTCTTATCATGGTTTAGGATTTGATAAAATGATTATGAGACCTATATATTTTATATATCTAATAATTTGATGAAATTTTTTTGATAGCCATTTCATTTCATGGGTTTTGATGTTATGTTTATGAAACTCATCTCTTTTTTATAGGTTATGATATGATGCATGTTTTATTATCATGTGCCACATGTATGAATGGCTTTGTAATGTGGCAGGTGGGATCTTTGTCTCCATCCATTTCATTGGGTAAATATTTATATCTCATTATATAAGGATGAGAAAAAAGATGACGAGCTTGATCCAAAATGGGAAATAGGTGTGTCATGATCAAAAATGGGAAGCATGTCTATCATGATCCACTATGAGAATATGTAGAAACCTGATCCACTATAGGAATATGTAGAAACCTGATCCACTATGGGAAGATGGGGTAACCCAATACACAATGGGAAAATGGGGAAACCTGATCCACCATGAGATGATGGGGAATCCAGATCCACTATGGGAATATGGAGAAACTGTATCCGTTATATAGAAAGGAAAATTGTTGGGGATGGTGGTGTGTCCCGCCCAATAAGTTCATGCCCCATGAAGTTCCCTAAGATGATTTTTGTAGCGATCCATGACATATAGAAATTTATATTACATGTTTATGTGATTTCAACAATTTCTATATGCTATGCTAAACTTATGATCACATGGTCCATGTTCTTTTTTATCATGTGGTTAATGTATTACGAACATCCAATATTTATGCTAAGAATCATGATTGTGATATTTTTTATGATGGGTATGATCTTCTTATGTTATACACATGTTATCATACCCTAATGTTCATGTTCTGAATTTATATTTCCTTTATTTAACCTTAATGATAATTTGAGGTCACCCCTTTCATATGATTACTTTACCGAGGTTATAAACATAGGATTTATGTATGATTACTAAAGGCTAAGATCTTTAAGGGTTACATTGATCATTTTCACCAAACTAGAAAAACAAGTTCCATGTTTCCAATGACACTAAATATTGTGGTCCTCTAGTATGTATTTTTATAATGTGATGAATATTCATCTAAAATTATGTAATATCCATATATGTGTTGACTAGGTCTCTATATTAACCCCATGTGTTGTTGAAGATGTTTTGGACAAAATAATTATGCACACCAACCAAGATATTACCTCCAATAAACAACTCCAATATCTAGTCTCAAAACAAATTTTCATGGGTTCAAAAATGAGTTAAGGGAGAAAAAAACTAAAAGAGTTAATCCAATCATACCCTATTTTTGTGATTATCAAAAGGAATTGAAAATTTAAGAGTAATAAAAAATTATAAGTTCTTATGGAATTTTGGGGGTCTCCATGGAATAAGGTGAAATTTGTGACATGGATGGTGTGTTAGAAAACATAATCACAATGCAAGACAACTGGTTTGGGTGTAGTGTGTTAACCACCATTTTGTAAGGCCTGTAACCAGTACATATGTTTGAACTAGGAGAAGATAAACATAGTCTGGGGTGCTCACCATGCCATAGATGAGGACATCATTGGATTCTTCCATAGTGAATGTATGTATGTGTAGTTATGGAACCACCATATATGGATCCACTATGGTGCAATGTGTGGAACTGTAGTGTAAAGAGACTTTACACCTTAACCTGATATGGCATAGAGAATAAGTCTGTAGCAAAGAGGTATGTATATAGTTCTTTCAATATCTATAGTAGTGTTAATCGATGGAGGATAAATTGTTTTGATAGGGGTTATTTGTTTCAATCAACATGAGATTAATCCTAAAAAATTCTTCTATTAACTCTGTGCTGATGATTAAATTAAAAATAGAAGGAATGACCACATATAATATATTTAATGATCTTAACCTCATCAAAATGGAAATAAATTTTAGTGTTATTATCCCTATAAGACTGATGAACACAAAAACGTTCATTAAGAAGAAGCATTACAGAATATTCAAGGCCATTATAGTTTAGCCTACTCGATACCACCCTCCACAATGATAACTATGGTTCATTACCTACTTCATAAAATCCTATAGTATAGCCATTTCCATTACTTCATGACTGCCTCCATTGTGGTACATTCCTAAGATCTAAGACGTAGAGACCCTTGTTTTCGAAGCCGAAATTCGAATATACCATTTAAGCCCCCAAAATATAATACAATATGGACTTATAAGAAACAATTAGAAATAACATTACTTTTATTAAACGATAATAATTCCAAGGCATTAAAATTCTCCCATGAAAAAACTCTTCTTCATTGAGAAGCATCTCTATGGTTCCTTCTTGAGAAACTATATCCATTATTCTTAACCATCACCCTATCATTCTCAAGTATCCTCTTGAGCCCTCCAATTACTCCACCAAATCCAGAAAAGTTTTATCATATCCCCCTAATGAATTTATCAAATTGTTCTATTATATGTTCCATATACACATCATATGATGCATGAGTCTCCAGCTGAATATCATTTCAATCAATAATGTGAACAAGGTGGGTTATATACTATCAATGTTGTGAAACATGCAATAAATTTTCCAAAACCTATTTATGAGGAGGAAGTTCCATATGAAAAGAAACTACCAAAACAATCTTCATAATCTTAAAGGTTCTCACAAAATGAGGTGCTAGCTTACCCTTATTCCCCATATGTATTTTTCTGAAACTATAGAATCACACACAAGAAAACATAAGCATGCCTAGGGAACACAAAAGTCCTATTATAATAGTTTCTATAGGATATATTTTTGATATATGCAGTGATCAACCATTCGTAAATGAACTTAACACTTTTAAGGGTCTCATTATCCATGCTAAGACCCACAGTTAATGCCTCCCGCACCTTATGCCAACAGGGAAGTATATGATAAGGCCTCCCATAAAAAGGCTCTTAGGGGAAATATAAATAAATTCCTAGTAATTATTATTTTATTACAACTCAAACAAAACAATATTATCATATCATGCTCCTCTAATGTCTAGGATTCAAGCACAAAGCATATCGTCCAGTATGTTTGGTGTGCACATAGACTGTCTGTCTAACAATGGATGATACAATTTACTTAATCCTAATTGAGTCCCTTGGTCCCTATAAATCCCCAACAAAATAGTGATGTAAAACATGCATCAATTTAAAAAAAATTATGAAGGGATCTTTTTGTAGGTGTAGAGTCACACAAATATAGAGACTTCATAGCTCATCAACCATGTGTGTCTCCCTGATCGGTAAAAATCAAGATATTTTCTTCATCTAATCCGTAATCACCTAGACATGATAATGACTCCTAGTGATCCTATACCACACTTTCAAAAATTCCATTTTGATTCCATTCTACATCCACATGGGAAATGGATGCGGATGTTTTAACTCAAACTGACACTGGTGATTGGCCTTTATCATTTGATAGGTAATCCCCAAGATAAAAACCCTAAAATGACTCTCCTCATCCCTTTCCACCAAAAATATTTCATTAAGTGATTATTCATATTTTTTTCTCCATTATGATTTAATTATATAGAGTTATAGTAAGACCTCCTCATATACTCTGTAATGAAATATAGGACTACAACTCTCCATTGTACCATGATCACATCATCATCACTCAAAGACCACTCGGGTATCAGATCACCTCCAGCTAGTTTTTTCCTCATCAAAATACACTCTAATATTGACTATTTTCAATCCTTTACCTAGTCTATAGGAGAATATTTGGATTACAAAGGATAATAATTCATTGATATATAATCCTTATAAGCTTACATCCTTCAATTAGGAATCATGCTCATCACGTGTCATTGTTCCTCTGAATTTTTCTCACCAACCTCCTACCCAACCTATATCATATGGCTACAATAATACTCAATGAAATTACGATTGATAGTAACATAGAAAAAATAAAATTTCAATGTCGATAGATACTATTCCAAGAACATCTAACTCAGGTTTAGGTCCCTCTGTTTAAAGATATAGAAAATATCTTTTGGATCATATAAAAAATATCTCTCACTAATGAGATGGAATCTCCAACACTTCAAAGAAAGAATTAAGGACGTTGTCTCCAAGATATGTGTATTATAGTTCCTTTCAAGGGGTTTTACATTACATGTCCAATGTGATACTACATTGTCTCCATGCATCAGTACTACTCCTTGACCAGTTCTAGGTGAATCACAATAGAGTGCATAACCAATCCAATGCTTGGGAATTAAATGTATTGGAGCTATCATAACCATATATTTATCTTAAGGAATAACAATTCACAATAATTCAACCATTGGAAATATCCCCCTTTATTTATTAGTGTTATAGTGGATTCTAATAGCTAGGATAAGTCCTTGATAATCCAGATATAATATCCCGCTAAACCCAAAATGATTCTAAACTCAAACATTTTTTGGGGTTGTATCCAGGACATCACCGCCACTACATTATATGGGTCTATACATATTATTATATGGGAAAACATCTTTATTAGGAACAACACCTCTTGAATTCAAAATCCACACTTTGAAAACATGGGGTGAAGATGGTGTTCTTTAACCATACTAAATGTTTTCTTTAGGTTTCTATCATGTTGTTTTGTTGTCAGTGTGTAAAAAAGGATATGAAAAATGAACACCAGGATTAAATAGTCCATATATTGGTTTATGACCATTTTGATGAGGTTCATGAACACTAGTTACATGTTCATTAGACATAAAAGTATCACTGAGAACTTAGATAATCAATACCTTTTCTGAAACATAGTCATCATAATTTCTACCTTTCTAACTCTCAATTAATGATTGACCAATCTAATATCTATCCTAGGGAACCATTAGGATCCTCATAGCTAATTAAAAATATCATAACTAATGGTAAATGGATATAAATTCTCCACTAACAAATAAGTTAGTTTTTTATAATAAATATAGACTCTAACAATATTGTCTTCCATCTTGGAAAACAATAAAGGTGTTCCCCATGAGGAATTACACAGCCTAAAAAATCCCATACCTATAAGAAATCTAACTAAACCTGAATCTACATTAGTGAAATTTTATCTATAAGTTACAAGGTTATGGACATGTGTTGTGGATTTACTAAAATCTTAATCCCAAATTCAACTATTTTCTTAGGATGGAGTCCTATGAAAACATTCAAAAATATATCTTAATAGAGTTCTTGGACTAAATGAAAAAAGTTTAGAGGATTGTCATTGATCTTTCTGAGAGATCTAATCCTTCCATTCATATTGTGATCATCCTAAGATGAATCAGGACTGGGACAAATATTCCATCTCCAGTTTCCCACTTTCCAGTCATTACATATGTTTGTTAAATAAATGGGGTATATGACACATGTCTTTGTTATAAATCAATGTGATATAAAAGGCATGTCCACCAATCCATGTTGAGTATCACATTCTAGGTAATTATCTCCAAATTCATGAACTCTAAAAAAGAACATAGTTGCATGTTAATATATGATTGTCTAGAAATAACTAGAGATGATCCACTTTTATTCCCACTGGTTTATCAAGAGAAAATACATTGATGGATAGCTTGGCTAGTATGTCTGGTCCCGTAATAACCTATGATAAAAATAAAAGAATTACAAGCACTAGTATCAAAAAAATCCATATATATATTGGAAATTATCAAAATCATTAGTGAATTTGTAGATATCCCCTCTCCAAAATATTTTGGGGACTGATTCACAATATAGACGTGACCTACCTTAGTCTACTTACTAAATCATTGTGATGCATTCCACATATATTTATGTTGTTGAGAACCTCGAAGGATATCTAGATCAATGGTCATTGATGCCTCCACCACTAAGTTGAAGCTTTTTAAAAATACTATTGGATATGTTGAGTCCTAACACACTTTTAGCACCGACTCTGTGTTGTTGGGAACCCCTGACTATAATTTCCATACTTCCCACCGTTAAGGAACTGGTGGTCACCTCCTAATAGAACCAAAGAGATTTAACTCTACAACACATGAATACAAATAGTTCAATGCATTTCTCAAACTTTCCACTTTCTTCCATAGAATGAGGCACTCATGGTATAATTATGAGGTGCACCCATATAAGTAGTGATGTGTAAGAAAATACCAAGTTCACATCCATCAGCCAAAATCCTAACAATCGTTAGGGCCTTCCTCAGAACCCTGGGGTAAAAAGATAGGTCTATGATTTAAACCTATAGATTATTGTTAGATTAAAGTCCAATTTCTAACATCCTATCCTTCCTAGCATCATTACCAAAAAGAATCAGTTAAAATAGAGAAGCACAATTGAGTGATATTAGTATACTAATATTTTCATGGAAACCTATTGTAGTCCCTTAAACACATATGATTGATCAATAATAATCATTATAGGTTTTAATGGACTAAAAACATTTACTTGAGTGGATTACTTGAGAAACCCTCATGTCGATCTGACCAACCCATAACCCCCCCCCCCCAATAAATCTTATCAGATCCTTGTAACAAGAATGATACAAGATTCAAATTCCAATCTGATAGTTCCTCGATAAGATAACTTATTATCTATAGGGTTTTCATCAAATAATAAACATCATATGGTCCATAGAAACCCTTAAAGGATGGAAGATAATAGTGCTTGAAATCATTATTGTATTCTGAAGTGGATGATGCAATGTATCCTCTACCTACAACCCTGGGGAAGGGTTGTAAATGTTATAGGGAACACCCTACACACATAGAGGTACCACAAAATGAATGTGAATCATTATCCTCTATTACATAATAAACATTATGAATATAAATAATTAATGACTATTTAGTGGGATCACACAAGGTTACTCTATGAGTCTACCGTAAACAAATGTATTAACCACCTAGATCTAACTCAATCAATGTCCCACAACTTATTCAAAACCATCATATGTATACAAACACAATGAAATGTGTAGTTAAACTAAAGAATGAAAAAATAGATATATCACATTAGTATTGAAGACACATATAAATCACACAGTCAAGGATACAATCCCAAATAGATATCATAATCAAGTAATTTAATTAAATAATTATTATATAGCACAAAAATAGGTTTATGTAACACATATCGACATACTTGTCTTCTTATGATTCATGAATTCCCCTAAAATCTAAAAAATTCCATTCAAAGACCATGTGCATCACCCAAGGTAATTATAGTCAATGATAACAAGAAAAAAAATTCATAGTTTATGGGAACTGGGAGGTACACAATGTAGTGATGTGTAGGCACTATCATAGTTCACTTTGTTGAGTCCCAATGCCATATATCTAATATACCCTATTGAAAAATCATATAATTTTAAGGACAAAATAGTGAGTATTTGTCCTATAATACTAATTTGTAACATCCCCAACAAGAACAACCGGGTCTGATCATAAATTTTATATATGTTTTCCACCTCATATGTAAGAGGATACCAACTATAAGTTATGGTTTGAGTCCATGAATAGGGAGACTATACCCTGTATATTATGTCATAAGATCGATAATAAAAATAAAATAATAATAAATCATTTGAGTAATCATGGAGAAATAAACAAATGGAATACATGTAATATAAATAAAACATTGAAAAATTGGTACCCTTTATAGAGTAAATATAAAAGTTAAATAAATTAATAATTGTGGGCTCATTGTAGTCCATCTTAGTCCACAGCTAGCTCCATGCTCTTTTGTTTAACAGCACACCACATTGACCTTTCCCTTTACTGGACCCCTCATAAAATATACAAGTAAATTTAAATTATTGAGTGGGTTATTATTATGATATTCAAGACTACACCAATTCATACTCACTTAATGATATCATGTAATTATGTGAATTCAATAACAATATAAAATTCACAATAGCATAAACACAAAATACAAAACTAGGCAGCCATGCACTAGAAAAGCCTCAATGAACCCCCAATCATTCATGCATCATCTATATTCAGGTAATATAATTGATAATGTAAGTAATAACCAAGAATACCCATGTATAGTGTCCCCTTGTTTCTATATGCTCAAGCTACATGTCAATATCAAAACATCATGAGGACTGTGTCACCAGACATCCTCTAGTTAAGAATATCTTGTACTCACAATGAACTGGATACCTCAAAGTTAATGTGACTTGTAAAATCAAGGCTACCTCTTGTTTATCATCAACACAACACCATGGATACATAATACCTCAACCCTATCTAAAAGTCCCTCTTCTCCATAGTTTAAAATTAGTGCACTCTATCTCTACAGGATAAACATTTAATAATTTCTTATATGTCTCATGTACTATTCGAAACCACCAAATCATGGTAACATAGATACAGGGTGAGAAAAAAATAATACATAACGTATATTCATCCTCCTCTAAATTTAAATTTTTCTTAAAAACAAACTTTTGTGGAAGAATGTTTGAAACAATCAAGTACTAGCAGAAGAATTAGGCTCTATGCCATCCTTGAAGACCAACTTCAACATATTGGAAGCATCTACTCTATATAAACTCTAGGAAATATCAGATACCTTTTTATCAGGGTTGTCTCTGATTTTTTATTCAAATTGATAGATAAATTTTTCCCACATCTGCATGAACTCTTCCACCATTATATTTTTTCCATTGAATCCTTTGGTCATGATTAGATGTTGCTTGAAGATCATGTTTTCCTACTCCCCATTAGTATCCACTTGAATTGGATCACTATTCAGCCTTTATGTGTCCTCTTTAAGAGCATTAAAATAAAATACCTTCTCATGAATCTCTTCCTCAGAGTGCATAATAATGTCACAAACCTCCTATGTGGCCTCTACGACAGCATCATGCACCGTGCCAGCCATGATAACAACAGTTTCACCCTCCTCAACTTCCTTACCCTCTTGAGGCACACGAGGAGGGGCAGTATAAACCTCTAGTACATCCTGGTTTTGAGGCTGATCATATGTTGCATCATCCTTATTATGATGTCTTTTCTTCTCAGGACTTTGATCTTCAGCCGATCCAGATCTACACACTAGTTAAATCTCCTTCCATTACAAATAAATACACATAAAATCATATGATAAAGGTTAAAATTTATAATAAGATACACTTATATCACTCATGGAAATAAAACATATCAACATGTCTCATGGTATAAAAACACAACCACACATGATTACAATCTAGCATATTATTAAATACCATAACAAATAAAAATAGTATATAAACATCTTCAAACAAGAAACCATGTGGTATGTAAATTCTAAACTCACAGTTGTCAATGTTGTCCCCATAGTCTGTTAATGGTGTCATAACCTGAACTGATCTAGCACACTAACCTATATATGGTTATCCATAAACAACACTTAAAACTTGAATAAACCAACATGTCACAGGTTATAGAGTAACGTTAGAACAAATAATTAAAGGGGGATAAATCCAAAATCACCCTAGATATATCATCATAAAAATAATCAATATGGTTAGTGGTATAAATAATACAAAGAGTTTATATAAATTCAAGAGTCGCCATGGTGTACTGTTGTATCTAAAGTATAGAAGGTATTCTGGGAATCACAACCATGTTCCAGGAAAATTAGTTACTATAGAGTGTGTTAATAACTATGGGGAAGGGTGTGATACCATGAAAAAGGGTTGTGTAGGATGATCACCCTAAAATATGGTACTCACAACAACATAGAGGTGGAACTGATTGGATTTCTGCACAATGTATGAGAAATGGCTATGTCTGTGGGACCACAGTGTAAGACACTACCATGGTGAAAAGAGTGGACCTGCATCATTAAGGGGATCTAAATCTTGACACTCTATGGAATAAAATCTGGTTCTATAGAATATTGGTATGTATATATTACTTCCATGTTCTATAATAATGTAGATCGGTGGGGGTAAGAGTATTTTCAGGGTATGTTTTTTTAACTACATGTGTTTAAGCCTCATAAATTATTTTTTGATTAGTGGAATAATAAATCCATTCCAAATAAATGGAAAATATATATTCAATCCATTGAATTATTTAACCCTCATATATGACTAATGGAAAAAGACCACTAGAATGGTCGAACATACATGGGAATGGAGCTTTGTAACATTATCCAAAACATTAGAAAACGACCTCCTTGATCTCTCTCTCCATAATGATTTCAGTAGTGCAATGTTCAATAAATAAAACCATACAGAATAGTCATTCCCATTACAAAACATACAAGTCCTTTGTAGTGTGGTGTTACGAACTATGGCAACATGACCATTTTTTGGAATAATTATTTTCAAAACACCCTTTAATAAGTGCAAATATCTTACAACATGTCCTAATAGAAAAAATGAGTAAGAACAATAATTTTATTAAAGGGAAAGTATTTCATGGATTTACTCACATAACATCTCATTCCCCATGTCAAACTCATATCTTAATATAATCAAGCTCTCCAAGTGGTGTAAGAGGCTAATTAAGGTCAGGTAAAATTTTTGATTTAGGATGATATTATGATAGGCATAACTATTCCCCCTACAAACATTCTCAAATATTATATAAGGATGTGAATGTCTCTTTTAAAGACCCAGAAATTTCAAGGGAATTTTTTTCTTAAATATTTAGTAATTTTAGGAGTCTGCGGTTTCTGACGTCACTTGATTCCAATGCCCGGTGTTCCTAGACTCAATTCGTGAAGTTTTGATCGGGTACATTCAGTAAACGTACATGTGGGTTTTTCTATATTTTGAACTGGTGCTCGTAATAAAAATCTTAGGGCACCGATAAACTTGTAGTGTCGTTATTCGCTTAAGGGTACCTTTACCGTTGTTGCGTTTTATGCGGGTTGAGTGTTAATTTTTGGAGATTTAGTATAAAATAAATAAAATTTGTAATACATAATTTTATTTATGTTTATTGGTTATTCCCCCCAAGGGGAGTTAGAGGTGGGGCACACACCCACATAACCTCCCATTAGAGTTTATTTGTGAGGTGAGGCCCACAAGATCCCCTAACCTTTCAGTTCCCTTGAAACCCCCATTTAACTCCCCTTCATTTATTTTTTTGAAAAATCCTCCCTTATTGAATTTTAAACTCTCCACCTCCCTCTCTTTATGTTTTCCAACACAAGTAATTAATATCCTTATTAATTAATCGGTATATCTCTTCTTTTGAATTATTTTGATTTCCATGACATTTCTTTAAATGTTGGAGAAGTCTATTATAATATTTTCATAGAAAATATTTTTGGTGGTGGAACCTCTGTATGAATAAGAAGAGATTCGTTCTTCAACGAAGAACCTCCAAAGAATGCAATCGTCAACTTCAATATTCGCCAAAGAAAAAGGAGAATGAGCCCCACGCAAGGAACGTCGACGAAGCGCCATCCTCAGCTTCTTCTTCCTCGACGTCAATGAGTTGATGCTATCTCCCCGTGAAGCCATTTCCGCGACGCCTGACTACCATGATCCTTATTTTAAGGTAGGCATTTTGTATGATTTATAAGTTAATAAATTATCTTTTTTTGTTGAATTCTATGGAATAAATTCGGACCATTGGATACCGCCTAACGCGGAGGGCGCGGGCTGAACGCACACAGCCCAATGACCATCCGTAGTTTCTTTTATTTGCGATGGAGACCATTTTGCAAAGGTGGTAACGAGTGAAGGTGTTTGTGCGCCGTCCGTGTGTGAATGGACCTTGTCGCGTAGCCGAGGGATGCTCATCCAAAGGAGAACCAGCTTGCTAAAGTTGCTTGGGCCGAAGGGAGACCACGGCTCCACAAGGGGAACCGCGCTGCGGAAAACTACGGCCCGTACTCCGCAGGTCGCTTCGGTGGCGAACCAGCCGGTTCCTCAGCCGGACGGGATGAAAGGGCCACTACACCATCAGGTTCCGCGCCGAAGGACTGTGGCCCGCTTGTGCGGGCCGCTCACGCCAGGAGGATCGGCTGGCTGGACAAGAGGGTGGCGCTGCTTGGCATCGCCGGTTCGAGAGACAGGGGGGTCACACCCCCCCCCCCACCTCCCCTATAGTGCTCGGCCACACGGGCCGAGCTGCGCCCCACCGGGCCGGGATGCGCGCTTCATCGGGCCGGTCCGACCCTCTGCCGGGTCAGACCGGCCGAACGAGGTTGGGTCGACCAGCCAGCCCACTGGGCCTGACGGGTCAGGCCCATTACACATAAATGTGAATAACATAAAGACTGCGCATCCGATCGATGCATTGTCTATGGAATTTGGACCCTCGCAAAGAAGTGGCCCATTTTTGATACTCTATGTTTGTTTTGGACATCTTTGGAAAACGGCTGGGTTATAGAACGAGCGTATTTTCAATCGGGTCCCTGGAACGGAAAAACCAATATCTCTCAAACTGGGCGTCTGATTGACACATTGTCTGTCGCGTTCGGTTCCTTTTGACGAGACAGAACTTCAGAATACGTCAACTCTGGACTTTTTGATAGTTTATGTATCGACCCCTTGGATTGAGAAGCGGACACTCCTAGAATCAATCGTGATGTGTGTGGAAACCCTAGAGTTGGCAACGACTGTGATGACTATCGTACTGGGATCCTCCATGGGTTCGACAACGATGACTACTGTACTTGGATCCTCCGTGGGTTTGACAGCGTTGACTACTGTACATGGATCCTCCGTGGGTTTGACAGCGATGACTACTATACATTGATCCTCCGTGGGTACGGAAGTGATGATTTCTATACTTGGATTATCCGTGGGTTTGGCAGCGACAACTTCTGTACTAAGAACTTACGTGGGTTCAGAAGAGGAGATGATTCAGAGGCTACATCTAATCATATCCACCCCACTTCGTGAGTTGTATACCTGTGTGAGCTGATTCTTGACTTCCAATCATTACCATCGGTGTGATTGACTTCTTTCCTATGTGGAATGGCTTGTGCTTGGGCTCTAGAGTTGGAGCCCAACTGGAATTGATGACTTAGGTATATGTATGGGCATATACCTAAGTAGAGTTGGTTGAAATTTTGTGATTGTATCTTTTATTTGTAGTTTATCCTTCATGTATCCCGGGAGACATTCGGGGGTCTCGGGGTCCCTACTGAGTATTGTTATACTCACCCCTGCATGGGTTATACCCGCACTACGTTGTGTTGGATGCAGAAAACGAATATCACTGATTATGGTAGAGACTTGTGGAGCTGGATGGTACCCGGATGTGGACCACTCATTGAGATGTACACGGAGCAGACGGACAGACCCGAGGTGCTGTGGAGACCATCTGTACCCACCCTTCAGGTGGGATTTTTGGAGGATGACTCAGTGGTTGCTGCTTTACTTTACTGATATTGTACTAGTCTTTCAGTTGTATTGTACTCACTATTGGGATTGTATTTCTGGACAATTTCTTTTCATCACTTATTTTTGTATACAGTTTTACTTGTGCTTACTTCTGTTGTGTACTCTGTTGTGTTTTTTTACTTCTATAAAGGCAATTCCTTCCCTTTTTATTGGGATTTTTCGCCTTTGGTGCTAGTCTCCAGCCCCTGGCCTATGGAAGGCATGCTTGGGGTAGTCACAACACGAGCCCTAAGGACGGGTTGTGAAAAATTGGTATCAGAGGAGTCGGTTCTACCGCAGAAATCAGGACTCTGATTATTTTCTTCTCTGTGAAGAAATAGTGTTAAGTGTTTTGGGTGTAGTTATCAGTCTAGGGAAACCGTTGTTGGTGTGGCGGCCGACGTATCCATACACTAGGACTCTGACATCCGATTTCTGAATCAGTGCACAAAAACACTGATTGCATGTGTGTTTCCATTGAAAAGCTTTCTTTGTGATTACTTTGTGTAAGCTCACCAGGTATATTGTTTTGACCATGGCGCACCTGTTTCTTTTCAGGATGGTCCCACGAAGTCAGCCAGCTAGGGTTCTGAGTTATGTGCGAGATGGTATCCCACCGAGTGACGAGGCCTCGGTGTAGGGCCCCATCACAGTGGAGGCACCAGCAGTACCACTACCCGCTGGGCCACCGATACCACCAGCCCCAGAATCA
The DNA here is from genome assembly GCA_963277665.1 of Viscum album. Taxonomy (NCBI): domain Eukaryota; kingdom Viridiplantae; phylum Streptophyta; class Magnoliopsida; order Santalales; family Viscaceae; genus Viscum; species Viscum album. Next base: position 508,551,892 of record OY728159.1, read on the forward strand.
GAGAGTGCACACCACCTTTGTGCGCTGAACGAGTTCTAGAAACATAGGCCACCTAGGTTCCGCGGAGAGACAGAACCTCAGGCAGTTGAGGATTGGCTGGAGGCTATCTTCAGGGTTTTTAGATTAGTAGGGACACCAGCAGATCTTAGGGTGATCCTTGATATGAGTCTCCTGCACGCAGCAGCTGGTAGATGGTGGAGCTTGATGATCCAGTTGCATGAAGAGGCATCTCTACTTTGGAAAGACTTCGAGAGTCTCTTCCTCTCATATTTTGTTCCTGCCACCCTTCATGTGGTGCAGATCCAGGAGATACTTTATCTTCGGTAGGGCAACATGAAAGTAGCTCAGTACTCAGCGGGGTTCACAGACCTCTCACACTACTCCACGGACTTGGTACGAGACCCGTTCTTTAGGGCCCAAACATTCGAGCAGGGACTCAGGCACGAGATCGGGGCTTCGACGATACCTATCAGTATCCAGACGAAGGTGGGGGTGATGGAGCGAGCACTTGTAGTGAATATATTTCTCGTTGAGCAGTCTCCAGCGGCGATACCTACCACAGGACAACATGTAGTGGAGTCTTCTGTAGCCGGCAATAGACAGTTGACGTGGAGGTCTAAGCAAACCAGGCCATAAGGTGGGTGACCTCAGGATACTGGTTTAGATGTGTGGGGTACTCAAAATAAAGAGATCTATACGAGGTGCAGGAAATGATATGCATGCTGCGGGCAGGGTCACGTGGCTTGAGATTGCCCGAACCGCCATCCAGACAAGAAACAAGCAGTAGAGGGGCCTCCCAAGCAGAGGTAGAGGTTTGACTGTGGTGGTCCATTGGGAGAAGGCAGACAAGGTAGAGTATCTGGCCATGAAGTGGGTGGTGGATGACGTTTCGCGGTTCTACCACCACCACCACCAGGAGGTCCACCCCGACCATAGGGAGCTGGAGGATAGAGGAGAAATCAACTCCATCCAGTCGAGGCCTACAACCACGACATAACTGATATGATTCGAGGTAATATCTCTGCCTACTCAACCCTTTCTTCTGTACTTATAGACACATGAGAGAGTCATTCTTTTATTGCCTATTCCCTTTTTCGGATCTTGGAGATTCCAACGGAGCCATTGGCTCGATCTTTATGGCTAGAGACACCTACGGGAGCAGACGAGACGATTATGAACTGGTACTGGCAGTGTGAACATACTCTAGGGGGTGAGAGCATCGATTGAGATATTCTTGTAGCATCATCGAGGCCTTATGACGCCATCTTGGGTATTGAATGGTTGTCTACATTCCATGCTCAGATCGACTACATTAGGCGCACGGTGCGGTGTATCCTCATGGATGGGACCAGGTTTACCTTCACCTGCGAGAAGGGAACCTTTACAGTGCAGTATGGACTTACGCAGAGGAGAGGGAATCCGATCACACATCAGTTCGATAGTATCATCCTTGGAGCAATTGATGTGCAGAGTCTAAGTTTTCCTATTGTGGTGGATCAGTATGCAGACGTTTTTCATGACGATGTTCCAGGACTACCTCCTCGTAGAGAGGTATACATCTACATTTACCTGATCCTCATGATAGCATTGATATATACTCCAACATATCAGATGGATCCCACCGAGCTTCGTGAGTTGTGTATACAGCTGGAGGACTTACAGGGAAAGGGATTCATCCGACCCAGTGTATCACCCTGGGCTTCCTCGATTTTGTTCGCCAAGAATCCTGATGGGAGCTTGCGACTGTGTTTCAACTACCGTCTCCTGAATTAGGTGACCATAAAGAACAAGTACCCACTCCAAAGGATTCACAACCTCTTTGATCAGTTCAAGGGTCCACGATGGTTCTCGAAGATAGACCTCAGATCAGGCTATCACCAACTCAGAGTTCGAGATGAGGATTTTTAGAAAACGTCCTTCAAGTGTCGATATGGCCACTAAGAGTTCTTGGTTATGCCCTTAGGCATAAGAAATGCACCACCAGTGTTCATGAGTCTACTGAAAATGATCTTCCATCCTTACCTCGATCGATTTGTCGTAGTCTTCATCGACGACATACTAATTTACTCGACTACTTAGGAGGAGAACGCCATCCACTTGTGGGTTTTACTGAACACACTCCAAGAGCACCAGCATTATGGTAAGATCTAGAAGTTCCATTTTTGGATTCGATAGGTTCACTTTCTGGGTCACGTCATCTCTGAGGCTGGAGTTGTAGTGGATCCAGTGAAGATCAAGGCAGTACTTTCTTGGGAGCCACCCAAGAGCGTGTTGGAGGTGCAGAGTTTCCTGGGTCTGGCTGGGTACTATCAGAAATTTGTGCCAGACCTCTCTAGATTTACAGCACTACTTTCAGCCTTGATGAAGAAGGGGAAACCCATCGTGTGGTCAGATAGATTTCAGCAGAGCATTTAGGAGTTGAGGTAGAGGTTGACCAGTGTGCCCATCTTGAGGCTACCGAAGGAGGGCGTTGGGTACGCAGTGTACTGCGACGCATCAGGGACTAGACTCAGGTGTGTCCTGATGCAGGAGCGAGCATTGATCTCATATGGTTCAAGACAATTGAGACAACATGAGAAGAACTACTCTACCCATGACCTGGAGTTAGCAGTAGTGGTCTTCATCTTGAAGATGTGGCGACACTATCTGATGGGTGGGCTCTTTACAGTATTCTCTAACAACTATAGTCTCAGATACATATTCTCATAGAAGGAACTGAACCTAAGATAGCGGCGATGGATCTAGTTCCTCCATGATAATTAATTTGAGATAGTCTATACTCTTGGGAAGGGGAACGTTGTATCTGATGCTCTCAGTATGAGATTAGGCATTCAGCTACTAGGAGAGGTGACAGAACAGCTAGCTGCATTGCAGATATCCTTTGTGGATATAGATGGAGCAGCCTTTCTTCAGTCTCTCACAGTCACTCCTCCACTACTACAGTGAGTCATGGAGGCACAATGTGGGGACATTGACTGTGAGACGCGATGTGCTCGGATATCCTCAAGATAGGCACCTGATGGATTTTCTGAAGGAGGGGATCACGTCATCCTCTTTAGGGGACGTACTATGGTACCAGTTGCACTGCAGGAGGATGTGCTGAGGGAGTTTCACACTTCCCCTCTAGCGGTACATCCAGGGGTGAAGAATATGTACTAGGACCTCAGACGATAGCACTGGTGGCCGAGTATGAATAAATATGTAGCAGAGTTCGTCTCATGATGCCTCACATGTCAGCAAGTGATGTCTGTTGCACCAGGTACCAGCAGGCTTGGTACCACCCTTAGAGGTCCCAGAGTGGAATCTCGATAGTATATCCATGGATTTAATGACAGGGCTTCTACGTATATCCAGAGGGCATGAATCTCTATGGGTGATCATCGACCGACTCACTAAGTCGGCCCACTTCATACTTATCAGATAGCAAGGCTCAGTAGAGATATTGGGATGCCTCTACATTCGGGAGATCGTACGACATCATGGTGTTCCATCGTCTATCATTTCCGATCAAGATGATCGTTTCACTTCCTGGATATAGAAGGGGTTACATGAGGCTTTTGGGATACAACTACATCTTAGCACCGCCTTCCATCCTCAAACGGACATCTAGACTAAGAGGACCATTCCGAATCTCGAGGAAATGCTATGGGCATGTGTCCTTGACTTTGCTCGTAGTTATGAGGATCACCTACCTTTGGTGGAGTCTACGTACAACAATAGCTATCACTCCACCATCAGGATGGCACCTTACGAGGAACTGTACGGCCGACCTTGCAGATCACCTCTATGCTGGACTGACCCTGGGGAGTCAGCACTTGTAGAACCAGAGATGGTACAGGCTGTGAAGAAAAAGGTGCAAATCACCCAGGAATGGATGAAGACTGCACAGAGTAGACAGAAGTCATATGCTGATAGGATGCGGAGACCACTGGAGTTCATGGATGGAGACCACGTCTTCCTACGGGTCTCACCTTGATGAGGTCTACAGTGATTTAGATGGGGCAACATGTTATATCCACGTTTCATTGGACCTTTCTAGGTCTTTAGCAGAGTAGGCGAGGTGGCTTACCGCCTGACCCTTCCACCTCAGTTGCACCGGGTGCATGACGTCTTCCACGTATCTCAGCTGAGGAGATAGGTGCATGACTAGTCCCACATCATCAACCACGAGGAGTCAGACATCCATGGCAGGGTGACATTCTTAGAGGTCCCAATAGAGATCGAGGATCGACAAGAGAAGGTCATATGTGGACGGTCGATTCATCTGGTGTGCATTCGATGGAAGCACAGGATCCTCCAAGAGAGTTTTTGGGAGAGGGAGGCTCAGATGTGTGTACAGTACCCCCATTTGTTTACATAGTGTCTGTTGTAACTTTATGGGGATGTAAAGCCCTGAGGTGGGAGTAATGTAATGACCTGGAAATTTCAAGGAAATTTTTTCCTTAAATACTCTGGAATTTTATGAGTCAACGGTTTTTGACAGCACTTGATTCCGAGGCGCGGTTTTCCCAGAATCAATTTCTAAAGTTTTGTTCGGGTATGTTCAGTAAACGTACGTGCGTGTTTTTCTATCTTTTGAACCGGTTCTCGGAATCGAAATATGATGGCACCGATGAACTCACAGTACCGGTATTCACTTAAGGGGACCTTTATCGTAGTTGTGTTTTTTGCGGGTTGAGAGTTAATTTTTAGTGATTTACAATACACTAAATAAAATTTTTAATGCACAATTTTATTTATGTTTGGTGGTTATTTCCTCCCAAGGGGAGTTAGAGGTGGGGCCCACACCCACATAACCTCCCATGAGAGGATACTTGTGAGGTGGGGCCCACACTATCCCCTAACCTTTCAACTCCCTTGAAACCCCCATTTAACTCCCCTTCATTTTTTTTGAAAAATCCTCTCTTATTGAATTTTAAACTCTCCACCTCCCTCTCTTTAAGTTTTCCAACTCAAGTAATTAATATCCTTATTAATTAATGGGCACATCTCCTCTTTTGAATTATTTTAATTTGCATGGAATTTCTTTAAAAGTTGGAGTAGTCTATTATAATATTTGCATAGAAAATATTTTTGGTGGGGGATCCTCTGGAGGAATTAGGAGAGCATCGTTCTTCAACGAAGAACTACCGAAGAATGAAGATCCTCACCTTCAATATTCGTCCAGGCCAAAGGAGAAGGAGCCACCCACAAGGAATGCCGACGACGCGCCATCCTTGGCTCCTTCTTCCCTGATGTCAACGAGTTGTCGTTGTCTCCCTGCGACACCGTTTCCGCAATGCCCGACTACCACAAACCTTATTTCAAGGTAGGGGTTTCGTATAATTTATAATTGAATAAATTATCTCATTTGTGTTTAATTATTTGGAATAACATCGGACCATTTGATACCACCTAACACGGAGGGCGCGGTCCAAACGCACATGGACCGATGACCCTCTGTAGTTTCTTTTATTTGTGATGGAGACCAGGTTTGAAAGGTGGTGATGATCGAAGGCAGCCACGCGCCGGCCGCATGCGAAAGAACCGGGGCCTGCAACCACGGGCCGCTAAACCGAAGGAGAACCAGCTAGATAAAGCTATCCTGGATGAAGGGAGATCGTGACTCCACAAGGGGCGTCGCGCAGTGTAAAACCACGGCCCGCGCTCCGCGGGCAGCTTCAGCTGTGACCTAGCCGGCTCGTCAGTCGGCCGAGATGAAAGGGCCACGGCTCCCGTAGGTGACGCCCCGAAGGATCGCGACCCACCCCGTGGGGGCCGCTCACGCCAGGAGGACCGTCCGGCTGCGGCCGGCCATAAAAGAGTACGGCATCGCTTGGTGCCGCCGGTTTGGGAGACCAGGGGGCCGAGTCGATCCACAGCCGGCTGAGCCAAGCCGCGACGCACCACGCCGCACCGCACCGGGTTGGGTCGTGCCCCCTTGGGCCACATCGTGCCCCCCCCTTGGATCGGGATGGGCTGTGCGCTTCACCGGGCCGGTCTGACCCTCTGTCGGGTCGGACCAGCCAGCTCACTGGGCTTGACAAGCCAGGCCCGTTGCACTTAAATGTGAATAACATAAAGACCACACGTCTGATCAACGTGTTGTCTGCGGAATTGGGACCCTCACGACGAATCGGTCTTTTTGCGATACTCTATGTGAGTTTTGGGAATGTTTGGAAAACGACAAGGTTTTGGAATGATTGTATTTTTAATCGGGCCCCTGGAACGGAAAAGCCATTATCTCTCAGAACGGGCATCCGATTGACGCGCCGTCTGTGGTGTTGAGTTCCTTTTGAAGATAAACAACTTTGAGATACATCAAATATGGAATTTTTAATAGTTGATGTATTAAACCCTTGGCTCGAGGAGCGGACCCTCCCGGAATCGAGCGTGCTGTGTGCGGAAAACCTAGAGCTGGTTGCGACTGTGACAACTACCATACTGGGATCCTCCGTGGGATCGACGACGATGACTACTGTACGTGGATCCTCCATGGGTTCGGCAGCATTGACTACTGTACTTGGCTCCTTCGTGGGTTTGGCAGCGATGACTACTGTACTTGGATCCTCAGTGGGTTCGGTGACAATGATTATTGTACATGGATCCTCCGTGGGTTCGGCAGCGACGACTTCTGAACTAGGATCCTACATGGGTTCAGAAGAGGAGATGATTCAGAGGCTACATCTAATAATTTCCACCCCACTTTGTGAGTTTTATACCTAGGTGAGGGATGTCTTGACATCCAATCATTACCATTAGTGTGATTGGATTCTTTCCTGTGTGGACTAGGTTGTGCTTGGGGTCGAGAGTTGGAGTCGAATTGGAATTGATGACTTAGGTATATATATGGGAATATACCTAAGTATAGTTGGTTGAAACATTGTGATTGTATCTTTTCATTGTAGTTTATCATTCGTGGATTTTGGGAGACCTTTGGGGGCCTTGAGGTTCCTACTGAGTATTGTTATACTCACCCCTGCACGGGCAATACCCACACTACATTGTGTTGGATGCAGATGACGGACAACACTGATTGTGGTAGAGACTTGTGGAGCTGGACGGTACCCAGAGGTGAACCACTCGACGGGATATACATAAAGTAGATGGATGAACCCGAGATACTGTGGAGACCATATGTACCCACCCTTTAGGTGGGATTCCTGGAGGACAACTCTGTGGTTGATTCTTTACTTTACTACTGTTGCACTAGTCTTTTAGTTGTACTGTACTCACTATTGGGTGTGTATTTCCGGCCCCTTTCTTTTCAGAATGGAATTTTGTATACATTTTTACTTGTGCTTATTTCTGTTGTGTACTCTATTGTGTTTGTTTACTTCTATAAAGGCTATACCTTCCATTTTTATCGGGATTTATGCCTTTGGTGCTAGTCCCCAGCCCCTGGAATATGGAAGGCGGGCGTGGGGTAGTCACGACACGGGCCCTGAGGATGGGTCGTGACATCTATAATATATAGTTTAGTAAATTTTAGGACCACTAAATTATTATCTAGTGTATCATTGGACCTCCCAATCCCCATAGAAGACTTGAGTATTTTTAGAAGAATGCACACAAAGCATCACATGGGTCTGATTTATTCCATTTGAATATTTGGGTATATTGATGAAACCACATAAGGAACAACAACAATTAATAGTCAAATTGCATGGGTGGGAATATGGAAAAAAATAATATAACAAATTAGTAATTTTTTACTAGACAATTATATAAATATGGACAATATTGTTTCACAATGTTGAGGAACATTTGTAATTGGTGAATTTATGAGGTAGGTACCTTTAATATTTAATGGGTATAAAAATACAATTTTTTTTAATGGTGACTACAATTATTAGAAAAGATATTATTTATGTTCAATTATATATGTAGTAACTATTAGTTAGTGATATTTGTCAATATGAATGATTATTTGATCAATGGGTTCATTAATATAGAATAAAAATAACTAATAAGTGATTGGATACTTAATATAGTTTTATCTTAATATGACATTCCTTAGTATGTATATTCCATAACCAGTTAAAATTAAGATAGGATACCGATTTCTTTAAAAAAGGTGTGATTTAAATATAATTTATAGATAAAAATAAGATGTTAATATTTGCCAGATCATAGTTTGTGATTGTGTGAATCAATCCAAAGTGATGGTCACTAAATCATGGTAATGTTCATGTATGATAATTTGCTCTAAAAAATAATGTTGATTATTTTTTTCTTTTATTTTTAGATATCATAATCATTAGAAACATTATTTCATTATTTATAGATATTATCTAATGTTCAGATTTATTTTTTAATAAAATAGTGAATGGATGGTTGAATCACAAGTTACAATGTGCATTAATATTTTGAATGGTATTCTAATAATTCCAATGATATATAATAATTTATGTAATATTTGGATATATAGAATGAATCCATTGATGATTTATAAAGGTATTTATTCATTTTGATTTTAATTAATACATACACCATTTTAAATCTCTTAAAAACTAAAATATAAATATATGTGCATCTAATTTGATCTCAGTGTACACAATCATTTTTTAATATTAAAATCATCCCATTATTGGGTATACCACTAATAAGTTTTTGATTACCCTCAAAGGAGGATACATTTCCCTCTGACAGTTCTTCATCATTCTAATTAAAAACATAGAAATGGTTTCTTTTAAAATAAAATAATTTTTTTCTACATAAATATTTCATTTAATTTGATCAGATTGTTTTATTTTATTTCAATTTTGATACAGTAGTTTATTTCTAAAACATTTGTACAATAATTTTCTATAATAAAACCTTAAAATTTATCAAATTATCTTCCATTAAATTTTTATTACAATTTATATATATAAATATAGAATATATATATTTCTGTAACAAGAAATGTATTCATAAAAAATGGAAACCATTCATAAAAATTAATTAATCCATTCAATAGTTTCAGATCATCAAAATGGGAAAGGGTTAGTTAAATATAAGTTTCATGGAATTATAAAAACTGATCGGGAATTATTTAAAAAAAATAAAAAAAATATTTTTTTTTACATTAAATGTTTAACTTATAATAATCATTGTCTATATAGAAATTATATTTCTATTAGAATTTTATAACATATCTGACAAAGAAAACACTTTGATTTCGAAATTATAACTTTTGGATGTTATGAATATAACTTCATTTACTAGGAAAACATCATTTTTTTATACATGATTTAGGATTATTGTCAAGTTAAATTATAATTATCCAATATATTATGAATCTATTGTCCTATATTGAAATAAATGAGTAATTTTTAATTTCCTTAAATAGTCCCAAATATTAATAGAAGATTATAAAATTAAATTTCCTTATTATAAAATTTAATTAAATAATTATATATAGTAATTTTGTTAATTAAATAAAAGAGTAATTGATGTTATATAATTTATATCTAAATTATGTAAAAATTTTATATGATATGATATCTTTTCAAAAATGTAATTTCGTTATATTTCTATAAATATATTTAATTTTAAAATGGAGTTAATATTGATAACCATGTAAATATATAATATGAATTATTTGATATTTAAATAAACAATAAATTTTCATGTTCATTTATTTAATGAAATTCATGAAATCTTGTTTAATTATGAATATTTTAAATTTATTTTTTATCAAATATTCATAAATATTTTCTTGACTTTTATATTTATGAATTATAATTTTAATTATTTTATTTCATCCCATAGTTAGTTAATAAATATGAAATTATTATATTATAAATAGTTCAATAAATTATTCAAATTACCGTACTAATTCCTATAAATGGAATACGATGATTTTATTGGGATACATACATGGTATGACATTATATTTAGTTATATTCAACAATTAAAATGAATTTTTAGGTCATGAACATGAATGTAATGGTTATTATGATTTATATAGAATATGCGTTATGATTATTTTAATATTATGGTCTCTCAAGAGTATTAATATATGGATAATGGTACTTTTTTCTTGGCTTATTACTAAAACGAGGGCTTATGTTATGTCTCAAAAAGTAAGGATTGTCACGTTCTTACACTATATATACCCTGATATATATTTTGGTTTATTTTGATTGTGAAAATTGAATAAATTATAGAAAATAATTATAAAATATGTAATACTATTAAACTAATAAACACATTATTATATTATTTTTCACAATGAAAACACATTTCAGATCGAGAACACCCAATGGGAATGGTTTTTCTAATCTTGATGCCTTTGGAATATCTTGTGTAATTAAAATACAATATGGTAAATACTAATAAGATTAATTATTTGTATCTATCATGATATATATATATATATCAAACATCTCTTGGGATTGATAAATATTTCACTACTATTTAGTCAGAGATAATATATGTAAATGAATGATTTGAGCATAGTTTTTTGATATAATTATACATGAGTATATCATGATATGATAGTCCTGTTGATATAGATTATTTTTTATGTAAGTAAGGGAATAAAAAATTTGAAGTAATGAACATTTAACTATAGATATTTACAACAAATTGGATGATATATAAAAAATATTTTTATCATTTTCGTTTGAATATATTTAATACCCATTTAACAAAATCTTCTACACTAGTTGAAATTTCATCCTAATAATGAAAATTAATTTTGATTCCAAATTTATAAAATGAACATTTTATTTTATTCAGATTTTTATACATTCCTAGAAATCATTTAATCCCTAAAAATCATGAATTAAAAGTAAATAAGTTTTAGAAAAAACATCAACATATGCTACAAGCTCATGGAACTAGTTAATAAGATAAATATTATCATAGTAATCATAGTAATGATTTTTTTTGATATTATTATTTTTATACCTATTATTATTAATCTCATGAGTCAAAATCATCCTAAGAACATGTATTAATTTAGTATGGAAAAAACATGAATATATTCTTCAAAAAACAATGTATGCTTAAATATTTATATGTTCATAATGTTATTATTATGGTGTTTAATATATTATAGTTAAATAAAAATGAACTAATGTGATTAATTGTAAAATATTTTTAATGTATATAAATATATTTGGGTAACTTCAAATGAATAACCTGGTTGTTTTCTTCGTTCATAACAAAATTTTAAAATGGTTCTTATGATTTATCACAAATTAATCAATGTATATATTTAATAACCTTTTTTATAATATCCTCAATATGTTGGGTATTTTTTGGAAAGACAATGGAGTTCCATGATTATTTTCTATCATAATGCTATAAAAAAATATTGTACTGAATTTTGATAATATAAAATTATTTCAAGTCATTATGAATCTGTAATAACATATTTTAAATAGAAAAACAAATATTAATAGAAAGGTAAATGTTTCCATTGTGAAAAAATTGGTCACTTATGTAATGATTTATTTCAGTTACTTAAATTGGAGATCAAAATATTATTGTGAGTTCATGTAAATTATTTTTAAAAAAAATTAAAAAAAATTCATTATATAGTATGTGATACTGATCATTTGTTATAAAATTTTTACATATTTGTATTATATTTTAAACATTATAATGTTTTTTATTGATGGAATATAATTGTATCATTATTATAATGATGAAACATGATTCAATATCAATGATATGGGTGAAATTGTATTATATAAATCAAAAAAGTAAATTTTTATTTTAAAATAATTTTTTTCATATTGATTTCTATTATTTGATAAGAGGCTTGTTAATCTGAACTATACTCATAACCAAAAAATGATATAATTGTCATGTAATAATGACCTAATATTTTATTATTGATGTAAAATGTTTTAAATGATGATAATGGGAAAAAAATTTACAAGATAATTTTTTTGTCAATTTTATATTAAAAAATACCAAAGAATGAGTTCTTTCACATAAGAGTATTATATTGAAAATAATAAAAATATGTTCTGCAAATTTATTATTTTAAATAATTGAATATCATATAATATATTTTTGTTACTTATATATTATCCAAATTATCCAATAAAGGAAATAATTTTTATTTCATTATAAATAATGTTTTTAAACTAAATAAAATATTTTGGATAAAATATAATTTTACGGGACTAGTCGAAATATGTTAAAAAAAGCAAAATTTCTTCATGTGGAAAATAAATGACTATAGTATTTTAATTTAATGTGAGATATAATTTACATTCCAAAAGAATATTTGATACAATGGTAAATAATTATGTAAACATAAGGTGTTAAATTTAATTTTCTAACCCAATGATCTAAAATAAAAGTTTGAATATAAATTTCAGAAATATTATCATGAACTGAAAATGTGATCTATGAAATTAAAAAATATATGTTATTTAAATAATAACTTATTCTCTGTTGACATGAAAATGATGGATTATTATTTTCTATTATTTGGAACATTATATTATCATTCCTAGCCTAACTATTTTTAAAACCAATCTATATAGGTATGTACCATTAAGCTAGTTTAATAGTGTTGTAGGGGGTTAGGGATTGTCATATAAACATATAATGATGTTAAAATAATTATCTAATGATGTAATGAGTTTAAAAAAACATAAAAATATGGAAAATACAATTTTTATATAGTGGTCATTTGAATGGAATATTATTTTTCTAACAATATTATATATATTTTTAAGTATAATTTTAAGTAATATATAAAATATATAACATTTATCATGTTATATGAAGGGAATGTCTACATTATCATTCTTTCATGATGGTTTATTATATTACATGGATTATAATAATAATTATTTTCTCAATGTAATGTATTTTGTATGATTTAAATTTTAGACATTATGTATTATAATATATTGTGATAAAATGTGATGACTAGAGTGATTTATGTATCATATAGAGATATGAAATTCCCTTATTAACTTTAAAAGGCCTTTTTTGTTTTAGTGAGACACTATGTATATCACATTTAGTTTTCTTGAATATGAATTTGGTATATTATAGATTCATGATTAATTTAGATTCCACATTAACTTTGGGTGAATGTATACCATGTATGAAAAAAATCTAATCACTGAGAAATTTAATACACTAGCATTGAGGCTGATAAAATATCTCTATAGGGGGTTACATGTTAATATTATGCATAGACGTGTTTTAAAAAATTTGATATATTTATTTTCAAATTATAAAAATAATTTTTTTAGTGAGATAGTCTAATAAAATATATTATCATACCTAGAAATGTTTCATGTAATGTTCCAATCTATATGGATAATGGGTCCAGTGATATATTAATCTCTCATGGTGGATGATAATTGATGTGATCATTTAAATAATTAAATTATTCACAGAAAATAAATAATTTCTGGCTAGTATATAACATATTTAAATAACATATTTATTTTTATCCCTCACTTTAAAAAAAATTATGTAGTTGTGTATAGGCTTATTGATAGAGTTTATGGAAAAAATTATTCTGACACATATCGTTAATTGATTTCAATCTAGAATAAATTATTAATTTAGTGTCATAATTTTTTTTCACATACTCCACCAATTAAACTTATGAAGTAGATGTATGTGTGTGTGTTTCTATTATTACAGTATGATATGGCATCATACTTTATGGGTTAATGATTGAAAGAAAAAAATTGCAACTATTTTTTCATAGAAATTATACAAAGGTTCTCTAAATGTGTTTTAGAAAATATTGGAAATTTTTTTTGGATTATATTTCATGATGTGATAATGGTGTTATAAAATATAAAAAAAATTAAATTATAAATTATCTAAAAGGGATTCTAGATTATTTTTAAATTGATTTGTGTATATGATTTACCATGTTGATATATATGATGCTCCATAAGGTGGATGGTCATGAAGAACATAAATATTTAGTGAAAGTGATTAATTTATTACAATTATAAAAAATATATAAACCCTAGAGTGGTGTTATTCGGAAATTTTTTTTTGTTAAATAAAAATGGAAGATTATAGGTCACTATGTTATTGTTTAATTCATATAAATTCATCTGATATATGAAAATTCATATTAATTTCTCATTCCCACAACATTGATCTATCTTGACTTATTAAAACATCACCGGATCGTGTTCATATTTAGTGTACGATGAAATAAATATGTGTTATATTAAATGGGGAGCTATAAATTATTTTTAAGTTAATTTGTTTTCTAATGGTACATCTTTATCGATATTTTGAATAAGATCTGAGAAAGTTTTACCCCATTAAGAAAAATAGGTATGTTCTTCTGTTATATCTTAATAAAAGTAAATAATTATTATGTTATTATCATATTGATATTTTAGAAGAATCATTATAAAATATCTGAATAAGGGTTTTCCGTTATAAATATCGACAAAATTATGTTGAGTATATTTAGGAATACAATTCAAAAGAGTTATTATTTATATATTTTGATAAATTTTCAACTAATCAAGATTACATGATTAGTAAATTATATAATAAGTTAAACCAAAGTCATTATATAGTTTAATTATTTTGTGTTTGATATCTTTAATAAAGTATATCCTTATTGTTTAATGTTGTAAATGAATTTATCACCTACTCAATAACCTCTTATGGTATTTGATAATATGTGAAAAGGAAAGAAATTATTGAAATATCATCTGACAATGAATAACAACTTGATATTTGTACATCCCACCATAAAATAATGTGTAATAAAGCTCTATGGAAATATTATATATAAAATATTGATGTGATTTATATAGGAAATGGGAGGTAATTATCCCCAAGAATATTATAAATGATTCTTATTTGAAAAAGGTAGAACATTAGAAGATAAAAATAAGATTATTTAAATTTTTATACACATAGTTTATTACTTCAATTATAATAATATTGGGTTTGTCATTGTTGCTAACTAATGAAGTTCCAGAGTAAATTGAATAAAAATATTTAAACCCAAAATCCATGAGTCTAAGATCATGAATTTTATAAAATAATGTTATATTTAGAGAAACATAATGTTATTTCCAATGATAATTTATCCATTTTCTCAGAAATATCTTATGTCATATTTTATTTATCATCAACAAATTCATTTATATCATATATGTTCATGGTATATAAAAATTCAACATTTGAATGGAAATAATTTAAAATAATTATAATAATAGTGAATGGTTAATCAATTATAACTATGATATTAAGTGATTTTCCTACTAGGTTTAGGTGAAAAAAAAATTAATCTAATTTTTTTCTGTTAGTTGAATTTGATTCAATTGTATAGAAAAATGAAACCCAACATATAATATCAATATATAATTCCATAACTCATTCTTACCCTAATTTGTATTTTATTAATTTTGTAATATTTTTTAATAATTTCTTCATTTTAAGAATGTTTTGGTGGTCCCACAATATTTTAATTTTTGTTAGCATTATTTATCATTTCATCCTTGGTAGGTTGTTCTGCGATGATTCATTCTACTAGGTATGATACATTTTACTATAGAGAATCGGTTAACAAAAATAATATCCATGAAACTATGTCCTATAGGGTAGCGTTTCTATGTTCAATTAGTTGGGTTATCACACTACGATGAATGTTTCATGAAATAATGTGTCCTGTAAAGAATTTTAACTTTTTAAAATTCACATATTTCCGTTTTTTAATTCCTTTACACCTATTCTTTCACACAAATGAGAGATAGTATGATTTAGTGACCAATGTCTAACCCCATTATCCTTATGCTTAGATTTTGGACCTTCCTCCCTTAATTCATAGTAGTTTCTTCTAGAAAACATCTTCTGTTTACACCTTTTCGATACATTATCTTTTATCATACAGTTTTACTACCTAAATAGTACTGTTTGAAAAACCCTTGGGGTGGTTATAAGTAATTTTGGACAAAGATTCTGTGGTTTGAGTAATTTTCAAGTGAACATTCTCTATTAATATTTGAAGGATTCACTCTAATTATTCTTAACCTATGTAGTTGTAACCAAGATTTCCCATTTTTCACAGAATTATTCACTATATATGGTTTTTATAAGTCATTTTCTATATAAATTGTGTATTCAATGTTTTATTATATAATTACTATGTTTCTTTCAATTAGGTGGGGTTAAAATATTGTTTTAAATAATGTTATTTATTTTACTAGGATGATTATTCTATTTTTATAGGTCATGGTTCGATACATTTTTTTCAATGGAAATTATCATGTTTTCCTTTGGTTTTATAAAATGTATTAATTAGACATGTTATATTACATTTATTAGTTCATAGTGTTATTATACATTATTATTCTAATGGATTATTGAAGTTGATGGTTTTAATATGAGCCTTTTCAATATTTCAATAAACTGTTTAACGTAAATCCAATTTTCCATAAGTCATACGAGGTTTAAAAACAATAATATGTTATTTAAGATGGGTTTTAAGTATTTATTTATTTTTATTTTCTTGTTTATGAACAATAGGATCATTTTTTACCTTGGGAATAAAAGTTAAGAATAATTAATAATTTTTAATGTATTTTTAAAAAAAATTAAAATAAAAATGATATATTAAAATCTCATATAATTTTGTGAACCTTATATAAATGATCTACCATTTTTAACTGAGGTATATAATTTCATTAAACCCAATAGATTTTGTTCATAATTTAATTGATGTGTAATGACGCAGAAATTCCATGTAATTTTACTAAAATATATGGGATTATTTCGAGACCAGACACCAAGAAGACACTTGATTCTGAGGCCCAGTGGCCATGGAATAGAATTATTTAATTTTTATTTAGTTCTTATAAATTAAAGTGCGATTAGGTTTTTCTAACCTTTAAAATGTTACTCACATCAAAAATCCAATGGAGCTGATGAACTCAGAACTTGGTATTTTCCTAGAAAGGACCTAACTTCGAATGGAGAGGGTTCACTAGGGAAGTTTGTTTCAAGGAATTTCAAAATAAAAATAAAAATAAATTAAAATCATATTTTTATTGTTTCCTTCATCATTGAGTGGTGACACTTCCACCATACAGATCAGTGATGAGGCGAATAAGAGTCATATTGAATGATGTCCTTTAATGGCTCGTTAATGTATAGCTTAACGACCCATTAAATGAACCATAATCGATATGTTGTCTCATAATTGAAACAACTTAACGACGTTATGATGAATTATAACATTAACATTACAAGACATTCCTCTTTTAATGGATTAATGGGATAAAAATGTGGAACTACTATGATGAATAAATGCTGAGGAATCATATCCAATGAACACCGATGAATCGAAAGCATCCTTTTATCACTTCGAAGAATGAGATCGGTGAGCAATGAATGTCGAAGGCTTCGAGTTCCTGAATCTCCGCGAATGGATCCCCAACAACAACGAGCTTCCCTTTGACACAAGTCCATCCCAAGTTGAGGTTGTTTTCGTTTCGAGTTTTCCCATTATTCTTTCTGAAACATCAAACATGGATCAACCCATGAAAATGTTGATCCACGGTTTGTTCATTCTTGTGGGAGGGTGCTGTTTCTCAGCATTTTGCATCAGGAATTTTTTTGATAAAACTATTATATTATTCCCTGTTTTTTATAACCTATAATGCCGAGGGTGTGGGCCAACATTATGAAGTATTGATCCCCTCCACCTTTGTGTGTTCTTGTGTGTTTTTCATGTCTGCACCTTCAAAACGGAGTCAAGGATGATTAAAGGCCATAGTAGGGAAGGTGGAATTCTGTGGATGCTGGAGGTGCATATGACATGAGTAACAGATGACAAGAGTGGACCCAATGGTCTGCGGTGGTGACCGCAGGCATGGGGGGCGTGCCACGACGGCGTAGTGAGGGTGGTGTCACAGACGACATGAGTTTCGGCATTGCAGTTGGAGCCGCAGGCGCTTAGGCAAGCAGTTGGCGACGGTATGCAGCCATCTAGCTCCATTGGTGGGGCATCCCATGACATGCAGGCCATGACATTACCTAGAGCCACACCAGGCCATATGTCGTGTGGAGATTCCTAGTCCACTATACAGACCAGTTCACCGAGGAAGGCACCGCAGGGTGTGCAACCGACATAGTATCGCTTCGTCCATGATGGATGATCCAGCCCGCTCAATGGCGGTCTGTGCTGGTTCATGTGGCCCATGCCCAGCCATGCTGGCCAACCCAAAAGCGAGTCAGACCCTCGACCAATTCATTTACTCCTAGCCCGCCAGGTTCAGTCGGTGCTAGTTGGACCAGTTAGACCCAGGTCAGGTCGGACCAGACCCAGACCCAACCAATTCCTATTTTAATAAAACACTAATATCTATTAGACATTGTATCTAATTGATGAGAAGTTTTTAGTGTTGGAACCCTTACGACGAGGAAGTTCTTTTGTCCTATTCCAAGGAGTTTCTCATTGAATTTGAAAAGTAATGAATGACCTGATGAGTGGTTTCTCCCGGAATCTAGCGCACTACAAGTGGGAATCCTGTAGCTGACTGAGACATGAAGACTTCTGATAAGAGACCATGTGTGCATCAGCTACAATTGACCATGTGTGGATCAGCTATGATGTCCTAGTAGAAAGTGGCTTTGTTTGACCCGACATACCCATGGTACTTATCAGGGTTTAGTATCTAATTAAGATGGACAAGGTGGGAAGCAACTCTATGTGACCCAACTAGACCATGGTGGAGAGCCGCTCTATATTACCCAACATACCCATAGTTCTCGTCATGTATGAGTACCCTAGTAGTCCAAGGTGTTCAGTGCTGTGACTGATGTTCTTTCTTTCTATACGCTATACTATACCTTTGTGAGTTGTCTTTCTTCATGATCATTGTCTGTGGTTCACTTTTTAGTTTTCTTTGTGGTATTTACATTTCGGTTTGGGGTCCCTACAGGGTATTTTGTTACTCACCCCTGCATGGTCATTGCCCGCACATGTTGTGTCTAGTGTAGATGACCACTGCCTTGATGGAGGACTTGGTGGCTCTGGACCCAATGGTGCCTAGTGGGATCAGGACGGTGGGACATACTTATACAGCAACCAGATGCTACTCTATACGTACCCATCTGGTGGGGTTTTCAGAAGATGGATTTTCAGAGATCTTCAATGCATTCATGTTTTTATGTTTTTCTATTGTTTGTTTTGTATTCAATCCCATTTGACCCACAACTTGTACTTTTACTCAGTGGTTGTTTAGTGGCATACATGTTTTTCCTTTCCAGTTTTTTGGGACGCAGTTGTGTGTATGTATTTGGGTGTATACAAGTACTCAGGAAAATACCTCCCATATAAAGATTTATTCCTTTAGTTCTAGTCGCCAACCCCTGGTCTTTCGGAGGTGGGCTAGAGAGAGTCACGACCCGATTTCTGAGGCACGAGTCATGACTATGTGGTATCAGTGGTGGTCAATTCTACCTCAAATAAAGAGATTATGTTGTTCTATGTTTGGGAAATAATGATAAATGTTTTGAGTTTGAATTTTATATTTGGGGAGACCATTGTTAGTGCATAAGCAAGAATATCCATACACTAGGACCTTGAATTCATCTTTACAGATCTATAACTAAATACACTGGTCTCATGTATCATAAAATAATTTAGTGTTTCCTCGTTTTCTTCTTGAATTAGAGTTGGATCACTAGGTATAATCAATTAATTGTGGTACATCTTGATCTACATCAGGATGCCTCAATGTAGAAAGCCAGCTATGATTTTGATTTATTACTATGAGGACTTCCCATCTAGTGATGAGGCATCATTATAAGGAACCATTCTATAGATGGCCCTACCAGGCGGTGCACCATCATTACCACCACCCGTTTATCAATAGTTACAAACAAAATTAATGATACATGATACATGCAAGCTCAACTCCTTTCTCAAGTTCCAAAGACAAAGACCTCCTAGGTCAAGTGGAGAGGTAGATCTTCAAGACGTTGAACACTGGTTGGTGGCACTGACATAAGTCATTCCCTTAGTGAGGAAACCACATGACAATATAGAGATCGTATCAACGAGCCTTATTCATGGATCAGTAGGGAGGTAGAGAAGTTTGACCATTTAGACTCATTATGAGGTGACCCTCTTTTGGGATGACATCGAGTGGCTTTTCTAGGAGTTCTTCCCTGAGGCCTTGTTCTTAGTGCGAATACAAGAGATGCTTCACCTACATGAAGGGAGTCATGTTAGTGGAAATGTACTCTGTGAGGTTTATAAACCTCTCCTGATACTCAACAGATATTTTATGGGACCCTTTCTTTATGGTTTGGACCTTTGAGCAGGGGATACAACATGATATTAGGGAATCTATGATTTCCCTCTGCATCCCCACTCAGGCTGGAGTTCTAGAGAAAACCATTCCTGTGGAGAGCATCTAGGAAGAGAAATAGCCAAAAGCTATAGCCACAAGTAGACACCAAGAGGAAGAGACATCAATGGTCAGAAATAGGCCGAAGATGTGGGGACCCAAGAGGGTAAAATCATTCAGGGGATGACCCTAGGACTCATAGTGAGTAATGCAGGGATCCCTGAGAATAGGGAGTCATCATGGAGCCATTCTATGCTTCACCTACAGTGGGTAGAGAAACATTACTCTTGATTTCCCAATGCACCACATAAACTATCATTATATAGTTGAGGGACCTCCAAGGCATAGGAAGAGGTTTGAGAAAGGAGGTCTGTAGTGCGGCAGACATGGTAGGGGAGAAGGCTGAGGAGAAGACGGTTGGTGTTGATTCGATGTACTACCACCACCACCCCCAGGTGGTCCACCATGGCCTTAGGGAGTAGGTGGAAAGGGGAGAGATCAGATTCATGCAATGGAAGTCTATGACCATGGTGCTCTGAGGATGATTAAAGGTATGATATGTGTCTTATCCACCTTAACTTCAGGTCTTATAGACACACGTACCAGTCACTCTTTCTTTACCATAGACCTCGTTCGAGGCTAGAAGATTCTAGTGGAGTGGTTGGCTCGATTCTTATGGTTAGAGACTCTAATTATAGGGGATTCCATGATTACACACTAGTTTTAATAGTGTGATCATACTCTTAGAGATGAGAGATTCATCTGGGATCTTCTAGTAGCAGCGTCAAGCCTTTACGATGTCATCTTTGGTATGGACTAGTTATCCACAGTTCATGCTCAGATTCACTATATTACAAACAAATTGTGGTGTGTATGCGAATATAAACCCAGGTTTTCCTTCAACAGTGAGAAGGTAACTCTTTTAGTGCATGATAAACTTTCTCGGAGGATGGTGTAGCCGATCACTAACCATTTGGTGAGCCTTAACCTTCGTGTCATTGGAGAGAGGAGTCCAAGATTTCCGGTAGTGGGGGAAGAGTATAAGGATATCTTTCTTGAGGATGTCCCAGGACTACCTCCTCATAGGGAGGCAGCCTTTGGCATCAATCTGTACATAGGGATGGCACTGATATCCACACCAAAATTTTAGATAGATCCTATGGAGGTTGTGGAATTGAGGATAGGGTTTTTTGAATTGTAGAAGAATGGATTTGTGAGGCCCATTGTTTCATCATGGGATACTCCAATGTTTTTTTCCAAGAATTTATATGGGAGTTTTAGGCTTTTCAGGTACTTCTAGCGCCTGAACAAGGTGACTATGTAGAAAAAGTATCCACTACTGAGAATTGATGACCACTTCGATCAGCTGAAGGGAGTGAGGTGGTTCTAAAAGATAGTCCTCAGTTTGGGATATCATCAGCTTTTGGTACCGGATGGGGATGTACCGAAGACTACCTTTAGATGTCAGTATGGCCACTATGAGTTTTTTGTAGTGACTTTCAGCATCAACAATCCCCCAAAAGTGTTCTTGTTACTCATGAATAGGATCTTCCAGCCTTACCTTGATCATTTCGTGGTGGTATTTATTGATGAAACCTTGGTGTACTCAGTTTCAGAAGAGGAGCATGCTACACACCTTCATATAGTCGTATATACACTTTAAGATCACCATCCTTATAGAAATATCTCAATGTTCTATTTCTAGATTCGAGACGTCCACTTTCTGGGACATGTCATCTCAAAGGTTAGAGTGGTAGTGGATCCAAGGAAGATAGAGGAATCACTATCTTGGGAGCCACCTAAGAGTGTGACTAATGTGTGGATTTTATTGGGGTTGGACTGATACATTTGGAGGTTCATACCTTACTTTTACAGAGTAGCATCACCCTTATCAAATTTTAAATATAAGGGACAACCCTTCGTGTGGATGTAGATGTGCCAGCAGAGTTTCTAGGAGATGAGGTGGAGACTGACGAATGCTCCAATTTTGATACTACTAGAGGAGGGAATTGGGTATGTAGTTTTCTATGATGCACCAAGGACTAGACTGGGTTTTTTCCTTATACAGAAGTGATATGTGATCTCCTACAGTTCTTGGTAGTTGGGGAAGCATGAGCAGAACTATGTGACCCATAACCTAGAGTAAGAAATAATGTTCTTTGATCTGAATATGTGGTGGAACTACTTAATGGGTGAACAGTTTACCATCTACTCTGACCATAAGAGTCCTAGGTATATTTTAACCTAGAAGCATGACAACTTGATATATCAGTGATGACAGGAGTTACTACAGGAATATGACTTTGAGAGAGTCTATGCTCCTAGAAAGGGGAACATGGTGGCAGACATGATTAGTAGGAGATCAAGGTTTAAGTTGCTGGGTGAGGGGATGAAGCAACTAGTCACATTTCATATATCCTTCATGGATGATGATGGAGAATCTTACCATCAGTAGATGACTGTCACTGCCTCACTCTTACAATGATTTAGAGGGCATAACTTGTGGATGTTTACTACGAGCCCCGACATGCCCAGTTACCCTTAGGGCAGGATCCTGATAGATTTTTGATAGGTGGGGAGAATGTAATCCTTTTTAGAGGATGCACAATAGAACCAGTGGCATTGTAAGAGGATATTTTGAGGGAGTTCCTTAACATCCCCTTAGAAGTACATCCTTTAGTGGAAAAGATGTACCAGGATCTCTGATGTCAATATTGGTGGCCAAGGATGAAGAATGTTATGGCTAAGATCGTTTCATGGTGCCTCACTTGTCTGTATATGAAGGATGAGCACCAGGCTTAAGCAGTCGTGGAACAACAACATGATGTACTAGAGTGGGAGTGGGAAGGTATCTCAATGGACTTCATGACAGGATTACCACTCACGTCCAAGGGCCACAATTCTATTGGAGTGATCGTTGACTGACTCACCATGTCAGCTCACTTTCTACCCATCTGAAAGCATGGATCAGTTGAGGGGTTGGGATGCCTCTACGTCTAAAATATAGTGTGGCTTCATATGGTTCATCCGACGATCATCTCATACTATGATGCCTGCTTTACATCACATCTGTGGAAGGGATTACATGAGGCATTCAAGACACAACTACACCAGAGCACAACTTTTCATCCACAGACTGATGGTTAGTCTGAGCGGACCATACCGACCTTAGAGGACATGCTTCATTAATGTATATTTAATTTTGGTCATAGTTGGGAGGACCAACTACCATTGGTGATGTTTTTATACAACAAAATAAATCACTCCATAATTGGCATGGCACTGTTTGAGGCTTTGTACAGGCGGACTTGGAGATAACCTATATGATAGACAGACCTTGAGGAGTCTGTACTCATTTTTCTAGAGTGGGTACGAGCTACCACTGAGATTGTTTAGATCATCCAAGAGTGGATGAGGTCTCCCAAGATAAAGCATAAATCAGAATCAGACAGGAGACATATGCCCTTGGAGTTTGAGGAGGGAGACCATGTGTTCCTTTTGGTCTTACCCCGATGGGGATTTCAAAGAAATGGATGGGGCATCAAGTTATCTCTGAGGATCATCAGACCTTTATAGATTTTGATCAGAGTTGTAATGGTGGTGTATAGCCCATCTCTCTCCCCACATATGACCAGGGTGCATGATGTTTTCCATGTGTCGTAGATGAGGAGGTACATGCATGATCCATCAAAAATTATTGACTAAGGAGAACTAGAAATTGATGATGGGATGATTTTTGCAGAGTTCGTGGAGGAGATAGAGGATTGACAGGGGCATGTCCTTCATGGTCTTTTGATTCCTATGGGTCATATATGATGACAGCAATAGAATCTCTTGGATAGCACAAGGGTATAATAGGACCCGATTCAAGCTCAGTACCCTCATTTCTTTGTTTAGCCTTGTTTTGGATTACGAGGAAGTAAATCCCAAAAAGGGTGGTGTAATGTAATGTCCCAGAAATTCCATGGAATTTTTTTAAAACTATATGAGACTATTTGGAGACCAAATGCTCGGATGACACTTGAATCTGAGTCTTGGTGATCCCAAAATAGGATTTTGAAAACAAAATTGTTCTTTTAAATAAACGTGTGAGTGGGTTTTTCTAACTTTTAAACAGTTTTGTAGATAAAAAATATAAGGGCTATGTTGGACTTAAAATGTCGAGATTCACCTATAAAGGACCTAACATCAACCTGATATGGATGACTGAAAAAGTTAGTTATCATACTTTTTGGGAGAAAAATAAAAACAACATTAATTTTTTTTATTTCCTTCACCATTGAGTAGTGACACGTCCGCACTACACAATGAAAATGATTCAACAATGATCCTTATTAAATTAAACCCTTTAATGGCTCCAAAAAGTGAGGCATAACAAATCAATAATGAGGTGTAACCAAAATGTTGTATTATAAATGAAACAGTGTAAAAACATAATGATGCATTGCAATAGAAGTCATGCGACACAATACTATTTTCATGGATTAATTTGGTTGGAGAAAATGGAAAAAAATGGAAATCATTTGATGAATTTATGGTGAAGAATCCTCTCCATCTAACGTTTGCAAATTTCTAGAAACCTCAACGCACCTCGATGAATGAGACAGGTGAAAAACAAACACTGATAGCTTCAAACTCTTGAATCTTTGAGGATGGATTGCCACCAAAAATGTGTTTCCCTCTGATGTGTGTCCATCCTAGGTAGGGGATGTTTTTGTTTTAAGTTTCCCATTCTTCTTTCTAAAACAACTAATGTGGATCAACCCACAAACAAGTTGATCTGTGGGTCATTCATTCTTGCATGAGGGTGTTTTTTCTTGGGGTTTTGCATCAGGATAAATTTTGATAGAACTATAATCTCATTCCCCATGTTTTAGAACCTCTAACATGGAGGGTGTGGGCCGACATGGACAAGGCTTGATCCCCTTTTCCTTTGTTTGTTCCTCGTGGCCTCACCTTTAAAATTGTGGAAAGGAGGATTTGAGGCCTTAGAAGGGAAGGTGGCATCCCATAGAGGCCAGATTCACTGTTGAAATGTGGAAAGAACCAACAGTGGAGACCCAGAGGTCTGCATAAAGCAACGTTAGTGACCCGCAATAGTGGCCGAGCGGGGGTGGAGGTGCACCATGACGGCGTGCCAAGGGACATGTCCCGGCCAGCTCGGGCGGCGGCATTACAGTAGGAGTTTCCGACGCTCCGGATGGCGGTAGTGATGGGAAGCGGCTATCTGGGGACATCAGTGGGTCTGCCCGCACCACGTGGGCAACAACCTGACTTGGACCAGCAACAAGCCACATGTTGTGTGTCGAAACCTAGTCCGCTACGTAGAATAGTTCACAGGGGAAGTCGGTGCCACCTGGCACCATGGGGCATGAAATGAATGCGACATAGCTACATCCGGAATATAGGATCTGGCCCTCTCAAATGCAAGGCGGGCTGGTTCACGTGGGTTTCACCCAACCATGTGGGTCGGGCTGGTCCCAGTGGGCCAGGTCACACCCGATTCAGGTCGTACCCAGACATAATCGACCGTTATTTTACTAAAACTCCAATATCTTTCACACTAGGTGTCTGATTGACGATCTGTTTGCGAAGTTGGAACCCTTGAAGTGAGAGGGCTTTTTTGTAATATTCCATTTAGTTTTCATGGATGTTGAAATGTGACGAATGGCTTGAATATCGATTTCTCTCTTAATCAAGTGCACTACATACAAGGATCTTATGGCGGACTGAGACACAAAGACTGCTGACAAGTTTCTCTATGTGGATCATATACAGGGGACCCTATATGGATATCCTATGATGGACTAGTGGGAAGCAGCTCTATGTGACCTAGTAGGCCCACGATGGGGAGTGGCTCTATGTGACCCGGCAGTCCCGCGATACTCATCAGGGATGAGTACCCTAGTACGACGGCCACAGTGGGAAGTGGATATGTGTGACCCAGTAGGCCCACAGTGGGGAGCGACGCTATTTGACCCAGCATACCGATGATAATCATAATGTATGATTACATGAGCAGTCAAAGGTGTTCAGTGTTGCGACTGATGGTCTTTTTTTAAATACTCTAGATTATACATATGTGAGATGTCTGTATTTGTGATCATGATTCATGGTTCGCTTTTTGGATTGCTTTGTGGTATCTCCTTTGTGGTTTTCGGTACCTACGGAGTATTTTGTTAATCACCCCTTCACGGGCTTCTCCCACACATGTTGTGTATGGTGAATATAAATGTTTCCTTCATGGAGGACTTGGTGGTGTAGGACCCAGTGGTTGCTAGTAAGATTAGGTAGGTGGGGAATACTTATACAGCTTCCACTAGCAACTCTACATGTATCCAGCAGGTGGGGTTTTAAAGGGATGTATTTTCATAGAAATTATGTAGTTTCAAGTTTTTTAGTTTGTCTTTTCTTGGGTTCGTATTCTGGCCCATTTCACTAAGATCTTGTACTTTTAATCTGTTTTTCATCAGTGGTATTCATGTTTTAATTTAAATTTTGTGGGTGTGGTTATGTGTATGTGCATACAAGTACTCAAGAAAATGCCTTCAATTTGCAGGTTGAGGCCTTCGGAACTAGCCACCAACCTCTTTCCTTTGGAAGGTGGGTTTGGGGAAGTAAGGACATAGTCCTTGGGAGATAGATCATGACATGATGGATGAATGTATTTATTATTAAATAAAATGTTGCTGAAATTGTTATATTTATTGGGATATTTGTATAATGGTGGCTTGATGTAAGATTTTGTAATAGGTTTTCATAAATTTATTATTAGTATGTGCGCATGATATGATATACGTTAATTATCTTACTCTACAAATAGTACTATATAGATATTATGAGCTTTAGTGAGTGATTGATAGTTGGTAGATATACATGTAATGATAAGACAAATTTCCACCCCTTAGTTTTTTATTAATACCTATACTATTAAAGTTTCACAAGGGAGTCTAGTTAGAGAAAATGAGAAGTTATGTTCTTGGTACATCAATAATTTTTCATATTAGATAGTTTCATCCGAGTATGTCTATGATCATCTAAATAGATTTCAATGAGTTTCTTAAAATTATATACACTACATTGTCACCTTTGTTAATATTATTGGGAATCATCCATAAACAGTACATGATCTTGAGTTTTACTTTAGAATATATTTTATTTCACATTGATGATATTTTTGGGTTTAGAGTTTTGGATAATTAGGCCACAACTCATACATAAAAATACTATATAATACTGACTGTACACTTTCTATTAGTATCATGTTTATCCTCTAATATAAAACTTTTAATGTAAAGAATGACATCTTTTCCTGGAAATTATATGTTACTTTAAAATGGAAATATTCTTTTCCCTTGACCTTCCATAAACCATGTGAAACCATTTTTTAAAAAATATGGACAATAAAAAATTCTCAGTAAGGGATATAAAATGAAGTAAACTGTTATTTAATAAAAATATGAAAACATATTAAATATTTACCATTACATTTTTTCTTTTAGTAAAATAATGAAAATATTTTCACAAGAATTCACTCAAAACTATTTTTCCAAGAAATCCTTTAAATAACATAGTATGAAATTAAAACCCCCTATAGGTGACTTATATAATCATACTCATAAAACCATTTCACACCAATTTTAATTGGAATAACAATATGTAATACTTATAATATAATCATTATCTATTGAATTAGAGATATATAATGTGGATCAACCTTTTTATTAGATATATCAAGCTCACCTATGATATATAATTGCTTACAACACATCATATAAGCTATCTCGGGATCACCTATTTTTCATGAGCAATAATGGGGAACAACCATTTGTATAAGACGCATTGGCTTCACCCATGAGCTATAATGGGGATCAACCCATTTTATATGATATATTAGGCTAACCTATTATTTTATGTCCTATAATGGGTCTCAACCCATCTTATAAGCCATAGCGAGCTCACCTATGAGATATAATGAGTCTCAAACCTTCATATAAGAAATATTTGGCTAACCAATTTTATATAATTCTCAAGTACCATATCATGAATAAAACACCTCTGTTATACAATCCTTTGAAAAACTCTTTTAAACCCATATAAAAAACACTTTCGGATAAAAATAATCTTTTCTTTTAAAACCCAAATAAAAATACCAAAATGCATTTTTATTTTGATAAATTATTTTCAACACTAAAATAACAAAAAAGGGAAAAATATTTTCCTTTTAAAAAACATGAAATATTTCATAAAATAATTAAATAAAATTATGGTCATAGATGTGGAAAATTCATTATCTTCATATTTATTAGGAATTCTATTTGTTTGTTTCTAAACATTCCATATAATAAACATAAGAATACTACTTTTTTAAAACATTGAAAATATAGTTTAAAATGTAAATTATTATTCATTAATGTCCATATAAAAATATTAATAAAATAATTTCAACAACATAGACATGTGAGAGAATTATTTTTATATAAACCATTATATGATGATTCATTTTAAAATAAAAGTCATGTATCACATCGGAAACTAATGAATCATAAAACTCCTTAAAGAATAAAATTAGAGAAAATGTTAAATGTCATGAGAATAGATAATTTCATGTTATAAAATGTCAAATGGGATGTATATACCCCTTATGAAATAATTAATTTCCATAATATCAAGATATTCTCTAATTAAATGAAATTCAGATGAATTACCTTACCTTGAGTCTGATTTATCATGTGTGTCATTATCTTCTTCTTCTTCAGGTATCTTCCTCTAGTTTGCACTTACCCATACTTAGGTTATCATTTATATAATGACCCATACTTTACATACATTGTTAATACTTAAAAATTGAAGCACACTTATTACAACATATGACAAAACCACAAAGGACCGTATAGGTATAGTGTCTTTAGAAACTGGGAAACATAAACAACTGGTTCATAAATCTTCTACAGTGTCTCCCATTTATTTCATCATATCTAGGGTCCCTTTTAGCATATTCTACTTAATATCCATCTTCCTGACCTGGGGATAAGAAAACATAAAAGGGTGAGCTCAAATGCTCAGCAAGGGCAAATAAAGGAAATAAAAATCATATCATATCTTTTTGAAAATCATAACCTGCAAAAGAGATCATAATATCTTAACATGGAACAAATCATAGAAGTGAAAATGAGATCCCCATAATCATAACATAAAACTTGAAACTTTGTGGCATGCACACATAATCATGGAAAATCAGTTCTTGTTAGTCATGACTCATTGCCAAGACTATCTTAGTGGACAAAGTCCCTTTCTGAACCGAGTCACCCTCGTTCCAGTCCTGTTTCACTGAACCGGTAAAACCTACCGTTCCAGCCATGTCTATCTCATGAGATATAAAATCTTTACCCAATGCATTGGAGGGAGATATAGGTCCCACCCATCTTATAATTAATCCTTTCTTATGTGTGCCACATAATCATAAACCATACATCATAGTGTAACCCATGTAATAAAAATGGGATTCTTAAACAACATGACATCATAAAACAATTCATATAAGATAAAGGAATTCATAAAAATATTTCCATCACAACATAATCAAATCCATGTAATAATAGGGATAAAACAGAACCCTTTTATTATCTTATATGGAAAATAATTTTGATAAAATACATGAACTCCATTCTTGAGGAAAATATCCTTTCTACTTCAAAAACATTTTTCCTTTCATAACATGTCACACGACTTTAAAATAAAAGAAGTTTATTAAAAATAAACTTGAAAACTTGTAAAGGAAGTTTCTTGGAAATAATGTTTTAAAAATCCATTCATGCTGTATAAGTTAAAAAAACATTCTTCGTACTTTTGTCGGAAAATTCGAAAAGTACCTCGTACGAAAAACGACAAAAGATTCCTTTCATACATATTACTAAAAACTCACCGAAGGGTAAAAATGGATTTAAAAAATTGTAGGTGGATGGAAATAATATTACATATTGATGAAACATGGATGTGGATGATAAAATACACCCCAGTAAATACTTACGAATAAACAATCTCGGATAAAAATGAGATTGTGATATTTCCCTTACCTTAGGTCCAATTTGCTTTGTACGAGTCCGATGCTCCTGTATAATGGTTTAAATAATGTTATTGACTTATTCCAGAATAATACATATTGATATGATATCATATATGGTCATATTCTTAGCTTCTTGATAGTGATATTTCATTGTTACTTGTTACTCGGGTCTTTATTGCCTTTTGTTCTTATGCGTGTTTTGCCGAATACATTCTTATTCTTCTTTTAAGGTTATATATACCTTATATCCATAATGTTATTAGTGTAACATATATCATATTTATTCATTCAATTCATTTATATAATTATTATGTAATGATTATCATGTAGAACGAGTCGCTTCACATTGTGGAGACGGTATTCCGTACGTACGCACGAGTGATGATATCGTTCCTATGATCGTGGAATTGTATTGGAGTATATATATATATTATTTCAGTATCAATATTACTTTATAATAATCATAAATAGTTACTCATTACACCATTATACCCATCCTTGTAAGGTGGTGGTGGAAAATAGATTACACCACGGCGTGGAGACGGTATTACGTACGTACGCACGCGCGGTGATTTCATTTTTCCGTAGGATGGATAGAAGGTGAATTAGGGTTGTTTCATATTTATAATAACATATCAGTATGTAAGTAATACTGATGTTATTACTTTATCATGAAACAACTAAAGAAGAAGAAGTTGAAGAAGAAATAAATTCAAAAGATCGGTAATGGATATTACCTCTTCTTTGGAACGCTTCTTTGAATCCTCCACTTAGGGAACTAAGATTGGTCTTTGAAGAATACCAGGACCTCTAGGATTATTCTAGGGAAGTATAGAGGAGAAAATTTCAGGGGTTGGCCTAGCTTGAGTGCTCAAATTGGTGTGAGGAGGAGGGGGAGGAGGTGCCCTTTCATAAGGGAGGAGAGGGGCACCTTAGGAATATCTCAAAATATTATTTTATATTAAAGTCAAAATCGGTTTATAATGGTTCAAAAGGGTCATATTTCGAAGCTAAAGTGGGGAAGGGTCGAAATCCTATCAACCAATATGATTTAGACAAGTTTGGGATTTTATTTTAACCTTATCAATTAGATTTAACTCTAAGTTAAATAATTTAACTTTTACCATGTCTTTTTGTTTTCTTTCACTATATGGTTAATACACTTACTATAACATGCCAAAAGAACCCCAAATTGTTTATTATTAATATATATATCCTTATCTAAGTCATTTTTCCGAACCTTAGATTTTTAGGAATAAAATAACAATTAATAATATAATATTTGATTTAAAAACTATTTTGTGTCAATTTTGACACTATTTGATATATGATTTTTGTGAAAGTCATAACAGAATTATATGTTCTAACCAAGTTTATTAAATCAACACTAATATATCATAGTAACCTAGAAAATTTGTGTAATTCATAAAAAGTCTGAAATTACATTTATTTTGGTGTTTATAACATCAATTATGTCAATATTTCGTAAATAAGATAATTACTGCATCATAATTGTGTCATAACTAAATTAAATTATTTAATGTCTAAAAATTACAAATAAAATACCATTATGTAGGAAATATTTTTATCTTTCTAATGAATATTTAGAGTATAATTTATCTTATGTATAACCCCATATTAAAAATGATTTACTTATTAAACTTTGATTTTAACTATTTTAACCATTCTTTAAATAAATTAATAATAAATGTCCTAATCAAATCCAAGTGGGCCTAAATGGTCATATTTTATTCCTAAGTTTGTTTTTGGTCGAATTACACTTGTCCAATAGAATTAGGACATGTGTTAGGGTAATATTAATATCATATTTACCCTTAGTTACCCTATTTACTATTAACCGCGGTAAAAAAAGTAAAAAGTTACTATTCACCAAAAAATTATTTTTATCTCATTGAACCACATTTTACTTACTGATATCAACCGTGCCTGTCGGATTTTTGAAATTCCATTCACAGAAGCGGTAAAATTAAGTTTTATGCAAAATTCAGTTTTTAACCTACCACTTAGTGGTTTCACTATTCATCAAAAATTGAAAGTTTTCAGAAAAATACAAAAATTTCACCCTAGGCTAATTTCGATATTCTGAGTCCAAAAATGAAGATCATTTTGAAAAATAAAATTTATAAAATTTCAAAAAGTGGTTATTACTATTCATAACGGCTAGTTTTAATAGCATATTGTTGTTTAGTGAAACTCGGTATTGCGTACGACGCAAGCTATCGAGGAAGGTCGCGATTGCGTGTAAAGAAAACCAAGAAAGTGTTGTGTAGAAAAAGATTCCTTTGATGATTTATATAACATAAAAGTCTCGGGTGTTACATTCTACCTCCCTTAAAAAGAATTTTGCCCTCGAAATTCGTCACTTTGTAACAAACAGATGAGGATACTTCTCCCTCATCATATCCTCAAGCTCCCATGTAGCTTCTTCTAATTGGTGGTTCCTCCATAAAACTTTCACCAAGAGAGTGGTCTTGTTTCGTAGGACATTTTCTCTACGATCCAGAATCTCTATCGGCTGTTCTTGATAAGAAAGATCTTGCTCCAGTGGTACAGCTTCTGAGCTGAGTACATGTGAAGGATCTGGTATGTACTTTCTCAGGAGAGATACATGGAACACATCGTGAACTTGAGAGAGATTCGGTGGAAGCACCAATCGGTAAGCTACCTTCCCAACATGATCCAGTATTTTGAAAGGACCGATATATCTAGGGCTCAACTTCCCATTCTTTCCAAATCTCATAACCCTCTTCCAGGGAGATATTCGTAAGAACACTTTATCACCCACTTCAAACTCTAGGTCTTTTCTTCGGTTGTCGGCATAACTTTTCTGTCGACTCTGAGCTGCTCTTATGTGTTGTTGAATAGATCTGACCTATTCTGCCATTTCATCAATGAGATCAGGTCCTAATAGATTTCTTTCCCCAACTTCATCCTAGCAAGTTGGAGTCCTGCATTTCTTTCCATAGAGAGCTTCATAAGGAGCCATCTGAATACTGGAGTGAAAGCTATTATTATATGAAAATTCCACCAAAGGTACGTGTTGATCCCAACCTCCTTTGAAATCCATAGAGAAAGCTCTCAACATATCTTCTAGGGTTTGAATTGTTCTCTCAGACTGACCGTCTGTCTGGGGATGATAAGCAGTGCTGAAACTCAACTCTGTATCCAGAGTATGCTGAAGACTTTGCCAGAACTTCGAGGTAAATCTCGGATCCCGATCAGATATAATAGAAAGTGGTACTCCATGCAATCTTTCCACTTCCTTTACATATATCCTGGCAAGCTGATCTAGAGATAAATCCTCTCTAATTGGAATGAAGTGTGCAGACTTTGTAAGACGATCAACTATGACCCAGATAGCATTATTTCCTTTGGATGTTTTAGGAAGTCCTGTGACAAAGTCCATAGTGATGTTTTCCCATTTCCATTCGGGTATGGGTAATGGTTGTAACATCCCCTTAGACTTCTGTCTCTCAGCTTTAACTTGTTGACAAACCAAGCATCGAGAGACATATTCAGCAACATCTCTTTTCATGCCATCCCACCAGAAGTACTCTTTCAGGTCCCTATACATCTTCGTGCTTCCAGGATGAATAGAGAACGATGAACTATGAGCCTCATCCAGCAGCTCCTTCTTTAATTCGGGGATGGGATGAACACAAACCCGATTCCTGAACTTTATTATCCCATCACAATCAAGGTTGAATTCAGGAACATTTCTCACCTTCTTTTGTAACTCTACATCTTCTTTCTGTGCCTCTTTAATCTTCACATGTATAGATGGTTGGACATTCATTTGAGAAAGATAATATTTTCCCCTTCCATTATAATTCCATGATCCATCCTTTGTAAATCCATAAATATTGGATCTTTTGTGATCCTCATCATGGATAAACTAGCATGGTCTTGTCGACTTAATGCATCTGCCACCTTGTTTTCTTTCCCAGGGTGGTAATGGATTGAGCAGTCATAATCCTTAATCAGCTCCAACCATCTTCTTTGGCGCATATTCAGCTCCTTTTGTGTGAAAATATACTTTAAACTTTTATGATCAGT
Organism: Viscum album; assembly: GCA_963277665.1. Classification (NCBI taxonomy): domain Eukaryota; kingdom Viridiplantae; phylum Streptophyta; class Magnoliopsida; order Santalales; family Viscaceae; genus Viscum; species Viscum album. Next base: position 508,586,329 of record OY728159.1, read on the forward strand.
ATAAATATCACACCTTTCACCATAAAGGTAATGCCTCCAAATCTTTAATGCAAGGATTACCGCAGCCAACTCCAAATCATGTGTTGGGTAATTTTGCCCATGGATTTTCAACTGTCGTGAGGCATAAGCTATCACCATATCATGTTTCATAAGAACACACCCCAATCCCTTCTTGGATGCATCACTGTAGATCACAAACCTTTCTCCACTACAAGGCAGTGTGAGCACAGGTGCACTGGATAACCTTCTTTTCATCTCCTTGAAATTCTCTTCACATTCCTCTGTCCAAACAAACTTAACTCCTTTCCGAGTGAACTTGGTGAGTGGATTAGATAATCGTGAAAAATCCTTTACAAAACGTCGATAATATCCAGCCAAACCAAGAAAACTTCGGATCTCAGTTACTACTGTTGGTCTCGACCATCTTTCGATAACCTCTGTTTTTGCTGGATCCACAGATATCCCCTCTTTTGAGATTATGTGACCCAAAAATGCATCTTTTTGAAGCCAAAATTCACACTTGGTAAATTTGGCAAAAAGCTTCTCCTTTCTCAGGGTCTTCAATATAATTCTCAAGTGATCTTCATGCTCTTCCTTGCTCTTTGAATAGACAAGAATATTGTCTATAAAGACTACCACAAATTGATCAAGATAGTCTCTAAAGACTCAATTCATTAGATCCATGAAGATAGCAGGGGAATTAGTAAGACCAAATGGCATCACTATAAATTCATAGTGTCCTTACCTTGTACGGAAAGTCGTCTTTGGTATATCCTCCCTTTTGACCCTTAATTGATGATACCCTGAACGAAGATCAATCTTGGAAAAGTATTGAGCTCCGTGTAGTTGGTCAAATAAGTCATCAATGCGTGGGAGAGGATATTTGTTCTTGATAGTGATCTTGTTAAGTTCTCGATAATCAATGCAGAGTCTCATTGATCCATCTTTCTTCTTAACAAATAGAACAGGTTCTCCCCAAGGTAACGCACTAGGGCGTATGAATCCCTTATCAAGATTCTCTTGGAGTTGCTTCTTCAATTCCTGAAACTCAATTGGGGCCATTCAATAAGGTGTCTTTGAAATTGGCAAAGCGCCCGGTACGAGTTCTATTGAAAACTCAACTTCACGATTTGGTGGAAGACCCAGTAATTCCTCCGGAAAGACATCATCAAACTCACGTACAATGGGCATATTCTTAATCATGAGTTTCTCACCAACCATTTGAGATAAATAACCTTCATTTAGTGGAATCAATACCCATAAGATGGAAGAAATTTCCTCTGGAAGGTTATGTTCATCCTTGCATTGATAGACGATCGTAGATTGATCTGAAATATGAAATGTGACTTCCCTTCTTTGGAAATTGATATAACCTCCATGTAGAGAAAGCCAATCCATGCCAATAATCACATCAAATTCCACTAAAGGAAGGATCACAAGATTTGCAGGAAGCACTTCCCCACAAACTTCGATCGGAGAAGAATTATAAACTTTTGATGTGACTGTTGTGCCATTAGGTGTTGTCACAGCTAACTCAACATCTAATTGTTGAGGTAATACGGTGATACCTTTAGAAAATTTTTCAGAAATAAAAGAGTGGGTGGATCCAGAATCAAATAAAACATTTGCTACTTTAGAGTGGATGGTAAGTGTACCTTTCACCACTTCGTTATCGTACTCCACATCGCTGATAGAAATTGCATGTGACTTTCCTTTGTCTTTAGCCTTATGATTTTGTTGACATCGACCATCATCATCAACCCTTGGATTTGGGCATTGATTGGCATAATGCCCCATCTCCTTGCACCTGAAACATTGAAGTGTAGTAGGTTCATTCTGTGTATCCCTTCCTTTGTTTGCGTCATTAGACATCTTCTTCCCATTATCACGGCATTCAAATGCCCGATGACCTTCTTTTCCACATTTATAACATTTACTTGTCCCTTTAAGACAACTCCCTCCATGTTTCTTTCCACACTTTGAGCATAAGGAAAAGCTCATCTTCTTTTCCGTGTGCTCTTTAGATTTTTCTTTGAATTCCATCTTCCTCTTCTTATCAAACCCATGTGACTGATGGGTTACTCCAATCTCCATCTCGACTTTGAGAGCACATCGAATGATTTCCTCGTATCTATTGAAGTCCCTTATGGCTAACACCCTTCGAAGACTTGGTTTTAAGCCACTAAAGAATCGATCGATCTTACTCTCAGGTTGGATAATAATACCAGAAGCATACCTTGAAAGTCTTGTAAAATTTTCTTCATAGGTACCAACAGATTCATCATCCCTTTTCTTCAGTTCAAGGAACTCTTTCTCCATCTTTGTTCATAGAATAAGAGGGAAGTACTTATTGAAAAATAAGTTCTTGAACTCGTCCCATTCCATAGACTCAATTTCATCCCTTTTCCTCGTATTCTTAATAAGATTCCACCATTGATCAGCATCTCCTTACAAACGATACACTGCTAGGATGACTTTATCATGTTCAGAACATTGAAGAACTGAAAATATCTTTTCAGTAGTACTAATCCATTGTTCAGCAACTAATGGATCAGTAGACCCACTGAAAGAAGGTGGACGCTGCCTCATGAAGGATTCAACAGAATGTTGCTCCTTCCTTTGCTCGTTTGGAAGTCCTGCATGATTCATAGCGTGAGAAAGTTGTGTGAGCATGGATACAAGATTTTGCATTCCAGCTCCCATATCGTTTGATTGTTCAGGGGGACAATCATTGCATTGCCCATCGCATTTCGCATTAACACGGTTCCTTCGGGTTCCAGCCATTGACTAAAACCAAGAAGAATAGTGTGAGCAACACTAATTATAATAGGAAAACCACATAATTCAAGAATAAAATTTTCATGCTTAAGGTCTTATCCTAGGTTATTCATGGCCATTTCTAATTCACTAAGATTGTTTTCTATGCTTAGACTTTTCCTTAGGGTTCTTACTAAGGATTTTACATCCTAGTTTCCAAAGGTTGACTATACCTTTCCTCTGATACCAACTATAACGACCCATACTTTACATACATTGTTAATACTTCAAAATTGAAGCACACTTATTACAACATATGACAAAACCACAAAGGACCGTATAGGTATAGTGTATTTAGAAACTGGGAAACATAAACAACTGGTTCATAAATCTTCTACAGTGTCTCCCATTTATTTCATCATATCTAGGGTCCCTTTTAGCATATTCTACTTAATATCCATCTTCCTGGCCTGGGGAAAAGAAAACATAAAAGGGTGAGCTCAAATGCTCAGCAAGGGTAAATAAAGGAAATAAAAATCATATCATATCTTTTTGAAAATCATAACCTGCAAAAGAGATCATAATATCTTAACATGGAACAAATCATAGAAGTGAAAATGAGATCCCCATAATCATAACATAAAACTTTAAACTTTGTGGCATGCACACATAATCATGGAAAATCATTTCTTGTTAGTCATGACTCATTGCCAAGACTATCTTAGTGGACAAAGTCCCTTTCTGAACCGAGTCACCCTCGTTCCAGTCCTGTTTCACTGAACCGGTATAACCTACCGTTCCAGCCATGTCTATCTCATGAGATATAAAATCTTTACCCAATGCATTGGAGGGAGATATAGGTCCCACCCATCTTATAATGAATCCTTTCTTATGTGTGCCACATAATCATAAACCATACATCATAGCGTAACCCATGTAATAAAAATGGGATTCTTAAACAACATGACATCATAAAACAATTCATATAAGATAAAGGAATTCATAAAAATATTTCCATCACAACATAATCAAATCCATGTAATAATAGGGATAAAATAGAACCCTTTTATTATCTTAGATGGAAAATAATTTTGATAAAATACTTGAACTCCATTCTTGAGGAAAATATCCTTTCTACTTCAAAAACATTTTTCCTTTCATAACATGTCATACAACTTTAAAATAAAAGAAGTTTATTAAAAATAAACTTGAAAACTTGTAAAGGAAGTTTCTTGGAAATAATGTTTTAAAAATCCATTCATGTCTTATAAGTTAAAAAAACATTCTTCGTACTTTTGTCGGAAAATTCAAAAAGTACCTCATACGAAAAACGACAAAAGATTCCTTTCATACATATTACTAAAAACTCACCGAAGGGTAAAAATGGATTTAAAAAATTGTAGGTGGATGGAAATAATATTACATATTGATGAAACATGGATGTGGATGATAAAATACACCCCAGTAAATACTTACGAATAAACAATCTCGGATAAAAATGAGATTGTGATATTTCCCTTACCTTAGGTCCAATTTGCTTTGTACGTGTCCGAAGCTCCTGTATAATGGTTTAAATAATGTTATTGACTTATTCCAGAATCATACATATTGATATGATATCATATATGGTCATATTCTTAGCTTCTTGATAGTGATATTTCATTGTTACTTGTTACTCGGGTCTTTATTGCCTTTTGTTCTTATGCGTGTTTTGCCGAATACATTCTTATTCTTCTTTTAAGGTTATAGATAACTTATATCCAGAATGGTATTAGTGTAACATATATCATATTTATTCATTCAATTCATTTATATAATTATTATGTAATGATGATCATGTAGAACGAGTCGCTTCACATCGTGGAGACGTTATTCCGTACGTATGCACGAGTGATGATATTGTTCCTATGATCGTGGAATTTTATTGGAGTATATATATATATAATTTCAGTATCAATATTACTTTATAATAATCATAAATAGTTACTCATTACACCATTATACCCATCCTTGTAAGGTGGTGGTGGAAAATAGATTACACCACGGCGTGGAGACGGTATTCCCTACGTACGCACGCGCGGTGATTTCATTTTTCCGTAGGATGGATAGAAGGTGAATTAGGGTTGTTTCATATTTATAATAACATATCAGTATGTAAGTAATACTGATGTTATTACTTTATCATGAAACAACTAAAGAAGAAGAAGTTGAAGAAGAATGAAATTGAAAAGATCGGTAATGGATATTACCTCTTCTTTGGAACGCTTCTTTGAATCCTCCACTTAGGGAACTAAGATTGGTCTTTGAAGAAGACCAGGACCTCTAGGATTATTCTAGGGAAGTGGAGAGGAGAAAATGTCAGGGTTTGGACGAGCTTGAGTGCTCAAATTGGTGTGAGGAGGAGGGGGAGGAGGTGCCCTTTTATAAGGGAGGAGAGGGGCACCTTAGGAATATCTCAAAATATTATTTTATATTAAAGTCAAAATCGGTTTATAATGGTTCCAAAGGGTCTTATTTCGAATCTAAAGTGGGGAAGGGTCTAAATCCTATCAACCAATATTATTTAGACAAGTTTGGGATATTATTTTAACCTTATCAATTAGATTTAACTCTAAGTTAAATATTTTAACTTTTACCATGTCTTTTTGTTTGCTTTCACTATATGGTTAATACACTTACTGTAACATGCCAAACGAACCCCAAATTGTCTATTATTAATATATATATCCTTATCTAAGTCATTTGGCCGAACCTTAGATTTTTAGGAATAAAATAACAATTAATAATATAATATTTGATTTAAAAACTATTTTGTGTCAATTTTGACACTATTTGATATATGATTTTTGTGAAAGTCATAACAGAATTATATGTTCGAACCAAGTTTATTAAATCAACACTAATATATCATAGTAACCTAGAAAATTTTTTTAATTCATAAAAAGTCTCAAATTACATTTATTTTGGTGTTTATAACATCAATTATGTCAATATTTCGTAAATAAGATAATTACTGCATCATAATTGTGTCATAAATAAATTAAATTATTTAATGTCTAAAAATTACAAATAAAATACCATTATGTAGGAAATCTTTTTAGCTTTCTAATTAATATTTATAGTCTAATTTATCTTATGTATAACCCCATATTAAAAATGATTTACTTATTAAACTTTGATTTTAACTATTTTAACCATTCTTTAAATAAATTAATAATAAATGTCCTAATCTAATCCAAGTGGGCCTAAATGGTCATATTTTATTCCTAAGTTTGTTTTTGGTCGAATTACACTTGTCCAATAGAATTAGGACATGTGTTAGGGTAATATTAATATCATATTTACCCTTAGTTACCCTATTTACTATTAATCGCGGTAAAAAAAGTAAAAAGTTACTATTCACCAAAAAATTATTTTTATCTCATTGAACCACATTTTACTTACTGATATCAACCCTGTCTGTCGGATTTTTGAAATTCCATTCACAGAAGCGGTAAAATTAAGTTTTATGCAAAATTCAGTTTTTAACCTACCACTTAGTGGTTTCACTATTCATCAAAAATTGAAAGTTTTCAGAAAAATACCAAAATTTCACCCTAGGCAAATTTCGATATTCTGAGTCCAAAAATGAAGTTCATTTTGAAAAATAAAATTTATAAAATTTCAAAAAGTGGTTATTACTATTCATAACGGCTAGTTTTAATAGCATATTGTTGTTTAGTAAAACTCGGTATTGCGTATGACGCAAGCTATCGAGGAAGGTCGCGATTGCGTGTAAAGCAAGCCAAGCAAGTGTTGTGTAGAAAAAGATTCCTTTGATGATTTATATAACATAAAAGTCTCGGGTGTTACAATTTAGCTCAGAAAAACTAGTATGGGGTGAGATTAGGTAATTTTGGGATTTATTTTTATAGGGTTTGGATGATTCAAATGGATTGAAAGTTGTGGAGAAATGAAGAGAGTGATTTCCCTTATATAGTTGATGATGAGTGACATTCTTTAAAACTCAAACATATTCACTATTTGGAAGTATCCATTAATTATTGTGGTTCAAAATTTAAAAAATAATGTATCTGATTGAAACTATTATCTATTAAAACATACACCAAAAAATAAAATCATTTCTATCTTTTTTTCCCTTAGGATTTAAGTTTACTCAATTTTACCTTTTTTTTAACCACAATTACATGTTTTATAATCATTGTAATTTATAAATTAACAAAAAATTAATTGAGAAATATTATTAAATGTAGACCTATTAATTATAAATATGACATTTAATAAAAATCCCATTTGTGTCGGAAATTAATTTTAAGAAAAAAACATGTAACGTGCAAAAACACTAATTTAACCCTAACTGCCCTAATATAGTTTTTCCTATTTAGGGGTCAATATATTCATTCAATAATACTGTTTGGTCCATGAATGAACCAAATTAAATATATATTAACTTTTTTAAATCATGTAGAATATGATTGTATTTTTAGTAATTTTATATCATTTAAAAAAAATAATTCTTTATAAAATAACATTAATGTCAATTTTGACATTATTAAATTTAATATAATTTTAAAATCCAGAATAAAATTAATTAATTGGAATGTATTAATTTAATACCCATTAAAAATGATATATTTTTCTAAAAAATAAATTTAAGACATAAATTCATTCTATTTACTTCACTATTAATATTTTTATTATTATTTATTTTACATAACTAATAATTAAATAATCAATAAATTATGGTTTCTCAGGCCTTTAAAATAACTAATTTATCTCTAAAAATAAATTTTAAACTATTATGATGATATAGATAAATTTATTAATTCAAAATAATATGTATTATGAAAGTAAAAAGGTTTTTCCAATCCAGAAACATTATAGATATTAAAATCAAAAAAGGTTCCCTTTTTAAATTTTTCATTACATAACATATTATATTTGTCACATTCATGGAATATTATCCTAAAAACTCATAAAATAGATAATAAGGTTATAATGGTTTATATATGACCAAAAAATGGGTGTTGGATTAATTTTTATGTCATTTTACACCTAATATTCTATCATTAACAACTGTGTATACTTGTTTTTACCTTAACCAATATAATTAATTTTAACATTTTCACTACAAATTATTATCAAAAAATAATTTGGAATTATTAGATAATATAATTAATTATTATTAAAAATATCAAATTCATGTTTCAAAAAACTATAAACACGAGTTGAATAATTTAATTTAATATTAATCTCACTGACGTGACGAGAAAGCTGATTTTTAAAGTGAAAATGTTCAAAATTTCATGAATTTTTTATATCCAAATTAATTATAAAAATGTTTCCAAAAAAACAATATTGGACTAATATATTTTTAATTTAACTATTATTAATTTTAATACAATTAAAATATAAATAAACTTTAAAAATTATTTATATTAGAAAACTTTTGTCAATTAAAATCTCGTATATTTCACTATTCATCAAAAAATGAAACATTTAATTAAAATACCAGAAATAACCCTAGGATAATTTTGGTATTAAGATTTCAGAATTGATTTTTATTTTTTCGAGTAATTTTTCTAAAAGTGGCAAAAATAGTTTTAAAATATGTGTGCCAATCAAGATAAACCCATCTTTTAAAAAACAATTGTTTTCACAAAACATTCATTTTTTCATTCAAATAGTTATTATTGTATTAAAAATAAATATATAATGAACAAAAATATATATATATATATATATATATATATATATATTCATAAGTTATTAAAGCATGTTTATAACCTACATTCCAAAATCATTATTATAACTATTATATTATATATTATTATTATTATTATTATTATTATTATTATTATTATTATGTTTTTTCAGTAAAACTTTTCTTAGAGGGTAACACAAGATCATGAAGAAGACAATTCGTGTATAACATAAGATATGTTGGTTTTGTGTATTTTTTACACCATTTAGAATATCATTATTCATTTAAAATATTGTGGTGTTACATCCCCCCTTTAATTAATTTTTTCCTCTCAATTTGAAATTTATCTGTGTAATCGATGAACGAACAACCTTGAAAACAATTAATCATCTTATTAGTTGTTTACTATTATTTTTAGTACGTAGTTTTTTAACAATATCTATCAATAATATTTTACTATTGTTTAAATGTTATTAATGATTGTATTAACACTAAAGGTTGTCAAAACCTTCATACTTAAATCTATAACATGTAAATGCGTTATTCCTCAAATAATTTTACCAGAAAAATATATACTTCATATTTATATGAAAACTCAACAAATGTATCACAAAGTACATCCATTACAGAATATATAAAAATAGGGGTTCCAAATACATTTTGATTATGATTAACCTATGAAAAATAGAAATATCATTAGAGCTTTCATCACTTCACCAGATCAACCAATATCATATATAGAAGCTGAAAATGATCTACCAGTACCTTTTTTCTTCTTCTGATGATGATATCCAATATGATTAATTTACTTTTCAAACATGTTATCATAATTTCCCATACAATTAAAACTATTGTTTCTTAAGGTTTACTAGTTATCTATTATCAAATTTTATATAATTTAGGACCCTATTATTTGTAGTCAAGAACAATGTAACCAAAAAAACCAAATTAGTAAAACATTCTATATCCTATCATACATTACCAATAAAGCATTCTTATATACATTGAAATTTTTTTTACCTTTCCCCTAAAATTCATATTTTAATGCTTCTCCATTTCCTACAACCATGATTGTTTATTACTATTATCATCATGTGGAACAAATGTGTCTAAAAACTCGATTCCATTATTATAAGCACATTGGACAACATTCTCATATCATTTAGAATCTTATGCATCCAAATATCATCATAATATTGGTTTTCACCCTGACTAAAATCTATTAATGTTAATGTCACATTCTGGAATAAGGTCGGAAAAATACCAATCCGATATTAGGATATTTACTTCATATTCATCCATAGAATCACTATATTTTTCACACAATAATAGGAATTGGTTCTTCATCCTATGTTGACCAACCTTAGAAAAATATTTCACGATCAAAATATTTTAAAATTTATACAGTTACACATTATCAAGATTATATTTTTATCTAGTAATTGAGCCAAATACAACCATTGATCATCTTCACCATTAAAATGATAGATAAAAATATTTACCTTTTTATGTTTTGAACTTCCCATTACTTCAAATATCCTCTCCATGGAATTGATCCATTATTAGACTTACACTGGTTCAGATGATCCATCGAATGATTGGGGATTTTCCCCTAGGAAATTATCCACTATAGATATGTTACTTCATGGTAGACTGAGTTCCCCTTTTTCATGGATATCACCACCATTTATAGCTTGTTTCATCTTATCCATCATTGCAAAAAAAATCATTATCTTCCAATTCCAACAATATAGAGATGCTTATTTGGAAGGATATTTTCCTCTTTGATCCTTAACACTATGGATTTATTATGTCTACTATTGAAAATCATTCTAAACAGACATAGTTTAGACAGAGGAACATCAAAAACATGAAATTTTATTTCATTTCCAAATGACGATAAGGTGAAATATTCTATGGGAATGATTTTAACAAAATCCTAACATCTAATTTTCTATAAACCATATTTTTAAACCAAATATATTCATCCATCCACATACATTAAATAACCATAATTTTTATCCATGAATTTAATTTCATTTACTTTTAAAATCATTTCAGGCTAAGAGTTTCATAGAATTTGGCGAGAAATATTATATAATTGAAACATATAATATAAAGTGGATGCTTTTAATTAATATATTTTTTTTTAATAATATAAAACATTGAAAACAAATAATTATATATTTTTATATAAAATATCTGCAACATTGAACATGAATTATTCCTTTCCCTTACCCATCATTAAACCTAATGAAGTTTTTTTTAAAACATGGTATTAGAAGAAAATATCAATACGAGATACAAAAATAAATGAAATTTTTAGTTTAGTAAGAACATGAATTACCATGAAATAATTTCCATGACATTATTTTTCTTTGAGAAAAATAAATAACAAATTTTCATAAGAAAAGAAACCTATGTTTTTATCAAGTAAATCTTTTAAAACCCAAAGTAAGAAATTAAAACTCTTTTTCGGTGTCTTATAGAATAAATTTCAAAAAAACCTCTCAAAATCCATTTAATTAGAATAAATATAGGGTAATATTAAAATAAAATAATTACCCAATGAATTATACATCTATAATGTAGATCACCCATCATATAAGCTATACTAGACTCACCTGTGGGCTATAATGGAGATAATCACTTTATATAAGATATATCAGGGCCACCCACTTGTCAAGAGATATAATGGATCTCAAACCATTGTATAATATATTTTAGGCTCACTCTTGATATTTTTTTTGTCTTAACACTCTATATAATCTATATTTGGATCACCGACCTATCTTTATCTATAATTGGATCAACATTTTATATAATCTATATTGGGCTCACTTTTGAGTTTTAATGGGGATCAACCCTTTATTTAAGCTATATCGGGATCACATATTTAATATAATTCTAAAGTTTTGTATCATTAATAAAAAATCATCATAAATCGCATATAATTTTTTTAAACCCATATGAAAAAAAAAATCAGATTAAAATACTCTTTTCATTTAAACTCACATTTTCAATACCAAAATACACTTATCCTTTGGAAAATAAATTTCATTACCAAAACACCAAAAAATGAAAAAATGGGTTTTCTTTGAATAAAATAGGAAAGCCTTCAATGGAAGATAGAAATAAAATATTTTCCATGGTGGTGGAAAATTCATTGTCTATGTGTAAGTTAAATATTCATTATCTCCATTGTCAAAACATTCAATATAAAACATGTAAACATATTCATTTTAAAATATTTGAAAATAATGTGTAAATTTTAATTTATAAGTCTTTGTGGTCTATATAAATAAATTAATAAATCCATTCATATTAATTAACATTGAAGATAAATTGTTTGAAGGAAAACATTAAATGATTGTTATTTTTAAAAGAAAAGTCTTATATAGTTTGGGAAACACTTGAATCATAAAACCTATTGAAGAGTAACTTTATCCAAAACATTAAATTTCATGAAAATAGATAAATTCATGATATAACATGTGAATGGGTCTTTATATACTCCTTATAAAAAAAATAATGTTTCCTAAAATTAATATACTCCCTAAAAATGGAAATTGAGACAACGTCACTTACCTTGACTCTGATTCATCACATGTGAATTTATCTCCCTCTTCTATTGTTATCTTCATTTATTTTACAGTAAAACATTCATAGATAGGATTTATGTACAAAATAAGGCTTTTTTATTAGTGTATGTTTTTTGGAAAGTCATTTGGGTAGGACATGTATGATCCATATAGCTTGAGAGGTGTGGAAAACAATGGAGATTTAGTGCCATTTTATAGTGGAGGAGAAGTGACATTCTTGTAAATACTCAATCATATTCACAATTGTGAGGTGTACCTTACCTAATGTGATACCAAAATTAATGAATAATGTAATAGAGTAATATTATTGTGGATCCATGCTTAAACCCCAAAAAAAGAGAATAATTTTTATAATTTTGTTCCATAGTCTTTAATTGTAGTCAATTTTATATTTTTTTCATAGAAACTAGTTTTCAATTCTAGTTAATTTATCCCTCAAGAATAAATTAATTGTTTTTTAAAATAAAACTTATACACATTGAAAATATGTCTTATATCAAATAAAAATAGCATATTCTTTGGAAATTGATTTTAACATACACACATTTAACATTAAAAAACACTACTGTAATCCTAACTGTGATAACAAAGTCTTTACAATTTAGGGGTCAATATGTTCATTATTTAAAATACATTGTTCCACAAATGTGAAATATTTATCATTTATAAACATTTAAAATTAAATTATTATATTATGGTTTTTTAATAATATCAAATCACTTAATAAAATATCATTTGTTAGAAAATATCATTACTGTCATTTTTGACATTATTTATTTATTATAAATTTAAAAACATAAAAATATGATGAAATTTTAATTTATACATTTAAAACCAATTTAACATTGTATATATATCTACAAAAATAATGGAAAAAAATCATTCAATTTAATTCAGGTCCCAATTTTTTATTATCATTTGATTTACTTAATTATTAACTAAATATTTATTGTGTTAGAATTTATTAATAATATTATGTAACTAAATCATCATTAAAAAATAAATAAAAATTATAATAAATATTAAAACTAGTTTCTAATTAAAAATAATATTTATAATAGAACTAATATTATTTCTTCCCTATCCCAAATCATTGTAGATATTAAAATCACCGAAGGTTCCAATTATTTCTTTTTATTTACATTACTTATTATATAAGTATATTTAAGGGAATTGTATCCAGGTAACTCATGGGAAAAAATAATATGTTCATAATGGTATAAATATTGACCTAAAATGAGTTTTTGACAAATTACTAGGTCGTTTTACATCTTATATTACATGTTTAAAAGCTAAGTAAACACGTTTTTACCATAACCACTATAATTAATTATAACTATTTTTAATAATCATTTGGGCTTAAAACTTGGTTGACCATATTAGATAATATTTATTCATATAATTAAAAATATGGAATACATTTTTTCAAATTTCAATATGCATAAGTGGCATAATTTAATTTAAAATTAATTTCATTGACGTTATAAGAAAAAGAGTTTTTAAAATGAAAAAGTTCCAAAATTACATTGTTATGATATAAAATTATAATATAAAAATTAATCTAATGATATATATTGGATTAATATATACATAATTGATAAATAATTACTTTAAAACAATTCAAAATATTATTTAACAATATAAATTATTTAGATGAAAATGTAGTTCTCAATTAAAATCTAGTACTTTTTCACTATTCATTGTAAAATGAAACATTTTTGAAAACTAAAAAAATACTCACACCATGATAATTTTTCTATTTATAAATAATAAATTATGTTTACTTTTTCATATATGTTTTTATAAAAAAATTTATAAAATCAATTTTAAACTATCTTACTCACATGAGAATAAACCGTCTTTTAGTAAAAAATTATTTTTCTGAAAACACTCATTTTTCATTAAATTTATTCTAATTTTATTATTATCCAATAGGTAATTAATAAAAATGTTGAAAATAAGTGTTTTTATAATTAATTTAATCTTATTCATACCCACCATTACAACATCTAGGTGATAACTATCATATTAAATAATAATATTAATAGTATATTGTCGTTTGTTATAACATGGTCGTGCATGTCACCCAAGTTATCAAAGAAACTCATTGATGGATATAACAAATCTAAGATATTATTTAATATAATTTATTTCATTGAAAATAATTTTCCTCTTTTAAAATATTTGGGTGTTATAAATATTCACGGTTAGGTTTTTACTTTGTTTTTACTTATAGTTTTCAACATGAGGTGTACCATAAATTTTTACTCCTTTCCTTGATGGTTTAAATTTTTTTTATTATTTTTTCATTGAAAAATTAAGATATTTTGTAACCATTTTGATCCATATTTTCTATAGTTCCATTCATGAATCATTTTTTTAGTTTTATACATTTGGACAATATTTTAATTGAATTTTTTTGTTTTTGTTAGCATCTCTGAAAATGTGCTTTTGGAAAACCCTATTTTAAAAATGGATTTGAAGGAAATATTTTTATGATTCTTTATAGAAACAATTTTTTATCAACATAAATTTTTTAAATTACTCGAAGGGTCTTCCCCAAAATTTTGTTAAAAAATATTTTTAAAATTTCATATTTTTGACTACTGTATCCAGAATGTTTTTCAAAACAAAAAGCACACAATTTTTTGTGAAATCACTATATGTTTCTAGGTCACACAACACATGACCCAATCAATTTCAATATATTTATTTTATCATTTTATATTTTAAGGAATATTTTATTTGGATTTTCTGAACATAAATACATAAGTTTCATTATAGAATGTGTATGGGTTGGTGTTTGAGTGGTTAGACAATAACATTGGGTTCATCTATAGACCGTGTTGGATAAATTGGTTTCATTTTATATTATATTGTATTATAATATTAATCCAAAATTTTATATTTTTATCATCATTTTTATTTTTTTTATTAAATATTATATTGATATTTTTTTAGTTATCTCTATTTTGGTCTATGTTTTGTTTAAATTTTATTTAATTTTTCATGGATACTCAATAACTAGAAACGTGAATCTAGATTCTTAAAAGAAGTCTATTTCTAGTTTAATAATATTTATTTGGGTGAAAAATTTCTTATAATGTTTAATTTGATACCATGTAATTTTTTCATCACATGAGGATCCGAATCTCCCCTTATGCCTTTCCACAGGTGCGCTCATATGCCTAAATTAAGGGTTCATGTAATTGTTCTATGATAAAATGGTATTATAAAACTAATTCAATTTATTGAGTCTGGTAAACTAAATATAGGTTTATCATAATTCATGAGGGAGTTTATATGTTTTTTATTAATAACCACCACTTCTGAAGATATGTGAATATCCATGGGATGTTGGGTTTTGAATATTGAATTTAAAGATTCTTATATTTTTAACATATGTATATTGATTTGAATTGATAAGGTTATATTTTATTTGGATTCTTTGTTTTTTATTTATAATTTTTTTTGTATTGTATGGATGTTATGAGTCATTAATGAGGCGAAAGATTATATTAAAATTTCTGTTAAACAATAGGAAGCTCATGTGTCTGGGTTAAAAGATATATTATTTGTAATTTCATAGTTGTTACATGGTCCACCAAACGGTGTTTCTAAACCATACACAATCACTAACCGTTTTTAATTTTTAGTTTATAAATTTTTATTATTTGATATGATTTTAGCCATGTTTTGTTTTTGTTGGTGATGGATTAAGGATATTTTAATGATGATTTTATTTGATTTTATTTTATTTTTTTGATATATTGTAAGGATGGACATGATTTGTGAATTTTAAAATGATACATATATAAATTATAACAACGTTTTAGAGTGTTAAATTTAATCTAGTTAGATTTTTATGAATTAAAAAATAAATTAAATATATAATATACAGTTTAAAACATTATTTCAAGTGAAATTCAATGAGTTTTAATCGATTTTATAGATGAATTTTATATTTTGATTTTTATTCTATTTTTATAAAAGGGTGATTATAATTTTATTACATGACTTCCATTAATTGTAATGAGTAGAATTTAAATTTTTATATTCAGTTTTATATTTTAGTTTCTTATTTGAACATATATCTTAGATGAGTGTAGATTTATCAATGAATGTATATACCCTGGAATATTCCTCCACTATGTGTCTCTCAGGGAATTGATATTGTTTTTTCAGCTGTAGATTCTACTCAAACTGTAGGAAAACTGGTAGACCCAAATTATTCTTAGTGTCCTCTCTTATAACATTGTGATCAAGGACCGTTATGAGATATAGTTTTTTGGAAATAGTTTTCAATTAATTTGGAAAAAAATACCACATTGTTTAAAATATTGTATGGGTTTTTTGAATGAACGAGTTATTGGTGGTGGAAGATCGGTGTTTTGATTCACCTATATAGCAATGTGTCTATTGAATTCTCGTAACATCCCCGACCTGGAATCCACTAAACTAGTTCCCTAATCAGGGTTTCCACATGACATCAGTCATGACTCCCCATACATCATAGGTTTCTAACTAGAAATGATGGTTTAATAGACCACATAAAGAGACTATACCCACATTAATGGAGTAAGACACATTACATAACATATTAAATAAAAAAAATTATAATAAATCAATACGAAAAATGTTTTACCAACCATTTACAAAATAAAGAACAAAACATAACCAAATAATTTATATGTCATGTCATGCTCAAAGTATAGAAAGTGAAGAAATTATGATAAATATCCAAATCCCCAAAATATGTCATGACACCAAGTCTAGATAGTCATCCATGCACATCACAATCCCACTCAACTCCATAGAATAGTGTATTTTTCCTTTAAATGAATTGCAACCATGATACCTACTCAGGTACATAATGGAGGCCCAAGCATGGTGTTAGTACAAACATATTAGGCCACCACCAATGGTGTCTACAAAAAATCCAATATAAATAGATTGTTCAAGAATACACTAGATAAATGATAAGTAAGAGTAATAATGTTGGAGTGTCAATAGTTAACAATATTTACCTTAACCTATTTCACCATTTCTTCCATTGTTTAGGCATTTTCATCATTTACACTATAGGATAATCCAGTCAATTACTAACCATAAGGGGTAAGTCATGTTCTCTATCTAACCAGGGAAGACCATCTCACAATCAATTACAAGACACTTACCTTGTATTCATAATTTGTGTAGTTTCAACCAATTAAAACATTAAGGGACTAGTTTCTCTATCTATGTTTTTAACTCACACATTCTAGGGGTGAGGTTTAGAGACTCAGTCCAGACTGACCCTTGGGAGGAGCTTTTGTCTGTTATCCCACAGACCACCAAACCATGTTAACATGATTATTTATTTCATTTCCCACAAAAACCACATCATAAAATATACACAATTCATACACAAAACATTCATAATTTATAAATATTATTATTGTTAATTAACATCAGACTGTAACCCATTATAACCCTTACTATTTACATTACATAGCCCATTTGACCCATTTTTCATTCTCAATCCCTAACCTATTATGTATATTCAAAAATCATGATACTTTGTCCAATTTAACATATTAATAAATTAATATATGTCATTCGATTTATCATATTCTTCAATTCACAAGAATTTACCCATTTCAACATGTTCATCAGTCCACATTCATTATCGCACTTATGCATTTCAAGTACAATTCCCAATTTGTTTATCAAAATCATATTATCTCATCTAACCCATTTCAAAACAAGAAAAACAATCCCATGTGACATTATAAATTTTGTCCACAACTATAAATTTTGATTTCTAAGCTCAAATAATATATAAAAATATTTATTAGGGGATCTACAATATCAAAAGTCACATCTATGATTAACATTACAAAATTCCATGTTCGAAAATGTTGGAGCACCCCATGGGTGGCCGAAAATTGGTTTAGTATACCAAAATGAAAACCATGGGGATAATAAGGTGTTCAATTCATAGTTTTATCCAACCTTTTTACAAAATATATACAAGGGAATCAAATTCACAAGAATTGGGAACCATTAACACAACTAAACATTCAAAAATCCAATATAATATTACGGGACATAACATCTAGACAAACTACCTCAATTCAAAAGATTAATGAACTCTTAACCTCAGCCTTCAACATGGATTCAAACACCCTTTTATGTCCCATCCAATGATCTCTTAGAAAAATATTGTTTTAGGGAATTAGAAGAAGAATAAAGAAACCACAATCACTGCTCTAGAAAAGAGAACAACGAGGATCATTAGATTTACCCAAATCATCGATCCACAACAAATGGAACTCCAAAAAACCCCGAGTATATGTAGATTGATGTTTGAGAAGATTTGGGGGTTTATGATCATCTGTGGGGTCGGAGGATGAACAATGGGGGATACAATCATGTGAAATACATAAAATACCAAAGGGGGGGATGATAATTTCTCAATTTTTTAAGGGGAGTGTGGTTTGGTAGCTTGGTTTTCAGAACCTCGTGCCAACCATGAGCAAACATCGGTCCAAAAGGGATCCAAGTCGCATAGTTACTTGGGTATTCTATATGGTTTAACAAACTGTAACCAATCATGCATAACACCTCTATCCAAGAACGCACGGTTCCCCCTGCAAGGTTTGTTTGACTGTGCACCCATCCTCCTGCTTATCTCACTCTTGGTACATAATTAACCCTAATCATGATCCAACCCTAAAACAAGCATTATATGGACATTTACCACTTTCATTAATTTATTGTACCCCTAAGACACTCCCATGAATCCTCATACATTAAATAAACATTTCATTATCCAGTTTTAAAATATTTAAACCAAAATTTTAATCCATGACATGCCTCCATGAAGTCTATGATCTTACAGCCTCCCCACTTTATAACGTCTTATCCTAGAGCAACACAACCAAGCATAACTAAGTTTCTAATTAAAAAATA
This sequence comes from Viscum album, assembly GCA_963277665.1. NCBI lineage: Eukaryota > Viridiplantae > Streptophyta > Magnoliopsida > Santalales > Viscaceae > Viscum > Viscum album. Next base: position 508,605,346 of record OY728159.1, read on the forward strand.
TTGGGCCAGTATGCCAACATACCTAAATACCTCTATCATGTTTCTTTCAGAACATTACCCAGCTTCCACAAAACCTGAACCAAAGGAACAATCTTTTCCCAAAAATCATTATCACTATGACCCACAACATGAAATGTATACTCCCTAAAAGATGAAACAACCTCAAACTCAATATACTCAACATCAATCATGTGAGATGGGTCTAGGTGATACTATCTAAGATCTGACACATGAAAAAAATCGTGCATAAAACTACACCATTATGTAAGATCCCATCATTATGCCACCAGTATGATCCTCTCCACAATCTAAAATGTTCCATCATACATGGGTTACAAATTACAATTATTTAGAATCTAAAAGTTACCCAACCATGGAAATACTTGAGGAAGCACATGATCAACAAAAAAAACTAAATAGGTCTATATTGTTGATCCTTTTATGACTTCTTCCTACTATAATCATTATCCATACACTTATAGATCTACTGAAGATTGTCTGATTTATATTTCATGAGACTCAGTCCCAACAACTCTACTTCTTTATATTTTATCCAACATAATGGTGACCTACACAACCATACATAGTGGGCCTCATACAAATACATATGAATCATCTCCTAGTAACCCTTGTTGTAGGAAAACAAAAAAAAGTGATTTTCCCACAATCGACCAAAATATAAGACACAAGATCTCATTATGTCCTCTAGTACCTGAATGGTACACTTTGAATTCCCATCCTTCCATGGGTGGAAAGGCGTACTAAAAAAACCTGGGTACCAAGATCCTTCTATAATCCTTTCTGGAAGCGTGATTTAAAATGCAAATCATGATCCAAAACTATCGTTCACAGGACCCCATAGAACCAAAACACCTCCCAAATATAAAATTCACCCAACTGATCAATGGTGAAATCCTCTATTCTTGGTCATAAATTAGCCACCTTGTTCACATGATCTAATATTACCTAGATCACATAATTATTATAATGTTTCCATAAAAGAACCACCATGAAATCTATCATCACATCATACCATTTCCATTACAAAATGGGAAAAGTCTGAAACAAACCACCTGGTTGCTGATGCTCAACCATCACATGCTGAATATTATAACATCATGCCATGAATCCTGCAATGTCTTTACTCAATGTGGGCTGGAAATACTATTTACAAAGGGCATGGTACATTTTCGTAATACTAGGATGAACTTCCCACTTAGATGTATGAATTTCATGAATCATATATTCCCACATACATGTATTCATCATAGCACAAAAACAAAGATATATGATCTCATCATCACCAATAGTCCAACCAAAAGTTGGATCCTTGCCTTCAAGGCTTTCTCTCAAAGCAAAAAACTCTAAATCCAAAAGCTACATATCCTTGATTAAGCTGAAAAGTGTGGAATCAACTTCGAAATATGAAATATTCGTCTACCCTTATCTATCCTACACCTATAGGTTCATCTCAGCAAGAAATTCCATTTTCTTCTACTATGTTTCTTTTCATGAACTACTTGATTTTGAGTCTTCTGACTCAAATCATCTGGATTTCTTTTTCCCATTCATGGGGTGTATACCAACTCAACGTAAAAGGACTACATATAATAAACCCATATTTTATTACAAATATTCAAGTAAAACTGAGAGAATAAATAAATAAAAATGTTATGATTACTAAACGCAGTAAACAGTTCTCCTAGTAAGCAATGCCTCAAACACTTTAAAGCATAAACGATTATAGCCAACTCGAGATAATTGTTAGGGTAATTTTATTTTTGAGGACTCAACTACCAAGAAACATATGAATTAAATGAATCCTTATACATCAAAACATCCCAAATCCCAACACCAGATGTATACAAAAGGTATATTATACACTCGACTCTGGCAGAGTCAAATGTGGTGTTGTTTTCATCCACATCATTAATTTCTAGAAGGTAATCTCACATGCCTTAGATCATTTAATGATGATGTTTTTTGGTTAATCCCAAAATTGGTGAAGTCAAATGGGAGAATTATTCGATAAAATTTTGGTAATAAAATATTAATCCCATAAATCATCAGATATCAGAGACATTATTGGGATGCTCAAATGATAAAATAACTTACACTTTCTATGGGTCTACCGAATCACATTATTTAGAGATCATATGTCCTAAGAAATTCACACTATCAATCCATAAATGAAATTTGGATTGGTTAGAATATAACATATTCTCTCTAACTATACATGGGATGAATTCAAGATGATTTTCATTATCATAATGAGTCATTGAGTACATTAATATTTCATCAAAAAATGCCACTACAAATTGATCTTGGTAACAGTGAATGATTTTGTTCCATAGGGCCATAAACACTGAAAACTCACTGGTCAACCTAAAAAGAATCACAAAATACTCATGAAATTTATAAATTCTTCTGAAGTAAGTATTTATTATATCATAATGTATCACCATTAGATAATGATAACCCAATCAAAGATCAATCTTGGAAAAAACTAAAGCTCCTCTCGACTAGTTAGATGATCATTGATTCGAGGGGTGGTATTGGTTATACAATGTCATATTATTTATCTTCCTTTAATATAAAAAAATCATAAAGAACAATAGTAATTCTTGAAAAATAAAACCATAGATCCCCAAGGTGATGCACTTAGACAAATAAATCCTTTTTTCTCCAGTTCCACCAACCGATATTATAGTTCTTGAGGCTTTGTTGGTGCGATTCTTTATGGAGGAGTATAAACTTGTTCTTCCTCCATCCACAAATATATTGAAGTATCCACATACATCTTGGGTTGAGTACCTATGAATATTTACGAAATACATATGAGAACCGATACAGTACTATAGGGAAGATAGTCTGCAATACCCCCATCATCAAGAATAGGACTAGCCACTGGGGATGTGAGTTCACTAAACTGCTGAAAAAACTATCCCAGCATGGACTACTCAGATTTCCCATTCTCCTCAGTGAATATAGGTTTCTATTTAAATGGAAACCAATGTCATGATACAATGGTGAATGTAAATATGGTTCTGGTACAAGAGTATCTAATCCATGACCAAAGTCATATCAAAACCATACATCTCAAGGAAAAAAAGTCCCACTGAAAATGTCACCCACTAACTTCAAGATAACACCCTTTACACCGTAAAAAATTATCTATTCACACCACTAATAGTGAATCAATAAACATTACACCACACATATGTTCCACTACTTTGTTCAAAACACTAAAAACTAGAAACATATTAAAGAATGGGAAGAATTTATATCAAATAGAGCACCTGAAAGTGTGGAATCTAAAATAATCATACCTCTAACTATCGATGGGAAAACCTCAACACCATTAGTAATAGGCTTAACATCATGAAGATGACGTGTTCCTCTTATTTGAGCACTGGTATGATTTTTTAGTGATTCACTACCCTACTGATATGGTCTCTCTCATCCCGTTGAACCTCATCCATTACCCTGATAGGTACATTCGATAGAGATTTAATTGAATGTCTGGAATGTAGTAATTGTACCACTATATAAAATTTTCATAAGCCTTGATCTTCCACCCTTAGACATCTGTAAATAGTTCATATAGATCCTCTTTACATTCCCAAATCTACTTCATGATCGACAATCAACTAGTGTTCGAGGACATTAATTATACAAGTGCCCCTAATGTGTGATCTAATAGAAAAAAACTTGATCACTTTTATGAGAGTGAGGTTACCTTTTATAACTTCTCTATAAACTACCTCCCTAGTGTAAGCTCTTAAAGAGATGTTTCCTACTATCAGAAGACACACCACACAGTTCCACAAATGAATCTCCTTATCCACCACATGAATCCTTTTTTAGGATTCCCTTCTCAAATAATGGGATGGTCCACAACTTTAGAAACCATATTCAAATAGAATATATTTACCAAGGATGTATTATCATGTCTAACACCTTCCAAGAAATGTCTTTTTTTCCTTCCACCTCATCTACTATAGGTAAATAGTGATTTATTAGAGGTTTTTTGCGGCGGTTTTAAAAACAGACGCTAAATATTTTTCTGGATAACATTTTGTGGAAATTTTTATAGGTGGTTTTTAAAAATTCCATTAAATGTTTTTAAAATAAATTTTTTATTTTATTTTTTACTTTTTTCTGAAAAAAAACAGTTTTTTGGTGGTGGTTTTTTAAAAAACTTCCTCAAAATAGTGAATTTTTTAAAAAAACTACTGTGAAATTGAAGGAAACAAATAAAAAATATTTATTTGTTATTTATTATTTATTATTTATTATTTATTATTTATTATTTATTATTTATTTTACAATATAATATATTGTTTATTGTTTATAATTTTAATATAATAAAATGTGTTGATTAATAAATATTTAAAATTATTAGTTAACAATAACATGATACTTAAAACAAATTGACAAAAAAAATGAAAAGGAGACTTTGGTATCAAATAACCATAACATTCTATTTGGGAGTCCATTTCATATCAAAAAAATAGTCAAATTTATTCTTATGAAATGAGATAAACCTACATGAAATTTAAATCTGGTGATAATCAACATAATAAAATAAATTATAGTTTAAAAAATGTTAAAAATTGAACTCAAAATTCCAACGACCATAACTATTGATCCGGGTGTCTGTTTGGGCTCTTCCAGATATCATACCTAATCATACAATGAGCTCTATGACATAGATGGCCGTATAATGAGGTCAAAGATCTCTATCCCATATTCTCGATGTTTCTCACTAGTATTGAGAATCTAATAGACCATGTGGGGAGATTATACCCTCTTTACTAGAGTAATCAACATCAGGTGACATATTAAATAATGGAAATGATACGAAATAAAACAAAAACATGCGTTAACAAACATTTATCAAATAGGGTACAAATCCATACAAAACGATAACAATTCTATTCCATGCCAGTAGTGAAAAGGTGAAGAAACCCAAAAATAAAGATAAATAGCCAAATCCCCAAAATAGATCTTGACTCTAAATTCAAATCCTCACCCATTCACATACCAAGCCCACTAATTTTCCTAGAATAGTTAATTTTCCATTTTCCAAACTCGTGACCATAAAATCTACTCAGGTAACCGATGGAAGTCCAAACAGGGAGCGAGTACAACTCGGTTGGCCACCACCATCAGTTTCTAAAACATTTCCAATATAAATAGACAATGCATTAAAATATAATATAAATTAAATGGTAATAAAAGAATTATTGTGTTCAAATAGTTCAAAATATTTACTTCCATCATTTTCATCATTTGTCTAATGGGTTATTCATTTACATAATTAACACTATGAACTAATATAGTCAACTAAAAAGCATAAGGATGTAAGTCAATTTCCCAATCTCGATGGGGAAAATAATATCACAATCAATTATATCAAAATTACCTTGGATCCTCAGTCATTATATTTTCATTTAATGAAACCATTATGGGCTCTAATCCTTAGCCTGACTCCCTAACTTGTGCAATCTATGGGTGGTGTTTAGAACCTTAGTCCAACCCGGCCCATGGGAGGAGCCTCCGTCCCTTACCCCACACTGCACAAATCCATGTGAACATATAAATTTATATATTACCACATAAACAACTTCAAAAGCTATACAAAATCATACAGATAACATTCAAATTTCATAACTATTCAACCATTTAATTTATATCAATCCATAACCCATTATCATAATTAATATTTACATTTCTTATCCCATTTACCCATTTTCCTTCTACATGGAATAAACTATTAATCATATTCAAAAAATCCTATAATTTGACCTATATAAAATATTCTTAAATTTCCATACATTATCCCATTTAACACAATCATCAATTCACAATCATTTACCATTATCAACACGTTGATCATTCCACATGCATTATCCAACTTATGAATTTCAATTACAATTTTAAAGTCATTTACCACAATCAATTTATTTTATCTAACATGTTTATTAATAATCCATACAACCCCTTATGAAATTATCCATGTCTTTTCACAACTAAAAATATTTCTTTTTCAACTGAGATAACATATCAACAATTTATTTGGGGGGTCTACTTTATCACGAGTCATTTTTATTCTTAACATCAAAATTTTACCTATTCAAAAATATTGGTGCACCCCATGGGTTATCCTAAATCGGTCTAGTTAATAAAAATGCAATCCATAGGGATCATGATGGGTTCAAATCATCATTTTTTCAATTATTCTACAAAATGTTTCCAAGGACATAAAATGTAAAACAAGAAGGAACCATTAACACAACTACACCTGTGCAAATCAACTTCAATACTATGGAATATACCTTGTAGACAACCTACCATGATTTCGAAGATGAACATACTCCTAACCTTAGCCTTCGATTCATTTTCAAACACCCTTTAAAGTCCCAACCTATGATCCACTTAAAAAATATGGGTATAAGGCTTTAGAAAAAGAATAAAAAGACCACAATCCATAATTCGAAAAAAGAACAGAGATGAGTGTTATACTTACTTGGAGCTTCGATCCAAAACCAATGATGCTCCAAATAGAATATAATTGAAGGATACATATCCTTGTTAATATTTGGTGCTTTATATTCTTTAATGGGGTTATAGGAAGAATAATTGAGATGAAAATAAAGAAAAACACTTAAAATTAGTATGGGCTAAACGGTAATTTATCACTTTTTATGGGGTGGATGGTTTTTCCACACAGATTTCCAAACTATACACCAAATGTGATCCAACCAATATAAAAGAAAGGTTAAATTCACATGTTTACCTTGGGATCCTGCAAGTTTTGAATAATATTTCACCAACTGTACAAAATTAATATGTCCAAGAACACTTGGTTTGGCCTCCGCTTTTTCATGGGTTGTTTAACCATTCACCCATCCTCATGGATAGCATGGTTTGGCCACACAGTTACCCCTAACCATGCAGCAACCAAGAAACATGAACTATAGTTCTATTATCCTATTTATTTCATGTCTCTAACCCTCAATACACCCCTGATCCTCCTCATACATTCTGTAAAAATTTCATTATCCAATTTTAAGATATTTAATCAAAAATTCCAAATATATACATAACTCCATGAACTCGGTGAAACCACAACTCCTCATTTGAAAATTATTTCACTGGAATTTTCCTATGATTTAAAAATAATAGAGGGTGATTGAGATTGTAATCCTCGAGAATGGTTATCATATAGTGAAGGATTATGTAACCATTTTTAATTTATCAATTCCCTTATCTTTAATGTTGTTGATGAATGACTTATATAAGTTTACCTTTTTTGTGAGGTTTCTCTATCAAAATATCATATCTATAATTACAACATTTCTCTACCTTTATTTGAAAATGTGGCTAATACATACATGATAGTGGGATTTACAAATTGGGGCTTTCTCAGTGGGGGTTATGAAACTATTTCATTCAATGTCATGGAATTTTCAAAATCATATGAGAAATTGGAAACAGATGAACACTAGTTTGGGAATATGGATAACATTGGTGAATATTCTTATTCTTTTGTTTTTTATCTAGTAAATAAGTTCCCTCAGTGTAAACATCTATAAAATTTCATCCACTCTTGTAATAGTGTCCGAAAGACATGTCATTGATATGAGAATTTGGTTTATCATTAGAATTTATCTAGTTTTAATCAATGGTAAGTGAATTAATATCTGGATTTTATTGAATCTTACTGGTTTTCTAGAAACCCCTTCAAAAAATTCCTCTACTGGTCTCAATATTTCATTAGTTCTATGTAAGTTTTGGGATATTTGTTTTTAGTCATGTGTTTATTTTTTATTTATACACATTTATAAAGACATATTTTTTTGATGGAATCATGAATATGAAATTATGTAAAGTGATAATTTTTGGGTTTTTATAGTTTGTGGACTGGGTGGTTCTAGGAATTATTTTTTGGACTATTATATTATTTGATCCATCATATTAGTGTAACTTTTATATAGTGTGAAGACCAGCATAGGTATTTGAACTTTTGATCAATTAATGTAATTATTTTGGGTAAAATTATTATTAGAAATGTTGTTAGATATAGTGGATTAATTTATACATATAATGACTCAATTTTTTTATTCTCTCCATTAATATTTTTTCTTTATTATGTATCACTCTATTAGATTTCGTTACTTTATTAGATAAGCAAGTGGTATGTTGGGGAACATTTTCACAACATGGTATTAGTCCCATGATTATTTTATTTATTTCATTTATTTTGTTTCATTTTTTCAAATATTCTGGGTTTATTGTGAATTTCAGTGTAGCATACCAATATTTCATTATTCCTATTTTATTTTAAATAATATTGACTTCGATATATTTATTCGTAAACTCAAAAATGAAAGGTCAAACTAGATACTATATTAAAATAATAACAAATAAAATATAAATATTATAAAATATAAACTATTTATATATATATAACATAATAGTAAATTTTTAAAAATTATAAAATTGGTATTAAAAATTAATAGAAACACCTTTTTTATGTAGTTCATTTTTAAATTAAAGCTGTTTTTTTTGGTTTCTCTATTGAAATATAAATTCCTAAATTTTAGAAAATTAATTGGATTAAATAAAAATTATTTTATATTATATAATATCAAAATATATGACTTTTTGATAATTTGATGAACATATATATTTTAGTCGAAAATAGAATTTTCTAAAAATTACAATTTTCCTAACATTATCAATATATATTGTTGAAATAGATAGTAATAAAATCATTTAAATGATAAATTATAAAATTAGTTAATAATATTTTTCATTTTTAAATATTATTTGAACTTTACAAACCCCTTGAAATCAATTTTATAACAAATGTTAAAGGTCACTTCAGTAAAGAAAATTATTTTATATATTCTCTTTAAATTATTAATTTTTTTTGAAAATTTATTTTATGGCTTGATTTTAATGTCACATAACATTAATTCAATTAATAATAAATCAATTTATTTCATAAAAATTATTGAAATTGGTTGGTCAGATTAGGTTACTCAAGATGGGAGGGTGAATTGAGTAACTATAAAAATTTCTATAAAAAATAGTTCTAAAAAGGATTCCCCAAAGATTAAACATAGCACATTTAATCAAGGTTTTAATGTTATAAGAGTTTGACTATTTAAGTAACTTTTTATAAGATTGATTAATTCTCAGTAATCATAATTTGTGTTATTAATATTACGTTTGAAGTTACTCTACTAAGATTCACCAGTTATAACTTCTTTCGAAGACTAACTATCAATGTGGAATTAGTGATTTCTGAATTATACCGTAAAGAAATAAAACAGAGAACACTAAATTTATAAGTACATGGGATATGAAACAAGTGGGTCAGTCTCAAGATGAGACCTAATCCACTCCACTTGGTGATCACCTGCCACCAAGCAGTTTATATAAATAAAATTTGATCTACACCCTGGATCAGGGTTAACAGCAATACATAGACTGTCCAGGTCACAGAGGGACCTCTTCGACAATTTTTGTGGGTATAAAATAACCAGTCCAAATAGGGACCTCTCCCACGCATATCAATGGGTATCAATATTAAAGGGAGGTTTGAGTATGTATATCTTATATCCTTCAGTTTGATGCAGGAGACAGAGTGTGTTGTTCTACAGGTACACCCTATTCTTGAATGTAATAAACAGATACACAACAGAGAAAAAACATGGAGATGGGTTTATAAATGCTCTAAGTTTTAGTCATTGTTGTTCTGGACTTCTTAAGATGAAGCAGATACAGATCTCGAGTCCTCGTTAGTAAAACAGTGTGTCGCGATTCAGCTTTTGTTCTTCGTGAGGTTCAACAATGCGAATATGTTCTCTGGATTCTAGTGTACTTTGTATGTTCCTCAGCAGAGTCAGCTTGCATGAATGTGACAATCCTTCCTTTTGAAAATCTCCCAGTGTTCTTCATTATCGTGCTCACAACCTTGTTTCTCTTTCAGTATCACGATCCTTGATTCTTGTCCACACTTCACTTTTATCGTGGAATTCGGGTGTAGGAGCTGACAAGTTGCATGGATACTACACCTCATACCTCGTACTGTCAAAAGATACGTCAACAAAGAAATAGTAATTATGTCAATGCATTTTAAATCTTCAAAGATGACTATTAGAGATTAAATAGAATGATGAAAAAATAGTGTAAGAAACAGTGTCATAGTAAGTCATGGAAATGTTGTTTCCGTCAAATAGTGTCTATATTGATCATGGTGCCTTGTGGTCAAAGTGTCTTGCGGTCACGGTTTCTCATGGCCACAGTATCTCCTGGTCACGGTGTCTCATGGTCACAATGTCTCATGGCCATGGTGTCTGATTCACGGTGTCTGCTTCACGGTGTCTGCTTCACGGTGTCTGCTTCACGGTGTCTGCTTCACGGTGTCTGCTTCACGGTGTCTGCTTCACGGTGTCTGCTTCACGGTGTCTGCTTCATGGTGTCTCCTTCATGGTGTCTGCTTCACGGTGTCTGCTTCACAGTGCCAGAAAGACATAACCAGTGGTAGACTCAATGTGTCTTAGACTTGTCAAGATAACTATATTCAGACTTAAGTAATTATGATAATAGAATGGATTAGACTTATGTATTTATCAAATAAGGTATTATGAGAGTAGATCAAAGATAGTATAATGTTTTTAAATTGAATGTAGAGAAATTGAGATCTTGAATGGATCTTCTTAAAGAATGAGACTACTTAAAAAATAATACACATAAATACACAAGATTGTGATATAATTGACCAGAGTTAACTAGGTTTAGTAGGATTTTTGATTATTAAAACCTGATTAATACATAAGGAGTCCAACAATATCCCCCATTTTGATGACCAAAAATCAAGTACAATCAAAGTGTAAATGGGATTCAACTATAGAGAGAAAAGGCATATAGTATATTGGATTCAACTATAGAGATAAAAGGCATATAAAAATTTCTCCCCCTTTTGGATTATTAAAAAGTTAGAATAAGAGAAGGCAAAAGATCACATTCCATTAATAGAAAATAAGGTTCAGTACAAATGTAAAAGAGAAAAACAAAATCAATAGCCTTCCTATCAAAAATGAGTAATCATTGTTCTTCTTTATGGGATGACATTATCTTTGCCTTTAGCAGCAGTAGCAGAAGAGGAATCCATAGGGGCAGAGGTCGATGTTGAAGAAGGGAGTGAGGTGGTAGATAAAAATGGTTAAAGAAGACATTCAAGGACTGATGAAGCCAACATAGGAGTAGTACAAGATATAGGCAGTTGTTTATTGAAAATCACAGGCCTGATCTGACTCAGTGCTTGGCTGACAGGCATAGTGGTGGAGGCTAGGGTAGATGTGAAGGTAGGCAGCCTAGGTCTTAGAGGTGAAGCCTCTATAGAAATAATGGTTGTACTCTGGAAAAAAATATAGGGCCTTAGGAGTTTGATAAAATCTGTAATGATCTCTCCACCATACTGCATGGCTTTCTCAAAATCATCCTTGTTCTCCATAAACTTGTCCAAAAATCTAGTAAACTATGTGAGCTTCTAGACTTGGGTCTTGAAATCTTGAGTCACAGGATGAATCCGTAGATTTTATACAAGATACATGAAATGATTTTTCATATTGGTCTTGGATAAGATACTTTTGAAGTATAAATCCACTTTCTGGGAAATCTATTGCTGAGCATCAATAGAAAATTTTGAGTGGATTTGGACTAGTTCAAGAACTCTATAACTGTTTTTGACAACTTCATATAGAGAAGTCATATTAAAACCACTAAGAATATTATGAAGCTCTTCTTTGACTACATTTCTGAGCAGATTAGTGTCCATGGAGGGTTTAGAGAGTTGAACAGATGCTTTAGAGGCATTGATAGTTGTGGTCAAAGAGTTGAGTTGATTTAGCACCTTTTGAAGACACCCGGTATACTCATCAGTGAGTCTGATATGATTTACAACAAGCTCTTTCATTTCCTTCACAATTGTATTGTTCCTTTCCGCAAACTTTTTATTTAAGGAAGCTCTATAAGTTGGAATATGAGACACAACAACCTATGGGATTTGAGTAATTACAGGTTCTATAGGATGAGAAACACGTTCTGATCTATTGTCCATCTCGTTTTGCATGTCCTCAATCATACCTCTCAGAGTCTTCAGTTCATCACTAATTATCTTGTTTTCAACTCTTACTTCTTGAATCTCATGAAGTATTTTAGGTTGTATTTTCCAAATTATCTTTTCCAACAATAGTGAGGGATCTCTCTCACTTAAATTGGTCACAAGAAGAGGTTGGGTATTCATGAGTTTCTCAACTCCAGAATAGAGGGTTGTACCAAATTCTTTTAGATCATCCTAACTCACAAAATATGGTTGTTCAGATAATGGTTCAGGAATACAGATTGGTACATTCTCATGTTCCTTCTCAGGTGCAATATTAGAGACTGATTTCAACTAGAATATATAATAAAGATCAAACCCGGTTGCTGAAACCTACTTAGAGTCATCCATGTCATAAAAACTGGGGAAGTTATAATGAATGTCTATAGTACTTAACTCATTTGGATGTGAAGATTCAAAAGACTTGATATTTGGGGTTTTATCCCCCTCAACAGGTGCCTCTTTCTCAGGACTGAGAAACCTAGGATCTTGGTCTAATTCCACAGTCTCAGTTCTAAGTTCCTCACTCATTTCATGTCTAGCCAGATGAAAAGATAGCTCCATCCATTCTTCAGCCGAATGAATGATTTCAAGAATAGATTGTCCCACTGGGAGTTCCTCAAGATTGGCTTCTTTCATAACAGGTGGCTCATCCACTATAGGTTCTTCCATGGCATGCTTTTCATCTTTTTTGGCAACTGATTCTGTTTCATCCTTGGGTTGAGTTTCCAAATTTATAGCTTCTTTAGGAGCAGGGAATTCTTCTTCAAGAACATCATAAGGAAGAATAATCCTTTCTTATTCAACAAAAATATCTTCCCTATGTGGCACTTCAACCTCTTATTCCTATTTTTCAAGATACTCAACAATCTCATCTGGTTCCAAACCATGATCATAAATACTTCTTGGTCTTGAGGGATGTTCCACTGGATTTAATTTTTCATAAATTCTATCATTGTCTTCCACCCATTCCTTTTTTCAAGGATCCTAGTTTATTTTATTCCTCTTGATGATTACTTTTGAAAGGTAGTACTCACAGTCCTTTATAACTTCTTCATTAGGACCATCCAAACCTTTCACTTACAGCATGGCTGTGATAAGCTGATAGTAAAACAAGGAATTTGACTTGGATGTGAATTTGATCGGTTGACACATATGGTGTATGATATACTTTCACAGGTTGATCTTATGCCCATTTTTCATTAGGTGGATCAGAAACACATCTTGATAATTCAAAACAACAAAATCCCTTTTCTAGGGGTAACTAGATTCTGGATATACTTGAGCAGGATCCTTGATTCTCTAACTAATTCAACAGCAATGGCTCTCTTATGAGTGCCATTTTCAGTTAAGGATTTTAGAGCGTCATCCAAATCAAATAATTTGGTTGAAGGTGGAGGACGTCTATGATAATCCTCATAGAGGCCTTCATGAGGTATCCTAAGGCATGCAACCCATAACCTCGAAGAGAATGAGCATCTCTGGTCATTGACCCAGCTTCTTACAACATAACTATCACAAGAATTAAAAAATAACTGTACATACTGGTAAAACTAAGCCACTAACTTATGGTAGATGGGTCTATCATCCTTCGAGAACCACTCTAACTAGCCTTGTTGTTCTAACACTTTCAATACCAGTGACATAATAGATAGAAGACATTTGGGGAAAATCTCTTTCTCTGGTTCAACAACGTGGTTTACCAAATTCATATTTAAAGGTCCTTCAGGTGTTATCTTAGGTTCAGTCTTCTTCTTCTTAGAGCTGCACTTTTCAGGTGTCGACAATGAAATACATTTCATTCTTGGAAATCACTGAAGGTTCAAGAGAGAGAGAATGGTTTCACGGATGAAGAAGGGTTCGAAATGAGTAAGTAGAAGAAACCTTGAGTGAAGAATCGAGTGATACATTCTTTATTTTATCAATTAGGAATATCGAATTTCGCGAAAGTAAAAGTGATGGGAAAAAAGGTGAAAAGGATAATTACCGCAATATGGGTTTTTAATAAAAAAATCATAATAATTTTTTATGGTGTGACCATGTTTGGTCATTACGGTGAGACAGTAAACGCACGATACAGTGAGACAGTAAATACATGTTACGGGGACACAGTGAATGAGCTTCACAGTGAGACTGTGAACAAACTTCACAAAGTGTATTACGATGAGACTGTAACTGTCAGACAGTAATCAAAAAATACATACTATGACAATGTAAGCTTGAAACAGTAAGATATTGAATAGTAGGACATGAAAAAGTAATAATGTAAGATCTATATTTGAGATTTATCCAGACTATTTCATATATTATGTAGTCTATTCTCTCAGAATTTGATGTCTTGGTGAATATATCATTAAGATGATATTCAATGCCAATGATTTCCAAGGTGATATCACCTTTTTCATAATATTACCTAAAAATGTGATTTCTTACATCAATGTGCTTTGTCCTAGAATGTGAAATAGGATTGTTTGTGATGGTAATAGCACTTGTGTTTTCACAATTTATAGGTACATGTATGAATTGATATCCATAATCTAGTAATGTGTCTTTTATCCACAAAATTAGTGCACAACAACTGCCAGCAGCTATGTATTCAGCTTCTGCTGTAGATAATGAAACAGAACTTTGTTTCTTACTACACTATGATACTAGTGACTTTTCTAATGGGTGACATTTTCCAAAGATGCTTCTTCTATCTAACGTATAGACACTAAAGTCAGTATCCTAATAACTAACTAATTAAAATTATTGTCCTTTAGGATAAAACAGGCCTAGATTGGGTGTATGCTTGAGGTATTTGAAAATTCACTTTACAGCTTTTAAATGAGATTCCTTAGGATTTTCTTGAAAACAAACACAAATACACACACTAAACATAATATACGGACGACTAACAGTTAAGTAGAGTAAACTTCCAATCATTCCTCTCTAAGTGGTTTGATCAACAAAATTTCCATATTCATCAAGATCCAACTTCCAAGTGGTACACAAGGGAGTGTCACTACTTTTAGTGATATCTAGTCCAAAACGTTTTTGAAGATCTCTAGTATATTTACTTTGAGTTAAACCAATTCCATCATTATTTTGAAAGATTTGAAATCCACGAAAGAATTTTAATTCACCAATTAAACTCCTTTCAAAATCGATTTGCACCATTTTAGAAAAATCAACACATAAAGAATTAATCGACGATCCAAAAATAATGTCATCTACATAGATTTGAAAAATTAAAAATTCATTAGAAATTAATTTTATAAAAAGGTTAGGATGATATATTCTTTTTGTAAAACCTTTAAAAATAATTAAAGTACTCAATCTATCATACCAAGCTCTTAGAGCTTGCTTTAAACCATATAAATATTTTGATAGTTTAAAAATATGATTTGTAAAATGGGGGGTTGTAAATCCAGGAGGTTGTTCAAAAAAAACATCCTCACATATATACCCATTTAAGAATTCACTCTTAATATCCATTTGATATAGTTTTAAATTCAAATGTGAAGCATAGGAAAACATGATTCTGATGGCTTCATGTATGGCTAATGGTGAAAAAGTCTCCTCATAGTCAATTCCTTCTTCATGACTATATCTTTGAGAAACTAATCTACCCTTGTTTCAAACTATTTTACCAGCTTCAACTACCTTATTTCTAAACACCCATTTAGTTCCTATGGTAAATGTGTCCTTGGGTATTTCAAAAAGTTTCCAAACATTGATTCTTTTAAACTGATTAAGTTCTTCTTTCATAGTAATCACCCAAAATTCATCATTGATAGCATCATTAATGTTTTTATGTTCATGTTGTGACAAAAGGACATGATGTTCTACATGATTTCTAAGAGAAGCTCTAGTTTGAGTTCCTTTGTCTAAGTCTCCCACACTAGCATCTATGGGATGGTTCTTAAGGGTTCTAACAGTTCTAGAAAAAGAGGGACTAGTGATTTCATGTTCATCAACAGATTTAGGTTCATTGTGACTTGATTCTCCTAAATTTCCAGAGTTGGAAGTTTTCACTGATTATTTCACAGAAGAATTTGAGGATTTTGAATTGGTGTTCAGATTTGATACATCATCCTCTAGATTCTCTAGGATGGTTTTAGGCTCATGTGGATCTGTTTCATCAAATTTGACATGAACAGATTCTTCCATGCATTTAGTTCTTTTATTGAACACTCTATAGGATTTAGTAGACAAGTAATATCCTAAAAAGATACCGTCATCACATTTGGATGAAAAATTTTCAAGATTGTCATTGGTATTAAGAATATAGAATTTCCAACCAAAGACTTTTAAGTAGCTAACATTTGGTTTTCTATTGTTCCATAATTCGTAAGGAGTCCACTTAAGAATAGGTCTGATCAACACTTTATTGATTATGTAGCACGCTATATTGACAACTTCAACCCAAAAATAATTAGGCAGGTCATATTCACTAAGCATTTTTCTAGAAATCTTTTGTAGGGTACTATTTCTTTTTTCTACAACTTCATTATGCTGAGGTGTTCTAGGGGAAGAGGAATTGTAACTATAACCATTTTGTGAGAAAAAGGATTCAAACTCTTGATTTTCAAACTCACGTCCTTGATCGCTTATTAATTATTTAATTCTAAGTCCACTGAGATTTTCTACCGACATGTCATATTTAGTAAAATAATAGAATGCTTCACTTTTGTGAGCCATAAAGAACATCCAATTATATCTAGAAAAGTCATCTACAAGAACATATTCATTGTGATTCCAATTTAAAATAGAAACTCTAGATGGTCTAAACAAATCCATGTGAACTAGTTTGAGAGGTTGAGAAGTTTTCACTTCTTTCTTTGGTTTGAAGGAAACATTGTGTTGTTTTCTCTTTTGATAGGGATTACACACTTTGTCATTTATAAACTCATGTTTGGTTAAGTCTTTTAATAGGATTTTTCTAACTATATTTATAAGAGATTGAACATTACATTGTCCTAGTCTCTTATGTCAGAGCCAAGATTCTTTATGAAACAAACATAATCATGAAGAATTTTGACAAGATAAAGAATTGAAATTAACTGAATAAATATTTTCATTTCTTAATGCAGAAAATACTAATTAATCTTTAGAATTAAATACAATAAAAGAATCATTTTCAAATCTAACATGACATCCATCATCACATAATTGTGAGAAACTATGTAGATTATATTTTAAACCATAAAAAATTATGCTTAAGTAATTAAAATTGAGTCAAAGTTACCAATTTGGCCGAGGACAATAATTATTCCCTTGGAATGGTCACCAAATGTGACATGTCCTCCATCTACTTTTATCAGGTTCTTAAAGAATGAGTAGTCTCCTATAATGTGCTTTGAACATCCACTTTCCAAGTACCATATAATTTTGTAAAAGCACTTTAAGCATCTTTCCTTCAAAAATATTAACCAAAAATAGATTTTGGTACCCATACTTGTTTGGGTCCTGTAATATTAGAAATAAGTGCCTTATAAACCCATATTTTCCTCATAGGTTTCCTATAAATTTTATGTACAGTATTTAAAAAAATAAATTATATTTGGTCAAAAAAACTTGAAACAGTAGAATATGTATCATGGATTTAATTGGTTGATTTGAGTCTAGAACTTAGAGTAAAACTGTAGGTCCCAGATTTTGAGTCAAAATTTGTTCTACCAAGGTTTCTTTTACCAGGTTGATAACCAATTCCAGTGTTGAATTTAGGGGCAATTTTCTTCCTAGAATTTGGCTAAGTGTATTTTTCCCATTAGTAAACTTTTCTAATTCACACTTTAATTTCTCAATAGACATTTTTAATTCATTATTTTCTTTGAGAAGTTGAGAATTTTTCACCTTTTCTGTTGTGAGTTCAAATTTAATAGTTACAGTAAGATCATGTTTCCTCTTCAATGATTTAAATTTTTCTTTTAGTTCATTGCATGTTTCCTCAAGCATGTTACAGTATTTCAACATTTCTTTATTTGTCATATTTTCATAGTCAATCTCATCTTCATAATAGTATGAATTATGTTCCGAAGAGTCCAGTGTTACCTAATATGTGGTTTCCCTAAAACACATATTGGATTTGTTATCCTGTTCATCATGTGATGTCTTTGAGTCACATGAACTATCCTCATAAGCACTCTAGGTTTCTTTCATTGACCTTTTTTACTTCTTATCCTTGTCCCCATATTTCCTTTTGTACTTTATCTTTGGGCAGTTATTCTTTATATGTTTTTTACACTTACATTCATAGCATAAAATTTCATTAGTTTTGTCGCTTCTTTTCCAGTCCTTCTTCTAGTTCCCTTTTTGGTCATATTTGGACTAGAAGTTAGGCTTTCTGAAAAAGTTCTTCTTTTTTTAAAATCATTTGAATCTTATGGCTAGTTGATCCATCTCCTCATCATTGTTTGGTGATGATTGTTCATTGGTGGAGATATCTACAGAAGCTTCCAGTTTCCCTTGGTCTTTGTGCTTAGAGGTGGTGCTCTTGAATGCAAAAGATTTCCTCTTTAGTTCATCCTCCACTTCCTTGTGGACTTTCAGTTCTTCTTCATACATCATCAGTTTCACAATGAGTTATTTTACAGCTGTCTTGATGATGTCGCACGATTCTCTAATAGAGTCAGAGGTTCCCCTCCTTCTGTCTGGTAGACATATATGGATTCTCTTGATCCCTTGGCAGTGACTTCTCTTCCAAGAGAAATCATTGTGTTTAAAATCTCATTGAACCTAAGATACAATTCAGAGATAGGTTAATCAGATTTCATTTTAAAATTATCATATTTGATAGTATAAGTATTAAGTCTCATTTCTTTCACACTATATTTTCCTTCATGTGAGACAGACAGAGTATCCCAAATTTCATGGGCAGTTTTACAAGCCAAAATTCTATTAAAATCTTAATCTCCTAAGGAGAAACATAAAGCATTCATAGATTTGAAATTATTATTGTAGGCAGTTTTGGTTGGTTCAGCCCATGTTATTCTATCAGTACCATGAATTTTGTATTCATCTATAATGGATGAACAAATTTCAAAACTCATACTCTCTAAATGAATTTTCATTTTACTTTTCCATTGAGCATAGTTGGTTCCATTAAAGAATGGTGGTATGTTGGTCGTGGCACCTTCCAATTTGTTATCCATAATAAAGTATTACATTAAAATATATAGAATTTATAATTAACAGAAATTACAGATCCTTAAAGTACAACTACAATCATAGTTGAATAGTTTTAGTAAACAACCATTGATACCAAATGTTGGTCAGAATAGATTACTCAAGAGGGGAGGGGTTAATTGAGTAACTATAAAAATTTCGGTAAAAAATTATTTCTAAAAAGGATTCCCGAAAGATTAAATACAGCCCAGTTAATCAAGGTTATATTGTGATAAGCATTTGACTATTTATGTAACTTCTTAGAAGATTGATTAATTCTACGTAATCTCAATTTTTTTTATTAATATTACTTTTGATGTTACTCTACTAAGACGAGCCAATAATAACATTATTCCAAGACTAACTATGAAAGTGAAATTAGTGATTTCTGAATTATATAGTAACGCAACAAAGTAGAGAACACTAAATTTAGTAGCATAGTGGATATGAAACAAGTGGTTTAGTCTTAAGATGAGACCTAATCCACTCCACATGGTGATCACCTACCACCAAAAAGTTTATATAAATAAACATTGATCCACACCTTGGATCATGGTTAACAATGGTACACAGACTGTCCAGGTCACATAGGTACCTCGTCCATAGTTATCGTGGTTACAAAATAACCAGGCTGCATAGGGACATGTTCCACACTGTTCAGTGGGTATCAAGATTAAAAGGAGTATTGAGTAAGGATATCTTATATCTTTCATTTTGATGCAGGATAGAGAGTGTATTGTTCTACAGGTATACACTCTGCTCGAAATGTAATAAAAAGATACACAATAGAGAATAAATATAGAGATGGGTTTATAAATTCTCTGAGTGCTAGTCGTTGCTGTTCTAGAATTCATGAGGTGATCTAGATGCAGATCTGGAGTCCTCGTTAGTAAAATAGAGTGCCGCGATTCATCTTGTGTTTTCGTCAGTATCAACAATGCGAAGATGCTCACTGGATTCTAGTGTACTTCGTATGTTTTTTGGTAGAGTCGGGTTACATGCATGTGAAAATCCTTCCTTTTGAAAATCTCTTAGTGTTCTTCGTTATCATGCTCACAGCCCAGTTTTTCGTTTAGTATCACGCTCATTGATTTGTGGCCACACTTTTCTTTTATAATGGAATGAATTTGTTGAAGCCGAAAGGTTGCATGGATACCACACCTCGTACCTCATACTATCAGATGATATGTCTATAAAGAAACATTAATTATGTTAGTGCATTTAAAATATTCAAATATGACCGTTAGATATTAAATTGAAAGATGACAAAATAGTTTAAGAAACGGTGTCATGGTAAGTCATGGAAACAGTGTCTCCTTCACACGGATTCTATATTGATTATGTTGTGTTGTGTTCATGGTATCTCATGGTCATGGTGTCTCATGGTCATGGTGTCTCATGGTCACGGTGTCTCATGATCACGATGTCTCATGGTCATGGTGTCTCATGGTCATTGTGTCTCATGGTCACAATGTCTTATTCACGGTGTCTTCTTCACGGTGTCTCCTTCATGTTGTCTGCTTCACAGTGTCTCCTTCACGGTGTCTACTTCACAGTGTCTCCTTCATAGTGTCTGCTTCACGTTGTCTGCTTCACGGTGTCTACTTCACGGTGTCTGCTTCACGGTGTCTGATTCACGGTGTCAGACAGACATAACTAGGGGCAGACTCATGTTGTCTTAGACTTTTCTGGATAACATTATTTAGACTTAAGTAATGTTGATAATATAATGGATTAGACTTATGAATTTTTTAGAGAATTTATTATAATAGTAGATCAATGATAGTATAAAGTATGTAAACTTAATGTAGAGCAATTACGATCTTGAATGTCTCTTCTTAAAGCATGAGACTACTTAAACAATAATACACATGAATACACATGATTGTGATATAAATTATAGGAGTTAACTAGGTTTTGTAGGATTTTTTATCATTAAAACATGATCAATACATGAGGAGTCCAACAAAATTAATAATTTTAACTAAGACAAAAAATTATACTTTAAAATCCAATTATCTTAAAACTGTTTTTAATCATTAAGAGAGTTTAATTTTAAATTATATTTTTATGAATAATATACATTTTAATTGATAAAATTAATATCATACGTAATAAAATAATACAAAAAATTATATGTTTTATTAATATAAATTAATAAAATATTAAATAATTAACATTGGTATGAGTAAAAGTTGCCTTTTGAAGAAGTACACATTAGTAAAGTGAAATGTGAAAGTACAAAACCATGAATCACTCAAGGATATCCCCAACATGATTTTATGGGATTTTTTAAGGCTATATATTGTCCCATAATATATCATTTCATAATTTTGTGGTCATTGACATAGAAATGTGTAAGAAAATAATTTAATATGTTTCGATAACTCCAAAACTACCCATACCTTCACATATAAAATGACACACATACACACCTTCTTTACAAACACATACAGTAAAATTTCCTAGTAAACTTCTTCCAATGGTTTCATCCAATAAACATATCCCATGAAAATTATTCCTTATACAATCATATCTAGCATAATCCATTCATTTTTTAGGACAATTCCAATGAAAATCAATGTTTTAGATGCGAGTATTACAGTCCCCTTACACATTGTTTTTAAAATTTCAGCTTTATAATATTAGATAAAATTGAAATATTATTTATTGAATATCATATATACACATAAATTTAATTATATTAATGTAACATCCATTATTCGTTAATTATATATCATTCTCTAAGAAAAAAAAATTCATAGATCTTTTGTATGCATAGACTACCGCCTCCATGACATGATGCAGTTTTTTATTTCATCCACATCCTTATATATGGTATAAAGGATTTTTTTTATGAATAATTATTTTTTATTTCACATATAATACTCTTAAATTATTAAATTTTACATTTACCTTCATTATGTCCATTTTTTAAGGAATAAGGTCGTTAATCAGGCATATGTGCGGAATACCACATCAATGATCGACATGTGTCAATATTTCTAACCACATAACATTGATGGAAAAAAATGTGTAATAAGTAAAATAATATGATTTTTATTGGAATATTATAATTATGAAATGATAATTTTTCATATACCTTCACTAAATTCATTCATTGAGAAATGGGTTCATTAATCATGTGTACGTGCTGACTGCAGGATCTACAAATGAGGACATTCATTTATAATCACCATCCATCATTAATAGTTGTATTAATGGATGTTATGAAGATATATGATATATATTTCATGTATACTATTATTTAAATTCTATTTTAATATTATGTAATACCACTTTCAGACTCATTCAATCATTGTGACATGCTTTTATTATGGTTGGTTTACCACCTACATGAGAGATTTTGTTGTTTGTTATATTGAAAATTTTTAAAAATATTTTATACTATTAATTAAATAATATAATAATTAATTAATTTTGTTATAATTTTTAATAATTTAAAATTTTACTATATAAATATGTTAATAATATATTATCTTTGTTTATTAAAAATGTATAAAATTGGTTTTTCTCAAACTTCATCTTCTTTAGTTGTAATGAAAACACTTATTGGATAAATTTGGGACATTATAAATAAAATTGGTATATATAATAAATATACTTTTTTAATTAAATAATAATTATCTTCTATTCAATTACCAATGATTATAATTAACATTACAAATCATGTCTTGGATAATTAAAATTGTTAAAAATCAATGTAAAAATAATTTATAAGGAACCACTAAATTAATATAAAATAATAAAATGAAGTATATTTTGGGGTTATATAATTGAATAATGTTCCATAATATGTTATTAAGGTAGTTTTTGTCATTATATAGGAAGTTAGATTGGGATAAACTAAGATGAAAAATAATGAACGGGATTTTTTTATGAAACTCCTTTCATTGATATTGACTTTACTTTTCACATGAATTTACTTTTATATGGTGTATATTTTACCCAATTGTTATGTTATAATGATATATATTTTTTTGGTTTTTTTTTATACTCATTTTCAAGATCATTTTTCTTCAAGAGTTTTGGTTAAAAAGATTTCTTATGTCTCAACTCAAGTTCTTTTTCTATGTGTTGGGAATTGTTTTCACATCATGGAAATTACAAGTCAACTTTCTCCTATAATTTCATTATAAATAATTTTTATTTACTATTTATAGTATTAAATTAATCCCTTTTATTAAATATTTTCTCTTTTGAGGATAATGTTCTAGTTAAAAATTATTTATTGAAAGGAATGATCCCCAACCTAACCACATGACTCTATTCCATCCATATACATGATTTACCTAATGAAAATATTTTAAATAATATTAAAAATGACATTCATATTTTTCTTGACCTATTAGAAATGAGTGGTTTAATCATCCATTTCACTATATGGGTTTTAGTCAATGGTTTTAATGGAATTTATATAATTTCTTGAAGATTAGTTTCTACAATTGTTTTCTTCTAAAGTAATGTTTTAAAATTTTACAAAATTAAATCTTCCCAAATTATTTTAAATTATAATTAAAAACTACCTTGAACATATCTAAATATATTAAAAGGGATTCATTTATATATTTTTGTACATGTTACTTTCAACCAAAAAGGAATCTTTCTTACACAATTCATTATCGACGTGTATTTTTGCTTTCCTTAATATTTTCTAATATTTTTTTCCCTACGGTTTCATGTTTAAAAAAAATAAATTATTATTCTTATTTTTCAATAAAATATACATTTTTTGATTATTTCAAAGGACAAGGGAAATTATTATTTTTGGTGAAATTTTATTATGTCTTCTATGATTATTCTTTCTCCATATTGTATGCTTCATCAAGGGTATTATTTAAATGATAACATACACATTATTTAACTAGATGTCTTATGATATTTAATTTTACATATATGGCATTATCCATTAATATTTTTTCTTTACCTAATCATCCACTTATATAAGAATGATTTCCTTTTAATTCTTCTCCTCTATTAATTCCTTATGTTCCATTAAAGGAAAGTTACCATCATTCATAATACAATGATATATTAATGAAATTGTTGTCTAAAACGAAAATCCATTTCATATATGTTGTGAACAACATAACTGTAATAATTTTTTGAGTGGTATTTACTGGGAACAAATGTTAAATTTATCGAATAGGCATTTATTTTCCAAGGTTTTTTCATGTCATGTTTATTAATGAAATAAAAAACGCTACCTTAGAAAGCCACCTAAAAATTATATAAAACCCATTTTATTTCATTTTTTATGATATATTGCATAAACCAACATGTAATATGTATGTGTGTTTATAAATATTTGATGGGTGTGCCTAGAATTATATAACCCTACTTTTAATTGGGTAATGTTTTCATATCATGAGATATCATGATCTGTGGGTATTGAACCTATCTAACTATAGTGTCTAGGAAGTTAGCTTTGTTAATATGTTATTTCAACAAGTATGGGATGCTTGACTTATTCTTATGAGGTCATTTTTATGTTGTCTTCACATTTTTATGATTCCATCCTCTTATGATATAATCATTGTTTAATCCCTGTAAATCTTATATCATATCTTTGTTACATGAATCAATTCTTAGGATCATCCTCATTATGATACCATGCAATTCCACAAAACTCTCATGATATGATTTATTATATTGTTTACCCTTACATGACATTTGACCTCATCCCTTATTATGTTTACCTTTATCTAGGTTATAAAGAAAAGTTTTATGTATTGTGTGTCTAGAATACTACATTATGTGGAGAAATTAATGGACTTATTAAAGAACTATTGTCCTTCTTTATCTTCTTATATTGTGGAAACAACCCACCATTTGATGATAGGACTTGATATTTAATAGTTAGCGATTTATACTAATTCTTGAAAACTCTAATCCAAAATTTAATGGAATTGTAAATATGTAAAAAAATTAATCATTGATATGTATAAAATATTATGCCCTAAATTATTTATTTTAGGAACCAAGTCATGGAGCATAGGTCTGGGGGATGTAGAATTTATTTCATAGAGGTGCCTAAACAACATTATAACTAAATATATTATTACTTGAGGATAATTTAGGATCTAGAAATGAAATCAAGGGTTGATATGATAAGTATTATACTAGTCTAAAAGATATAGATGAACCATTAGATTTGAATTATTGAATATTTTATATTTTTGTAGGATTAAGATAAAATAATAGTTGTAGTACCCATATGTATAAGTCTAATTATATGATAATCTATAGAATTTTTTTAATGTTGAGATTTCATGGTTTTCAAAGAAATCTCATCCGTGTATATATATTGGTAAGTGGAAATGATTTTGGAACAAATTTATTAAAGGGTAATAACCATAAAAAGTTTTGTCAAGGTATATATTGATCATAATTTTAGTACATAGTGAATGGGCCCTGACTACACACCTACATCGACTCTCCCAGAAGATATTTTAGTTTAATTCACATTCTCTATAAAAACTATCCTGAAGGATTTAAATTTATAATTTTTTGAAAGTTAACGAAATTAAAAACCTAATATTAAATTGACCATGTAAAACCAAGATTGAAACTAAAGACTCATATGTTAATAATATATCATATTCGTTCAATAAAAACTATCAAAAAAACTTGTCTTCAGATTTATCTACACAATTCATAATTAAAAAAATCATGGGATCTAAGTGAAACATTATAAATAATCATGGGATATTTATTATATAACCACATTTAATCTAAAAATAATTAAATTGGTATCAAATATCAAGTATCAACATTTACATTACAAATCATGTTCATGATAATTAAAAATGTCAACACTCAATGTTAAAAATAAGTTATAAAAAACCACTATATTTAAAATAAATGAATAAATTTTTTATATAAAATGGTTTATAGATAATAATAAGGTTCATAAATATATTATTATGATTTTTAGGGTTTTTTACAATAATTTACATTATGATGAACTATGCGGGGAAATACAGTAAGGGAATTTTTCCTCAAATTCCCTTCGCGAAGGCACATTTAGAATTATGCCACAATTTACATTTATATGGTGTATATACTACAAAATTTTTAATTTATCATGAAATAGATTTTATTAATTTTACTTTTTCATTTTAATGATATTTATTTTTCATGTTTTTTTTTTAAAAATGTTTCTTCGGTCTTGAATGAAGTTATTTTTATATGATTCATGAATTTTATTCTTGAAATTGATCATTAAAAACACATTTATCCTATGATTTCATTTTAATTTTTTTTTATTTACATTATCAATAAGGAAATAAATCCTTTTCATGTTGAGGTTTCTTTTTAGAGGATAAAATTTACTTCCAAAATTCATCTCTAAAAGGAATGTTACCCAACCTAAGAACATAGAAATTTTTCATCCATATCTATGTTTTTTATACCATGATAATTTTCTATAATGTTTAATGTGTCCTTCATACTCATCTTAAACTATTGATATTGAAATTTTTTTCCATAAAGTTTTTGGTTTTGGTACCCACTAAGTTGTTTTAATAGACTATGAAAATTTTCTACATGATTAGTTTTTTAAAAAAAATTCTAATGTAAAGTCTTAAAATGTTCAGGAATGAATCCATTTAAAATAAATAAAAATGAAATTTTCAACAAATATTATTTTAATAAAAAATTAAAATTAAAATATTCAAAATATTATTATTGTTCATTATTTACAATAAAAAAGCAATATATTTTACACAATTCATTATGAAGATATATTTCCCTCAACTTTGTAATTTAAAAGATAATTCATATCTATTCTATAAATTTTTCAATAGAAGAAAATTTTATTATCAATATTTTATAATATATTTCTTTTAAAAAATTTCGAATGTCTCGAAAAAAATCTTATTTTCAAATAAATTTCCATAATGATTCTATTAATTTTTTAATCTTTGTCAAACAATTGATTTTTTGTATTCTTAAAATAAAATTTTCCACCTTCTTTATCAACATGACTTGTGCAATTACATTTTACCTCAATGGTATTATCAATCAAAGCATTTTTGGGCATAATCATCCACTAATATTGGATTGATTTTCATCAAATTATATTTTTATTTGAATACCAAGTATTATATTATTGATATAAGGGTGTACAAATTGATACCCAATAAATCAGTTGATTTTGGAAGTTTTTGTCTAAATCATATATCCATTAATTATTTATTGCAAATACTAATCGAATAATCATAATTAATGAATGTTATTTACCCAGAACAATGCTTAAAATAATTTGATACCCATTTATTTTCCATTCGTTAATCATGTGATTTTGTTTCATGAAATCATGAATACTTACTTAGAGAACCTTTGGGAAAATATATAAAACACAACCTATTTCGTTTTATTTATATGATTTGTTAATTAAAACCATTTGGATAACAAATATATGATTTTCATTAAGTTATGGGTGGTCCTATAATTATAAAATAGTCTAATAAATTGGTTATTTTTTACTTTAAATAATATATCATGGTGTGTGGGATGTGAGCTTAATCAACAATGTTGTGTGGGAAGTTGTAATATCCAACTATATAATGTTAAAAACATTGTAATCCTTAACTTATTCTTATGATGCCATGTTTATTCTTTCACCACATTTATATGATAACATTACCTTATGTTATGAAAATTGTTTAATCCATGTACATAAGATATCATCTATTTATCTTATTCTTCTATAGTTATGATCATCCCCATTATGATATTTTGTTATACCACATGTCTCTCATGTTAAGATTTATTATTATGTTTATTCTTACTATGTTCTTGAGATATCGCCTTATTACATTTCCCATTCCCTAGGTTATGATGGAAAGATACACATATGGTATTTCTAAAGGATTATATTATGTGGAGACAATGTTGGACTTATTGAAGACCTGTTGTTGACTTATTATCATCTTATATAGGGTAAAAATATTTTCTGTTTAATGACATGATAAGATATTTATTTGTCAGTGATATATACTATGTTAAAAAAACAAAAAAACAAAAGGTCCTTTGATCATAAATGAGACAATTAAATTTTAATATTTTTTTGTATCAATGTTATTGATGTAAATTATCATTTTTATGAACTGTATCTATGATCTTGGATTTGGGGTATCTATATTCGATTGTTGTTTGAAATTTGTTGTATAGTTTGAAGTAGTTCTATCACCGACATAGGATGGTTGCACCATAACTATAAATTTTCCCAATTATGTAGTTACTTACTATAAAACAACACAACATTTCATAGAGAGTCATACTAATTTGTCCCCCATGGTGGTGATGAAAGGTTCTTATATGATGGTGGTCACACTAAAATGAATGTTTCATGTTGTGACATGCTCTAGTAGGACTATTTATTGTTTAAATTATCATTATTCCTTGTATGATTCTTATTATACTTTCCTTCCTTTTCCCATAGTCACATGAAATTATCTTAGGGAGTAATAATAGTGAAACCCCCCTTACTATTGTATTTTTGGTATTCATTATAGGATATATAGTGGTTCCTACTATGTAATTCCTAATTTTTTGATTTTTTAACTTATTCTCTTATTTATTCTTATCCTTGTCATTTTTTGGTGGTGTCATTCAAATCATATTTGTGTGTTTTATTTAAAATCATAATATATTTATTTAATTGGGTGTATAGATTTTTCATGGGACCCCTTTCATAATATTTCATGAATATTCAATCGATGCACGTGACCTAGG
The DNA here is from genome assembly GCA_963277665.1 of Viscum album. Classification (NCBI taxonomy): domain Eukaryota; kingdom Viridiplantae; phylum Streptophyta; class Magnoliopsida; order Santalales; family Viscaceae; genus Viscum; species Viscum album. Next base: position 508,634,438 of record OY728159.1, read on the forward strand.
TGATTATTTCCATGCTTTCCCCATTTTCATAAAAATTCTCCTTATTATTTTGTTTTTTAAATCAATTTATTTTATAAATTATGAATTTTATTTTTTAACAATGTTTCTAAGTGGATTTCCAAATGAAATGTTGTTTAAAAGGTTGATTATAGATCATTTATTGGTTTTTAATTGATAATTGAAGGGTTTGAGGAGATTTTCATATATACTTATTATTCAACATAATTTAACAATAAGTTTTATTATGTTAATATATTTTTTATTGATTATACATGTTATAGTGTTTCTGTTATAGTTTTCTGATATTATTTCTTTGTGTTCTTATTAGTTTCTGGTGATGATTATTTTAAAATTTTCAATTCCCTTTGTTGTGATGATTGTTTAAAATAAAGATTATTTTATATAACTTTAATGAGCTTTTAAAATGGCATATTTTATTTTCAAAAAGATTTTCAGAATGGGTTTTAATTTTATATTTCTAAATTTCTAACGAATTCCCAGTTTGATACCTTATAAAGGGAATTTATTAATAGTGTTTGTTTTTAAATGGTTTAAAAAATATTTTGAAATAGTAATACAAGTTGAAAATATAAATCAAACATTAAAAACATATAAAAACTATCATATATGCATAAATGAGTGATACCCATAAAATAAGCCCTATGGTTTGCTTTGTAATTTATTTTTTAAATCAATATTTTCATGTTTCATACATACATAATTTAAAGATGGAGTGGTAGTGATAAGATCTTCTTGTTGGTGGGTTGGGGTATGTTATTGTAATGGTTATCCTTGTGGGGTATTGTTGGTTTTGTGTTTGATATAAAATTGATCAATTATCACTATTTACTACTAGTATCATGAGGATCGTAGGCACTAGCGATTTATACAAACAAATGGTATCTATATTTATTGTAATTATACGTACTTATATCCCCTAGTTAAATAAAATGACCCATAAAAGGTATGTTTAGTTAGTGAGGATAAATAGAAAAATATGAGTGGATATTGTCTAGAAAAATTATAATTTGGCTGGAAATATAGTTCCATAAATGTATTTGTATTATAATATTTCTTGATGTTTAGGATTTCCTCATGATTATATACACTAAAATGCATACTTTGTTAAAACAACTGATTTTTTTATTCCTTTAATTGTTATGATATTTTCCAACATGGTGTTTACCACTTATATTCATCCCTTTAATAGTTGGGTTAAATGTTAAATTTTTTATTAGTTTTTCATTTATTATTTGCACTATTTATAAATATCTTGATTCTGATTTTCCCATATTATATTTATGAATCCTATTCAATAGTTGTATAAATTTACTTGGTGTTTCAATTGGGATTTTCCCTTGGTTTCTTAATAGAAACTCCAAATAGGTTGTTTAATTAATGTACATTTAAAATTTTAAATTTAGAGAAAAAAAGAATGTTTAATTTGGAAAAATAATTCAATTTCAAATAGTAGTTGTGAAAATGATCATGATTTTGCTTCACTATAAATGTGTTAAAATACGATTTATATAATACACCATTCCAAAATTTTGTTTTCAGAATTTTTTTAAAAGTAAAATACATGGAATATATTTTAAAATAATACTAGGTTGTTACATTGCACTATACTAGTATCACTCTGTGTCTAGAGGCCTTATGGCAGTATTGAAAACATGATTTTCATGTATTTCGGATGTTTCAGGTTTATAGAATTCACTTTCCTAACCTCTTATGTAGAGGTTAGAGTTATTATTGTCGTATAATTACATTTGATAAATGTGTACGTCATGTTACTTAATTTTGTCTTTTTCATTTGTATCAGCCAATCCGATAATCAATTTTTATTTGGAACGTGTTATTGTTTTTCTTGTATATTAAAATTTATATTGTTGTTGATTTAATATTGAAATGTTTGTTATGTGCTTTTATTGATTATTTCATTATTCAATCATGTAAAATACCTAATGGAAACATGTTGAATTCATAGTGGGATTATAAACCATATTTATAAATATTTATCATAGAGAAAACATTATCATAATCTCTAATATTATTACATATTAATTTTTTCCTTCCCCTAGAAATTGATAACACAACATGGACCTTCCCACATGCTGGATATGGTGCCCAGATCATGGGTGGCCTAGGATTTTTAATGAAAAAATCTACTAATAAAATTTTATTAAATTAATATCAGTAATAAAACTATATAAGTATTCATATATATGTACTAAAGTAAAACCCATTATTTATAATAACCATGTAACATAAAAAATTTACAAGAATTAGGAGGGTAATCAAGTTATTTGAAAAGAGTATAGAAATATAAATGAAGTAAATATAATGATATATCAATTATCTAAAAATTTGTAGTTATCTTCACAAAAATGTTCCATAATCAACCATAATATTGGAACGTTTAGTTTTTTTACTCAACTACACCAAATATATATATTCCCAAATTATGGACTTCCAATAAAATGGAATCTGTATAAATATAAATATATATAAATATATATAAGAAAATGGATCTCTAAAATAACTTTAAAAACTAATATATCTATCAATGTTTATAACCCTATGTTCCCACTATTTTTTAAAGAAAATAAATAAAAATATATTTGATTATTAATATATTTCTAATAATTCAATAGAATTATAAATAGAAAGAAAAATTACTTTCCAGGAATTTATTTTATTTTTACACTGAAATTCCAAGATAAAATACCAATAATTATTTTTTTCATTAAAAAATAACACTTTATTTGAGTTTTTAAAATTTGGTAACATTTATTTTAGACTAATCAAAAAAATTAATTTTATCATTTTATAATTTATTTTTATGGAATTATTATAGGATTCACATTAATTGTACAAATTGAATAATATAAAAGTTGACATAGATAGATTCGTTCTATTTAATTATAAAAATAAATAGGCTATTAAAAAAGAAATGGTTCATATAAAAATAATTGGGGGAATCAATTTTAGTGACATGTGATTGTTAATGATACAAAATATCAAAGGAATATGAAAATGAAATGTTGAATCATACATCACTATCAAGTATTTAAAAAACATGTTTTCAATTCCTATGATATTAATCACTCTTAATAATAAAAATAAATTAAATTTTCACATTGAAGGAAATGATCGAGAAAGGCCTATTATCACTTCATATAATTCAATATCTCTATACACGACACCTTATGTAGGTTTTTCTATGTTGTAATAGATTAATTACATAATGGGGGATGAATTAATTATATTAAAAGGTAAAATATTTATTGTAGGGAATGAAAATATCATAAAATAGTGGAAATTATGTTAAACATTACCACTTCACCATTCAAAAAGTAATATAATGATCTATGTCACTTTATCTGAATATTGAAAAAAAATTCTATATGGAATTGGAGAACCTATCATGGGTGGATATTTTACACTCATTAATGAAAGAGGATATCTAGGAATAGCCCATACACATTCACCAAAGAAAAAAATATAATTTGTATCATATACCTAACAAAATCAACCAAGACTGATAACAATAATCATTATGTATCATTATAGTGGTAAAGAAGAGAAGTGTAAGATCATGGACACTGAATCCCACATATTCATAAAACATAGTGGGAAAAGATGAGAACAATTATTCTTTCACAACCATTTCAAATAAACATAAAAGATATTTCATTGTCATTGTGACCCTTATACCAAAATTCAATTTGTTTTTCCTATACATTAAAAAATTTAGATGGATTATGTGGGGTGAACACAAGGCCAGAGTTTATGATTTTTTTATTCCTATCACTTTTCATTATATTTTTATGCACCCTATTTCCCCTCTATTTCATAACTCCATTGTAATATATTTCTAACCATTGGTAATTTTCTAAGCAATCTGACCGATGAAATTACATAGTATGTTAATAATATTTAATAATTTTTTTATTTAACTTATTCTAACTCAATGGTTTCATTGTGATATATTATCGATGTGTATAGTTAAAAATAATTTTAATTTGTTGATTGATCTTATGTATAATTACAATGAATATTTTATTCATTCTATGTTCATATATTTCAATTATATATCTTAGTAGTGATGGGGAGAACGATAAATGAATGAATATATTTTAAATATATTATATAAAATTTTTGTACTAATATGATGCATACCTTTTTATATGAAATGATTATGAGAGACAAGAGTTTCCTTTAAACATCATGAAATTATATGTTATGTTATATAATTACAATGGTTTCATTTTTTCTTTTAATATAAGAATTTAATTTCAAATAATATATTAATTGAGGTGGTGAATAATTCCATATGACCCAAAGAGATGTAATTTTATAGGATAACAACATTCAAAAACTATAATGGAATGGAATTGGTGAATAGTAAAAGACTTCTAAACGAGATCTTTTGATCTATATTTTCACTTTACAATGTATTAATTTTTAATTTTAATTTCAAATCCAAAATTACACCCCCATTTCAGTTTTTATTTAGAAAAAAAATAAATATAATAAATATAATTTTAACATAATCTTATTGATTTTTAGATGCCTTTAGAGATTACAACAACATTAGTTCATGTGCTTGATTCATATTAGAATTAAAACAATAAATGGGTTTAGGTCACATTTTTAAGAATATTTACATACCATTTCTACCACTTAATTATTGAATTAAGAGAACTTCGTATAGTTTTTCTCAACATAATTTTAATATCATTGTTTATTTATTATATTCCTTATCAGCATAATTCAACTCAAAACAACCAATATAAAGCGAATGTAATATTGGTGGGAATGATAATAATTTCATTTCCACTTAATATTGATAGAATAGACAATACATTTTATTTTTTAGGTATTATGAGATAAAACAAAAATAATATAAAAAATAAATAAATCTTTTATATCCCAAAAATGATTCTAAAATAATTTAGAATATTTTGGGGGAGTTATGTCATAAATAATCCCAGATCAATGATAAAATTGTTTAATTTTACAATGGATGTAATATGAATAAATATTTATTGATCTGTCACTTTTTTTATTATTTCTAAACATTTATAATTCCTAAATTTAAAGATTTTAAAAAAACGTGGAGGATCACTACCCACTAAATAATTCCCAAAAAACATATTCTAAGGATTTACATAATAAAATAAATGAAATTATATATAATAATTGACGAGGGAACATATATGGTGAATTTATTTTTAATTGATTTTATTTTAATCAAATTCAAAATAGGTTTCCCTTTAAATAAATTTATATATTAATAGAAAATAATTTTACAAGTTGAATTTTTTAAGCTAATTACATGAGGTAATTAGAGTGAATTAAACAGATGATGGAGGATGTAGTCTAGTTACCCACTGATATTGGATAGGTAGTTTATAAAGAAGATTTACTTTCCCAATAATCATTAATATAACTAAAAATAAGAGGATATACAACTATTTATTCAAAAAAAAACAACCATTGGACACCATATATCTTTATTTTATACATGATGTGGAACCCTACATTCTACTCCCAAAAATAAATTTCCCTTTTACGTTGATAGAGATAGAATACACCTTATATAACACAAGAGAACCTCATCCCAAAAAATTAATGGAAGCAAAATGGTGTTCTCATGATGTTTTTGTTTGAATTGCATAAATGATTTTTTTATATTATATATAATAAAGACTTCTACATAGATATGAAAATATAAAATTAATAACCATGTGGGATTTTATCCCATGTTTCTCATTCTATAACATTTTTTCCCTTTTCTTTTTTCTTAGTAAAATACTCACATTGAAGTTTTTGTTTTTATATTATAGAAGAATCATCTAGATATAATATTATTCAAGTTTTCTATAGAATAAAATCATTGCATCATATATAATTAATATTTTTAATTATTTTTTAATCATACATCCATGTTTAAATTATCAATCTTAAGATACGAATAGAGTATATAACATATTCTTTATGGGAGGGGTGTTAACTTGCTATAAAAAAATGTGTAATGACTTTTTAAATTTTATATTTTGTTTAGAATATAGATTGAATAATTATTAGTTCTATACTACTTAATTTATTCCAATAAATTCAATTTAAAATTTTTATTTTTATATTCAATTATTAATTAATTTCTGATATAATTCATAATCACTGATTAATATGTTCAAGCAATCCTATGAATTCTACTTAATATGGAAGAACTTCCATGATGAATGTCAAAGAGAAAATTTGATAATATAAAGAGGTTACAAATATTTTTTTAAATATTATTTAATTAAAATATATTTAAATTGTTTTCATCCATTTCATTATTAACATATGTTTTTGTCACTCTATAAAAAGTACTAAAATTTATGATTTTGAGTAAAAATTAATGAATCATATCTTTTTGAAATATAGTATTTATAAGGCATTTAAAAACATCCTTTTAAGATAAAATTTTACTTTATCCCCTATAAATACAATTATAGAATGATAGGATTCCACGTTATAATGATTATATCATCACTGAAAATTCCCATATTTATATTGTATAAATATATTTTACCTTAGTATAAAGAGGGTAAATCTATGAGGGTCACTAGATGACAGATCCCTTATTAAAATACTATGAAGTTTTTTACCTCGTTTACTTGTTGCAATAGTTCATAAAATATATCATCGATAAATGTGGTTTTAATATATTATATTGAATAAATAATTTCTTATGACCAAATATGAATAAAAACATTAATGCAAAATATTTCATACAAAATATAAAAGTTTAACACACTATTTTTTAGGTTTACATCTTTAAAAATGGATGAATAATGATGGTTGTATCATTTATAATATTAATTATATATATTATTTATTTAGTATTAAATTATTAATAATGAAGTATTACTAACAAATCACAGCCTTATCCTTCAAAACATTCTCTATTAAATGATATCGAATGACATTTAGTCATATATATTTCTATTAAAGTCATTTATATTGATATTTTTTATAACTATTTTTATATGAAATAAAAAAAATTAAGACTATTATTATTCATTCATGAACATGAAAATGATAATATCCTTACTGAATATTATTACTAGTAATAAGGGGAACATATCCATGAGTATAGGGAAAGTGAATAGGGGAGAAGGTATGAGGACAAAATTATCATTATTGTGAAAAAAATAATTAAGGGAACTCAATGAATTTACAAAAAAAAATCATATATGGGGATAGCTAATATAAAAATTTATACTACATTTAAATAATCTTGTTATATAGAACATGAGAATTATTTGAACTAGGTGTGCAATGGAATCCCCAAACTTATGGGTTTTTAACCAATTTCCACTGATGATCGACGTAAACTTGTCGACATTGGTGTACCACAACCCTGTATTATCCTAGGACCACGTGTGAAGGATTTTAAGCACAAAAATAAACTTTAACGTACCTTGTTTAATTATGAATCTAAGTACAATGTCTTCTCGTCATTGGAAATCTCTTCTCGAAGAATATAATATCGAAATCCTCTATATCATCTTCATGTGATTCAATAAATCCGTGGGAAAACAGTTTTTCGTCATCCGAGTGGTAGCACAGAATTGTGACGATGCCATTTACACTCTAACGATCACTGCATCTCTTCGTAACAGATTCCTGAGACAGGGCTTGATCCATCATCCTTGGATCTAGAGCCTATCTCTCTAGATCATGGGATAGAAGGTAATAGATAGAATTTCCATGAGTAGTACTTAGCAAAATCCCCTCCTCTATTATTTATAGTTCTTAATTAAAATACCATGTATAGACTCACCGGCCCCGAATACTTGACACACTATTAACGACATTTTATGACTACTAAACTGATTCATAAATATTATTATAATTTACTTGTAAAATATTAAATATATTACGTGTAACACCCCAGGTAAATAAATAATATGAAATTTTTATATTTATCCCTATTTGTGAATAAAATGTTAATATTAATTTAAAAGGAACTCTATGCTCGATGGCTTACCCAATATGCAACAACGAGTTCCTTTGAAATCATACGTTGCACTCTAATAATAAAATACTTTTATTTTAAATGTTTGTTAACACCTAGCCATTGTAATGACACGAATAAACAGAACTAACTACAAAATGATTATATATGTCTGTCAAATATTTTTACTTTTTACAATAAATGTTAGAGGATTAAAAATGCGAATGAATCTAATTTTAAGTGTAAACATTCTAATATTCTTTAAAAGGTCGATTAACCGCCTTTTGATAACAAACCTCTTTTAAATCCACTTGTTGAAAATTTTATGTGTTATATTTGACAAAATAAAATTCTTTTTTAGAATAAGGACATCAAAATTTACTTTGTGTAAATTTTTGGTATTTTTCCGATAAAGTTCATTTTTTAATGAATAGTGGAAAATGTTGTATTTTAATTCAAAACCCCCTTTTAATATAATTTATTTATATGATTATATTATCTTTTTAATTTGTTTTAAATTCAAATTAGAATATATCTATACCATTTAATCCAATAGTGGTCATTGGAATTAATTTCACTTTGAAATTGGACTTAAACTAGTGTCAATCTTTTGATATATATTGTTTCATGAAAACATGCTATTTGTTCTAACAGTGGGAATTAATTATTAAATTAATTAATGTAACTTATATGTTTTGAATTTTGTAAAATAGAAATCATTTTTCAATTCGGAATAATAAATATAGCTTAGGGTGAATTTTTGGTATTTTTTAGAAAAACATCAATTTTTGATGAATAGTGAAACCACTCAGTGGTACTTAAAAAACCGATTTTTCTTTTAAATGAAATTTTACCAACTATGTGTTTTAAATTTCAAAAATCCGATATACATGGTTTTCATTAGGAAGTAAAATGTTGTTCAATGGGATTAAGATAGTTTTTGGTGAATAGTAACTTTTAAGTTTTTAATAGCGATTAGAGGAAATTAGTGTAATTTAAGGTAAAAATAATGTTTTAATAATATGAAATGACCTCGAAACATGTATTACACTTATTGGATGTGTCATAGCCGACCTAGAAAGTCCATGGGTCAACTTGGGGACCCCATTGAGCAACATTGGTAGGAAAATGACATTAATAACTTTTTATTTAATGTTAAAATAAAAATGTCACAAACATGACTTGTTTTACTAAAACAATTTTTAAATGGGGTAATACAGGTCATAATTTTGACTATAAATATTAATTATAAATATAAAAAGATTTATTACATCATGATTTTTTTTATAATTTTTAGACCTTAAATAAATTATATTATTTATGACACCATGACGATGCAGTGATTACCTCATTATTTAACGATTTAAATAAAATGAAAAGATAATTTAAAATCTAAGACCTAAACTTGTCAAAAACCTATTGGATGTGTGTATTTCCAAATATTATCACCTTATCCTCGAAATATATAATTGTGGGACCTTTAAAATCCGAAAAAACATTTATAATAATGTTACTTTTCAAGACTTTCCAAGAGTTCCCCTTCTGTCCTCTTATAAAAGCCCCCCACCTATATCACCTTACCCACACCTCTCAAGACTTTGGCTTGGACAAAACCTACCCATTTTGTCTCTCCAAATCCCTATTTTACTCGTAAAAGACTCACTTTGGGCAGAAGTCTTTTCAAGGAAGCCTTTGAGATCAAATCAAAAAGAGTTACCTGATTTAAAAGGTAGTGTCTTCTCTTGTGTTCTTATGTTTTATTTTTCTTTTCCAACCCCCTAAACTCTTATTATTCCATTATTTTGTAACAAAAACAGTATCTTAAATATACTATAATGTTGCAATAAGAATTATTAGAGCTACACTTACACACACATCTGTCTAATGGTTAAAGAACATACTGTTTCTGTGGATGGTGAATTACTGCCTCACGAAACTATGATTGTTCAATATTCTTTTAACACCTTTAAAGGTGGCCATTGTGATGTTAGTTTATTTTATATATGATATATATGGTATTTATGTTTTCCATATGCTTCTCCATTTTATATTTAAAACATACCTTTATTCTTTGCATTTTGTGCAAATGCGATAATTTCATATGAGGAAGTGTGGACTACCGCCCCATCATGTGATGTGACTCGTTCATGCAATACATGGAATGTATAAGGAATGAAATTAATAAAATTATGTGACCTATATAACATATATATTATACTTGAATTATAATATATATCTCTCTCTCAATTATTTTTAATTCCATTAATATGTCAAAGAAATGAAAGTAGTGTTCATGCTTACGTACGACCTACCATCTCCATGAATGGTGCATTTCATTTCTTTTTATCTCCAAATGTTATGGAATAGTATAAAATGAATATGTAATAGATATATAAGATATTTAAATCATTAACACTATTCTGGATATGATTTTCTTATAACTACTTGGACAATCATTTTCAAACAAGTTCATTTTGTTTACTCATGTACCAAACATCGACAAAAACGTCTGATATGAACTAACTTTATTAAACAATTATTATAACCTTATACTATGTGATATTATCTGAATAATAATATTTAAAGGATTTACTTAATCAATTATAAATTTAAAAAAGTTTATTATTTAGGAATATAAAAAATGAACAAGACAAGTCGGACTTTAGGTAAGGGATCATACTCCTCTCTTTCTTTTTAAGTACACTCTTTTATGTCATTCCTTTTAAGCTCATATTTCATATGATTGGGATGTTATTTTATATTAATATTACTGTAATTTTTATTTTCATATGATGAGAGACCCTATTTTCTCTCATCAATCCACTTTGGATGTTTTGAGTGGCGTCGTTAGGCTGTCGAATTATCGTAAGAGATCCAACCTCTCTCTTTCTTTTTAAGTACTCTCCTTTATGTCAATTCTTTTAAGCACCTCATTGTTATGTTTGGGGATGTTATTTTATATTCCTATTTCTTTACATTTTATTTTAATATGATGAGAGACCCTATTTTATCTCATCAATCCATTTTTGGAAGTTTTAAGTGGCACTGTTAGGCTGCCGAGTTTTCGTAACGGATTTTTCATCTCACTTTTATTCCCATGGGATTTATGCTACATTTTCCACCATTTCCTTTGAATGGAATATGTACTGCCCATTATTCTACTCTATGTGTAATATACTTTCGTTTATGAGTATTTACATCAATTTTTTATTTTTCTTCTTTCATGGGGTGTATGTTTCGAAAGATACCCAAGTCGGTAAGGGATCTTTTCACCCTCCTCTTTTTAAAAGACTTATTTTGTTGTGTCTTTTAATTTACATATTATAATGTTGGGATATGTTCTTCTATATCCTTATTGATGTAAATTTTATTTCCAAGTGATGAGATACCCTTTTTATCTCTCATCAACTCATTTTCTGATGTTTGATGTGACGCCGTTAGGCTGTCGAATTTTTGCAAGGGCACTTCTTAACCCAATTTTGATTCTTTGGGATAAACTTGTACTCCTTGAATATATTGTTCTATGAATATGTGTGAATGACCTCTGATTGTTTTACACTTAATATCCACTTATATTTTGTGTATTCGTTTGTCACACATAATTATGTAATTGATTTATCCTTAATCCAAGGATACCGTCTTTGTAAGGGACTTCCTCTCAATCTCCTTTCATTGAGGCATATTTTGTTTTACACACAACTTTATTTTATATGGTGTATAAACCCCTTTTACTTTTATGCTTATTCAAAAGGAATATTTTTTTATACATGGCGTTTTACTATAAGACAAAAGGAATGTTTCTTTTTCATAAGTATGCAGCGACAACGAATTCTCCTCCACCGTGACCATTATTTGAGTTTCGGCTTCCTCTAAAAGCCATAACTTTTTTAAATGAAAAATAAATACCATGTTTTACATTCTTTTATTTTGGTATTAAAAATGTTTTTGATAATTTTTTTATTATATCAATGTGTTATTGATATCTTGTGATTGAAATGTGGAAATTTTATATGTGATACAATTATGTTATGGTTTTTGGGCATTGTTATGAAGACGGGTGGTTCCGTGATAAACTAAGGGCGGGTGAGCCCGATATAGATCTCCAGTGCATTGGGTAACGTGAATGAGTTAAAGGTTAAGGTTTCTCCGAAGACTTTTTAGGGAATATATTGTGATGGGTATTCCAAACATAACCATGAGGGTTACTCCCTACATAAATATGTTATGAATGCCTCAAGTTACCTTTATGTCAAATGATTTCTATGATTTATTCATGATTTGATTAGGTATGTTAAAGTGATTATGTTTTATGAGTAAAGTATGATTTCATACATGGACTAATATTTTCATTTCATACTATTATATCCCTTATTGAGCTTTTTATGCTCATCCCAAGTTTTTGAAATGTTTTTCACAGGTCAAGGGAAAGGTACATGATATGATGATAGGGTCAAAAGGGTGTCATGAAAGAATCCATATTTTGTTTTAAATATGTTTCCGTCGATGGGAAAAAATGAATACTATCTTTTATGTAACAACAATGTTTAGATGTGGAATGTTATGCATGTTTTATGATCTAATTCTCTAAAACTCTAAACCGGAAAAGATCCTCAATGTGAATTATTCAATTTAATTCAATATTAAGTAATATTTTAAGGTCGGGTCCTTATAGTTGGTATCAAATGTCGCTTTAGAGAACTTTAGGGATTAGGAGTTTTTGTTAGACACAAGGTTAGTCCCTATATCTATTATTTTAGTTAAATACTTGTTTTATAAATTTTTTTCAGGTCAAGTAAATTCAGTTACGAATGGAAGGAGGAGGATCTCAAATGACATTCCTATCTCTTCCTGATGACCTGCTTGCAATAATTATTTCAAAGTCATGTTCAGATGATTGCGAAACTTTTTCTAGAATACAACTCACTTGAAAGAAGTTGTTTGAGATATCAAACACCTCCACTATACCTCGTTATCATCGTGGATCATGGGTTGTATTTAGGAAAATACTATTTTCACAATATTCTCATATTTTCAAGAAAGGTAAATATTATCAAGGTATTTTCAAATATTTTACCTTATCATAAGAATTTGAATCATATTATGATTTTAAAAATGGTGCTAAGGAAGGAGACCCTTACGCAACCTAATTATATTTGATTTTAAAATATAGTCTCTCAGCGCATACTTATGGTATTTTAAAAGGACCAATAATAGAAAGTTTCAACTCAAATTCTGTCTGACTATTTTATAGAAATCATGTTTTATCAAATGTTTTGGAATTATATGTCATACATGATTATTTTCCAAATCTGTTTTTCTGTGAACACCCATATGACCCATGTTGTACAATGTGTATTTTTATGGAGGAAGAAAATGATTTTGAAGGATCTCTAAATCATTATTGTAATGCATGGGACTTCTACCTATATGAACAAGATGACGATGACACCGAGTGGACGCCATGATCAAGGTATGCTGTTATTCATTTTGGGAATCGTTTTATTTTATGGTGGTGAAATAAGACTTCAAAAATTAAGAAGTTGATATCGTAATGAATTTGGATGAAAATAAGGGTATAAGGAAACTATTGAGGTTAAAACATGTTAGGGTTATTTTTAGAGTTTTATAAAAAAGACAACATGCAGACCGTGTGACAACCCATCGTGTCAGACTAAGCTGCGGGAATCAAACCCACAACCGAAGTGTGACTGGTATTTATCGCCTACCACTGGACTACATGAAGTCCCTAGTTAGTATGACTTATTCCTTTTAGTTATATGATTTTATGAATTAAGAGTAAGTTGATTTTGGGTTATCTATTAAAATTATTAACCAATCGTGGAGAATATGTGATTAGGTTAATTACTTTTCAATATGGGACTTTTAGAGAAACTAATGTTATTTGGAGATAAGTGTTGATTTGTAACTTGGAATACTATGTGACTAAATCCTTCAAATATTTGGGTTTCAATCTTAGTTTGGTTTACTTTGAAGAGTTTTATGGAAAAAAATTTATTGAATGGTCCTCGTTGAACTTTGGGTTTTGTTGGAAAAATTTTGGAGATTAAGAATAGATTTTCTTTTTATAAAGGGTTATCCTTTTCTGGATTATCTGATCATGTTCTAACAATTTTGGTTTTGGTAATGGTCTAAAGACACGAGAAATATATAGTTCTCTTTTGTGGACTACGTGATTCTCAAGAAGTTGATTATAGTACTCTTAATGTGAACAAGTCTTCTTAAATACTCATCATTTGGGGAAATTATGAGTTTTTGTAAGAAATCTAGCAAAGGTTGAAAGTCAACATGACAAGTAAGTATGTTTCCTTAAGATAAAAAACAAATTCCTCAATGAAAATTAACTTAAAACAAAAATGTTGTCTATTAACTTTTCCTACCAGGGAATCGAATACCATTTAGCCCACCACAAGTTTGTGATTTTTGTGTGGTTAACTTTCTCCTAAACATGTTTTCTATCACTCTCCCTTAGAACAAGACCCTTTTCTTTTTCTTCCATATCCATGTTTTCCTACATGGAATTCTAGTATGGGTTAACTCAGGTGACCTCTGTACTTCTCTTTATTTCTTTTAAAGTGATTGTTTTACCGACTCTTGTTCTGATGTGGGACTTTCAATGATGTTTCTGAGCCCAATTTTAAAATTGCGAGGACGCAATTCCCAAATGGGGGGAAGGAAGTAACACCCCAGGTAAATAAAGAATATGAAAATTTTATATTTATTCCTATTTTCAAATAAAATGTTAATATTAATTTAAAGGGAACACTATGCTCGATGGCTTACCCAATACGTAACAACGAGCTCCTTTGAAATCTTATGTTGCACTCTAATAATAAAATAATTTTATTTTAAATGGTTGTTAACACCTAGTCGTTGTAATGACGCGAATAAACAGAACTAAATACAAAATGATTATATATGTTTTTCAAATATTTTTACTTTTTACAATAAATGTTAGAGGATTAAAAATGCGAATGAATCCAATTTTAAGCGTAAACATTCTAATATTCATTAAAATGTCGATTAACTGCCTTTTGATGGCGAACCTCTTTTAAATCCACTTGTTGACAATTTTATGTGTTATATTTGACAAAATAAAATTCTTCTTTAGAATCGGGACATCAAAATTTACTTTGTGTAAATTTTTGGGATTTTTCCGATAAAGTTCATTTTTTAATGAATAGTGAAAAATGTTGTATTTTAATTCAAAACCCCTTTTTAATCTAATTTATTTATATTATTATATTATATTTTGAATTTTTTTTAAAGTGAAATTAGAATATATTTTTACCATTTAATCAAATAGTGGCCATTGGAATTAATTTCACTTTGATATTTGGTCTTAAACTAGTGTCAATCTTTTAATATATATTGTTTCATAAAAACACGCTATTTGTTCTGACAGCGGAAATTAATTATTAAATTAATTAATTTAACTTATATGTTTTGAATTTTATAAAATATATATCATTTTTGAATTCAGAATATCAAATATAGCTTAGGGTGAATTTTTGGTATTTTTCGGAAAAACTTCAATTTTTTATGAATATTGAAACCACTAAGTGGTACTTAAAAAAATGATTTTTCGTTTAAATGAAATTTTACCACCTCTGTGTTTTGAATTTCAAAAATCTGATATAAATGGGTTCAATTAGGAAGTAAAATGTGATTCAATGGGATTAAAATAATTTTTTGGTGAATATTAACTTTTAAGTTTTTAATAACGATTAGAGGTAATTAGTGTAATTTAAGGTAAAAATAATTTTTTATTAATATGAAATGACCTTTACACATGTCCTACCCTTATTTGATGTGTCATGTCCGACCAAGATAGTCGATGGGTCAACTTGGGGACCCCATGGAGCCACTTTGGTAGGAAAATGACATTAATAACCTTTTATTTAATGTTAAAATAAAAATGTCACAAACATGAGTTGTTTTACTAAAACAATTTTTAAATGGGGTTATACAGGTCATATTTTTGACTATAAATACTCATTATAAATATAATAAGATTTCCTACATCGTGATATTTTTTTTTTATAATTTTTAGACCTTAAATAAATTATATTATTTATGACACCATGATGCTGGAGTGATTACCTCATTATTTAACGATTTAAATAAATTGAAAAGATAATGTCAAATCTAAGACCTAAACCTGTAAAAAACCTATTGGATGTGTGTATTTTATACTATTATCACCTTACCCTCTAAATATATAATTTTGGTACCTTTAAAAACCCAAAAAACATTTTATAATAATGTTACTTATCAAGACTTTCCAAGAGTGCCCCTCCTGTCCTCTTATAAAAGGCCCCCACCTCTACCACCTTACCCACACCTCTCAAGCCTTTGGCTTGGCCAAACCCTGCCCATTTTGTCTCTCCACATCCCTATTTTACTCCTAGAAGCCTCACATTGGGCAGAAGTATTTCCAAGGAAGCCTTTGAGCTCAAATCAAAAAGAGTTACCCGATTTAAAAGGTAGTGTCTTATCTTGTGTTCTTATGTTTTATTTTGCTTCTACAACCCCCTAAACTCTTTTTATTACTTTCTTTTGTAACAACACCAATATATTAAATAAACTAGGATGTTGTTATAAGAAGGACTAGAGCTACACTTACACACACATCCGTCTAATGGTTAAAGAACATATTGTTTCTGTGGAAGGTGAATTACTGGCTCACGAAACGATGATTGTTCAATATTCTTTTAACACATTTAAAGGTGGCCATTATGATGTAACTGTATTTTAAATATGATATATATGGTATTTATGTTTTCCATATTCTTCTGCATTTTATATTTAAAACATACCTTTATGCTTTGCATGTTGTGAAAATGCGATAATTTCATACGTGGAAGTGTGGACAACCGCCCCCTCATGTGATATGACTCATTCATGCAATAAATGGAATGTATAAGGAATGAAATTAATGAAATTATGTGACCTATATAACATATATATTATACTGTAATTATAATATATGTATCTCTCTCAATTATTTTTAATTCCATTAATATGTCAAAGAAATGAAAGTAGCGTTAATGCGTACGTACGGCCTACCGTCTCCATGAATGGTGAATTTCATTTCTTTTTGTCTCCAAATGTTATGGAATAGTATAAAATGAATATGTACTGGATATATAATATATTTTAATCATTAATACTATTCTGGAGATGATTTACTTATAACTACTTGGAAAATCATTTTCAAACAAGTTCATTTTTTTACTCATGTACCAAACATCTGCAAAAATGTATGATATGAACTAACATTATTAAAAAATTATTATAACATTATAATATGTGATATGAACTGAATAATAATTTTTAAAGGATTTAATTAAGAAATAATTAATTGACCAAAGTTTATTATTCAGGAATATAAATAAACGAACAAGACAAGTCGGACTTGAGGTAAAGGATCCTACTCCTCTCTTTCTTTTTAAGTACACTCGTTTATGTCACTCCTTTTAAGCTCATTTTTATTATGATTGGGATGTTCTTTTATATTAATCGTACTCTAATTTTTATGTTCATATGATTAGAGACGCTATTTTCTCTCATCAATCCATTTTGGAAGTTTTGAGTGGCGTCATTAGGCTGTCGAATTATCGTAAGAGATCCAACCTCTCTCTTTCTTTTTAAGTACTCTCCTATATATCAATTCTTTTAAGATAATCTTTGTTATGTTGGGGGATTTTATTATTTATTCCTATTTCTGTACATTTTATTTTAATATGATTAGAGACCCTATTTGATCTCATCAATCCATTTTTGGATGTTTTAAGTGGCGTCGTTAGGCTGCCGAGTTTTCGTAAGGCATTTTTCATCTCACTTTTATTCCCGTGAGATTTATGCTACATTTGCCACTATTTCATTTGAGTGGTATATGTAATGCCCATTATTCTACTCTTTTTGTAATATACTTTCATTTATGAGTATTTACATCAATGTTTTATTGTCCTTCTTTCATGGGGTGTATGTTTCGAAAGATACCCAAGTCGGTAAGGGAACTTTTCACCCTCGTCTTTTTAAAATACTTATTTTGTTGGGACGTTTAATTTACATATTTTAATGTTGGGATATGTTATTCTATATCTTGATTGATGTATATTTTATGTACAAGTGACGAGATACACTTTTTATCTCTCATCAACTCATTTTCTGAAGTTTGAAGTGACGCCGTTAGGCTGTCGAATTTTTGCAAGGGAACTTCTTAACCCAATTTTGATTCTTTGGGATAAACTGTACTCCTTGAATATATCATTCTATGAATATGTGTGAATGAACTTGGATTGTTTTACACATAACATCCACTTATATTTGGTGTATTCTTTTGTCACACATAATTATGTAATTTATTTATTTTTAATCCAAGGATATCTTCTTTGTAAGGGACTTCATCTCAATCTCCGTTCATTGAGGCATATTTTGTTTTACACACAACTTTATTTTATACGGTGTATAAACCCCTTTGACTTTTACTCTTATTCAAAAGCAATCATTTTTTTATACGAAGTGTTTTACTAAACAACAAAAGGAATGTTTCTTTGTCGTATGTATGCGGCGACAATGACTTCTCCGCTGCCGTGACCATTATTTGAGTTTTGGCTTCCTCTAAAAGCTATAACTTTTTTTAATGAAAAATAAATACCATGTTTTACTTTTCTTTTATTTTGTTATGGAAAATGGTCTTGATAATGTTTTTATTATATCAATGTGTTATTTATATCTTGTGATTCAAATGTGGACATGTTATATGTGATACGATTATGTTATGGTTCTTGGGCATTGTTATGAAGACGGGTGGTTCCGTGATAAACTATGGGCGGGTGATCCCGATATAGCTCTCCAATGCATTGTGTAACACGAAGGAGTTAAACGTTAAGGTTTCTCCAAAGAGATTTTAGGGAATATACTATGATGGGTATTCCAAATGTAACAATGAGGGTTACTCCCTACGTAAGAATGTTATGAATGCCTCAAGTTAACTTTATTTATTTTGATTTATATGATTTATTCATGATTTGATGAGGTATATTAAAGTGATTATGTTTTATGAGTAAAGTATGATTTCATACATGGACTAATGTTTTCATTTCGTACTATTATATCCCTTATTGAGCTTTTTATTCTCATCCCATGTTTTTGAAATGTTTTTCACAGGTCAAGGGAAAGGTACATGATGTGATGATAGGTTCAAAGAAGTGTCCTGAAAGAATCCATGTTTTGTTTTAAATATGTTTACGTTGATGGGAAAAAATTAATACTATCATTTATGTAACCACTTTGTTTAGATGTGGAATGTAATGCATGTTTTATGATCTAATTCTCTAAAACTCTAAACCTGAAAAGATCCTCAATGTGAATTATTCAATTTAATTCAAGATTAAGTAATGTTTTAAGGTCGAGTCCTTATATTACGTGACAATAATTGAGTCTGAAACATGACTCATCATTCCTATAAATATTAATTAAACCTTTGAATATTTAATATTAACCAAATAATACTTTTCATGTATTTAATTAAAATATGTAAATAGATTTAATAAATAAACTCAATGATCATTATTTTAAACTCGAATAACATGACTTTATTTATTGCATTGGTGATTTTTATTCCATGTACAAATTCCGAACCCCTATGGTGGGGCCCACCATTTCCGAAACTCCTATGCAACTGAATAGGGATGATTCTCAAATACACTAATGTTTCTCTCCACCTAGGACCTTATCTCGATAGCAGTGAGTAGTATTCATAGACCAAGAGCAGGATCTGGCAACGCATCATGGCCTTTAAAGAGGTAAGGATCATCATAGTAGCGATAACCAACCTACGAACACACATTGTGTAACATAATATCTTTGTCAGTAATATATCATAAAGTACGATGCACTCATGTGTTATCACCCTTTTCATGATTTATTGTTTATTGATTTAACTGGACAGATTTACCTTCGACTTTCACCGTCATTGACTTATAAAGGTACTACAATCCATATCCACATAACTTGAGATATATTACATCCATAACCTGGATGTGATAAATCATTTCTTGACCATTCAACCAATGACATGCCACCAATAACACTTCCAACAAAAACTACCTCTCCATGACATCATTTCCATGGTTGTTTTCTTGCATCAATGCATGCAATCAAATGACATACATTGGTAATGATCTCAAGTCAGGAGACCATTACACAAGATCATATATACCAACATCCAATGACACCTGAAACACGTGGTGTTCTTTTTGGAACGTCAGTATTTATGATCTCACTACTATAGATCACAAAGTGCGAACTTCAAGAGAATAAGTCTCAATGCTTATAAGCCCCCAGTACCTGATAGTCAAACATGTACAGTCTCCAATCAGTTTTATGTATCTATACAATAGTAAATTATTTATGATAAATTTCATAATATCTATAGGTTCTCATTATAGCCTGATATCTTCTATAACCATTCAATATGGAAATTAATCTTTGTACATTACCATTTCAATAGTGGACACAGAAAAGTATACACCATAATGGTAAGATGAAATCATGTATAGATAAATGTGTACACAATATGGCAATCCAAATCATTTAATAGTTGGTTCAATGTAACCTAATATTTCAAAACTCCCACTTTCACTTGAGCCAACTGGCTAACCAAACAAGTTCGATAATCACATGATTCACATCATGTTTATGCTGCGTAATGGATTTAGTTTCTAGGTCCACCATGGTTCCTCTATAAAGCAATTCTGTTATTGCAACCTCATCTCCTTGAGTAAAAAATTACAATAGATGGTATCTCGAGTATGACCCTTTTATCCACTGTCATAACATAACATCATGGTTAGTAAGAATATCATAAATTACATTATGACAATACTTTTCTTACCTGGTGGGATTCTAAGAACTGGAACAAAATATTGTGTTTATTTTTTTCTTTTCTATCTTAGAAGCTACAATGTACTCAGTCTTTGTAGGTATGGTTACCACTGGATTTTATGATATTATCTCGCTCATCATCTTTAGCATAACTAAGATAGTAGATCACATTGATCTATCAAAGACAAGATTGTATCCCCAAAACACTGGTATACTTCCTCTCTATTTACCATGTAAATATTTTCTGTACTTACCGAAGTACAATTAGATGGTTCTGACTACATTCATTGAAGTGATCCTAGATAAAACTGGTATTTTAATATTATAGAACATATCCTGGAAATATCAATTCTTGGACATTTCAAGGTATACATGATTGATCCATCGCATCGACGTATGGATTTCAACAAAACCTGTTTATCTTCACATATTCTGTACATGTCAACATGTAGATATTATTCCATGTTCCATAGGAAACATTTCATCTCTTGAATTATTCCAAATTGTATTTTTGAATACAGTGTCACTATATGTATGATTAACTAGAACGAAGAAACATTTTAATCTAAATTAGTTGATCTTCTTCCCTAGAACATAGGTCGGTACATTAAGTCAATCATTGAGGAATAAATTTCATCTTGGTCTTAACTATCTTTATTACCAATGTCGGGTTTCCATATGTTTCTAAACAAATTTTACATGGAAGTCTTTGGCGCTGCCACTATCCTTTGGTAGACATGTGGAAAAAATTTGTTGCAAATGTATATTCTATGATCTTCATTCTTAATTTAATTAGAAACTGTATTTCAGTAACTTCTATCCTTTATTAAAAGTTTGTGATGTGGCCATCTATTTCAGGTTGTGTCATATAGACACCATCCACGGCTGGTGGTCATGAAATCAAAGGCTAAATGATGTGATCATAGATATTTGGTATGATAAGTAAAATTCTAACATATTTAGCTGTAATGACTTGGTGAAACCAATCAAGAATTATTAGTACTACAATTTTATCATCCATGTATCAAATCACATAAACATCGACCACAATATTCAAAATAATAACCCCCTTCGCACTTTGATACATGGAATACATTAATTTTATTTTATTTGGTCTTATCAATTTTAGATAATTTCCATAAACTACTTACTTATAGTAAATATTATTCACATTGAATAATAGATCACTGATCATGGTGAATATAAAAACCATCACCATGGTTTTATCCTTCCTATGCAGTTTCTGTCTCTAGAACATACTCTATTCCCCATGCATTGGTGGAATTAGTTCTTATGCCAACTATTTGTGAATCTTGATCATTGACTAAACACAAGTAAATGTATCTCCCACTATCTCTGGTAGATATATGGACCCTCTTATAGAAATAAATTCTATTACTTGAGTATATGTTTTCTAGTATTGAGATTTTTGTAATATCCTAAGGAAACGTTAGGATTGTTACACTAAATGCACAATGTGTTTTTATTGATGCAACTTTGTTTATGTCCTAACAAACTCTTTGCATCCAAACACATGTACTTATGAAAAAATGGATTTACATCATTCTATGACACATATGATATTCATTTGTCATTTATAGATGGCATATGGTTATGGGAAATAAATATTATTTGCAAAGAATTTCAAGAAATATAATTGAAGTATCTGCAAGTTCCAACATTGATACTACTTACATAAAAATTTGGATATATAACATATTCATTTAGGAATTTCTCCATGCTACATGTTTTTTTATCAATGTTGATATGAAAGAATTAATCATCAATCCTCCTCATTAACATAAATGTCATGATTTCAATAAGTTAATGTGAATTTAGGAATTACTCCACACTACATTATCATGAATGATTAATGATTGGTCGAGATATTCTTCAATATCCCTACCCAAAGAAAATCATATCTCCTAACCATGTATATACTTCACTTTATTATTACTTGATTACATAAAAGAATCTTATAAAGTATATATACATTTATCTCATACTTGGAATATTTCATGTTAACCTATTGAATTATTTCTAAAAGCATTGTGACATCACTTTATTTCTAAAGGCCCTTTTGTCCAAACTAAAGAAGTCGATAATACCAAATATATTTAGCTATGCCGAGCCTAAATACCATACTTGGTATTTTTATGACGTCAACTTTTATTATTGCTTGACAAAGAATTATCTTATCACAACTGGGTATAAGTATTACATTTATATTCATCACTAATTCCTTATGATTCATATATTACTGAACTAGTGACTGAATTTACCAAAAGAACATTCATTCCCGAACCTAAATAAATGTCTTCATGCATCCAAGGACACATGATATTAATATTTGTGGTTATAATCAATAATTATTCAACATGTATATTTCACATGGAAATAAAATAATTCATTTACTTCTCATTTCTAACCTAGGTATCACCCTTTCACATCCATTTAGAGATTACACCTGACTTATAGTAAAGTTTATATACTTACTTGGTTACCGTATTAGAATATACATATTTCACCAACCATTTTGTATTTAATACCCATGTTGTGAAAAGGAACATTATATTGATTAATATTCCTGATGTAGAAGCATCATCTTTCTTGTTTAAATCAGTTTATTGCAATTAAACATCCATAATATGATTTCATAATATGAAGTACAAACAACCTCTATAAATTACTCATTAATTAAAGGATGTCACGAATGTGACATTTTTATTAAATGCCTTTGACCATATCACATTTTAATTCAATTTATTTTCCATAATAATTAAAACATAAATGTATTTTATTATTATTCACTTGACGAACCTTACATAGAAAGTTAATTGAGCATTTACTTGTTCTTTTTGTAACATAAAAAGAGGCTTGAGTAATGTGGTGAAAATGATTTGAGAAAGGGATCTATTTAAAGATCATGAAAAATATTTCAATTTACACATGTCAGTGTAACATTTCCTCATTCATATCATTACTCTGTTTTCTCTTTTAAAACATCTCAGAGATAAGACTTTATGTTATATTATTCATCTCCTAGTGTAGCGATCACAACTAACATTGAACGTTGATGAAAAAATAATGATATAATTATCATATTATTTGTATATTAGCATTCTGTAAGAAACAACACTCTCACTTATTATGGTAGTTTAACATTATTAGGGACACTAGCCCCTTGAGTTTCCTATATAATAATACTATATGCACGCACCTGTACTATTCATAGATACTTGTCCCAGTTAATAAATTTTGTTTTTCCATTATAATATCATAGTTTTTAAACTTGTTCTATTTCATTCCATTTTCTAAATGAATTTTAGAAGATTACTTCCTTTTATCTAGATTACCGGTTTAGACATTTTGATCAATTACTTACATCATTTAATGTATCCCATTATTTTTTTCAGATTCTAGGAACCCGCTATGCTAGAATCAAAATACTCTATCTCTTGAGTATTCAAGTGGCACGGATCCCAGAACCCCCCCCCCCCCCCTCATAGAAAACAATATATGGATATTCCACTACTTGGAGGGTTCTAGGTGGGATTTTGGTTGGCCGACCACTTTCACTTGTTTCTCCTCGATCGGTTGAGTGAAATCCCAACCTTTTAAAATCAGAACTTGATTTACTCAATGCTTGCCTCAAAAATTACAACAATATTCTTATCGATATTTTTTTATGTAATTTTAGTTAAGTCAACCTGTCATTCTTATAAGAACTCCCCGGTAGTAAAAGGAACCCTCGGCTATGGCAAGATTGGCACCTCAAACATCCTGTTTTTTCTGAATTTGAATGAATGAATGAATATTTGACTTAATATATCTTTGAAGGTTTTATTAGTTTTAGTGTGAAGAAAGAAAAAATTTTCTATTTTTATAAGTAGGTACTATGTGATCTCACTCATATATGATCATCCAAGAAATAAAAATTTCATCGCGCCACATATATAATTTATCTCGCATGCTTGTTTATTATTATTCTATATGATCGTGCTATAACTACACATTCACAAAATAATAAACCTTGCAGAAATAAAATGAAAAACAGGATCATGAGATAGTGCTATTGGATAATCTGTTGAGTGAGTAATGTATCAACCAAAACCATAGGGGTAAGGGCCTTTAGTCACGTGGCTTGAAACTTGAATAACACCATCTGCTCATCCAATGTATCCAACTCTTGTCTGGTAAATCACTGTCACTTGGTGCGAGATGCATCATACATCATCTCATCATTATACTGCAGTACTTGCACGCAGGCGAAGGGGGTCTCGGGGTATAAAATACAACTCTAAGAATGGGAATTCATGCCCCTATACAAATAATAACACTTGAGATGACACACATGTCGTCTTTTATTTAATTGAACTCATTATTAAAAAACCATGCAATAATTAAATGAATGAATAAATGAAAATAAATAAACAACCACTACAGACGCATTGGTCGGTCTCCAAAACATGACCATATTAAGCATTAATGATGCGTATATGAACTAAATATAGAATTAAAAATTAAACTTGCAATAAAAATAAACATAAAGACATTTAATTGAATTAAAAATTAACTCATATTTTTAACCCAATATTTACGTGGTTTGGTTCCTTCTAATTATTTTAATTTTAAAACTAAAAAAATTATTAATTAATTTACTTAAAATTCAATTTAAATTTATTAATTAATTTAATTAAACTATAAATTAAATTAATTACACCGTATTATATTTTACTACACAAAATTAATATAAAATTAATTTAATTTTCGACTTTAATTTAATTAATTAATTTTTTATTAAATTAAATCACTCGGGCCCATAAAACTTTTGGCAGGACCTGTGCGCTACCAACCTCGTACAAGAGAATTCTTTGCTTGGAAGGTCCTCTCAAGCCCGTTTCGGGCTAGGTAGACCTACCAAAGCCTATTTTGAGGCTGGTCTGGTCTAGGTGGAGTAGAAAGGGATTACCTCGCCTGAGGAGACCTCACCTACAAGCTATGCACAGGCTAGGAGGTGGCTCGTGATGGCTATGTGATCTGACTAATTTGGACCGGGGCTCATCAGATCTGATAGGGGGTGTGGACATGGTGGTCCAACACTGTAGGAGGCAAAGAGTGGTACGGTGCCACGCCAGTTCTGCTGCTGCGAAGGGCCACTACCAGATGGACATGGTGCTAGCGACTGGTCTGGAAGGTCGCGTGCGACATGGTATGCCACTGTGGGAAGAGAGGGAAGCGGTCATGGGGCTCGTGGGGTGCAACATTGGCACGCGGTGCTGTGCGCACAGAGCAGGAAAGAAGCAACCCTATAGGGGGGGGCCTTGGTGTTACGACGGAAGGCACCTTATGAGGGAAAGCATGCATCATAAGGAGGCAGCCCGGGGCAGTGCTTCTGCAGCGTGGAACACTAGTGTGGGAGGTTTTGGCCATGGTGTCTAGTGTGGTTAAGTGCGGTATGGCCCCTGCAGCACGGCGGAGGAGGAACCCGGCGGGCGTTGGCTGGTAGGGCGCTGGAGGGGGTGTGGGTTGCCAGCGTGCGCCTGGAGTGGAAGGTCATGTTGGCTAGCCAGGGTGGCCCGCTGAAGCGTGACAGAAGAGGAGGAGGTTGCCCTGCAAGGGCCGCCACATGATGTTACTGAGCTGGGGGGCCGAATGTCTCCCAACCCTCCACTATTTTTTTACCTAGGAAGCGTTGCACCTCTTCCCACTTTTTTTATTTTTTAAACCGTGACCTGCTTTGCAGGTCACATTTGCACCCCCCGCCCATTTTTATATTTTTATAAATACATGATCAACAAAGGTTGGTCATCTTTCCTTTATAAATTTTCCAAAACCTAATAGATATTCTTTGGAAAAATAATAATATTATTATAATATTAAAATATTATAAAATAATACTATAGTAAAGAAATTATTATTATAATAGAACAATTATTATTATAATAAAATTGTGGTACTAATAATTATTATCAAAACTCACCAGAAAACATGATTCCTATGTAAACAAGGGATTTAGAGGGTTGAAATGAGGTTTATAGATCTAAAACATCATATATTTCCCAATGTTAAATAAAAAATAAATCTTTGGATGACCGCAGAGTGGTCATCAGTTGTATGATTAATAACGGTATGTGGCATTGAGACCGTATCGGCCCCATCATTATATTTTATGAAAAATTACTTTATTTGACTTAAAATCCTATTTTTCACTTTGATACCACTTTTTGGAACCTAACATGCAGAGGAATCCCCAAACATGTGGGTTTTTAAAAACATTCCTCTGATGATCTACGTAAACTTGTCGACAACAGTGAACAGTAGCCCAGTCTTATCTCTAGACCACGCCAGATGTATTTTAGGCACACAAATAAACCGTAAAGTACCTGGTTTAATTTTGATGTTGCGCACGATGTCGTCCCGTTATTGGAAATCGCTGCTCGAAGAATCTGACATCAAACCCCTCTAGATCGTCCACATGTGCTTCAAGAAATCCACGGGAGCTTCATTCATCGCAATCTAGGTGCTAGCGTAGAATTGTGACGACGCCTTTGATTCTCTAACGATCACTGCATCGCTTCACAAGTGATTCCTGAGAGAGTGCTTGATCCATGCTCCTTGGATCTATATCCTCTCTCTCTGTATCATGGGTGATAAGATAATAGAGATAAGAGCCATGAATAGTAATTGGATAAAGCCCCTACACTTCATTTAATAGTGCTTAATTAAAATACCCGATTTAAACTCGTCAGCCCTAAATACTTAACGCTCTATAAATGACATTTTATATCTACTAAACTGGGTCATAAATATTATTATCATTTATTTGCAATATATTAAATAGTTTACATGATAATAATTGATTCTGAAACTTGACTCGTCGTTCCCATAAATATTAATTGAACCTTTGAATATTTAATATTCTCCAATTAATATTTTGTATGTATTTACTTAAAACTCATAAATAAATTTAATAAATAAATTCAATGCTAATTATTATAAACTCAAATAACATGAATTTATTTATTGCATTTATGATTATTTTTCCTTGGACAAATTCCAAACCCCTATGGTAGGGTCCAACATGTCCAAAACTCCTATTCAATTGAATATATAAGATTCTTGAATACACTATTGTGTGTGACCCTCTATGACATTATCTTTGAAATAGTGAATAGTATTCATAGAACAAAAGTAGGATCTAGCTACCTATCATGGCCCCTAAAGAGAAAAGGATTGTCACAATAGCGAGAACCAACCTATGAAAATGCATTGTGTTATATAATCTCTTTTTCAGTAATATCTTATGAAGCAAGACGCACTCACGTGTCATCATCATTTTCTTTCTTTATTTTTTGTTAATTTATCTAGATGGATTTACCATTGAATTCCATGGTAATGGTCTTATAAAGGTACTTCCATCCATATCAATACGGCCTGAGATATATTACATCCATATCCTAAAAGTGAAAAATCATTTATTGACCGTTCAGCCAATGTCATGCCACCAATGATGCTCCCAACACAAACTACACCTCCATGAATTCATTGCCATGGTTTTCTTCATGAATCATAGTACACAATCAAATGAAATACAATAGTAATGATCTCATGTTAGGATACCAATACATATGATCGTGGATAGGAACATCCCATGACACCTGAAACATGTGGTGTTCATATTGGCGGGTCAGTCCTCATTATCTCACTAATAGAGATCTCCAAGTGTGAACATCAAGATAAGAAGTATCAATGCTTATGAGACCCCATCACATGAAAGGAAAACATGTACTATATCAAATAAGAAAGATGTATCTTAACTATATAACATATATTTAAGATTAATGACATAGTATTCGGAGGTTTTCATTATAGCCTGAGATTTTTTATAACCTTTGGATACGATAATTAATCTTTGGACAATACCATTTCAATAGTGGTCGTAGAAAATTATACACTATAACGGTAAGATGACATCATGTATAGCTAATTGTATACATGATATGGAAATCAAAATCACTGAATAGTTGGGTTTATGGAACCCAATATTTGAATATGTATAACATTATAATTGGAACTTATTTAGTATTTCTTAATATTTAAATATGTTTAAAGGTATAGAAAGTTATTTCCAAATAATTTATAATAAATTTATACTTAAAATTTTCATCAAACTCCTTATAATTAATATTTTTGAATAAAGTATTCATTTTTTAATATTTTTTTGAACTAAATTGTAAAAATATAAAAAAATATGAATTCCATTATCATATTAGTTATTTTTATATATAATTATTTGGTTATAAATCATTTTTTATTTTTTATGTAAAATTTAATGGAGATAATGCTAGGAGATGGATATATTTTGAAAATATTCACTATATAAAATAAAAATAAAGTTGTATTCAGTGAAATGGGGGAAATCATTTTTTATTAAAGCTTGATATAAATTATATCTAATTTCTTTGGATAATGAAATTTGAATGTTACTGCCTATGTAAAAACCTTGTATTGTGAGGAGAAGATATTAATTCTTATGATATTGATCTCTCTATATGATTAAGGCTTATCATTGAATTGGGATAATGAAAATTGAAGAACAAATTCCAATAATATGCTATAAATATACATCAGGGTTCATGAAATTAATTCATATATTGTGATACCTACAAGTCAAAAAAAAATCCATGGCACTCTATTTTGAGGTCATTAAATAGGATTTCCATGTAATACATTTTATTCTAGGATGAGGATATATTAGTGTAAGTAATTGAAGAGAGATGTTATATGAACACCTTTAATAACTAATATATAATATCATATGATTGTCATAGTAAAGGAAAATAAAGAAGGGATAATATCCATGAAATATAATTTCTCTAAATATATATATTACTAATTGTAAGATGAAATAATATTCTATCAAAAATTTATGGTGAAGAGTGGTATTTATACTTGAGGAGGGCTGGTATTAAGTTATTAAATAATGATTATTTTAAATATAAAGACAACCACAATTGGGTGGAATTAATTACAAATAAATATATTGATGATTAATTTTGTAATTTTTTATTATAGATGATATGCATATCAAACACCCATTTAAGGTTGTTTTTTATGTATGTTATTCCTTGACCATTAAACTATAACCCACTACACTATTTAACTTATATTGTTGTAAATTTTTTTACCAGATTAACTTTTTTAGGTAAAAATAATTAAATTTAACATATTAAATAATTTTGACATTCTAAACTCAAATATTTGTTGAATTTTCTGGATTTAATTTATATAATTGTTTAAAATCAATTCTACTATGAAACCGTATAACTCATTAAAACTATTTTTTATGGTGAACATCCTGTTTTTCATAAATGTTAAGTATATGTTTATAAATTTTACACATAATGTATTAATTCATTCCCAAAATAACTTTTTATCATGAATATGGGTCTTCTAATCATGATCATATTATAATTATTTCATAATAGTTCTGTAAATACTGTATTTTTACTTTTTAACCCAAAAAAACTACGTATAAAATTGCAAAACAAATACCCTGAGATAACTTTTATATGGTGTGTCTAAAAAATAATTTTATTTCCTTGAAATAATTTTATAAATATGAGAATTTAAACTTTTAAAAAATATACTTATTTATTGAAATTTATAAATGTTATATAAAAAGAATCATTATGACCATTATAAAAATTACATAGGATTTTTTTAAATTATATTATCATATAAAAAGTATATGTTTGGTTTCTATGTATGATATATGAACTTTATAAAACATTAAATAATTATACGATTGTAAATTCAATAGATAAAATTATGGTTCATTGCATTCTACCCCCTAACAAAATTTCACCCCCAAAATTTCATTTTACATACTAAGGTGAAAATAGGTTAGGGTACTCATCATTCATCACTTCCTCAAGTTCCCATGTAACCACATCATAATTTGGTTCACCCAATGTAATTTAATCAAGTGATTTATCTTATTTTATTGAACATTATCTCTAGGGTCCAAGATCTTCATTGTCTTCTCCTCATAAAAGAGATTGTTTTCCAGGTGTATCACCATTGAATTTACTACATGTGAGGGATTTGGTATGTAATTATTCATGAGGGATACATGGAATACATCATGTACATGAGACATGGTTAGTGTAAATGCTAGTCAATATTCTATAATTTTTATGCGATCAAGAATCTCATATGGGTCAATGTTTCTGGGACATAACATCCCCTATTTAGAAATATAATTCCTCTTATCCATATAGAAATGTAAATGAATACATTTTCTCCAACCTCAAATACCAGGACCCATAAACTATTTTCTTCATAGATCTTCTGTCGACTTTGGGTAGCCCTGATGTAATAGTGATTGGTCTTAAACTTTTTTACCATTTCCACATCCATTTCTGGTGCCATCGTCTTGCATTCACCAACTCTATACAAGTATGAAGGTGTTCTTAATAAATTAACATAATGTGATTCAAATATATCCATTTGGATTATTGAGCAGAAACTATTATTTTAATAAATCATGACTAATGTAATATTTCAGTCCCGTCCTCCTTTAACGTAAATTAATCCTTCTCTAAACATATGTTCTAATGTCTGAATAGTCTGCTCAGACTGGCCATCAGTCTGGGGGTGGTAATCTGTATTGATGTTTAGCTACGTTTCAAGTGAACACTGGATAATGTTATAGAACATGGAGATGAATGTCAGTTCATGATGAATTACAATTGATAATGGTACTCCTTACATCCTCACCACTTCCCTAATATATATCCATGAAATTTTCTCAAGTGGGAAGTCCTATCTAATTGAAATAAATTTAGAAGTCTTTGTAAGGTGATCCACAAAGACTCATATTGAATTATTTCAAATATATTTCTTCGAAAGTAAAATGAAAAAGTACATAGTGATGTTGTCCCATTTCCTTATTGGATTGTGTAATGGTTTCATCATCAAATAATAGTTTTTCCTTTCATACTTATCTTTCTAACAAACTAGGAACATTAATGTAAATTTTGCGATATCCTTCTTCATATTGTACAACTATTGGTTCTCCCAAAAATATTTATAAATATTTGTTCACCCAAGGTTGATAGATACCGTAGAGCTATTATTATCATTAAACATACCACTCTATATCTATGTTTTTGATGGTACACATTATTTTGACCCAAATCTTACAACTCCTTCTTCATAAATTTTGACCTATAATGATGTACCATTTCTTATAGCTTCAACTTTATTCTAAATCTCTAAATAATCTTTTTTTGAATTATTTATCATCTATAGTAGGGATGGTTGGGAATTAAATTTAAAAATTAATGATTATCCTTTTTACCTTATAATTCCTATTCAAATATTTTTTAATTTGAAGAAGATTGGATCCTTCTCAATTATAGTCACTGTTAAAGTTGTAGTATGTTATATTAATGGAACATCCTCCACATTATTTACATTACCAATATGATACTGGATTACAAGTCAAAATAATTGATGAACTCTAACCATTTTTATTGGTGTATATTTATCCCCTTTTGTGTGAATGTATATTTTATGAACTTGTGATCAGTATATACATCATTCTTTAACCCGTATAGATAATGTCACATTATTTTCCATTCAAAGACCATATACGCCAACTATAGATTTTGCATGGGATAATTTTTTCCAGAAATATCAGATTCTCTGAAGAAGAGGTAATTAATTTCTTATTTTTATTTGTACATAGAATAATCCCTTATTTGAAGCATCTCTATATACTAAAAAGAGTTATCCCCTTGTGGACAGTGTGAGTAATAGTGTAGTGATAATCCTCCATTCAAAATTTTAAATCAATCTTATCATTCCCTATTCAGGATAAATTTTACTACATTCTATGTAAAATTTCTAGTGGGTTTTTCAAACATTTGAATTTCCTACCAAATATTTTATAATACCAATATTGAACAAGGAAACCAGGGATCTCTATTACAAATAATGGTATATGATAATACTCATTTATGTTTTTCAATGAAGGTTCTATAAATATAAATTTTTGTTGATAACTTGTCCCGTGAATGATACGTCCTCCATAATAAACTCAAAATTTTGATACTTTTCATTTTGTTTCTCCCTTCACAATATCATTCAAATTATATTAAAATTATCCTCATACACCTAATTGATCTTGATGTATATTAGAATATCATCAATAAATACTACCGAAAATATGTTGAGGTAATATATAGAGAATATATTTATTAATCCATTAATATTACTAGATCAATGGTGAGTTTGAAGTGAATCACTATGAACTCATAGTGTCTATACCATGTTCGAAATGGATTCTTTGGAATATCTTCCTACCTCACCTTTAATTAGTGTTATCTCAACCGAAGGTCCACCATTGATATATACTTATCTCCATATAGTTTAACAATCAATTCTACTATCCTTGGAAGGGGATACTTGTTCTTTACAATTATTTTTTTGAGCTTGTGGTAATCAATGCATAGGCACATTGATCCATCATTTTTTATGACAAATAGGATCAGTGCACCCCACGATGAAGCACTATGGCATATTAAACCATTGATTATATTCTCTTGTAACTGCTTATTATATTTTTTCATATTAATGGAGTCCATTATATAATGTTTAATTGATATAGAAAGAGATTAAGGTATATGTCCAATTGAGAACTCAACCTCTTAGTTAGTAGGAATACTGGGAAATTATTTCAGGAAAAAATCCATTTAGTCCCGTAGAATGGGCATGAATTCAAGAACGATCCTATCTATTTTATCAACAATTTGATCCAGATATTCTTACTCATATGGAAATAATATCGAAACATGATGTCATGATTCTTAATGAGATTCATACTCTGCATTACAATTGTAAAAAATTAGAGGATTCTTCAGGATGTGAATAGTTATCTCCTTCTCTGGATAGTTGATATTTTCTTTGTATAAATATTGTCAATACATTCCCAATATAGCATCAAAGACCACCAAATAATGTCATATGATATTTTATGGGAGGTGTAGTCCACAGAAATTTATCGGGGAGAAGATATATACAATAGATTCAATAATTTTCTCATTTTTTGTTCTGATACATTCCATATTTTGAGGTGGTGTTTGAATAGTCCTACTGAACTTTCATGAAATGAATGAATTTTTAGAAAAATAAAATAAAATAGAATATTAAGTATTCTTGAATGAATAAAAAACATACCTATCACTACATAATTTTTAGGCTCCACCTCTTTTGTAGTGATATCATATGCCCTTCCTTGCTTCTTTGGAGATTTCTATGAAGTATTTTGCTCAACAACCCTTACCTTGGTGAATTAAATCACATAGTTTCCATGTTCCATGTTGTTAAATAAATACAAAACATACATAGTTTTTATATTAAACTTATTTTCCACTTCCTCATTTTAGGTTTTTTTCATTTCACTTCAGGATTGAATATCCTGGTTCCCCTATTTTCCATGCATGAAGAACCTTCTAGTTCCCCTTAGGTATTTTCAATGATTCTTATTCCCACACTATTTACAAGTGGAATGATGGTTTTTTTCCTTAGTGAGATTTTTCTATTATCCTTTTTAAAGAGAATTCAATATTATGTTTCTTATTTCTAGTCACATGATACCAATGATAATCACCGATCTCTATCTCAATTATATCATCACAACCAACAATATCTTAGTAACTATAAAATCATTGAATTGCGATGGATTTTCATAGACTCAATTTCAAATCATAGAATAATCGATCTACCTTTCATTAAGTGTTGATGAAAAATACAGAATAATACCATAAAAGCCTTGGTAAATTTTCCTCTAATTCGATGTTATAATCATTTCCATTTTTCTCTATAATGAGGAGATTGATATCTATTTTAACACAAAGACTTCTCTGAAAATATTTTTTGAAAAATCGCTTCTCCAATGCTTCCAATTCTATATAATTTATGTCCTAATTCAACTTCATGTTTTTTATCAATCCACACCACTTATCATCTTCCCAATCAAAATGTATGACTTTGGACACAACATTCATATATTTTGAGCATGAGAGGATAGATAATATTTTTTCAATAATGTTAATCCATTATTTTATAATGAGGGGATCATAAGATCTACTGAATATAGGAATACTTTGTAACATAATGTATTCAACAACAATATGATCTTTCTTATGAGAATTAAGGACTTCCACATGATTCATGTAATTATTCATATCATGATCTAGTTGATCTTATAGTGTTAGGAAGTTCTAATATTCCATTCACATCATGTTTATAATCTCATTAGGGTAATCATCACATTTACTAACACGTTGATTGTTGGAATAAGTTCCCATATTTCTCTCCATTAAATTGTAAAAAAAATATAAAATTAAGTGTTTTTAATACTTATATAAATAGAAAATAAAAATTTACTTATAAGCATATATGTATGTACTAATAAATGAAAAGTATATCTTAAATTATGGTTTACAAGGTTTCAATCATGGATATTAAATGTGATATAGTTATACCTTGGTTTATTACTAATATTTTCTTGTCATAAACCCAAATTATACCTAGATCATGCTTTAATAACAACTATAACAACCCAAACCATTTACCCATATTATTACACTATTTAGGAATATTTATCTATAAAATGAAAACAATGACCTAAATGTCTAGTTTCCTTGCAAGACTAGGTAAATTATTATAAAAACTAAAACTTTACTAAAACATATTTTTATTAATGCCAATAATGAGATCCTAACTCTCTTTGTGTTCCTATAAATGCATAGGTTAAATTGTGGAAAAAATAGACAAAATTAATGAGAAAAAACTATCAATAGGGGAATAAATATGGCATTAAAGTATGTCACAAGATTTAGAAGGAATAAAATGATAACATAAAATCCATGTCTCATGAATAAAAACTGAGAATAATAAATTTTTTAACATGGAATCATTTGATAATGGAAACCGAGAAATGTGGTAGAAATATAATATATTATATAATCATGAGTTAAGGATAACTTCAATTCCCATATCACATGGTGAAAAAAGTTCCATAATGAATTATGTTTACTCCATAATCCCATACAAAATTTATTATGAGACTAAAACATTAACCAATGCATTGGATAAATATCTCGCTGCACCCATTATAACTTGTTCATTAATATGTCTACCTTATAAAGAATAAATCACAACTATAAAACATAAGTGATATCCATGGATTGAAATGGGTATTGCAATCAAGTCAAAATGAATAACTAAAGGGATGGTAACAAATTTATACAGAAATAAGATAATTAAATCATTATTATATAATAATAAATGTAATATACTAATATATCATGAATAAATAATTTAATAAAATTAAAAATGGTGGTATGTTAACATTATAAATGATCCACTTAATCATGGTTTTATAGAAAATAATAAAGTGTCTTTAAAGAGGATAAAATCATTATTTTTTTCATAAAAAAAGAACTAAAATATTTTTTCAAGGTAAATTTATTGATTTTATAAAAAAAATTATGTCTTAATATTTCTTAGGGAGTGTAAATGATAGTGGTAAATAAATAGAGAAGTTTCCTTTAATTTTGTTTGTTAATCGTGAGGTATTGAGAGGGGAACCATTCAAGACATATAATTACCCATAAAAAATATGAATTGAGAGTCATACATATATTTTGGAAAATATAAATAGAATATAAGAGAATCATAAAATAATAATGAAGAAATTTTTGGGGGTAAAGTGATATAAAGCATAACCAAAATGGAAATGGAGGATTAGAAAGAGCCCTTACCATATGTCTGAAGGTGTTATGCACATGCATTTAATGTATTATAAAATCAAATTTTATTAATTAATTACTTTATTTATAAAAATTTCAATCTATATATTATATATTATAATTTTACTATGTTAATTTATTACCATTTCTTTGAGTTATAAAGATCAATTTTGTCCTTTAGGGAGCATTCGTTTCATGGTTTCAAGGTTTCATGGTTTGTTGATTTGTGTACAATTATAGATGTTCATGTAAAATGGAAATATAACTCTATAAGTGAAAATAAAAGGTATTAATGAA
This sequence comes from Viscum album, assembly GCA_963277665.1. Taxonomy (NCBI): domain Eukaryota; kingdom Viridiplantae; phylum Streptophyta; class Magnoliopsida; order Santalales; family Viscaceae; genus Viscum; species Viscum album. The sequence continues at coordinate 508,671,485 of OY728159.1, forward strand.
ATTATTGATGTTTAAATTTTCCTAATTTTTTTTATTTGATAAAATAATTGTAACGACCCAAAGTTTCATTAATGGAAAATCCCTCTTGATCCGGTTAATTGTCTCTTTATAAAAAAAATGTTTTTATAAGATGTCAACTTCTTTGGTTTTATGTTAAGAATTGTGACCGTTGTTAATATAGTCGTTGAACAGTGATCACATGATTAGTATAAATATAAGGCTTTAACGAACCCAATTTTACTCAGACAAAGGAAGCGATGGCCTCATCCAGTAGAATTTCCCCATAAAAGCCCATTTTTCGGAGCTCGGAAAAGAGGTGGCATCCTTGGCATTCGCCCTTGACCAAGCCCTATCCGAGCTTCATTATGTCAAGATCGAACGTGACCGTCTGCGGGAAAAGTGGAAGTTGATTGAAATTACCACTCAAGCGATGCTATCCAAGCCACCCCAAGAGTCTGTCACCATCGCACACCTTACCCTTAGGTCTTATGCATCTGTTTTAAGGGGTTATGTAACAAATAAGTAGTACTATGTTAATGTACACTATTTTCTTTGTATATAATAATGAATATAATTTCTAGTTATTTTTGATACATTATAAATAGTTTTTAAAGTACAAATGGTGTTTTTAGTTATTATTTAATTAAGAATTCAATTTTATTAAATTAAGGTATTTTTGAATTAAATAATATTTTAATAAAATATTATTATTTAATATTAAATTAATTTTTATTAAATATAAATTATCTTATAATTTTATGAATGCAATTAAAATTTTTATTAAGGTTTGAAAGCCATTTCTGTCAAAACCCGGGAATTTTTGATAAATGTTGGTTTTTATTTTAAAAGTGAAAATTAACATATTTAGAAATTTTTTTAGATAAAATAAATTTCATTTCTGGAATCAGGACGTCGAAATTATCCAACAATGAATTTTTAATAATTTTCTGAGACAGTCAAATTTTTGGGTAAAAATTAAATACCGTTTAAATTTATAATGTGTTTTATGACATCATAATGACCCAATGGTGATGTAATAAAATACCATAATCCTTATGTTCGGCCAATATATGTTTTATCATTAACATAATGAGGTTTTGGGTGGGTTTGAATTACGTTTCAAAGCATTAATGAACCCCTCAAGACTTATTCAACATTTTTCCCTTTTAAATTAATTTCCATGGGAGTGTGACTCACCTCCACATAAGCATCCTTATTATTTTAATATGTTCGGACTCGAGACTTGTAAAATATTGTTTTCCTATTTACTTTTCCAGAAACCATGGGCAAAAACCATGGGATGGTTTGTGGTTTGGAATAGTTTAATATAAGGGGTCCCAAACCTAAATAATAAAGAATTCTCTCACCTTTCCTATATAAACCCACCCAAGCTCCCACTTCCTCCTCACTAAAATACCTTGGAGTTCGTCCAAACTCTTCCTTACTCTCTCTATAATCCTACCAAGGTGCCCCAAGCTCCCAAGAAGCCTCTCACAAGCCTCTCTCTAGCCTTTGGAAGCACACTTCCAAGTAAGGGTTTTTTCTTCCTTTCTCATTTTTGTCAATTTTCTTAAAGTTGTATTGCCCTTTTAATTTCAATTATAAATGTTGGGGTATGGTTTTTCACCTCCCTCATACTGACCTCTTATTGTTTGAATGATGGGAGACCCCTTTCTCTCTCATTAAATTCCTCCCATGTACACCCGTTACTATGCCGAAATTCCGAAAGAAACTTCTCTCTCTTCTTTTACATTCAAGCAATACTTTTGTATCATGAATCTAAATTACTTTTAAATTGTTGGGACATGAATCTATATGACCTCCTTACTGTCCATTACATGTAAATATTATGAGGAACCCCTTTCTCTCTCATCAACCTTTTTTTTATGAATTCTTATGTCACGCCGTTACGATGCCGAAATCGCACCGATTTTTTAATCCAATGTCATTGTGTAGTGAATACCATGCATATTTCTCCATCAAGGGTATTCAACTTTATGCACATTTACTTATTTATTTTAAAGTTTCGTGTTTTAATTCCACATTCCTTTATCATGGAATAAATGATTATGTTTTATGAATCCTGGTTTTATGATCCATGTGGCACACTTATGCATGAAATGAAATGTTTAATAAGGGTGCGCCCTTATAGCGCTCCAATGCATTGGGTAAAGTATAGTATCATGATACGTCATGTGAAATGAGTGTCGACTCATGCTAATTCAAGTGCAACGAGGGTTTACTCGTGCTTCATGTGCAATGAGGGTTTACTCATGCTCCATGTGCAATGAGCCTTGGCTCATGCTAATTCAATGTTAAGTGTTGTTGCCACATTTCCATGTTATGATTATCATGCTTTATCATGCCTTTATGTTCATGTTTCTTTTATGCTCTATTGATATGCCTATTTTCTAACATGTATTTTACTCCTCATGTTATTCCATGTGTACTCCCTTACTGGGCTTTATAGCTCACCCTTTTCTTATGCATGTCCTCAGGTTATCCCATGTAATGCTAAGTACGAGGGAATGTAGTGGTCATGTAAAGGATGTTTTCAATAAAGATGTTGTATTTAATGTTTTAAGTTGTTATGTAATGATCCTATGTCCCAAATACACTAAACCTCTCGATATTATTTGTTGTATCAAGTGATGTTTTATGTAATAAAGCATGTTTAAGTTGTAATAAAAAGCAGGGTTGTCATAGTTGGTATCAGAGGATAGGTTTAGTTATTTTTGGGATTAGGAAACCCTAGTAAAGCCTTAGATACAAGACAAAGTATAATAAAAAATCCCTAAGTTTTGGTAAATACTAATTAAGTGTTTTATCAAACAAATACATCCCTGTCTGGATACGAGTAGGTAGAGGCGGCTCTGGCACAGATGTATCCTAGGGGTAAAACCCGAAAACACCGCTTTGAGCTAGACTCGAATGGGAACTGGTGCACGACAATGGGACTTGCTGAACTCTTGGTTACGACACTCCCGAGGGATATGTTTTGATAAATTCACAATCTTAGTATGAACCCTTATTAAGGGAAAAATTCCACTAAGAATATATGTTAGAAAGTAGATCATGAAAAGCCTAGATTGAATCCTATATACTCATGAGTTAAAGAAATTAAAGTTTATTTATAAGTCATCAAATTTTGTCTTTGGATTACCCTTTATGTGTTACCCATAACTTTCGTTTTATTCCAGCCAATGGCAGGTAATAGGAGGACTCGGGCTAACAACCGTTGTGAAGATCAGTGTGATGAATGTACTAATGAGATTCCCAATCCAATGGGAGCGGGAATCATGAGCTCTGTCACACTTCTCTCTCAGCTAACTCAAGTTTTGAATAGAAACACGGGTCAAGAGGAACGTTCAACCCCCCCTAAGAAAGAACAAGTCACTATTGAGAGCTTCATGAGACAAAGGCCTCCTACTTTTAGTGGATCATCCGATCCCACGATCGCTGAACAATGGATCAACTCCATTGAAAAGATCTTCTCCATCCTTCAATGTTCTGAACAAGAGAAGGTTCTCCTGGCTGCTTATCGTATGGTGGGTGAATCTGATCAATGGTGGATGTTGATAAAAAATATGAAGCCTGAGGAGGAGATCGAGGCTTTGGAATGGAAGGAATTATGGAAGATGTTTTTCGATAAATATTTTCCGCAAACCCTCCAGCTTAAGATGGAAAGGGACTTCCTTTCCCTCAAGAAAAAAGATGAATAATCTGTGGGAGCATACGAGGAAAACTTCACAAGGCTTTCATGATACGCTTCCGGCTTTGTCGTTGCCCCCGAATGCAAGGTTGACCGCTTCTTTGGTGGGCTGAATCCTAGCTTGCAGAAAGCATTAGCGATCCGTGACTTCGTTAGCTATGAGGAAATTGTTCGATGTGCCCTCAAGGTCGAAATGGAGATCGGGGAATAACAGGGGTATCATGGGGACAAGAAGCGTAAGGTGGACTTCAATGCTGGTGGTCCGATGGATAAATCCAATGGCTCTAAGAAGTTCTAGCACCCCATTTGCCAAAAGTGCAGAAAGAAGCACCCTAGAAATTTCCTTAAGGGGACGAGGAAATGTTTCAGGTGTGGAAGAGAAGGGAACCTAGCTATTAACTGTTGTAAAGAAGGACCCGCGGCTGCAACAGAGGAGAGGAACGCTCCGTTCGAACCTCAACGTATTGTTCAAATGGTATAAATGCAAATAACCGGGTCATTTTTCAAATCAGTTCCCTAATCCAAGGGTTTTCGGAGGCAACCAACAACCTCCAAGACAGCAAGGAAGAGCTTTTTCCATCCCTTCTGCTAAAGTGAACCCCGACAACGAAGTGGTGACAGGTATGCTAGTTATTCATTTAAGAATAGAAAACGTGCTTTTTGATTCAGGTTCTACGAATTCTTTAATATCTCGAAAGTTTAGTCGAACAATCCCAACACCACCACAAATCATGGATGTAAAGATGTCGGTGAGTACGGAAGATGGGGAAATCATTACTTCCCATGAATATATGTCCTCCCCTATTATAATCTATGGATTGAATTTCCCGGCGAACCTCATCATACTCCCTTTGGTGGAATTTGATGCAATTCTTGGAATGGATTGGCTTTCCTTATATAGATCCAACATAAATTTTCAGGAGAGGGAAATTACACTCCACATGGAGAATCGACCCCCGATTCATTACAAGTGTCTGGAGGAAGATGAATCTCCTTTAGCTCCATCATCTCAAGCATGGATATTACTTCCCTATGAGCATGCGTATCTAGATCAGATGATTGAGTCCAAAGAAGAAACCATCCTTGAAGAAATGCCTATTGTGAGGGAATTCGCGGAAGTGTTTCCCGAGGAACTGCCTGGTCTTCCTCCAAGAAGAGATGTTGAGTTCTCATTTGAACTTATACCTGGGGCGCTACCAATATCCAAGACTCAATATAGAATGGCTGTTGTTGAGATTGAAGAGCTGAAGAAACAACTACAGGAGAATATGGATAAAGGGTTTATACGCCCAAGTGCTTCACCATGGGGTGCAGCAGTCCTCTTCATCAAGAAGAAGCATGGGTAAATGCGGCTTTGCATCGATTATCGTGAACTTAACAAAATCACGATAAAGAACAAGTATCCACTCCCATGAATTGATGACTTGTTCGATCAGTTTCATGGAGCACAATACTTCTCCAAGGTGGACTTGCGGTCGGGATATTATCAAGTAAGGGTGAAGAAGGAAGATGTCCCCAAGACTACTTTTCGTACAAGATACGGGCACTATGAATTCATAGTAATGCGTTTCAGACTCACCAATTCTCCAACAATCTTCATGGACTTAATGAATAGAGTCTTTAGAGATTACCTTGACAAATTTGTGGTAGTCTTTATAGATGATATTCTAATATACTCCAAAACCAAGGAAGACCATGAGGAGCATTTAAGAACTGTACTAGAGACTTTGCCCAAGGAGAAGCTCTATGAAAAGTACAAAAAGTGTGAGTTCTAGTCGAAGGAGGTCTCATTCTCGGGCCATATCATCACAAGCAATGAGATATCTGTGGACCCCTCTAAAACAGATGCAATTGAGGGATGGCCGAGGCCAACATCGGTAACCGATATCCGTAGCTTCTTGGGGTTAGCTGGATATTATCGAAAATTTGTGAGAAATTTCTCACATTTGTCCAACCCTCTTACCAAGCTAACTCGAAAGGGAGTAAAGTTTGCTTGGAGTGATGAATGCGAAGAAAGTTTCAAGGAGTTGAAAATGAGGCTTATCACTGCACCCGTGCTCACTTTACCCACAAGTGGGGAGATTTTTGTGGTATTCAGTGATGCTTCAAAGAAGGGATTAGGTTGTGTGCTGATGCAGAATGATAAAGTGATATCGTATGCCTCAAGGCAGTTGAAAATCCATGAGCGAAACTATCCAATGCATGATCTGGAGTTGGCAGCTGTGATCTTTGCCTTGAAAATCTGGCTGCATTATCTCTATGGAGAGAAATGTGAGATATATACTGACCACAAGAGTCTTAAATATATATTTACACAGAAAGAGATTAATATGCGCCAGAGAAGATGGATAAAGCTCATCATGTATTATGACTGTTCAATACATTACCACCCTGGGAAAGTGAACAAGGCGGCGGATGCCCTAAGTAGAAAGGATCCAGCGATTCTATCAATGATGATAATTGGGAAGGATCCAATCTTCTTAGACTTGATGAATATGGATGTGGGAATCATAAAGAAGGGAAAATCATCAATCCTTTCACAAATTATTTCTCAACTATCTATTTTGGAAAGGTTAAAGGATTCTCAAAAGGATGATGTGGGAATTCAAGAAAAAGTGGAAACTGTCAAAAAGGGAAAATCCTCGGAGTTTAATGTTAATGAAGAAGGAATTGTGCGGTTTGGGAAAAGACTATGTGTTCCATAAAGTCCGGAGCTGAAGAAGGAACTTTTTGATGATGTACACAGTTCAAATTTCTCTATTCACCTAGGGAACACAAAGATGTATCGAGATCTCCGAGAAAACTTTTGGTGGGATAATATGAAGAAGGAGATCGCCGAATATACATCAAAGTTCCTGGTGTGTCAGCAAGTGAAGGCAGAGAGGCAGAAGTCTAAGGGGATGATGCAACCATTGCCCATACCAGAATGGAAATGGGAAAACATCACCATGGACTTTGTCACCGGACTTCCAAGGACATCCAAAGGCAACAATGCAATCTGGGTTGTTGTGGATCGTCTTACAAAGACTGCACACTTCATTGCTATTCGAGAGGATTTCTCTTTGGATCAACTGGCACAGATATATATCAAGGAAGCGGCAAGGTTTCATGGAGTTCCACTATCTATTGTGTCTGACCGAGATCCAAGATTCACCTCTACGTTTTGGAAGAGTCTTCAATATGATCTAAATACTGAACTGAACTTCAGTACGACCTATCATCCTCAAACTGATGGCCAATCTGAGCGGACTATCCAAACACTTGAGGATATGTTGAGAGCGTTCTCAATGGACTTTAAAGGAGGATAGGATCAACATCTTCCTCTGGTTGAGTTCTCTTATAATAACAGTTTCCACTCAAGCATCCAAATGGCACCATATGAAGCCCTGTATGGGAAAAGGTGCAGAACACCGGCATGTTGGGATGAGGTCAGTGAACATAAGATGCTTGGACTAGAAATGGTTGAAGAAATGGTAGAGAAGGTGAAAACCATTCAGCAGCATATCAAGGCAGCCCAGAGTCAATAGAATAGTTATGCAGATAATCGTCGACGAGACCTTGAATTTAAAGTTGGAGACATGGTGTTTCTACGCATATCTCCGTGGAAGAAGGTCATGAGGTTTGGGAAGAAAGGGAAGTTAAGTCCAAGGTACATCGGCCCCTTCGAGCTCTTGATCGTGTTGGGGCTGTGGCCTATAGACTAGCACTTCCACCTACTGTGGACAAGGTGCATGATGTCTTTCATGTATCCCTCTTAAGGAAGTACATACCGGACCCCTTCACATGTACTCTCTTCCGAGGTGGTACAATTGGAAGATGATATTTCTTATGAGGAGCAACCGGTGAAGATCTTAGATCGTAGAGAAAAAGTTCTACGAAATAAGACAATGCCCCTCGTCAAGGTGTTGTGGAGAAACCACAAGTTTGAAGAAGCGACTTGGGAGTCGGAGGATATGATGAAGCTGAGTTACCCACATTTGTTTTAGTGTGGGAAAAGGAAAATTTCGAGGGCGAAATTTCTTAAGGGGGGAATATTGTAACGACCCAAAGTTTCATTAATGGAAAATTCCTCTTGATCCAGTTAATTGTCTCTTTATAAACAAAAATGTTTTTATAAGATGTCAACTTCTTTGGTTTTATGTTAAGAATTGTGACCGTTGTTAATATAGCCATTGAACAGTGATCACATGATTAGTATAAATATAAGGCTTTAACGAACCCAATTTTACTCAGACAAAGGAAGCGATGGCCTCATCTAGTAGAATTTCCCCATACGAAGCCCATTTGTCGGAGCTCGGAAAAGAGGTGGCATCCTTGGGCTTCACCCTTGACCAAGCCCAAGCCGAGCTTCATTATGTCAAGCTCGAACGTGACCGTCTACGGTAAAAGTGGAAGTTGATTGAAATTACCCCTCGAGCGATGCTATCCGAGCCACCCCAAGAGTCTGTCACCATCGCACACCTTACCCGTAGGTCTTATGCAGCTGTTTTAAGGGGTTATGTAACAAATAAGTAGTAATATGTTCATGTACATTATTTTTTTTGTATATAATAATGAATATAATTTCTAGTTATTTTTGATACATTGTAAATAGTTTTTAAAGTACAAATGGTGTTTTTAGTTATTATTTAATTAAGAATTCAATTTTATTAAATTAAGGGATTTTTGAATTAAATAATATTTTAAAAAAATATTATTATTTAATATTAAATTAATTCTTATTAAAAATAAATTATCTTATAATTTTATGAATGCAATTAAATTTTTTATTAATGTTTGAAAGCCATTTCTGTCAAAACCCGTGAATTTTCGATAAATGTTGGTTTTTATTTTAAAAGTGAAAATTAACATATTTAGAATTTTTTTTAGATAAAATAAATGTCATTTATGGAATCAGGATGTCGAAATTATCCAACAGTGAATTTTTCATAATTTTCTGAGACAGTCAAATTTTTGGGTAAAAATTAAATACCGTTTAAATTTATAATGTGTTTTATGACATCATATTGACCCAATGGTGATGTAATAAAATACCATAATCCTTATTTTTGGACATTATATGTTTTATCATTAAAATAATGAGGTTTTGGGTTGGTTTTAATTACTTTTCAAAGCATTAATGAACCCCTCAAGACTTATTCAACACTTTTCCCTTTTAAATTAATTTCCATGGGAGTGTGACTCACCTCCACATAAGCATCCTTATTATTTTAATAAGTTCGGACCTGGGCCTTGTAAAATATTGTTTTCCTATTTCATTTTCCAGAATCCATGGGCAAAAACCATGGGATGGTTTGTGGTTTGGATTAGTTTAATATAAGGGGTCCCAAACCTAAATAATAAAGAATTCTCTCACCTTTCCTATATAAACCCACCCAAGATCCCACTTCCTCCTCACTAAAATACCTTGGAGTTCGTCCAACCTCTTCCCTACTCTCTCTAGAATCCTCCCAAGGTACCCCAAGCTCCCAAGAAGCCTCTCACAAGCCTCTCTTTAGCCTTTGGAAGCACACTTCCACGTAAGGGTTTTTTCTTCCTTTCTCATTGTTGTCAATTTTCTTTAAGTTGTATTGCCCTTTTAGTTTCAATTATGAATGTTGGGGTATGGTTTCAAACCTCCCCCATACTACCCTCTTATTGTTTGAATGATGAGAGACCCCTTTATCTCTCATTAAATTCCTCCCATGTACACCCATTACTATGCCGAAATTCCGAAAGGAACTTCTCTCTCTTCTTTTACATTCAAGCAATACTTTTGTATCATGAATCTAAATTCCTTTTCAATTGTTGGGACATGAATATATATGACCTACTTACTGTCCATTACTTGTAAATATTATGAGTAACCCCTTTCTATCTCATCAACCTTTTTTATGAAGTCTTATGTCACGCCGTTACGCTGTAGAAATCGCACTGATTTTCTAAGCCAATGTCATTGTGTAGTGAATACCATGCCTATTTCTCCATCAAGGGTATTCACCTTTATGAAAATTTACTTATTGATTGTAAAGTTTCATGTTTGAATTAAAAATTCCTTTATTGTGGAATAAATGATTATGTTTTATGTATCCATGTTTTATGATCCATGTGTCACACTTATGCATGAAATGAAAGGTTTAAGAAGGGTGCGCCCTTATAGCGCTCCAATGCATTGGGTAAAGTATAGTATCATGATACATCATGTGCAATGAGTGTTGACTCATGCTAATTCAATTTCAATGAGGGTTTACTCATGCTTCATGTTCAATGCGGGTTTACTCATGCTCCATGTGCAATGAGACTTGGCTCATGCTAATTCAATGTTAAGGGTTGTTGCCACATTTCCATGTTATGATTATCATGATTTATCATGCCTTTATGTTCATGTTTATTTTATGCTCTATTGATATGCCTATTGTCTAACATGTATTTTACTCCTCATGTTATTCTATGTGTACTCCCTTACTGGGCTTTATATCTCACCCTTTTTTATGCATGTCCTCAGGTTATCCCATGCAATGATAAGTATGAGGGAATGTAGTGGTCATGTAAAGGAAGTTTTCAATAAAGATGTTGTATTTCATGTTTTAAGTTTTTATGTAATGATTCTAAGCCCCAAAGACACTAAACCTATCAATCTTCTTTGTTATATCAAGTGAAGTTTTATGTAATAAAGCATGTTTAAGTTGTAATAAAAAGAAGGGTCGTCATAATAATAGTGATAAATGATTAGTTAATTTTGGTTGGTTTTTAAACCATCTTGAACTAGTTTAGTTTTATTTAATATTATGTATATATATATATATTAGTTATTTAATATTAAATAAGTTGTTATATGACTATTAAAATATTATTAAAATAAATTAAAAGTTTTATGTCCATAGTTTAATGATGTAATGGAAAAAAAACACATTATCCATTGATATGGTTAACCGCCATAATTTGGACCTTGATTTCAATTATTTGAAAAAGAGGAGATAATAAAAGGGTTGGAAAAGAGATATTACATTAGGAAGATAACGTTAAATTATATCCATCATACTTTATTTATTAATTCATCTTGTATTATGTAGGTGAAAATAAGGTATAAAAAAAATGAAATTAAGAGAAGAGGTTTTAAAATGTTATCTCTTGAATTTAATCTCCTTGAAGAACCCCTTATGGAACCTGGAATTGGTATATGGTAGAGAAACGTTTGACATGGATGTAGCGGGAGAGGTTAGAAGAGTTTTTGGAAGTGATTTAAATAGATACAATGCTTTTTAGGTGAAATTGGGTGGTGAGGAGTGGTATTTATACTTCAGGATGGTGGTTTTAAGTGATTAAATAATGATTATTTTATATTTAAATCCATCCATAGTTGGGTTAAATTAATTAAAATTAATTATATGGATAATGAATTTTGTAAATAAGTTTTAATTTCCATAAAATAATCTAAAAACATTTATTTTTGTAGTTTTTAGGTATATCAATCCTTTAACTTTTTTACTTTAACTCAATACACTTTTTATCTTATACTGTGGAAAATTTTATTTTACCATGGTAACATTTTTATGCCCAAATAATGAAATTAAACAAACTACATAATTTTCACCTTATAAATTTAAATATGAAATACATTTCTTGAATCATTTTAATTAATTGGAAAAAATAAATTCTAATATGATACTATTGTACCATATAAAAATAGTTTCTAAGGTTAATATCATGGATTTCAATAATGATGAAAATGTTTATCTAAATGTAATATATTATGTGTTATTTAATTCAATAAATTAATTCTTATGAAGAATAAGGTTCTATAAATCATGATAATATGGTAATTATTTTTTAATTGTTATGTAAAAATAGTATATTCACTTTAAACCTGAAAATTAACTATTTTTAAAAATTCCCAAAACATTATACTATAAAAGTTTTTATGTTATGGGTAAAAAAATAAGTTTTACTTCATAAAAACAATAATATAAATATTTTAATTTAAAAATTTATATAAATATCCTAAATTTTTAAAATTTAACAATTTCATAAATAGATAAACATTCCGACCCTTATAAAAATTACAACGAACATTGTTAAATTATATTATCATGTAAAAAAGTTTTTTATTAGTCTATGTATATGATATATGCGATTTATAATACCTGAGATAATTATAGGTCACTAAATTACATTTTTAGGATTATGCATCATTACATATTGGCAGGATGTATACTTCATAGAGGAGAGGTGATTATGATCAGTGTTGTCGTTCCATTATCGTTCGAAGAACATTCAAGCCTTGATATAAGAGATTTACTAATTCTACATTTATTTTATGATAAATAATGAATCGATCATTCTTTATCTCTTTGGGAGAAAATTTAATTAACTATAAAAAATTATAAATTTTATTAATAAAAAAATGGTTTATGGTTATAGTAATCACATGTTTTCAACTCTTATAATGAGATTCCTCTTTATTTAAAAAATAGTGTGGTATCTATATTTATTTTGATTAGTTTGTTTGTTATTATAAGTCATAGAATTTTTAATTTGATAAAAATAGAAATGTATATTAATTTTTAAATTTTATTGGTCGACTAAAAAATGGAAATAGGAATGTATAATGAAGTTCTCATTTTATTATAATTTAATGGTGATTAATTGATGCTATGTGCATGTGTAATTTTTTTTGTTCTTCCATATGATAATGGAAATTTCTAAATAACTAAATTCTTAAATCTTTTTATGGATAATAATAAAGTGAAATAAAAAAAGGAATGTATTATTTCTTATATTTAATTAAACTATTATAAATTAAAGAGGTCCATTTTAATTAATTTAATAGCTATATAGTTGAAGCCTTAAGATAACTGTAGTTGTAGCCAATAATAATTGAATTGTTAATTTAAGATGGAATAAAAAAGGACATTTTTTATAAAGATACAAGTTTTGGGTTGAGTGATCATGTTTTTTTATAGCAGTATAATTCCATGTTTTTAGGGTTGGTATGCCCTGTTGGCCTTATTTTTTGTATTCTACGTTATTTGTTATTTTAGATATGATTCATACTATATAATTTGATGTGAGCCTATGATGGGTGTTGGTCAATGAGTTATAGGCTGGGAGGCTTGGTTTTTTAAGGTTTTCATTCTTATGATGGAAATATGGATTATCATAAGCATGATGGTTTTTGAGATGGTAATAGATATAATGGTATGGGTTCAAGATGGACTTATAGGTTGTTTTTCTTAAAGATGAGATGCTTTATTTATGAATATGTTCTTGGGTGGATGGGTGTGTTTCTTATTTATCTGTATTTCTTTTCCTTCTACTTGAGAGAGCTAGATGTGCTTGGTTATACATATGTTTTATGGTTTTTAGGATGTTTCTTAGAGCACATATAAAAATATTATAATGATTATGATTAACTAATTACATAATACATGGGGTTGGGGCATGTTGGAATGATCAAAAAAATTTAATTTTGAGAAATGATGGACTCGGTTTGATTATTCCTTAAGGGAATTGACTTCACTCTAAAGGTTAATAAGATGTAGTTTTAGAGTAATTTTAACAAATGGATAAATAATTAATTATCTTATAGTTAAATGTTAAAAATTAAAGAGTTAATTTAATGAATCTATTTAAATTATTATTTTTATATATTATGTCTATTTATTAGTGGTGGAAGTCATACGTCCATTATATAATAGTTAAAATTAGGATTATGGCTAGGTTAATTTCTATAGTGTGGTTGTGAGATAAATTATATCCTAAATGTAATATGATTTCATATGCTACCCCAACCCTTTCGGTTGGATGAATTCCATCAAGTGGACTCAGGGGGAGTGTATTCTCTGAAATCAATGTTGATAATGAATGGATGTATGACGTCCCCCTATAGCCTCACTATATTCTCTTGTTGATATTTATGTATAGAAGTGCATGGTGTGTATTTTCCACAATATATGAATATTTATAGATGTAATGTCTTCTGGTTATTTAATACACATATCTCTAGATAGTGTATCATCGGTGTTAATACAGGTATGATGTGAATGGGATTTTATTGCACAAGGTACATTACTTAATGTATGGGTTATTATAGATTATGTTAGATTCACTTATTGTTTATTGGTATTGAGTATTAATTATTTATATTATACATGTAAGGATCCCTAGAGGACCATACTAAATATAACTATTATTCCCACCCAATGTTTATATAAAATATTTTCCCAGTTAGCAGGAGAATATTTGAAATCAAGTCGGATATTACATGCTCATGGTTTTGTAAGAATTGTTTGGTCTTCATGATCAGTAATGAGTTTATCATTTGGGTATATGCAATTCCCATTCTATATATTTTTGTTTATTATTACATTACATGTATGTATTGGGAATCATTATTTACCTTTATCATTTTTATGAGATGATTGATTTACTTAACTTATCTCATATTTCTCAAATGATTTTGGTACAAAATACATTTCCCCTACATGTTTTCACATTATCTATCTATAACTAATGCTAAAAATAAAACTATATATTTTTCTCATTTGGTAATCAATAATGGTTTAGAAAATTATTATTTCGCATCGATATTTAAAAATTGAATTGAAAAAATATTGTAGTTTTATTTTCTGTGAATGTTATAGATAACTATCATACAAAATAAGATATTTTCACTTTTTTTTTGAATAACTAAATTGAAAAAAATTAGAGAAAATGATTTTTCACATCGTTTTCCCTATAATTTATGTAGAAAATAATATTTTTCATGTCTTTTATTGAATAACCAATGTTAAATATCTAATTTTATCTTTCAATTATTGAATGACCTCCCTAAAAAGGCTATATAATTTTTTTTTGGGATTGGGAGGAGTCATTTTTATTTCACTTGTCACATTATTCCTCTCATTTTTTTCTCACACTACAACCCCCAACCATAAAAATATTCAATATGTGGCTATAAATATCTTTATTACTAAATAAATGGCATAAAATTTATTTTTAATTTAATCATTGTGAAGAATATATTTCATTTGGAATGAACCATCACCATCCACTGTCTCCCATAAGATGAGTGCCACTCGCAATCATTGTTGGTCATCCTAATTTCATTTTCAATCCAAGGTTAGTGTTTATAATTTCCTTTATTCATTCATTTTAAATATTTTTATTTTCATTTTCCATTATTATTTCATGTTAGTTCACCTTTGACTTATCATTTAACACTTATATCCACTATCAACCATCATAAACCAATACTCATGCTTCCTCTCATTTGTATCACCTGTCCCGTTTCTGATTTCAATATGTGGTTAGTATTTATTTTTCCTATTTTACATGAATTATATATATTTTTATTTTTGGTTTTAAATTTTCATTAATTTTTCATTATATTTGGGTTATAATCTACCACATTCCTCCATCATCATCTTCATGTGACGAATTATTCTTGGTGTCAACTTCTCAGTCATCCTGAATCTCATATCAATTTATAGTTTCTATCTTTTATTTTTATTTTTTCATCCATCCAAGATATTTTCATTTGAATTTTTATTTGAGGTTTTAATTTTTCGGTCGATGTAACTTTATCTTTCAGTCATTTTCTTCTACTACCTGTCATCAGCCACTACATTTAGTTTCTTACCCTTGGTGTCACCTTCTCCATTTTATATCTTCAAATTTCAATTTTTGTTTTTTGTTTAATTTTTTCATTTTCTGAACATACAAGCTATCTATAAACTCAATTTCAATTATTCAAAAATCATAGATATTTTTTAATTGAAGAATTATTTTTTTAGATTATGTTTTTTTTACTTTTTTCATAAATCATCATAATTTAATAAGCTCAAATTTATATTTTTGTTTGTCAAATAATTTTTTTTTTCAAATATGTTATAGAATGTTTTTATTTTTATTTATAAAAGTAATTTATTAATTAATTTTAATATATAAAAAGTAATTTTTTATTTTTTATATTGTTTATAAATATATGAGTTGGTTTTGGATTACTACAATTTTAATAAGTGATAAATATGAAGAAGGGGTCAATTATTTTGTTTTTAGATTTTCTAAGATGATTTTCCCAAATAATAACATGTTTTTATGTCTATGACTGAAATTTTTCTATTTAAAGAAGTTGAAATGAATAGATATCAAATATTATATTATTTTTAATGGATTTAATATGAGTTAAATACCTTGGATTTTCCATGTCAAAACTCTTCAAGATGATAAGTCCACTCAATTTAAAGTAATTATTTATCATATATATATATAGAGGAAATTGTGAATTATCCAAAAAATTGAGCATCTATATGGTGATTATGAAAAACCATTGTATATGGGTTGAAAGAATGTACATTTTTATCACTGGTGTTAATATTGATTATCTTGAAGGAAAAAGGTTTGGAGTGATAATATTATTATAACGTTTCAACAATTATTGGAATTTTTTTTCCAAAGACAATGATATTCTAAATTTATATTATTATGTGAATACAATTTCAGTCCAAATGGTAATGTTGTACAAGAAAATAAAGTCCTTCCTGAATGAATGTGTTCTATAGAGGAAGGAATACGAATTTTTTCAAAGTGTCCTAAAAGTGGGTTGTCAAGTTATATTTTTTAAGAAACATTATAGGATAGTTTTTCAGTTTCAAAGACTCCAACCATGGAGTTAAGAAATAATCCAATAATTAAAAATTTGAAAAATTTATTTATAAATTAAAATAATGAAAATATTTAATATGGAATAAATATGAGAAGATGGGTGATGTGAAATTATAACTTCTAGGAAAATGTTTATTGGGGATAAAAATTGTTTGACCATTAATTATAATATGAAATGGTGTTTCAGATCTCATACATGGACAATATACAAATGGAATGAATTCATATTAAAGTCCTTTTATCTCACATAATTTATAGTGTATTTTATTGGTATTTTAAAACATATCTCCCAAATTTTTTATGAGGAAAAAAAT
The DNA here is from genome assembly GCA_963277665.1 of Viscum album. NCBI lineage: Eukaryota > Viridiplantae > Streptophyta > Magnoliopsida > Santalales > Viscaceae > Viscum > Viscum album. Next base: position 508,688,156 of record OY728159.1, read on the forward strand.
ATTTCACGGCGATTTTTATGATCTATGGACCAAAACATCTTATAAATGATATTTATGTTTTCATATCACTATTATCTAATGATTTAAAACATATATTGGAGGATTTTATTAGGGTGTATCATTCTTATAAAATGTAATATTCTCAATAGTATGTAATGATTATTTTTACTATAAATCACTTTCACTCCATATGAACGTTTTTCTAGACACAATGTTAACGGGTATAAATCTTTTCCAATTTGTGAAAAAATACATCATATTATCAACTACATCATTAGAGAAAAATCGTATAAATGGTTCATCAATTTATTTTGTTAATGAATCAAAATTATTGAACATAAAAAAAGGAACTCAGTATATCACAATAACATTTTATTTCTCCAAAATAATTATCCGCTGATTAGTATTTTGATAGGGTGATAAACATTTCTGTAACATTTGGAAAATCAAAAAAATATGGTAATGATTGAAATATTTATTATAAAACTATAAATATATTTTTGAACTACCATATTGGTGATATCATGAGGTCAAAAGAGACATTGATGTCATGCATGTGTAGAAGAATATCTATGAATTATAAATTAGATAATTGTTTTATATTAAATGAAATACTAAAGATTTATTGAATACTATATTGGACTTACTCTCAATGGGAATACATTTGGAGTTAACTCCAACTTCTGATAGAAGAAAAACATTAACTCCCTCAAATTTTTATACATTTTCCAAGACGGAAAAATTAGATTTGTTTTGTATCTTAATGATATAAATGTTCATCAGGTGCATTCATAAAATGTAAACAATTTTGTATCATTAATGTATTAAAAGTTGATATGTACTAAATATCATAACTGTCAATCAATGATGCAACAAATCTTACAAGTTTTATTATCCAGAGTATTTCCCAACAGTGCCAGAATGACTATAATGAAGGTGTTTTATTTGTTCAATTAATTTATTAATAAGGTTATTGATCTATGTTAATCAAAAAATTTGTAGAATAAATTAGTTTCTATACATTTTCAATTGAAAATATATTTTCCAACATATTTTCTAGATATCATGATAATTTAAATGGTTCAATTGGTTCAAGAAATAAGGCTTTGTGGAACTGTATATCTTTGTTGGATGTATCATTTCTAAAAATATATAATGATAATTAGGGGTTAAATAAAAAATACGCATAAACTTGATGCATCCATTTTTGAGAAGTATATATGTAAGGAGATTTTAGAGTTTTGTACTAGATAATTTTCTAAGTAGAGCACAAATATTTAAATACATCTCTCCATGATTGTGTCAATTTACGAGTAAAGGGGTTCTATGGCTTGAAAGTAAAATCATTGATAGGTGAATTGATATATAATTTACATTTACACAACAAGAATAACATAGAATATGTTAATCCATATATAATATTTCATATTAATATGTTAAATCAATGTTATGCAAAGGGAAATGATTTTCAGTTTTAAATGATAATATCAAAACCATTTTCCATGGTTTAAATAGATAGTGTGCTATAGATCAGATGTATCAAAAACATTAATATGGTTAGTAGAAGGTTTATGGTTAAACTTGATAACTTTTTTTGTTATGAAATTAATGGCTATGCACTTTGTAATAAATATTTTGACAATATAAATGTAGTTTAGAATAGTAGGGTATTTTGTTCAAAGAAGAAATTCAATTTTTGAATACCGAATACTAAAACCAAATATCCATATCAAGTGCACATTATGTAGAGATTAATGAATTATGAGAGGTCAATTAAATTAAATTTAATGATTTATAATTTAACTAAAAATGGATTAACCATTAAAAATGGGTCAAACATATTGAATTTGGAATGAAAAAATTTGATTTAAATATATTGGAATACACAGCTGATCCTTTTGTTAAGGGAATATATGAAAAAAAATTAATGTTATTGATCAATTTAATATTATATAGTGTATTATTCTATAAAAAACAATATAATCCTTATCATGATAAACTTGATGACGATAATTATTTTTGGGTGATCCAAACATCCATAAAAAGATAAACAGATAATATTAATAAGCACATTATATACATGGTTTATTCCATATAGAACGATCATGGAGAAGGAATATGGGAAAACAACCCTTTAGTTTTTTATATTATTACAGGTGTAATTTTTTTATTTCTAGTTTTCTTTTCAAAATTTCATAAAATTTTAGATTAATTAGAATTATTTGATTTATTTGAACAATTATTATAAGTAAAATGTTAAAATATTTATTTTTGTTTGTTTAGTTTTGTTTAGTTTACCGTCTCTACACTTACGTATCTTATCTATTTGATTATATTTTGGAAAAACAATTATTTAAAAAATAATATGATAAATAAAAAAAATTGTATAAAATTTTATATTCCAAGAATATTAGTTTTTCAGTAAAATTTATTTAAGGAGTTTAATCATTTTACTATTCACACACAATTTTTGGATTTTTTTAGCTCTCTTATGCATTTTCATCTCCCAATAATATTTTTTTCATTTTATTTAAAAACTATAAAAAATATGAATAAAAATTTTGTTGTTTTAGTTTAATTTTTATTAGATAATATTTCATATTATTCAAATAATATTATTTTATGTGTAAAATATGTGTAATATATTGTAGGTTTTTTTAATATTCAAACATTATTTTTTGTTTTTTTGTCATTATTTTATGTCATTTCAACTCTAATTAATGTTTTTAGAATTTTAGATAACCATAAAAATATGAATAAAAATGTGTTTAGTTTATTTTTATGGTTATTTGATAATTTTTCATTTTTTATTCATATTTTTATCTAATAGTTGGATATGTTTATGTGTGTACTATTATTTTACTTGGATTTTAGGATAATGGAATATCAAAAATCTGATCCAAGAAAGAACCATGGGGAGGAACACACACATAAATTTATGGAGGAATACACACATACAATTATTGATGAGCCACCTCCTATATCTATACAAGATTCATCTACTTATATGGGGGAGAGTGTATGAGAGTCGGTAAACATGGTAGCACACGTTCACCAAAATTATTAGTTTCTCATAGCCGGCACTAGAGTATAAAAATTCACTTTTAATATAATGATATTACATGAGATTCTAATTTAAATCAATTAAATATTTTATTAAAGTTAATGCTAAAAGAAAATTTAATATTTTTGTTGAGGATTAGAGTGATGATGTCAAAATAACTATATCTCAGTTATTAGAGATAGTTTTTGTTGGATCGTTTGTTATTATTTCACATATCATGAAATTTTTATACTAATATTTGTTCCCCACTTTTTATTAGAGGGAATATGATATACCCAATATTGTAAGAGTAATGATTAAATGTTTAGAAATGAATACTAGTAGACGAAAGGGTTTGAAATTAACCATCACATCATATTTTTTTTCGAGTAGAAAACAAAAAAATATAAGTGATATATATCCATTTACTGAGAAAAATAAATGGATCATTTTTTTTGAAAGTATATGAATAGATGTATTTTTGTTAAGAACAAAGTTACCATTTTTAAATAATATTTACATTATTGATTATATTACTAAATTATTTATTATTAATTTATAGAAAATTATAATATCTTAATAGAATATAGAATATTGAAATGAAAACCCTCATACTTTATCTAATGAAGGATATACATTATTAGAAGAACAAATGAAAAATAATTTTTTTTGAAAAACATATTGACGATTCTTTAAACACCATAGTGGATGACCCTCCTCCCACAAATCTAGACAAAAAAATAATGTAAGAGGACTTAGATGAGAAAAAATGACCACAACTCATGGAATTGTTGAGGGTTGTAGATGAGATGATTATAATGTTTTTACATTATTTTATATTTAAGATAAATAAATTATTTATATTATTTTAATCACTATAGATGTTTTGAAATATTCGATAAAGTAATATCTTGAGAGGTAGATCACATGTGGTTTATTCATAGTTGGGGGTCGAAAGGATATTTTAGCTACAACATTGGGAAATCCTGATCACCTAGGTTTTTTACGAGAATACTCGGCCGGTGTAATGGTAAAAAAGTGTTTCCACATTTTTATAATTCTTCAATGGAGTTTTTTATTAACAATATAATCTTTAAAGGCATTAGTTTAAGATATTTGTGAAAAATAGATGAAATTATTAGATATTTGGTAGATTCGATGTTTAAAAAAATGAAAAGATAGTTTCATACTGTTGATAACACTCTTACACTTACGACTCCAAATATCACTCCTCCAACACATCCTATTCCAATAACTCTAAATACAAACTAGACTCCTCAACTATATCATACTCATAGACCCCTCCTCTATATATTCACATTTAACATGAGTTATGAATTTATGATCCATATAAACCTATTGCTTCATATGGGATGATATATTATATTAGTGATTACATTCATCATAAATAGATAAATATTGAGATTCATAGGGTTACTATAGAGAATATAATAAATAGGTCATCAATAATACCATTTCTTTCATATGAGGTTAATAAAGACAGATAATGTATCATATATTTTTTTCCTTTCCATCGGGGAATGTTCGAAAAATTACCATAGAGTTATGAGTATATAGTATCCTTTATTTAATTTTACTGTTAATTATTGTTATATATTGATATTTATATATTTATATATTTATTATTTAAATAATTTAATGGAAATAAACTATGTGTTGAAAAAAATATGACTTCAGATACAACAATTTCTAGTCTTGATAAATTGTCATCATATTCAAATTTATGGTTGGATGATTATGAGATTCCAATGAAAGTAGGAATTTAGTGGCATTAAATGAATATGATGGATTTTAAAGAATATATCTTGTATATTTTAATAGTATATTAGTTAGGAATAAACAAGACACATGTTTTATCGTGTAAGACGATTAACACAAATATTTCGGTTATATTAATTCCTTGAAAATTTGTACTTATTTTTTTTAATATTAGGTATCATTATACAATTTTTTTATAGTATGAAATGATATTAGGGCATAGATATATGGACCCAAAATTTATTTCACATATAGTTAAGACAATGAGTGATGCCTAAATAATAGTTTCTATTAATAAAACACTCTAAAAGAATGTAATTATTCAGTGATGGATGCATCCTTTTCTTCAATACTATGAATCGTGTATCTAATATAGAGTCATATATATCCTAAAAGAATAAAAAATAACATTTTATTTTATTATATATTAATTTTCATTAGATTTTGGTGTTTTTTGTTTGAGGGAGAAGACACTTTATTGGCTATGCTCAAACTATGATGAAGTGTGACAAATTTAATGACTATATAGAACACACATATATAATGGAATGTTATAATAATCTATAATAAAGTTTATATTTATTTTATTAATATTATTTTAATATGGGTAGTGGATTTACATTAGAGTGGAAATAAAAATTTAGAGTACCACTATCAGTTATATAAATAAAAAATATACTTTTCATTTCCAATTTCATTATTTTGGCTTTAATACATAAAATAGTATTTTGAGTTAAAAACATATTTTAATAAGGGTTATCATAAAAAAGGGGTAATGGATTGTTGATAATATGATTTAATATTTAATTTTTATATAATTTAAAATGGGAATGTTATGAATTTCTAGAAATATAGTTTTTTATAAACCATTTCATTAAATTTTATTTCCTTTTATTTAGAATATATGACAAATGAATTTTTTTAATTAGTTTCTTTTTTAGGTCCCTCATCCATATACTGTATAGGATCTATGAAAAATAAAATTTAATTTTATAAACATTTCATAGTTTATATTTGATTTTTTATTTATAATATTTATTGTAAACTTGAAAGTTTTAATTTTAATTATGCTGCTACAAGTTTTATATTATGTTCTTCTTGTTGTTTTTTTAAAATATTTCAACTATATTTCAATTTTAATTTTGTGATGGAATAAATTAAACTAATTTTATATTATTTTTTATTTTTTTTATTTTATAAACGATTTGAAAATTTGAATTTTTTTTATCAGGTTAGTTTAAAAAAAACCAATTTTGTAAAAGATTATTTACATCAGTATTAATATATCTGTCATAATAAAATGGGTATAATATTTAATTTAACTTCAGTTATTTGAAAAACAACATGAAAAATCACATAAAACAAACCTTTCATGTCAGTAATAAAATAACTTATGTGATAATTTGTCTTCCACATTGGTTTTTTTAACAAAATTATGTGAATATTCAATCATATTTCCTATTTAACATCTATTATATGAAAACAAAGGTAAAAAATAAAATATAAGAGACCCTTCATGTGGGTTATGAAATATATGATGTGATAAACACTCATTAAAATGTATTTAAAATGTTTATTTTTATTAACTAAAAAAAGAAACATATTCACAAATTCTCCGGCAATAACATTTCATACTAACATATGTTAAAAAATAAAAAAAATGACATGAAAAGAAAACTGTTTTAAAACTGGTTTATTCCTCTCACTAGAATGTACGATGCACCTTAAATGATTGTCTCCCAACTATTGCTTATTGGATTTTCACTTGAGGTGGTATCTATCATCCTTCTATCATTACAGGTCCAAGAACGGTACTATTTAAGAGAGGGGGTAAGGAAAAATTGGTATCAATGGATATGGTTGAGGGATATAATAATGCTTGGGGTTAGGAACATGTGAGGAATGAATAGTTTCATAGGAATTTTTTTATCAATATTTAGTAAGAAATTTAAATGTGTGATACTTGTTGAAATATGAGTATTTAGGGCCCCTAATTATATAATTCATGGACATTTAAGTTTACAAATCTGACTAAGAGAGTTTATAATAGTTACAGGGTAATGAAAAAGGAATGGACCATGCATCATTATTATTTGATCTTGTATATGAAATTTATTGAATAAGGGATTATGTAAAACCTTAAATAAATAATTAAATAAACGATTAATTAAATAATCTTAATTATTTGATGTTCTCAGTTTAGGAGTATCGAACCAGTTATTATTCTTGTAAAAATGGATCTAGGATAACATTCTCATCAGGTTCATACTGAAGATGGTTTATAGGATGTTCTAGATGATAACCACATGATAGAGATCAATGAAGATGCTACATAGCGATAAACACTCTGAGAGTTTCAGTTCTAGAGTTTCTATAATTATAAACACTATTGGAATTTTATACTTTACCAACGGTTCACAACCATTGGTAAAGGACTAAAAACCGTTGGTATATAGTATACCAAGGGTTCCCTCAGCTGTGGCCAAGTAAGCTGTGAAAATAGGCCTATACCAATGGTTCTGTCAAAACTGTTGGTGTAGGTGTCAAAATAGAAGGTATACCAACGGTTTTCTACAAACCGTTGACATATGTGTGTTATAGTATAACATATACCAACGGTTTGTGAAACCATTGTTATATGTGTGTTACAATTATACCAACGGTTTACAACTGTTGGTATATTGAGGATATGGAAAGCCATAAGGCTATACCAACGGTTCTGTTATAACCATTGGTATAAATCTATATCAACGGTCATAGAAAAACTGTTGTGGTATTTATATTATTGAATAAATACCAATTGTTTTGAAAACTATTGCAATACATTTGCTCAACTCCAAAGAAGCAGGCCCCTCTCCCCCTCTCCAGACCTACAACAACATAGCTCCACAACAACTCACCCCCCCTCTCCAGACCTGCAACAACACCAATACAAAATCACCATCCAAAGTATTCAAAATTTAGAATTCATTCCAAAATTTATAAATTTTGTTATTTAAAAATTCAAATTCAATAACACCCATAAGAGAAAAATCCAATAAGTTATATGAAATGAAATAACACCCATAAGAGTCTTCCAAATTTATAATTCATTCCTCACTCAAACCACAACACCAACACACATAAGAGTATTCAAAATTTAGAATTCATTCCTCACTCAAACCACAACACAGATACACACAAGAGAAAAAACCTACATGTTATAGGAAGAACATGGGATGTTTAGTCATGGTCGTGGGTTGAGTATCTCAAAACCAACAGAAAAACTTTGGTAGAGTGGACAAGGATCATGATACCCATAAGATAGACAAAGGTAGTGGTCTTGTGCTTAGACTTAAGATGAGTTATAGGAAGCACATGGGATGTTTATATACCTATAATGATTATTTACCCATGTATAAATGGTTCCTGATATGTTAGTGGGAAACATTGTCCAATATCAACTTATGATATGGGTTACTAGAATAGCCTTGATGTTTTTCATAGACTTTTCAATTTGAATATGGGGGTATGTGGCTAATTGTAATTTTCTCTCCTGGATGTGATGTGAGATAAATCCCAATATTGGGTAGTGGGTATGAATATTCAATTAATTCTTTGGTATTGGGTTCCCAAAGGGACTTTGGTTTGGTTCTAGAACCTGTTGTTTGAGGATGGGATTGAGGTGATCCATGGGGATATGGTGTCACCATATGTATTCCTCACTATTGGGGTATTTTTATGAGACTTTGAAACTTATTTTTCAAGAATTTATGTGTAGCCCTGTTGACCAATTTGTTATATGGTGTGCTTGAGCTTTCATAGGTTTCATATGAAATCACTATATGATATTTATTTGTTGTATGTTATTGTATAGAATGAACGACCCATGATTGAGAATTAGAATATGAGTGTCGGTGCATGTTCATGATGGGATGTCGATACTCATTCCTTATATAATTAATATTTTTCTATATATACTTTGACCCATTGTGTTTGAACCTATGCCTTGTTAATATTTTCTTCTAATAACGTATGAACAATAGACCATATTTTATTTTTTATCCCATAATTTCAGGAATCTATTTATATCCTTGTGAAGATTTTCTGTATGCTAGTTGTTGCTTTCACTTAAAATATTTTCCATTACAAAAAAAACTGAGACACTTTTAGTGATACCAGTCACACCATGCCTTTTATTGAGGCTTGGTTGACTCGTACCCGTCAAAAATGATAAATGGATTGTTGTGAAAATGTATCAACACAATCTGAATGCGTGTGGTTGGTTTTCCATATTCCAATTGTTGTTTTCACTCAAAATCCTATCCATTTCTAAAAAAAGTGAGACACTTTGACTGGTACCCATCACACCGTGCCTTGGATTAAGGTATGGTTGACTCATACACGTCACAAATTACCCACAAGTCTTTTTCCTAAAGTATCAACACAATCAGAATGCGTTTGATCAGCTTTCCGTATGCCAGTTGTTGATTTCTCTTAAAATGTTATCCATTTCAAATAAAAGAGAGACACTTTGAGTGATACCAGTCACACCGTGACTCAGATTGAGGAAGGTTTGACTCATACACATCAAAAATTACACATGGATCGTTGTGATAATGTATCAACACAATTCTAATATGTTTGGTCGGTTTTCCGTATGTCATTTGTTTTGACTTAAAATGTTGTCCATTTTAAACAAAAGTTAGACATTTTGAGTGGTAAAAACCACCCCATGCCTCGGATTGAGGCGAAGTTGACTCGTACATATCACAAAAGACCCATGGATCATTTTCCTAATGTACAAACACAATCCAAATGTGTTTGGTTGGTTTTCCGTATGTTGTTTGTGGTTTTCACTTACAATGTTGTCCATATCAAACAAAAGTGAGAAACATTGAGTGATACTGGTCACACCATGCCTCAAATTGAGGTAGGTTTGACTCATACCCTTCACAAATGATCCATGGATCATTGTGATAACATATCAACATAATCCAAATGTTTTTGGTCAGTTTTTCGTATTCCATTTATTTTTTTCACTTAAAATATCGTCCATTTCAAACAAATGTAACAAAATTTGAGCTGTACCGGCCACACTGTGCCTTAGATTGAAATTTGGTTGACTCATAAACATCACAAATGACCCATGTACTGTTGTAGTAATGTATCAACATAATCCAAATGCGTTTGATTAGTTTTTCTATTTTCCAGTTGTTGATTTCACTTAAAATACTGACCATTTCAAATAAAAGAGTAACACATTGAGTGATACCAGTCACACCCTACCTCAGATTGAGGTGGGGTTGACTCGTAAACATCATAAATTACTCATGTATAATTGTAATAATGTATCAACACAATTAGAATATGTTTTTTGGTTTTTCATATGTCATTTTTTTGACTTAAAATGTTGTCCATTTTAAACAAATGAGAGACACTAAAAGTGATATCGGCCACACCGCGCCTCAGATTGAGGCGAGGTTGACTCTAACACATAAAAAATGACCCATGGATCATTTTACTAAAGTATCAAGATAATATGAAAGCATTTGGTCAGTTTTCCGTATGCAAGTTGTTGTTTCCACATAAAATCCTGTCAATTTCAAATAAAAGTGAGACATTTTGAGTGGTACCGGCCACACTATGCCTTGGATTGAGGTGGGGTTGACTCATACACATCACAAATTACCCATGGATCATTTTCCTAAAGTATCAACACAATTCGAATTCCTTTGGTCAGTTTTCTGTATGCTCGTTGTTGTTTTCACTTAAAATGTTGTCCTTTTCAAACAAAAGTGAGACACTTTTAGTGATACCGGTCACACTATGCATCGGATTAAGGTGGGGTTGACTCATACTCATAACAAATGATCCATGGATCATTGTGCTAAAGTATCAACATAATCCGAATGCGTTTGGTTGGTTTTACATATGCCAGTTGTTGTTTTCACTTAAAATGTTGTCCATTTCAAATAAAAGTGAGACACTTTGAGTGGTACCGGCCACACCGTGCCTCGGATTGAGGCAGGGTTGACTCATACACATCACAAATGACCCATGGATCGTTTTACTAAAGTATTAATACATTTTGAAAGTGTTTGGTCAGTTTTCCTTATGCAAGTTATTGTTTTCACTTAAAATCATGTCCATTTCAAACAAAAGTGAGACATTTTGAGTGGTACCGGCCACACCGTACCTCGATATGATTCACTAACTACATAAAAGGAGTGGCTACAATGAATTTAAATCATGTTGATTCATATAATCATGAACTTGAATTGTATAATGAAAATAGAAAACAAATCAAACTGCAATTATTGGGTATGTCATGCCAAACACGGCACCACCTGGTATAAGTCAAATAAAAAGAGAGACAACCAATAATAGATAGAAAATATTAAAACTATGTTAAGACTTACCGATTTGGAGTGTATAACTAAAAAATTGATTGAATTCTGATAGATCTATAGGGAGGAAGGAGTTCCCAGCCTGGGTAAATAGAGAGGGATCTTGTTTAGACCAAATCAACATAGAAAATAAAAAAAAATAGATGAATAACATTAGGACATATAGATTAGAACTAAATAATTGATTGATTGAAGAGATTGAAGGAATTTTCAAATATCGGGGAGTTTTGAAACCTGGAAGGGGAGTTTCCTGTCATCTCCTTGTACACCTCACCAAAAATAATTAGGGTGTTTTCGTGTGATTTCAAGTCATTCTAATGTCATTCGGTATGCATTTGACCGTTAAATGCATGTTTTGTCCATTTACGACACGTGGAGTGCATTTTTGGCCACCGCAGTCACACGACACCTCTGATTGATGTGTCGTCTGGCCGAGCATTTCACAATTCACCCACCCTTTGTTTTTATCTGATTTCATGGCATTCTGAGGTCGTTCGACCAGTTTTGACCACCCCACGCATGCTTTTTAAGCGCTCCAAACACCTTAAAAACAAATATGCAGCCATACTGCGCAAACCGTGTGTCCGAATAACATGTAGTCTCCTTGTACATCTCACGAGTAAAAATTAGGGTGTTTTTTGTGATTTCAAGTCATTATGATGTCGTTCGGTATGCATTTGAGTGTTAAACACATGTTTTGGCCATTTATGACATGCGGAACACATTTTCAGACATCGCGGTCACATGACACCTTTGATTGATGTGTTGTCTGGCCAACCATTTCACAATTCAACCAACCTTTGTTTTTTTTTTGATTTCATGGCATTCTGTTGTCGTTCGGCCGGTTTTAACCACCCCACACACGCTTTTCATGCGCACCAAACACTTAATGAACACATATTCATCCGTGCCATGCAAACTGCGCGTCTGAATGATGTGATGTATCCTCGTAAACCTCACCAATAAAAATTAGGGTGTTTTTGTGTGATTTCAATTCATTATGATGTCTTTCGGTATGCATTTGACCATTAAACACATGCTTTGGCCATTTACGACACGCAGAGTGCATTTTCGACCACCGCGGTCACACAACACCTCTCATTGACGTGTCGTCTAGCCGACCATTTTAAAATTCACCGACCCTTTGATTTCGTCCTATTTCATGGAATTCCAAGGTTGTTCGGCAGGTTTTGACCACCCCACACATGCTTTTCAAGTGCGCCAAACACCTAAAAACACATATTCAGCCGTTCCGCGCAAACCGCGCATCTGAATGATGTGTCGTCTTTTCGTACACCTCACGAATAATAATTAGTGTGTTTTCGTGTGATTTAAAGTCATTACGATGTCGTTGGGTATGTATTTGACCATAAAACACATGTTTTGGTCATTCATGACATGCCGAATGCGTGTTCAGCCAACATGGTCACACAAAACCTCTGATTGACGTGTCGTCCTGCCGACCATTTCCCAATTCACCCACCCATTGTTGTCATATGATTTCATGGAATTATGAGGTTGTTCAGCCAGTTTTTACCACCCCACGCACGCTTTTCAAGCGCGCCAAACACCTAAAAAACACATATTCAGTTGTGACATGCAAACTGCCCATCCAAATGACGTTTCGTCTCGTCGTACACCTCAAGAATAATAATTAGGATGTTTTAGTGTGATTACAAGTCATTATGATGTCGTTCAGCATGAATTTGACAGTTAAATGCATGTTTTGTCTATTTACGACACATAGAGTGTGTTTTAGGCCACTATGGTCACACGACACCTCCGATTGACATGACATCTAGCAGACCATTTCACAATTAACACACCCTTTCTTGTCGTCCGATTTCATGGAATTCCGAGGTAGTTCGTCCAATTTTGACAACCCCACACATGCTTTTCAAGCACACCAAACACCTAAAAACACATATTAATCTATGTCGCACAAACCACACGTTCGAATGATGTGTCGTCTTCTCGTACACCTCACGAATGACCAATGGATAGTTGTGTTAATGTATCAAGACAATCTGAATAAGTTTGGTTTGTTTTCCATATTCCATTTGTTTTTTACTTAAAATGGTGGCCATTATAATCAAAAGAGAGACATTTAGAGTGATTCCAGCCACACCATGCCTGGGATTGAGGCGGGGTTATCTTGTACACGTCTCAAATGACCATTGGATCCTTGTACTACATTATCAACACAATCCAAATACATTTGGATGGTTTTTCGTATGCCAGTTGTTGTTTTCACTTAAAATGTTTGTCCATTTCAAACCAAAGTGAGACACTTTGAGTGATACCGACCACACCGTTTATCAGATTGAGGCAGAGTTGACTCTTACCCATCACAAATGACCAATTTATCATTTTCATAATGTATCAACACAATCCAAATGCATTTGATCAGTTTTACATATGCCAGTTGTTGTATTCACATAAAATCATATCCATTTCAAAAAAAGTGAGACACTTTGTGTGGTATTGGACACACCATAACTTAGCTAGAACCCCCACCCCCAGACATCCCCCCCCACCTCGGACATCCCCCACCCCCGAACATCCCCCCTAACCCTGGACACCCCCCACACCTCGGATAGCCCCCACCCCCAGAAGCCCCCCCCCGGACATCCCCCTACACCACCAAGACAGCACCCCCACCACCCGGACAACCCAACCACCCCCTGACACCCCCCCCCATAAACCCGAACAGCCCCTACACCCCCAAACAGCCCCGACCCCTCGGATATCCCGCCCTCACCCCGGAAAGCCCCCCACCCCCCGGACATCCCCCCTCACACCGGACAGCCCCCCAAACCCCGGACACCCCCCCCACCACGGACCAACCCCACCCCCAGAAAGCCCCCACCCACCCCAAGATAGCCCCCCCTCACACCACCCAGAAATCCCCCCGCACCACCTGGACAGACCAACCACCCCACGGATAGACCCCATCAACCCAGATAGCCCCCAACCCCCAGACAACCCCCACCCCGACCCCCGGGCAATCCCCCCCCCCTCACCCCAGACAATCCCATCACCCCGGAAAGCCCCCCCAACCCCCATACAAACCCCACCCCTATACACCCCCACCCCAGACAGCACCCCCACCTCGGTCATCCCCCAACCCGGAAAGCCCCCCACCCCCCCGGACTCCCCCCCTGAACCACCCATGGAGCCCCCACACCACTCGGATAGCCCAATCACCCCCTCGACAGCCCCCCCCCCCCCAACCTGGACATCCCCCCCGGATAGCCCCCACCCCGAACAACCCCTCCAACACCACGGACATCCCACCACCCCTAGCCGAGCAACTCCCCCAACCCCCCGAACAACCCCCCAACACCAGACATCCCCCCAACACCCCAGACAACCCCCACCCCTGGAAGGGCAGCTCCCCCACCCCCTGGACAGCCCCCACCCCTGGATATCCCCTACCCTCGGACTACCCCCCACCCCATACAACTGCCTACACCACTCGGACATCCCCCCACCCCCTTGACAGCCACCCCACCCCGGACAGCCCCCAACCCCTCGGACAACCCCTCACCCCGGACAGCCCCCCCCCCCCCACATCATGGACAACCCCCCTAACCCCCCAGTCACCCCCCTCACCCCGGACAGCTCCCCCACCCCGAACGACCCCCCACCCCCAGACAACCCCCCTCACCCCCCAGACAACCCCCCTCACACCCCCTTATTCTATGAGGGTTCATTTTCATTTCACAAATTCAATCATTTGAAACTACTTAGAAAACATTAAATATTTCAACTCATTTCGTTCAAATCAATTTATTTCATTCTTTGAATAAAAATATGAGACAACGTCTAAATTTCACCATTTCATTCATTAAATATTCATTGTAAATAAATCTAAACAGTCATGGAATTGAATAATTCATAAACAGTTGAAAGATATAAAAAATATAGTCATCAATTTCATGACTTTTTCAATTAAATTAGAATATGATTAAATAATATTTCACAAGGAATTTCAAGGAAAACATTCATAGAAACATTGTTAAAAATTAATAAACAGATATAAATGAATTCGCAAGTAACAATTAATTACAAGATGAATAAAATGCATTAAAACACATACTTAGAAAATTTGGAATCCAACAACAACGAATATATGATGTTTCACCTCTGATGGAGGGTTAATGATTTAATTAATTAAATGGATCTGATGGGATGGAGAAATTCTAGGTTAAATCAAAACAACAAAAAAAATATATACATCAAAATCAAAACACAAAACTAAAATATTAGATGAATAACAATAATAATAAGGTAAAACATTAAGATTTTAAGTGTATAAAAAAGAAAATACCTGATTTGAGATGGATCTGATGGAGATTTTGCAGTTCAGATGGGGGAAGTCGAGCGAGGATGGCCTACGGCTGCTACACATTTAGTTCTGTTCGTGAATGAGAAGGGGCTGCTAATTGGGGAAAACTTTTCCCAACAGTTTTCAAAAACCGTTGGGAAAGAGTGCCTATCCCAACGGTTTATATAGAATTGTTGGTAAAATCCCCAAAAAACAGTCTTCACCCAACGTTTCTATAGAACCATTGGTAAAGCCTCCTACAAACAAGCCTTTTCTAATGGTTCTTTAGAACTATTGGTAAGGGCTCCTACAAACAGGCCTATACCAACGGTTTTGTTAAACCGTTGGTATAGCCTACATTTCCCAATAGTTTTTGTAAACCGTTTGGATAAAAGCATTGGGAAAACATCCATTTCTAGTAGTGAAGGGATTTTTTTTAACTCGGTGATAGAAGACTAATTAGAAGTGGTGGAGATAGATTTCAGTTTGTCTTGTTCTAGGAGAGATCCGTGGGTTTCATAAGATGTGATGATTTTGTATGGTATGGTGAGGAAGTTGTGGATATTATTCCTCAAGGATTGAAAGGGATCAGAGGTATTATAAGAGATGTTCAATACTGGTTACCAGTTGAGTTTCCATTTTAGTCCACAAAGGTGGCTATTTGTTTGGAGTTTTATACCCTTCAACAAGGGATTTACATCATGTGAGAGTTCATGATCCATTTCAACATCCTTCAATTATAAAATTTTGCAATGTTTCTTGATAAAGATGTTAGGTAGAGTAATTTTATTGAGTATTTTTGTACAAATTATTAGGTTTAGTTCACCATGTTTATGTTGAAATCATATATCGAGGTGATGCAGACTGAAAATTTTATTAAGAGGATGTCAGACAAAACTCGGACAATATAAGAGGGGTGTCCACACGATTACCCATGATGTAAATCTATGGTCTAGGGTTCTTTTATTCCTATGAAGAAGATATTTTCAATTATGAGAGGACAGTTCTAGCCCCCACCATCTCATTTCTCTATGGGTGGAAGTTATCAAGCCTTTGCTAAAGGATATGATTCTTGTTTTTTGTGTGGAGGTTGAGGCCATCAATTATGAGAGTTACCAAAAATTATTATTTGGTTTTGTGAACTAGATATTCTTCTTTAGGTTCCTCCATTTATTAATTATTTGATATGGTTTTATCAGAATGATGCTCCATCTTTGGATTAGTATAGAGGATACGAGCTGGTATCCGACATCCCTGATATTCCCTATTTCTACATTGAGTTGAATTCGACTATTGAGGTGGTTTTCATCCAGATTAGTGAGTCCATGGATCATGTCTGGGTCATATTCATGCACTAGTGTTTCAATTTCAGGATGAGTGAGACATAATTTTGTGTACCCTTTTCTGATTTTTAATAGGGTGTTTTCACGATCGATTCAGTAGTTACAGATTAATTTATATAAGCGACTTTAGTCCATGGGTTGTGACTTGAAGTAGAAGGGATTCTAATTTCTATTTTGCGGACTAGTAAATATGAAGGATGAGCATATTTTTATGAAGTACGTATAATCAATTGGATAGTGTTGGCATAGTACCTCTCATTTATAGACATCATATGTTGATGAAAAGAATTATACGACATCTTCATCAATATACACTAGATGTATTAAGTGTATGATATGATTGATTTCATTAGGTTGAAGGTTATGTTTTATGATGCTGATGGATAGTTTTTGATGTTCATTGGTGAAGGAGATATTCATATGGGTCAGAGTTATTTTCTATATTTCTCTTCCTCAGTGGAAAAATTGATGTCCAGTTCATTAGATGTTTAGAGGATTTTGTTTCCTAGAGTTGTGAAAGAGTACCATGACATATTTTTTGAGGAGGTTTTGGTGTTACCTCTTAATGAGTTGTCATGTTTTGGAATAAACTATATCCATAAATTTATTTTATCATGATGTATTTATACAATATGGAACCTATAATTTAATGATAGATACAACAATAGATCGATGATATATTACGATACATTTTTGTTCAGCCTAGTGTGTCAGCTTCAAGTACTGTAGTTTTTTTTCATAAATAAGGTTGATTTTAGTTTTCACCTTTGTATAAATTATCATATCTTAAATTTAGTGATAGTAAATAATCTAAATCCTCTAGGATATATTTATTATTTATTCAATCTTCTGATATGAGAAAGATGGATCTCATAAATCGATATATGGTCATGAAATCATCGGATGATAGTATAAAGATGAAGATATTCAAAAAACTAATATACAATATTGATTTCAAAATTATGATTTTTTGCGATGATGTATGGTGTGAACAATGATCAAGCATTGTTCAGGTTTTTTATAAACTACAGGTTGATTGAGTTTCTAGATTTTTTTTGGCCTTCATCTATAACATCGTTATGTTCTCCATGACAAGAAAAGATCATGGAGAGTATCTGTATCCCATTTTGGGAGTCCTTAATCATCAATTAATATTTGGGATGTTGTTGAAGTGTGATTTTAATCTTGTAAAATACATATCTTTGGTAATGTCAAGTTCTAGTAGTTATTAGTTGTCAATAATTATATTATCAGACTAGTCAGGACTTAGGTGACTTCCAAGACAGTTTTAGATGTATGAAGCTTTTTTGGTCTGGAATGATATTTTTGGTTGTACATTTATGATTTCAATTTGTTTTTGATTATTTTTAAATATTTAACCATGATTGGACAATGTTTTCTTATGTACTAATCATTGTCAGGTAGATTTTGAGTACCAAAAGAAGAATTTGAGTAGCAATTCAGTTCTTCATTTTTCAAAAGTGGGAGTTCTATTTGAGGTTTCTTGTTATGATTTATGTATTGGTTTAATCAATGTTTTGATGTACCATTTATTAGTTTCTTATTATGGGTTTTGATATTTATTTTCCTGTGAATATTACTATGTCACCAATGATCTCTAGTTGGAATAAGGCATGGTCACCTTGAAGTTGCGGTGACCTTACCTCATCAAAATAATTTTGTGATTTTTATTGATCATAAGTTCCTGAATTATGTATTATCCCAACATAAACTGGAATAGAATAAATGAAAATGTATGTAATTATTATATGATTATGACTTCAAGATTTCAAATACAGTTGTAAAGGGTATTGTTGTAGCTCCTGCACTATAAAGAAAGTCAAAAAGTTATTCTATACATGAATCTATAGATTCATGGAGTCTGGTTGAAGATCTATTTGTGTTCTATATTGATATATGAGAGGTTTTTGGTAGTGGTTTTTGTTATCATATGACAGTGCAGTCACATTTGTAGAATTACGAAGAGTATTTACAATGGGGATATTCAATGGTGAAGTTTTAGAGAGACCTAATTGTCTTTATTGATTCCCCAAATTTTTATTCTATGAATTAATATCACGTTGTGTTGTTCCTAGTTGTACTTTTTATCCCTATAAAGATGCATGATGTTGTTATACATGAGTTTTTTGGATTACCATTGGTGGTACATCCTAGTATTAGGATTATTTACCATTCTCTAAGAGGAGAGTTCTTGGTGGTCTACATTGAATCATAAATTTATAAAGTTTTGTATCAATATTTGGTCTATCCAAAGGTGAAGGATAAAACTATGTTTTCCTAGTGGTTTTCTCCATCTGTTAGATGTTACTCATTCAATGTGGGAAGACATATCGATTAAATTTGTTATCAGTTTACCATGAGCTCAAGGGGGGGGGGGTGATACTATATTGGATATAGAGTATTGTCAAAAACATAACTACAATTCATAGGGATCTTGGAGTTGATCTTAGTGTAATTTTTGTCATTGTTGTTATTGTAGGAGATAGTTAGAATAAATGGGGACCCATGAGCAATCATCTATGATCGTCATAGTCATTTTACTTTTAGGCTATGGAGAGGGATTTAACATGATTCTATGTCTTAGTTGTGGCATAGAATGACTTTTAACCCATATATGGATGGTCAGAAAAATTAAACTATCCTGAATCATGAACATATTTTATGTTATAGTGTCCTAGATTTTAGATCCTTAGGGATGAGGCACAATTACTTAGTTGAGTTTTCATTAAGTATAATTTCTTATCCACCAATTTTATTAAACCATTTGAAACATTATATGGTCATGTTTAATGTTCTATATTGTGTTGGACTGGGTGTTAGAGGGTTATAAATTTAGGGTTTGTAGCTAGTTCATAACACATAAATGATGGTTTAGGTCATTCATGAGAGGATGAAAGCAGTGCATGGTCATCATAATTCATATACTTATTATAATAAGATACCTCTATATTTCAACAATAGAGATCATTTGTTCCTAATGGTGACACCTCATTGAGTTCAACTATAGTTTGGTTGTGGTTTTAATCTCTCTTCCCAGTTTTTAGGGACTTTCAAGGTGTTGGATCATATAATATTTTTAGTATATTGGATAGAACTTCCCCATCATATGAGATAGATACATGGTGTATTATATGTGTCATAAATTCATCATTACCATCATAATGGATCTAAAATCATTTATTATGATGTTTATCTATGATTATAATGATGAATCTTTGAAGGAGTGGCCTATTAAGATTCATCAATGTCTGTGTAATGTGTTGAATATATACTTTATTCTCTTGGTTTTTTCCTTGTGGGGACATGGTGGAGTATAGGGGAGTACCTAAAATGTGATTCATAGATATGTGATTAGTATCCCGATCTATTTGATTTACATATCTTCTTTTGTAGTGATATTTTTTGGTTATTGAACATTATATTGCTATGAAATGGTTTCTCCTTTATTGATGATTTATTTATGGAATTTCGCTTGTTTGAGAGGTATCTCCCTTAAGGGTGAAAATAATAGATAATTATTGTTGATGTGTGGGTTTTCTATTTGTTCCTCTATGTGAAGTGGTTAGACTCCTTTTTAGTGATTTTCATTGGAGGTATCTTCTAGTTCTATTATTCAGAAAACTCATTTTCCTTATTTACCCTCATATTTTTTTTAGATTCCTAACGATAAGAAAGAATAAGAACTATATCATATAAGGTACCATATATTCTTATCCCATTCATTTTCATGTTTATAATGGTATGGATTCTTGAATGAGGTGAGAATTGGATTCATATGTGTTTTAGAGTTGTAATATAGAAAGGGGAGGATCTCAATATAAGAAAAGAGATTAACATGATAAATTTATGGTTCATGGATTGTGTGGGAGTGTGGTCCAAATAAAAAGTGTAATTCATGGCTTATGAAGTGGAGATTCATAGGGTCAATTCACACTATTTATAGAAATCATTATGTTAATAGAATAGGTTCTCCACTTATTAAATCATACAAAAAAAACTCACATCATGAATTTGGGAATCATTATGTGAAATGATTTGAGGTCAAATGGTTTGAGGTGGCATGTTGTTCATCAGGATTTAATACACAATAATTTCACAATGTCAATAAACCATTCACATATGAATATCTAATAGAATGTGTTATTATAAATCTATAGCACACTCAATATTTTTATAACCTTTTTATTTTCACAAAAAACTCCAAGGATACAACAATTTTCTCTCATTGTCTTTAGAATACCTTTGATATAGATTAGTTCATGGATACCCATGTTCATTCTGTATTGATTTTGGGTGATTTTATTCTCTTTTTCTTTTGATTTCATTTTGTTTTTTCCTTGTTTCCACCCATAATTAATACCATGTGATAGAGGTTTCTATCCTTGTTTCCTATGGATTTTATTTTTTCAATTGATGGAATAATTTTGTGTATTATTCTTGGAGTATTTCAGTATTCTTGAGGGATTAGTGATTGGGATATACATTTTATTTCTATTGTTAATAAGTAATTTGAAATCCTTGATGTGGGGGACTCATTTCTTCTCATTTTATTTTATGTGAAATTTAAAATTTATCACTCTTTATCTCTTTGATTTTTGGTGGAATTCACCTTAATAATAGATATATAGGATTAATAAATGATTTTTTTGTAACAATCACTTGTTTTACACCATGAAAACGAATTTCCACTTTATTTATTAGATAGCGTTCAATTGATTTTTTTGTTATTTATCATGTTTTTTATGATAGGTATTAACATGTTTAAATTGATGAAAATGGTAAATAATGTAAATAAAATAATTTATTGGATGGATAAATAAATGTAAAGAAGTATGTATAATGAAACCACTGATTCAAATAATTTAATGGTAATCAAACTGTTGTTAAGTGAATGTTTATTTGTTTTATAAATCTATATTATAATGGAAATGGAAAGAGTAGATAAGTTTATAATTACTTTTGTGTATAATAATAATGTGGAATGGTAATGGAATGTGTTCTCCATTTAGTTTAGTGAAACTGGAATTGGTTCTAGAGGTGATATTTACATAATTTAATGGATTATTGTTATTGATTTCTTAGGTTACCAATACTTTTATCATCGGTTAATTCAAGATGGAGAAAATT
The DNA here is from genome assembly GCA_963277665.1 of Viscum album. Lineage (NCBI taxonomy): Eukaryota > Viridiplantae > Streptophyta > Magnoliopsida > Santalales > Viscaceae > Viscum > Viscum album. The sequence goes on from OY728159.1 coordinate 508,710,188, forward strand.
ATTTATTTGATAAAAAAATATTTTGGGATAAGAGTTCTTATTATTTTATTAGATATAGAATTCCCAGTTTTTAGGGAAGGGATTCCCTAAGGATTTTTTTGCTTCTTCCTATGATCCATGATACTCCAAATTTGAGCCTTGTTTTGCGATGTGATGTGATCATGGGATAGAAGTTGGTTAATGGGACAGGGGTGGGGAGGCCCAGCTTGTTGGTAGTAGTTTACACCTGTGACAGTGAGATGCATATTAATATGAATGATGGTGTCTATTATTGAACCAGAGATAATGTAATGGGTTGATATGTACTTACCCATTATTTTCCATAAAGGTGGTATTCTTTCAAAATAAATTCTTTTGATATGGTATGGTCGAGTATCTTTCTTTTTTCTACATTTCATTCCCAACTTCTTTATGTATCTATATTTTATTATTTATGCATCTATTTTACTTTATATTATGAATTTTTATAGAGTACATGGAATAGTAGAATACTAATAATTATAAATAAATTACTTAACACATGGGGTTATTAACAGTTCGAATGAAAATTAATTTAATCTTGATAAATATTAGACTATTTTGGATTATTCCTGGAGTTCATAGACATAACATTGATGGTTAATAAATTTTAGTTTTGGATTAATGTTAAATTATGTTTATTGAATTAATTAATAGAAGGTTAAATGTAAAAATACAATATGTAATTTAATGAATTTCATTGATTGTGTGTGTGATTATAGGATATATAGATTTTAGTGGTGGATGTTGGGTTTCTAAAAGATAATAAATTATGTCCAGAATAATACTAAGTTAATTTACATAGTGTGGTTGTGGTCTATATTATGTCATATATGTTTTATGATTTCATATAATACCCCATCCTTGATGGAACAACAACTGAAAACTAGTGGACATTGGGAGGGGTTCTCCACCGACATCATAGTTTACAAGGAACTAATAGTGGAAAAGAACTCCTTCCTAGATATATTATCCGAGTATTATTTATGTTATAGTGTGTGTGGCTTTCAATTTTCCCCATATATATGTGTATTGGAATGTAATAGATTTTGGTTATCTCCCAAACATTTATATCAAGATATAGTATCCTAAATATTATTATAGGTATGACATATATAATATTTTATGGCTCCTGGTACATTATTTGGACTATGAGATGTGTGGGATTAAAGTATAATACTTGATAATGATACATGGAATACATGATGTGGTTTCTCCAAGAAACTAATCAGTTACTATATGGATATGTGGAATGGGGTGATATCATTATGTGATGATAGGGATTCATGTTTTCAAACCTTATTATAGGAGTCTTTAAGATATATCCATTTAGATAGAGATGGATGAAGACATATGGTGTTTGGATATAGTAGGTGACAAGTGGAGAATCTATAGTAGGGTACCCTTATTTCATTACTATAATATATTATCTTTTATATGTGTTACATAGTGATAAATATAAATGGTGAGTCAAAAAAACATAATATATATATATTTATGTGATGAGTTTGATTCACTTGTTTTTAAATTGGATTTATTATTTTTTATATATCTATTTAATGTGAGGATTTGGTAATGTTCCTATAGGGTATTATTTTTATCCTCCCCTATTTATATATAAAATATTTTTCAGGTCATCAGGAGTGGGTAGTATATTGTGATGTAAATTAGTAGTTCATGGTTTTGCAAGAGTTGTTTGGGATTCATAGTCATACCCAATTTATCTTTTAGGTAATTCTAATTCCCTTACCTATAAGTTTAAAATTTTATCACATTAATTGTATGTAAATAGGATTTTTATTTACCTTTTTTTGAGTAGGGATTCATCGGTTTACTTATATTACCTCTCTTTCATTATAATCTTGTATAGGTTAATTCCTTGCACTTGTTTGTATGAAAAACCCTCCATGATTTTTGCTAACCCATTTATTATAAAGGGTGTTCTGTAGTGGCTATTATCATTATTCTCTCATTATTAACTTATGAGGGTACCATTGGGGTGATGGGGTCATTTAATGTATATTTTTATAGTGTAATAATTATTATATATCTTCATATCCTTTCCTCAAGGACCCACATCATCTTAATAAGTGGTGTTTTCTATTTATCAAGTCCAAGAATCATTACCCATATAAATTACTGTATATATATTTCAATCCATCAATTCACATTATAAATAAAATAAATTAAAATATACCATGGAAATATAAATTATCAATTATATTGTATCACTATTGGGTTCACATATATTTGTTTTCTAAAATATATATAAATTAGTGTGATTATTTATTGATTAACAAGGAATTAGTGATATTATTATTAATAATAAATATATATTTCAATTATATGATGATATAATTTTGTAACTTCATAGTCCTATATCTTTTTAATATTGATAAAAAATAGGATATCAAGAATATTATTTAAGAAATGAAGTCATAAAGAGGATTGCATTATGAATTAGATATAGATGTTATGAATTTTTACAGATTCTTTATTTCTATATAAATACTATTAATTTTCTTATATATTAAGTAAATGAAATTTTTTTAAATTAAAAAATCATTATGTATCCTTCTTAATATTTTTTGATTATTTTTAATATATATAATTCTTAAATTATAGCTATAGTATAGAAAAAAGTTTGGTCATGAAGTTAGTTGTGAATTAATTTCAATGTAAAAATATAAAAATTATATGTTTTGGGGAATGGAATTGCACACCCCCAATTTTCTATCCCCAAATGGGTGATTATAAGGATTCAACTTTTGGTTGAAGTAGCTCTCCTTAGCTCCCCTCTTTTATTTGGAATATTTTATTCTCACTAATGTTTTTATAAATTTGTTACTTCATCATCACATTTTTTCTCCCTCTCTCATATTTGTTGTTTTTCTTCTAATGGTATTATACATTCACTCCTAACTATTGTTACAATAATTTTATTTATATGTGCCTATCTCTATGGCCATGATTTTCCTCCAGATTATCTATTCTAGTAACCCGTTGTATTGCACTAGTTTTATCTTATTTTTCTCTATTGGATATCATGAACGTTCTCATGACCTCATTATATGTTTTTTCTAGTGAAGGAGTTTGTGTCTATGACATAACAAAATAGAATGACATAAAATAATAATCAAATATCAGATCAAAAATGATAAACCATTTAGTGGTTATATATATCTTTAAATGGATCATTTGTTCCCACTATGATACTAATATGTCTAGTTCTTTTTTAGAATTTTTCTCTTGGTTTATTCAATTGGGAGGGTTTCTTATTTTGGGAACCAATGTCATGGTGTTGAATATTGTAGGAGTATTCATTCATTTTTATTCAACATATTATTTTAATGTATTAATTTATTTTCTACATGGTTTAAATTTTTACCATTTATTTTTATTTAGGGGGTATCATAGAAATATATATTTCAATGGTTATTTATGTTAACTATTTATAGCATCACTTTTGGTTTAAGCTACTGATACACCATACCCACTTGTTTCTATAAAAAAAATTCTTATATTTATTTCGTTCTTAAAACCATTCACGGTTGTTTTAACATAAATATAAATGATAAGGGTTTTTATTAAGGGGAATATAAATTTATATTGGTGTTGTTTAATCCTAATATGTAACTAGTGAAGGTGATGTTAAGTTGTAGAGTGTAGGGATGATCTGGTGGTCGAAGACCATACTTCATATGAATCCATTAAACATAAGGTGAGGGATTTTATGTTTAATTTTTAATAGTTTTTTTAGTTAATCAATAGCGGTGGATGATATCTCTCAAAGATATTCATAGATTTTATTTAGATGTTGGTTAATCCTATCATAATTCTTATTTTTTTTGTATATTAGTGATGTTTCTAATATTTTATTTTTAATAGTGGTGGAATAGGTATCTCATTAGAGCATGGGGATTTATTGGGAAGTTTGTAGTGTCCTTATCCTAACAAGGGTGTTCCTGGTATCATGGGTGATGTTGAATAACCCTCAATGGATGACAATAGAAATGCTGGTTCTTTTCATTTGATCGAGTGTGTTCACCTATAAGGAGTGGAGATTGATAAATATGTATTCCATATGTTATGATTAAAAAATAACTCAAGTGACCTAGAAATAAATAAAAAAACAAGAATCAGATTCTAGGAATCAATTTGAGTTTCCCGGTTAAAGCCTCTTGTGTCATCATTTTTTTTTCATCTTTTTGAGCGATATATTTTTTAAATAATTTTTTTCATATTTTATCAGTTTTTCTTTTTGATTGGGTTTTGGGACATTTCTATTCAAATTTTTAGGTTCTGAATAAAACCTATACTGATGATTTTATGGAAATTAAAAAAATAAAAGAAATTGTATTTTAGTAGATTATTCTAATAATGAAATTTAAGTGGAATTCATTCATTATTTAATAAAGACATTTATCAATAGTTATTTAGTATATAAGTGTAATATCATCACATTTGGATGATTTTTTCTTGATTTTATATCTAATAATGAATTTAATATGCAGGGAGAATAAGTTATTTTATAGTGAACTACGGATAAATATTCCATGATCAAAATAGAATGGAATGAACTATGCCAGAACAACCCCTATGAACAAATGGTAAAGGTTTCTTCATTTATGAAGATTCTTTAAAAAATTGTATTTTTTAATAATGTATAATTCTTAGGCTATAACATAAATTCAACAAAATTATTGATTCCTAAAAAATGATCATACTCGTGATTCAAAACTGCTGGAAAAAAATTCTAAGGATATGGAGTTGTTATCATTATAGTGAAGGTTATATTATATATATATATATATATCTGTGTGTGTGTGGATAATGAAATTAAAAGATATATAATCCTTTAGAATGAGTTGTACATAATTTAGAGGAGATAGTTATATTTTCCAAAATATTATGACCGAACAATTCATAATAATCCTAAAAGGGGGAAATTTGGTTAATGTAATGAGTCAAAAAAATAAAACAGTAAATTTTTATATTAAAATAAAAAAATTGGAAAAAATATAACATAAACACATAATAGATAAACCTTCAATAAATATGATGACAATTATATTTAAATGAGATAGTTTTGGTTTTCTAATGTGATTTGAAGCTTTTAAATTTCTATAGTTTCATGAGTTCAATGTATCAATTCTATAAATATTATGATATGGGGGTTGATTAATAATTAAAAAAATATTTTACATGAATGGGGGAATTGTTTGATGATAGTTAATGTTCAAAATTCAGTAGAAATCAAATTCTTATAAATATTTATTAGTATATTTAGAAAAAATATAGGGGTGAAAAAATGTTGCAAATTATGGATTATTTTGTAAGGTAGGAAATTATGGATTATTTTTCATGTAATTTTAAATCCTTGATGGGGGTGACACATTTATTATCATTTTATTTTATGTGAAATTTTAAATTTATCATGCATTATCTCTTTGATTTTTGGTGGAATTTACTATAATAATACATAAACCAAATTAATAAAAGAATTAATTTATGTTTATAGTAATCACTTGTTTTACAACCTTCAAATGAATTTCCTCTTGATTTATTAGATAGTGTTCAATTTATTTTTATGTTATTTATCTTTTTTGTTATGATAGGGATTATTATTCTTATTTTGATGAAAATGGTAAATAATGTAAATACAGTAATTTTCTTATTGGTTAAATAAATGTGATGAAGTATGTATAATGAAACCATATATTAAAATATTTAATGATAATTAAATTGTTGTTAAGTGTGTGTTTATTTGTTTTATTCATCCATATAATAATGGAAATATAAATATAATCTAAACCTATAATTCTTTTTTGTGTATAATAATAATGTGGCATGATAATGGAATGTGTTCTCCTTTATTATTAGTGAAACTGGAATTGGTGCTAGAGGAAATATGTACTCAATTTAATGGATTTCTATTGTTTATTCCTTAGTTTACCAATAGTTTTAACATGTAATAATTTATTCGATAAATTCGGGATGGAGAAAACTAGTAATTTGATACAAACAATATTTTTGGATAAGAGTTCTTGTTATTTTTTGGCTGCTGAATGCCCAGCTTTTCGGGAAGGTATTCCCAATGTATTTGTTTGTTTCTTCCTATGATCCTTATTAATCTAAATGTGATCATTATTCGGCGATGTAATGTGATCGTGGGGTAGATGTTGGTTGACGGGACATGGGTGGGGAGGCCCAACCTGTTTGTAGTAGTTTACACATGTGGCTGTGAGATGCATATTAATATGCATGATAGTGTATAATATGGCACCAAAGATAATGGAATGGTTTGAAGATGGACTTACCCAATATTTTCAATAATTTTTTGATTCTTTCTATATAAAATCTTTTGATATTGGATGGTTGAGTTTCTTTTTTCTATATTTCATTCCCCACTGCTAAATGTAACTAGATTTAATTGTTTATGCATCTCTTTTATTATAGATTATGATTTTTATAGAGTACATGGAATAGTAGAATACTAATAATGATAAATAAATTACTTAACACATGGGGTTATTAATAGATGTAATGAAAAATAATATTATCTTGAGAAATAATATACTATGTTGGATTATTCCTAGATTTCATAGACTTAACTTTTATGGTTAATAAAATGTAGTTTTGGATTAATTTTAACTTATGTTTATTAAATTAATTAATAGAATGTTAAATTTTAAAAGATAATAAGTAATTTAATGAATTTCACTGATTGTGTGTGTGATTATAGGATATATTGATCTTAGTGGGGGATGTTGGGTTTCTAAAAGAAAATAAATTATGTCAATAATAATACTAGTTCAATTCCCATAGTATTGATGTGGTCTATATTATGTCATATATGTTTTATGATTTCATATGATATCCCATCCTTGATGAAAAAATAACTGACAACTAGTGGGATTTAGGAGGGGTTTTTCCCAAACATCATAGTTGAGAAAGAACAAATGGTGGAATGGAAGTATTTCCTAGATCTATTCTCCTAGTATTATTTATGTTATAGTATGTGTGGTGGTCATTTTCGCCCATATATATGTGTATTGGAATGAAATGGATTGTGGTTATATTCCAAAAATTTATATCTATATTTAGTGTCCTAAATATTTTTATAGGCACGACATATATAGTATTTTATAGCTCATGGTACATATTTTTACATATGGGATGTGAGGGATTAAAGTATAATACTTGATAATAATACATGGAATACATGATGTGGTTTCTCATAGAAACTAATCGGTTACTATATGGATATGTGGAATGGGGTGGTATCATAATGTGATGATAGGGATGCATGTTATAAAACCTTTCCTTAGAAGTCTTTTAGATATACCTTTTAGAGAGAGATGGATAAAGACATATGACATTTGGACATAGTAGGTGACAAGTGGAGAATATATAGCAGGGTACCGATATTTCATTACTATAATATATTATCTTTTATATGTGTTACATAGTGATAGATATCAATGGTGAGGCAAGAAAACATAATATATATTTATATGATGAGTCATATTCACTTTTTTCCAATAGGCTTTATTATTATTTATATATCTATTTAATTTGAGGATTTGGGAATGATCTTACTGGGTATACTTTTTATCCTCACCCCATGTATATATATATATTTTTAGGTCATCGGGAGTTGGTAGTATATTATTATTGAAATTATTAACTCATTGTTTAGCAAGAGTTGTTTAGGATTCATAGTCATACCCAATTTATCTTTTCAGTAATTGTAATTACCGTACCTATAATTTTACATTTTTTTCACATTAAATGTATGTTAATAGGATATTTATTTACCTTTTTCTTGAGTAGGGGTTCATTGGTGTACTTATATTTCCTCCCTTTTGTTATGCTCTTTTATAGGTTGATTCATTTCAATTGTATATATGAGAAACCCTCAATGCTTGATTCCAACCCATGTCTTATAAAGGATGTTCTCTAGTGGTTATTATCGTTATTTTCTAATTATTATCCTAGGAGGGGTACCATTGGGTCAAGGGGGTCATTGCAAGTATATTCCTATAGTAGAAGAATTACTAAATATCATCACAACCTTTTCTCAAGGACCCACTTCATCTTAATAAGTGGTGTTTTCTATTTATCAAGTCCCAGAATCAATACCCATATAAATTACAACATATTGTTTTCTATCCATAAATTCACATTTGAAAAAAAAATTAAGATAAAAGATCCCATGGAAATATAAATTATCAATTATATTGTATCACTATAGGGTTCACATATAATTTTTTCTGCAATATATATAAATATATTTGATTATTTATTGATTTCCAATGAATCAATGATATTAAGATTAATATTAAATATCCATTTCAATTATATGATGATATATTTTTCTAAATTCATAGTCCACCATATCTTTTTAATATTGATAAAAATAGGATATAAAAGAAATTATTTAATAAATGAAGTTATAATGAGGATTTTATTTAGAATTAGACACAGAGGATAAGAATTTGTACTAATTCTTGATTTCTCTATGAATAATATTAATGTTTATATAGATCCAATAAATGAAATTTCTGTAAATTAAAAAATCTATAAGTATCCTTTTTAATATTTTTGGATTATTATCAATTTATATAATGTCTAAATTCTAGTTGTAGTAAGGAATAACGTTTGGTCATTTAGTTAGTTTTTAATGTATTTCAATTAAAAAATATAAAAATTATATATTTTGAGTAATGGAATCAAACAAACACAATTTTCTCTCCCCAAATGGGTAATTATAAGGATTAATCTTGTTGTTGTAGTGGATCTCCTTGGATCCCCTCTTTTAGTGGGAATTTTTTATTCTCAATAATGTTTTTATAAATTTTTTACTTCATCATCCCATTTTTTCTCCCTCTCTCATCTTTGTTCTTTCTTTAAAATGGTATTATACATTCTTTCCTCACTATTTTTACCATCTTGCTATTTATATGTGCTTATCTCTATGGTTTGATTTTCCTCTAGATTATCTATTCCTGTGACCCGTTCTATTAGACAAGTTGTATCTTTTTTTCTTCTTCATAGGCTCCCATGAACATTATCATTCCCTAATTATATGATTTTTCTAGTCATAGAGTTTGTGTTGATGACATAACAAAGTAGAATTATATAAAATAATAATTACATATTTTATCAGAAAAGATAAAACATTTATGGGTTATATATATCATTAAATGGATCATTTGTTCCTAATGTGATACTAATATGTCTAGTTCATTGGTAGAATTTATCTCTTGGTTCATTCAATTGAGAGTTTTTCTTATTGTGGGATGTAATGTAATGGCATTGAATGTGGTAGGAGTATTCATTCATTTTTATTCAACATATTATTTTAATGTAATAATTTCTTTTTTACATGGTTTTAATTCTTACCATTTAGTTTTATTAAGGGTTATATATAAATATATATTTCCATTGTTATTTTTGGTACCTATTTATATCATTTCTTTTTTTGTATGATACTAATACCACATACCCACTTGTTTCTCAAAAAAAATTCTTATATATATTTCATTCTTAAAACCATTCATGGGTTTTTAACAGAAAGATAATTTATAAGGATTTTTATTAAGGGGAATGTTAATTTATATTGGTGTTGTTTCATCCTAATATGTAACTGAGTGAATGTGATGTTGGGTTGTAAAGTGTAGGGATTTCTATGGTGGTCAATAAACATACTTCAACCGAATCCATTTAATATATGGTGGGGGATTTTATGTTCAATTTTTAACAAGTTTGTTAGTTTATCAATAGTGGTGGATTATATTTCTCAAATATATTTATTGGTATTTTTTAGATGTTGTTGAATCCTATAATGATTCTTGTTTTTTATTATATATTATTGATGTTTCTAATATTTTATTTTTAATAATGGTGTCTTAGGTATATCATTAGGGTATGGTGATTTATTGGGACGTTTGTAGTGTCCTTATCCTGACAAGGGTGTTCCTGGTAACATGGGTGATGGTAAATTACCCTCAACGGATGACCATAAAAATTATGGTTCTTTTCATTCACTCCAGAGTTTTCACCTATAGAAAGTGGATATGGATAAATATGTTTACCATATGTTACGATGGATAAATCCCTAAGGAGACCTTGAAATAAAAAAACAAAACAAGAATCAGATTCTGGGAAGTAATTTGAGTTTCCCTATGAAAGCCTCTTGAGTCATCAATGTTTTTCATCTTCATGAATGTTATATTTTCTAAATAAATTTTTATGTATTTTATCAATTTTTCTATTTGATTTGGTTTGGAAGATTTCTATTAAATTTTTTAGGTTCCGACTAAACCCTGTACTGAGGATTTTATGAAAATAAAAAGAATAAGAATAATGGTATTTTAGATGATTACTCAAATAAAAAAAATTAAGAAGAATTCTCTCAAGCTTTAATAAATACATTTATCAAAAGTTATTTAGTCTATTTCTATAATATCATCACATTTTGAAGATTTTATATTTATTTTTTATCATAATAATAAATTTAATATGCCAGGAGAATAAATTTTTTTATAGTGAACTATAGATAAATATACCATGATCAAAATAGAATACAAGTAACTATGCTAGTACAAACCCTATGAACCAATAGTAAAGGGTTCCACATTTATGATGATTCTTTAAAAAATAATATTTTTTAATAAAGTAGAATGATTATGTTATAACATAAACATAAAAAAATTAGTGATTCCTAAAAAATTATCATACTCACTACAAAGAACTAATCGCAAGGGATTTAATTAAAATCCACAAATAAATTTTATAGCTCATCTATATACTGTTATTTTTAATGAAAAAAATATTTTATCATAGAATATCCTAATAGAAATATATTATTCTATATGTGGTCAAAGAGGTATACTTCCATTACACAAAACACTTAATTTTAAATACATCTTCACAAAATGAATCTCATTTATATAAGACATTTTTAATGTAGTCACTACAAACTGATGCATGAATCTATATAGAATTCATAGCATACTACATGGAAGTATCTCACCAACCCCAAACTCAAAAATATTAAATACAAATATTGTACTACTCATCGCATATCAACTAAATCATGGATTTTTGTAGACTATCTCAGCATATACCATTCATAAATCCATTTTTCATTTATATTAAAAACACTTATTGTAAAGTTGGATCTCACATGGTAGTTAATAGCCAATACCCTACCTAGATTTTATAATTTTTGTTTAAATGGTTGGTCATATTGAATTGTTGTTGTTATTTCAATCTTTTTAATGGAAGAGTAAATGGTAACACTAATGAATTCTCCCACATCAATCCTTCAATCAACTATCACTTCATTTTATTACTAAAATGGTGATCTCAAAACCTTTGACATGACATCAAGGTTGGAACCCGTATACATTGCACACACCACCTGGTCTTGAGCCCTTGAGATACTAGACTAATCCCTATACATCTATTGACTCACACTCTATGATCCCTATGCATGGTAATGGCAACATATCTAATCACCTTATATATAGGGGAACTTTTATGCCCCAATAAAATACCCTTTCCACCTTCCTTGGGGATCAGGATGGTTTCCTCAACTATGGTTATCCTCCGGGTCCCACATGTGTCTCAGGTTGATTTGTCCTTGGCTAGCATAGAGGGTTGGCCTAATATTTTTAGTAATCCCATTATCAAAATACATAAAAAAATATATGATAGAAATGTAATTCCAACTCCATCCTTAGATAATATTATATGAAAAACTCCTCATATTCTATTCTTCATCATGCCTATATAATGTCTTTTTTCATGATAACTTGTATGTTATTCATCTTATTGTAGAAATGTGAAAAATAATTAGCATATGAATTTAAAAATAATAATTAGAAAAAAAATAATCAAATTCATTCAATCCCACCGAACACATATTGATAGAGTTTGACAAAAAATGAAACACTTACGTTCAATAATATCCCCCTTTTAAAATTTTCAGTATAATTTCACATAAAATTCAATATGTGTGTCACATTTACTCCCCTTTAATGAAAATAAAATGGAAAGGGTCAATGAAGACTTTTTATCTCATCATTATTATGAAGAACTTTTTCCTTAATTTTATTAAAAGAGGGAATGACATCACATGGTACATGGATAAAGACTTCAAAAAATCACATCTATGTCTATGTGGTCACACACAATATAGGAAAAAAGAGATATATGAACAAGGGTTTACACGTTGTCATTAAAATATTTCAGCATGTGAAATCTATCCCAGAATATATCGAACAAAATACCAATTCATGCATCGAGTTTATCACACACATCAGAATGTTTAGGTGGAAAATAATAATTCTTCTCTTATCTCATAATTCCATCAATCAAGAAGTCCCCTTAAATAACTATCTTAATAAAGCCTTTTAATTGGTCCCCATGAAGAGTAAAATCCCTTATAATCATTAGGGAATGAAATCAAATCCATGATGAAAAATAGTCCTCCTTCAATTACCTTATTTGTTATCACAATAGGCATAATATCATATGTAATAAGGAGGTACCACATGATAGTATTCAATTGATGGGAGAATGTTCAACATGAAGTTTCACCCTTAACATAACAAACCTCTCTCATATCTTTTCTTTGGAAAAAATATTTTCAACCTAATATTCGTTAGAAATATATTGAATCTTGAAATCTCTACATTGCACCTTTTATTTGATATAATGATACTGTATATCAATATTCATGGATGATGAATGTTGTAATGGGTTTTTAGATAACTCAATGGTACTTTGATTATCACATGAAATTTTTAATGGTCTCTCTGTTTCAATTTTAAAATATTCTAATTTTTTATGCATCCAAATCAACTATGTGTATACATATGTAGCTATAACATATTTTTTTGTCATTCATGGTCAATATTATTAAATTAGGCTTATTTCTATACAAACTATCATAACTTTCTCCCAAAAATAAGGTTCCACCTGATGATAATCTTCAATCTGTAAAATCATCTTTCCAATCATCATTTTTAATGTCTGATAGTTTTAAATAAACATTGTGTTTGGATATATTCTCATAGATCAATGTTCCGTTAACATATCCAAAAACACTCATATAGGCCAAAGAGTAAGTCACTTTTTGGTGAAACTGAAATATGGAACATAAATTCACTTCATAAGTTATATCAGACAGTGATGTTACTACATAAATCGTACTTCCAATGGTTTTTATGAATTATTTCTGACTAACTATTTTTTAGATTCATTATTTCATAATTATGTTCCTTATTAAATGGGTATTGAAACTTATTTTCCATTTTCTATTCCAAATATTTTCATCAATTACCTAGAATATGTTTCCTCTGATAGAAATATGAAATTTAGTTTCTTCTCAATCTAAAATCCCAGAAAATATATCATATATCCAAGCATGGACATCTCAAAAAAATTAATTTTCTTATAAAACCCTTCACATATGCCATTATTGTTATTGGAAAATATTATGTCATCCACATACACAATGACTATGATATCACATTTGGAAATTTCTCTTACATAAATCTTACATCCACATATAACAATTATAAATATCATATCACTTAAAAAACCATCCAATTTGTAATACCAACTATGTGGACCAATTTCAAAAGATATAAATCATTTCTCAATATTCATACCATTGTTCCATCATTTTCTAAGAAAAAACTATCATGTTTTTCTATATAAACATTTTCTTCAAGATCCCCATTTAGAAAAAAAGATTTAACTTCCACTTGATAATCATTATAATGTTTACGTTCTACTACTTCTATGAACATTGGAATTTTTTATAGTATTTCTACAGGTTAAAATGTTTCATCAAAGGAAATTACTTCTATTTAAGAATACCATTTTCATGCCAACCCATATTTGTTTCTTGATACTTCACCACCATAGGTATTGAACCCTTTTTCGACATGATCCATGATATTTGTTTCATCTTATGTCTGGATAAAAGATGTAGATTCAAATTACACTTCTTTACTCACATAACTTCTTATTTTACATTTGATGAATATTTTATTCCTTCTAAAAAATGGTTTAATATTTAAAGTTGTTTAAAATTTATTCTTTAAATGTTTCTTACCATATGACATGGGTTTGGAAGATTTCATATTAGGAATATTTGTAAAAAAGTGACTAGTGTCATTAAAATTGTTACATTCTGGTGGTAGATAGCCTTTACCCCTACACATTCAGTTCTTTAATATATTTGATACAATAGTATTGATTCTGTTATAATTATCTTCTTTATCTTAATCGTCAGTTTAAATTTTTTCAAAAATTTTATCATCTCTATTTTTTATCATTCTCATGGCCTTATATTCCATGTCATCCTTGAATTTATTATTGAGGACTGGGATCATTCACATTTTATAAGAAATTATGGTGTTGTTTATTTCAATGAGGGAAATATCATATCTACCATTCAAAGTTGATACTTTTGGATAAACATGTCATGATAATTTATCATCATTTTTTTACAATTGTTGATTCATCCAGTTTTTCACGAAAACCATGAATATTAATGAAAAATTTCCTAACTATTGTAAAGTAATAATAAATGTTTTATTATTCCCCCATCTTGATATGATTTAATTTTATCCTCCAAAACTATAATTTTTCTTCACATATGTTAAAATTCCCTTCATAACTACACTCTAATTTAACCAAAATATCAAGGGAATTTTTGAGTCCTATAACCTTTCTATAAAATTTTTCTTAGAGATATATCAAAATGAAATTATATGATTTTCCATCAACATAAACATTTCTCTTATTAGTGATGGTCATAAAATAATCTTCAACAATAGTTTTGAATCCAATAGTAACTATATCATTAACTTCAAGGAAAATAGATAAAAGACATACAAACATTTTATTCTTCAAACTATGATAGTTATTTCAATTAGAAGAACCAACCCTACATGTGAGATAGTTTAGATTATAAATGTTCAATACTTATGTATCCTAACAGAGAAAAACTTAAACTATAATACTAATTAATGTTCATATGATGAGTTTCAGAACTGATAAGGGGTGTTAAATGAGATGTAAATTTTAAAAAAATCATTATTTTGAAATAAATTAATATTGACCTATTAGGATTTGATCCACTATTGTGATAAATCAGCCCCACCATAATGAAATAAAAATAAATGGAATAGTTTTACAATATCCTTACATTTATTGTTATCAAAATGATCTTACTCTTTATTGTGATTTATTAGACACCCTAATCACATATTCTCCACTCTTATCAAAAGAAGTGACAACATACATTCCACCAGTTTCATACAGTGCCATTATGCTTTTCAGAGTCCCTATATAATAATAGTTTCACACATCCACTAAATAAAAAAATTATAAACAACACATGAAATATCACTTATAAATGTCTGATTCTTCTACAATAATTGACGATGATATTTTTTTGGATCCTTCAAAATGGGTAAAAAACATATTTTGACTATTTGATGAAGTCACTAAACTGGTTCTTCTTCAATATCTGACATTTTGACTTCTAAAATATATGATTATCAAACGTTCTGTGAATTAATCAATAAATACTTAAAATATATATCACATATCACTTACAAAACGATACATACTATATACCTTAATGTTTTTACATCTTCACAAAATTATATCTTTACCAGACATAATATATTTTCTTTGAAAATGCTCTCCTCGTGCTCTCACACTTGTCTATCTCATATCATTCATCTCAGAATCATCCCAGAATTTAAAAGAAACACTTCAATGTTTATTGAATCAGTTATCACCCGATAATTCTTCAAAAATGAAAAGTAGTTTAAAGAGGTTCAATGGTCTCTACATATAATCTCCACATATAATTTTCAATCATATCCCCATAAATTTTTTTTCATCTCTATAAAGAATTTTTATTCATCTCTATATAAAATTTTTTATTCATGTTCTCATAGAGACCATAATTTCTTCAGTGTAAACATTCACCACAAAGAAATCATCCCAAATCATTTAATTCATCTCTATAAAGAAATTAGATAACTCATCTCCATAATGTTATTTTTACCAAAAAATAATCAATTCTAAATGGCCTTTTCTCATAAAAATTGCACTATTGTATGTGGTCTATTGAGTACATTTCCATTCATCATAGAATTTCATTTTCTTTGACAATTCAACAACTAAAAATTATCCACATATGATATTTTCATATTAGTCATTTAAAAATTATTCATTCATCTTCATAGAACATTCCCTGTACTATATAGAGGTCTTTCGTATACAATATACTTAGACAACATGTAATATGGATACTGTAGTACTCACCGCATATCTACTAAATCGACCGTAGAGGGTCCATCTGTAAACCATCTCAACAATGAATATTGGGCATCATATGTTCATTTTCAGATTGTTCTTACAGTTCACATTTCATTATTGTGAAATGAAGCATCTGAAAACTTGTATGGAATATTGTCCAAATAATTTCTTTTTTCAAACTGCACTTCATTGACAAGATTTATTGGGTCCTCAAACTATCTCCTCTATAATTAATCCTTCACCTCATACTGCATAGTAGTTTTTTATTCTATAAAAATATATTTTATGTTTCCACGAATAACTTTTCTTCTAAAAAGTGTTTAACCTCATTTGCGATAATCAAAACATAACTAGTTCACCCACGAATCACTTATCAATATAAACAACCTTTATAGAAAATTTATATGATTTAAATAAATCTATAATTATAATATTTTCCAAAAACCGTACATAATATTTTATCTCAGCTGGAATTGGAATGAATTTGTAGTTATTTGGTCTGCACACCCACATTTGAGAAGGATTCATACATCAGATTTTGAAGATGATATCCTTCCTCTATCAGATAACTGAAGTTTAGATAGTATATCAGAGCTAAAAATGGTTTTTATTTTCATATTTTTAATGGAATGGTTAATTCTACCTTCTTACCCTTATCCCACATAAAACCTTCAACCAAAAATCTCTTCGATTTATTAATCAAATAGTAACAATTGGACATTAAAGATGGCATGGGGACTGACCCCAATATACACTACACACACCACCAGGGCTTTAGCCTATAGGATAATGGACCATCTTCTTTTTTCCTTTGTTCATGCACTTTTTAGGATCAATTAATGGTACCATCACCCTATTTTATCCCCTTATACATGTGGTCACTTCAATGATCCTATACATGGTCCCTACCACCTTTTAGTGGGATTGATATGGTTCTCTCATCCCTGGTTTACCTACACATCCCAAATGTGAATGGGGTCGAGATATCGTTGGCTTTCTTAGAGGGATGGGAAATTTATTAAGTAATACCACTATTAAAATCATATAAATTTAACTATTTGTATAAATTCATTATGAAATATTTCTTTAGATAATAATCCATTCCAAACTTCACATCTTATATTCTTCCTCAAGCTTTTATAATTTCTTTTTTTCTGATAACCTGAATGGTATTACTCTAGTTGGAGAAATGTTAAAACTCTTTATCACAATAATTTGATAATAAATATCATTATAGACAATGGTCACATTTATTCCAACTAACCAAACACATATTGACAGACAATGAAAACAAATGCAAAACATAGGTTCAACAAAAATCCTATGTGAAAAATGGTATGGGGTTTCAATTCAGAAATTTAAAATTATACCATACCATATAGAAAAAATTAAAAACACTATTCTTGATTATCTGACTATTATATATATATAATAGAAGTAGTGAGGCTAAATAACGATGTATTATATTATTTTATATCATTATCCAGATTGATCATTAATATTTTTTTTGTTTCATCAATTTTACCTAAGCGAAGTGTAAAAAATTTAAATTACTTTACACACATAGGGAAATGAAGTATCTTAAATTTCCATACAACCTTAAAAATGCATTTTATTTTCTTTTGAGTATATTTTCAAGGAAAACTATGTTAATCCAGTTTTCCTTGGATGTGATTTTCAATAGATAATATATAATATTTTAGAATTTAAATTTTACAACATGAAAGTCTATATGGAGCGAAATATTAAAAATTTTCAATCTTAGATTATATTTGTAGGATTAAATATTATTCTGGAGACTATAGTGAAGGTTATTATTATCCAACCATATATTATTGTTTGTTAATGTTAGAAGAGGACCTTTACAAAAGTATACATTTATATTTGTCTTTTCTATTAGTGATCTAGTATTATAGAGTATAACTTCTAGTAATCGAATAAAAAGTATTATATTAAAATGGAATCTTTTATCTAAGGTATATTTACACCAAATTCAATATTATAGTGAATTGAACCTATGACATCTATATTTTCATTACTATCATATCTTAATCATGTACATGATTTATTTTATATATCCCTATTAAGGAATTATATTCCAGAATTATAACATATGATCTATATTGAAGAGGTATAACTAGTAAAAAATTTCAATATATTAGAAAACTAATTAAAACTCATGAATAAAGGAAAAAATATGCTGTCAAATATTTCAAATTAACTAGTAAATATACTATATATCAACCCCATGTCTTAGAAATCTCAGTGAGTTCCTATGAAATTCAAAAATATAAAATCATTAATTTTATTTAAAAAATAATATGTGTCTTGTAATTATTATGTTAATGTTAAATATTAAGGATAATTTAATATGTGATAAAATAAAATAACATATAAATATTTAATTAATTTAACATTTTGAAATATGAATCAACGATAGAGAATTTTTTAGATAGTTATAAGTAGAAAATTAGGTACCAAAAAATATTTATAATGTAGGTATAATTCATGGCCTCTCTGGGTTTTTATTTTTAAAAAACATCCTAAATATAATATGTATAATATATAAGTAAAATAATACCTAATATAAATGAATATTATGGGAGAACTGAACATTAAAATGAGATGGTTTTCATGAGATAATACATTTATAATAATTCGTTATATAGGTAGTGAGTTTTATAAATAATGAGAAATAAGACCATTTGTAACATTGATATTATAATCTTATGAAAATAATTTATGCATATTAATATAGGAAATATAATTATTTAATTATAAAAAAGTGATAAATAATAATAATAATCACTACATTCATTTTATATAAATTATATTTATTTAATCATAAGATGTATATGTGTTTCTACAGTTTCCAAGAATATGTTGAGCTTCCATAGTTATTTTTAATGAAACTTTTATTTAGAGGACATAATGTTATTGAAAATCACCAAAATGTACATTTTTACTTAAAAAATGTGAATTTACATCCATTTCATGGAAAAATATTACTTTGTAAATGTGATAAATATTGATGCTTGAATATATAAGCCAATGTTTTATTTATGTTTAAAAAATCGTAATAATAAACCAAATTTCACGTGGATAATGATATTATATTAAAAAATTATGTCTGATTTAAAAAAATATTGGAAAATATATATATTATAATACAAATTGTGAAATAAATAAAAAATCCATATGAATTTTATTGATGAAAATATTTCACTCTAATAGTAAACATGGCGTAATTGTTTAACTGACAATATATTGTTTATGTTTTTGCTTAAAAAATTCATTCCATTAAATTTTCAACACAACTGATGACATTGTCCTCACATAAAAAACACATTTTGAGATTGAGTACAAATGTGTCTCCAAGTTAAAAGAATAAGTAGATTGAATTTTTATGTTCTCTAAGAATGCTCACACACCGAATGATAAATATTACATAGAAATAATTTCCAATTTGGTGGTTTTTCTAGCCCCTAATTCAAGTAACACATCACATTCACATCTCACTTGTGCAAGTCACACCAATTCACTTAGTCTAACTTTGGTCCATCTTTTTTATCCTAGCACACATGACCAGTAACTTGTGAAAGTCCCACATGCGTGAGTGACTTGTGTTGAAAACTTGTAAGAAAAACATTCTTATCCTAGGGTCTTAATAATTCCTATAAATAGGACCCTTAGTAACCCCATTTGAACTATGTTGATGGACAACAGAATCCTTGAAACTATGATCTCCCTAATCATTTTCTTAGTCCGTCAGAACATTCAATGTAGATCTCTAAGCATCTAAAGAAGAAGATATTTTGGCGGGTGGTGAGATTAGAGTTCCTATAGTGTTTGAAACGAAAATCAAACGCATGGGGATCAACCTCCACCTAGTTTAATATCGTTTGGGAGAATTCTCCTTATCAATCATGGGACATGCGAAGGACCCATCCGAAAAAAATCAAGGAGACCCTTATATCCTAAGACATGTAATTCCCCAAGTGTTGTTGCACATGTAGGTCAAGTCCAAAAAGTTATCTCCATATCATGTAGTTCAGACGTATGAAATAAAATATCAATATTCTTGGGGATGAATTTCATGAATCACCTTTAGTTCACGTAGACCATACATGGGAGAAGCTCTTTAATCTCTCCAAGTTCCAATCTACACATCCCAAAACATGTGTAAGTCACATGTATGTGAGTGAATTGCATAAACCACCTTTTCTGAGTAGGATTATAATAATTTCTATAAATTGTAACCGTAGTCTCCCTTTCTGATATGAATGAAAGGAAAATATGATTCTTTACATTATACTATCCCAAGTCTCTCACTCAGGTCATACAAACCCACAAGTAGTGCTCTAAGCCTATAAAATAAAGGGTAATTAACAACGATCAATGGATTTTGGTCCATCAATGTAACATCCTAGGTAAATAAAGAATAATAAATTTGATTATTTATTAATATTTGTGAATTAAATATTAATTTTACTTTAAAGGGGATGCTATGTTCGATAGTGTACCCAATATGCAACAGTGGGTTTCTTTGAAATCTTACGTTGCACACTAATAATATAATATTATTATTTTAAATGGTAGTTAACACCTAGCCATTGTATCGGTGGTATTGAATAGATCTAACTACAATATTATTATACATGTTTTTAAAATGTTTTTAAATTTATCTAATAAAAGTTATAGTCTTAAAATGTGAATGAATCTAAGCATAAATACTTTAATATTCCTTAAAAGGTCGATTTATCGCCTTTGGATGGAGAACCCTCTTTAAATATAGTTTTGGCCATTTTTATATTTTTTATTTGAAAAAATAAAATTACTCTTTACATTCAGGACATCAATATTTACTTTGGGTAATTTTTTGTAATTTTTCTAAAAAAATTCATTTTTAACGAAGAGTGAAAAATGCTGTATTTTCATTCAAAAGTGCCTTTTAATATAATTTCTTTATATGGTTAGATTATCTTTTTAATTTGTTATAAAGGGTAATTAGAATTTATTTTTACTATTTAATCCAATTTTGGACATTCAAATTAATTTCACTTTGAAATTGGACATAATCAAGTGGAAATATTTTGATAGTTATTATTTCTTAAAAACATGTTTTTTGTTTTGACATTGGGAATTAATTTAAAATAAATTTCTACCACTTCTATGTTTTGAATTTAGAAAAATGGATTCCATATTTGGTAACATTAGGTCCAAATTTTTTAAATAGGTAACTTTTATTTTTAGACATTTTAAATATCTACTTCAGTAAATATTTTATTTACCATGATTAAAAGGTAAATATAAAAAATAAAGGTAAAATATAAAAAAATAATAATATAAAATTACCCTAAAATGTGTCTTAATCCTATTGGCTGATACATATCTGTCCATCAGAATCCTTGGGTTGAATTGGGGACCCCATGGAGCCACATCAGAGTAATAGTGACACTTTATATTAATTAATTTAATGTAAAGTCAAAAATGACAAATAGAAATTTTTTTAGTAAATAAATTTTTACATGGGTTATATGAGATATTTTTTCTTCTATAAATATTACATGAAAATATAAAATTATTTACAAATTCATGGAATTTTTTTATAATTCTTGGACATCAAATAAATTAAATTATTTATGACACAATAATGATGAAATATTTATCTCATTAATAAACGATTTAAAAAATACGATTATAAATATTAAAAAAATATCCAAAACTGGTCAAATTATTATTGGATGATTTTATTTCGACCATCACTCATATTAAATTGACATTAATGATTATTTGACCATTTGAAACCAAATATGAGTTTACAATAAAATAATTGTTTCAAACTATCCTAAAGAGCCCCTCCTCTCCCTTATAAAAATTCCTCACTTATAACTCATTACTCACACTTCTCAAGCCTTTGGAACATGAAAAAATTGCTCCAATAATATCCCAATATCCCACTCTGTTTTCTAGAAGCCTTACCTTAGGAAGAAAGCACTTCAAGAAACCCTTTTGGTTCAATAAAAATGGAGTTACCCGATTTAAAGGTAACATCTTTTCTTAAGTTATTTTTATTATTTTACTTCTCCAACCCATTAAACTCTTTTTATTACATTATTTTATAACAAAAACATTTTCCTCAATATACTTGGATGTTTTTATGATAAGGATTCGAACAACACTTACACACACCTCCATCTAATGGGTGAAGAACATACTGTTTCTGTGAATGGAAAACCAACGCCACACAAAACGATGATTGTTCAATTATCTCATACCACCTCTCATGGGGGCCATTAATATGACACTGTATTTACATATATGATATATATTATTTTTATATTTTCTTTATGATTTTGTATTTTGCATTTATAGCATACCTTTATGGTTTCTATATTGGGTAAACGCGATAATTTCATTTGAGAAAGTGAGGGCTCCTACCACCTCAAATTGATATGACTTGTTAATGCCATATGTGGGATGTATAAAGGATGGAGTTATTGGTAATATATATATGATATTATACTGGAATTATAATATACCTATGTATCATTATGGTTTAATTCCATTAATTTTCGAAATAGAAATTAAAGTAGCGTTTATGCGCATGTACGACTTATCGTCTCCATGAACAGTGCATTTCATTTCTTATATCCAAATGTTATGTACTATTATAAATTCATATATATACTGAATATATATGATTTAAATGATATCTAAATCATGAATATCATTATAGAGATAATGTATTGTTGACTACATGTTGAACTTGTAATTATAAGTTGCTCATTTTTACTCAAGTACCAAATATCAATGAAACAACAGTTAATAACTTAATTGACTAGACAATGTTTATAAAATGTTAATAAATGATATAAAAAAAATAATAAACTTGAAAAAGGTTATTATGTAAGTATAAATTAACATTAGTTTATTTTTCAGGACATAAAAGGAAAAACGGGTCAAGTCAGACACGAGGTAAAGGGCTTCATCTCAATCTCCTTTCATTGAGTCATATTTTGTTTTAATACCCGATTTTATTTTATATGATTTATAAAAACCACTTAATTTTCATTTCATTCAAAGGGAATATTTTTTTAGAAAGCGTTTTTTCTAAACGACAAAAAAATGTATCTTTTTAACGTATGCAGTGACAACGACCTTTCTTCCGCCGCAAGTATTATTTGATATTTGTCTTCCTTAACAAGCGGTAATGTTTTTAAATGGAAAATAAATACCATATAATCTTTTATGTATTTTGGTATTGAAAAAAATTTTGATAATAGATTTGTTATGTCAATATATTAAAATGATATATTGTGATTAGAATGTGGAAATTTTATCTTCCCAATATGTTTATTTTATATGTTATGAATATGTTATGGTTTTTGGGCAATGTTTACGTATACGGGTGGTTCCAGGATAAACCTAGTGCAGGTGAACCCGAGATAGCTCTCCAATGCATTGGGTAACGTGATGGAGGTAAACGTGAATGTTTCTCCTAAGAGATTTAGGGAATATACTATGATGGGTATTCCAAATGTAACTCCCTACATAGCTGTGATAGCTACAACGTAAGTATGATATGGATGCCACAAGTTACCTTTATGATTTATGTTTTATATGTGTTATTCATAAATCATATGATTTCATGAGGTATGTTAACGTGATTATGTTATGTATTTAATGATGAACTAATGTTTTCATTATTTGTTTTATAACCCTTTCTGAGGTTTTTATGATAATCCCATGTTTTGAAATGTTTTTCACAGGACTTAAAGATGAATAGGGTCTAGGATGGGATAAATGAAAATTCATGCAGTCTAAAACAAGGAACTAGACATGAAACTTTTTTTAGAGTTTTTATTTTGTGAAAAAATAGAAACTGAATAGAAGTGCCTACTTAGAAAATTTTTGAGATGTAATAGTTATGTCCTAATTATCAAAAAACCATAAAACTGAAAGGATCCTCATTATGAATCATACATTTAATTCAATATTATGTAATGTTTTAAGGTTGGGTCCTTGTAGTTGGTATCAAAGGTCGGTTTAGATAACATTAAGAGTTAGGGTATTGTAAACTTTCTCTCCATCAATTAATTTAAGTTAATATTGAAATGATATATAATTTACAGATTACCATGTTGCTTTGCCTTTGATATTTCTTTGTTCAGAATTGTTTTCCACAGAGGAAATAGGGCAGCTATGTTGGGATGACATCAAGAGGAAGACAAATTTTCAAATCAGCAACCTGAGATGGTCAGAATCAGAACTAAACTGTTTGTTGAGTGATGGAATAATTGGACCAGGCTATAAAGGGTGGTGGTATCCATACATGTGATCAGCCAGATCAATCATAGAGGAACATGTCATTAGTAGAGCATTTCATGGAGAAACATCCCCCATCATTCGGAAGATCATCTGACCCTGTGCTTACAGATGGGTGGATTAAAGCACTGGAGAAAATTTTTGATGTCATGGGGTGTTCAGAACACCAAAAGGTTAGTCTTGTTGTTTATCAGTTTGAAGGTGAAGCTGATTAGTGGTGGTCGATGGTGAAAAATATCAGGGATAGTGAGAAGATTAATGCTCTAGATTGAGATTAATTCAAAGGTATGTTCCTTGAAAAATATTTTCCTAAGGTGGTTCGACTTTGGATGGAAAAACAATTCCTAGAATTGAGGCATGAGGATGACTCAATGGTTACTTATGAAGAAAAATTCACTCAACTTGCAAGGCATTCTCTGAATTTCATACGAGATCTTGATAGTAAAATCAACCATTTTTACTCAGGATTAGAGCCAATGTATCTAAGGGATTTATCTTCTTGTGAGTTAAAAAGTAATGAAAAACTTGTTCATTGTGCGGAGAAGGTGGAAATGGAGTTTTCCTATAATTAGGAGTTATTTGAAAAACAATAGAATAAGAGGTTGAGGTGGCAGACGAAAGAGAATAAATCTTCAAAAAAATATGATGGTAAGAAACATAAGTTTAAAGTTTGTGAAAATTGGGGTAAAAAGCATGTTGGGAAATATCTTTTGAATTCTGGTAAGTGTTACCGATGTGGTAAAATGGGACACAAGGCTCGTAATTTCACTGAAAAATGTCAAGTTAATGGTAAGACAAAATCGTATTTACAGTCAGTAAAATGTTTCAAGTGCAATAAAATGGGTCATTATGAAAATGAGTGTCCAATAAAGAACTTAACTGAGGGAAAGCAGCCAGACTACAAGAAGAATGGGGTGGTGAAATCCTTTGCAAACTACTTCAAGAGATGTTGGGCCATCGAATGAAGTAGTATCAGGTACACTTTTTGTTTTTTCAGATTATGCCAATGTATTGTTTGATTAAAGGTCTACAAATTCATTCATTTGTGAGAAAGTTTCTAGTAAATTTGGAATTCAATCTCATGATATGAATATGGAACTTATGCTAAAAACACCTGGAAGAAATGTTTGGATAAAAAGAAATTATAATTACCTTCTGGTCCTTGTGTTCAGGAAGAATCTACCAGAAAATCTTGTTTTTTTGCATCTAGTAGAGTTTGATGTTATTTTGGGTATGGATTGGATTTCTATTTATAATTCTTTGTTTGAATTCAGAGCTAAAGATGTTTCTTTTCAGAAATATTTTCAGTTTGTGTACAATAATGAACCCTTAGTTTTGATAACATATAAGGAAGCTGAGAAACTAGTAAAAGATGGAAAGGAATGATACCTTGCACATATTGTTGAAAATAATGTAAGTGTTGAGATTAAGGATGTTCCAGTGTTAAATGATCACCTTAATGTTTTTTTTAATGAGTTCCCTGGTATTATAGCTAATCGAGAAGTTAAATTAATAGTTGATTTAGTTCCTAATGCTAAACCAATTTCAAATCCCCCAAATCGAATGGCTCAAATTGAAATTTAGAGACAAAGAATCAATTGTGGGTGTTATTAGATAAAGTTTTAATTCGACCTACAACGTCAACATGGGGTGCCCCTATTTTATATGTTAAAAAAATATGGTTAAATGAGACTTTGCATTGATTATAGAGAATTGAATAACATCACTGTTAAAAAAAGTATCATTTGCCTCATATCGAAGATTTGTTTGACCAGATCAAGGGAGATCAAAATTTTTCAAAGATTGATTTGAGGTTGGGGTACCATCAGTTGAATGTAAAGGAAGAAAACATTCAAAAGACTGTGTTTCATACTAGATATGGTGATTATGAATTTTTAGTTATGCCTTTTGGGTTAACCAATTCACCTGCTGTATTCATGTATCTTATGAATAGAATTTTCCGTGAGTTCTTTGACAAGTTTGTGGTTGTGTTCATTGATGATAATATGTTTTTTCTATAAGTAAAGAGGAGCTTGAAAGTATTTTACAGGTTTTCTTGAAAAACTTAAAAGAAAAGATATTATATGGGAAATTCAGAAAGTGTGAGTCTTGATTACAACAAATTTCATTAATGGGTCACATTTTTTCAAAAAATGGAATAACTGTTGATCCTGTTAAAATAAAAGTTATTGAAGAATGGCCGAGACCCACAAATATAACTACCATTCGAAGTTTTCCAGGTTTGGAAGGTTATTACCAAAGGTTTTTTAAAAAATTTCAATGTTATATAGTGCAATGACTAAGTTAACTCAAAAAGGTGTTAAGTTCATCTGTACAAAATAATGTGATGATTTTTTTCAAGAATTAAAAACAATATTGGTGAATGCTCCCATTTTGGCACTTCCTTCTAGAAATGGTGAGTTTGTTATCTATAGTGATGCTTCATTGAAAGTACTTGGTTGTTTCCTTTTGCAGAATGATCAGGTAATTGCTTATTCTTCATGCCAGTTGAATCCTCATGAGTTAAATTACCCTACACCGGATTTGGAATTAGTTGAAGTTGTGGTTGCTTAAAAAATTTGGAGGCATCATTTGTAGGGAGTGAAATGTGAAATATATACTGACCACAAAAGCATTATGTATGTATTCAATCAAACAGAATTGAACATGAGATAGAGGAGATGGTTGGAATTAATCAAGGATTATGATTGCACGATCCATTACTATCCCAAAAAGGAAAATAAAGTGGCTAATCCTTTGAGTCAAAAAAGTAATGCTTCACTAACTATGAAACGTTTCAAACAAGATCTTTTGGTTTATGATCTGATGAACTTTGGAATATAATTTATTAATGAATGAAATTATTCTTTTTTGTTTCAGGTCTCAGTGGAATCATCTATGTCAGACAAAATTAAGCGAGCATAGAAAGAAGATAGTGAGTTACAGAAAAATGTAGAGTTGGTTTAGAAGGGTAAGTTTCCTGAATTTAACATTGATAATGATTGTGTTTTGAGATTTGGGAAAAGATTATGTGTGTGTTGTGATTCACAGTTGAAGAATGAGTTCTTATGTGAAGCTTATAGTTCCCCATTTTAAGTTCATCCTGGCAGAAATAATATGTACAGACATCTTGAAAAGTATTACTAGTGGGATGGAATGAAAATAGAAATTGCAAATTATAAAATGATGTATTTGACTTGTCAGCAGGTTAAATCAGAGTGGTAATTACTGAAAGGGATGCTTCATTCTTTTCTGGTGCCATAGTGGAAATGGGAAAATATATCCATGGACTTTGTTGTGGGATTAACAAAGACATCTAGAGGTAAAAATGCAATCTGGGTTATTGTTGATCGATTGACTAAATCTTCTCATTTCCTTCCTATTTGAGATACTTTGTCTCTAGATCAACATTCTCAATTTTATGTTAAAGAGATAGTTAGGTTGAATGGTGTTCCCCTCTCCATTGTTTCTGATCATGATCACAGGTTTACTTCTAAATTTGGGAAAGGCATTCGGATGTTGTTGGGTACTGAATTAAATTTTAGCACAACTTTTCATCCCCAATCAGATGGGCAGTCAGAACGAAAAATTCAGACCTTGGAGGATATGCTATGATATTGTTCACTGGATTATCCAAGATATTGGGACCAATATATTTCATTGGTTGATTTTTCATATAATAATAGTTTTCATTCCAGTATAAATACTGCTCCATTTGAGGCATTATATGGAAAGCATTGTTGAACTCCATCATTTTGGGATGAAGTAAGGGAATGATTGTTGATGGGAACCGAATTGTAAGAAGAGATGCTAGAAAAGGTTCAGTTGATTCAGAAGAACATGAGAACAACTCAGAGTAGGAAGATAAGATATGGAAAGAACCAGTGGAAGGATCTATCTTTTGAGGTAGGTGATCATGTCTTTCTCAATGTTTCTCCATGGAAAAGTGTGATGGGTTTTGGTAATAAGGGAATGTTGAGTCTAAGGTTCATTGGACCTTATGAAATCTTGGAAAAAGTTGGAGCAGCTGCGTACAGAGTGGCTTTACCCCCATGTTTATCTCAGGTACACATTGTTTTTCATGTTTCAATGTTGAGAATGTATATACCAGATCCATCTCATGTTTTATTCCCAAAGGTAGTTCAGTTGGAAGAGAATCTCTACTATGAGGAATAACCTATCCAGATTCTGGATCGTAAAGAGAATGTTTTGCTGATTAAGGTAAATTTTTAGGTAAAGGTTTTGTGGAAAAACCATATGGTTGAAGAGGCAATATGGGAATCTGAAAATGTTATGAGAGATAAATACCCCCACTTATTTGATAAGTGAATAAAAATTGTGAGGATGCAATTCCCAAAATGGGGAAGGATGTAGCATCAAAAGTAAATGAAGAATACTAAATTTTAATGTTTATTAATATTTTTGAATTAAATATTAATTTTTCATTAAATGGTATTCTATGTTTGATAGTGTACCCAATACGCAACCGCGAGATTCATTGAAATCTTACATTGCACACTAATAATATAATATTATTATTTAAAATGGTAGTAAACTCTTAGCCATTGTATCAGTGGGAATGAATAGAACTAACTAAAATATGATTATACATGTATGTTAAATGTTTTTACATTTATCTAATAAAAGTTAGAGGCTTAAAATGTAAATGAATCTATGCATAAATACTCTAATATACTTTAAAAGGTCGATTTACCGCCTTTTGATGGAGAACCATCTTTAAATCTATTTTTGGTCATTTTTATATGTTCTATTTTACAAAAAAAATCATATTTAGATTTGGGACATCAATATTTACCTAGGGTAATATTTTGGTATTTTTCTGATAAAGTTCATTTTTAAATGAATAGTGAAAAATACTGTATTTTAATTCAAAAGTGCCTTTTCGTATACTTTATTTATAAGGTTATATTATCTTTTTAATTGGTTCTAAAGATTAATTAGAATATATTTTTACTAGTTAATCCAATTCTGGATATTATAATTAATTTCACTTTCAAATTGGACACAAACTAGTGTCAATCTTTTGATAGTTAATATTTCATAAAAACACACTTTTTGTTTTGACATGAGGAATTAATTTTAAATTAATTTCTGGAACTTCTCTATTTTGAATTTAGAAAACTAGATTCCATAGTTGGAATCAGTATGTCCAAATTACGTAAATATATAACCCTTATTTTTAGACATTTTAAAAATTTACTTTAGTAAATATTTTATTTACCATGATTAAAAGGCAAATATACTAAATAAGGGTAAAATATAATATTATAATAATATTAAATTACCCTAACATGTGTCCAAATCCTATTGGATGATAAATATCCGACCATGTTCATCCTTGGGTCTAATTTCGGACCCCATGGATCCTCATTGGAGTAATAACGTCACTTTATATTAATTAATTTAATGTAAAGACCAAGATGATATATAAACATATCTATTAGAAAATCAATTTTTTCATGGTGTTATATATGTTATCATTTTGACTATAAATATTCTTTGGAAATAAAAAAATATTTCCTACTTCAAGGTATTTTTTTTATAATTTTTGGACATTAGATAAATAAAATTATTTATGACACAATAATTATGCAATATTTATCTCATTAATAAATGATTTAAATAAATAAGATTATAAATATTAATAATATATCCAAAAACTTTCCAATTATTATTCGATGATTTTATATTGAACATGATTCATCTTAAATTCGACTTTAATGATTATTTTACCTTTTGAATCTGAGAATGTGTTTATAATAAAATAATTGATTCAAACATTCCTAAAGAGCCCCTCATCTCCCTTATAAAAATCCCTCACTTCTAACTCATTACTCACAATTCTCCAGAATTTTTCTCGTGAAACCTCAACTCCATTAAGCTCCCAAGATCCCTCTCTTAATTGTAGAAGCCTTACCTTAGGAATAAATCACTTCAAAAAACCTTTTTGGTTCAATCCAAAGGGAGTTACCCGATTTAAAGGTAACATCTTCTCTTATGTTCATTTGTTTTATTTTACATCTCCAACCCCCTAAAATATTTTTATTCCTTTATATTATAACAACAGCTATATCCTCAATATTCTAGTATGTTTTTATGAGAAGTATTTGAACTACACTTACACATGCCTCCATCTAAAGGGTGAAGAACATACTGTTTCTGTGAATGGAAAACTAACACCTCATGAATCGATGATTGGTCAATTATCTCCTATCGCCTCTCATGGTGGCCATTAAGATGGAAATTTATTTATATATGATATATATTACGTTTATATTTTCGTTATTCTTCTATATTTTTCATTTATAGCATACCTTTATGGTTTCCGTAGTGGGTAAACACGAAAATTTCATTTCAGAAGTGAGCACTACCACCCACTCAAAGTGATATGACTCGTTAATGCCATATGTGGGATATATAAAGGATATAGTTAATGGTATTATATATTATATTATACAATAATTGTAATATAACTAGTTATAATTATATTTTAATTCCATTAAAGTATAAAATAGGAATGAAAGTAGAGTTCATGCGTACGTACGACTTGCCATCTCCATGAAAGGTGAATTTCATTTCTTATCTCCAAATGTTATGTACTGTTATAAATACACATATATACTAGATATATATGATTTATATGATATATATATATATCATGAATATAATTCTGGAGATAATGGATTGTTGATGACATGGAAAACTTGTAATTATAAGGTGTTCATTTTTACTCAAGTACCAAATATCAACGAAACACCTGTTACTAACATAAATGATTACATAATGTTTATAAAATGGTAATAAGTTATATAAAAAGAATTATATACCGGAAAAAGGTTCTTAATTTTTTTTAAATTAACTTTAGTTTATTATTCAAGAGATTAAAGGACAAACAGGTCAAGTTGGACAAGAGGTGAGGAACTTTGTCTCAATCTCCTTTTACTAAGGCATATTTTGTTTTAATACTCCATTTTCGTTTATACGCTTTATAAAAACCTTTGACTATTCATTTCATTCCAAGGGAAATTTTTTCTATAATTTTTTTTACTAAATGATGAAAAAAATAATGTTTTTTTAACATACGCGGTGACAACGACCTTTCCGCCGCTGCGAGTATTATTTGATATTTGGCTTCCTTAACAATCCATAATGTTTTTATAAGGAAAATTAATACCATATACTATTTTACGTATTTTTCTTTTGAATATGGTTTTTATAATGGAATTTTTATGTCAATATATTTAAATTATATATTTTCATTAGAATGTTGAAATGTTATCTTTCCTTTATGTTTATGTTATGTGTTATGAATATGTTATGGCTCTTGGGAATTGTTTGCGTATACGGGTGGTTCCGTGATAAACATAGAGCGGGTGAGCCCGAGATAGCTCACTAATGCATTGGGTAACGTGACAGAGGTAAACGTGAATGATTCCCCTTATATATTTAGGGAATATACTCTGATGGGTATTCCAAATGTAACTCCCTATGTAGTTGTGATAGCTACAATGTATGTATGATATAGATTCCACAAGTTACCTTTATGATTTAGGTTTTCTATGAGTTATTCATAAATCTATTGATTTTATGAGGTATGTTAAAGAGCTTATGTTATGTATGTAATGATGAACTAATGTTTTCATTATTTGTTTTATAACCCTTACTGAGCTTTTTATGCTCATCCCATGTTTTGAAATGTTTTTCATGGGACATAAAGATTTATTGGGTCAAGGATGGGATCAAAGGAAAGTTATGCTATCTAAAACATAGAACTATACATGACTCTTTTTTAGGAGCTGTTATTTTGTGAAAAAATATAAACTGAGTAGAAGTGTCTACTTTGAAATCTTTTGAGATGTAATAGTTATGTCCTAATTCTCTAAAACTCTAAACCTGAAAAGATCCTCAATGTGAATTATTCATTTAACTCAATATTATGTAATGTTTTAAGGTCAGGTCCTTATAATCAAGGTCCATAATACTATAAAAATTAAGAGGAATCAACTTAACCCTAGAGAACCACTTGGGAAAAGGAAACTTCCATTACACAAAACTTTAGCATCAAGCATGCAAAGTTGCCTTAGTATATTTTTGGAGCCCAAATCAAGGCCTCATCCAAATGTGGTTACCCAAGGTATCCATCATCCAAAGGGATCTTTATTTCATCCATGCCTCACCAATGTAATGTATATTTGGCTCCCCCAATCCTACCATGTTTGATCCACCTTCATCTCATCTTTCCCTCACCTGAATGATAATTATTCTTTCCACAAAGGCCTCACCTACGTGAGCCACCATTTTATCCCCATTTCATACCTAAAATATTAGGGAAACTCATTCTTGGCATCCCAGTTATAAGGGGAACAATTCTGATGCCTTCCACAAAGCCTCTCTATATATATGAATGTAAGAAATGGTATATCAGTGTGTCCTCTCGATTATAAATTCCCTTGTTAATAGAGGACATACATTTATCCTACCTAATATGTGGGACCCTCAAATAATTCTTGATTATAAATTCTCATGTTACGGAGGGTCTCAATATTAGTGATAATGATGGTACCATTGGGTTGAAAATAAGAGAAGATATGGGCACATAAAATCCCTATCTCTCTCTAAGGCTCCCTTCTAATACTCTACCATCATCTACTAGTAACAAGTAGTAATTTTCACCCAATAGAATCACTCCTGGAGTAATAACCTAGA
Organism: Viscum album; assembly: GCA_963277665.1. Classification (NCBI taxonomy): domain Eukaryota; kingdom Viridiplantae; phylum Streptophyta; class Magnoliopsida; order Santalales; family Viscaceae; genus Viscum; species Viscum album. Next base: position 508,743,623 of record OY728159.1, read on the forward strand.
CACAATTTTGGTGTATTACCCCATCATTTGTTGCCCCGCCCCCATCAACCAATAGACGAAAGATATTGGTCGGTTTTCTATGCCTTCAACATTCTCTTGTTTCTCACACCAAGCATGACTCATGTGGTCTTAAAGGTTGGTGATGATCATGGCATTCACACTATCAAATACTCAACTCAAAAAATAGTCTCTTCCTAGATCTTCCTTATTTCATTAAATATAACTTCTACTACGTGCAAGGCCCAAAATAGTTTCACCCCTTAAAGGGTCATATTATCAATGAGGAAACCCCTAGGGATCATGATCTTCACTCCTACACGGTAGTGTTTACACCATTACCCAACCTGATGTTTATAGTTCGTGAGCATGTAAGCTCTAGAGGTATCATTAATGTGGGGAATGACTTACCTATATCGATAGAGTGTCAATTTCTAGATCTTCCCCTCACTATTATATGGGGATCCTCCCAATGTGAAATTCACAACAATTCAAAACTATGTGTATATTATTCCATTCTAAATGGGATATATAGTAAGACACCATATTGTCTAAACCCAACACCCAAAACTCCACCAAAATTATCTAGTCCACATTCATAGTAGAGTTTTATATCACTTGCAAGTCCACATATTTTCAATGTCTATTAGGCCAATTCGATGTAAGTCCCAAACCAACCTTAACTATGAACCTTTTCCCTAGAAATCATTATTGTATGATGTAAAACAACACAGTGTAGTCCTTATCTCATTACCTTGAAATGTATGATATGTCCCATTATGTGACAACATATTATTTTGGTTATGATTACTTTTTCAAGGATATGTAGGAACCCCTTATCTTGGGCTCTATCATTAAATAAAAACAACTCCCATCTCTCAAGATAATGTAAATTTCTAGAGCACCTGACTGTATGGACTAAAACCAACATCATGATAATAAATGAAATTAAAATATCTAATCCATACAAAAAATAGGGTACCACTGATGAAGAACCATGAATACATACAATTCTTTCCATTGATAAACCTTATATACATAAAGATTATTATAAATCTAATACATGATAATGATCATCTTTAAATTAATGTTTAACCCTATTAATATTTGGGATTTGATAAATTATTTCTAGATGTGTTTGAAATCTATAATATATTAACATAGTATGAAATAATCCCCACCGAAAATCATACAATGATCCCAACCTCCCATAATATTGAAAACATTGATTCTAAAAGAGTTATAGGATACATTTCCCAATGAACACCTACCTTTCGATAGTAGTATCATGAAACATCTCGAATAGGAGAACCATAAGATGTTTTCAGTTTCAGAAATAAAACCAATTGAAAACCACTGGGACATGACATGAAAATATGTGTTCAATGTGAAGGATCATGCCACCAAAGCCACCACCAAAATTCTTCATTAAAATCATATTTGTTTTTCATGAATGAATAAAAATTAGAGAACCCAACAATAAATGTCTAATCAAAATTAATATGTTGAACACATCCCTTGACCCCTTTTCACTCACAAAAAATCTATGTGGACCGAAATGGATCTAAAAAAACCAATTACACATTTTTTTATTGAATAAAATTTTAATTTTATGGGGTTTTCATGTTTTTTGTCATATATATTCGTGCAATCTCCTAATAACTCCCTTCAATCTAAATAGTGTCTTACCTAATTAGGAAGATATATGCTTCAACTACTATATAGGTTGGATACTCATCCATTTATAGGATGTTGTCTCCACCCCAATGTATTCAATACATATTATAAAACATGCTGATTTGATAGTGCAACCTTAATGGTATTTCCCTATCTATGCAAGCTTTATGAAAATACCACCACCCCACAAAGCCCCTCCAACCACAAACTCAGTTAAGGATGGTATACAATATGTTGACACCACGATTTACTATTTCAAACCATTTAAAGAGTCTATCCCAAAATGGAATACAAGTTCCACATTATCTTTATGATTTAGGTCAAGAGGTCACCAATGACCTTATTCGAACAACATAGGGTTCTGGCCAAGGGGATCCAACCAACATCCAATGCAACTAATGTCGCATGGAAATGAACCGTTAGCATTATGATAGAATTACGCTAAATATTCTAGCCTAGGTCACTCAAACCCGAGCGCTCAGGATAGCCATTCGAGGTTGGAAACCATGCAATTGGGAATAGGACCATAACTATGTGATACTACCCAACTAGGATCATTATATAACTAATAGGGGGAGTAGTGAATCATTGATGTATTTTTATTTAATGTTTTATTTATTTTTAAACAACCTTATCCTCATGTTAAATAATTTTCACTTTTCAGAAAATAAAACAACAACACATCAATGAGAACACAAGAATTTATAAGGTTATTTTCCTGACATGGGTAGCTACATCCTTGGAATGTTTTGGAAACAAAAAATTTCCTCCAAATCGACTAGAAAATAATCATTTTGGGCATATAAAAGAAGTATTATATACCCTTAGACTTGTGCATCAATATGATCAATAAAACAATGCATGTTCATTAAGTAGCGCTTAATGATGTAATACATATTTGAATAATATGTAATGAATCTTTAAAATATTAGTTATAAACGTGTTTCTATTATTCCTCATAATCATTTACTTATGATAACTACTAAAAAAAATTCATCATTTTCCAACCCAAAATAAGGTATGAGATTATTTATTTAATCATCGAGTCTGGTTACTCATTATAATTATTTAGTGTGATTGATCATTTAGGATATATAATTATGAAAGGATACTAATGAAACAATTCTAAACTTATTGGTTCTCCGTTTGGAAACCTTTTTCTGATTTCATGATCTGGTTGGAGAAACTCTCAACAAATCATTTCTTTTGTCTCAAAAACTTCAACAGGAATACCCAAGTAGGAATCATATTCTCAATAAAAATTCAAAATGTCTCTCTCTTTTACCACATGTGAATAATGTTCTGATCCCCAATAAATTACAATTTTCTCTCTTCCTTCAATAGGCATGTATATAATGGGATTGGCGGGACTATAAAATGTTTTTCTACTTATTAAAATTTCTCAAAACATGAATTTTTCTTTCATTTTGTCTATATCCTTGAATTCTTCAGTGCTTATAAAATTTTTTATAATCATCTCAAAAATTCTAAAATAATCTCACAACTTTATCCATATTTATTACTTTCAAACAATTGTCCATTTTGATGTCAAATGTCATTCTGATTTTCCTCATTTCGATGCAAACATATGTACGACATCATATTATTCATTACACTCTTCTGTACCAACAATTAAATATATGATTTAAAACCATTATTCCTTAGAATTTTTTTATAATTCATTAGATTTAAATTTCATTTGCTATTATATAAACGTAGTATCAGCTTCTATAGATGTCATCGCACCTCGACAACACTTCATCACTTGCTCCAAACAGTCATGTCAAATACTTAAACAAAATTCCATTTATTTAATAGATTGATGGTCTTGTTTATGATTATATTATTAGTACCATAACACATATGATGGATCATTATTTGTATTATAATAACGGATCTGTATCATCAACTACTTGATTAGTTGGTACCACTTCATGAGAAACAAACAATGCTTTTGTTATTTTCATAGACCCAATTGAAAAACTCGTTAGATCTGTTTTACTATTATTCGAATTTTAGGTAACAAAAAATTATTTTGTTTTATGTGAATAGTTGAATAAATTTTTTAAAGATCTCGTGTCCCATTTTTTATCGGTCCTAAAAACTCTAAAATTTTCATTTGTCCCAATAATCTTCACTTATTGATCCACTTCAACAAAATTTGATTTCTATGATTACCTTTTTGAACCATCACCGCATCTGATGGATTAGTGTCAGGATAATTTTGATGGATCAGTGTTTCACCATGTCTGATAGACGGATATCTGAAAATTATAATTTAGAAACTTCAAAATTTCCCAAATTACTATAATTTTGTGTCATGTGACTCTAACGTTGATGAACTAAGACCAACAGATTGTCTTAAAATATTCTTATTCAAAGAACATCTGATTTTAATACTGAATTCCACATTACATTGAGACTATTTTGGATCAACATATAACCTTTTATATTATATTTTACTTTATTGAGACATCCCATACTTCTAACACTTCCTACTTTCGAATAAAACCTCAAACTGATTGGTAGCACATGTTCTCTTCCTATATTTCATAAGTCATGCATTAAAAGTTTTTCAGAAAAAAATGACTTATGAGAACTATAGAATCATAAAATAATAACAATATTCAATATGGATAATTTCATAATGAAATAATTTTTTTTATTATGATAAGAAAATTAATTCTGGACCTAAGGTGAGTCCAATGAACCTTTTCTCCTAGAAAAATTATTCACAAACCGATGGACATTTTTATGTATTTTTCATCTAATATTCTGATTAAGATGTAACCCTTCATTATTATTATATGATCATCTAAACATAGAAAAGGAATTTACTTCTATTCATGACAACGAAATAATATACATCCATGAAAAACTTATTCCAGCCTAAAAAAAACATCCAACCATTTTGGTCATAATAATCACCCACTTTGTATTTTTTTCAAACAAAGATTTTCAATCACAAAACATTTATATCTAAACTAATGGATCAATTATCAAAAATTATAATCTTGTATGAATTAAATCATTATAGGAAAAAAGAATCATTAACATCCAAACCGTATTGTACAAAAATAGTGACTTACAAAATATTGTCTTCATCCTTTCAAAAATTCCACCTCATAATGGATTCATTCACATACCTATAAAAAAGGTTTACTAAAAAAATACACAAACTATTAGAATAGTTCACACACTTATATGATGATTTCACATCTTACACGCATCTCCCCTTACATACATGCTTCCTTAAACTGTTTATCACATATCAATAGATAGAATTTGGAAATATAATCCCCATAGAAAGATCTATCCAAATATTAAATGTGATATGATTCAGAAAAAAATACCTCATACATGAAAGGGAATGAGATTGGATTCCATTTTTCAACCATAGTTTTAAAAAATATTACTTTGATAACAGTTTAGTGAAAATATCAACAACATGTTTCGATGTAGGAATATACTCCATCCTATGTTCATTATTTTGAAAATTCTCTTTGATGGAGTAAAATTTGAAATAAACATTATTTGAGTGGGAATGTTGTAAGAGGTATCTTTTAATGTTTATTTACTTTCATTATCACAACCCAAGAGTAGTTGTAACATCACTTAAACAAGTATGTATTCTAACAGAGTATTCATCCACAAAAGTTGGTTAACAGTGATGGGGTAGAAACATACTCACGTTCATCAATTTTAACAGGTACTGATTTTTTTATTTGTCTTAAAAATAATTCAAAAAAATTCCATAATGAAAACTCCACCATATGTGGATATTCTACCCGAGAAGTTATTCAGAGGAAGAAGTCCCCTGGCCATTTATTAAATGAAAGAAAAAAGTATAGAAACAAAATACAAAGGAAGTATATGAACATCTTTCCCGCATGCAGACATCAGTTTCAGCATAACCAAGACAATTACATATCATTGTAATTATATCATTCTCCAAATCCATAGTCAGGAATTTCCTCTACAATAGTCAATTATCATTCGGAATTAGTTTCATATTTATTCAAGAAATTTACCTGTATCACTTTGAGGTTTAACTGTTCCAATAATAAATCCTCTTTGTTGGAATGTGCACGACCTTTCTTATACACAAGTATCGCTCCTCTTTCTTTATTAGATGATGACCTAGTGGTCACCGGCTTTGGAATGTAAGAGTAATATTTCCTTGTTTTCCACCTTGGTGGCACGGACTTAATTCTATCACTTTTAGATGTCCTGCTTCGTCCACCCTGAACAATGTCACTATAAGAAGGTCTGAAGATTCCGTTGTTTTATTTTTCAATATTAGAAAGCTTCCCCAGTTTCCATTTTTCTTCATGAATGAAGAATTATTTACTTTGTCATCATTCCTCACTAGGACATTCTCTAATGCATCTAGGATCCCTCTCAGTTAATATTTCTTGTTATGTTCAATCAGGGAAAGAGATTGATTCGCCACATCCCCATGAACATCATGAAATTACATCTCAAATTCATTCAAACCAAACTCCACATGATTATTGGGAGTGATCTGCATCATGTCGGAAAATTGAGGTCCCACCATCACAACAGGAACCTTCTTAGCTTCCAAGCATGAAAAATGATTTCCTGCTACACTACGGCCTTGCACCTCATGCCTAGTACCCGACTATAATAGAGATCCGTCAATGCCATTGTCCATTGGGGAAATCATCCCAAAACCAAGGTCCCTCACAAACCTATCAAACAGTTGCTTCAGAGATGGGTTATCAGACACCTGCATCTCCTTCACACCTCTACCATTCGCAAGATCCTCAGTTGGGTCCCCCTGCTACATCTCCTACACCACCACTGCAACCAACGATTCTTCAGCCACTACAACAGCCAATGATTCGTCAGCCAGTGCAGCTCCAGTTCGATCACCTCTAGCACGAGTACCGTCACTGTTTCCCTGCACTGCAAATTTCACCAGCCCAAGATCCTTAATTATGAAACTTGACTTCCCCGCCACTACATCGCTAGTTCGATCCTCTCTAGAAGAAGCACACTCATTTCTACCCTCCACCGCTAGATGCACCATCCTAGGATCCTCAAGTCTATCATTTTACTTCCTCTCCATCACCAAAGGGCTCTTACTCATCTTCCCACTACGGAAAAACAATGTTGTGTGACCAAAGCATAAACAGAACGAGCAGTAATGCATCCATGATTTGAAAAGAACATCTTACTTCCACCGAAACTCCTTACCATCAGTGATCCACATGCAATTCACCGGAGACCTAGAAACCTCAACCTCAATAAAATTCCATGGAAAAATTGGACGAAAAACTGCCTTAGTGAGAAGATACGAATACAAGTAGCACCCCACCATATTCTCAATAACACAGAGAATGGAATGGTTCTGAAAGGAAAGAGGTAAACCCTATAGACATACCCACATCGCAATATTTGAAGGGTCATGCCTCATATTAAAATCAATGCTCTATCGGAATAGGTTGTATGAAGAGACATTGCATCATCAAGGTGACCTGGACAAGGAATCAATCAAATCCCATTCCAAAAAAAAAATCAGATCATGAAGTGCTTTCGATCAGGCAAACCAACAATTACGCGCTTCTGGAAATTCCCAGCTTCAGCAACGAACTGATAAAACACATCCAATGAAGGCCGATTGAGTCGGAATCGTGCCACCACGGTGAGAGGGAACATATCTGTGGAACTATTGATCTCTTTCGGAAGCATAGATAGAATGGGTGGCTCGCCAAAAATACCAAGAACCTTCATACATTGCCAGATTATTGGAAAGGGAAAAGGAAAATAAATTGATGTCGAGAGTGCCCTAACCTTCCCAGGTGAAAGAGGACGTGAAAATCCCCCCTTCGACCTGGAGGGGGGAGCAGACCCCAGCGACATGCGGCTAGGTCATTAGCATAAGAGATAACTGGGAGATTTTCACTCCTCACCCCGTTCCCCCATGTGGATCTTCTATCATCAACCATTGTTTCCCAATCATCATCTAAATACAAAAACAAGTCGATATTTTATGATCTATCATACTTGAATCTGAAATTTATTATACCTTAGATATATATGATAATTCTTATTCCATCCAATAGATTTTATTCTTTTAGAGCCCTCTAAAATCATAAAAATAAGTTAACACCATAAAAAATGTATGGTCTAGAGGATGTGAAATACAACAAACACCCAATTAGTTTTTAAAACTCCATAGACTCAACTTCCTTATCTTCTCCACTTTTATTCAACTTGGATTCCAATTAAACTGGTGTGGAAATGGGTTTTAATTTTATATTCCAAACTTCATAATATGTTCTTCAACATAATATACATGAGAAATAAACATTTTATTCTTATTTAGAATTATTTTTAAACCAAGAAAGTATTTCATTTCACCTAGCATGAAAATTTCAAACAACAATTTCAACTCATCAAAAAAACATTCAAAATTTCATTCATCATTCCAAAAAAAGATTATATCATAAACATATAAAATTATAATGTGGGAAGTAACTTATCATTCTATCATGTCCAGATTACAATCGACTCATTCATTCTAATAATTCATAATTCTTTGGCATGTATCCAATTTAGAACACCATTCCCTCAGAGCTTTCATTGGTGAATATAATGATTTCTTTATCCCGAACACATAACATCCATCCTTCCCAAAAAAATCCAATTTCATGGTTAATAGAAACATATTTATGTTATATCATCATTCAAAAATGAAAACATCACATCCATATGAAATATTGTGTAACTTTATTTTTCAGAAATTGAATGAAATATTATAATTCTTTCAACCATTTCATGTGAAAAATGTATAATCAAATTCGATACCTCTTATCTATGAGTAACCTTTTCACACTAATATTTTTTTTATTTATCACTTCACCATATTAGTTCAGTTTTTTCTAGAAAACCAACTATGTAAAGATAAAATTTGTTTTCATTTGGTTTAGGTATGAGTTCCCAAGTATTATTATTTTCAATCTAATATATCTTTTATTTTATTTCCTAAATCGATTCTAGATGCTCAAATTCTTTTTTCACATCTTTCAGTTCCACTTATGAATACATAAAAGTATGTGCAATAACTTTTCATGTTATTATTGTTTCATACTTTTGGTGTTGATCACCAATTAAGTTTTCAACATAAATAGGATTCCCCATCATGTGATGAGATTTTTGAAATTATTATCCCTTAATAGAAATATCTGAGTCTTATTCTTCTTCTTGAGTTGGAATATAATTGTTTTCTTCCGTATCATATCTCTCAACAAAAATTATTTCAACCATTAAATCTTCCTTATCTAAACGATTTTTTAGAATATTCCTTAACTTTTTCAATAACATTCACATCAATAGAGTCAACTATTCTACTTATCTACTCTTTGAAGCTTCTACATAATCTTTCTTCTAGAGCATAGAAAACAAAAATTCCATCGTCAAATCTCTGCTCAAACATTTCATTATTTTCTCCATTCTTCTTTATGATGCAAAAACTCCCAAAAACACATCAGTATTTTAAAATTAGATTTTTGTAAAAAAAATTCATCTAGAGTCATATATGAACATGGAATGTAGAAACATTAAAATTTAATATAAATAGAAATCCACACTACTTACCTCCAAAAATATTATGAGATACCATGTACCAGAAACATAGTTCACTCTATTTTAACTGGATGTCTATTTTTTTATTTCAATAATGCCATTTGTTTAGGATTATATGATTTAATGAACTATTATCAAATTATATACTTTTCAAGATAACATTAAAACTCTTTATTTATATATTCACTATAATTTTATGATCTCAACTTCTCTACTATATAATCACATTTCTTCTTTTCTTGTCTACTAATTCTTTTAAAAAAATAGATCATATGACTTATGTTTCATATAAAAAACACAACTAATGAGAGAGAAATCATCAATGAATATAATGAAGTACTTATTTTTGTGATTTGACTAAATTATATTGGATGGAATATATCAAAATGAATAAGTTCAAGATGCTTTTTTTAAAAAAATGTCTACTTTCTTATGCCCAGAGTATGTATAATTCCATTTTGATAAATTCTGAAAACCAATATCTTCATCTTGATATATCATAAATTACATGGACATTGTCTCTCATTGATATCATTCTAATGATTCTCTGACATGTTTTTCTAAACCATTTATTACACAACCATTTCTATATCATCATGATTATGTTAAAAAAGTTTTTAACACCACCAACAAGGATCATGTTTTTATTTATATGTTTACCTCTTGTAACAACTTGTCCATATTACATGCTTTTCACAACAAAACCATAGTTTTATAAAATAAACATTAAAATGCTTTTCAAAATGTTATGAAGATCTTAAAATGTTATGTTTTAACCCATGAAAGAACATGGATTTTTTGGATTTTAACTTTTCATCCAAAATAATAGTTAAGCAAAGATTTTTTATTCCGAGGGATTCATCATTGAAAAATGTCAATGTTCTTTATTTGAATTACATTACATTTTATAATAATTTTATGTCTCCTATCATATGATAAGAACACCCACTATCCAATATCCATTTTTATTATCCATTTTTATCATTGAGAGCAGTATCTACAAGAGGAGAATTTTCATTCCCTTTATCTTTATTCACATATTGATTCATAGAGTTATTCTACACATTTTTTTTCAGTCACAAAAAAAAAACTATACATCCTTTTACATGATTCCTAGGCTGTTCAAGTCTTTAAAAAATGGTTTTCATGTATTGGAATATATTTTTAGATTTTATAAAATGAATCTTCATTTTTTTCAAAACATCATTTTCATAAATCATCATTTGAGAAGATTGAATCACCCTCAAACTTTTCCTTCATAATCTGTGGAATGGTTGTAATGTTACTGATTAAACCAACATTTATTTTCTATATTCTTGAAGCTATCGCAATAGAAGAAGTACCCATAGAATGAATATTTTATTTTCAAACTTCCATACTGTTTGGAGTTTTGAGCATGTTTCACAACAACCTTTTTATCATTAACAACAAAACATTGTTTAGTCTAAAAAATTCTATTGTCAACCAAAACCTTCTTCTTCAACTCATTTTTTAACCTTATCAAAACATGAAGATGTAAGAACAATTTCATACATGTACATTTTATGAAATTATGTATTCTCAACTACGTTAAAATAATCCATGTATATAACATTCTCAAATTTATTCTTCTTGGGAACAATCTCAACTTTTTTTTGGTCTTTTGAAGGTAATTTTTTCCATTATTTTCATTTTTACCCTTCACAATTCTTTCACCAACATAAAAAATAAAATTCATGAAACTTGTAACCCCATTATCAGATCTTGAATTTTTTTCTAAAAAAGTACCAATTATACTTCTTTTTCATTCAACTTAACTTCTAGATGTTCATTAGAATTATTTTTGTAAAGACCCGTAAAATTAAAGGGAAATTTTTTTTCTTCTCAATTTTATTTGAGATGTTACAAGAATGCAGTTTATGACAGCGCCTGATTATGAGGCCCGGTGTGCCCGGAATTAATTTCCAAAGTTAGGCTTGGTGCATTCAGTGAACGAATGAACAGGTTTTTCTAAATTTTGAACTGGTGCTCGGAATCGAATTTCAAGGGCACCGATGGAATCACAGCGCCGATAATTGGTTAAAAACACCTTTTTCAGAGTTGCGTTTTCTTGGGTGTGGTTTTTAAATTTTCAGGTTAATAAAATGAATAAAATAAAATGGTGTAACCAATTTATTTTATTTAAGTCGCTTAACCTATGTTAAGTGGATGATGTGGAACCCACAAAATCCTACCCACTTGGTAGGATATTTTGTGAGGTGGGACCCACCTGATCCCACCATTTCTTTTATTCTTAAGTAATTCACCCGCACCCCCTATTAATGAAGTCAAACCGTGTGTTTGTTTTGGTTAAGAAAATCATCCTTAATGTGGCAGTTTAAGAGTTGCAATTAAATTCACTTAACTATTTCTTTCATTTTTTAATTTTAAAACGTTTGGCGTGAGTAATAAAATAAGGAAACATTTATTTTATTGTTGTTGCTTTGGTTGTGCAGGAGGATTTTGGAGAGAAAGGCTCAAGTCTCGAAGTTCTTCGTTCTTCGTCAAAGAACACGAAGAACGCGAAGAACACCAACCTCTGACGAAGGTCGACAAGAACGCCGGATCCTCGGAGATCAACGAAACAACGTCGACAAATCTTTTCTCCGTGACACGACGATCCTCCTTCCGCGATTTCCTCTTCCACGACGTCCATTTCCGTGACAAACCTCGTTCGACGACTACGCTCGAGGTAGGGAATTTATTTGTAATTGATAGTGAACCCTTGTTTACTTCCTTCTAAATCTAAGAACGCGGATCAAATAAATATTAAGTTGATCCACAAAGATTATGTTTGCAGGTTGAGAATTCTTGATTTCAGGGAAAACCCTTTGGGTTGATTTCCTTTTTTCATGAAAAATCCTTGTTGTTCTTCGTCTTTTGGGCCACTTGCTACCAACTTAATGGGAGGATGTCGGACTGCACGAACACGACCGAATCTCCTCCCCCTTTGTTGTTTTGATTCATTGCGGCATAAACAAAGGTGGAACGGTGCAATGGCACCGCGTGGAAACAAGAAGAACGCGACGAAGAAGCGTGGCGGCTTCGCGCCGCGCCATTGAGGCCGAACAAAACCGCGGCCGGAGTCGGGGCCGCAGAGGCAATTGAAGACTCCGCTGGTTGATCGTTGTGCGCGGATTGGCGGGCGATGAAAAACGGGGCCATAAGGTAAATTTGAAGCCTCCGTAGTGAAGGTCGGTTCCCGGGAGGACCGTTGGAGAAAGTGGCGAGCAAAACAGACCACCGGAGCACGTCCGGTGGTCCGCGGAAGACTCCGCTGGCACCCGGCGCGCCGCCGGGAAGTGCCGCTGCGGCGGAAGCCGCGGCGGCAGGCCGCTCGTCCCACGACCGCGCGGGCCCGAAGGAGGCTGGACGCGACACTCGGCCGCTTCCATTGGCAAGGATTGGACCCTCGTGGGGTCGCGGTTAGAAAAACCATCAAGGAGCAGTGCCCCCCCCCCCCCCCCCCCCGCGTCTCAACGCTCGGTCGTTTTGGTTGAGCATCCTGACCGGCGCGCCAGCGCGCCGCGTGGCCAGACCGGACCGCCCAGGCCGGGCCGGCCCGCCCTGGCCGGGCTGGTCCGCACCCAGGCTAGGCCGGGCCGCGCCGCGCCCAAGCGGGCTGGACCCGGACCCGGGTTGGTTCGAACCCGAAACCAACCGGGCCCTCCGAGCGGAAACGTTTATATATTGAGCTCTAGACGTACGATTGATGTACCATCGACTTTATTGGATTCCTCTTGATGAGACAAAACTTTTGGCATACTTCGCCTGAGTTTTGGTTACAGTTGGTTAGTGGCCGGGTTGGATTGTACCCGAAATCCAACCGGCCCCCTAGAACGGAAAAACTGATAACGTTCAGACTGGACGTTCGTTTGAAGAACCGTCAGCGACATTGGTGATCACGTTGAGAAACGGTCCCTATGAGTATACCCTATGAGAGTTCGGGGTAAAGTTGAGATACGGCCAGGTTGGTTCGCACACGAAACCAACCGGGCCCCTGGGACGAAAAGGCTAATAACTCACAGACCAGGCGTCTGATTGACGCGCCGTCTGTTGCGTTGAGACCCCTATGATGAGGTGGTCCATTGAGATACTTCTTCATGGGACTTTGAGATACTTGGAGTATCAACCTGTATCTTGTGGAGCGGACCCTCCTAGAGAAGAGTGTGCGGAGTACGGAGACCGTGTAGATGACTGAGACCTGACAACTACTTGACCGACTCGACTTGGAGTGAATCGACTAGCCTAGTGGACGGAGCTCTACTTTGTTTGGGTACAGACCCATGGCAGATAGAGAAATACCTATGTGATAGTGCAGACCCGCGGTTCTCATCCGGAGAGTACCTCTGCAGGCTACTAGGGGGTGTGCACTACTGTGTTTAGGTGGCATACCCTGGCGGGAAGAACTACTGTGTTTAGGTGGCTGACCTGCGATACTCAACAGGAGGAGTACCTCAGCAGTCTTAGGTTAGTGAGCAGTACCTCAGAGTCATGATAGGACCACTGTACACTCCAGATACGGGGCTCTTCAGCAGTTACTATTTCGATAATGAAAATCCTGGTTTGAGCTGAGTCTATGATCTTTGTGTATACCTCATGTTTGAGATGGGTCACTTGATAACTTAGGTATATGTATGGGAATATACCTGGGTGGTGGTTATCCGTTGATTTCATAATCTTTGTGTTTCCTCATTATTGATATGGGTTAATTGATAACTTAGGTGTATGTATGGGCATATAACTAAGTGGAGGTTATCTGCTGAGATCTTCATTGAGGCTATACTTGTTGGTTTTAGTGATACCTTGAGGGTATCGGGGTCCCTACTGAGTATTTTTATAATCACCCCTGCACGGGCTATGCCCGCACCTCGTTCTGTTAGTTGCAGATGACGGGCAGTGCTGACGGAGGCCGAGTGTTCGAGGACTGGACAGTACGCGGAGGTGGACCACACAACGAGTCAGTACCTGGAGGTGGACCACACGATGAGACAGTATCTTGAGGTGGACTTCACGAGGAGATGACACACGGAGGAGGTTGACGGGTGAGAGCGTTGTAGAGGCTATCTGTACCTACCCTTCGGGAAGGATCCGGGGTGGACGATCCAGGAGCTGCGCTATCTGTACCTACACTTCAGGTAGGATCCGTGGTGGACGATCCAGGAGCTGAGCCATCTGTACCTACCCTTTAGGCAAGATCCGAGGAGGACGACTCAGGAGCGGCTTCCGTTCTTCCAGCTGTTTGTCTTTTCCATTGTACTTCCTTTCAGTTGTAGCTGTACTTTTCAGTTGGGTTTGTATTCTGGCCCTTTTACCTTCATCAATTCCTTTTTTACTTAGTGTTTTTATTCCTCTTGTACTCTATGGTGTTTGTTTACTTTTATAAAGGCAATGACTTCCCAGATATCAGGATTTACGCCTTTGGTGCTAGTTGCCAGCCCCTGGCCTATGGAAGGCGGGTTTGGGGTAGTCACGGCACGGGCCCCGAGGGCAGGTCGTGACAATTTTCTATATCAATATATTTCTTGAGGATGTCAATATCTTATAGAATTGTAACATTCTCAATAAGAAAAAATTCTTCATTTTTTAAGGAACATTAATTTTTCAATTTCCAAATTTAATTCTAAATATTTACAATATTTCTTTCAAAATATTTCATCTATTTTTCTTGATGAAATTTTAAATTTGTTTGTTATTCTACAAAATAGATACTTCTAAACTTTTAGTTTTTAACTGTTATATTGAAAAAAATTTCTCCAAAATTCTATTTGGACTTTTCGGACTCAATTTTATTGTCTTCTTCTTCATCAAAGCTAGAAAAAAATCACTTTTTGTATTTAGAGAGCCTTTTATCATTTCCTTTGGAATAAGATTTATCTTTATCACCCTATTTCTTTCATTATCTTCTCATCCTTTAATAATCTTTGTCATTATCCTCTTTATTATTTATTCATAGAAAATTTATCAAAAAAGACCCAATGGATCAACATTCAAAACACATCATGGGAAATATCTCTTTATATTTACTTATACCTATATTCACATTTTTTGAAAACAATGATAAAATTTCATAATGATTTTTACATAGCTCATTTTTAGAATCATAATATAGAACTTATTGATCTTCATGAATCCTATTAGTATTTTCTTTCATATAAGCCTTTAAATAAATTTCACTATCAAATTTTCTTAAACATTAATAATATTATACCTTCACATTTCATAAGAAATTGGAGTACTATGAAAATCAACCTGTGATAATTTTTTAGGAAATATATAATCTAATGAGAAAAAATTGGTATCAAACATGTTGGGAACAATTATAAAGATCATTTAAACAATAGTTAAGTCTTACACTATTCATCAACGACAAATTATTATGCTTACAATATCATTAATCCTTGTAAAGAAGTATGAACATATCTATACTCACCCATTATTACACTTCATACATCAACCCCCATATTTGTATCTTGGATTTATTCAACATTATATTTCTTTTTTAAATGTTCTTTTACATTTCCCAGATAACGTTGGAATTAGATACACCCTTTACTCTTAAAAAATATCTTTCAAAAACTGATGAGGTAAAAGAATTCTTGACTCATCCACCATTCTCAAGATTCTTTTTATCCTTAGATGTTAGTGGAATTTTTTCATAATTACGTAGAAATCTATATGCGCCTTCTTGTAGTATATGATACAAAAGATACATAAGATAAAGAAAATTTCAATCTATCTAGATATGATATTTCTCCTCATAGAATATTGGAATCCCCTTACCTTTCTCACAATTAATAATATTTATCAAAAAATTTCATTAGAAACATCTGTAAAGAGTAAATGAAGAGAACCTTCCCCCTTATACCAATGGATATTTCCTACCATGTATCAATGAAATTGGAAATGGTGAGGTGGTGAATCATTGATATCTTTTTATTTTTATTTTCCATTCTTTTCAAATACCCTTCTCCTCATATAAAATAATTATCACCATGATGAAAAAAAACAATCAAACATAGATAGGAATATAAGAATTTATAAGGTTTACTTCTCAACATGTGTAGAAACTTCCGTAGCATGGTTTGGAAGCAATCTAATACCACAAAATACACTATAAAATAATCCTTTTGGGTAGATACAACAAGTGGGATATAGCCTTACACTTGTGTGTCACAATGATCTATAAAAAAGTGCATATAATTTAAATATGAAAAAAATGATTTAATACATGTTTATGAAATAAGTAACGAGACATTCACTAGTTAGTTTGAAACATGTTACCATTCTAACTTATCTACTTTCACTTAGGATAACAATCAAAAAAAAAATATTCTTCACTTTCTTACCCAATAGTATTTAATAACATTTTCATACAATTACTGAGTCTAAAGGATCTGTCTTATTCATCTATCCAATTACTCTATTCAAAAATATATATCTTCTAGAATACTACTAAAATAATTCTAAACTACTTATATCTCACTCTGGATACCCCATTCTGAATTCCAGGTCTGATCTGAGAAACACTGAATGTTAACATTCTTCTATCTGGAAAAAGTCTTCAGGTAAGCTCTGTCCAAAATTTTCTTCTCACTAAAACATCATAATTTCTCTATATCCATCCAAATAAGAATAGTGTTATGATCCCCCAAAATTTTGGATGTAGTCTCATCCTTTCAAAGGTGATACAAAAGTAGAAAATATGAGAAACTAAATTTTTTTCATGCTTAACCAAATTCCCCATTACTTGATTTAACACTTAATTTTGTCTACGTCATTTAATTGTTAATTGATTCTCAAATATCATAAAATCTTCTCTAAATATCTTGAATATTATAATTTTATCATCCATCTTAATTAAATTTTAAACATTCATTAGTTTGATGTTAATTTTCTTTCTGATTTTCCTCATTATTTTGAAAACATATGACTGACATCATATTCATCAATACATTTCTAAATAAAAATAGTTATACATAAAATTTGAAACCATTAAACCATAAATATTATTAATACTTTATTAGAAATTTGTTTCAATTATTTTTCGATAAACATTGTCACATATTCTAAAGATGTCCTCACCCATCTACAACCCTTCATCACCGACTCCAAACCCTCTTAAAAATCACTTCAAAAAGCAATTTTTATTATTTTGTAATGATTAATAGTGTTGTTTACAATGAAGTTATTAGTATCAAACCACATTTGATGGATCGTTATCTATATTACTCTAATAGACTAGTTTCAACTTTATTCTGATGAGTTGGTACCACTTATTAATAAATAATCAGTTGTTTTATTCTTTTTATCTTAAACTAGTTCAGAAACTCATCAAAGTTATTTTACTCATGACCCAATTATAGATAAAAAACATTTTTTTAGTTTTATGTAAATGGTTGAATACATTTTTTAATGATCTTTGATCCCATTTTCCATCAGTCCCAACAACTCATAATTTCTCATCGGTCCCAAAAATATCTACTTGTTAATCTAGGTCCAAAAAACATTTCTTTCTCTGATATCCATATAAATCCATCAATATATCTGATAGGATAGTGTCAAGATTACTTTAATTGATCATGGTATAACGTCCCAGACCCGGATACCACAAAAAATGGTGCACCGAACCTAGTTGGTCAAATGACCTCAAGCACATCTCCCCAAACACCAGAGGGTACCAACTAGAAACAAGGGCCTATGTGAGTAAGTGGCGAGACTATGACCTCATTACCAGATTATCACAGTGGAAGTCAAATATATATACAATAGTGAAAATGAAATAAACAAAAAACAACTACAAGTAAGACAACAGAGGAATATATATCAATAACTAGAAGTTTCTCATATACAAAAATGATACATATGGTACAAGTATTTAGAAGGCATCCAAAATAGTACATAGAAATACAATAGAAGTATACCAAAAAGAACAAAACCAAAAGGAATACCCGCATTGCAAGGATCAACATGGTCTTATGCTTCCCAACTCCAAATCCATTGTCAACAACCAGTACTAGGGTGCTTGACCTTATCATCCCTTGTAACCATGTAATCTATTTGGGACAATAAGGAGGCCCAAAGAGGGTGTGAGATAATCATCCTAGTAGGCAACCACCCATGTCAATATAATTCTAATAGAAATTATACAATGGTGATAAAAAGTGTAAAAAATGAAATGTAAGTTAGTGTATATTCCCATGGAATAAGTCTACTACATTAAGTAAGACTCAAAATCTCTCAAGGATACATGCAAAATAAGGTCACCTCCTAAAAAGGCTTCTATAAATAGTAAACAAGAAAGTCACACAACCACACCGTACATCCATCTATGCCAAGCAACCACAAACACACTGTATATAGAAGTCATGTATCCCATGACCACACCATTTAGTAAAGTATCATCCCACATTTATGTCGTATAGTAAAAGTAGAATCCCTCAAGGGCCAAATCTAAGGTGTTGGTAGACCAAGGAATCCAAATAATAATTGTAAACCATGGAGGTTCAGATCTATGGAGCATGTCCATGGAATCCTATTGAGTCCCATAGGAATCCCTGGTGTAATCTCTATTAGGCACTAGTTGGAGTATTAGGAGAATGGAAGTATAAATTCTTATGCAGTCCCAAGCATGCTAGATCCCTGGGGTAGCAAGGCCCAAGGAATCCAACAGAATCAAGACCAAAGGGGTAGAGTCAACCCAATGCATCGACTACCGTATTCCAGATTCATGGAGAGTAGTCCATGCATCTATAGAACCATTCAATCATGCTTTCAAGAATTATAAATTAAACATTCATTAACATCTGAGTATACCCCCTAACATCAATGAGCACAATCCAAGACTATACCCACTCCTGAAAACAATTTATCATTTAACAAGAATATGGACCAACCCTCGCATATAATCTAATTAACAATCCATTAGTCATTTACATATAGGTATAACCAACCATATAAACACATTTCATTTATTCCAAGCTATACAAATTGGTATGGAATCACAAGATATTAATATTTAAGGGGGAAATACAACTCCTAAGAAAGATATTCAAGCAATCAGGGCATCTATGGGATTCCCTTAACTTGGAAAGCACACGAACACAACTTTTGGGTGGTTTAAAATAGAATAAACAAGAAATTCCTTAATGCTCGCTTCTTAGTTGACCTAGAAATGAACAATGGGTTCTAACACAGCTAAAACAGAACCCATGGTCAACCTCACTAAGTCCATGTATAGCTACTAAAAGCTACATTCTCAAAAAATGATATCTCACCGGAAATTCCAACAAATGGAATACCGTACGAATGCCCAAAAAACAACAAAGAAAAGCTGAAAGAAGGTATAGACCACCCACCTCACCTCGGTAGTAGACAACTCATCCAATATAATTTTTTTGATTCATCCTGGTTTGAAAGAAATTAGAAGATTGGACGAATAACGGAACATTTGGTCATATGAACCTAAATCAAAATAGTGCAATTGTTGTTATGAAGAATCCTTAACGGATAAAAAGGAATCGAGGACTTACTGTTTCAGATCTGTAGAGATGATTGACAATGAAAATGGAATTCAGACGAAGAGTAGGGATCAAAGCCTTTTTAGGTGTCTCAAGGGAGAGATATAGTGGATTCTTGTGTCTGGGAGAAGAAAAATCCACATTGAGTTTAAAAATAAAATTATTTTTAATTTTATTTTTTTAGAAACACAACAAGGGTCGCATGGTTTACCCGCATGGTTTCCCAAACCATGCAGAAATCGTGCTCACCTCTCTACCTAAGAGGGGAACTTTGCACTGTTACCCTACAAGGTTTGACTAACTGAGCATAACTGCTCTAATGAAACCCTATAATTTTCAGACCTCTCTCATGGTTTACCTAAACCTTGTTCAAGGCATGCCCAAATAGTGTACAAGGTCATTTTCATCCCAAAACTTGGTTCCGGTGTCTGAACAAGCCCCAGACATCTCTAAAAAACCTGTGACCAAGTTAGGCATTCAGATAAGGAAATAATAAGGCATTTAAACCGAAATGAAAAGATCCATAACTCATATAAAAACTTTGGTTCATAAAATATTCCCCCTTATATAAATTCATCCCTAAATTTATCTCTAAAGGGTGGAAAACATTTATCTGAGAACAAATACTACCACTGAGCACATATGTCTTCCACCCTCTCCCATGTATCGTCACGTAAATATTTGTGCTTACCTAGAACTCATACTAGAAGAACTGACCAGCCCTAAAGAACCTTTGTTCTCCTATCAATGATATGAATCATATTCTCTTCAATGGACACATCAAATAGAAGTTAGACATCCTCAGGCTGAAAAATGTAAGGCGATTCTGAGTGACAGTGTCTTAGGTGAGATATATGGAAGAATTCAGGGAAGAACTACATGACCTACCATATAAATACTTGTAAGGTTCTATATTTATTATATCCTGATAACTGTTATTTTAGGAAAACTCAACCAGGGGAATGTGTTTCTCCCAAGATCCCCAAAAATCATGGACTCAGGCTCGCAACATGTCTTATAGCACTTGTATCGTACCATGTTACATGCCATCAGTCTGAGGGTGGTATGATGTGCTCAGAAGCACATGCGTACCTAACACCCTCTAAAAAATCTAAAAACAATGATATGTAAAGCGGGAATCCCTATCTGAAATTATAGTGAGCGGGACCCCATGAAGTCATACCAAATCTTAGATTTAATACATTACGAGATCATCAAAACTGTTGGTCTCCTTGATCAGTAATAAATGTGTGACCTTAGTAATCCTGTCAACGAAAACCCACACAACATTATTACCTATGGGTGAACTCATTAAAAACATCACAAAATACATTGCGATGTCATCCCATTTTTACTCCTGGATAGATAAGTACTTTAAAATATTAGCTAGTTGCTGATGTTATGCTTTAACCTGATAACATGTGGATCACCTCAAAATAAAATCATCTACCTCTCACTTCATTATGAGACACCAGTACTAACTTCCAAAGTCATAGTATATCTTGGTAACCCCATGTTGCACTTCCTATGATTAAGCATGAAACCCCAGCATCGAATCTCAACTTATATCAACTATAACCCCTACACGTCTAAAGATATGTCGGATCTCATCATATCCTACCATCCAAACAGAAGGAGGGTCCTGAAATGCCACACCTTCCCAAAGAACTAGGCCTTATGAATCTAATATATGTCTCATTATATCTCGATCTAGCAGGGTAGAGGTAATAACTAATGATGAAAGAAAATTATTCCCCTTTCTGTCATGGACCTCCAGATGCATCTCATAAAATAACTCCATAAGTTGGAGCTCTCTTTTCGCATGTTTCATTGGATATATCTGAGTCATCATGCTCAGTTCATCATCAACTGCATTTCCCTTACTAGGAATATAGGAAAGATTGATGTCAACGGACTATAGTTACTCCACCCAACTTCACTAACTCAAATGTTGATCACACTGTGTAAAGATATACTTGAGTCTATTGTGGTCCGTATACACCAGAAAATGCTCTCCCAGTAAATAGTTCCTCCAAAAATGGAACACATAAACAACCGTAGAAAACGTGAGATCTTCCATAAGGTAATTCCTCTCATGAGTCCCCAACTGATGAGACCCATATTCCACAGCTTGACCCCCTACATCATAACTCCCCCCACCCAATACCTGAAGATTCACAGTACACCATGTAACTCTATCCCTACTCTGGAAGTATCAGGGCTGGTTTTAATGACAACCTCCCTTTCATCTCTTATAAGGCTCTCTCACAAGATTCTGACCACACAAATTCCACACCCTTCTTAGTCATGATCGTCAATGGCACTGCTAAGAGTGACAAGTCCTTAATAAAATTCCTATAAAAACCAATTATCCCTAAGAAACTCCATATGTAAAAAATGTTATTGGGTTGTTCCCAAGAAACTACATCGCTCACCTTCTCTAGGTCTACTGATACTCTTGTCTCCAAGATGATGTGACACAGTATTTGAATCTGATCCATCCAAAAGTTTCACTTCGTGAGAATAGAATATAACGAATGCTCTCTTAATGTATTAAACATGATATCCTGATGGTATGCATTGTTGTGTCGATTGTGATAATACACCATGACATCTTATAGGAAAATCACCACTAAAGAGTCCAACTATGGATGGAGCACTCAGTTCATCCGCACCCTGAAAACTACTAGCACATTTTTGAGACCAAATGACATAACCAATTACTCTTATAACCCATACCTACTATGAACCTCTATACGAGGTATGTATGTAGGTCAAACATGCACCTAGTGATATCATGTCTTCAATTATATCTTTGAGAACACTCGAGCTCTCCGAATAAGATCAAATATGTCATCTACCTATGGTAATGGATATCATTTTTTAACCATTTTTTGTTTTTGTATCTGATAATCCACGCATAGCCTAGGATTTCTGTCATCCATTTTCACCAAAAGGAATGGCGAACCCCATGATTATGTAATAGGTTTTATAAACCCCTTTTCCTAAAAATCATCTAGATTCATCTTGAGCTTCTGTAACTCTATTGTAGACATCCTAAAAGAGGAATGGATACCATCACAGCTCCTGGAACAATCTCAATGGAGAAATCCACCTATCACTGAGGAGTTAAACCAAAAAATTTCATAGGGAAAGAAGTCTCTAAAACACTCAACCACTAGAATAAATTCTGCATGACACATTCACTAATCATCTAGAAACAAACTAGCAATCTGGTATGTCATATCACCAAACCCACACTACTCAGGTCTATCTCTACTCTCCTAGAAATCCCATTCACATTTGTGAATAAAAATATCACCCTATGATGATAGAAGTCAATGTACGATTTATAAGAAAGGAGATATTCAATTCTCATAATGATGTCAAAACCAATAATCTTGTGGAAATAAATATCCTAGATGAAGTGACACCCACCAAACTTAAGGGGACACTCCATACACTAGCGTACATCAACCGTTCAATCTCCCAATGGTGTGTCTAGTGTCAAAATTCTCTCAAAAATAAAATATTCAATCCCAAGGCTTTTTACCACTCCTGTACAGATAAAACTATGGGAGGAAACTGTATTGAAAAGAGAAGATTTAATATTAGAATATATTAAGATTGTACCTCTCAATGTAGATGGTCTGAGATCCTACTCTTACTAGGTCTATTGCACTATATATGTCTTGTACGTAATGTAGCCCGGTGACCCTGCCTGGCTACACTGAGCTGACCCACCCTGCATTCTCTGAGAACCCGGTGTTTGTATACCACGACCACCACTACCCTAGCATGACTGGACCTCACTAATCTAGCTTCATCCTGGCATGGATTTGAAGATCCTGCTCCTAAAACTGACGTAAGAGTTGACCCTTACCACTCGTAGCTAGAGGGAAGGTCCTACAAAACCTCTGGATGTTATCTATCCTATCGCAAGCTTGACACTCGACGGGGTCATGGTCACACTTACTTTTCATGTCACCTCACCTACGAAACTGATGTTAAAACACCCATAGGCCTACACCCACATCCAAACTAGAACTCAAGTCGTGGGAAGCCTTGAAATAGTGTTTCCTTCTTGAAGACTTAGATCCACTTGGGAATGAAAATGCACTCCCATATTCTATACGAACACCTTACCCCAAGATTCACTCTGTAATCAGCACCTGATTCACAATATATTGGATGAAATATAACTTGAACACATTTACCAAATATCTGATAGTATTTCTGAGACCTTCCTTATAGCGTCTTGATTTCGACAGCTCATCGGTATGATACATTGATGCAAAACACTGCAACTTTGTAATGTGTATCGAGTATTCCATAACTTCCATTTCACCCTTCTCCAGACATAAAAAAAACTCACTATCCCGCTCTAATCATAGATTCATGGGGAAACATTTTTCGTAGAAGAGGATTTTTAATTCATTCCAACCCATATCATATAGCCAATTATCCTTGTTTAAAATGTCACACCAGAGCTTTTTTCCCTCCATGTAGCATATAAGTCACGAGCTTGAGCCTCTACTATAGAGGCATCTTGAGATGATAACAAATTTCTAGTTTGGTCTCTATCTATATCTCTACAGTTTTTGGTCTTACATCCCTTAAAAATGCAGGAGGATGTTTCTACTATAATACCCATGTCAGCTAACCCATAGTCAAGGATGGATGTTGTGCTTCCCGAAAATTATGCATATAGAGAATGAAGACCTCATGGAACTATGCCTCAGAAATTTTGTCTGAAATATCCTCAGGTGATTCAACTGGAAGAATATGAGGATCAAGTGGTAGCCCATGTCCCACCCTCTCCAAATTATGGTCATCACATCCACTGCACCGTACCACTGGAGTTTTTCATGGTGGCTTGTCTCTACAATGCCAAACATACATCTCTGGAAAGAATAAATCAAGTAACAAAGCTCAAAAGAGTTGGACGGGTCAAAATCCTCCTAGAAAACAAGTCGAACCCATAGCCTGCTCCTAAATCAAGGACTGTATAGGGAAAAATCAACAAACCCCTAGAGATTATGCCTATCACCCACTCAAAAGTTGGGTCTAGGTCAAGTCTCTATTATTCATTCATGTTTTGATTTCCATTTGGGTTCACATTTAGTTATTCAGGAAATTACACTAAGGGTTACCAATTCTTGAATCCATGAGGGCCCATAACACATAATGAACCCAAAAATTGGTTCTCAATCAAACCATACCCGTAAAAAGTTCATTCAACATTTACATTTCACTAGTGCACATTTCCCAATTCATAAGGGCCTATACTACTTATAGATTGAAATATGGAATAACACCTCTATCTACTATACCCAACTAACACAACAATAGGAAAAACTATGACATCAACTATCACAACTGAATGCAATATCTAATGAATCCTATATGGCATGGTATAATGCATGAAATTTGATTCTAACATGTGTCTATATGATTCATGAGATGACACACCCTCATCTCACCAGGTGACAACTGGAATAGATCCCAAAACTGCATCAATAGTAACATCACATATCTTGTGCATCACCCAATGGTGAAATAAAATCAATTTTAATAGTAAAAATATAGAAAATCATAACTCCATTCAAGGAAATTTGGCCTTTCCCTGTACGCGAGGTAGCTACTCCTAGACACAGTTTATTTCCAAACATAATTTCCTTACAATCCATGTCTAATGTCACCAAACAATAAGTCAAACCAGAAAAGAAAACTCATTTGATACCACTTTGTAATGTTCCTTACCCAGAGGCCACCAAAAATGGGTCCCCAAACTTAGTTGTTCACATGGCTCCAACTGCATCTCTCTAAATACCAGAGGCTGCCGACTATCACCAAAGGCCTAGGTGAGTTAGTGGAAGAGTATTCCCTCATTACTAGAGTATCACATCGAAATTCAATATATATACAATAGTAGAAACAAAATAAAAAATAGACCACTAAAAGTAAGAAAAGATAAGAATATATATTAATAAACAGAAGTGTCTCATATACAAAAATTATGTAGATGGTACAAGTAGATAGAAATCAACTAGAAAAGTACATGTAAAAACAATACAAGTATCACTAGAAGAACAAAATACCAAAAGGTATCCCATTATCGCAAGCCTAAGCATGGTCCAATTCTCAAATAATCCAAATCCATAGTCATCAAACTATACTTGGGAGCTTTCCCCTATCATAACCTAAAACAATATAATCAATTTGGGTCCCTAAGGAGGCCCAAACAGGGTGTGAGATAAACATCCTAATAAAAAACTGCCCAGGTATATACAATTCTAATAGAAATTCTACAATGGTTCTAGAAAGTATAAACACCAGATAAGTCATTTTGTACATATCCCATTTCATAAGTCTACTACAATATGTAAAACCCAACAAACCTAAAGGAAACCAACAAAATATAATCATCTCTTAACAAGGAATCTATAAACAGTAAATAAGAAAGTCACAAAGCCATTCCATACATCCATATGTTCCAGGAAATGATAGCCATGTTTTATAGAGAAGTGAAGTATCCCACGGCTACACCGTATAGTGAAGTAGCATCCCACGACCATGCCATATAGTGAAAGTTGAAAATCTCAGGGGTGGAATCCAAGGTTTCAGAAGACCAAGGCATCCAAATAATAATTCTAGTCAATGGAGGTCTAGATACAATGAGTGTATACATAGAATACAATCGAGTTCTATGTTAATGATAGGTGGAAACTTGGTTAGGCACTGGTTGTGGTCCTAGGAACATTGCAATGGAATGTCTTATGTGATCCCAAGAAAGCTGGATCTACTGAGTAGCAAGGCTTGAGGAATCCCATGGAATGAAGACCAAAGTGATAGTTTCAACCTAAGCCATCGACTATAGCATTCAATATTCATAGAGATAATCACATGGAATCTATCAAACCATTCAATCATGTATGCAATCATTCAAAATTAAACATTCATTAGCATGTGATTATACCCACTCACATTAATGAGAACAATCCATGAGTATACCCACTAATTCAAACCATTTATCTATTTCTAATCATATGGGACTACCCTCCCATAAAATCCAATTAACATACCATTAGTCATTTACATATTGGAATACCCACCCATATAAACAAAATTCATTTATAAAAAGCTATCAAAATTGGTATGGAGTCATAAGATATCAATATGAAAGGAAGAAATACATCTTTTAAGCAATCTATTAAAGTCATAATGGCATCTAAGGGATTATTCTAATTGGGAAAGCACAAGAACACACCCTTTGGGTGGTCTAATATAGAATAAACAAGTAACTCTTTAACGAGAACAGCTCGGGTGACCTCAGGATGAGCAGTGGGGGCCGACACACCTAAAAGGAAACCAGTGTAAACCTCACTAGGTCCAACTATAGCTACTAAAAGCTAATCGATCTAAAATGAGACCTCACAGGAATGTCCAATGAATGGAATATTGTCTGAACACTAGAAAAACACCAAGAAATGCTGAAAGATAGTATAGACCACATACCTCACCTCAGTAGAAGACAACTCATCCAGTATCATGTTATGATTAGTCCCGGTTGGGAAACAATATATAAAATGGATGAAGAAAATAACAATAAGGAATATGAGAATAAATCCAAATAGAGCAATAGTTGTTCTGAAGAATTAGGAATGGCTAAAAGGGAACCAACTATTTATCGTTGCGGATCCGTAGAGATGATTGACAATCAAAACCGAAGTGCAATGAAGAGTAGGGATCAAAGCCTACATTAGGTTTCTCATGGGGGAGATACGGAGGTCTCCTATGCGTTGGAGAAAAAAAAACTACTTTGGGATTAAAAATAAAAATTATTTTTTAATTTAAAAAATTAAAAAAAACACACAATAAGGGTCGCCCGATTTACTTGAATGGTTTCCCAAACCGTGTAGAAACCATACGCTCCTATCTTCTTATGAGGGAAGATTTTCATGGTTACCCCACACATGTTTTATATCCATGTAATATCCATGTGAAACTGATCTGTCCAAAACCTGCAGTTTCTAGACCTCTCGCACGGTTTACCTAAACCATGCGCATGTTGTGCGCAAATCGTGTGCCTGATCATTTTCAGCCCAAAACATGGTTATGACTTTTGAACAAGGCCCAAAAACCACCAAAACGCCCATGATCAAGTTAAACCTTCACAAAAGGCCATAACAAAGCATTTAAACTAAAAATAAAACATTCGTACCACGTACGAAAACCCGGGTTATTGTACAGTGGCCCCCTGTATCCAATGGATGTCTAGTAGGAACTTCAACTTTAGAAACATACAACTTCCCTTTCTTCAAAAAATTTCATGTCCATTGAATCTATGACTAATGAAATGTGACTGGAAGACTCTTTCATTAGACATTAGTCATCCATAAAATTCATATTGTAATCATTATTACCTCATGACATTGGAACTATTTAGGATAGACATATCATTGTCTGCATTATATTGGAATGTATTATAACATACCATTCATCCAATAATTAATTCGTTCAAATCAATACACAATCCAATTAGAAGCACTTTTTCTCTAAATTTCATTCATAAATAATACATCACAATTTTCTCATACAACATATGATTTTTGATCACTCCAGGATCAACAAAAAATCATTAGATTTTGTATGGAGACATTCGAACTCTGATACAATTTTTTTATTATGATTGAAACATTCATTCTATACCCAATGTGGATATAAGGAACCTTTTCTCCACAAAAAAAATCTTTATAAACTGATGAAAATTATTAATCAGTTTTCATCTAATCTACATATTACAATACAAAATTTCATTCTTTTCATCTACTCATCAAAACATACTATGTGAATTGATTTTTTCTTTCAAGAAAATAAAATGATATAAAATAATCAAAAACTTATTCCATTTCCAAAAAAACTTCTATCCTAAATGGTCACAACACATTATTTCTTCAATATAATCCCACCTAAAAAATACAGTGCAAAATATTGAGCTTTCCCAAACACCTACCTATATCAAACAAGTCAAACGAGTTTATTTGGAAGTATTTAGAGATACCTTTTAGGGAATACTTATAACAAATATTGAAAGACCCATGTATCTACAACACACTAGTTGTGGTCTACATATACCAATAGGAAATAAAGGATAGAATTAGGCCCAAACCCCTTCTCCAACCAATAAATGGGCATATATCTCCATTTTTTTTACTGATGTCACACACCATATCCTAAAAATCATGATTTTGAAGATAAAAATTCCTACCCACATCAAAAAAAATTAGTCGTGATATAATAATGGAAGTGGTAGTGGTTGTAGTGTTGATAGAAGACTCCATCCATGCAATTAGTGTGACTCATGCACATAATGTGATGGTCAATACAGATTAGATGCATATCCATGATCCTGTATAGAATGTTCATGGAGAAAATCCAATGATTAATTTACGTATTGATTAGGCTCATATCCCTTTCTCAATTAGAGTTAATTAGTCTATACTAATTTCCCCTAGAGGGAAAGAAAATATCGATGAAAAAATTATAGAAATCTACCAAAAATATTATGGAAATAAAACATAAGAAACTAGAATAGAAAATTGTACATGAAACCTGATATCTATATCAAGTGGCTTCAGTTTCTCAGAAGATATTAT
Source organism: Viscum album (assembly GCA_963277665.1). Lineage (NCBI taxonomy): Eukaryota > Viridiplantae > Streptophyta > Magnoliopsida > Santalales > Viscaceae > Viscum > Viscum album. Next base: position 508,773,105 of record OY728159.1, read on the forward strand.
CCAAAAGGAATAATCACCAAAAGGAATTGAAATATTAATGGACGAAATTTACTATCTCTCTCTACACAATGTTGGTGTTCTTGAATCCCTTAGATTATTATCTACGGAAGATACAAATCATACTATTTTTTTTACAAAATTTTGGAAATTTTAGTTGTAATTACAAAGGTCCTACGCACATATTTTTCTCTAGAAACATCATAGGTCCCCCCATAAAAAATATCCTGAAGAAATACTTCATACCTATAATCCATTCAATCATAAGAGTCCATCTTTTGATGATCATTTTGGAAACCATCCTTGTGGTCATATGATCAAATGGATAATGTACATCCCTTTTATATAATCATCTCTAAAGGTCCTCCCTATGGTATACCCTATAGTAATTACATTAAAAGTTTTATTTTAAGTTGTGATGGTAGTCCTTTCCATGATGGTAATCATTGTGAAGGTCCTCCCTACAATGACCCTTCACTTTTTCATGGAGGTCATCCTCGTGATGAATAAATTATGTGAAAGCACTCCTATAATGAAGAACATGGGAAATTGAGTCCATCCATGATTGATTCCTCTTCATTGGAAAGTGATATTCATTCTCATCCAAAATATCACTCATGTAAATAGTAATTCTCTAAACCATGCTTAGTTAACATACCTTCAAATATTCAAAAGCATATCTATGCCAAACCTACAATTTACAATAATGAAATGTTGAATCACCCAAATTGTTTAGATTAGGTAGAGGTAACTCTTGAAAAATATGAATAAGGGATATTTATAATGAGGATATATTTAGATAAAGACAATATATGAGTCAGGTTATGACCATTAACAACTCTCCAATATAGCATTCCAGATACATTATCAGATAAATTTGTGCATGGCATTAGCATTAATTTATAGACTATTATTAATCACCCAAACAAATCGTTTCCTTATGATGAATATACAATCCATGTCAAGGTAATAAAAGGGATTCACCATTAAATATACTTGGAAGACATCCTAGAAGTGAGAAACTAAAAATTTGGAAAATAAAAAGGATCCCTTCATCATGTATGTATTGAAGTGTTAAAATAATTATATCAGCTAATCATCAGTGCCCTATCTAGTGTTATATTAGAGGATGGGTCGAACACTAGTAATTTCATTTCACCTCACACCCTAATCCGAAAAGACCACCAATGGTGTATTCAGTTGATGTCATAACATTAGGCTAGCATTGAGAAATGGTATTTGGCGCAAGTAGAGGGTATGTTGGAAAAATTATGACCTTGAATGACCCTTGATGATGTCAATACAAAAGTGAGAGAGAGTTATAGAAATAATCCTGCATGAAGCATATGAAAATATTCATCAAGTACCCCTATTAAAGAAATCCATTCATCTAGAAGCACCAATATCTTTGGAATCTGATGGCTCAACTGGAAATCATAAAATGCACTAGGCCCTTGTTTGAAAAATTATTTTTTAAAATCAAGAGATGTTTATTGGTAGTAGAATATATGGAAATCAAGAAGCAACCCCATCCCATGGGGATGGGGTTTTTTATCATAACCTTGGATAATTAAAAAAAAAGATCAAGAGGGTGGGAAAATGGAAAACAAGCATCCCTAGATCACAGGGATGGGTAATTTTTTACATCATCTTCATCCTCAATTAAAGTCATTATTTACCATTTAGGGGGTGTAATACAAAATGGATCTTTCCAACTCATCCAAAACCATGATCTGAATTCCTCAAGGGGAACACAAATAAAAAATGTTCTAGATATTCGCATTGGATCACCCTTTATTAGATGATTCCAAGAGGTCAATAAGGGGGGATGAGGCCTTGAGATGATAAAAAACAAATAAAGATGCTTAAGGGTATACCACCTCTATGTAATCATAGTTCTTCCAACATATATCCTGAACACAACCAACCCACATATCAGATTGACACTAATGGGAATTTTTAGTGCATTATTGATTGGTAAATGTTGTTATCACCTCCCAAAAGATGCTACATAACGTGAGTCCATTTTATAAGAATATGATGGGGAGTTTTCGTTACTTTATATGGTTCACACTAAAATGATTGATAAAGGAATGTGTACCAAAAAACAAAGAATTTATATGAATTGTGGGATTTCCTTGATCACTCCACTACTACCCCATCAGTGAGAAGCTTCCAAACGAAAGGGTAAAGGTGCAGTCGCACCTCACACACCACCCAAAGAGACTCAACATCTCACACATGAGGTAATAATTTCACATAATGAGGAAGAGATGAATGAGTTTAGAAAAAGTAAATGTGTAACTAATATAAGGAAATATCCCTACCAGATATTTTCTACAAGAGGCTACTCAAACCACACTCCTTGATGACATTCCTCGTTCAAGAGGGTTTGTCCCAACAACTCGAATATAGCCAGAACATCTACCAAACACAGGGTGATGAAGATGAATATATATAGATCACTAATAAAAAAGATATCATTAGTTCCTTTAATTTTGTATATGATCATATCTAGGTCAAATACATCATCCTAAACAACCCCTGTAAGATTCCCACTACAAGTACGAGAAGAACCACCACACCTATCACAAAATTTTGTTCCTCTTTCTTAGGATCCTTCCCAGTTGGTCATTCCTTCCCATATAATTTTCATTATTGAAACATTGGAGGATCCATTAGAATATATGTAAGGTTTATGTTAGATAGTAGAACCAAAGAGGATTTCTTACCCCAAATACCTATAACGTCCTAGCTCAGGTTCCACTCACAGGTGCCCCGAACCAAACCGCATCCTGGCATTTGGTTCACCCCCCATATCCCATGGGTTGGCTAATAGTAGAGAGGGTGTAATATCTATCATTGGGATACAATAAACACATTTTTATTTTTATAAAATTAATAAACCATAATAAATTAATAAAAAATAGCATAAGCATATATATAAATATAGACAAAATCAATATCACAAGATGACCAAACATGAAAATACGCAACAAAAACTGAATTGTATATATTCCATGTTATGTATGTTACATGTTTAAAATGAAAAAAATGTAAAGAAACTATGAACACCCAATAAGATCCCAAGACATGTCATATTCCAACGTAAATTATTCATTCTGATTCATCCATTTACCATAGGGACTTTCCCCATAACCTCTCTAGAAAATACAATGTATATTCTGGTATAAATCTAGTAGCCTGAGTAGAATGTGCGTATAACTGAGTAGGCCACCACCAATGATGTATAAAAAAAATATATAACAGTGTATTATGTTATATAAATAATATAATACTAGTAATAAAGTAAAAAATTAATATTTATTGAAATATTCTTTATTTATCATCATAAATCGTCAGTTTCCCATAGACACCTATATGACAATACCTTTTTGGGATCGCGAGAGGCTAAACCATTTCTCATATTCAATCCATAATAATTATATCACATGGGATTTTATAATCCATTTAATTCAATCTATATATGTCCAATGGGATCCCCATTACAACACAAATAAATTGTTGTAGAATGTCACTTCTATCACCCTTGTGAGTATTTGGAGAATCATCCCCAGCATCAGTCCCCATGGGTATTTGGGGTATTAGTCCATATCCCATAGAAGAATATTTTCAATCATAATGGGGGTAGAAATCCGTTTCTAGTACACCGTGGATATTCGGAGAATTAGCCCATGTCTCACAGCCTGTTTATCAATCATACACATGTATCATGGGTGTAGAATGTCTTGATTAGTACCTCGTGAGTATTTGGAGAATCTGTAGAGACCCGAAGCTTATCGTACATGGACATTACATTACTTTTGCGGAATACTTAGTACATAACAAAAACACACACACAAGGATCGTAATAGTTTAGTGTCTTTGGAAACTCGGAACGTAATCTTCTAATCGTGGGGAAAGATCTTCAATATCTCCCATAATGATCTTCCCTTTTTTTAACCTAAAACCTTTCTTTATATCCTGGGGAAAAGAAAACATAAAAGGGTGAGCTCAAATGCTCAGCAAGGGCAAATAAAGGAAATAAAAATCATATCATATCTTTTTGAAAATCAAAACCTGCAGAAGAGATCATAATATCTTAACATGGAACAAATAATAGAAGTGAAAATGAGATCCCCATAATCATAACATAAAACTTTAAACTTTGTGGCATGCACACATAATCATAAAGAATCATTTCTTGTTAGTCAAGACTCATTGCCAAGACTATCTTAGTGGACAAAGTCCCTTTCTGAATCGAGTAACCCTCGTTTCAGTCCTGTTTCACTGAACTGGTATAACCTACCATTCCAGCCATGTCTATCTCATGAGATATAAAATCATTACCCAATGAATTGGAGGGAGATATAGGTCCCACCCATCTTATAATGAATCCTTTCTTATGTGTGCCACATAATCATAAATCATACATCATCGCATAACCCATGTAATAAAAATGGGATTCTTAAACAACATGACATCATAAAACAATTCATATAAGATAAATGAATTCATAAAAATGTTTCCATCACAACATAATCAAATCCATGTAATAATAGGGATAAAAACAGAACCCTTTTATTATCTTAGATGGAAAATAATTTTGATAAAATACTTGAACTTAATTCTTGAGGAAAATATCCTTTCTACTTCAAAAACATTTTTCCTTTCATAACATGTCATACGACTTTAAAATAAAAGAAGTTGATTAAAAATAAACTTGAAAACTTGTAAAGGAAGCTTCTTGGAAATAATGTTTTAAGAAATCCATTCATGCCGTATAAGTTAAAAAAAACATTCTTCGTACTTTTGTCGGAAAAGTCAAAAAGTACCTCGTACGAAAAACGACAAAAGATTCCTTTCATACATATTACTAAAAACTCACCGAAGGGTAAAAATGGATTTAAACAATTGTAGGTGGATGGAAATAATATTACATATTGATGAAACATGTATGTGGATGATAAAATACACCCCAGTAAATACTTACGAATAAACAATCTCGGATAGAAATGAGATTGTGATATTTCCCTTACCTTAGGTCCGATTTGCTTCGTAAGTGTCCGAACCTCCTGTATAATGATTTAAATCATGTTATTGACTTATTCCAGAATCATATTCATTGTTATTATATCATATATAGTCCATTTATGACTTTATATTACCCATTATTTTGTAAATTCATGTTAAAGTAGCGTTTTGGGTAAAATCGTCTCATTTGTCGTTTATGTTTTTAACTTGTAATTATTCATATGATTACTTAGATCATGATTACTTAATTCCAGAATATAAAACATGATTTATATATATATATTCAGAATATACATATATAATAAATCAGTAAATGGAAAGAAATACACCGTTCATGGAGACGGTAGTCCGTACGTACGCATGAACGCTGTTTTCGTTTCCTTATTGAATTGAATGGAATTAAGTAGATGACATACATATAAATATAAATAATTACAGTATCATTATTAGGTAATATATTTCATTAGTACTTATTATATATACTTTATAATCATTCATTAATGGTTAATCATTGAGAATGAATCTCATCGCGTCGTGGAGACGGTAGTCCGTACGTACGCACGAGCGATGATATCGTTCCCATGGTCGTGGAATTGCGTTGAAGTGTATTTATACTATTTCAGTATCAATATCACTTTATAATAATCATATATAGTTACTCATTAAACCATTATACCCATCCTTGTAAGGTGGTGGTGGAAAATAGATTACACCACGGCGTGGAGACGGTATTCCGTACGTACGCACGCGCGGTGATTTCATTTTTTCCGTAGGATGGATAGAAGGTGAATTAGGGTTGTTTCATATTTATAATAACATATCAGTATGTAAGTAATACTGATGTTATTACTTTGTTATGAAACAAATAAAGAAGAAGAAGTTGAAGAAGAAAGAAATTGAAAAGATCGGTAATGGTTATTACCTCTTCTTTGAAACGCCTCTTTGAATCCTCCACTTAGGGAACTCAGATTGGTCTTTGAAGAATACCAGGACCTCTGGGATTATTCTAGTGAAGTGGAGAAAGGATTTTGGCAGAGGTTGTCCGAGCATGAGTGCTCAAATTGGTGTGAGGAGGAAGGGGGAGGAGGTGCCCTTTTATAAGGGAGGAGAGGGGCACCTTAGGAATATCTCAAAATATTATTTTATATTAAAGTCAAAATCGGTTTATAATGGTTCCAAAGGGTCTTATTTCGAAGCTAAAGTGGGGATGGGTCGAAATCCTATCAACCAATAGGATTTAGACAATTTTATGATATTATTTTAACCTTATCAATTAGATTTAACTCTAAGTTAAATAATTTAACTTTTACCGTGTCTTTTTGTTTTCTTTCACTATATGGTTAATACACTTACTATAACATGCCAAACGAACCCCAAATTGTTTATTAATAATACATATATCCTTATCTAAGTAATTTGTCCGAACCTTAGATTTTTAGGAATAAAATAACAATTAATAATATAATATTTTATTTAAAAACTATTTTGTGTCAATTTTGACACTATTTGATATATGATTTTTGTGAAAGTCATAACAGAATTATATGTTCGAACCAAGTTGATTAAATCAACAATAATATATCATAGTAACCTAGAAAAATAGTATAATTCATAAAAAGTCTCAAATTACATTTATTTTGGTGTTTATAACATCAATTATGTCAATATTTCATAAATAAGATAATTACTGCATCATCATTGTGTCATAAATAAATTAAATTATTTAATGTCTAAAAATTACAAATAAAATACCATTATGTAGGAAATATTTTTATCTTTCTAATGAATATTTATAGTCGAATTTATCTTATGTATAACCCCATATTATAAATGATTTACTTATTAAACTTTGATTTTAACTATTTTATCCCTTCTTTAAATAAATTAATAATAAATGTTCTAATCTAATCCAAGTGGGCCTAAATGGTCATATTTTATTCATAAGGTTGTTTTTGGTCGAATTACACTTATCCAATAGAATTAGGACATGTGTTAGGGTAATAGTAATATCATATTTACCCTTAGTTACCCTATTTACTATTAACCGCGGTAAAAAAAGTAAAAAGTTACTATTCACCAAAAAATTATTTTCATCTCATTGAACCACATTTTACTTACTGACATCAACCGTGTCTCTCGGATTTTTGAAATTCCATTCACAGAAGCGGTAAAATTAAGTTTTATGAAAAATTCAGTTTTTTTAACTACCACTTTGTAGTTTCACTATTCATCAAAAATTGATGTTTTTCAGAACAATGCCAAAATTTCATCCTAAGCTATATTTTATATTACGAATTCAAAAATAAAGTCTATTTTACCAAATTCATAACATAGAAGTTTCATTAATTATTTTTATAATTAAATCCCGCTGTTAAAACAAATAGCGTTTTTTAAGAAACAATATCTATTAAAAGATTGACACTTGATTATGTCTGGTTTAAATGTGAAATTACAACCAATGACCAACATTGTATTAAATTGTAAAAATATATTCTAAATATACTTTAAAACCACTCAAATTAATAATTTATCACTATTAATTATTTCGATTAAAAAAGTTGTTTTTAATTAAAATTTAGTAATTTTCACTATTCATCAGAATATGAAAGTTATCCGAAATGTACCAAAATTTCACCTTAGGCTAAATTCGATACTCCGAATCCAAAAATGAAATCCATTTTGAAAAATAAAATTTACAAAATTTTAAAAAGTGGTTATTACTATTCATAACGGCTAGTTTTAATAACATTTTAATAGCATATCGCTGTTTAGTGAAACTCGTTATTGCGTACTACACACGCTATCGAGAAAGGTCGCGATTGCGTGTAATGCAAGGAAAGTCAAGGATGCGTGTTGTGCAAGCTCCTTTTTGTGTAGCGTACAACACAAGACATTAGTGAAATAAAAAGAATATTTTTCATAAAATCTCGGGCTGTTACATTCTACCCCCCTTAAAATGAATTTTGCCCTCAAAATTCGTCGGGGTTATAAATGGTTTACTATTCGAAAGTTTCTTTAATAGAATCCCACATCGTAAAAAGGAATACCAAAACTTGGCTTTAAAAACTAATGTATGAAATGTAACGATTACCCAAATAAACTAATCGCTGGGTTTCCACATAGGTAAAAATATGGATATGGAAGAGAAATCTAACCTTCATGTTCTGATGGAGAGTGGTAGAGAAAATGGCTATGGAAAAGCCAGTAATCACAAATCCATAGATTTGTGATGATATAAGGTACCATCTGATTCATCAGGTATAAGATCACTAGGACAACATTTTTGGTTTTCAAGATCATTTCCCTAAAGTTGAAAATTTGAATTAGAATAAATACTTACTTTATTTTGGTACAATCTCACTGTTGTTCGTGCCTTGAACAATTTACACTTCATCTCTTAAATAAATGAAGTTGAATTTGTTATTCGTGAAGTGTTAGCAGATTATGTGATAGAATGACGGGTCATTCCATCTGTCTCAAACAAAAGGTTAGCAAAAATTATATACATAAGTCGGTCTATAGTGAGATTAATCATATATGGTTCCTAAAATGAACTTATACTTCATATATCATACTGATTAATATAATAAAACTAGTTTCTACTAAACAGGGACTTCCTGTAGGCCAGTGGTAGGCGATAAAGGCTAGTCGCACTTCGGTTGTGGGTTCGATTCCCACAGCCTTGTCCGACGCGATGGGTTGTCACCCGTCCTGCAGGTTTTCCTTTTTCTAAAACTATATTACTATAACATCCCATCAATAATATCGAAAGAACTTCTATCCTTAAACAATACTAACTTATGTCCAACATAATCCATTCTAATCTTTAGGCTTATCCATAATACTGCAGTCCACTCTCATAATATAGTGAAAACGATTACCAGAGATTTAATACTATCGTTAATCCCCATATATATGTCTTGTTGGTCACATTCCAAACATTCAAAGGCCTTAATCATGTATTCTCTTGAATACCCATTAAACCATAGTGAAAACTTGAATGTAGTTAAAAGATAACACCTTCCACATACCAAAATCCTCAATATTGTATATACTCAAACCATGATATCACTTAGTCCTTATATTAATCATGAGCTCATGAATACTATTAAACATTTCATTTTCTCGTTTTCCCTTCATTATGCGCATTTCATCTTATTTCCAAAATATATCAATCACTTTGAATACCACATCAATAAATATTGCAATACTCAATGATACAACATTATTTCGAAATCCCATTACATAAACACTTAATCATTCCACCACATCGTTGTCATATTCAACATTGCCAATAGTGATCGCATGTGACTTCCCTTTGTCCTTTGCCTTCAGTGGTTGCTCATGTTGACCATCACTAACCCTTGGATTAGGGCATTTATTAGCATAATGCCCCATTTCCTTGCACTTGAAGCATTGAAGTGTTGGTGGTGTGTTCTCTGCAGTGTTTGATTTATTCACATCATTAGAAACCCTTTTTCCATTACTTCGACACTCAGCTGCTCGATGACCTTCTTTTCCACACTTAAAACATTTTCTAGTCCCTTTAAGACAATATCCACCATGCTTCTTTCCATACTTTGTGCATAAGGAAACATTCATCTTCTTTTCACCATTATTCTGAGATTTCTCCTTGAACTCCATCTTTCGTTTTTTGTCAAAACCATGAGATGGATATGTAACACCAACTTCCATTTCTACCTTGATAGCACAACGCACAATTTCTTCATAGCTATTGAAGTCTCTTATAGCTAATTCCCTTCGAAGACTTGGTTTTAAGCAACTGAAAAATTGATCAACTTTACTTTCAGGTTGGATGATAATGCCAGATGCATACCTTGCAAGTCTTGTAAAATTCGCTTCGTATATACCAACAGATTCATCATCCTTTTTCTTTAGTTCAAGAAACTCCTTCTCGATCTTTGTTCGAAGAATACGAGGGAAGTACTTATTGAAAAATAAGTTCTTAAACTCGTCCCATTCCATGGACTCAATTTCATCTCTTTGCCTTGTATTCTTGATAAGATTCTACCATTGATCAGCTTCACCTTCCAAATGATATACTGCTAAGATGACTTTATCATGTTCAGAACATTGAAGAACTGAAAATATCTTTTCAGTGGTACTGATCCATTGTTCAGCAACAAGTGGATCAGAAGACCCACTGAAAGAAGGTGGACGTTTCCTCATGAAGGACTCAATAGAATATTGTTCCCTTCTCTGCTCATTTGGAAGTCCAGAATGATTCATAGCTTGTGTAAGTATAGAAATAAGATTTTTCACTCCATCTCCCATAACATTTGTTTGTTCAAGAGGACAATCATTGCATTGTCCATTGCATTGATCAACACGGTTCCTTCGGGTTCCAGCCATCGTCAAAACCCAAAAAGAATAGTGTGAGAGGCAAAAATCATGCTAGGGAAAACAACATAATAAAGGGGGAGTACCTTCAATATCTAACATCTTAGGTTTAATTCTATTATCGTTAGCGTAGTTCTAGTACTATAACTTATACGTATTCTTAACCTTAGGGACATCCCTAGACATACCGTAGAAATATCTCTAGGGATCTCACTAACGTTTTCGCATCCTAGTTTCCAAAGGTTGACTAAACCTTTCCTATGATACCAACTGTAGAGACCCGAAGCTTATCGTACATGGACATTACATTACTTTTGCGGAATACTTAGTACATAACAAAAACACACACACAAGGATCGTAATAGTTTAGTGTCTTTGGAAACTCGGAACGTAATCTTCTAATCGTGGTGAAAGATCTTCAATATCTCCCATAATGATCTTCCCTTTTTTTAAACCTAAAACCTTTCTTTATATCCTGGGGAAAAGAAAACATAAAAGGGTGAGCTCAAATGCTCAGCAAGGGCAAATAAAGGAAATAAAAATCATATCATATCTTTTTGAAAATCAAAACCTGCAGAAGAGATCATAATATCTTAACATGGAACAAATCATAGAAGTGAAAATGAGATCCCCATAATCATAACATAAAACTTGAAACTTTGTGGCATGCACACATAATCATAAAGAATCATTTCTTGTTAGTCAAGACTCATTGCCAAGACTATCTTAGTGGACAAAGTCCCTTTCTGAATCGAGTAACCCTCGTTTCAGTCCTGTTTCACTGAACCAGTATAACCTACCATTCCAGCCATGTCTATCTCATGAGATATAAAATCATTACCCAATGCATTGGAGGGAGATATAGGTCCCACCCATCTTATAATGAATCCTTTCTTATGTGTGCCACATAATCATAAATCATACATCATCGCATAACCCATGTAATAAAAATGGGATTCTTAAACAACATGACATCATAAAACAATTCATACAAGATAAAGGAATTCATAAAAATGTTTCCATCACAACATAATCAAATCCATGTAATAATAGGGATAAAAACAGAACCCTTTTATTATCTTAATGGAAAATAATTTTGATAAAATACTTGAACTTCATTCTTAAGGAAAATATCCTTTCTACTTCAAAAACATTTTTCCTTTCATAACATGTCATACGACTTTAAAATAAAAGAAGTTGATTAAAAATAAACTTGAAAACTTGTAAAGGAAGCTTCTTGGAAATAATGTTTTAAGAAATCCATTCATGCCGTATAAGTTAAAAAAAACATTCTTCGTACTTTTGTCGGAAAAGTCAAAAAGTACATCGTTCGAAAAACGACAAAAGATTCCTTTCATACATATTACTAAAAACTCACCGAAGGGTAAAAATGGATTTAAACAATTTTATGTGGATGGAAATAATATTACATATTGAAGAAACATGGATGTGGATGATAAAATACACCCCAGTAAATACTTACGAATAAACAATCTCGGATAAAAATGAGATTGTGATATTTCCCTTACCTTAGGTCCGATTTGCTTCGTAAGTGTCCGAACCTCCTGTATAATGATTTAAATCATGTTATTGACTTATTCCAGAATCATATTCATTGTTATTATATCATATATGGTCCACTTATGACTTTATATTACCCGTTCTTTTGTAAATTCATGTTAAAGTAGCGTTTTGGGTAAAATCGTCTCATTTGTCGTTTGTGTTTTTAACTTGTAATTATTCATATGATTACTTAGATCATGATTACTTAATTCCAGAATATAAAACATGATTTATATATATATATATTCATAATATACATATATAATAAATCAGTAAATGGAAAGAAATACACCGTTCATGGAGACGGTAGTCCGTACGTACGCATGAACGCTGTTTTCGTTTCCTTATTGAATTGAATGGAATTAAGTAGATGACATACATATAAATATAAATAATTACAGTATCATTATTAGGTAATATATTTCATTAGTACTTATTATATATACTTTATAATCATTCATTAATGGTTAATCATTGAGAATGAATCTCATCGCGTCGTGGAGACGGTAGTCCGTACGTACGCACGAGCGATGATATCGTTCCCATGGTCGTGGAATTGCATTGAAGTGTATTTATAATATTTCAGTATCAATATAACTTTATAATAATCATATATAGTTACTCATTAAACCATTATACCCATCCTTGTAAGGTGGTGGTGGAAAATAGATTACACCACGGCGTGGAGACGGTATTCCGTACGTACGCACGCGCGGTGATTTCATTTTTTCCGTAGGATGGATAGAAGGTGAATTAGGGTTGTTTCATATTTATAATAACATATCAGTATGTAAGTAATACTGATGTTATTACTTTGTTATGAAACAACTAAAGAATAAGAAGTTGAAGAAGAAAGAAATTGAAAAGATCGGTAATGGTTATTACCTCTTCTTTGAAACGCCTCTTTGAATCCTCCACTTAGGGAACTCAGATTGGTCTTTGAAGAAGACCAGGACCTCTAGGATTATTCTAGTGAAGTGGAGAAAGGATTTTGGCAGAGGTTGGCCGAGCATGAGTGCTCAAATTGGTGTGAGGAGGAAGGGGGAGGAGGTGCCCTTTTATAAGGGAGGAGAGGGGCACCTTAGGAATATCTCAAAATATTATTTTATATTAAAGTCAAAATCGGTTTATAATGGTTCAAAAAGGTCTTATTTCGAAGCTAAAGAGGGGATGGGTCGAAATCCTATCAACAAATAGGATTTAGACAAGTTTATGATATTATTTTAACCTTATCAATTAGATTTAACTCTAAGTTAAATAATTTAACTTTTACCGTGTCTTTTTGTTTTCTTTCACTATATGGTTAATACACTTACTATAACATGCCAAACGAACCCCAAATTGTTTATTACTAATACATATATCCTTATCTAAGTAATTTTGCCGAACTTTAGATTTTTAGGAATAGAATAACAATTAATAATATAATATTTTATTTAAAAACTATTTTGTGTCAATTTTGACACTATTTATTATATGATTTTTGTGAAAGTCATAAAAGAATTATATTTTCGAACCAGGTTGATTAAATCAACACTAATATATCATAGTAACCTATAAAAATAGTAGAATTAATAAAAAGTCTCAAATTACAATTATTTTGGTGTTTATAACATCAATTATGTCAATATTTCATAAATAAGATAATTACTGCATCATCATTGTGTCATAAATAAATTAAATTATTTAATGTCTAAAAATTAAAAATAAAATACCATTATGTAGGAAATATTTTGATCTTTCTAATGAATATTTATAGTCGAATTTATCTTATGTATAACCCCATATTATAAATGATTTACTTATTAAACTTTGATTTTAACTATTTTATCCATTCTTTAAATAAATTAATAATAAATGTTCTAATCTAATCCAAGTGGGCCTAAATGGTCATATTTTATTCATAAGGTTGTTTTTGGTCGAATTACACTTATCCAATAGAATTAGGACATGTGTTAGGGTAATAGTAATATCATATTTACCCTTAGTTACCCTATTTACTATTAACCACGGTAAAAAAGTAAAAAGTTACTATTCACCAAAAAATTATTTTCATCTCATTGAACCACATTTTACTTACTGACATCAACCGTGTCTCTCGGATTTTTGAAATTCCATTCACAGAAGCGGTAAAAATAAGTTTTATGAAAAATTCAGTTTTTTTAACTACCACTTAGTAGTTTCACTATTCATCAAAAATTGATGTTTTTCAGAACAATTCCAAAATTTCATCCTAAGCTATATTTTATATTCCGAATTCAAAAATAAAGTCTATTTTACCAAATTCATAACATAGAAGTTTCATTAATTATTTTTATAATTAAATCCCGCTGTTAAAACAAATAGCGTTTTTTAAGAAACAATATCTATCAAAAGATTGACACTTGATTATGTCTGGTTTAAATGTGAAATTCCAACCAATGACCAACATTGTATTAAATTGTAAAAATATATTCTAAATATACTTTAAAACCACTAAAATTAATAATTTATCACTATTAATTATTTCGATTAAAAAAGTTGTTTTTAATTAAAATTTAGTAATTTTCACTATTCATCAGAATATGAAAGTTATCCGAAATGTACCAAAATTTCACCTTAGGATAAATTCGATACTCCGAATCCAAAAATGAAATCCATTTTGAAAAATAAAATTTACAAAATTTCAAAAAGTGGTTATTACTATTCATAACGGCTAGTTTTAATAACATTTTAATAGCATATCGCTGTTTAGTGAAACTCGTTATTGCGTACTACACACGCTATTGAGGAAGGTCGCGATTGCGTGTAATGAAAGGAAAGTCAAGGATGCGTGTTGTGCAAGCTCCTTTTGGTGTAGCGTACAACACAAGACATTAGTGAAATAAAAAGAATATTTTTCATAAAATCTCGGGCTGTTACAGAATCACTCTCTATCTCACACCCCATTTATGAATAATACATGTTAATTATATGTTTAGAGTGTCACACCCATCACCACATTTCTCAATCATTCACAATATAACAAAAATATCACAATTTCCCATATTTCACAATAATCAAGGTTAATCAACATTAACCCCAATATCACATTTCACATAAGAATGAAACTATAACTAATTTAACAATTACTTAATCAAAAATTTATAATTGAATAATAAAATTATTCCTTTAATTAAATCAGTAATTAATTAATCACTTCAAACTCATTAATTAATTCAATAATTAATTAATCACAACATTCTTATTAATTAATTCAATAATAAATTAATCTTAACAATTCGATTAGTTAATCCAACAAATAACTAGTGGCATCACTATCAATAATTAATATAACAATTAACTAATCACATCAATAACATTAATTAATTCAAAGATTAATTAATTCAATATTTTTTAACAACCTCAATTTTTATTAATTAATTCACCTATTAATTAATCCAATTCATTTCGATTAATTATATCAAAAATTATTTAATCAAAATGAATCCTCTATTATTAATTCACTAATTAATTTTATAGAGAGAATTCCAACCATTAATTCATCATTTAATTATTTCCATCAATCCCATTATTGAATTAAAAAATTAAGCAATCACATTCCTCTATTAATTAATTCATCAATTAATTAACCCCTTAATTTAATTCAATAATTAAATAATCACATTTATCACATTAATTAATTCAACAATTAAATAATCACACTGTTCACATTAATTAATTTTCCAATTAATTTCTGTTAATATTCAATAAACCATTTTTGTAATTACGTTTCTCACATTATTTAATTAGGAAATTAAATAATATCATTATTTAATTAAAAAATTATATAATCACATTGTTCATATTATTTAATTCATTAATTAAATAATTACATTATTCAATTCCATAATTAAATACTTATATTATTTACATTAATTTATTCACCAATTAAAAAAACTCATTAATTAATTCAAAAATTAAATAATCATAATACAATATATAATTAATCCTTCACTTAATTAATTCCACCTCAAATAATTCAATATCCATAATTAAATCATTGATTAGTTATTCTATATCAATTAATTAAATAACCTTAATTAATTCATCATTTAATTGTTTTATCTCCATTAATTAAATCACTACAAATATTCCTTCACCATCAATTTATTAATCAGAAAAAACACTAATAAATAATTATAAAATTAATTATCCTTATTCAACAGTATCAATATAACAATAATTAATATTCAATATTAAATAATCTCAGTTTCTCAAAATTAATTTAACTATTATATATTTATGATCTAAAATCCCAATATCCTAATTCAACTATTTCCTTAATTAATTAATTCACCAAAATTAATTAATTTTATCAAGAATGAAATTACTAAACATCTAATAAAAATTTTACAATCATATATTCATAATTTCAATCAAGAATATAAGAACGGAATTTTAGAACACCGACCTCAAGAATGATAATGAACACTTACCAATGGATAATTCAAATTTGAATCGGATCAATGAAGAATTCGACGAAGAACACGATATACATATGAAACCTAAATCCATATTTAAATGAAACAAGATCTATTAAATCTAGATCTATATCTAACAAGACTATATCTAGATTCAAAAAAATCTAGATCTAGATCCAATAGTGAATAAACGTCTTTCTTTTATCCGTGAAGAGGAACAGAATAGAGAGATAGATGTAAATGAAGAGAACACCCATACTCGAGACTTGTGTGGATGGTATTCGATCGACGACAATGGTGCGCTGAGGATATTTGGACCAAGGAACAAGTTTTTGGGGGAGTTCTAGTCCATGGTAGAGGTGTGTAAAAGCTCTTCAGTAGAGAGGGAGGCCTGCAGATGCTCTATATCAGAGAAGAGGGGTTTTCAGAGAGTTATGAAACACTAGAGGCATCATTTAAATATGTTGGGTGTTAGAATTACACAATGTGAATTATCATTTCACATCATGTAAAATTCATGAATTATCTCATGATTTTCAAAATAAATATCATCATAACCCTCAAAAACATAATTAAAAATCACACATGGTGTAATTTACTTTCATGACATGTCAACATGTGGTGAGTGACAGTTATAGGGGGTGAAATCTTCTTTCGTGATATGTCAATATGTAAAAAAACTACATTCATGAAATGTAATTTTGTGGTGAAAATAGTTATATAGTGTGTATATTTTCAGTGTTTTAAATTAATTCAAGCCTACAATTAAATTCATAGGTTCCACTCAAAACAATCCCTTCCATGAATTGGGTCCATAACATGTTATTGTTCTACAGTTAGAACTCATATCATAGTCACACTGCACCCATACAAAATATGGGATCTTATAATATCCATGCCTTAAAATAGATCATCCTCATGATATACTCCCAGTATTCTCTAGGATTCAAACTCAAAAAAAGAGCAGGCCATTGATCTCTCTCATGAACCACTATTTCTCATCTTTTATCTTGTACATTCCAATATTAATATAATATATGAACAATTAGCACAATGTTTTCCCTCAATAACATTCCACAGTAACCCAACACATGTATCAGATGCTCCTCAAATGACGCATCAGTCTTAGGATCAACATCCACAACATACTAAATGTGTTTCCCAACTCACTATTCCCAACAACCCCAAGAACAAAATTCCACATTGGGACTTACCATTTCTATCAAACACCACTTGTACAGTTTATACATCCACCACATCCATGGCCCACATAGCCTTCCTCTGAGGAATTTAAACATGTAGATTAATGGTTACAATTTGGTATTATGATGCCACCACTTCCAAACTATATTATATCTCTATAAACATTTTATTGAAACATATCTCCCCACATTAGAATCATTATTATCACCACTTTTTACACAACTCAACCACCATGTCCCATGGACCATGGTATTTATCGACCTCTAGTCCCTCTTGATAACTTCATCCATAATCTGTCGATGGAAAACCACACACCATCCAACTCTACATATATACCACATAATAATAACCACATCCAAAGGGTACCATATAGAACCTAAAAACATTTATATAGCTAGGAATAAATCCATAACTTTCATAGTGTATGCAAGATGATGTCATGGTAAGGGGAATGATAGTTAATAATTAAAAGTTAACTATGAAGTCGATCAGGAATACCATTGAAAATACTCCAGCACCAATGATACATCCCACTATAGAAAAATATAAACCTATCAAATGTCTTGGGATTCCCTACCCTCCAACATCTAACCACACTGATCCAAAACCAGATGGTCTGTCACAAAACTCTGAACCACTTTTTCAAACTAAGTCATTCACACTACCCAAAATACTTACCTCAAGGTCCAAAAAACATCACAAGTATTCTCCATTCACAAAATTATCATAGATAGAAAGATTTATTTAGATAAAACAATTTAAAGTCTTTCCCCCATTTCCCCTCCACATGGTAAAAAATGAGGCACTATCTCTACCCTTAACCAACCAACATCAATGTCCTAGTTAATATAGATAAACACATTTTCATTTTTAATGTTTCTCAATTAGATGATCATTTATTCTCATACTACATCATTTTAAAATCTTTCTCAATTTCTTATTATGAATCATTTTCAATCCCATTTAATAAGACAATATAAAATTTTAGGATTACAATTTACACAAAATCCGTATTCCCATTCATTGAAAATGTGATTCATGTCATAGGATAACTATGATTTCATAAAATGATTCATTCAGACTCAAATATCTTTCTATTCAGAAACATGATTAAATATCAAAAAATATAAAAAATAATCACATCACACAAAAAGTTTGTCACACAAGGTGAAATAACATTCAATTGTAATAAAAAACAAAAATAAGAACAATACCACCCATGGTAGTTGGGTGTTCCCCCATACCGGGGTAGCTACTCCCATGAACAAGATCATAACTGGGCATGGAATCTTCCTTGTCTAATGTATACATTTACTATATTGGAAGAAAAATTAATAAGAAAAGAAAATAGACTCAAAAACTCTTTTGTAACATCCTTTTCTAGGTGCCCATCACTGGATCCCTGAGTTAGAATACCACATGACATCAGTCACGCCTCCCCATATGCCAGAGCCTACTGAAAAACAAATAGGGTTTAATATTGATCATGGGGAGACTATACCCTATTTAGTTTTCTTTTTATCATTATAATACACTATAGAAAATAAATAAACAATTTTGAAAGCATATATAAGACCATTGAAAAAAGAAATTTAATAATATGACCAAAACTATAAATAAAGAATAAAAAAAATAGTAGATATAACATGATAAGTACATGTCATGTGTCAAATGAAAACCCAAATGTAAAGACACTAAGAAATCCAAAGAAGGTTGTGAACCACATCATATTTCCTCATCCATGCTCCATAATAATTCATACATCTAACATTGGGCCTTTTCCCTTAACTAATCTAGAAAACACAAATCCATTTTGGGTACCAATCTGGTAGAATGATTAGGGTGTTGGTAAAACTAAATAGGCCACCACCAATGGTGTCTAAAACAAATAGGTTCCATAATAGTTTATGTAGTTGTATAAGGAATATAATGTAAGTAATAAAGTTAATATTTTACATTTATTCAATTATTCATTTTTTACTACAGATAACCTTAGGTTCACATGGACACTCATATCTCAATACCTATATTGGATCATCATAGTCTAATCCTTTCCTCATATTCAATTACCAATCATTATATCACATGGTATTTCAATATCCAATTAAATCAATTCACATACAGCCAAATGGATCTATAGTCCAATGTTAATAAATCGGTGTATAACCCCATCTCAATCACCTTTGTGATTATTTGGATCAATGTCCATGTCAAACACCCCATGGGTATATAAAGCATCAGTCCATATCCGGTACAAGAATATTTGCAATCCAGTTGGGTGTAGAATGCCATGTCTTGAACCTTGTGAGTATTTGTAGCATCATTCCATGTATCACACCTCGTTTATCAATGAAACCTATATATCAATGGTGTATAAAATCATGTACAACACCCTGTGAGTATTTGAAGCATCAATACCCATTTCAAAGCCTATTTATTAATCATAAATATATATCAAGGGTCTTGAACGTCCTTTTTATCACCTCATTTCTCAATCATTCACAATATATCACAAATATCACAAATTCCCGTATTTCAAAACAATAAAGGTTAGTCATCATTAACCCACTTATCACATTTCACATCACAATGTTAGAGTAATTAATTTATCAATTAATAAATCAAAATATACAAATTGCATAATCAAATCAAACATATTAATTAATTATACAATTAATTAATCACAAAAATATTATTAATTAATTCAAAAATTAATGAATCACAAAAATTCCATTATTTAATCCAAAAATTAACTCTTCACATCACTTTCATTAGTTAACTAAATAATTAACTAATCAAATTAATAACATTAATTAATTTGATAATTAATTAATTAAGAAATTAATTATATATCTCAGTTTCTATAAATTAACTCACTAATTAATTAATCCAAAACATTTCTATTAATTAATTCCAAAATTAATTAATCTAACATAATCCCTTTAAATTAATTCACCCATTAATTTTCCATGCAGAAATCAATTAATTCATTCATTGATTTATTCATTCCATCAGTCTTGTTATTTAATTTAACAATTACCTCATCATGTTACACCATTAATTAGTTTTTCAATAATTTCTTCCCTTCAGTTAATTCAATAATTAAATAATCACATTTCTCAAATTAAGTAATTCATCAATTAATAAATTCATTTATTTAATTCAATAATTAAATAATCACATTGTTCAAAGTTATTAATTTTCTAATTAATTAATGTTATTATTCAATTAAAAAATTAAATAATTACATTTCTCACATTAATTAATTAAATAATTAAATAATACCCTTATTTAATTAAACAATTAAATAATCACATTATTCATATTAATTATTTCTCCAATTAATTAATATCATTATTCATTTCAGAAATTAAATAATTACATTGTTCATATTATTTAACTCACCAATTAAATAATCCCATTATTTAATTCAATAATAAAATAATCACAATACAACCATTAATTAATCCTTCAATTAATTAAATCTGTCTCAAACAATTCAATATCCCTAATTAAGTCAATAATTAATTATTCTATCTTAATTAACTTATTGACCCCAATTAATTCATCAATTAATTATTCTATATATAATAATTCATTCACCGAAATTAATTCTGTAACGAATTGTATCTTTTACAAAAATTTAATAATCATTGAAAACACTAATAATTAATTTTACAACTAATTAGCCATATTCAAAAAAATTAATATAATAATGATAAATAATCGCTATTCAACAATATCTATATCTTATAATTAATTTAACAATTTATTATTTATGAACTAAAATACCAATATCACAATTCATCATTTTACTTAATTAATTAATTCAATAAATTAATTAATTTTCTCAAGAACATAATTTCTATACATATAATATTAATCCTAAAACTAAATATAAATAAAATCAATCAAGACTATGGGACTTGAATATTAGACCACCTACCTCAAGAAGGGTGAAAAAATCTTGCCAAAAGGTAATCCCAATTTAAAGTAGATCAATCATGAATGTGATGAAGAATGTGGCCTATATATAAAACATAAATAAAAATTAAAATGAATCCAGATATCTTAAATATAGATATAAATATAACAATCCAAAAACTAAGTTAAAAATTCTAGATCTAGATCCAACAACAGATAATATTATTCTATTATCCATGAAGAGGAGGGAAAGAGACACATAGATCGAATCGAGAAGAACACCCATACCCAGGAGGTGCGTGTAGGGTATTCAATCGAAAAGGGTGGTGTGTGTATGAGATTTGGTCCAAGGAAGAGGTGCACAGAGTAGTTACAAACTAATGAAGTGGTGCACGAAGGCTCTTCAGTGGAGAGGGAGGATAGTGGAAGATCTGTGGTGGATAAGATGGGTGTCTTGAGGGTTATGGAACACTGGATGCATCATTTTAATATTTTGTGTGTTATAATTACATGGGGTGAGTTCTCATTTCACATTGTGTTAAATTCATGATTTATTTAATGATTCTCAAAAAAATAACATCACAAACCTTAATAAAACAATAATCAATGATTATATGTGGTGTTATTTAGTTTTTGTGATATGTAAAAATGTGTTGAATGATAGTTATAGTGGCTGTAATCTTCATTCATGACATGTTGACACGTTGCAAAAACAAATTTTGTGAAATGTCAACAAGTGGTGAAAAAAAGTTACATGGGGTGTAAAATTATAATGTTCTGAATTAATTCTAGCCACAAATTAAATTCTTAGGGTCTATCCAAAACAATTCGCATCATGAATTGGGTCTATAACATGTATTTTTTCCATATCCATAACTAACCACTTAATTCCACTACACCAATGATAAAATACAGTATCTTACAATATGTGAATGAAACTCTTCCCCGACAAAAACATTATGAATCTTACACTTCCAATATTCAAAAATTCAAGGGATCTTGAGTATAATCAATTTGAGTTCATGTCTAGTTATTCCCCTATGATGGGGAACCTCATGCAGTAATAAATAGATAAGATCATATTTTTTAATGATTTTACAAGGGCCATCCATTACTCGGTATACCAGGTTACTAGCTAGATGAATCAACAGATAAGAACATCTTCACTGAAAATTAAACTATCATTTACACTCTATGTTGTAAAAGAAAATAGTCTGAGATCTCCCAAAATGTATACAATAATAAAATTATTGGTTTTCATATTTCATTTCTAGGTGGATGTGTTTAACTTATTCTTATAAATTGATGCTCTCTTAAGAATATTTTCAGGGTCATTGGATTGACAGTATTTATAATGAACTACAAA
The DNA here is from genome assembly GCA_963277665.1 of Viscum album. Lineage (NCBI taxonomy): Eukaryota > Viridiplantae > Streptophyta > Magnoliopsida > Santalales > Viscaceae > Viscum > Viscum album. Next base: position 508,795,995 of record OY728159.1, read on the forward strand.
CACTAATGACCCTAGTAAATATCCAAGTGGATTTCACAAACTTTTTATTGTACCCAAAAGGGTTGAAGATTAAATTTTTCAAACCATGACTAATTCCCATCACATGTTGACATGTATAGGGAAGATGATGACTAAATTGAAATCTATAAAGGTTACATTTAAATTTTTGTAAATAGTGAAATCAGTAGAAGTATCATAATTGGTATGAAAGAAAATATTTGAAATTTTCTTTTTTTGGATACTAGAGGATAAATTTATACTATTTTCAAGATGAGTAGGTTCCAAGACACTTTTTATCATTCTTCGAAAACAACTTTTTAGCCTAGTCAGAACCAAAAAGACCTCACTATGTCGGCCTTGATGATCACCCAAATTATTTCCCCTTTAACATAATATTGGGGTACAACAAATATTATTATCTTTTTTTTCAAATATTTCAAAAAAATGATGGCCGATTCTTGTAAAATTAAGCTGGTAAAACCACCCACACTAGTAGAGTTTGTTTTCCCTAAAACCATTTGAGAAAGAGTGTGAATTGAAGGAAGTTAGAAGCAATAATGTGAATATTTTAAATGATTGGATGGATTTAAAAATCAACTAGACTAATTTTATCCATTATTCAAAGTTGAAACATCCAATTATTCCCTCGGCCACTTATTCTATGGAAAAACCGAATCCATTGACACCACAACCCTATAAAGTCTAGTATTCTTAAAAAGGAATGGAATTAAATGAAGAAAAAAAAATCTAAGAAGATGAAATTGAAAAAAGGCCAATTTTATCTTTGACTCTCTTTTACTTAAAGACATTAGATTTTCAATTACAGGAACTTCCTCAGCAAATGGTACTACAAGAGTTGACCTTCCATATGTAATCCCCTTTATGTGAAAAATTTATCTTAGGTTTTATTAATTCTATTCATTTAATAGACCACTTCCCCAATAAAAACTATGTACATGTACCTATGTTCTGTGCACTCAATTTGGGAATGAGAGGAATATGACGTCAGTGCCCAAGGTATAAGGGATGATGTTTTCATGGATGAACACAATATTATATAGATATTACTGCTGAAACTTTTTATGCTTTTTTAACTCAAGGGAGAGACTTTAGTAAGGCCAATAGAAGAGGGGACATTCCTCACATATTATTGAGGTTTCTTTAACATGATCATTATTGATGTTTGATTAGTGGGGATAAAATTAGCTGATTTAACTTAGACTAATTGTATAACAATTAACCATAACCCACCAAGGATAGGATCACCTTTAACATTTGTTTCAATGTATTATATAACTATATCAAGTAATTTATCTACTAATTAATCTATGAAATAGAATCCTTTTGATGTGATACACATAATTGTATTCAATAAGTATGATATTTTAAAACAATTAACCCTGGTTCTAGATAGGTTTTTCATCCTTCATGCTCTCAGTATTTCAAAATACCTCCAAGAAGTAGTAATAGATTATTTTATGAGCACTTTGTAGTTTGAAGCTGAGGTTTAAATGTTGAATTATATCATGAGAAGATTGATCTTGTAGAATGTCACATGATTATCACTTTCATGTAACATGAAAATATTTCATTATGCATGGATAAATCATACACTTTTATGTGTCTAGAAGAATAACTGATGTTGATATCTGATCATAATTCATTGATAAGGGATCATGAGTCAACCTCATTCTAGTCTAAACACTTCATCAATAGGGTTACAACGAGTCTTGCTTGTCCCCATATACACTAAATCTATAGTGTTATGAACAAGTGAGAAAAATCCCCTCAGTAGAATTATGATCAGGGATCAGTTTTGGGACCACATATCCAACATATAATTTACATTTTTTCAGAATAATATAACCTTCAACATAATTCTTTTAAGGCCATTGTCATATCATCATGTTTTAGCCCCCTTATCATATCACCAATGACTCAAATATTACAATAATGGTTAAATTGGTATGTTACATAGTGAAATATCCGAATTAAAATAAGGAAAATTAAAATATATTGATCAGGAATTCTAGAATAGGGAAGGAAAATATCCCATAACTGATAGTTCTTCTCATGGAATTGCCCTGAATGGTCTATAAATCACACTAGTCAATCCAATCAAGAATATTAGTGATGAATAAGTGTTCCCATCAATTAGATTAAAGAAATTAATCCTTTTTTGGGTATGTATTCAATGAAAATCATGATATCAGTCACGTATACTGAGACTAGAAGTGAGAAAAAGATCACCAACCCCCAAAACAGTGGTAAAATCTTGGATAGAAAAGAACTCATTCCATCCCATGAGCTTCAAGAGATCAATACCTCATCATATCAATTTGAAGAAGATATCATATCACAAGAAGTGAGTACATATACATTTTATTTATTCCTCATCTCATATATACTACCTCAAATAAACTCTATAGCATTATTTCAGTCATAGAAAACAACATCACATTTTGGATGTCAAAATTTTGACTCCTATCCTAACTCTGACAATTATTTTTCCCACCAACATCTCCTATGTGTTTGGAAGATGATAATGATTATGTGGAGGAAGTGGAAAAATAATATAATGACGAAGAATTTAGGGACTCCTATCCATGTTGGATCTTCTATATAGTCTTGGTAAATAATAATATTGGTAAATTCATTGTATTCATCTACTTTATAGATCTCAAATTTCAATTTTCCAAATATGATTTCCATGAACTGGTTACAGAGTTTTCGATCCATGATACAAATGTGTGTCATGCCCTTTTTTCATTAAATGTTATTAAGTGTACAACTATATTTGGATAGGACTTGAATATAAGGAATAAAATACTTTTAAATAAACTTAATGGGTATATTTAAATAATGTAATTCCCTTTGTATTGAACAATTACGGCGCTACGTATCAATGTTCAATGTATTTCATCGTCAAACCCATTTTTGCAAGGTCTTGTTCGAGTGTTATGTTCACGATCTGGTGGTTAAATCTTGGCAATGTTATGGCCACCTTGATAATCATGACACTATGTTTAATGAACCATGATAAAATATAATAAAAATTAACCATTTATACTTTATTTTAGATTCAAATTAGGAATGTTTCTAGGATTTGTGGTATGCAATCACTACATCGAAGTTATTATGGAGTGGAAAAAGGAAATCCATGACCTTCCCCCACATTGAAACCCCAATGGGTTAAGGATATTACGAGGATGAATTTCTTATATTTAGTGTTTTTTAGATAACCTCAGAAAAAATTATTTTCCCTTCATCGGTTTATTAAGAAAGGGGGACACATATTAGTTGATTGAAAACTATTAGGCATAATTCAGTAGTCTCAAGAAATATATTTTTTTCCACAAATGTTTATTCTTCTTACTGAGTAAAATCCACTCATTTTGTATGTGAAATTCATGGAAAGATTTATGGGAGATTTAGTTGCACCATAATATTACACAATGAATGAATATAGAATAAATTATCTTAGTAAAACTATGATTGATATTGAGACTCATTATTCAGATATCAAGAAAATATTTCTAGCATTAATATTATTTGTTCAGAAGATGTGGTAATTCATAGAACATCATGAGGTCCATTTGGCCCTTCATAGAAATCCACTTAAATAAATAATTATTTGTCCCATGTTTTCTATATGTTTTGGAATCTTGATGTAGTATGACATTCGGTTCATGACTCAAAAGGTGGTAAAAGGACAAGTAATAGAAAAGTTCCATACAGAACACCACTCTATAGAAACAAAATCAACAAATAATGATCATTTTGATGAAGTGATATTATATATTAATGTGGTCCCCAATATATGGGAGATATATTTTTATGGGGAATATATAATTCTAATAGGGAAGAGTGTGGAAGGCCCTACAATCAAAAAAATTGGGCCAGGAGTTGTGCTCATCACCCTAGTAAAGAAAGTCCTACCGTGGACTATATATCAGTTAGAAGGTTATACAAATTATGAGGTAAAATATTGTGCCATCATCCCAGTGATAGAACTGTCACATCAAATTCTAGTGGACCATTTGAAGGTAAAATTTGATTCATTATTGGTAATCATATAGATTAATGATGACTGTGCCATCAGAAAAGAAGAGTTGACCCCCCCCACATGACTAATAGGAGAATTTCTCTTGGAGATTGCATTGAATCATGTTACATGATTACATAATTCTCCTAAATATGAATTAGAAAATGATCCCATATCTTTTTCCTATCTATAACAGGATGGAATAGTCATCATCATTTTTCATGACAAAAAAGTGTACCGTTTTTCATGTTGAAAAGGATGAAATCAATGAGGTTATTTCCATCCCTGAACTTGATGGTCCCACAACTATTTGGAAGATTGACATTTTTGAATAACTTCGTAATTGAGTTCATTCATAAAAAAAATATAGAAGAGAGAAAACCCAATGAAAATTGTTGAGTATTACTCTCTATGATAACCCAAATCACCAAAAGTCCTCTATAAATGAAGATTCAATAGCATCCTTCATAGGTGAATTTATGGAGAAGAGATTATTTCATTCATGATATATTAACATATTGGGGCTTGTGGTGACCACCTATCAGGGTTTAGTCTTTACCATAAAATTTAGAGAATTTGGAACTTTTGGCCTTAAATGATGTGGAATTCCACAAAGTTCACCAAAATGTGTCATTCGTTCCAAGTGATCCACAATGTAATCCATCACCCCTAGAGATTCTACATGACTCCAAATTCTCATGGATATTTTATATATAGGGAATGGATTTTTTTATTCCGTATCCATCTGCTAAATCCAATCAGTTCTTGTTTATTCACACTATAAGTGTCTTTTTCTCCTGGTGGGATGAGGTTGTTCCCCTCAATGATGTTGGGAAAAAGTATTTTTCATGATTTGTAAAAGCCAAAATCATTACTAGATTTTGTATCCCACATATTATATTGGTGGAAATGGCACAAATTTCTATTCTTCTATTCTAGAAATGTTATATTAGTATTATAATATAATATCTAACTATTTATCTCACTATCATACTGCAGACAATGGATAATGAGATGGATAAAACAATACCTTCCCATTCAAACTCTAGAATATGGTGGATAAAGATAAAAATTCATGGACTTACAAACTCTTTAATTCCTTATGGTATTAATTAACTACGACCCCATCCACAAAATAAGTTATCCTATATTCACTATTATATGGGGAAAAATATGGCTTTAACCTTGAGGAACAATTTACATCATTATGAATTTCCATATATGATCAGACAAGCACATATAATAAATCCAAAAAATGGATGGATAAATTAGATTGACTTGATGAAAAATGATAGCATACCTTGCATCACCTATAAATCCACCAAAATATCATAGAATAGTATTTTAACAATAAATTTTTCATTTATATATTACTCTAAGGAAACTAGTACTTGTTATTCAGGATCATATGATACTCATGAAGAAACCTCCAATGTTTGATCAAAAGTATGAGAAACCTTATAATATACACAATGTCAACTATAATGGATCTTATTTATTGATCTTGATGGGTATAGGTTTTTTTTAGGCCACTAACAATCCACAGTTTCCCATGAAATACTCTGTGCAATCATCCAATGGTCATCACTTGAAGAACATAAAAGTAAAGACATGTAGTCATAATCATAGAACCTATAAATACAAGACACCATAGAATGAGCTGTTAGTCTCCAAACTACATGGCCTAACATCAATTCCACAAGATGTTAAACTGTTGAAATTTTTTCTTACGGCATGACATAATCATCATTGTTAATGTCCTCATTTACCCACATAAACTACATTTAATTTTGGTTTGTGCTTAAGAGGATAATAATCCTTCGTGTTGGTCTCCCACCACACTCCATTTCAAGAAACATTTGTGTCTTGATTATCATATCAATGGGATATGTAGTGACATAAAGAACTAATGTCATAGTCCTAGACACAATGTATAGGGAACTTTTCCACTATTTTATATGGAAAAATGCTATGTAGTAAACTTCACACTCCACGACCTATATTGGTATAGATACATCCATTGCTTGGTCACATTCCTACCACACATCATACTCCTTGTCGAAGGAAAATTTGGATCATCATAAACTTTTAATGCACATTGGTAATATAATTTATGATACCAAAGGATATCATTTTTTACAACGCATTGATACTCCCCAATATAGCTTTGCGTAAGTCACCGCCAAATGAATTATCATACAAAGGAACTTTAATCTATAAGAGATCTATATATATAATCCCTGACAACATCATACTGGTAAATGGTTTTTGAATGTGTTATATTTTCACTCCTTGTGTACTTGTCCCATATTTCTTCTCACAGTTGAAGAACCCACATGATCATGGTTTAAAGTTTCCTTCATCATGTGTGATGTGTGTCTGGAAATCCATGTCCATGTAAGCCTTACGTCACTCATTTTTTCCATAATTTATGGTCCTATTTGTATGAACTGAAATTATAAGAAACATTTCATACATACTAAATGATGTGAAACTACATGGTTAAAATCCCATTCATTTTATATTAAGATTCTCATAGAACTACATATGTATTGATTCTCACCCCAATGATATACGTAGTGATGTTTGGATCCAACATCCTAATCCTACCACCACATGATAAAAATTCTCATTTTCTTTCTTTTAATATCCTCTATGTGGTTAAATAAACCATTTTCCAGTCATTTATTCTAGTACCGAGCATAGATCACATTGTCTTATTAGATTTTTTAAGTTCTAACCCACATGATCGAGGTGTATCTATTAATGTCAGTGTTATAAAATTCTTGTATTCACGAACTTAAATGGAAAAAATGACTTTACAACATGATTCTAGTCTTCATGGTTGACATTTCTTACATGAAGTGACATTGCGCATTTCTATATCCCTTAATCAAGAGAACCTCTATTATGGGTGTTGGTCTTCCACCACCCCTCCATCCAATAACTATGTATTGCATGAATCTCATATTGATAAGATACATAGTGAAACCTGTATCCCACATCATGGTCGAACTAAAATATAAAATTACTTCACTATCCTATGTAAAATTTAATTATATATTGGATGTTCCAGTATCGATTCTAACCTCACTTGTGAGCCAGTATTCAATGAAAAATTACATATGTCCATATATGATTTGATTAATGGGGGCCATAAAATCTAGAACTATATGTGTATTAATTATCTATTTATTGATATTCATAGAGTTCCCAAGATCCTATGTCTTAGGTTCATCTATAATAAAAAAATTGAACCTACTAGTGTAATGTTCAGACCTATATATGGAACCTTTTATCCATTCATGGTTGATTTTTACTTGAAATGCAATATATATTTTCAGGCACCTTCCTTTTTCCATTAAAACTCCATGTCTGGGGAAATACAAATATCTATAAGAATTTTTATTCCGTAAATAATTTAATTTCGGATTCTTGACAACACATTCATTTTTACAATGCATTGATACGGCCCAGTCTGTCTTTGCATAAGTCTCCCCAAAAAGGCCTCTTCACCAAATGCACCATTTTATTAGTATAATGATATTATATCTCTATGAGGCCAAACAAAGTCATTTTCGAAACTAAATTTTAAACATTATCAGTGTTCATTCCCAACATACATTTCCTACATCACCTTTTAGATATGAATGCTCTTGAATTTTGGTTACAAAATACACTATTCATTCCTAAAAAATAATGTAAGTTCTTTTCAGATAATTGCGAAGTGGTAAAACATTATTCTTTGATTCTATGATAAATTAAATTAAATTTAATCCCCCAATTCCCTTTACATAATACATTAAAATACACATTCCACTTTTTGGTCAAACTATATTCAAATTCCTGATTCATTAACTCTTTTTAGGGAGGATAATTTCTTCCTCGTGCAATTAGTCCAGCACATCACCCCAAATAACTGCATACTACATGATACCAATTCCATTAAGACATATACTGAGGCTTAGATCCTCAATTAAAAGCATAGATTCTATAGCATCCAAAATTTCTATGTTCCTCTATTCATATACATAAACCCAATTAGGGTTCAATGTTAAATATTTCTCCCAAGACCCCTCTTATGAAATATTTTTATTGAAATATATTCTCCCATTCACTGCATCAAAATAAAATTTTGTTATAATTGTTTTTTCATTCATGGGAATTGTCGATCCAGAAGCGCTCTCCATTTTTATACATATTCCCTTCACTAACCACCCTTTGTGGAATTGAGAAATCCAATTCATTGTAAACTTCCTATCAATATATAATAGAATTTCTAATACAATAGGGTAATTTTGATTTTATTATTCATTATTTTCACTACTTATTATTTTATATGTCACCCACAATATGGAATGTCAACCAGAGAAACCATCTTACTCATGAGAAACCTCTTTTATCATTATATGGCCTAATGAAATTATGATGGAAACCTCATTTCAAACACACTCAACTGTCATTCCTTTCATACATGCCCGTATCACCATTCAGACATAGAATCCCTCAAATTGAGGTTTACAACATTCCCTCTTCATGACTGAATAATGATGTGAAATTCATATTCAGATAACCATTAAATGAAATATTTATAATCATTCAGTAAAAATTAAATGAAGATAAATTTTTTACCTCAATGTCTTTATCAAAATATATTAAACTGCATGTTTTACATCTTGGTTTCATTACATTAATGTTCACGATTCTTCAACACTCATTATGGCGGAGCCTCTCCTCCTGATATTTTGAATCCACTACATCACACTGAATAAATGTATGGTAATTGATAATCATTCCTTCAAGATTAGTAGTGACACCTTGATCCACCATCTAGGACCAACTTCTAAATAATATGAAACATTTATATTCCCCTATTCAGGGATATAATCCCAATCTTGGTTGGATGTTATGAGTTTCTCACATAACTCCTACATTGTAAGCTTGAGGTCGAAAATGAATAATCCCTTCTTTACATACAAATAAAAATTATGAATGTGATTTCTCATATATCACTAGTGTTGATATAGATTCTTCTTCTATTTTTAGACACTTTTCCTTCACAAACCACCCTCTATGGTCTTGAGAAATATGGATCCTCATAAACACCCCTTGGCCACAAGTAATAGATTTTCTGATTCCATAAGAATCCTTGATGTGACTATATATCGATACAACCCTATTTGGCTATGGATATGTAACCTATAATAGGTCTGTAAAATAGAGGCACTTCCGTCCTCAAAAGAAACCTCTATTATCTTCATACGACCTGACCACTTCATGCATGAAATTAGTTTTCAAACATTCTATGGAAACATTCCAAGAATTCATGTCCCATAACATGTTTGAGATATGAAAATAAAAAAATCATAACTTAAGATCCCCCGTTTTCTTTTTAATGAATGTTAGATCCTTGTGGTCTAGCAAGATTTACTTAGGTTATCATCCCATAAATCATGGTCAAACATGCTCAACATAAGACATCAATTTCATTAGTATAGAAATCAAGACTCAAAAATTTAAATGAAATGTTATTTAGTACTTTAAATGTTGAAAATACACAAAAGGTAACCCTAGTAAGGAGTCAGGTTTTATCTCATTAGACACGAAAACAACATGGTTTAGGAATGAAATTGGGAATTAAAAGAAAATAGGCATAAACCACGTTAGGTTGATAACCAGTAAAGGGAGGCCTAAGAAAAATCCAAGTCTTTCCCAGTAATTATTCTCAATATATAACACATGAAATAATGATGGAAATGAAATAAATGACTCAATGTTTATATGATTTATTTTGCGAATATAGAGATAATAAAACTACACTAACTGGACCCATATACTAGGAAAAAATTTATAACATCCTCTCACTAGTGATATGACTCCAATTACAACCATATTATCTAGTAAATCATCAAAAATTCAAATGTCTACATTAGAATTAGATTCATTTAATTCCAAACGAACCAATTTTTTGGGAAGGGTTCTTTTGTTGTCATTAAATAATTAATTCCATGAACGTTTCCAAATAATAGTTAATACATGCCACAAATAGACAACACTTAATGCTTTTGAGTAGAAATGTCTGTCCAATTCAAATGAAGAATTAGTTTTTATTTTAATGTACTACATAAATTCTCAAACTCAAGGGGGTAGAGATTCATTTGAAATGTTTCCAAATACAATAACCTTTTTGGGAGAACAATCCTTCATGAATAGGGAATGTATTTCAATAATAAATAATTAAAATATTTTTCTCTCTTAAAATTCATTTGTAATAGTTTTTTGGAAATATTTTCACATCATAAACCCCCTATAAAAAGTGTAAACAATTAATTTATGTGTGTAGTGTGGTTTTCATGATTTTATTTAACTACTTGTGGATCCCAAATAGACTTATGGATCAAAATTTATGGATTTTGGAAGAAGAATGATTTTTATAAAGGAATTCAAGATCTCGTGTAGGTCTCCTACCTAGCCCCATCATGTAAGTCACACATCACCATTGTAGATCACTCACAAGAGCCCCTCCAATATGCTTATACATGTAAAGGTTCAGCCTCTGTGACCTAACATGCACACCTAAAAACATGAACAAGACTCATGTAGGACCCCGGGACACCCTGAGAGGGGAGGGGTGAATCAGGGTGGCAACTTTTTCTTCTTAAAGTTGTGGATCTTGTTCCCACGTTGGTAGGAACTACTTAAACCTGTATGATGGATATGATCAGCAATTAAACATTCACATGCAGAGACAGATGACACAGCTATTTTTACTTGGTTCACCACTGAGGGCTACGTCCAAGGAGTATACGCCGACAAGTTGCCGGTCGTACCTAAATCCACTATGCTTCACTAGCTGCGGATACAAATGTTCGGGTACAGACACTCTGTCCCAGGCTCACTGCCTTTACAATTGTTCAGGGATAGCTCACTGCGTCCCTCGGGTCACTCCCGTTGACTCCCCCTGGCTCACTGCCGTTGGTGAAGTCTCACTCAGTTTATAGACGTGAAGGTCTCTTCAATAGATATGCATTGAAGTCTTTGTCTCCTGTTCAGCATGAGACTTTGCTTGCATCAGAGTCCTGAGTTGATGCTCTTTTGAAATCAATATTCTACTTCAGTGCAATACCTGAATGCACTAAATCTCCTTCTCTTCCTTCAATTTCCCAGTTCTGACACCTGAGTGTATCGATATATTTCTCTCTCTGTGCAGATCAGATTTTGGTTGCACGATCGTTCTTCTTCTCTTCGCAAAGCAGATTTGAGAGTGCTAAGCACCTGTCAAAAGGCCTGCGGGACCCCCAAATTTTCCGCGCACCCTTCCCGGGGGCTTGCGCGTAAAATTCAAACCTTGCGCGTAAAAATAACTTTTGTCGCGTAAAAGGCTTTTCGCGCTACTCTTCTTTTTCGCGCAAAACTTCCCCTTTTCACGCAACACCTTCTTTTTCGCGCAACCCTCTGTACCTTAATTTTTCCGCGCGCCGGAGCTCAGGATTTTGTCTAAGTGTTGAGCCTCTCCGAATGAGAGGGGTTCACCTCATATTTATAGACGATTTTTATCCTGCGCGTAAAACCCTCTCAGTTCTTTGATTTACGCGCACCTTCCCATTTTTCCGCGCACAGCTCTGGTTTTTCGCGCAACTCATGCCTTTACCATTTTTCAACGTTCTGATTCTGAAACATCATTTGCGCGAAAAACTATTTTGCGCATCCTGCTGTTTTCCGCGGCCAACTTAAGTATTTCGCGCACATCCCTGATTTTCCGCGCAGCCCATGCCTTTGCCATTTTTCACCTCTATGATTTCGAAACACTGTTTGCGCGAAAAACTATTTCGCGCATCCCGCTGTTTTTCACGCCTAACTTAAGTATTTCGTGCAAGCCTCTTATATTTCGCGCACCACTTCCTTTTTGTGCGAACCTCCTTTTGCAGACAATCCATGTCTTCATTTTCCGATTTTGAGGCCCAAAAATTTGGCAAACACTGGAAAACGGCGCCACCTTGTATCTGCTCTTTTAGTCCGCCTCCAGATCATCCATTCCTTTGTCGACGTTCCTTGAATAAAAACATGGATCATTATTCCACAGTCCTCGAACTCGACCTGCCTCCATAGAAACTCTTTTGCCAACAAATTTGTATGTCGTTTGTTTGCTTTGTCGACAAGGACGATCACCTCAACAGCGCTTCATCTTGGTGATCTGTATACTTCAACAACTCTTCTGCTTTTATCACAACCTCCACTATTGTGATATGTAGTCTTTGAAGGAACAGCTTTAGCATCATCATCTTCTATGACAATGTGATGTTCATGACTATCTCAGAAGTCCAATCATTGCACATTATCTTCTTCATCAACCAGTATGATGTACTTCATGCAAATCGATTCAATTCATCAGGAAGTCTCTTGCATGGTTCTCATGCAATCATGAGTAATTTCATGGACTTCATCCAAAGACCTCATTCTTCTTTAATCATCCTTGGATGGATTATACCTCACATTCTGCATTGTTGTAAACAATGTATCACCTTTGACACATGTTCTTTGAACTTCCGATCAGTACAACAATCGTCTGAATCACCACTCCTCTACTTCATCGGAGTACTTCATGATCTCCTTCATTTTGATATTCCATTGACAACTATTGACAACAAATACAACCTTATACACAAAGAGGTTCCAACAATCTCCCCCTTTGTATTTTGTTGTCAATACCTTAAACATCTTCTTTAATCATCCTTGGATGGATTATACCTCACATTCTGCATTGTTGTAAACAATGTATCACCTTTGACACATGTTCTTTGAACTTCCGATCAGTACAACAATCGTCTGAATCACCACTCCTCTACTTCATCGGAGTACTTCATGATCTCCTTCATTTTGATATTCCATTGACAACTATTGACAACAAATACAACCTTATACACAAAGAGGTTCCAACAATCTCCCCCTTTGTATTTTGTTGTCAATACCTTAAACATCTTCTGAAATGAATCCGTCAATGTCAAAATGAGAATCTTCTGCATTTCACTTTCTCTCCCCCTTATTGACAAGAAATACAAAGCGCATGGTAGGGAGGGTATCAATCCTCACTTAAGCAAAGTTTCATTAATCATTTCACTCTAAGTCTACTTGAGCAGTGCTCGATGTAGAAAACAAGAGGATTTTATTAAGTCAACAAGGCTGTCCACTATCCACAGATCATGATACCAACATTAGATGATAACTCATGTATCTTGTCTTCAAGGGTTTACCACTTTAATTCCAGGTAGAAGAAGATCAACTATGATAGAGAATAATCAACCTGAAACTCCTGCACTCACTTCAGTAAATAGATCAAAAACATTCAAGTGCAATTGGCAGGATAAGTGACCTTGGGGCACTTTCATTCTCTTTATGTCACTGATCAATTCAGTTACTCCCCCTTTGTAAAATAATCTTTGATCTAAGTAACCAAGGGATAGTGATTGAGAAATGACATACCTTCTCCATTGGTGTGTTCTTCAAGAAATTCACAGAATAACTGCTTTTGAGTCCACCTGGAGTTGATATTGATTGAAACAGTGATTATGGAAGCTTCTTCATTTTTCTCCCCCTCAAGGGAAACACTCTTCATCATCTTCATCAAGAGTGATCCTTCATCATCATAATCCTTGAATATTAATTGAAGAATCCACTAAGGATGGAAACTTCTTCAGCTTGGCTATCAAGAGTTGACAGCATTCACTACATCTCAGGTTCTCCCCCTGAGAGCGTGCTTCACCTTCAATTCCCTGCATTATTAGCACAAATACAATACACAAATGATTACGGGAATAAGGTGGTTCTTTCTTGCTTCATCAAGAAGACTTGCTTGGTTGAGGTTCTTTTCTCAACCAAGTTCCTTTGTTCGCTCTATTCTTCATGCCTACACACTTAAACATATGTTCCGACATCTGTTGGTGTGGCATGGCTCTTTTCACATTCTCTTCTGCTTTGTGTGGAGAATTGTTCTGCTTAACAGCCATCATGAATGATACATTCTTTCTCCTCTTAAGGATTGCTTCTTGTTCTGGTATTAAGGTTAGACAACCTTTTGCAATGTGACCAGATTTCTTGCATCTCTCACACAGAACTTCTTTGACACAAGTGTTTCTCTTTGTTTGCAATCTCCCAAGCACCGTGTATTCATCATGTGAAAGTTTTCCTTTTTCTTTATCACCAGCCCTGGCCTTTTCATCTTCAAGATTCCTCATTCGTTTCAAATCTTCTGGCCAGATGACCAATATGTCATTTGGAACTTTTGCAGCTGGTTTAGATCTTCCACATGGGTTCATCTGAGATTCATCCCACTTAGTGTTTCTTTTGGATGAATGACCCTTCAATTTCATGGATCTAAAATCCTGGGTCTTCTCAGCTTCCCTACTTGAGATCTTCTTGGGGAAGTGTGTGTTCACAACATTATTTTGATTTCTCCCCAAGGTAGCTGCTTCATTCTTTGATGACATCAAGGGTCTTCTTTTCTTTTCAACAGTGAAAGCATGTTGATGTGGACATGTGCCTGCATTGTGACCGCTGCCTTTGCACACATCACAGATGTTATCAAGAATTCCAAATCTGTTTGCAGTAAACAGATGCTTCTGGACCTGCGGATGTTGCTTCTTCTTCTCTAGCTTCCTCCCCTTTGATATAGGCTTTCCCTGTGCTTTTCCATGAAAGGGATTATAAAAACAATCCAGTGCACAGTGACCAAATCTATTGCAGCACCAACATTGGCCCACAAATCTTTTCTTCTTTGTTTCTTCAGTATTAAGTTGTTGGGCCATCTGCTTAATAGTTTGTGCTCTATTTGAGGAAGAAGCTTCCTCCTTTTTCTTCCTATCCACCCTAGTCATGGTGGTAGGTTTATTCTTCTCACCTATCCTCATCCATACTTGTTTAGAGCTTTTCTTCCCACCTGCACTGATTGTCGGAGTGTATTTAGAAACATGAGTACAAGATGGTCTGGATGGTACCTTCACTTTCTCAGTTGCCTGTGATAGATCAATGAGCGAAGTCATGATCTTCTTATCACATGTTGGAGGTCTTTTGACAATAGAATCCTCCATTGATCATTGAGTACCGGCAGCAACTGATTCTTGATGTGGATAATCAAGAGTTGTCATAATCTTCTTGTCACATGTTGGAGGCATTTCAGCTTTAGACTCCTCCAACGAACATTGAGTGCAAGCATCACTCATTTCATTCTTTTGTGAAGTCTCAATATGTGTGTTCTCAATCTTGGTCAATTGAGCTTCCAATTTTTGACCCACAATATTGAGGATGATCTTCTGATCTTCAATCGTGATCATCTTCTCTTCACAATTCTTCTTCAACCTTTGAACCTCATCTTCATGCATCTTAACTTTGTTTTGTAACAAAGAGTCAAGTTCCCTGAATTTAATGGACGTTTCTTCCAGACAAAAATTATTGACTTCATTGTTCTTCTTCAGCTCATCTTCAAGTGCATGGATCCGTTCTTCTAGAGTATTGCTGACTTCACCTTTTTCTTCAAGGGCTCTCACCCGTTTGGTGAGTTTCATACTTTCCATAATTTTTCCTTCCAGCCCCTTTTCCATATTGTCCACTTCCCTTTCAAGTCTAGTGATCTCAACCTGCATAGATTGAAATAGGCTACAGATAATAACAACCCTTTCTTCTGGAATATCATGCAGATATGTTTTGAGTTTTTCTTGAAAGCATGAATTGGGGGTGTCATCCTTTCCTCTGGAAGAATTCTGAGTCACCTGCTCGATACTTTCCATGCCTGATGTTTCTTCATTTTTTGAATGGCATGGAGAACAAGACATTGCATCTTCTTTGGATATGAGGGACTTCTTCAGCTTCTTTTTCTCTTTCTTTTTCCTGTTTGTCATGGTCTTGCTAGATGCAGACGTCTGCTCAGAAACTTCATCAAGACTGCTCTTCATTGTTGACTCTAGGAAAGAAACTCAAATCCTCTTCTCAATATAATTACTGGAGAATATCCAACATACGTTAACCTGGCTCTGATACCACTTGTAGGACCCCGGGACACCCTGAGAGGGGAGGGGTGAATCAGGGTGGCAACTTTTTCTTCTTAAAGTTGTGGATCTTGTTCCCACGTTGGTAGGAACTACTTAAACCTGTATGATGGATATGATCAGCAATTAAACATTCACATGCAGAGACAGATGACACAGCTATTTTTACTTGGTTCACCACTGAGGGCTACGTCCAAGGAGTATACGCCGACAGGTTGCCGGTCGTACCTAAATCCACTATGCTTCACTAGCTGCGGATACAAATGTTCGGGTACAGACACTCTATCCCAGGCTCACTGCCTTTACAATTGTTCAGGGATAGCTCACTGCGTCCCTCGGGTCACTCCCGTTGACTCCCCCTGGCTCACTGCCGTTGGTGAAGTCTCACTCAGTTTATAGATGTGAAGGTCTCTTCAATAGATATGCATTGAAGTCTTTGTCTCCTGTTCAGCATGAGACTTTGCTTGCATCAGAGTCCTGAGTTGATGCTCTTTTGAAATCAATATTCTACTTCAGTGCAATACCTGAATGCACTAAATCTCCTTCTCTTCCTTCAATTTCCCAGTTCTGACACCTGAGTGTATCGATATATTTCTCTCTCTGTGCAGATCAGATTTTGGTTGCACGATCGTTCTTCTTCTCTTCGCAAAGCAGATTTGAGAGTGCTAAGCACCTGTCAAAAGGCCTGTGGGACCCCCAAATTTTCCGCGCACCCTTCCCGGGGGCTTGCGCGTAAAATTCAAACCTTGCGCGTAAAAATAACTTTTGTCGCGTAAAAGGCTTTTCGCGCTACTCTTCTTTTTCGCGCAAAACTTCCCCTTTTCGCGCAACACCTTCTTTTTCGCGCAACCCTCTGTACCTTAATTTTTCCGCGCGCCGGAGCTCAGGATTTTGTCTAAGTGTTGAGCCTCTCCGAATGAGAGGGGTTCACCTCATATTTATAGACGATTTTTATCCTGCGCGTAAAACCCTCTCAGTTCTTTGATTTACGCGCACCTTCCCATTTTTCCGCGCACAGCTCTGGTTTTTCGCGCAACTCATGCCTTTACCATTTTTCAACGTTCTGATTCTGAAACATCATTTGCGCGAAAAACTATTTCGCGCATCCCGCTGTTTTCCGCGGCCAACTTAAGTATTTCGCGCACATCCCTGATTTTCCGCGCAGCCCATGCCTTTGCCATTTTTCACCTCTCTGATTTCGAAACACTGTTTGCGCGAAAAACTATTTCGCGCATCCCGCTGTTTTTCGCGCCTAACTTAAGTATTTCGCGCAAGCCTCTTATATTTCGCGCACCACTTCCTTTTTGTGCGAAACTCCTTTTGCAGACAATCCATGTCTTCATTTTCCGATTTTGAGGCCCAAAAATTTGGCAAACACTGGAAAACGGCGCCACCTTGTATCTGCTCTTTTAGTCCGCCTCCAGATCATCCATTCCTTTGTCGACGTTCCTTGAATAAAAACATGGATCATTATTCCACAGTCCTCGAACTCAACCTGCCTCCATAGAAACTCTTTTGCCAACAAATTTGTATGTCGTTTGTTTGCTTTGTCGACAAGGACGATCACCTCAACAGCGCTTCATCTTGGTGATCTGTATACTTCAACAACTCTTCTGCTTTTATCACAACCTCCACTATTGTGATATGTAGTCTTTGAAGGAACATATTTAGCATCATCATCTTCTATGACAATGTGATGTTCATGACTATCTCAGAAGTCTAATCATTGCACATTGTCTTCTTCATCAACCAGTATGATGTACTTCATGCAAATCGATTCAATTCATCAGGAAGTCTCTTGCATGGTTCTCATGCAATCATGAGTAATTTCATGGACTTCATCCAAAGACCTCATTCTTCTTTAATCATCCTTGGATGGATTATACCTCACATTCTGCATTGTTGTAAACAATGTATCACCTTTGACACATGTTCTTTGAACTTCCGATCAGTACAACAATCGTCTGAATCACCACTCCTCTACTTCATCGGAGTACTTCATGATCTCCTTCATTTTGATATTCCATTGACAACTATTGACAACAAATACAACCTTATACACAAAGAGGTTCCAACAACTCACACACCCAAGTGACTTGCATAAAAAACATGCTTGAAAATAATTCTTCACTAAGGCTACCAAGAATTCATATAAATGAGTCCTTTTGGATCACCCTTTGATACCATTGGAAAGACAAAAATAATCCTTAATACTCTACCCTCCCTAGTCCTTTGCCTAGTTCTGTTGAACATTCTAGGTATATCCCCAATAATTGAAAGAAGATAAAATTATGGAGGGTGGTGGGATTAGATTCTATCTAGTGTGTGAAATGAAGAATATATGAATGAGGAGACACATCCCCCAATTCAAAGAGCAGTAGGGTAATGTCACATTCTCAATCTGGCGACTTATGTGAGACCCATCCAATGAAACATGAGGTGTCCCTAGAATCCTAGAACATGGCCTCACCATAGTGTAGTTTCCCAAGTTCACTATCTCCCAAAAGTCACCTCCATGTCGCCCAATTCATCCCAACATGATGCACTCTCGTTCTGCTCATTTATTCCCATAATGATGCATGTTTAGTCTTTTCATACCCCACTAGGGCTAAGAACCTCTTGATCACCTAGATCTAACCAACTTCCCTATAGGTACGGCCCACAACTCAATCAATTCTCACCTACATGAATGTGTTTCACAGACCACTTGGGAGAACCACCTTCTTCAATAAGGGTCATGAGAATTCTAATAAATAGGACCCATGAGATTCATATTTGAAAATACAGGAAAGATAAAGATACTACATGAAGATTTTATCACACAATTCTCTCAACCATCACATCCAAACCCTTAGGTATCGATCTAATCCTATAAAATATTTCAAATTAGTATAAATAAATGCACTGAGGCCCCTCAATTTCAATAATACTATGAAACATGGGAATAAAAACCATCTCCAAAGATAACCACTATCTTTATAGACCATTATATTATTCAAAACATGACCATTAGTCATCCAAATACACCGATGGGGACCCTTGGATCCTTGAGTAAGTCTTCTATAAAATATTTTTCATAGGTTTTCCATCACCCAAACCAATTTTCATTTATAATGGGCTGAAAATTCATGAATTAAATTCTTGTCACCTCACTCTACCCTATGGTATCCACCTTCAGCACTGCAAATATTTACGTTCATGATCTGCCTTCTATCCCTAAGACTCACCTTCATGATCCACACTTTGATCCCACTTTCATAACACAAATAGAAGGGAACATAATTCCTTAAATTCTCTATCTAAGAGGGGTAATGCTGAGGCCTCTCTAAAAGCCTCCAAATATATATGATCAAAGCATAAGGAAATCACCATTCCATATTAATTATAAATTATTTGATTAAGATTTATCTTGCTTTTATCCAAGATAATATGAGGGATCCTTGGAGTTTTCTTGGTTATACATTCACATGGTCGTGGGGATCTCAACCATAGTGATAATTATGCGACACTAGGGTGGAAAAATATAGTTTAGACAATCATATAAAATCCATGTCTCTCAAGGAATCCCCTCCCATGACATCTCCCTCATCTACTAGCAGACATGGAGTAAATATCACACTAGGGATTACCTTCTAGAGTGATCCCATATTCATTCTTGTGACATATTCTACTGCATCCCATCATGAGGCGATTATACAAGAATGAATGAAAGAAATTATATGGTTTTTTAAATCTATAACTTCCCATTGTTTCTCATAATAATCATGAATCACCAGGGGTTTGAGGTTAGTAGCAACTATGATATCTATATGATCAAATACCCATCTCGGTAGAGAGTCATTTCCTAGAGCATCCTATCACCTTTCCTTGGTATGATTACTATATATAGTCCCCAAAAACATGTCACCACCTCAAAGGGCCATATTCTATAAGAGGAAACTTTTTGGGTCTCCTGATTACCACTAATCTAAGATAGTACCATGCCTCACCCATAGCTGCACAAGAAGTGGACATGTAATCCCTAGAGGTGTAATCACTAAGGGGAATGACTTATTTGTATTGAAAGAGATTGCATTTTCATATCTTCCTATCTTTGTGACATTAAACATTTATATATGTGTAAAACCCAAACATTTCCAAATATGTGGGTCTTTGTTCCTATCCAAACATGAATCTTTAGAAGCCTCCTTGAGGTTCAAACCCAACACCCAAAACACACCACATTCTTCTCTAGGCCATATTCCTAGTCGGTTGATATCTCACATAGGATTCCACATCCCATCTAGGTCCATTGGGCCACTTTTTCATAATTCCAACAATAACCTTTTGTATGCATATTTCACCTAGAAATCCTTGAGGTTTGCTATTAAATTTCATTGTTTGGTCCCTGTTACATAACTGTAAAAGCAATTGCTTGTCCGATTAAGTGGCACCGTACTATGTGGCTTTTAATCCCTTTGAAAAGGATATATAAGACTCACTTATCTTGTGATCGGCCCCAATATCAAAACAACTACTATCTCCCTAGATAATGATTAATTTTAGAGCACCCCATAATATGGTTTAAAAACTGGATCATCATAATAAGAGATAAAATAATCTAAATTTTTTACATACAAAAGTTTACCATCGATTAATAACCTCAAGTGAATATATATGTCTCACTAAATTTAGAACCACAGAAAAATTATTATGATTTTAAAATTGATATATTATAAAAAACAATGATCTGTATAAGGGTGAAATTGTACATATCTTTGATTTAATCAAGGATTCACACACATATATATATCTTAAATCTATAAGATATCCTTAATTAAGAAATAATTCCCCTGAAAAGGTACAATGATCATAACCTCCCATAGTCTTGGCCAATGTGAGTTCCTAAGCATTGTTGGATCCAATACCCAATGATAAAAATTATTTGAAAGGTGGTTCAGGAAATATCTTGAATAAGGGAACCATTGGGTATTTCCAGTTCTATGAATAAAACCCACAGGAAAAGTCCATGAAATGGCATGGAAAAATTTGTCTTACATGATGGTTTATTCCACTACCAATAAATAATTCCATTAAAAAATGGATTGATAGAAATAATTAATTCACTAATGGAGGTATTGATACCTTTGTAGTTTTAGTGGTTCAATTATGAAGTGGAATAAAATGAAATGATCAGTTCTTCTACCCTGATATTCAACTCACTACACAAATAAATATTAAACACACTGAATCTTCCACTAAAAAAATCATAAATTCCTTCATTATATATCTCTCAATATGTATTTTCCATAACTTCCAAATGAATTTATATTGCATTTTATATAGTAAACATTAGTTATAATATAAGGTGAAAAAATTTGTAGGGATTCTTAAACATCAGTATATTATTTCATAATATAATTATTTTTTAATATTTTATTCCATGTTTATAATTTTTATATTATTATTACATACTATCAACAATATTTTTTCTAATTTTATATATTAACCCTGAGATATTATTAAATATATCTCATCAGAGAATTTTTATTAAACATTATCATGTCAAAATATTATTTTAATTATAAAAACACTAGCATAAACCAATACCAAATTCCTATATAAATTTAGTTCATGAAAATTAAATATGAAATTGATAAATAATACCACATTCAAATTTCTATTACATTATATCTACCATTATTGATGATAAAGTTACTATTAAATCTATTTCCATATATTCTATTCAAATGGAAAAAATTCTTGTTTAATTACTAATAGTATAAAACTCTATAGATTTTTCTGAAGTCCAGTCCTATTCAAATGGTAATTTCAAGTATTTGTAGGAGTTTTGTAACATTGATGTATTACCCCAAAATTATGAAAAATTATTTAAACAAAATATCATAGATATGAAATAATCATTTTCAGAGTGTTTTCTTTAGTAAAAATACATTTTATTTTTTGATTTGGAAATTAATTGATCTGAAGGTTACTATTAGGATATAGTCTAACCATAAATACCCAACACATACTGATTTTGATTTAATAATATAAATCTTGACACATGATATCTTTAATTGACTAGGGAATTCTTAGATTGAAACACTAATCACTTAACCCTTGGTTATCATTTATTTTTCTTCTATATTATGAATTACATTGATTCATGCTTCATTTATATATACATTTCTTGTTATGTATTAAATACTTTACATGTTATCTGATGATTGTGAACCAATTATATATCGCTTCAATACATTTATCAATATTTCATATATGATGATACAATGTAGATAGTAATATTTGAGTACTATGACATTGACTGATAATATTTTCTTAGGGGTTATTTTGATTTCATGACGTTATCGAGTATCCATTTCATCAATGGTGTTTTAGAATCATTTAAATGTTGTTGCAATTATATTTGATTACTTTTTTTACATTCATTTTACATATACCATTTTATATTAAATGTTTTATTATTATTCAATGCTTTAGTTTTTTTTTATTGAGATGTGTTCATTATCATGATGTGGAATTTATTAATAAATTTACCGGTTTATTTATCTCACCTAAATATTTTTTAATAAAATCTATAGGAATTAAATATATAATGGATTATTTATTTACTATTAGTTCATGGTTATATTTAAAAAAAGTTTAAATATTTAATAATGATCTATATAAATATATTATGTCTTATATACTAGTTATATTAAACCTAATTATTACATGAATCAAAATGACATAATGGAATTTATATTATGTAATAATCTTTTTAATGTTATGAAAACAGATTCAGTGACATTAGTTTAGTGAGTTTTCAATTTTAATCTTTTATATCATGGATTCATGATTGAGGAAATAATATTAAAAATGTATTTTTACATTAGGTTTTTTATTTTTAACATTGGTTAGTCCATGGTGTTGTTGCAGGAGATGTTGTAAATATGCTTTTAATATCAGTTAAAAAGACAAACATTGTAAATGAATTATTTATTGGGTTGTTAAAATTAGTTATTTGATAAC
This sequence comes from Viscum album, assembly GCA_963277665.1. Classification (NCBI taxonomy): domain Eukaryota; kingdom Viridiplantae; phylum Streptophyta; class Magnoliopsida; order Santalales; family Viscaceae; genus Viscum; species Viscum album. Next base: position 508,819,089 of record OY728159.1, read on the forward strand.
TGATGTGAAAACCTCATTAATATTTGTTTTCACATAAGCTATCTGATAATCAATATCTTAACCACATTTTCACCTCGGTTATGTGATATAAGACGTGAAAAAAACCAATACAAATGGATTTTTCACGTCATTTATGAAATTACATATGTCAAAAAACAATTTTTTTTAATAAATTAGTTTTTAACCCTCATATACCTAGCATAAAAAAAGATAAAAATGAACAAAAACTATTATAAACCAAGAAAACAAAAAGGGTTTAACAGCCTGATATCCAATAAAAAACATTTATAATTAGAACATTCATGTTTAAATTATATAGTTCAAATAAACTAAAATCCAATCAAATATCTAAAATTATTTCCCATTCAATTTTTAAGTGTTTCTAATCATGTAAAAAATAAGGTAGAGGGTCATAAAAAGCTAAAAATTAAACAGAAATAATTTAAACTGTATTCTAAATAAAAAGATAAAAATATATTTAGGAAAATGTTACAAAGTGATCTATCCGGGTTGAACATCGTAACTGTCCCAACTGAAATTATTACAGACATAAATCATAAAAAATAATATCCACATTACATTACACCTTCATGTTTATAAAAATTATATTTAAAATTTTCTTTCAATTTAATAATGTATTATTAAGTAATATATCCAAAATTTAATAATTGTAAATTGAAATTCACCTTTACTTTTACATATTTGATCTTAATGATCTTATTTCTTATGCTCTCTTTAATAAAATTCATTTCTTTGTTTGAAAATAATATGATGAAAATTTAATTAAAATTCATTATAATATTAACATATATTTAAAAAATTTAAACTTATGTATTGAATAAATTAATAAAAGTTTGTCACGCTTCACCATAGATAGAGAATAAACAGTAACGTGCAATCTCTCATAGAAAAAACACCCAACATAAAATTATCAATGAAATAAAAGAAAATTTAATGTTTCTTTTTTTTTATGAAAAGTGATATATAGAACATTATGAGATATATGTTTTGTACTCTTAAAAATAGGGAAACATCTAGTACGGAATAATTATATTCTTTTGAAATCATTTAGCAATATAAAATTATCATTCTACTTTAGTCATTTTCATCATTATTTGTAAAAGAAAATAAATGTCCCTAAATCCAAATACAATATACTTTTCATGCTCCTTAATAATTAAAGAAAGATACGTAATACAAAACAAAACAAATTATAAATTTTCCATATATTATGTTTAGGGAAAGATTTATAATAATACTTAAATGGAAAAAAACCTACATCGTGTTCATGCCCAACTGATATCTAGTTAAAATCTTTATAATATCATTTTTTAAAAGTTCCAAATACACTTTATGTGAACAAACACCTTCTTCATTTGTAATTGCATAAACATCTATCTCATTTTTTGAATATGTTTACAATTTATCAATACTATAAGAATTTGTATCAGAAGTAATATCACATTGTATATTTAATTATATATACAATATTTATTTACCCTTAAATGATTCCTATAAATAAATTTATAAATATATAAAAATTGAAATGTAAAAAAAATATAATACCAAAATCAAAGTACTTAAGAAGTATACAAACACCTCTATGATAATATATCAATCAATTCTAGATGGATAAACTAAAAAGTTGATAGTACATTTTCCAAATGTACTGACCTCATCTATAGTTAATAGTGGACCTGTAGATCTATCTACAATATATTTTAACGTGAGCCTATGAATCTCTATATTTATATGTTGATGAATAATGGTATCTTCAATACAATATATCAGCCTTATACAGGATTATAATTATAGGGATCATCAAAATATAAGATAAAATTACTAGGATGTTTTAGAGGAGGAGGTTTAGGAGTAAGATAAGAAAAATTGGGGTCTACATGCGGAGGTGGAGGTGTGGTAGCTGATGGTAGAGGTGAAGGAATTGCATCAACGGTCTGAATATATCATTTCATGTTTACAAACATCAACTATACTGAAGGTCTGATCTTATCCATCATCATCACATGAATATCATAAACTACACCTTTCAAATATTTTATTTTTTATAAACATCCTCCATTTAAGAAGCTATGAAATGTGGAAATAGTTTTTTCACTGATACACCAGCCAGGAATCCACATACATGACCCTGATGCTCGAGATTTCCCAATTTTGTAGATGAAATATCATTCCTACGCTTAGCTATAAGGACCCAAATTTTGTTCTGCTCCTCCAGAGAATCATGTATGAAATATTTGAGAAAATTTATAATGAATCAGAATATATTGATAATTTAATTATTTTAGGCAAAAATAAACATATTTCAATCCTCTCAGCAATAACCCTTGAATCTTCTATAATATATTTTCATTTTTTACTCATCTGAACCCTCTTCCATTTTTCATGTATAGTAGGGGGGAGGATGGGAATCATTCGTAGATCATGATGACCTAGATATATTTTTTTGATATTTTTCAGTAATGATTTGTTCTTCCAATAACATATACCCTCTATATGATAATGTTTGAAGGGATAATTTTCTGTATTGGATATTCTGATGGGATATCATCGATTTTTATAAATTAAGAATAAATAAATCATTAACAATTTCATTAATATAAAAAAACTTCTAGAAGGTAATATTACTCTAACATCAAATTCCTTATATCTTCTACTTTCAACAACTATCTACCACGTATCTTCCTATATAAATGGATATATATCACATGGATTATGATATTTCCTATGACCAAAAAATGAAATCTAATTTGAGGGTTGATTTAAAATCCTTCTATTTCCTAGCATCCAATAATAATCATTTCCTCTTAACATCACACTTATCAGGTATATCATTAGTCATCTGATAAGAAGGTGGAAAACATTTATTAATATAAAAATTTCAATATAAGTAAAATAATAGAAAAAGATATTACCAAAATAGTCACCCAAAAGTGATATATTTTCAATTTTTCAACATCTCTCGAATCACCAATCAAAATACTGACATTGTTTCTAGCCTACATTGATATAAAATTCATGATTTTTATTGAATTTAGAAATCTGGGAATATCATTGTCATCAAAGTATACCGTTATCGTCTAGTCCAAACTATGAGCCACATATAATTTTGGTAAACGTGTTTTTCCATGTTTACCAACCATTGAACTATTCTTCATCCCCATTGGAGTAGATGTCTCTTATAATGAAGACTGAGGCTCATAAACTAGATCATACACACATTCTTCCCCATAGAATTAGTATGATCATCTCCAAAAGTATATGGTGGATTAGTTTATTGATATGTAATTATACTACAAATCAAAGAAAAAACTTTTCGGTAGACAATTATACATATTAAACTATTAAAAACTTATTAAAATAAAAAAAATTATGAAACAAAAAAATAAGCATAAAACATGTTTTATTCATATTTTTGACATTGAGCTAAAATATGAAAAATAATTAACAAAATATGAAATGACATATAAATAAATGAAAATAAATACAAAAAATGGGGTGTGTAGAGTAGAAATTATCCAACCTGATAAATAATTTTTACAAAAAAGGCTATTTTTTGATATAATTTTTCAAAAAAAGTAACATTTTATATTTAAAATATTTTTTTTCAATAAATTATATTAATATATAAGCAATGTCAGGGTTAACATGGTAAAACAAAAAAATCCAAACTAATATAAACAAAAAATTAAAATTATTAGTTATAATACATGATTTAAAAAGAAAATAAAAATAAAATTTACAAATTTTATGAAATTTTTAAATGTAAACAAGAAATAGATACTTACTACCAGTAATATTAGGACCATACAAAAGGATTGTTTTCCAAAATTCTTTTTTCATTATCAATTCGTATGAAAAAAAACCTTGTCTACAACATGATCATCAATATTATTTGTTAATATTTTAATGGATGTAGAGATATTAACTAAATTAGCATCTTGGTTAGGGTTTTAATTACTAAGATACTATTTTTTCATTATAAAAAATTAGAACACGGCATGTTTGTAATGACGTGAGATGTTGTAAATAAAATTCCTCTAATGATATAATTAAATTTTAAATTCTGAAATATGGTTATAGAAAACACATGGAGTTATTTGGTTTTATTATATATTTATTTTTTAAATGAATCTTAATTATCTTTACAATTGATAAAATATATTTTTAAGATTTATCACAAGATTAGTATAAATATAGTTTTTTTAAAAATCCAATTAACACCGAAAAAGTATGTGATAGCGTTATCCAGTTGGATCACACCCTATGAAACCAATTTATCAATGATTTTAAGGGAGATATAATCTCTTGGATTTACCCTTTACTAATCTCATTATCTGATAAAAAAACATAGGCATGAGAAAAACCTTTTATTGGAGAAGATCATGTTCATCAAGATCATGACCCAAACCATGTACGCCAAACCACCCTAGGAAAATATCACCATCGTGCACCGTACACTTAGGGTGTTTTTGGTGTATTAAAGGGATCTGTATCAATAACATATGAATATGATTATGCAAGTTATTTTTTTAGAATAATGAAAATATTTTCATCCAATTTTTGTTACATTATAAATTATTTTTATTTTGATACAAATAGTAATTCAGGTAATATTAAAATTCTATTAACGAATTTATTTTTTCTAATTAATGATCATTTGAAATAAATAATATTTTAACAAATTAATATTATTAAATATTATTTCTTAAATATAAATGTTCATATATTGTTTTACCAGTCAAATGAGGTTTTTATAAGGGTTTAAAAACTATTAGAAAACAATCATTTATTTATAAATTTTGATTTTATAGTAAAAACGATAATTCACATATAGATGATATTATTTAGATAAATTGAATATTATTTTTGGAATCAAAATTTTGAAATTATACAATAGTGATTTTTTATAATTTTGTAAAATAATCTAATATTTGTGTAAAAAGTAAATATTGTATAAATATAACTTGTGTATTAGGTGACAATAATTACCCAAATGTTATGTACAAAATTCTTTAAAAATTTATCCATGAGCAAATAATTTTTTATATTTGAAATAATTATATTTTTTTATTTTGTTAATTTTATAAAACCATTTTGAATCCCTTAAAATATTTATATATTTTAAGGTTTCAAAATCACATCTTTAAGAGTATGACTCACTTACCCAAAATAAAGGGTATTAATTTATTAATTTCATCTCATTTACTCATAAAATAATTGAATAAACTTTTATTTATCAGAAACCATAGGCCAAACCCATGGGAATTTATGTAGTTTTTTTATTATATAGAGTTGAAACCTATGTTTAAATAATAATAAACAAAACCCCACTCATTCCCCATATAAAACAAAAAAATCACCCATTTATATTTATGAAAACTCCATTGAGAATTTTGATTACTCTTACCTATTCTCTCTAGTGTCTTTCCAAGGATCCCCCATGCTCTCAATAAGATCCTCATAGGCATTGGGAGTAACACACTAAAGTAAGAGATCCTTTCCATTTATTATTTAGTCTAGTTTTTTTTATAATATTATGCCTTCTATTTCTAATGAATTATGTTGGTATATGTCTTTACTTGTACCTATTAATTCCTATTTTATATCAAAATTATTTTATACCCCATTCTCTCTACAAAACCCATTCTACGAAATTTTATTTAATGTTGTTATGCAGCCGAAATTTTACAGTGATATTCCATGCCAAAGAAATTGTGTAGTGAATCTCATACCAATTTCTTATCAAGTGTGATCAAATTTATACCCTTATAAAACTATCAATTTGGACATAAATTTATTTAATCAACACCCCCTAATCACAGAATAAAATATGATAATAAATAAATACATATTGTATGATCTATGCGGAACACTAAATCATGATAATGAAATGAATGTGATGGTTGTGCCCAGAATTGTATATAAATTCAATGAATTGGGTAATTTTTATACTCATGATATGACATGTTGGGATAGAGAGTGAGATGAAATAATTTCTGGGAGTTTTTTCATTATTATGTCTTTAATGTTATCCTTCACCTATTTTTGTGATGTAGTGTTTTATGTAGTTTCCACATTTCTCATGTTATGAGTATCATGCTATATCATGCCTTATTATTCATATTCCTTTCATTACCCATTAATATTAATATTTACTAACACATTTTAACTTATTCCATGTTTATTCCATTATTAGGTTTTATAGCTTAAACTCTTTTTATATATGTCCCCAATTTAACCCATGAAATTTTAATATTCGTGGAATATTATGATCATGTTAAGGAAGTATTCAATAAATATGACGTATTTTATATTATAACTTGTCATGTAATTTAACTTATTCACAACTAAAATGGAATTATCAATATTCTGGTTTATATGAAGTGTGATCTTATGTAACAAATCTTGTATTATTATGAAATAAAGAGTGGGGTTTTTATAGTAGGTATAGAAGGAAAATTTTAGTTATTTGTGGGATTATGATTAGAAAACACTGGAGATATCTATAAGAATGATACTATGTATAAAAAAACATCCCTGAATTTTTTTAATAATCGATTAAGTGGTTTATCAAGAATATTTTCACATTCCTAGATATTACAAGTGGACGTGTTTTTGGCACAAATGTACATAGGAGTAACAAATCCAACAAGGTGTAGCAGGCCTAACTCAATGTAAACTGGTACATGAAAACAAGATTCATGATGCAACTAGTTTGACACTCCCATGGGATATACTTTTTTAAATTCATAATCTCATTATGAACAATTATTAACGGATCAAAAAATTCCCAAAAGAATATATGTTGAGTAATAGATCATGGAAAACATAGATTGGAGCCTCAAAATTCATAAGTTAAGGAAATAAATGTAAGTAACAATTTATCCCTTCAATTTCATTAAATTCATGTTTATGTTTTTAAATTTATAAAATATACTCATCACATGTTTTTATTTTATTATAGACAATGGATAAAAATATGAGGAACGAGGTAAACAATCAATGTGAATGGCAATTTGATGATATCCCTGATGAGATGCCCAACCCAATATGGGAAGGAATCATGAGCTTTATGATGATACTCTCTTAGTTGAATCATGTTCTGAATAGAATCATGGATTAAGAGGAGTACCAAAATCCCATCAATAGATAACATGCTACGATAGAGTACATAATGAAAAAAAGTTCTCCAAATTTCAATGTATAATTAAATCCTTATATCAGAGAACAATTGTTCAAATCCATTGGGTATATCTTCTCCATCATTCAATTTTTTGGAGAAGAGAAGGTTCTACTGAAGTTTTATCCTATAAAGGGTGAAGCTCATTAGTGGTGGACATTGATCATCAATATGAAGCATGAGGAAGAGTTCAAAGTTATGGGGTCAATGTAATTATGTAAAAATTGATAAATATTTTCTTCATGATCTCCTACATTATATTGAAAGGGACTTCCTTGCACTTAATTAAAATAGATATAAAATCTATCGAGGCATATGAGGAAAACATCACAAGACTTGCGTGATATTCCTCTATATATTTTTAACCTATAATGTAAGGTTGACTCCTACTTTGGTGCACTAAAAACTAGTCTATGAAAATCCATGGAGATCCATGAATTTGATAACTATAATAAACTTTTATGATGTTCCCTAAATGTTGAAATGTATATTGGTGAATCTCAAGGGTATCATCGGGATATGAAGAGGAAAGTAGAGTTAAATTATAGTGGTTCTATGAAGATATATAATAATTATTTGAAATTTTATCATCCCACTTATCAAATTTACAGAAAGAAGAACCTAAAAAATTTCTTGAGGTGGTGAGGAAATGCTTTTGGTGGGGGAAGGAAGGTCACTTAACTAGATATTATTGATAGTAGAAACCTACTAATGTGACCAAGGACATGATTTTTCTATTCAAACTTTAATTAATTGTTCATTGCTACAACTATAAGAAAATAATGAATATTTAAGATCAATGTATAAAGCCAAGTGTTTACGTAGACTACCAATAAACTCTAGTGCGTTAAGGGAATGATTTTTCCATTAAAATCACTGAGTTGGATACAAAAAATGAAGTGGTGATAGTTATTGTAGTTATTCAATAAAAAATAGAAAACATACTTTTTAATTCTGGTTCTATTCATTCCTTCATATCATGAATGTTTTGTAAAATTGTCTAAACACCACCACAACGCTTTGCAGTACAGATTCTGATTAAAACAACAAATGGTAAAATTATTTTATCCCAAGTATATAACTCCACCCCTATCACAATTTGTTGTCTGAACTTCTTAGTGAACAATTCCATACTATATTTGGTTGAATTATATTCAAATAATGTTATGTATTATTTTTACCTATATAGAGAAAACATAAATTTCCTTTTGAGGGAAATCACTCTCTGTATTGGGAATTGACACCCCCCCAATTCTATATCGGTATCAGGAGGAGGGTGAATATTCTTTAAAACCAACATCTAATAATAGCTATTATTTCCTTATGAGAAGGAATATCTAGAGCAATTTATTGAGTATTAGGAATGAACCTACCTCGAATTCATGGAAATTATGATGAAATATGATTATGTGTTAACCATTGAATTTCTTGGTCTTCCAGCTAGATGAGAGGTTTGAATTTTTAATTGATCTTATACCTATGGAATTGAAATTATCCAATAATATTTATAGAATGGATGTTATGTAACATAAGGAGATGGAGAATCAACTAAAAGATATTCTAGGTAAATGGTTTATATGCCCATGTGCTTCACCATAGGGTGGACCAGTCCTTTTTTTGAAGAAGGATAGATTAATGTTCCTTTGTATTGATTATCATGATTTCAATAAGATCACAATAAATAACAAGTATCCTCTACATAATATTGATGAATTGTTTGATAATATATGTGAATTAAGATGCTTATATATGGTGGATCTATGATCAAAATATTCTCAAGTTATGGTGAAGATGGAAGATATCCCCAAGACTGATTTTCAAACAAGGTATGAGCACTATGAGTTCATAGTAATGACTGTAAAACTAACTAATGCTCCAAAAATATTCATGGAATTGATAAATAGAGTATTTATATATTACCTCAACTAATGTTTTTAGTATTTTTAGATGAAATTGTAATATTTTCCAAACTTAATGAGGAGCATGAGGAGCATTTGAGTACTATGGTAAAGGCCTTACGAAAGGATAATAGATATGAAATGAATAAAAAATGCAATTTCTAGTTGCAAGAATTAATATTATTATGTTATATCATCATAAGTAATATAATATATATGCACACTTTAATTATAAAAGAAATTGAGTAGTGGATGATGCCAACAATTGTGATAGATATCTATAGATTCCTTGGATTATCTTGGTATTATTGTTGATTTGTGTGAAATTTATTAGGATTGTCAAATACTCCAACTAATCAATCTCATAATGGAGTTCTGTTTTCATGAAATTATGAATGCGAAGATAGCTTCATGGAGATGAAATTTATGATTATCACTACCCATTTTATCAAAATACCCACAATTGGAGAATGTTATGTAGTATTTAGTTATGCTTGAAAGAATGGATTGGGATTTGTGATATTGAATAATAAAATAGTTATACACTATGTTTCAAGTCAGTTGAAATTTCGTGAATAGAACTACCCAATATATGATCTAGAAAAGAATTTAGTGATCATCCATTTGAAAATATAGTGAAATTAACCCTTTTGGGGGGAATTATGACATATATATAGACCAAAACGTCTAATTTATATATTTACACAGAAATATCCAAATATGTATCTATGAGTATGGTTAGAGATGATCACGGAATATGGATAGTAAATCAACTACTATCCTCAAAAAGAGAATAAAGTGGTAGATTATCTATGTATAAAAAATGCAAAAATTTTATCAATATCGAGAATTCAGAAATATCTATACTTCTTATACTTAAAAATTATGGACACGGGAATAAAAAAAGAAGGAAAATCATCAATCCTTTCACAAATTTTTTGGAAAACATAAATTTTAGAGAGGTTAAATAATTCTCAAAGGGATGATGTTGGAAATAAAAATAAAGTGAAACTATAAGGAAAGGTAAATCTTATGAGTTTAATGTTAATGAAGAAATATTTGTGAGATTTGGATCACAACTATGTGTACCATAAAATCCTGAGTTAAAGAATGAATTGTTAGATGATGCTCATATTTCAAATTTCACAATTTACCATGTATGTACAAATATGTATTGAGATATTTGAGAGAATTATTTGTGGAATGATATGAAGAAATATATCCCTAAATATAAATCAAAGTTCCTAGTATGTCATTACGTTAATCTTATAAGGAATATGTCTAAGTGGATGATTAAACCATTTCCCATACTAATATGGAAATGGTAAAAGATAACTGTGGTATTTGTCACCAAACATCCAAATAAATCTAAGGGAAATAATGTTATATGGGTTTTTGTTGGTCATCATATAAAGAAAACTCACTTTATCATAATTTGAGAAAACGTCTCACTAGATCAACTTTCATGGATATACATTAGAGAAGTGGTAAGGCTTCATAGTGTACCACTATATATTGAATATGATCGAAATATGAGATTCACCTCCATGTTAGACATAATTACCCAAAAATCTCTAAACACTGAGATTAACTTTAGCATGATTTATCACCACCAAACTATTGGACAACATTAGCAGAGAATCCAGAAATTTGAGGACATATTGAGAGTATGCTCAATTAACTTCAAAGGAGGATGGGTTCAACATCTTCCTCTGGTCTAGTTATCTTGTAAGAAAATATTACACTTATGCTTCATAATTACTACATATAAATCTATTTATGGGAATATGTACAGAACATCTATATGTTGGGATGAATTTCATGAAAAAAAACAATAGGTCCTAAAATGGTTGAGGAAATAGTGGAAAATTTCAAGCCTATCCAGAAGAACATCAAAGACGCTCAGTGTCGAATCAAGAGATATATTTAAAATCATCAAATAGGATTGGAGTTTGTTGTTGGAGACCTGTTAATACTATATAAATATCCATAAAAGAAACTGATGATATTTGGGAAGAAGGGAAATCATAGTGAAAGATAAATCATTCCCTTTTAGATTCTTGATTGTATCGGAGTGGTGGCCTAACGACTTAAACTCCCACCTAAAATATATCAATCACAAGATGTATTCCATGTATCTCTCTTGAGAAAGTACATAATAGGACCATCACATAACTAAATACAGTAGTGGTACCATTGGATAATGATCGTTCCTATAATTAGCATCCACTGAAGATCTTAAATCATAGAGACAATAATCTATGATATAAGACAATGCACATTTTCCAAGTGTTGTGGAGAAAAAAAGCATGAAGAAGTGACATGGTAATAAGAGGAGGTGATGTAATAGATTCACCCTCATATTATTTAGTGTGGTAAACGAAAATTTCGACAGAAAAATTTCTTAAGGTGGGGATGACTGTCATGACCCAAAATGTTATAAATAAAATTAATATTGTTGTTTAATTAAATGTATTATTGTGTAATATTGTTATTTAAGAACAAACACTTTTTAGTTTTAGTATATTCTATTATATATAAATTTACATTAATCATATTTACCTTTGATAATATTGTCGTTGAATAGTGATCACATGATTACTATAAATATAGGTTTTTAACAAATCCAATTGACAGAGACAAAGAATGTGATTGACTCAACCTATATGATCATACCCTATAAATTCCATTTATCAATGAGTCTAAGGGAGATATAATCTCTGCGATTTTCCCTTAATTAATCCCAATACAAGATCTAACAACTGAATCATCAGTGAAACTATTTACAGGAGATGATGAAGCTCATCAAGATCATAATCCAAACCGTGCATATCAAGACAGACCATGAAAATATAACCATCACACTTCTTAACATTGGGGAAGTTTTGGTATATTAAGGGGATATTTATCAATACCATATAAAAATGATTATGTACATTGTCTTGTATATAATAATGAATGTATTTTGGTGAAATTATTGTTAAATTATAAATGATTATTATATTCATACAAATAATATTCTGGGTAATATTAAAAATGAGATAAGAAAATTATTTTTAATAATTAATTTATTTTTTAAATAAATAATATTTTTATAAAGTATTATTATAAAATAATTTTTATTAAAAATAAATTATCATATATTTTTTATCAAGTGAAATTAGATTATTTTAAGGTTTTGAAAACACTTATTGTCAAAAGAAAACTCAGTATTTATTAATGAAAATAAATTTAATTTTAAATGTGAGAGTTTATTTATTTAAAAAATAATTTATATAATATTAATATTACATTTTTAATCAGAACATTGAAATTATCCATTGATTAATTTTCCTTAATTTTATGAGACATTGAAATTTTTGGATACAAAGAAAGTACCGTGTAAATATAGTTTGTGTATTAGGACATAATAATGACACAAAAGAGATGTAATAAATACTATAAAAGTGTATCCATGAACAAATATATGACATCTATTTAAAATAAGATTTTTATATGTTTATTTGGTTAATTTCATAAATCCTTTATGAATCCTCCAAACCATTAATACATTTTAAGGTTTTAATATTATTTATTTAATATTATGACTCACTTAAACAAAAAAAGGTATTATTTTATTAATTTCGACCCATCACCATATAAAATAATGAAAAAAACTCCATTTAGTTGAAACCATGGAAATAAACCATTATACAGTTTGGGTTTTTGGTTAATTTATTATAAAGATTCCAAAACCTAAGATAGAGAACTTATAATGAAATACCTACTGAGTTCCTATATAAACCTACCGAAGGTCGCTTTTATATTTACTCAAACACCTTGTATCATGTGCTTAAACTCCCCACCCCTCTATAAAGTACTCCTAAAATATCCTCAATCACTCAAAAAGCTCCTCCGAAAAATTTGGAGTTGCACACTCATGTATGGGATCCTCACCTTCTCTTATTTTTTCAAGATTAATTATTATCTTATGCCTTATATTTCCAATTTATTTTTTCTAGATATGTCTTTACATTCCCATATTGCTGCATATTTAAAGTCTAGATTAATATGTAGCCATTTAAGGCTCACTACACATTTTATTAAATTTAATGTGACATTGATATGCTACTGAAATTTCACCATGATATTCCATGCCAAAAACAATTATGTAGTGAATATGACATCCATTTCTTATCAAGGGTTATGACTTTTATAAACATATACCTATTTTAATTGGGAGTTAAATTTACTTATTCCTCAATCCTTGACTGTGGAATAAAAATCTGATGATGGATGAATCTGTTTTGTATGATCTATGTGGGACACTTAATCTTGAGAATAAAATGAAAGTTAAGGGTGATCCCAAAATTATCTAGATCTCCAATGAATTGAGTAATGTTTACTATCATTATACATCATGTTGATATATGAATTTATCCTACTTATATTTTTTACTTTTTTTATCATGATTTCATGGCAGTTATCTTTGCCCTACTTTTATGTCGAAGTGTTTGATGTTGTTTCCACATTTCCCATGTTATTCTTATCATGTTATATCAAGCTTCATTATTCATGTTCCATTAATTACCCAATGATATGCTTACTGCCAAACATGTTTTACATTATTTCATTCATATTTTCTTACAAGGATCTATATATTACTTATTTCATACGTATGTCCTTTGGTTATCCCGTGACGTTTTAAAATCCATGGAATATTATGACCATGTTAAAGAAGTATTCAATAAATCTGATGTATTTTTGATTTTAAGTTGTCATGTAACGTACCTAATTCCAACAGAAACTAACTTCTTGATCATCTAGGTTGAATTAAATGTGGTATTAGGTAATAAATCATGTATTAATTTGAAACAAATATCGGGTTTTTTATAATATCAAATAGATTGAGAACATAGAATTATTTTCATGTGTTTTCATTCTAAAAGGATCAATTAAGTATTCCAATCTATTCAGATTAACATGTTTCATTCCAAATTAATCTTTTCTAACACTGTTTTTACAGATAAATAATATTTAGTTATACATTAGAACATGAATTTTAATGTAATCAATATCCCATATTTCATCATTGACTCCATAATATGCACTTGATTCGAAGATTGGGTTTTTTCCTTAGAACATGAAAAATGAATTTCTTCTGTAAACACCAATAATGTACTATTATAAACAACACTTCTATTGTCCAAGTGTTTTTTAAGAAATTTATTTCTATTAATGTCATTCTTAGAACATGTTTTCAAATTTATAGATGGACCACCCACTAACCATATCAATGTTTATCATTCATCACATCTACCAATCACTACTGCTTTAATCAATGAAGAATTTTTTTTACACTAATTCAAAATCCGCATATCATTCTTCCTTGGATAAAAATGTTCTAACACATTAATATACAATGTTATATATGGTTGATCAACATATATTTTATTTAAGATGTATAAATGTACATTCTTTATCTATTCATCTTTCAATGATTTGAATTTCAAGACACAAATCCCGTTTATCCCCAAATTAACTCGTTTATGTCTAGATGTGGGAAAACTAATGTGCTCTACTATAGACATGTTTTTTGTACAAAACTACACAATATCTTCAAAAATATACTTTCGATCAATAGAGCATTTAGGTATAAATATACTCTCAACATGCCCCTTTAATATATTTATAAACCATTCAAAAGGATACATCCAGCATAGATATATTGGTCCTAAAATAGTTATTTCTCACAAAAAATGAACCATTATATCAATTAATATAAGAAAATAAATTTCCAATTGAAAAATTATAGAAACATATTTGTTTCCCAAATTGTTAAAAGCATTTTAATCTATAACCTTATTGAAAAAAATTAAAAAAATTAACACATCTTCATGATTGTTATTCTGACATGGATGGGAAATATTCCACATAACAAAATTGGTAGGATCTATTTCATCCTCGTATGAAATTCATGAGACTTCATACATGTCAACAACAAATAAATTAATGAAAAACACTACGACACATTGATATCATGAGGACACTAAAACTTTTAATTTTCCCTATCATGTAAAATATATGACATAACTGGGGCATGAATATTCTCATTTCATCAGTTGTGGGTGAAAAATTCAAACTTATTCCCATTTAGATTACACCTTATCTTGAATTCAACCAATTATCAATAATTCTTTTAACATATATAAATTTTCTAATCAATCTATCAATAATATTATTATCCTCATGCATTACATCAATGTTATGTTTATCATCAATATATCTTCAATATAGTATGTCAAAAAAAAAATATTGATATTTTCTTCTGAATATTTCTATCATTACCAAATTTATGTGTCTTTCTACATATCAAATAAATATTTTCCCCCTCTCAGAATACTAATAATTGGATAATTGTTTTGGGGAAATATCAAATTATTGTGACCCATTGGTTTCATTATTTAATATTCTATAAGATTTATCGATATAAAAAACCATTAATAAACCATGTATACTATTTTCTTCCATGTATTATTTGATAATATAAAGAATGTTCACAAATTAGAAAAGATTTATGCCCCTTAACACAGTATCCATAGGAATTTCCAAATTATGGGAAGTAATTTATAATGAAAATATTCATTGAATGTAGTTGAATATATTTCATATTTTATGAATCATACACCCTAATAGAATGCTCCCATAAAGGATTAGAACCATTAAATAATGGTTATAAGGAAACATCAAAGTTAATTTTAGGCTGTGTTATTCTAGAGATCATTATGGTCAACATGAAATATTTTTTCATCCTATAATGTTTATGTGATAAGTTTTAAATTACAAAAAAAAGACCATAACCAATTTTTTCAACTAATTATTTGATAATAATTCATTACATCCATGCATAATCCCAGTCTAATGTTTCCAACATCACTTACGAATGTAGGAAACTGGGGATCAATTTTCTTCCACTGTGGAAAATCAGCTGGATGCCAAAATTTTCATCAATGATCCACTCATTTTCATTCCATATTATCCTTTTTTCATCATTTTAATATTCAAATAAATATTTCAAATGAGTTATTTTAGGAAGATAAATAATTCCATGGAAGGGGTCCCTATAATTCATAAATCATCCAGATATTTTTTCTTTCAACATATACCATGACGTCAGATATTTAGGTTATCCTATTAGAAATTTGTATTCCATCTTATATATAAAATATTTATTTAGTCATGAACATATTTTTTATACCGTTACCCCATCAAAAATTTTATTTTATTTTAATTATATTTCTAATCTATAAGATCATATTATATAAGAATAATATATTACAATAGTTGTATAATATCTGTAAAATTACTTTCCCTCCATCCATGGTTCACCTTCGAGTTAATCAATCTAAAAACTATCGATAAGACTATAAATTCTATATGAAATGAATAAAATGGTTTTTCATCATCACCATATAGATTCTCAATTTTTGGTTCATTATCAATTTCCAATACTTCGAATATCTTAAATCCTTTCTTCAATTTGATCATATTTATAGTCTTGAAATGAATAATCATTAATATATCAGAAATTATTCTCAATTTCATCATTCCAAATCCAAGAGATTTATCTAAGATTAGAATAAAAAATTAAATATTCTTTAGTATATCAACTTTTCAAAATCTTCATATTTAATCATTTTAGATATTCACCAGAAAACATATCGTTGTTTAAAACCCATGTTTAGAAAATTCTAAAAAGCATCAACAACTTCTTTATATTCATCACTTATTCTAACTAACACAATCCAACTATGAATCATTATTATCTATAATAACATAAAAAATAAATATATTTCAAAAATAATATAGTGATGATTAATGTTAGTAAGAGAGGAAATAACAGATTATTTCAATGATAATCAAGAAAGCACTCTTGTGGTATAATTCATCAATAAAATACTCTATGATTATCAATAAAAATGAATATAATTTTTAAAGAGTTAATGAAATTGGTGGTTAAATTAAATGTTAATTGTAATTATAATATTACAATAAAATATATAATAAAATAAATTTATATCAAAGATGTCATAATTTGGAAGTAAAAAAAATAATATTTTTTAAAAAATATGCATATTTTAAAAGAATAATTAAATATTATAGATAATAATGGAATATAATTTTATATAATATTGTTAAATCATAAAAATAAATGTGTAAATATTATTTATATAACGCCCCGACCCTAGTTACCTAGAGTCGGTGCATTATTACATAACATTGACATGATCACAAGAAAGATCAAATCTCGAAAGACCGATTGGTTTAGAAGCCTTGGAAACACTAGATATATTCATAAATTTTTACATTACATCATAAAGTGAAAAACTACTACAAAAACATAGTATCCATATCCCACACTCATATCCCCACATACTATCCCTGCAGGTCATTCATAAATTACTTCTTCACATCCTGGGAAAAATAAAACATAGAAAAGGGGTGAGCTCAAATGCCCTGTAAGTATAACAATATAGCGGAAACATTCATAAATAAAAATAAACATTTAAGGCAATGTATAACTTAAAACAAAAGCCTTTTAAACTTGATCTTCAACATAGTATGTAAAAAATAAAATGAAATAATTCCCTTTACTTATTCACAAGGATATTATACTAATCGAATAATCACATGCAATATCAATTACCACTTTCATAATGATGGAATGCATAATGCCAGACTATCATAACCACATAGCCAAGGCATCGTTCGAAGACTAAAAATAATATTTTGCCAAGGCCTTGTGCCAAGACACTAGTTTGTCTCATGAGACCTACCGATGCATCGAGGAGCTATAGCAGGCTCCACCCGTCACATATTAAGTCCAATGCATTCCCATATGAAAAGATTTAAACATAACATAAACATTCGTATTAAAACTAGCATACGAAATGTAAATACTTCATCCATAAACTATGAATGGTAAAAAAATAACACATCCACCGTGAAAAATATCACAAAACCTTCAATACAATATAGAAGTTTTGTTTCATAATAAATCAACTTCAAATAAGCATAAAATCCATCAAAGGATGTTGACATAGATGAAATCAAAACACTTTTTAATGAAATATATCTTTTTATTTTGAAATCATTTAAGAGTCATATATTTATAAAATAAAACAGTTTCTTTGAAAATATTCTTATAAGATTGTAAGGGATGATTCGACGATTTTATAACAGCGGAAAATAACCGCACCCGTCGTATAAGTTAAAAAACAATCTTACCTTAATTCTGTCGAAAAGGTTAAAAAGCACCTTGTTTGGAAAACGATAGAAAGATTACTTTATATAAATCTTATAAAAATTCAAACAAGGGTATAAATGAAATTAACCCATATTCTTGTAAATATTAAAAATGTTTTGAAATACATTTTTAAGAAACATGGATGTGGATGATAAAGAGATTCCAGTAGATTATTACGTATAAACAACCTCAGATAATGAAGAGATTGTGAAATAAACCCTTAACATATACTTTTCATTGGTTGGGGTAGGGTAACCTCTTGTATAATTGTGAAATAATTGTTATTAAATTATTTAATAATCATATATATTAATATGATATCATATATGATCTTTTAACATTGCTTTGTTAATAATATCTTAGTATTCTCATCGTTTTGGGTGTTAACTTAGTCATTTTCTTTTATTTGTTTTGTTACATAAGACATGTTTTTCATGTATAGGTTGTATCTTATTCATATAAAAAATGATATAAAGTCCTTAAAAATTATTTTTAAATCATCAAATGATAATTATACTTGAATGGATACGATGGAGAATGAATCTCATCGTGTTCGTGGAGACCGTAGTTCGTACGTACACACGAGCGACAATATCATTCTTTTGATATTAAAATAATATATAATTGGATAGTATATCATATATAAAGAATAATTATCATGTTATATTTATTATTTACATTAGTTACACATCATTATTATACCCATCCAAATAATAATATATTGAATAACAATTACACCACGACGTGGAGACGGTAAGCCGTATATACGCACGCATGGTGACGTGTTATTAAAAGGGTGGATAGAATACTGAATATGGTTGTACCATATTTATAATAACATCATAGTATATATAATATACTGGAGTTATTATTTTAGAATGGCAATAACAGAGAAATAAGAAGTGGAAGAAGAAATGAATTTGAAAAAGGGTGGTGAAATCATTACCTCTTCTTTGGGTTCTTCCTTTTGATTTGATCAAAAGGGCTATTTAAGTTGGCTTTATGATCAAACTAAGGCCTCTAGGTTGTATTGAAGGAAGTTGAGAGAGTATTGGGGAAGATTTTGGAAGAACCAAAAGGATTTGAAGGTGTGAAGTAATGAGAAGGGGAGTGCCCTTTTATAAGAGGGGTGAGAGGCACCTTTGGAAAAGCTAGAAATATTAATTTATAATAAATTAATATTCGATTTATAATGGCTCCAAAGTTGATTATTCAAAGGTTAAGGTATGTATAGGTAGAAAAACATTCAACCAATAGAATTTATACAGGTTTGGGTTACTATATTAACCATATCTTTTAGTTTTAACTCTTAGTTAATTAGTTTGACATTTACCATGTGACTTTGTATTTTTATATTATATAGTTAATAAACATACTATATACATTCAAGAGACCACTAAGTGGTCCATTAATGATAAAACTATCATTATATAAGTCTCTTGGCCGAACCATATATTTTTAGGAATTTAATATCAATTAATATTATAATATGTTTTTAAAAACTCTTTTATGTCAATTTTGACACTATTCACTAGTTGATTTTTGGGAAACTTATAACAGAATGATTTATTCGAAAAAATTCCATTAAATCAATCCTAATAAGTCATATTATCCTAGAAAATTATTTTAATTCACTAAAAGTATCAAATTATATTTATTTGGGTATTTACAATATCAATTATTTTAATTTTTCACTATTATGGTAAATACTGCATCATCATTGTGTCATAAATAAAATAAATTATTTAATGTCTAAAAATTTGAAATAAAATATCATTATGTAGGAAATAGTTTTATATTTCTGATTAATATTTACAATCGAATTTATCTTATGTATAACCCTATATTAAAAATGTTTTAGTAAATAAACTTTGATTTTAACTCTTTTAACTCTTCCTTGAATTAAATAATAATAAATGTCCTAATCTAATCCAAGTGGATTTAAATGATAATATTTTATTCCTAAGGTTTTTTTGGTCGATATACACTTGTCCAATAGAATTAGGACACGTGTTAGTGTAATATTAATATCATTTTTACCCTTAATTACCCTATTTACTTTTAACCGTGGTAAATAAAAGTAAAAAGTTACTATTTACCAAAAATTATTTTCATCTCATTGAACCACATTTTACTCCTTGATATTAACCATGTCTCTTGGATTTTCGAAATTCCAATCACAGAAGCGGTAAAATTATGTTTTATGAAAAATTCAGTTTTTTAACTACCACTTAGTAGTTTCACTATTCATCAAAAATTGAAGTTTTTCAGAACAATGCCAAAATTTCACCCTAAGATATAATTGATATTCCGAATTCAAAAATTATGTCTATTTTACAAAATTCTAAACATAAAATTTGTATTAATTAATTTTATAATTAATTCTCGCTGTCACAACAAATAGCGTGTTTTTAAGAAACAATATATATCAAAAGATTGACAATTGTTAATGTCCAATGTCAAAGTGAAATTAATTATAATGAAAACCATTGGATAAAATCGTAAAAATATATTCTAATTATACTTTAAAACCACTAAATAATATAATTTATCACTATAAATTATTTTGATTAAAAAGGTTGTTTTTAAGTATTTTTCACTATTCATGAAAATTGGACGTTCTCAGAAAAATACCAAAAATTCAACTTAGGATAATTTCGATATTCCGAAACTAAAAATGAAGTCTATTTTGAAATATAAAAAATAAATATATAATTTCAAAAAGTAGGCATTACTATTCATAACGGCTAGTTTGATTGGTTGTGGTGTGTTAGAACTCGATGTTGCGTACAACACACGCTATTCAAAGAGAAGCGTACTGTAGAAGCTTGGGGTGTTACATTCTCCCCTCCTTCAAATAATTTTGTCCTCGAAATTTCTAGAATACTACCACATGAAAAGACTCGGGTGGTTCTTCATCATAAGTTCCTCGGGTTCCAACGTTGCCTCTTCTATCTTATGGTTTCTCTACAAAACTTTTACCAGACGCGTCGTCCGATTACTCAGTACTTGTTATCTTGTATCAAGAATCCTGATGGGCTCTTCACAATAAGAGAGATCAGGTTGCAGTTCTAATTCGTCATAGGTGAGTACATGCGTTGGGTTAGGCATGTATTTCCTCAACAGAGATACGTGGAACACATTGTGAACTTTGGAGAGACTTGGCGGCATTTCCAATCGGTAATCTACAGCCCCAATTCGTTATAGAATTTCGAAAGGTCTGATGTACCTGGGACTCAATTTACCTTTCTTACCAAAACGTATGACTCCCTTACATGGAGATACCTTCAGGAAAACATGATCACCGACTTGAAATTCCAAATCCTTCCTTCGATTATTGGCATAGGTCTTTTTCCTACTTTGAGCTGCTTTGATGTGATTTTGGATTACCTTCACCTTTTCCATCGTTTCCTCCACCAGTTCTGGACCTACAAGTTTTCTTTCACCAATGTCATCCCAACAGGTTGGTGTGAGACATCTCTTTCCATATAACACTTTATATGGTGCCATCTGAATACTCTAATGGAAGATATTGTTATAGGAAAATTATACCAAAGGTAAATATTGATCCCACACACCCTGAAAGTCATGTGAATAAGATCTCAGCATGTCTTATAAGGTTTGAATAGTCCATTCTGATTGTCCGTCTGTCTGAGGGTGGTAGGCAGTGCTCAAATGAAGTTCAGTATCCAGGGATTTCTGAAGACTCTTCCAGAATCTTGAAGTAAAATGGGGATCACGATCAGAAACAATCGATAGGGGTAATCCATGAAGTCTCACAACTTCATTGATATATAGTCTTGCTAGACGTTCCAGTGGTAGATCTTCTCTTATAGTAAGAAAATGTGCTAACTTGGTAATACGATCGACAATAACCCTTATTTCATCGTTCCTTCTAGGAGTATTTGGTAGTCCCATGACAAAGTCCATCATAATATTGTCCCATTTCCACTCAGGTATGGGAAGAGGTTTCATGACTCCTCTAGGGTGTTTCCTTTCATCTTTCACTTGTTGACAAACCATACATCTTGACACAAAATCAGCAATCTCCCTCTTCATGTTGTCCCACCAAAAATGTTCCTTCAAATCTCTATACATTTTGGTGATCCCAGGGTTTATAGAGAAATTAGAACTATGAGCATCATCCAACAATTCCATTTTTAGATCAGGTATATCGGGAACAAAAATCCTCTTCCCGAATTTCAAAATTCCATTTTCATACACAAAATCTCTCAATCTCCCATCATTCACAGCTTTAGTCTTCTTTTAAAATTCTCCATCATTAGTATGAGAACTCTTAATTCTTTCTAGTAAAGATGGTTTGCCAACCATTTGAAAAAGAATTGATGTTTCACCTTCCCTGGTTATTCCCATGTCCATATTCACTAGATCTATGAAAAGTGGATCCCTTTCAATTCTCATATTGTTCAAAACTCCATGGTCTTTTCTTGCTCAAAGCATCTGCCACCTTGTTTTCCTTCCCCCGGTGGTAGTGTATCGTACAATCATAATCCTTGAGTAATTCAAGCCATCTCCTTTTCCCCATGTTGAGTTCTTTTTGTTAGAAAACATACTTCAAACTATTGTGATCAGTATAAATCTCACATTTTTCACCATAGAGGTAGTGCCTCCATATCTTCAAAGTAAAGATCACAGCTGCTAACTCAAGATCATGAGTAGGATAGTTTTGCTCATGAATTTTCAACTGTCGTGATGCATAGGCAATAACCCTATCATTCTTCATAAGGACACAACCAAGTCCTTTCTTCGATGCATCACTATAAATAATGAACCCATCATTCCCCGATGATAGAGTCAATATTGGAGCATTGACTAATCTTCTCTTCAGTTATTAAAAACATTCATCACACTCTTTTGTCCAAACTAATTTAACCCCTTTACATGTGAGCTTCATTAATGGGTTATCCA